>BSBM01000963.1:9150000-10571250 GCA_027924585.1 Larix kaempferi | reverse complement strand
TTCAAATGTTGAACCAGCAGAATGAGGTATTATTGGAAAGAATCAGAACCCTGGAAGCGGAAGAAGAACAAAGTAAGAAGCGATCAGTTTCTTTGGAAGGAGTTAGTATGTTAGTTGAAGCTGCCAAGAATTTGTAAATATTTTCTAGTAGCCAGATGTCCATAAGTTTAAAGTGATTATAGTTAATAATTTTGCTATGTTTTAAAATATAACTACTCTTGTAACTATTTCGAAACTCATACCTAAAAATCAGTTTTGATAGTTATGTAACTGATTAAGTTTGAAAGAGGATAAAAGTAGAGAAAGAAATGAAGACAGGGTTCGAATTTTGGCTCAAGGAAAAGCCTGTATAGTGAATATATCTCAAACTAAGACTGATGACTCTTATGTAAGTTTTAAGACTGATATTGATATATACATACTTATACGCCATTTTATGTATCATGCTGGTTTCATTTTGAATCTATTTGATTACTCAGATGTATAATTTCATTTCTTGATGAATGTATTTTATCTTGTAAATGCTTATATTTTGTGAATGAAATTGTTAGCAACCCATGTATTTACTTTGTTAGTATATTGTTGTTGGACGCATATGCTTTGTAAGTTGTCCCGTAGTATTTGTTGATCAATAGTTTATGTTATTGTTGTTGGCGCATATGCTTTGTAAGTCGCCCGTAGTATTGTTGATCCATAGTTTGTAACGGCCCATGGTTTTGATCCATAGTATTGGCGCCTAGAATTAGTATTTAAGTGTGTGTTGAGACCTATGAAGGCACCATGAAGTTAATTGTATTGAGCTTGCTCAAAGGAGGTTGCCCCCTCGAAGTGGCCTGTGATCAATATAAAAGTGATTCTGAGTTTTGTCATTTCTGCTATTTCGCATATTCTTGTTAATTAATTGTTGCAGGTGCCTGACATCTGGTATTAGAGCACTTTCTTGGGCTCGCTGGGTGAAATTTCTGCCAATTTGTTTTTTCGCATCTGTTGCAGGTTCGGATTTGGCAATAATCCCTATCTGCTTAACTATGGGAAGTACTTGGGCATAATCCCTAAAACTCATTGTGAGGAGTACCACAGGAACCCCGAAGTAGCTGGCCCATTGAGAGGACCTGCTAGAGAAAATGGAAACGACCCCTACTTGATTGACTAGTTCCCACCCATGAGGTAAACCAAGAGTTGTCGTTTGTGGAAAAGCGGTTATCAGTTTTACCTGAGCCGTGGAGTGAGGGGTACTGCCCCAATATGTAAGCCGTCAGACAACATTGGTGGCCGAGTGAAACCCCTAAACTGTTAGGAAGCCGCACATACCTGGGGTCCATATCTACTTTCAGCTGAACTATTGTCGATCACTGCTACGCCGTTTCAGATCCATTTTGCAAGCCGTTCCAGATTCAACTGTTTTCAATCCATTCGGCGCTGTTCCAGATCCCTTTCGAGCCGTAGCCGCTCCCTTATTTTCACTCTGTTTCCCTTGAAATTTTTGGGGAACCCCTGTCATCCCATTCTGCATATTTCAGTCCTGATAACTCTATCCCCAATTCCCCTTCCCAAAGCCCGAAATTCCACATTTGTCTATTTTTAGGGTTTGCCATAACTTCCTCAGATTTCACCCAATCACCTTCAAATTTTACCACAGAGTTCCTTTCTGAATTCTGCTTCTTTGTTCCCCTCTGCCAAATTTTCCCATTCTTTCACCCCGCTTCTGAAATCCTCATTTTTGCTTCCCTGTCTATCCAACAGTGTCCAAAACCTAGTCAAACCCTTCTGATTTTTTCCCAAGTCCAAATTTTCCTTTACTGAAGTAGTTTCTGTTTTTGTTTTCCTACCCAGTCAACCGAAAAAAAAATAAAAAAAAAATTGGTTGTCACCCGTGCAGGAGCAAAAACCATGGAGGACGCACTTGCATCCATCCAAGCCAAACTCCAGGATCTGGATGAAAAATTTCTCGGTCTCCATCTTGAACATTCAGCTATGAACAACAAACGACAGTCCGAGTCTTCAACAGACAATGGGTTCTCTTCTTCCAGCAATTTCCGTGGTCTGAAACTTGATTTTCCTCGCTTTAATGGTACCGATCCAACTGGATGGATCTATCGTGCAGAACAGTGTTTCAGTATGCATAATACTTTTGATTTCAACAAAGTTCCGTTGGCATCCTTTCATTTGGAACAGGAAGCTCTTCAATGGTACCATTGGTACATCAAGGCTCATCCAGAGCCCAAATGGCCAGACTTTTGCCAGCTCCTTTTGCAACGATTTGGTCCTAGTGCTTTTCATGACTTCACAGGAGCCCTCACTAAACTTCACCAAACTGGCACTGTGAGAGAGTATCAAACCAAATTTGAGAATCTAGCCAACCACACCGAAGGATTGTCTGATGACTTTTACCGGAGTTGTTTTATCAGTGGTCTAAAGGATTCCATCCGCTCTGAGGTCAAAATGTTTTGTCCCAACACAATGATGGAAGCACTAGGGTTGGCTAAGTTGGCAGAAGACAAGACTGCAGCCCAACAACGCTCCAAGCCCACTTTTGTTCCCTTCCGAAATATGGGTTCTCAGCGACCACCTATACCGCAGGCTCCTCGACCGATTCCTATCAAGCGTTTGTCTGAAACAGAGATGCAAGCACGCAGAGAAAAGGGGCTTTGCTATAATTGTGATGAGAAATTCACTCGGGGACATAGATGTGTTCAACAAAAGCTCTATCTCTTGGATGTGGAGTCTCTGCCTGCCTCTGAAATTGGTGACAAATATCCAGAAACACTGGATGCTCCAGTCGACATTCAGGAACCGCCTATTGACCCTCCGTCTCAGGATGACCAGCCAGAGATATCTCTCCATGCTTTAGCTGGAATCACCACCCCCCAAACAATGCGGCTCAGGGGTTACTTCAAGAAGCTTCCTCTTACAATACTCATTGATTCTGGTAGCACTCATAATTTCATTGACCCTCAGATCGCCAAACAAGCTGAATGTTTTATCCATCCTTGCTCCAACTTTGAAGTCATGGTTTCCAATGGGGGCACCTTACCTTGCAAAGGGAAGTGTCGAAATGTGCGTATCTCTATGGGAGATTATACCTTGCGCTCTGACATGTTCGCCTTGCCCTTAGGCGGATGTGATGTGGTTTTGGGTGCTCAATGGCTATGCACACTTGGCCCTATCTTATGGGATTTTGCTGAACTTTGGATGCAGTTTTCCCTCAATGGACACAAACACACATTGACAGGATTACAACCAGGTTCTCTCAGCATCATCAGTTCACATCGCATGGAAAAACTCCTCAAGAATAATTCACATGGTGTCATCGCTCAAATTCATTCCATCCAGATGCAACCCTTAGCGGTCTCCACTACTCCTTTGGATCTACAAAAAATTCTAGATCGATATACAGGTGTCTTTGCTAAACCAGTGGGATTTCCACCTTCCAGGCCATAATACCATCGTATTCAGCTCCTTCCTGGTAGCATTCCTCCCAACATCAGGCCCTATTGCTACCCATTTCACCAAAAAACGGAGATTGAAATGCTCATTCGGGACTTATTGAAGCAAGGTATTATTCGCCCAAGCACTAGTTCCTTTTCTTCTCCAGTTATTCTTGTCCGCAAAAAAGATGGGTCATGGTGCCTCTGCATTGACTTCCGAGCACTTAATCACCTCACCATCAAGGATAAGTTTCCAATTCCTGTTGTTGATGAGCTTCATGGGGCTCACTTTTTCTCCAAGTTGGATCTTCGTTCTGGGTATCATCAAATTCGGGTTCATGAGGATGATATCCCTAAAATAGGTTTCCGCACACATGATGGCCATTATGAGTTTTTGGTCATGCCCTTTGGCCTCACTAATGCTCCTTCCACATTCCAGGCCTTAATGAATAAAATATTTCGACCCTACTTGCAGAAATTCATTCTGGTATTCTTTGATGATATCCTCATCTACAGTAAAACATGGGATGAACATCTCCAACATTTGGATCTTGTCATGCAACTTTTCTCTGACCATCATCTCCATGCCAAGCAGTCTAAATGTGTTTTTGGACAGAAGGAAGTTGAGTATCTTGGGCACATTATCTCAGCACAAGGGGTTTGCGTGGATCCTGCCAAAATCGATGCCATGAACAATTGGCCGCAGCCTCAGACACTCAAGAGCCTTCATGGTTTTTTGGGGTTGACTGGCTACTACCGCAAGTTTGCCAAAGATTATGGGAAGATTGCAGCTCCATTAACTACTCTATTGAAAAAGGATGCCTTCACATGGACACCTGCTGCTCAGTGTGCATTTGACAAACTAAAACAAGCTATGTGTAATACACCTATACTAGCTATGCCCGATTTTTCCAAGCCCTTCACTATTGAGAGTGATGCTTGCGACAATGGACTTGGTGCTATTTTCCTTCAAGATGAACACCCCATTGCGTTCACCAGCAAAGCCCTTTCAGGTAAGAATTTAGCTGCCTCTACCTATGAGAAGGAAATGATGGCTATTTTGCACGCAGTACAAAAGTGGCGCCCATACCTATTAGGGAATCATTTCTGCATCAAGACTGATCACCAAAGTCTAAAATATTTCTTGGACCAGCGTGTCTCCTCCCCGGCACAACAGAAATGGGTTAGAAAACTCATGGGTTATGACTATGAGATCACTTACAAGAAGGGTAAAGACAATATTGTGGCAGATGCTCTTTCTCGCGCATTTGATGCCCAAGGTTCTCTTTCAGCTATTTCTATGCCTGTTCCAAATTGGTTGCAATCTATTCAACAGGGTTATGTCAATGACTCCTCCTTATCTCAAATCATCCAACGCTTGACCAACAACCCTTCTGCTGTACCACATTACTCTTGGGATGGTGCTTCTCTGCGATACAAGGGTCGTCTGGTGCTTCCCCAGAGCACAGATCTTCAACAGGCTGTCCTCTATGAACTCCATGCTTCTCCATTAGCAGGGCACTCTGGGTTCCTCAAAACGTATGAACGAGCACGGCGTAACTTCTTTTGGCAGGGCATGAAAAGGATAATTCAACAGATGGTGGCCGAATGTGATACCTGCCAGCGCCAAAAGGGTGAAACAACACTCCTTCCAGGATTGCTTGAACCCTTGCCCATACCTACACGGATTTGGACAGATATTTCTATGGATTTCATTGAAGGGCTCCCTAAATCTGGCAGGAAGACAATGATTCTCGTTGTGGTTGATCGCCTCTCCAAATATAGTCATTTTTGTGCTCTCAACCATCCCTATACAGCCTCCTCTGTCGCTCAAATTTTTTTGGACCAGATCTTTCATCTTCATGGCATCCCTTCTTCCATTGTCTCGGATCGTGATGCGACTTTCAACAGTCATTTTTGGACAGAACTATTTCGCCACATTGGCACCAAACTGAAGATGAGCTTAAGGTATCACCCACAAACAGATGGTCAGACTGAAATTGTCAATAAATACTTGGAAACTTATCTTCGTTGCTTCACCTCAGAACAACAACATCAGTGGGAAAAATGGCTCCCTCTCGCTGAATGGTGGTACAATACCTCTTACCACACTGCCTCTAAAATGACCCCATATGAAGCAGTCTATGGTCAGGCACGTCCAACTCTTCTTCCATACACCCCCACCAGTTCACCAGTTCAGGAAGTTGACACGGTCCTTTGAAATCACGATCAGATTCTTCGCATTTTGTGGGACAATCTTCACATGGCAAGAAATCACATGAAGCAACAAGCTGATCAGCACCGTTCTGAGCGCACTTTTCAAGTCGGTGATATGGTTTTTCTTTGTCTCCAGCCGTACAAACAATCATCCTTGAAACTCAAAGGGAATCATAAGCTCGCTCCAAAGTTCTATGGGCCATATCGGATTCTTCAGAAGATTGGGTCCGTTGCTTATAAATTGGAACTTCCTCCCTCTTCCCGCATTCATCCAGTCTTTCATGTCTCTTGTCTGAAGAAAGTTCTTGGCACCAACATCAGCGGACAAACGATTTACCCGAACTGGATAATGAAGGATCCATCCTTTTGGAGCCAGAGGCCATCCTCAATCGACGCACGCGTCATCTTCGCTCTCGCTCTATCACAGAGTTCTTAATTCAGTGGCATGGCATGCAACCAGAGGATGCTACATGGGAACCACTCCTTCAGTTTCAACAACAATTTCCACATCTAAAGCTTTGAGGACAAAGATTTTTTTAAGGGGGAGGGGATGTTAGGAACCCATGTCTTTACTTTGTTAGTATGTTGTTGTTGGACGCATATGCTTTGTAAGTCGTCCCGTAGTATTTGTTGATCAATAGTTTATGTTATTGTTGTTGGCGCATATGCTTTGTAAGTCGCCCGTAGTATTGTTGATCCATAGTTTGTAATGGCCCATGGTTTTGACCCATAGTATTGGCGCCTAGAATTAGTATATAAGTGTGTGTTGAGACCTATGAAGGCATCATGAAGTTAATTGTATTGAGCTTGCTCAAAGGAGGTTGCCCCCTCGAAGTGGCCTGTGATCAATATAAAAGTGATTCTGAGTTCTGTCATTTCTGCTATTTCGCATATTCTTGTTAATTAATTGTTGCAGGTGCCTCACAGAAATGAGCATGCCAATAATGTTTTTGGTTTATATTGTATGTGATAATAGCCCAATTTTTATTGTACTTTCATGATTTAGTACTGGTGTTTTGTTTGTAGATGGTTTTCTTTCTTGATGATAAATTTTCAAACCAAAATCATAAAAACCATTTCATATTTACTTTTTGTTGTGAGATTGTTCTAGCTTGTTCCTATAGTAGTTTTGGAACAAATTCTAGCACAAATAGATCCCATTCTCGACTTTCCTTTTGCAAAACTGTACAAATTATAACCTTGATCAAGCCATGGTGGAATAAGGATTGATCTAAATTCTTAGCATGACCCTTAACTCTGCTAGACATTTTTTGAAGGATTTTTAATAAGAAGAAAGGTAAATTCATCTTTGATTGTTGAGTTAAGTGCATCAGAATCCTAATATGATATTTGAAAACTGAAGCAAAACGACCCTTACAAGTGATGTAGCTCTGAATTATCCCTATTACTTATTTCCACTCTGGCTTGAAATTCTTCAGGTGTACACCCTTTCTCCAATCCAATTCTTTAACTACTTGTATTAAGAATGTGCTAGGGTCAAATTCGAAAGCAGTTTTTTTGAACCAGAGCTCTCCCTCTGATGGCACACTGATTGCTTCAACGATTAGAGCTTCGTTCAATTCAAATTTTAGGGTATCAAAGCTCACATTGCTGTTGTCAAGATGCTGGGCAAAAGCATGTGTCACCTTAACATTGAATCCTGCAATCTTTTCAAAGAACACAAACCATCCCACCGACTTGAAAATCACAGCACAGTCTGGAAATTCCGTTGCGCAAGAGGTGTCGGTTGGTTCAAACCGACTCAGCTTGCCACTCCTGCCACTCTTGCTCATATTTTCAATGCACTTTGCAAATTTGTGACCCTATTTTCCAGCAACTGAATTAAGGGAGAATTCCTCAAACTCTATGTGTCTCTAGTTGCGAAAACTGAAACCCCCAAAGCAGAGTTCGTGGCATCTATGACACAGTAATGACGAGATGGAAATCACCATAAGTTTGTACATGTGTCATGATGAAGTGAACAAGTTTCTGGAATCTCCTCCATCATCAAATGCATCGCCGATGTCATTCCATCATAACTCCACTAGTCTTCATAATTTTGGGTTTTCTGCAGCATGCCAGTGTATCGAATTTGGGGGTTGCGTTGCGGGAATCACTCAATGCACAATTTTGACAAACAAACTCAAATGTATAGATTAGGCTTTGGATAAAAGCTTTTAGAAAATACTTAAGTGAGTATTTTAAAATATTTTGAAATGAAATATAATCTACATAAGCCACTATGGGTAAAGTAATCAAAATCATAACTATAAAATGGAAATTAGAAAACAATCAAAATAGCTCTAAAAATCAAAATGAAATAACATAAAAAGAGAAAATAAAGTAAAAATATTAAAGACAAACACCCAAAAACTAGAGACAATTCTAGTGTTAACATCTGGCTCCAGCTGTGGGATGAAAGTCTCCTTGTGAGGTTTCAAGAATCCGTAGACCAGTGCCTTCTACCACCTAAAACTGCTGCTTTATTCTGCAAGCTTCCATTGGGTATGGAGTCTTAATTCTCACCAGTATGTATAATGAGTGTGAATTCTTTCACCTTCAAGAACTGTAAAAATGTTTGAGGAATCGTCCATTAATTCGATTAGACAATTCCTCACCTTCCAAAGTTTGCAGTATGAAAGTGTTATTTTGTAAAATCTTTGAAATCATGAAGGGACCTAGCCACAGATTGTCAAACTTACCATTCTGACCCTTCTGGTCTCTCCTTGCATCCCACTTGAGTACAATCTCTCCAAGAAAGAAATTATTTTCCTTTATCTTCTTATCAAACCTTTCCTTAATCTTCCTTCTGTATGTTTCAACCTTTTCTTCTAGAGCCTCACGTTCATGCTATATTTCTATCAATGAGAAAATTCTTCTCTAAAGGTCATTAGGTTCTTCCTGATTGTCTTGGAAAAATTTCATTACTGGAATGCCTAGTTGAATAGGAAAAATTGCATATGTACCATACACCAACTGAAAAGGAGACAAACCTATTTCTTTCTTGGGAGTTATCCTGTCTGCCCACAATGCATACTTTAGCATTGAATCCCAAGATCTCTTATTTTGATTTAACAATTTTTTTATACTCTGAATGATGTTTTTGTTTGATGATTCTGCTAACCCATTACCCTGGGATAATAGGGTGTAGAATGCCTCAGGTCAATTCCATTCTGCTCACAAAAACTAACCATATCCTTTGATTTAAAAGCTGGAGCATTATCAGTCAACAACCTCTGAGGACAACCAAATCTTCTCAAGATGTTTTCCTGTATAAAATTCATGATGACTTTATCTGTTGCATTATGTATTGGTATTGCCTCCACCCATTTAGTGAAAACGTCTGTAGCTGTAAGTATCCACCTGTGTTGTCCACTGGATGCAGTATTGATCTCTCCTATAAAGTCTAACCCCCATTGTTGAAAAGGAGCATCCACTGCAATAGGATTTAATGGTAGAGATATAAGTTTCTGTTTACCAGCAAACTTTTGACATTGTATACAAGCTCTCACCTGTTGGTACACATATGAAAATAAAGAAGGCCAGTAATAGCCAGACCTAAGAATTTTATAAGTTGTAGACTTCCAATACCTGTGACCCCCACAAGCACCCTCATGTAATTCTAAAATGATCTCTTCTACTTGTGCTTTTTCTAAACACTTGAGTAATTCTCCACCCGGATCCTTCTAGTATAACTGTTGATTTACCAAACAATATTTTGTAGCCTTCAACTTCAATGACCTAGATAAACCCTTTGAATCAACTAACAATCTTGATAAACCCTTCCCTTTCACTAACTTTGTAGGCTTGAGTTCAATCTCATATTCCATAATTTTTGCAATCCAACTACCTCTTTTACCTTCACTGTCTGGCTGAGTTAAAATTTCTTTAATAGTAGCATTAGGTACATAGGAAATTATCTTTGAATGTAAAATGTATATTCTAAAAAACTTCAAGGCTTTAACAAGTACATATGCTTGCTTTTCAAGTGTACTTCACTTTAATTCTGAGTCTCTGAGGGTCTTATTGAAAAAAGCTATAGGCTATTCTAAACCATCTGCATTCTTATGTAGTAGAACAACAACTATAGTGTCTTGGGATGCAAAAGAAAAAATGAGAAAATCCTTTGAGAAATTTGGACTTACCAAGACTGGGGCTTCTGTCAAAGATTTTTTAATCTTGTCAAATGAATCTTTAGCTTCAGCTGTCCATTTCACCTCCTGATCCTTTCTCAACATAGATGTAATGTGTTTGATAGTTTCAACAAAATTTGGGATAAACCATCTCAAAAAATTTATTTTCTTAATGAATGATTGAACATCTTTTTTACTTCTCGGGATAGTAATCTTCATAATTGCTTTGACTCTCTCAGCGTCTATTCTAATACCATCTGCTGAAACAAGATGTCCCAGAAGTTTTCCCTCATGTACAACAAAATGTGACTTTTTAGGATTCAATGACAACCCAATTTCCTACACTTCAGAAATGTTTGTTCAAGGTGTTTCAAATGCTCATTATCAGACTGTGAGAAGACAGTGATGTCATCCAGGTAAATTACAAAAAAATTCTCTTTTTCTCCCACAAAGGCTATATCCATAGCGCTTTGAAATGTTGCACCTGCATTCATCAAGCCAAATGTAATCTTATCGTACATGAATGTGCCCCATGGGGTAGTAAAGGTTGTTTTCTCCCTATCATCCGGATGCACATCTATTTGATTATACCTTGAGAATCCATCAACCATTGAAATTCTCTGAGCACCAACCACTTTCTGCAAAATTTGCTCAATTTTAGGCAATGCATAATTATCCTTCAATGAAGCTCTATTAAGATTCCGGAAGTCCACACATAATCTAATCTCCCCATTCTTCTTTCGAACTGGAGCCAAGTTTGCAACCCATGATGAATATCTGAGTGGAACAATTATCTTTGCATCTAATAACTTCTTGACTTCCTTTTCTATGACTAGCAATAAGGCTGGATTAATTCTTCTCAAATTTTGTTTGAAAGGTTTCACATTTGGTTTTAAAGGCACCTTATGCTGAATAATACAAGTGTCATAGGTTCTCAAATCTTCATAACACCAAGCAAATATATCAACAAACCTCCTTAACAATTTAATGTACCTGTTTCTTTGTTCAACTGAAAGAGACTTTGAAATATTCACCATTCTTTGCTGCTCCTCTGTACCAATGTTGCAGCTTACAATATTTTCTTCTGAAGATTGCATGGAAGGTTTTAACAAGGTGTCATCTTTGGAAAAAAATCTCTCAAGGGGAACCAAACTCTTAGGAATAAAATTTCCCTTTAACTCAATAATTTTATGATCAACAATTATATTCTCTGTGTATGCAGCAGTATCATCATCCTCCTCATCCCGATCTTGATCAATTAGAGAATTTCAAAACTCTCCAACTAATTCCAAGAAGTTTTTTATTTCCACATCATCTTCAAAAACTCTCCATTGTTTTATATTGTCTGGCACTGAAGGTCTATATTTAACTTCTATTGGATATTTCAGCTGAGTTTGTTTTGGAATCTTGAAATGTGTGGCTGCCAAAGCCAATGAATCAGCTGTCTGATTCTGATCTCTGGGAATAAAAGAAATATTGAATGCTATGAAAAAGTTATCAATCATGTCCCAAACCTCATTTCTATATACCTTCAACAAATCCTGCTTTACCTGATATTTTCCCTTCACCTGTTGGACAACTAATTCAGAGTCGCCAAAAACAGAAAGTTGTTGAATTCCCAAATCCTTCGCAACCATTAAACTAAGTATTAATGCCTCATATTATGTTGTATTGTTGGTAGTGACAAATTCCAATTTATACATCAAGAAAATTACCTCTCCACCAGGAGAAATCAAAACAATGCTAGCTCTTGCTCCTTCCTTGGATGAAGAACCATGAAGGTATAACTGCCACAATTCATCTTTTTGTTCAATACTGGGTTTTATTGATACTTCCTCTTCAACCTGCAGTACTCTAGTTGTATTCTCATCACTGAAATGAAGAATACATGATCCTAATTCTTCATCTACTGAATAAAGGGGATGATTGGTTGGGTTCTTATCATCTGTTACTATGAAATCATATTGCAGCTCCCTGTACAATCTTCTGTTCTCTCCGCCAAACACTGAAATGGTTACATATGCCAAATCCATTTGTAATGTACCACCTATTTTCTTCACCCATGACCTCGATAGTAACATATCAAACTTAGGAGAAATGTCAGCCACCACCACATCCATAATAACACTCTTCATAGGTAATTGAAAAAGATTAACCACAAGATCCTTAATCACTCCTAGACATTTCACATCTCTGGAATCAAATGCAAATAAATCATGATATGGTTTTGTAACACTTAAACCAAGGGCCTCCATGACTGCTTTAGGCATCAAGTTATGAGAGGCTCCAGATTCTAAAAGGAAATTATGAATCATCTGATCATGAATAATCAAAGTTATATAAAAAGGAGGAGGAAGGTTCGAACCATTTTCAGGCTTATCTGATGAAGCAAAGCCAAGAATAATTGTAGGATTCTCTTCTTGTAAATTTACAGTATCTGAAAGAGGAGGATTATCTTGAACATTCAAAAGATTACATGCAGAATCTCTAAAATTAGGAGTCTTCATTAACTCCGTCAAAGGCACTGGAACCTTGATTTTACACAGTTCATTCTCAAAGTTAAAAGTTTACACATTTATGCTATTTTCTTCAATCTCTGCTGCCTTGACCTGATCCCCATGACCTTGTCTCTTTTCCTGTGTCTGATTAGGTAATTGTCTGGCAGGTGGAATTATCTTCTTCTTTGGAACTTGGACAACCTGGTTTGGACTTGATCTCAAATTATAAGACTTTTTAGGATCAATCTGACACATACCAGCTGAAACTTGTGGGTCACGGTCATTTCTTTCTTGACAATTGTATGAATCATAATACTCAAAATTCTGATAGCTGCACTCAGCTGTAAAAAATTCAGATGACAACTCCCCAAAATAATTTAAATTCCGATTTAAATCATCTTCATACTGCAAATATTCCACCTATTCAACCTCTTCTATAAATTTATTTTGCAATGGGGGAGGAAATATTTGGTCTTCATTTTCTCTTCTCTCCCTCTGAATGTCATTGTTTCTTCTTTTCCAAGGGATGAATCTTGGAACAAAAGGATGTCTATACTAATTAGGATTTCTTTCTCCCTCCTGAATAGGTTTATTCGAATTCTTTTTCAATTCCAATTTGCTCACTTTGGCAGTCAGAGTTTTAATCAACTTGTTCATCTCATCTATTTTTCTTTCATCTTTCCTTGATGTAGAAGTTGGAGGCATTGTTGGTGTCCATTTTGTCACCAATTTTGGCCTTTAAGTATACTCTTAGTGATGTCTTTATCACCATTTTTGATACAATAAGTTTCTATTTTCACCATTCAGACCGTCAAATGGAGCAGGTATGTGTTTATTTACACATCATATGCATGTTGGGAAAAATTTGTTATATTTTGGTTTATTGGTGATTAATTGGCTTGTCTAGTAACTGTATTCTATTTTACAGGTGATGGCTCTCAAATGAACCTTCAAATTACACGTGTACTAAAGTTATGATCATTCAGCCCGCCATTCAGACTTGCATTCCACCCGAGAAATCGTTGGTTGAGATATGCTCGAGCCGTTAGGGGATGGACCGCCACATGGGTTCCATTTGGGACGTGGCCCTGATGGTTCGTGAGCTAGTGTTATGGAAGATCCTTCCTCCTACACGTCCAGCTTGACACCGCATCCACTTCTACCCACGTCGAAGAAGAGTTAACACTCCAGTCATTCCGTGGAAGGATGACGTCGTAGACCTTGGAGGACCTCCTGTGTTCTATTCTGAATCATTACGAGGTCGCTCCTTAACTTCGAGCTGTCACAGAATGATTAACCAGAGCCGTTCCTTGGCTTATGTATGTCATGAGCCATTTAACAGAACCATTTTGGGGCATTCAAGATAGTCTGTTATTAAGCAGTCGACCACTAAAGGGTCGACTTGCTTCCTCCATTGTAATGCTGTATAAATAGACATTCTCATAGCAACGATGAGTTAGACATTAGTCAGTCAGTCTCTTTACTTTTAGATTTGCCTATCTTTTCAGTTGAAAATGAATACTAGAACACTGTAACTCCGTCTGTTATTAATATATCTCTGTTTCATTTTTATGGGAATTTTTCGAGCATGCGTGGTGATTGATTGATTAAAGGATCATCCTATGTTTGCTGAGACGGGCCCCTCAATAGCCAGTGGTTCTTCATCAGTGTATATGAATTGTTGTTGTTTTCTGTAGATAAAACATGTTGTATGAGGTGTTTCTATAATGTAATATAAAATAATGTTCTGTTGTTTATATAAATAATGTTTCTATTTCTGTTATGTATATTTTGTTTTATTAATGTCTTCAAAGTAAATGGTGACCGGCCACACTTAGATTTATTTGGCTTGTTTAATTAGCTTAGGTTCAGTTTATTTCAATTACTTAAGTAGTTTAGATTGTACTTAGTTCATTTAACTGCTTAAATAGTTTTCTTTAGATTAGTGAAATAGATAGCTTAATCTTCTAAATCTGCTCATAGACTAGAATTTTGTAGTAGCATAAGATTAGCTTAAGTTACATCTCCACCTCATTTCAAGATAAAATAGAATTGTTAGTTTCATAAACTATAATCAACATAGATAGCTTCTTCTCACTGTAATCTCTTAATCATCTTATTCATTGCTTTCCTTGCATGATAAGATCATATGCATCAGCCGGTTGGTAAGTAAAATCATCCCGACTTCTCTTCTCTTTAGTTTAAGCTGTATTTCTTCCATTCGGACTGTCATTCGGACCAGCATTCGGACCTTACCACTTCTTTCATCAGTTTGCTTAATTAGACTCCATTTCTTAGGTTTCCTTCCAAGTATGATCTCTTTCATTTCTAATTAATGTTCTTAGGAACCATTAAGACCTTGTTGCATTTTATATGAAGTTATGATCAAGTTTTGTCATCTTCTTTAGTTGCCATTCACTCTTTCTTTAAAACTCTGTTTCAGTTATTTACAAGTTACTTTCTTCTTATTTGCTTTATGGTTTTAGAATCTATTAATTTCATTTTCAGTATGGTAATAATATCAACATTAGGTTAAGTTAGTAATTTCATTCTCCTAATCATTTCAATCTTGGATTACTTTTCTCATGTTAATAATGGATTCATGGAATAAGTTTTAGTTCAGAAATAGAATATCTTTATCAAGTTTTCTACTTGCTTCTGAATTTCATATCTTTATCAAGTTTTTTACTTGCTTCTGAATTTCATATCTTTATCAAGTTTTCTACTTGCTTCTAGACTTCTTCAGTTTAAGTCCCTCATTTATAAATAAAAGATAGTTCATTATGTTCAAAGTTAATTGTAGACGGGTAATTTTTAGCTTGCATTTATTTGTAGAAGTTAAATTGGATTTAATCCCATTTTGTTTTCTTGTTACTTTTGAAAGCCACTTCGATACATTTACCCCTGTTCCCATCACATTTGTGACTTTTCCTCAGGATTCCCAAGGAGAATGGAATTAGATGCTTTAGTAGTTTGTAGGTTTATAATTTGCTCTAACTTCATTTCCCATTCATATGATTGAGCTATTCACAAGTAGTTCTGATAAGTTGAAAATTAGATACCATTCTACCTTAGCATATATTTTTCCTCAACTCTAAGATTACCAACGCAGGTCGATAAATTAAATATTAGGTGTTTTATTTGAGATAGCTCACACACCCAACATTTTGGCGCCATTGCCGGGGAGTTGTAGAAAGATAGGTAGAACCTTTTCTTAAGGGTAATTTTGAATTTCTTTCTTTTGATAGGCTGGTGGTGGGTGAGTGGTAAGACGAGAGGTAAGAACCTACGAATTTGTTATAACAGGCATCCCCAAAACCCAGCAACAGTAGTTTTTGAAGTTAGAATTTATTTTAGTCATAATTTTGTTTTGCATAAATAGGTTTTAGAAACCCCTACTAAAAATTTCCACTAACCTATATAGGGAATGTGCCACCCCAACCTCCAGCTTAGTATTGGAAGAAACCCAAAGAAAATAGTCTCACTCAGAAGGATAAGGAAAGTCCACTTAATAAAACCCCAAACTCATACAGAGACTGAACCTAGACAAGAAGAGACCCCAAGAATAAGATTAAACACACTTAGATATCTCATACACTCTTTTTTGCAGTCAGATCTACATGGAGAATGAAGAACGTGTTTTTGGGAGCTATTCTGGGATCAGAGGGAGAAGTGGAAGACACTCTCAAGAATATTATGCTAGGAACCTAAAAGAAAATACATATGGTTCCGGTGGAGTTACAAGGACAGAATTGGAAAATTTATTAGAAAGCTTTAAAACATATATCTTAGAAGCAATAAGTTCTCAATTCAATTCACTACAATCTAAAAGGAGGCAAGATGAGGAGTGGGCAGCAATGAGTGTTTTCTGTCCTAGGTGTAGAATCGAACACCCTCGACAAGGATTTCCATGGAATAATATCCCAGTTTGTTACCTCGGTACAAAAAAACATCCAACCAATAATTGTTCATCATTTTCTGGAGTGCAAGCCGTACACATAAATGAAAACTTATATGGACCATCTAGGAGGCCTTCTAGAGCTCATCTATCATATAAAGGTCCATCACACATTCCACCCTATCCTTATCTACCTCCTCAACAATGGAACACCTTAGGTTGGTGGAACCAGTCACCATAGTACCCTCCTTAGAATATTCAACCACAGCCATGGTCACATGAAGGGAGAAGACTAGCTTCTGTTCAACCACCTCCTCCTCTGCCTAACCATTTACCCACCCAATATACAACAACTTCTGCCTGGATTTGTACCTCCTACACTACCCCCTATCCCAAGTCAACCTCACCATTTCCAGAGTGAGAATATTCTAAAGCCTACAATATTACCGGCACAACTAATACCAAACTCTAACCATAAACCAACCCAAGCTTTTAATAGCATCGAGTTATTATCTCTTCCATCATACCCCGTTGTTACCACACCAATACATGAGATTCAACTGCGGTTAGGAAGAGTTATGCAAGATAAACCGAAGTCATCTGTTGTTATCCAAGAAGAGAATGAAGGAGTCAAGACAATTGATGATTCGAAAATATCTCCTATTGTAGATGGACATACTCTTAGACCTTTTCATCAACCAATATCTAAACAAAATATTGTGCAGAATATCCTTCAACAGAACGAGATAATGTTAATAGAAGAGGAAGTCATTTCTCTTCCTCCTGATCTTCGAATTATTTTTGGGTTATCTTCATTGGTATATATATGTAAATATGTTCTTGGTTTTCAATCATAGAAAGTCATTCCTAACAATTGGTTGCATTCTTACAGGAAATTCATTGGTATGATCAAACTCATGAGATTTTTCCAATTAAAACAGGAAAGACTCTTTCTCCTTCTTTATATATATATATATATATATATATGTTTATCTTGAATAAAACAAGTGGTTTTGCGGTATGATTACAAGAACGTCACAACAGCTCATGCAATATTTGAAAAGGAAGTACTTTAAAAATACTTATAGATTCTCTTTCTTCTTTGATTATTGTTGGAAATTGAAAATTGAAAGTATCATCCTTAACCACTTTCTTGTGTGATTCCACATATGGTACTTGATTCAGACATGTACATTTCTAATTTCTTATCAGAATAGTTTTTTAAGAACCTACTTTAATTTCTATGATTTTCAAAAATAGCTCTATCCTATACCTATGGACTACTAGTCGACCTCGATTCGTTATCAAAACTTGTCTCTCAAAGCATCTTTAAAAAGGTAGCTCAAAAGGGAATGAAATTTCTATTTTCGTGGGGAACGTTACTTTTTAATGAAGAAGATAGACAGAAGGGTTGAAGAATAGCTTTAGGTTATTGTATTTTGACATGATCTATAATCTAGGCCATCCCTAACAAAATTTACTCACAAAGGGTCGTTCTGAAATTTTTGAATTATGTGTTTAGCAGGCTTAGCACACTCTAGTACCAACCGACTTCCTTACAAAAATATACACATATATCATTATACAAGGAAAACCCGCCGGGGTACTAAACAGGCCTATTTCCTAGTACACATATATCAATAAATGAGTTTTGGTTTATTGGTGATTAATTGGCTTGTCTAGTAACTGTATTCTATTTTACAGGTGATGGCTCTCAAATGAACCTTCAAATTAGGCATGTACTAAAGTTGTGATCATTCAACCCGCCGTTCAGACTTGCATTCCATCCAAGAAATCGTTGGTTGAGATATGCTCGAGTCGTTAGGGGATGGACCGCCACATGGGTTCCGTTTGGGATGTGGCCCTGATGGTTCGTGAGCTGGCGTTCTGGAAGATCCTTCCTCTTGCATGCCTAGATTGACATCGCATCCACTTCTACCCACGTCAAAGAAGAGTTAACACTACAGCCATTGCATGGAAGGATGGCGCCATAGACCTTGGAGGACCTCCTGTGTGCTATTCTGAATCATTACGAAGCCGTTCCTTGGCTTCGAGCTGTCACAGAATGATTAAGTGGAGCCGTTCCTTGGCTTATGCATGTCACGAGCCATTTAACAAGGACCATTTTGGGGCATTCAAGATAGTCTGTTATTAAGCAGTTGACCACTAAAGGGTCGACTTGCTTCCTCCATTGTAACGCTGTATAAATAGACATTCTTATAGCAGCGACGAGTTAGTCATTAGTCAGTCAGTCTCTTTACTTTTAGATTTCCGTATCTTTTCTGCTGCAAATGAATACTATAACACTGTAACTCTGTCTTTTATTAATATATCTCTTTTTCAGTTTCATGGGAATTTTTCGAGCATGCGTGGTGATTGATTGATTAAAGGCTCAGCCTCTGTTTGCTGAGGCGGGCCCCTCAACAGCCAGTGGTTCTTCATCAGTATATATGAATCATTGTTGTTTTCTGTAGATAAAACATGTTATTTCATTCATCTATCTTCTTTGTATGAGGTGTTTCTATACTGTAATATAAAATAATGTTTTGTTGTTTATATAAATAATGTTTCTATTTATGTTAGTATATTTTTTTTTATTAATGTCTTCAAAGTAAATGGTGACCGACCACACTTAGATTTATTTGGCTTGTTTAATTAGCTTAGGTTCAGTTTATTTCAATTACTTAAGTAGTTTAGATTGTACTTAGTTCATTTAACTGCTTAAATAGTTTTCTTTAGATTAGTGAAATAGATAGCTTAATCTTCTAAATCTTCTCATAGACTAGAATTCTGTAGTTTCTTTCTAGTAGCATAAGATTAGCTTAAGTTACATCTCCACCTCATTTCAGGATAAAATAGAAATAGTTAGTTTCATAAACTATAATCAGCATAGGTAGCTTGTTCTCACTGTAAGCTCTTAATCATCTTATTCATTGCTTTCCCTGTATGCTAGGATCACATGCATCAACCAGCTAGTAAGTAAAATCATCCCATCTTCTCTTCTCTTTAGTTTAAGCTATCTTTCTTCCATTCGGATTGTCATTCGGATAAGCCATTCGGACCGACATTCAGACCTTACCACTTCTTTCATTAGTTTGCTTAATTAGACTCCAATTCTTAGGTTTCCTTCAAAGTATGATCTCTTTCATTTCTAATTAAAGTTCTTAGGAACCATTAAGACCTTGTTGCATTAAATATGAAGTTTTGATCAAGTTTTGTCATCTTCTTTAGTTGCCATTCACTCTTTCTTTAAAACTTTGTTTCAGTTATTTACAAGTTACTTTCTTCTTATTTGCTTTATGGTTTCATAATCTATTAATTTCATTTTCAGTATGGTAATAATATCAACATTAGGTTCTTGAAGAAAACCTCCCAACAAAATTTTAAAAAAAAATCAACAATAACATCCCAACAAGACTAATTTGTGAGAAATACCTATAACGGAGGTAACCGGAGCGCGCTAGGGTGCACGCGTTGGAGGATTTAGGGTTTATTGAAGGTTGCCGCCATGGTCGCCCCTGGGGATGGGGATCCCCCTCCCCTCCCATCAGCTGAGATGAACGCGTTCAGGAGATTGATCGCCAGCAGTGGTAAGAGAAATGCTCAGCCCTCGGTCCCGAAATTCATCAAAAAGCTAGCAGAAATCCCTGAAATCGCCTTGCTAGAGACTACATCGGTCAAGATTTCCCTTGCGTTATCAGAAAGAGGGCTTGTCGGCCAATTTATGGGGCTATGGCCCTCAGCAAAACCTACTGATGATTGGATCCAAAGAAATTGGAAGCCCCAGCTAAAGCAAGGAGTCACCTGCTATCCCCTGAGCAGTGGATACTTCCTGTTCGAATTCATCAATAAGGAGGACAAGGACCTCATCTTCAGAAACGGTCCATATTTTATGGGATCCCAGGGACTGTATTTGAACCGTTGGACGCCAGATTTCGATCCCTCAGTGGCTTTGCCCAAGGAAGTTCCAGTTTAGGTCAGGCTACCCAATTTACCGGTCCATTGTTGGAATTATGAAGCTCTGCAAATGATAGGAAATGGAATTGGGAAATTTATTGACAAAGCTGACAATAAATCAATCTACAACTGTGCCAGGATTTGTGTGGAAGTGGACCTGGAGGCAGGGCTGCCGGAGGTAGTTAAGCTATCGGTGGGCTCTTGGATTCACTATTTGAAAGTTGACTATGAACACCTCCCATTTAAATGCAGAACTTGCCAAGAACACGGGCATTTCCAGAGAAATTGTCCAAAGAATCAAATCCCTGAGAAGGAAGAAGCTGAAGGATGGCAAAGGGTGAAGAAAAGCAAAGCAGCACAAAAAAACAAAGATCCAAAGCCTGCACAGTCGAAAGAACTTCCCCCTTCGAATATCAGCCTATCGAAGGAGCCTGTAACTGAAGCAGTTGTATTATCAAACGAATCTGAGAAAGAATACATAGAGGTAGTTTCCCAATCTACACATCCTTCAGAAAATCTGGCTAAGGATAAGAGCGACCTTTCAGAAAAAGAATCATCAAAATCAGATGATGACCACACCACCAAAGGACCTGAACCAGTAGCTGACTCAGATGGGGGTGACACAGAGACCAGCAGTTTGATTGGAACCCCTGAAAAGAATCAAAGAGGAAGGAAACCAGAACGGAAAAAAAGAGAGGAAAAATCGTACAGGGATGTCACAACAGGAGTCCAGCAAACCATTCCGGACATGATGGAAACCAGATCTTCAAAAAAAGGCAAGGCTTCGAAAGGAGCCACCCCCCTACCCTCCTGATCTTTATGCAGGTCATCTCCTGGAATTGCAGAGGTATTGGAAGCAAATTTAAAGAAGAAGCAATTAAAGATCTAGTAAGGATGAACTCCCCGGATATACTTCTGATCCAGGAGACGAAGATGGAGGAGCCTGAGACCATCCAGGCAAGTAGAAAGTTTTGGAAAAAGGGAGGATGTATAGCAGGCAGCATTAGGGGAGCATCAGGAGGTCTAGCCACCTGCTGGAACTCCACTAATCTCGACCTGCTAGAAGATCATAAAACCATCCATTGGCTATTCACGAAGCTGCAGCATCAAAATACAGGGCAGCAGATCAGCCTCTTTAATATCTACGCCCCTGTTCTTCTTTCGGAAAAAAGAGAGTGTTGGGATTCGTTGAATTCCTTCCTGTCCACTAACCGGCATGACAACATCGTCCTTGCAGGTGATATGAATGTAACTCTCACCCTATCTGAAAAAAAAGGAGGATCCCCGGTAAGAGACCCAGCAAGGGAGTGGGTTGAAGACATCATTATGGGCTGGGATCTGGAGGATATCAAGCCCAGTAAAGGTAAGTTCACCTGGACAAATAAACGAGTGGGACCTGGACACATTGCGACCCGGCTGGATCGTTTCCTTGTCCAGTCATCCTTCCTCACTCTTGGACTATTTGCAACTTCTGAAATACTCCAGGCGTGCACCTCTGATCATAAGCCAATATCTCTTTCATTGTCTATGGGAGAAAAACTGGGCCCTATCCCATTCCGATTCAGCCCTCTCTGGGTCTCCATGGATGGCTTCTACGAATTGGTCTCGGAATCCTGGTAAAAATCTGTTAGTGGTTCTCCGTTCTTTATATGGGAAGAAAAGTTGAGAAGGCTCAAAGCAGCCCTTAAAAGCTGGGCAAAAGTCATGACCTCTCCCATCGTTGAAAGGAAAGAAGCTGAAATGAATCTTGGCAATCACCAGCTGCTAATGGAGAACGCCACAGTCACCCCAGAGCTGCTTGTTGTTGAATTCGAATTGCAAAAAGCCCTTCATAAGGCGTTGAGAATAGAGGAGCAGTATTGGAAAGTAAAGTCGAGATGTCATTGGCTCAAAGAGGGCGATAAAAATACATCATATTTCCATAAGAAAGCAGAAGCACGGAAGAATTACAACAGCATTAGAGAAATTCACTATCAAGATCAAAATTTCAACAAAATTGATGAGATAAAGTATGCTGCTCACTCTTTCTTTAGAGATCTGTTCACTGAAGATTTGGAATCAGTTCCTAATTTGGATCGTTATCCTTTGAACGTTCTTCCCAAGCTAATCAATGAAGAAGACAACAGAAAGTTTACTTGCCCTATAAAGATTGAGGAAATAAGACAAGCACTGCATGGAATGAGCCCTGATAAAACTCCAGGACCTGACGGCTTCATGGTCAGATTCTTCATTGTATGCTGGGATATTATTCAGAAGGATTTGGTCAAGATGGTTAGGAAATCCCAGAACTGCAGCAAAATTGGAGGAAGCACTAACTCTTCATTCATTACGTTAATTCCCAAAGAGAAAGGTGCCCAAAGCTTCTCCAGATTTCGCCCTATCTTGCTCTGTAATACGGGGTACAAAATCATTACTAAAGTAATTGCAAACAGAATTAAGAATGTCCTTCCCAGGATCATTCCGGAGAACCAGGGGGGCTTCATTAAGAACAGAAATATTCAAGACAACATCATTCTGGTCCAAGAAGCTATTCACTCAAGCTGCCAACGGAAAGAGAAAGGTATGATAGTCAAACTGGACCTTACTAATGCTTTTGATAAAGTTCGGCTAAATTTTCTCTTTGCTGTAATGTTCAAACTAGGATTCCACCCCCAGTTAATCATCTGGATCAGAGCCTGTATCTCGGGTCCTTGGATAGCCCCCTTGGTAAATGGGAGACCAGCAAACTTCTTCCATGCCTCTCGGGGACTTAGGCAGGGATGTCCTCTATCCCCCTTGTTATATGTTATCCAAGCTTCGCTCCTAAGTTTCCAGTTGGAAAAGGGTCTTCCGCAACGTTCTCTAATGGGGATCACAATCACCCCTAGAGTGAAGAAAATAAATCATGCGCAATTTGCTGATGATACCCTTCTTCTGGGTCAGGCTAACCTCAATACTGCTAGATCTTTCAAAAAAGAGTTGGATGCTTACACGTATATTTCTGGAAGTGAAATCAGCTTAAGGAAAAGCAAAATCTATGGTTGGAATTGTACCCCCATTGAAATGACAACTATATCAAGAATGCTGGAAATGGAAGGAACCTCCACATGGGAATCCATAAAATATCTTGGCATCCCGATTGTAAAAGCTACTCCTCGAAGGAGCCTATGGCTGCCACTGGTAGACAAACTCAAGGATAAAATGTTGGCGTGGGGGGCTTCCTGGTTAAACAAAGCAGGAAAAACTATCCTCATTAATTCTGTTCTAACCTCACTTCCTCTCTACCAGGCCTCGATCCTGCTAGCCCCTAAAGGAATTGTGAAAGAAATAGACAAAATTTTGAGAAAATTCCTTTGGGAAGGGGGAAGGAATTCAGGAAGGAAACTCCATCAAGTCAGCTGGGATAAGGTCAAAGCCCTCAAGTTGGAAGGAGGGCTGCAAATCAGAGACGTTGCCATTCAGAATTTGGCCATGGGTGGCAAGATCTTGTGGAAAATGATAAGGGGCAAAACAAATTGGAGTGCAAAAGCTCTAAGGACAAAGTACTTCAGTGGGCACAAAGAGAGGTGCTTGGACAGCCCACCTATTACTAGGAAAGGCTCTCCTATTCTTGCTCTTTGTCTAAATTCTCTTGATATGTTAACCTCCAACCTCACTTGGATTCCGAGAAATGGCTCCAAGATTAAGTTCTGGGAGGATTCCATACTTGGGCAGACCCCTTTAAAAGAGCTGGAAGGACTGGAGAATATAAAAAATTGGCTACATTTAAACAGCAAATTCACCCTTTGGGATTTATCCTGCTGGAGTTCGGATGATTGCTGGTCCAAATGGGACCTGGGGGCTGTCCCGTATGCCCTGGATACTGAAGCTAGATCCCTTTTAGAGGCCCTGCAAGGACTCTCCCCTACATCTGCTAAGATGAAGGACAAAAGAGGATGGGGTTCCTCTACAGGCCTATACAATGCAGCTGAGGGATATGCCGCCTTAAAAGCCATTCCTTGGGCATCTCCGAATCCTTCTAAGTGGAAAAACCTCTGGTTTCTTCCTTCCCTGCCCAAAATTGATCATTTCTGCTGGTCCCTACTTCATGACAGCATTCTTACATGGGACAACCTTTTGAAAAGAGGATGGAAGGGGCCCTCAAGATGCCCTCTCTGTGCCTGCCATGAGGAGAACTCGACACATCTCTTTCTTCAATGTAAATTTGCTATTGAACTCTGGAATATCCTTCTTGACCAGCTGAATATTGACCTTCCCCCTTCCATCTCTTCCTTGTTTGCTTCCTGGTTAGATGATGCTCCCTTCTCCTTCTCCAACCTGAATCTGCTAAAGCATTGCTGGATGTGGGTTCCAAAAATCTACTGCTGGAAATTGTGGCTTGAACGCAATAACATAATTTTTAGGGACATGGCTGTCTCGCCAACCCATGTTGCAATTAAAGTTAAGGCACTGATAGGAGAGCTGGTAGCCTACACTAAAATTACCAATGAAGCTATCCCTGACAAAGAGGAATACAGCTGGTTTTACGGGCTTGACTCAGCCCTTCTAAACAGAACCAAGAACATTGATAAGCATTACTCTCAGTGGGAAATAAGGCTAGAGGAGCAAGAATTCATAAAATGGAGATCTTCCCTGAACAAGCACAGTCTGCATGTGGATGGGGCCTCGAAAGGGAATCCCGGACCTGCGGGAAGTGGAGGAGCCATTCTTGACAGGTCTGGGAAAATCATCCTCACCTTTGCCTGGGGGTTGGGCCAAAATTCTAACAATATTGCTGAAATTCTTGCTATTTGGCAAGGACTGATTCAAGCCAGAAGACTCTCCATTAACAATTTGGCAATCATCAGTGACTCCCGAATCATTATGCAGGCTCTAAATATGAAGAAAGAACTAAATGGGATGGGGTTGGCCCACTATCACCAGAAAATTATGGCTCAGCTGAAAGCTTTTGCAGAAGTAAAATGTTACCACGTCCTTCGAAATCTTAATAAAATTGCAGATCATGAAGCCAATACAGGTGCCTCCCTAAGCAAGGGAATTATAATAGTCAATGGTATCGAAAACCATGTGCCCATTCCCTAGTGAAATCGAAGAACTGGTGGTTAAGATTGCATTTGCAATAAACAAGTGAATTTCAGATTAGTGACAGATTCCTATTCGGACCATAGGGCAGATTGAGGCTTTCGAGGAGCAGATGGCATAAGACAAGATGGTTACATGAACATTGTCCTCACTTATCCAGGATGTAAAAAGATAATTTGATCTCCAACGCTGATTTGTATCCAGCTAGCAGGAATGAGGTAATCGAGTAGATTCAGGTTGAATCCTAAGACTCTGCAGATCTAAGAATCGGGTCTTGATTAGTTAGAATCCTCCAGTTTTCAACTCTGAAAAAGGAATAGATGGCATTCAGAATTTTCCAGTTTATCAGTCAGATCTAATTGGCAGATTGCTCGCTCTCAATTAATTAATGGGAACTAGTCGCTGGGAATATAATGGAGGACAACCTTCGACCAGCAGAAGGATCTGCATAATTCACTTGAAACTGGGCACCAGCTGGCTAAGCTGGAATTGACGGTTGCTAAATTGATCAAGGAGCTTGTAAGATCCCAAAATCAGAGCGCATCAATCTCATGTTTATGTTATATTGAAGCTCAATGTTTGCTCGGAATAGTTCCTATTTTTGTATAAGTGTCAGTGAGCATAGCCAAGGCTATATCTCTGGATTCGTTGCTCTTATGAGAACATAATCTCTGACTGTAATTTTGTGGCTGATGTTTAGCCAGAAGAATAATAACAAAGGCCTTTAACCGTTTTAGTAAAAAAAAAATATCAACATTAGGTTAAGTTAGTAATTTCATTCTCCTAATCATTTCAATCTTGGATTACTTTTCTCATGTTAATAGTGGATTTATGGAATAAGGTTTAGTTCAGAAATATAATATCTTTATCAAGTTTTCTACTTGCTTCTGAATTTCATATCTTTATCAAGTTTTCTACTTGCTTCTATACTTCTTTAGTTTAAGCCCCTCATTTATAAATAAAAGATAGGTCATTATGTTCAAAGTTAATTGTAGCTGGGTAATTTTTAGCTTGCATTTATTTGTAGAAGTTAAATTGGATTTAATCCCATTTTTTTTTTCTTGTTACTTTTGAAAGCCACTTCGATACATTTACCCCTGTTCCCATCACATTCGGTACTTTTGTTGGCTGCTTTTTGGATAGACCCAGGTTTTAATGAAGCGCAGCAACAAAACCCCTTGGCGCACTAGCCTTCTCAGCAACGAGTTGCGCAGCAGCTCGAGGTCTCACCCGAAGTGGCTATGGGGGGGCTAAGGAATCAGGATTCCTTAACCTAGGCGATGCGGAGACTGCGATATTCTCCCTCTCTTTCCCCTTAAGAGGATTCCTCAAAGCGGAACGTCTTACTCTTCCGTCGACTTCTCAGTGCAACAGCGCTAAAGTTCGCACTTACCAGCTTAGCTGTGCGGTATCTCTGCTTTTGCACACGAGGTAAGTACCCTCTGCGTCGGTACCCTATGTATCGTTTCTGCTTGCGCGCCCAGTGCGATAACGCATTCCTAAGCACTGCGACAATAGTGCTCCTATCGACTCCTTCGATAGTGCACGAATATAACTTCTAAGGGAATTTCCAGGACTTGCTTTATATACTCATTCATAAAGACAATGGAACATTCATGAAAACGCAAATAGAAAACTAAAACATGCATTCACACAACACAGCATCATAACATGAGAATTAGGTAATTCACCTCCACGGGGAAACCACGTCCACGGGAAGTGTATCTTATATTAATCTGAAATGGGATTACACAATATGCTGCGCACACAGCTGCATCCTTATATCTTTCCAAGGAATTCCACACACATAGCTGGGATCCCTTCTCTCGATCTAGTCTCTTCCTCTACAGAGATTACAATAGTTCAGACGTCACTCAGACTGTCTGCAACTCGGGGATTAGCTAACATATCTCAAACAGCTAGCTTACATCTAACCCTCTTCCTTTACAATTACACATATATATAGGTGGCCATGACGGTCACACCTTTACAAAACTGTGGGCCTTTCCCAGCAGTAATCCCCAAAAACCCTAACCACGGACATGGCTAGGTGTACTGTAGGCGCCGCTTGCAGTCACGTCGCCGCTTCCTGCAGGCTCCACGATTTCCGGCGCAGATTGCGGGTATAGGCGCCGCTTCATCGTTCACTGCTCCTTGTCCTTCACCTTCAATGCTTTGGTCCGTTGCTCTTCCTTGATCAGAGCAACCATAACTTCTGTACTTAGCCTTAATGAGGGTAACTGAGCCCTCTACTCCGTCGCTTCATTTATTGTGGTATCTGAGCTTTCCACTCGGCCACATTCATTCTCCTTTGACGTGTGCGCGTGAGCTCTGCGATTTCCGGTCCGTAATCTACGCTGAGCTCGTCCATCTGGCACCATACTGCGCACCGTTTACTTTTTCCCAAAAATTGGTGCTTATTCAAAATTAGCACTTTCCCTTCAACACTTGTGCTTTTTTCCTCAAAATTCGCAGCTTTACCATAGCTGCGGCCTAGGCTCCAACAACTTTTCCTCAGGATTCCCAAGGAGAATGGAATTAGATTCTTTAGTAGTTTGTAGGTTTATAATTTGCTCTAACTTAATTTCCTGTTCATATGATTGAGTTATTCTCAAGTAGGTCTGACAAGCCAAAAATTAGATACCATTCTACCTTAGCATATATTTTGTCTCAACTCTAAGATTACCAACCTAGGTTGATAAATTAAATATTAGGTGTTTTATTTGAGATAACTCACACACCCAACATGCATCATCTCATTTTTACCCTTCCAATCATGATCTTGATAATTTGACTGATCTTTAAGTCTATTTGATTCAACCTCTAATGTAGCTTCTTGCATATTTAGTAAAGTTATAGGTCTCCTTTCTCTCAGGTGTAGAGAAAATTCATGGTCAAAAGCATTTGCATATGTGAGCTTAGCTAATGTCTCCGAAGGTCAATTTCCACTGAAATTCTGCCATACATTTTATTGAAGCGTTTTGAGAAATCAGTTATGGTTTCATTATTTTTCCTCTTCAAAGATGCAAACTCAATAATATAGTAGGTATGATCCTTCGTATCTCCCCATTGTCTCATAAATACATCCTGTAACTCTTCTATAAGGGTTATTGAATTTGCTGGTAGCTCTCTGAACCATTTTCTAACATCACCATCTAGACTTTGCACAAACATTCTCATCCATACATCCTCTGCTTCTATGTTCTGATTATTAGCGTAACTAAGGAATGCATTCCAGTGTTCCTCTACAGTTGTTTCTCCCTGCCCATTAAACCTAGGCAAATATTTTTGATAGTCTCCTCCTAGAAGAGCATTTAAAGGGTGTGGAAGCACTAAAGGAGCATACCTAGCAGCTATCATTCAATCCATCATATCCAATGGCTAACCTACCATCTTGGAAGTAGTCTGACTTGTTGAAAACAAAGGTTTGTTGGCTTTACGAGAATTGAGCTGAAAGGTAGGAATATTAGTTTTAAACTGTAACAAGGGAAATAACTCAGTTTTGACTTTTTAGGAGACAATGGACTGGTGAAAACCTGAATATCAACCTCCTCTAATTTTGGTTCAGAATATAGAAATGGAGATATAATCTGTGATTGAGCAAGATAAAATAAAGATGGGGAATATTGGGACCTTCCAAAAGAAAGAGTATGTAACTTTTGTTTAGCCTTCTTCAAAATATTTTATGGATCTGACACCCCTGGGTGTAATGGTGAAGTGCGATTCCCTCTAGTCCCAGACCTCCTGGAAGCCACTGTGAAATACTACCTTGGTGAAACTGTAGTTTGAAATAAAAATTTCTGGTCCTGTTCACCTCAAAACCAAAACAACAAAGATATCCTAGGGAAGATGTAACTTCACTTCCATCCCCGACAACGACGCCAAAGATGTTTGTGCTAGAAATTGTCCCTAGACCACAGAGGATCAAGCTAGCACAGTCTCAACAATACAAGCATGAAATAGGGTTTTTTTTGTAGTTTATTGGTTTGAGGGTTTCATATTCAAGAAAATAATCATTCATTTAAAAAAATATAAACTGATACAAAAAATAAATCATATAATACATCAAAGAAATGAGATATTTAATACTTCAAAGATTAAATATAAGCCAACATATTTATAAACACAACACTGGTTCATCTACAACACATGAGCACTCCATGAATAAGACTTTAAGCAAGGAATTAAGTCACTAGCTGTATGATCAAATTGATCATAAAAAAAATAGTATATAAGATAATAATGGCTTATAATAATATATTTCAATCTCAATCTTCAAAAACTTACATAAGAGATATGTGTATCAGTCTAAAAATGTATCCAAATCTTTTACTGTATACTCCTTGACACAAAAATCCAACCATCTATCATGGAAGTTTCTTCCTTTTATCCTTTTACAAAAAAATTGTTTGATAACTAACTCTAGACCTATCTTCGAAGCAGTTACAATTAGAAGTTACAACTTAGATTTTGAATCTTTAAAACAACTCATTAACAACTATTTTTATGATAATAAAAAATGAAATACTTTGACAGCAAGAGATGAAGTGGTTCATAACTACTTGGCAGCCTCAACGAGCATAGCTATGCCTTCCAAGGCATGGGACTTCTTTTCATATCGGGCTTGTTGTGTCTCTAAGCTTTTAATTCCTTTTGATAACTCTGTATTCTTATTGCTTAAACCCTTAATCTGTTTATTCAATCCTTCTACTTGATCTCCAGTCTCCCTTTTTCTCTTCAAGGCTTGTTTAGCCACTGCAACCAGCTCTTGGTAGTGTGCACTAAGATCATTCAAATCTTCTCTTAATATACTATTTGTAGAGACATATCTCTCATTTGACTCACTCAAGAACTGTATCTGAGTCTTCTGTTGCTGAATTATTTTTCTGAGATTTTCAACCTCTGAATCCATCTGACTTTATCCATTTATTATTGTATCATGACCCTCAAACCAATAAACTACAAAAACAAAACCCTATTTCATGCTTGTATTGTTGAGACTGTGCTAGCTTGCTCCTCTGTAGTCTAGGGACAATTTCTAGGACAAACAATATGGGCTAGGCATGTAAACCTTCAGGTTTACCTGCCCGCCCTATTTACAACATTATGATGTAAACATAACATCTCATTTAAAATACTGGAATATATTTAACCTACATCAACTTGCAATATGAAGGCATGTCTCAGCAAAACTTAGGTTAACACATGAATCATATTATTAATATTACAGATGTTGCGTACATTTATGATTGTATAGAGGGTATTAATACTGTAAATCTACTGCCATTAGAATGTAGATATTTTCACAGTCAGCCCATCACATCAATATTCTAGATTTGCAAAATGATCATAAGATAACTCATAACAGAGGTCTAGTTATCGAGCTGAGATTCATGCACAGAAATAATCAAGAACAATAAATATATGGTCATATCTGATACATTTACACTTCAACAATAAATCATATATATTCAGAAACACATATATAAATACTGTCCAAAACAAATACTCTGTAAGTAAGATTATAAACACTTATCTGAATCTGATGACCAGTGGAACCAGGCACAAACCTCCCAGCCTTTGACCAGCAAGTTCTCCTTGCTCTCAGGTCACCCTCGAGATGAGTTTACAGTCCCCTAGGTAGAGTATTTATTTTAGTTACCCTTAACTTGTCATTTACCCAAGTTATTCAGGATGTTTCAAAGGCAATAGGAAACCCAACACCCAACTCAATACTCTTGAGCTCCAGGATTATCCAGGGGCCTTTAAGCCATAACCATTGAGAGAATCACTATCACAGTTTATTCAGGTAACATCAGTACTCCTGCAAGCTTGGGGCAGTTCTCCCACCTGCACACAACTAAGTGGCTAAGATCATACCAAACTGTATGATTCCTCTTGATATGAGTCAGTTTGGTCCTCCCAAATCTGCACTCAATCACTTGGCTTCAGAACCAGCTTGGTTCTCCCAAATCTATCCTTCGTCACCAACATTCATTGTCTCATGTTCAGGTTTTCCTTTTCCCATTGCTTTGGTGTATTCAGCTCTTGATATTGTGAATGATGCATAATGAAATGAGAATAATGATAATGAGAGTTTCAATGAGTTTTCACCTTTTATTCTCTTAGGGGAATTTTTCTCATTATGTGAATTCTTTTAATTCATTAATCTCTCAATTATTTTCTTTAGGGTTTTCCAAATGTTTCCAATAATAATTTCTTCTTCTTATTATTAAGTGGCATTTTCCCCTCTAACCTTAGGAGACTGTGAATCCCTCTTTTATTGTGCTAGTCCACATGGTCAACAGAAACCTCTTTAGCAGATTTCTAACTTTCCTAAGTATAAATGGAATGATACTTAGTAGAAATTATCAAAGGGGTTGAAAGTAAAAAATAGGGGTATTACAGTTGCTAAAATCAAGGGAGAAGTAGAGAGGGTAAAAGATCAACAGACTATCAATGAGAATTTCAAGGAAAGTATTGAAGCACTTAATAAAATCCTCAACTTACAAAGATCCACCATGAATAAAAAAAATTATTGGATATGATCAAGAACATGTCATTAAAGGATCAAGCTCCATCACTCAAGAAAATGTTGAACGGGTTAATATTTGGGATAATGCTTCAAAAGATATATCTAAGCAGCAAAAGAATCACAACAAAATGAATTCCAGTCATCAGAATTCTACTCATCCTCCTAAGATGAAAAATTTCAGAAGACATACAAATGAAAAGAGTCATTACAAGAAGAAAAACCAAAGATTCTCCAAATATAAAAGAACATTCTATGGATATTATCATTGTTGTCACGAGTTTGGTCACAAGGCTGGTAATTGTAGAATCAAAGAAGAAGATCAAGGTCTAAAAAGGAAAGAAGAAACTAACATATCAAATGGTGGAAGATTTATTAAATGTTTCATATGTCATAATATTGGACACTTTGCAAAACATTGCAAGAACAAAACATACATACTGTCTAAAGAAACACAATATAAGATATGTAATATGAAACCCAAAAGACAAATAAATAGAAGACCGGTAGGCATGGTACCTCATGGAAATATGTGGAGAAGAAAGGAAGACTACAAAGATTCAGAAGAAACACACATTCCAAGCATCAATAAAGTTTCAAAAGATGAGGTTAAGCATAATAGTGTTGTAGATAAGAATGACATCCATTATGATGGAAAGCAAGATGAAGATGTAAAAGAACACACCGATGGAGATAAAAATGATGAACAAGAATATAGTGATAATGGTAGAACTGAAAAAAAGAGTTTTTTTTTTTTAAATTTCTCATGACATAGAAGAGAACCCTGAAATTAGCATTAGAAGGGATCATATACTCAGGGGGAGTTAATATCAAAAAATTGCAATTGGTATTTGAAATTAATCAATATCATTTGGTAAGGATTAAAGACATTGAAAATATCTAAAATCTATCTTCCTCAAAGACAAGAAGTAGAGTGACAGATTGAAGAGTCATAAGAGTACTTGCCTCAAGACCATCCATGCGAAAAGTGAAGTATAGAAGGACAAGTAAAAGCTGAAGTATAAATAAAAACATAACTATGATGAAAAGTAATGGGAAGAGAATGATCTCAGTAACATTGGATGAAGAGTATAGTATGAATAATTCAGAAAGGATATAAAAGAGGAGCCACTGAAAGTAATCTATACATAAATTTTGAAAACAAAAATATGATCATTATTGTAGTCTATGTAGACAATATCATATTTGGAAGTGATCTACAAATTCTGATTGTAAACTTTGCTTCAGAAATGAAGGAATTTGAAGTGTTAATGTTGGGGGAACTAAAATTGCTTCTTGGTTTACAAATATCTTAATCAGAAAAAGGGATCTTCATCTCTCAAACTAAGCATATCAAAGAGATGTTGAAAAAGTTCAAAATGGAAGAATCCAAACTTGTTAGTACTCCTATGGTCACTATTTGTAAATTTAGAAAGGATGATGAATCCTTAGAAGTAGATCATACTATGTATAGGTCAATGATTGGTAGTTTATTATATGTAACAACTACAAGACTAGATGTAATGCAGGCTATAGGTTTGGTTTCCAGATTCCAATCAACCCCAAAAGAAACACAGGTGGTTGCAGTAAAAAGAATTCTTAGATATCTAAAAGGTACTATGGATTATGGATTATGATGTCCAAAAAGAGATAAAGTAACTCTAAGGGAATTCATTGATGAATATTGGGAAGGAAGTATTTATGACAGAAAAAGCACCAGTGGAGCAACATTTTACCTAGGAAATTGTTTGGTGTGTGTAGACAATCTGTTAACGTGGACGAAAATGGATCTATTTAGACCTAAATGTTATAGATCTAGCACAAAAGAATACCCAACATAAAATATTTCCTAGCTAGATTAGATTGCAGGATAGATGAATTACCTGGTTATCGCAATCTCTTTCTCTTTGCTTGATTTGATTTCAATCCTTCGATCCCCAGCTGAGAAACAAGATAGAAGAGATGGAAACAAGCAAACTACGTGAAACCATATATCTATGAATCTAGCTAGATAAGCGTTCAAAGAAGCAAATAATAAATGATATCACAAGACATAACACATTTATGGAAAGATGTTTATATTAATGTAAATTGCAGAAGGTACAAAGTGAGAGGAGTTAAAACCAAATCTTTGACGTCACGACTCCAACATGGACGATCTTGCCTCAAAGGTCCAAAGCCTCCTAACTTCTTATGGATGAAGAAGAACGTTCTAACTGAATTCCACCAGCATGAGGGTGCATAATCCTTCCCCCTTCTGTGATGCACCTGCAACAATTAATTAATAAAAATATGCGAAATAGCAGAAATGACAGAACTCAGAATCACTTTTATATTGATCACATGCCACTTCGAGGGGGCAACCTCCTATGAGCAAGCTTAATACAAATAACTTCACGGTGCCTTCATACGTCTCAACACACACTTATATACTAAGTCTAGGCACCAATACTATGGGTCAAAACCATGGGCCACTACAAACTATGGATCAACAATACTACGGGCGACTTACAAAGCATATGCGCCAACAACAATAACATAAACTATTGATCAAAAAATACTACAGGACGACTTACAAAGCATATGCGTCCAACAACAATATACTAACAAAGTAAAGACATGGGTTCCTAACATCCCCTCCCCCTTAAAAAAAGCTTTGTCCTCAAAGATTTAGATGTGGAAATTGTTGTTGAATCTGAAGGAGTGGTTCCCATGTAGCATCCTCTGGTTGCATGCCGTGCCACTGAATTAAGACCTCTGTGATAGAGCGACATCGAAGCTGACGAGTGCGCCGATTGAGGATGGCCTCCGACTCCAAAAGGATGGATTCTTCATTATCTAGTTCGGGCAAAATCGTTTGTCCACTGATGTTGGTGCCAAGAACTTTCTTCAGACAAGAGACATGAAAGATTGGATGAATGCGGGAAGAAGGAGGAAGTTCCAATTTATAAGCAACGGACCCAATCTTCTGAAGAATCCAATATGGCCCATAGAACTTTGGAGTGAGATTATGACGCCCTTTGAGTTTCAGGGAAGACTGCTTGTACGGCTGGAGACGAAGAAAAACCATATCGCCGACTTGAAAAGTGCGCTCAGAATGGTGTTGATCAGCTTGTTGCTTCATGCAATTTCTTGCCATGTGAAGATTGTCCCGCAAAATGCAAAGAATTTGATCACGGTTTTGAAGGACCATGTCAACTTCCTGAACTGGTGAACTGGTGGGGGTGTATGGAAGAAGAACTGGAGGTGCCTGACCATAGACTGCTTCATATGGGGTCATTTTAGAGGTAGTGTGGTAAGAGGTATTGTACCACCATTCAGCGAGAGGGAGCCACTTTTCCCACTGATGTTGTTGTTAAGAGGTGAAGCAACGAAGATAAGTTTCCAAACATTTATTGATAATTTCAGTCTAACCATTTGTTTGTGGGTGATACCCTGAACTCATCTTCAGTTTGGTGCCAATGTGGTGAAATAGTTCAGTCCAAAAATGACTAGTGAAAGTCGCATCACGATCCGAGACAATGGAAGAAGGGATGCCATGAAGACGAAAGATCTGGTCTAGGAAAATTTGAGCGACTGAAGAGGCTGTATAGGGATGGCTGAGAGCAAAAAAATGACTATATTTGGAAAGGCGATCAACCACAATGAGAATCACTGTCTTCCCACTAGATTTAGGGAGCCCTTCAATGAAATCCATAGAAATATCTGTCCAAATCCATGTAGGTATGGGCAAGGGTTCGAGCAATCCTGGAAGGAGTGTTGTTTCACCCTTATTGCACTGGAAGGTATCAAATTCGGCCACCATCTGTTGAACTGTCCTTTTCATGCCCTTCCAAAAGAAGTTACGTCGTGCCCGTTCATACGTTTTGAGGAACCCAGAGTGCCCTGCCGATGGAGAAGCATGGAGTTCATAGAAGACAGCCTGTTGAAGATCTGTGCTCTGGGTAAGCACCAGACAACCCTTGTATCTTAGAGAAGCACCATCCCAAGAGTAATGTGGTACAACAGAAGGGTTGTTGGTCAAGCATTGGATGATTTGAGATAAGGAAGAGTCATTAACATAACCATGTTCAACAGATTGCAACCAATTTGGAACAGGCATAGAAATAGCTGAAAGAGAACCTTGGGCATCAAATGTGCGAGAAAGAGCATCTGCCACAATATTGTCTTTACCCTTCTTGTAAGTGATCTCATAGTCATAACCCATGAGTTTGCTAACCCATTTCTATTGTGCCGGGGAGGAGACACATTGTTCCAAGAAATATTTCAAACTCTGGTGATCAGTCTTGATGCAGAAATGATTCCCTAATAGGTATAGGTGCCACTTCTGTACTGCATGCAAAATAGCCATCATTTCCTTCTCATAGGTAGAGGCAGCTAAATTCTTATCTGAAAGGGATTTGATGGTGAATGCAATGGGGTGTTCATCTTGAAGGAGAACAGCACCAAGTCCATTGCCGCAAGCATCACTCTCAATAGTGAAGTGCTTGGAAAAATCGGGCATAGCTAGAATAGGTGTAGTACACATAGCTTGTTTTAGTTTGTCAAATGCACACTGAGCAGCATGTGTCCATGTAAAAGCATCCTTTTTCAATAGAGCAGTTAATGGAGCTGCAATCTTCCCATAATCCTTGACAAACTTGCGGTAGTAGCCAATCAACCCCAAATAACCATGAAGGCTCTTGAGTGTTTGAGGATGCGGCCAATTGTTCATGGCATCGATTTTGGCAGGATCCAAGCGAACCCCTTGTGCTGAGATAATGTGCCCGAGATACTCAACTTCCTTTTGTCCAAAAAAAAATTTAGACTGCTTGGCATGGAGATGATGGTCAGAGAAAAGTTGCATGACAAGATCCAGATGCTGGAGATGTTCATCCCATGTTTTACTATAGATGAGGATATCATCAAAGAATACCATAATGAATTTCCACAAGTAGGGTCGAAATATTTTATTCATTAATGCCTGGAATGTGGAAGGAGCATTAGTGAGGCCAAAGGGCATGACCAAAAAGTCATAATGGCCATCATGTGTGCGAAAAGCTGTTTTAGGGATATCATCCTCATGAACCCGAATTTGATGATACCCAGAATGAAGATCCAACTTGGAGAAAAAGTGGGCCCCATGAAGCTCATCAAGAAGCTCATCAACAACAGGAATTGGAAACTTATCCTTGATGGTGAGGTGATTAAGTGCTCGGAAGTCAATGTAGAGGCTCCATGACCCATCTTTTTTGCGGACAAGAATAACTGGAGAAGAAAAGGAACTAGTGCTTGGGCGAATAATACCTTGCTTTAATAAGTCTCGAACGAGCATTTCAATCTCCGTTTTTTGGTGAAATGGGTAGCGATAGGGCCTGATGTTGGGAGGAACGCTGCCAGGAAGGAGCTGAATACAATGGTCTTCTGGTATGGAAGGTGGCAATCCCACTGGTTCAACAAAAACACCTGTATATCGATCCAGAATTTGTTGTAGATCCAAAGGAGTAGTGGAGACCGCTGAAGGTTGCATCTGAATGGAATGGAGCTGAGCGATGACACCATGTGAATTCTTCTTGAGGAGTTTTTCCATGCGATGTGAACTGATGACACTGAGAGAACCTGGTTGTAATCCTGTCAAGGTGTATTTTTGTCCATTGAGGGAAAATTGCATCTAAAGTTTAGCAAAATCCCATAAGATAGGGCCAAGTGTGCGTAGCCATTGAGCGCCCAAAACCACATCACATCCGCCTAAGGTCAAGGAAAACATGTCAGAGCGGAAGGTAGAATCTCCCATAGAGATACACACATTTCGACACTTCCCTTTGCAAGGTAAGGTGCCCCCATTGGCAACCATGACTTCAAAGTTGGAGCAAGGATGGATAAAACAATCAGCTTATTTGGCGATTCGAGGGTCAATGAAATTATGAGTGCTACCAGAATCAATGAGTATTGTAAGAGGAAGCTTCTTGAAGTAATCCCTGACCCGCATTATTTGGGGGGTGGTGATTCCAGCTAAAGCATGGAGAGATATCTCTGGCTGGTCATCCTGAGACGGAGGGTCAATAGGCGGTTCCTGAATGTCGACCGGAGCATCCAGTGTTTCTGGATCTTCGTCACCAATTTCAGAGGCAGGCGGAGAATCCACATCCAAGAGATAGAGCTTTTGCTGAACACATCTATGTCCCCGAGTGAATGTCTCATCACAATTATAGAAAAGCCCATTTTCTTTGCGTGCTTGCATCTCTGTTTCAGAAAAATGCTTGATAGGAGTTGGTCAAGGAGCCTACGGTATAGGTGGTCGTTGAGAACCCATATTTCAGAAGGGAACAAAAGTGGGCTTGGAGCGTTGTTGGGATGCAATCTTGTCTTCTGCCAACTTAGCCAACCCTAGGGCTTCCATCATTGTGTTGGGACAAAACATTTTGACCTCAGAGCGGATGGCATCCTTTAGACCACTGATAAAACAACTCTGGTAAAATTCATCAGACAATCCTTCGGTGCGGTTGGCTAGATTCTCAAATTCGGTTTGATACTCTCTCACAGTGCCAATTTGGCGAAGTTTAGTGAGGGCTCCTGTGAAGTCATCAAAAGCACTAGGACCAAATCATTACAAAAGGAGCTGGCAAAAGTCTGGCCATTTGGGCTCTGGATGAGCCTTGATGTACCAACGGTACCATTGAAGAGCTTCCTGTTCCAAATGAAAGGATGCCAGCGGAACTTTGTTGACATCAAAAGTATTATGCAGACTGAAATACTGTTCTGCACGATAGATCCATCCAGTTGGATCGATACCATTGAAGCGAGGAAAATCAAGTTTCGGACCACGAAAATTGTTGGAAGAAGAGAACCCATTGTCTGATGAAGACTCAGACTTCCGTTTGTTGTTCATAGTTGAATGTTCAAGATGGAGGCCAAGAAATTTTTCATTCAGATCCTGGAGTTTGGCTTGGATGGCTGCAAGTGCGTCCTCCATGGTTTTTGCTCCTGCACGGGTGACAACCATAACCAGGAAAACAAAAACAGAAACTACTTCAGTAAAGGAAAATCTGGACTTGGAAAAAAATCTGAAGGGTAATTGGGGTTTGAATAGGTTTTGGACACTGTTGAATAGACAGGGAAGCAAAAATGAGGATTTCAGAAGCGGGGTGAAAGAATGGGAAAATTTGGCAGAGGGGAACAAAGAAGCAGAATTCAGAAAGGAACTTTGTGGTAAAATTTGAAGGTGATTGGGTGAAATCTGAGGAAGTTAAGGCAAACCCTAAAAATAGACAAATGTGGGATTTCGGGCTTTGGGAAGGGGAATTGGGGATAGGGTCCTCAGGAATGTGTTGATGTATATGTAACTTCGGAATGTATTTCATCTGTATATTATATATATATTTATTGTACCCTTATAAGAGATGTGTTATTCCTCTATAAGGAAGTGTCGTCATGTGGATTGACAAGTGTCGCAAGTGTGTGTACTTGCCGATGGGTTATTAGACCACCTTATGGGGTCGGCCCTGATTAATATATAATATAATGTGGGTGTATCTAAGTAGACAAGTCGGCCCCAGTAGGTCACTGGGCAAAAAGGTGAGTATAAATAGAGATAGGAGATCTCTATTTTACTCACTCGGAAAAGTAACTATCACTCTCTCTGAAAAGTGGCGCACTAGTGAGAAGGAGGAGGATCATCTGCTAGGAGACTATCTCAGTGTTATTTGGTTGTATTTTGGTTGAGCCATTGCTCTCTCTATCTCTGAGGAAGTTGTGGGGTTTTTCACCTTAGGGTTTTCCCCACGGAAACTCTGTGTCTCTTGTCTCTATGCTTTTGATTCTTGTGATTCTTGTGATGCTTGTCATATTATGATTGTCATGCATTGATATACTGTAGATGTTATTCTCTCAGCAAAGATCCTATAGTATTGTGATTTAATACTAAAAATTTAACATGGTATCAGAGCTTAACTGAGAAGAAGACATTTTGCAGTGATGGAATCTTGTATTCCTTGTTTATTGGGTTTCTCTCCACAGATTTTTGAAATTCAGTATAGTAGATTGGATCTACTCATCAAGGCGCATCTATCTGTCCAATCAGAATTCAGTTTCGATCATTTTCAGATTTGGCCCTAAAAATTAGGGTTTCCACAAAAATAGGAATTTCTGGAAACTGAAGGCACAACTGGAAGCTCCTTGCAAAAATCGAAGGCTTGAGCTTTGGATCGAGATTTTTGGATGGGTAGATCTCCGGGAAACTCAAACCCTAATTCAGGGCTCTCCCTAGTGAACCCGGGAGGACAAAAAGGCAATTTTGAAGGGCAAGACCTTGCTGATCTCAAATTCTGAATGTACTAGGCTGATCAGCTCTCCAAGGCGCATCTTTCTATCCTTTCGGAATTTTGAAATTCACATTTTGAATTTTTAGGGTTTCTCTGACAAACCCTAATCTGGGACCAGATCCAGTTTTCAGCACTTCAAGTGGTAAGTCCTAAATCTTTTCTATTTCCATTTGAAGTACTCTTAAAGATGTCTCTCCACACTAAGCTTGAGGATAAGCTTGAAGGGGTTGATAACTTCCGAGCCTGGAAGTATAGGATTGGGTTAATCCTGGAAGAGAATGAGTTGGACTCATATGTGAAAGAAGACATCCCTATCCCAGAGGATGAAGAAGCCAAGGCATTGCACAAGAAGAGCTTGGTCAAGGAAAAGAGAATCATTGCTGATTCTATCAAAGACCATCTCATACCCCATGTGTCTTCTCTCAAGACACCCAAGGAGATGTTTGAATCCTTGACCAAGCTATTTGAAGGAAAGAACATAAATCGGAAGATGACCCTGCGGAACCAATTGAAAGCAGTAAAGTTTCAAAATGGAGAAACCATTCAATCTTATTTTTCAAGGGTCTCCCAGATCGAGGAACAACTAGAAGCAGTGGATGAAATGGTGGAGAATGGTGAAGTGGTGATGACCACTCTAAATGGCCTACCCAGGTCATGGGATTGTTTTATTCAAGGAATTTGTGCAAGGAAGAAGTTGATCTCCTTCAACAGACTGAGGGAAGAATGCTCTCAAGAAGAAGCTAGGATTATAGCTCGTGAGGAAAAGATGGGAGGAGAAGATCAATCCCTTGTAGCTCACACCAAAAGAAGCAAAACCAAGAAGGATCACTCTCACCACAAAAGATCTCATCAAAGGAGTAAGAAGGACCTAAGATGCTTTACATGCAATGAGAAGGGTCACTATGCTTCAGATTGTCCCAAGAACAAAAGGGATAATAACAACAACTTCAGTAAGAAGAAGAAGGGCAGCAAAAGAAGATTCCATGCTCATGCTGCCGAAGATGATGAACCCCCAAAGAAGAAGGCTAGGGCAGAAAGTGATAGTGATGATGTCTCATCAAGTGAAGAAGAGTATGTTCTGATCTCTGCTCTTACAGGTACCATCTCCCATGGAAGTAATGATTGGTTGATTGATAGTGGGGCTTCCAAACACATGATTGGGTTTAAAGAATCCTTTGTGAACCTATCTGAACATGAGTCACCCCATAAGGTGAAACTTGGGGATGATTATCAATACCCAATCAAAGGAAGTGGTGAAGCCTCCTACAACCTAGATTCTGGAAAATCATTGAAGATGAAAGAAGTACTTTATGTACCTGGGCTCAAGAAGAACTTACTCTCCATCTCTGCATTTGATGCAAAAGGTATGAGGGTTGCATTTGTGGATGGCCAAGTCCTAATGTGGCCAAAGGGAAAGACCATAGATGATGCAGTAGTGATTGGAGAGCAAGAGGGAGGCTTGTATAAATTGAAGGGACAACCTGAACATGCCATGCTACATGAATCCATGGAGCCAAGTGAACTTTGGCATAGAAGACTTGCTCATATGCACTATAGGGCACTTCCAATTGCAAGCAAGGCAGTAGAGGGTCTTCCTGAAATCAAGACCAAACATGAAGGTGTTTGCAAAGGATGTGCAAAAGGTAAGAACATTAAGAAGGCTTTCCCAAGCAGTGAAAGCAAGGCAAAAGACATCCTGGAAATCATCCACTCAGATGTATGTGGCCCTATGTCATCCAGCTCCCTGAGTGGGTATGTTTACTATGTATCATTCATTGATGACTTCTCCAGGAAGACTTGGGTATACTTCTTGAAGGGAAAAGATGAGGTGCTTGATAAATTGAAGGAATTCAAAACCTTGATGGAGAATCAAACTGACAAGAAAATCAAGACATTCAGATCTGACAATGGTGGAGAATTCACTTCAAATGACTTCAAGAAACTTTGCAGTGATTCAGGGATTAAGAGGGAGTTGACTGCTCCTTATAATCCTCAACAGAATGGAGTTGCAGAAAGGAAGAACAGAACTATCATGGAAGCAGCAAGGGCAATGTTGCATGACCAGGATCTTCCTATGCATCTATGGGCAGAAGCAGCTAGAACAACTGTATATGTGCAGAACAAAACACCCCACAAGATATTGGACAACAAGACACCAGAAAAGGTCTTTTCTGGTAAGAAACCTGAAGTCAGCCATCTCAGAATATTTGGTTGTCCAGTATATACTCATGTCCCAAAAGAGAAGAGGACTAAACTAGATCCTTCAGGATAGAAGGGCATCTTTGTGGGTTATAGTGAAATCTCAAAGGCGTACAGAATATACTTTCCAGGGTTCAAGAAAATTGATGTCAGTAGGGATGTAACATTTGATGAAAACTCAACATTCATCAAATCAAGAAAGACACCTACAGAAGTTTATGAAGAACCTAAGGAAACAAGATTTCAGGACACTACCATGACTGAAGCAGTTCCAGAAGCTGTTCGTGAGTTTGAAGATCCACAAGAACCTGTAGATCCACCCCGTGAGGATAACTCTCATAAGAGGAAACCTGTATGGGCTAGAGAGCTCATTCATGATGCAGAAAGATTTTGCATTCCAGAAGAAGAACACAGAGCAAAGAAGAGAACCAGATCACACACCAGTTATGTTGCTTTACTCTGTGACATTATGAACAAAGAGCCTTCCAGTTATGAAGAGGCAGCAGAAAAGAAGGAATGGAAGGATGCTATGGTTGAGGAATACCAATCAATAATGAAGAATGATGTTTGGGATGTTGTCCCAAGACCTAAAGAGAAGTCTGTTGTGACTTCCAAGTGGATCTACAAAATCAAGCATGCTGCAGATGGTAGTGTAGAAAAATACAAAGCAAGATTCGTAGCTCGTGGTTTCTCTCAGAAAGAAGGAATAGATTATGAAGAAACCTTTGCACCTGTAGCCAGGTATACTTCCATCAGAACAGTACTTTCCCTTGCTGCAGCAATGAAATGGAAAATACACCAGATGGATTTCAAGACTGCTTTCCTGAATGGTGTAGTAGAAGAGGAAGTATATGTGGAACAGCCACTCGGTTTTGAAATACATGACAGGGAGTCATATGTGTGCAGATTGAAGAAAGCCTTGTATGGCTTGAAGCAAGCTCCCAGAACTTGGTATGGTAGGATGGACAGTTTTCTATCTAGCTTGGGCTTTACCAAGAGTAAAGCAGATTCCAACCTTTACTATAAGGTTGAGGAAGGGAATCCAGTGATTTTACTCCTGTATGTTGATGACCTATTTGTGACAGGAGATGACAGACTGATTGCAGATACTAAGAGGAAGCTTGCAGCTGAATTCGACATGAAAGATTTGGGAATGATGCACTATTTCCTAGGTATGGAGGTGTGGCAGAATGCAGGTGGGATCTTCCTTGGTCAAGGAAAGCACACAGTAGATATCCTGAAGAGATTTGAGATGATGGATTGCAAGGCCATGGCTACACCGATGGCATCAAATCTGAATCTTCTATGTGATGCTTCATCTGAGCCAGTTGATGTCTCTATGTATCGTCAGATGATTGGGTCCTTGATGTACCTGATGAACACGAGACCAGACATTTGCTTTGCTGTGAACACATTGATCCAGTTCCTGACGGATCCGAGAAGTGTTCACCTGGTTGCTGTAAAGCATGTTCTGAGGTACCTGAAGGGTACAGTGGATTATGGGCTCAGGTATGAGGCGAATCAAAAGTTTAACCTGTAGGGTTATGTTGATTCAGATTGGGCTGGCAGTGCTGCAGATAGGAAGAGCACATCTGGGTGTTGCTTCAGTATGGGATCAGGTGTGATCTCTTGGTTTAGCAGGAAGCAGTCCTGCGTAGCACTAAGTACAACTGAGGCAGAGTATGTTGTAGCCTGTTCAGCTAGTTGTGAGGCAGTATGGCTACGGAAGCTACTGTCTGAGTTATTTGATCTCCCGTTGGAGGCTACTGGTATCTTCTGTGATAACCAGAGTTGTGTGAAGCTATCCGAGAATCCAGTGTTTCATGACAGGTCGAAACACATAGAGATCAAATATCACTATATCAGGGATATGGTGCAGAGAGGAGATGTGAAGCTCCTGTATGTTGCGACAAACGAGCAGATTGCAGATGTGCTGACGAAGCCACTAGCCAGGGTGAAGTTTGAGTACTTCAGAGAGAGGCTTGGCGTTCTTCAGATCGAGGACACTTCGAGGAAGAAGTGATGGACACATTTGCTAAAGCCATTCCAAGCATGTCGGAAGGAGGATCCTTCACATGGCTGTGGATGTAAGCGATGGATGATGAGCATCAGGATGATGTTCTGGTTTCTGCTTGGATATGATCAGTTGGATCGTTTTTATGTATGTATGTATGTATCAGGTGGATACATTGTGTGATCAGGTGGATCATGTATGGTGATATGTATCATGTATGTGTATTTGTATCAGGTGGATACATTGATGATCAGGAGGATCATGTATGATGATATGTATCAGGTAGATACTTGGTATGCATCAGGTAGATGCATTAATGATCAGGATGATCATAGATGACGAGCTTCAGGATGTTGCTCCAGATGACATGCAACAGGATGTTGCAGTGCTGATCAGGATGATCATAGATGATGAGCTTCAAGATGTTGCTCCAGATGACATGCAGCAGGATGTTGCAGTGATGATCAGGATGATCATAGATGACGAGCTTCAAGATGTTGCTCCAGGTGACATGCAGCAGGATGTTGCAGTGATGATCAGGATGATCATAGATGACGAGCTTCAGGATGTTGCTCCAGATGACATGCAGCAGGACGTTGCAGTGATGATGATCAGGATGATCATGGATGCATCAGGATGATGTATGGTGAGTATCAGGATGATACTCTATGGTCGTGGATCAGGTTGTGCAGATGCGCATGTAATCCGGTGCCCTGGGAGATTTGCAGATGGTCTTTCGAGGTTTTGCCTATGGCATGTAATATCGGTGCCCTGGGACATCTGGCAAATGCTCTTTTGAGGTTTTGCTCTGGGAGGACATGTAATTCGGTGCCCTGGGAGATCTGCAGATAGTCTTTCAAGGTTTTTCCTATGGCATGTAATAGCGCCCTGGGATATCTGGCAGATGCTCTTGCGAGGTTTTGTCCTATGGCATGTAATAGCGCCCTGGGACATCCGATAGGTTGGGCTGTGTGCCCGTAATCAGTCCTGGGATGCTCTTGCGAGGTTTTGCCATGACCACATGTAATAGCGCCCTGGGAGATTTCAGGTCGGAGTTGTGTACCCGTAACATCCTGAGATGCTCTTGCGAGGTTTTGTGGTGGACCACATGTAATTTGTGCCCTGGGATATTTCAGGTCGGAGTTGTGTACCCGTAACATCCTGATATGCTCTTTCGAGGTTTTGTGGTGGGGTCACATGTAATAGCGCCCTGGGAGATCCTATAGGTAGAGCTGTGTGCTCGTAACAGCCTGGGATGCTCTTTCGAGGTTTTGTGACACACGTAATAAGTCCTGAGGATTCCACAGTATGGCCAGTGATGACGAAGACCTGCAGGTGGTGGGCCTACATCCAGTATGAAAAAGGACTGGCTCTATAGAACTTCCTATGACGAGTAGAGACAGAGATTGGTTGAGATAGTAGCAGCAGTGACGATGATGATGACGATGCATCGATGATGATGATCCAGAGAAGAAGACTTGTCTAGCAGATCTGTGTCGAGAAATACCTTCCTAGTTAAGAGGGAGTGTTGATGTATATGTAACTTCGGAATGTATTTCATCTGTATATTATATATATATTTATTGTACCCTTATAAGAGATGTGTTATTCCTCTATAAGGAAGTGTCATCATGTGGATTGACAAGTGTCGCAAGTGTGTGTACTTGTCGATGAGTTATTAGACCACCTTATGGGGTCGGCCCTGATTAATATATAATATAATGTGGGTGTATCTAAGTAGACAAGTCGGCCCCAATAGGTCACTGGGCAAAAAGGTGAGTATAAATAGAGATAGGAGATCTCTATTTTACTCACTCGGAAAAGTAACTATCTCTCTCTCTGAAAAGTGGCGCACTAGTGAGAAGGAGGAGGATCATCTGCTAGGAGACTATCTCAGTGTTATTTGGTTGTATTTTGGTTGAGCCATTGCTCTCTCTATCTCTGAGGAAGTTGTGGGGTTTTTCACCTTAGGGTTTTCCCCACGGAAACTCTGTGTCTCTTGTCTCTATGCTTTTGATTCTTGTGATGCTTGTGATGCTTGTCATATTATGATTGTCATGCATTGATATACTGTAGATGTTATTCTCTCAGCAAAGATCCTATAGTATTGTGATTTAATACTAAAAATTTAACATAATGAAATATACAGAATGGGATGACAGGGGTTCCCCAAAAATTTCAAGGGAAACAGAGTGAAAACAAGGGAGATATGGAGAAAAAACTGAATTTTAAACCTTTTTTTTTAATTTTTTTTTTTAGACTGGAGCGGCTACGGCTCGGAAGGGATCTGAAACGGTGCCGAATGGATTGAAAATGTTTGGATCTGGAATGGCTTGCAAAATGGATCTGAACAACTGGATCTAAAACGACGCAGCAACGATCGACAACAGTTCAGTTGAAAATAGATATGGACCCCAGGTATGTGCGGATTCCTAACAGTTCAAGGGTTTCACTCGGCCACCAATGCTGTCTGATGGCTTGCGTATTGGGGCAGTACCCCTCACTCCACAGCTCAGGTAAAACTGATAACCGCTTTGCCACAAACGACAGCTCTTGGTTTACCTCACGGGTGGGAACTAGTCAATCAGGTAGGGGTCGTTGCCCTTTTCGCTAGCAGGTCCTCTCAATGGGCCAGCTACTTTGGGGTTCCTGTGGTACTCCTCACAATGAGTTTTAGGGCTTATGCCCAAGTACTTCCCACAGTTAAGCGGATAGGAATTATTCCCAAATCCAAACCTGCAACAGATGCGAAAAACATTTTGGTAGAAATTTCACCTAGCGAGCCCAAGAAAGTGCTTTGATACCAGATGTGATGCACCTGCAACAATTAATTAATAAAAATATGCGAAATAGCAGAAATGACAGAACTCAGAATCACTTTTATATTGATCACAGGCCACTTCGAGGGGGCAACCTCCTATGAGCAAGCTCAATACAAATAACTTCATGGTGCCTTCATAGGTCTCAACACACACTTATATACTAAGTCTAGGCGCCAATACTATGGGTCAAAACCATGGGCCACTACAAACTATGGATCAACAATACTACGGGAAACTTACAAAGCATATGCGCCAACAACAATAACATAAACTATTGATCAACAAATACTACGGGACGACTTACAAAGCATATGCATCCAACAACAATATACTAACAAAGTAAAGACATGGGTTCCTAACACCTTCTCAATGGAGAGAGAGGCCGTATTTATAGGGTTGGATGGATAGAGTAGGTTGAAGATTTAGGGGAGAGGTCTAAGGGATCATCCCAATAGGTTAGGGAACCGAAGGACACCTCACCACATTTTTAGGGATGAGCCTCCACATCACCAAGCCTCGAGAAGTTACTCAAAGCTCCCAATTATCCATTTAAACCAAATACGGTGCATATTGTTCAAAGACAACATGCGCTAGAGCTAGATCATTGCATGGTGTACAAGGACAACCTGCACCAGCAGCACATTCTGGTAAGCTGCATAGTGCGCCACCTTAGGTATGATGCTCCTTGTTGCAAAGCATAGTGCGTTAGGGTTTCTATAAAAGGTCAAATGGTAGGGAAATCAACCTCTCTTCTGACATCCATGTCAAGGAACTTTAGGAATTAAGGCATGGGGATGACACTTGACTCATTGTAGCGAGATTTTGGTGTAACAGAATTCCCCCCAAAGTAGGAAGCTGACAAAATAGCATAGGTGAAATGCTTTACAAGATAAGGGATTGAGGCAAGAATCACCTGTTGGAAAGGACTACTGCAGTACAACTAACTCTGAGATACATGTCTCACATGACTCATAACATGGCTGCCGACCAATACAATGCAGATCCATGATAGTAAAGACCGACTGAACACAATCATGTCTACTAGAAACAAGTGTAGATCCATGATGAGGTGTTAGCATAGCCATGACCAATAGAAAGTGAATCCATGTAATATGAATCAAAACAATCTCCATCGCAACCTGGGTGAGATTTATGACTTAACCCAAGGTCTTCAAGTCGAACCCGCAAGGATACAAATCTAACCATGTGATTACAATGTCTTGGAGTCAAACATGGTAGAAACCACTTGATTACCAGTCATTGATGTATATCGTTAATAAGCATGAGGGATATCACCATTGACGTCAATGATTCCCAATGTATCATAGTACATACCATCGAATGTGAATCAGCTGAGTTGAGGTTGAACACTTGATGGAATATTTCAATCAAGAGCCAATGATGTGAACTCATGTGAAAGCGAGGTAACCTGCCATTAAGGTATGCAGGTTTAAGGTACTTGATTGGTTTCTAGATTCAATCCTTGGATGATGTGTTGAAGTTGACAAGGATGAATCCTTCAAAGGGGGGACTTGAAGTATCCCCCATCATCAACACAAAAAATGATCAAAGATGTTTTGGATCAAATCAAACTGTAGAGCAATGTTTGAGACTGACTGAAGGAAAACTGACATGGTTGAAGGTAGTATAATTGCAGATGATAATTCGATGGACATAGATCTCTTGAACACGGGCATGGCATGACCTGACATTATTGACACAACGAGAATGATACCAACCTCTAATGCAATAGATGAGGGAAGCATTATATGGATGACCCACAGGAGCGGAAAGACTCATGTAATCAGTGACTCAAAGACAAATAAATTACCAAAGCATGTGAATGCAAATGCATATGAGTGCCATGTTCAAGAGCGACTAAGTATTGCCATGATTAGAATGAAATATAAACCCTTTCCTTATCCCCATCATGATTGAAGAGTACCTATTATGTTTTTTAATGAGCTTGATGAGGGTAACATATGATCAGTATAGCTCATCCTTCAGACAAGTCCAATCCCAAATGTTTTACGAACCTAGGATAGGAGGGGTTCCTCCTAAAACGGGTCCTTCGATGTCAAATTTTAACGATTCCAAAGAAGGTAAACTCTGCATCATTTCATGTTTAGAGAGTCTGAAAAGAACTAAAGAAGACTCCAAAGGTTTTTTTTTTTGTAACAGTTAGTCCCCTCACACGAAAAAGGATAAAACAATGTGAGAGAGAACTCTTCCAGTTATGATTAACCGAAGTGCTTTTTTTTCTTAAATAGCGCTTCCTGGTCCAAAAAAGTGGTAAACTATCACCAAGAAGGCAATCGTTCAAATACTTTTACAAGCGTGAAAGCTTCTGTTAGTTTTTCATCATTTAATTCAATATGATCTAGGATATTAACTGAGAGAACAACATGTACAACATATCAAACACAAGAGACAAGAGACACAAATAATTTCATCGGGGAAAACCAAGAAGGTGAAAAATCCCACAACTTCCTCAGATATAGAATAAGCACCAATACAAATATCACAAAGATGAAATCCCAAAAGATAGATGTCTCAACAGCTATTCCTCCTCCACTTGTGCGCACTCTTCTCTCTCAACTATGCGAGTTGGATGTGTGAGTGAATGAGCAAATAGAGTGGTGCAACCACACTATTTATACTTTAACTTGACTTTCCTTTTACCCTAACTAGGCCGAATTCCTAAGGGAGTCTAATAATCCTTCCACTTAACTCATATAGGGCCGACCCCTCTAAGGTGGTCTAATAACCCATCAAATATAAGTTACGACACTTACAATGTAACTTGCGACACTTTCAAATACAAATGACGACACTTCCAATCAGAGGAATAATACATCTCCGTTGGGGATACAATAAAGTACAAATGTAATACATATAATATACAAGTGAATATCTTCCGAAGTTACAAATACATCAACACTCCCTCTTAACTAGGAAGGTATTCTCTTGACATAGGTCATCAATACATATAGGCACAAATCTTCAATACTCGAGGTGCATCATTGTCACTGGATCATTGGATCATCATTGTCACTGCTGCTGTACTCGTCATCTCGATCAATGGTGCTATATCTCAATTCTTCTCGTCATAGGAAGTTCTACAGAGCCAACCCTTTTTCATGCTGGATGTAGGCCTAGCCTCCATGTAGGTCTTCATCATCTCTGCAAGTGGCCCATCTGGTGGAATCTCAAGACTGATTATGTGCATCTGCAAAACCTGAAAAAGAGCATCCTAGGACTAATTACGAGCTTACTACTCAACCTATAGGATCTCACAAGACTGATTACATGCGACCAAGAAAAACCTTGAAAAAGCATCCCAAGACGGATTACGAGCTTACTGCTCAACCTGTAGGATCTCCCAAGATTGATTACATGCGACCAAGCAAAACCTCGAAAGAGCATCCCGGGACTGATTACGAGCTTACTGATCAACCTATAGGATCTCCCAGGACTAATTACATGCGACCCAGAAAAACCTCGAAAGAGCATCCCGGTATTGATTACAAGCTTATTGCTCAACCTATAGGATCTCCCAGGGAGCAATTATATGCGAACAAGCAAAACCTGGAAAGAGCATCCCAGGACTGATTATGAGATTACTACTCAACCTATAGGATCTGCTAGGGAGCGATTATATGCTACTGCACAACCTACAACATATCCACGGCCACAGAGTATCATCCGGATACTCATGATCATACTGATCATCCTCCCATGGAGCATCATTTGGATGCTCATGATCATATGGATCATCATTGTACAGAACATCATACGGATTTTCATGAGCATCATCCGGATGCTCATCACACAACACTTACATCCACAGCCATGGTGAGGGCCCGCCTACCACCATGCTTGGAAGGGCTCCAACATCTGTGTCTCGCCACTTCCTCCTGGAAGTATCTTTGATCTGAAGAACAACAAGCCTCTTTCTAAAGTACTTGAACTTCACCTTAGCTAGTGGCTTGGTCAACACATCTGCTATCTGCTTGTCCATCGCAACATACAAGAGCTTCACTGCTCCTCTCTACACCATATCCCTAATATAGTGATACTTGATCTCGATGTTCTTCGACTTTTCATGGAACACGAGGTTCTCGGACAAATTCACACAACTCTGGTTGTCACAGAAGATAAAAGTAGCATCCAATTGGAGATCAAACAAATCATATAATAGCTTCCTTATCCAAACTGCCTCACAACTAGATGAACAAGTCACGGCATACTCTACTTCGGCTATACTCAGTGCTACGCAGGATTGCTTCCTGCTAAACCAAGAGATCACCCCAGATCCCATACTGAAGCAACACCCCGAAGTTCTCTTCCTATCTGTAGTACTGCTTGCCCAATCTGAATCAACATAACCCTCCAGGTTAACCTTTTGATTCGCATCATACTTGAGCCCATAATCAACCATATCCTTCAAGTACCTCAGAATATGCTTTACAACAATCAAGTGAACATGTCTAGGATCCGTCAGGAACTAGCTGAAAGTGTTCACAGCAAAGCAAATATCTGCTCTTGTGTTTGTTAGGTACATCAAGTACCCAATCATCTGATGATACATCGTGGCATCAACCAACTCTACTGAAGCATCACTCAATACCTTCAGGTTCGATGCCATATGTGTGGCCATGGCCTTATAGTCCATCATCCCGAACCACTTCAGGATCTCTACTGCATACTTCCCTTGTCCAAGGAAGATTCCATCTACACTCTGCAACACCTCCATGCCTAGGAAGTAATGAATCATTCCCAATTCCTTCCAACTCGGGAGCAAGCTTCCTCTTTGTATCAGCAATCAATCCATCCTCACCTGTCACAACTAGGTCATCCTCATATAGTAGGAGTATCACTGGATTTCCTTCCTCAACCTTGTAGTAAATATTGGAATTCGCTTTACTCTTGGTAAATCCCAAACTAGTCAGAAAGCTGTCAATCTTGCCATACCACATCCTGGGTGCTTGTTTCAAACTGTACAAGGCCTTCTTCAATTTGCACACATATGACTCCCTATCATGTGTCTCAAAACCAAGTGGCTGCTCCACATACACTTCCTCTTCGACTACACCATTTAAGAAAGTTGTCTTGACATTCATCTGATGTATCTTCCACTTCATCACTACAACCATAGAAAGTATTATTTTGATGGAAGTGTATCTGGCTACAGGTGCAAACGTTTCTTCATAATCTATCCCTCCTTTCTGGGAGAAGCCACGAGCAACAAACCTTGTCTTGTATTTCTCTATACTACCATCTGCAACATGCTTGATCTCACTTGGAAGTTATAACAGACTTCCCTTTTGGTCTTGGGACCACATCCCATGGCATCCTTCCATTACTACATCCCTGATCCTGGGAACTTCAGATTCTTCAATATCTTTAATAGGTAATTTTTCTTGAACTTTGTCGCTTGTTCTTCGGAACAAATGTCATTGTCCTTCTTTTGTAGGTGATTGTACATGATCTTTCTTACAAGTCAAATTCAATTGCATGATTAGAACTTTCTCATAGTTTTTTCAGAACAAAATATTACACATAAGGACATATGTCATACAGTCATGCAATTATCTTAGCCAATGCTTCAATACAACATTTATCCATATCCTGTAACTTTCTAGATGCCTTCCATCTCTACCAAAACATTGTTAAGAGTGTGCACTACTCCCAACATGTCAACAAAGAGGTTTCAATCTAGATAAGTAACAATGGAGTGTTGTACAGTACCATAGGCCACTTACCCATTACTATATTAGTAGTATCTTGTTCATTAATGCAACTTTTCTAAAATGCATAATATACATCCTAAATCTAGGAACATAAGTATGTACATGACTGGACAACATCATTTAAGTAATCATATATACAAGAAATGACAATTCAAATACTTATATTTGTTTGGTTGTTGGGTGGACTCCCTCTCAATCTTTGCTTCCTTGTAGGAGCTACTGGAGTCTCTGATAGAGTGCACCTTAACCAATGATGAAAATGGATGAGAGGTTATTCCATAAATTATTTGATTTTTGGAGTCCAACTCTGCAGTAGCTTCTTCTACTCCTTTCATGTAAAAAATTCATTACAATACATATTCTTCATCACTTGAAGAATATTCACTGTCTTCCCTAGTTCTGTTCCTTGGAGGTTCATCATCCTCTGTAGTGTGAGCATGATGTCTTCTCTTGTTGTTCTTCTTCTTGTGGGAGCTGCTTTTGTTCCTGGGACAATCTCTAGAATAGTGTCCCTTCTCATCACAAGTATAACATTGAATGTGAGAAAGATCTCTCATGGATCTTGCAAAGTTCTCCCTCTGATTCTAGTGGTGGTGTTTACCCTTCTTGTGATGAGGATGCTCCCTCTTGTGGTTATTCTTCCTAGTGTGTGCTATGAGATCTTGGTATTCATTATCCATCTTTTCTTCTTGAGCTAGAATTCAAGCTTCTTCCTGTGAGCATTCCTCCCACATCCTACTGAATGTGATGAGCTTCTTTCTAGCACAAATTCCTTGAATGAAGGAATCCCATGACCTAGGAAGACCATTCAAGGTGGTCATCACAATTTCACCATGCTCTATATATTATCCCACAGCTTCACGTTGTTCGTTTATCTGAGAGACCCTTGTAAAATAGGACTGCATAGTCTTTGCATTTTGTATCTTGACATTCTTCAATTGATTCCTCAAAGTCATGTTTCGATTTATGTTCTTCCTTTCAAATAGCTTGGTCAAGGAATCAAACATCTCCTTGGGTGTCTTTAGAGAAGACAATTTCGTATGAGATGGTCTTTGATAGAATCTATAACAATCCTCTTGGCCTTGACCAAGTTCTTCTTATGTAAGACCTTAGCCTCATCTCCCTCTAGAACTGTAACCTCTTCACTTATGTAGGTGTTCAATTCATTCTCTTCTAGGATTAACCCAATCCTATACTTCCATGCTCGGAAGTTATCAACCCCTTCAAGCTTATCCTCAAGCTTGGTGTGGTGAGACATCTTAATGAGAAACTCAAATGGAAATAAAATATTTAGGTCTTGCCACTTGATTTGCTGAGACTGGATCTGGAGCAGGCTAGGGTTTGACATAGAAACCCTAAAAATCCAAACTTGGAATTTCAAAATTCTGTCTGGACAAGGAGATGCAATTGACTAAGGCGAGCAAGCTGGTGTGCTTAGATTTTGCAAAATCCAAAAATTGACCCCTCAAAATTGACATGCAAATTTCAGATCTACAACTTTTGTCAAAATCTGGTTTTCTGGTCCAAAACTTGAACCAGGGTTTGATAGATCCAGGGGTTCTTCCCAACCAAAAAGTTTGATCTTGGTCTATAAACTTCGATTTTTCTGAGGATATCAATCCTATGCTGAGAAAACTCCAAAATTTCAGTTTTTTCAAAATCCCTAATTTCCCACAGCAGTGACAAGCCAAAAATGAAAATGCTCAAAATCCAATTCTCTTTTAACAGAAAGATATGCCATATTGTTTCTGGTGCATCTCTGAAATTTCAGATCCTTAGGGTCTGAAACTTTGGCCTGTGGTATACTGACCTATCATATTTCCAACCCGATAGATTTGAGCTTCAATGGATTCTCCATGAGAGATATATGCTAAGTGTTGCAACATGACCTATTTATGGGATGAAACAACATAGCGAACTTGTACGGAGTGCCACGTGTCACTGTTTCAAATTCGGCCTCTAAACATCGGACTTGTAAAACTCTAGTCCATGCCCTAATTGTCACTTCTTACAGAATTTCATTTTGATATTCCTATCCCGAGATATGACCTTTGTTCCTAGGTCACCTGTTTAGGGATGCATTCTGGAAGAGGCAGAAACCCTAACTTGTACGGATCATATATCACAAATTAAAATGAATCTAAGGTTGATATTTTTACACAAGGTACATCCGTGTCTGATATTTGACCTGTAAACATTTCAGATCCTGAACCTTTGCCAAAATGGATTTATAGCGAAAGTTCCATGATGTCTATTTTTTAATATACCAAGCCCTAGCTTCCAATTTGTCGCAAGTGCAACAAGTGTCGTAAATTCCATACAATGCATTCCTTCAGGATAGTTATGATCCCATGTTAGTTTTTCATCATTTAATTCAATATGATCTAGGATCTCAATTAAGAGAACAACATGTACAACATATCAAACACAAGAGACAAGAGACACAAAGCATTTCACCGGGGACAACCAAGAAGGTGAAAAACCCCGCAACTTCATCAGAGATAGAATAAGCACCAATACAAAGATCACAAAGATGAAACCCCAAAGGTAGATGTCTCCAACAACTACTCCTCCTCCACTTATGCGCACTCCTCTCTCTCAGCTATGCGAGTTGGATGTGTGAGTGAATGAGCAAATAGAGTGGTGCAACCACTCTATTTATAGTTTAACTTGACTTTCCTCTTACCCTAACTGAGCCGACTTCCTAAGGGAGTATAATAACCCTTCCACTTAACTCATATAGGGATGACCCCTCTAAGGTGGTCTAATATCCCATCAAATATAATTTATGGCACTTACAATGTAACTTTGCGACACTTGCAAATACAAATGATGAAACTTCCAACTGAAGGAATAATACATCTTCGTTGGGGATACAATAAAGTACAAATGTAATACATATAATATACAAGTGAATGTATTCCGAAATTACAAATACATCATCAACATCAAGTTTTCTTGGCAATCTTTTCATATTTAGAGTGTCTGAAAAGAGCTTAAAGAAGGACTCCTGTGAGGTTGCTTTTTCGTGGGAGTTTTATGAGCCCAAAAAAGTGATAAAAGATAACTCGGTAACATATTCTCATTGTTTTACAAGCATGAGAAAGGACAAGAGTGCGATCAGTGCCATTAATGTTTGAATTTAATGAGTGGCATAATAACAAAAAATGCTCAGGATTTGAATGTGAAATGACTACGATTGCCGCCGAAAAGTCATCGTATCGCTTTACTTTATCTGTAGACTCCAAAAACTAGATCAAAACAACATATTAGGTGTTCATACATAAAAATATCATCAAATATAGAGAATATACCCACAAAAGAATAAATTAAAATGAGAATATTCCAATTTTTCAATATAAAAGGGTCAAATAGTAAAAACGAATTACCGTAGTTGTTTTACCAATTGAGAAGGGTAAAATACACCATTTGGAGCCAAATTTTGAGCGTCGATTGCGGGAGTTTCAACCAGCCGATTTCAATACCATCAGTGCCAAGTAAACCTAAACCTTTCCCTTTTTCTTTCCAGTGGATTCGTTTTTCTCTAAATGTTAATTTTTTGGGTTTTTAAGCTTGTATAGTGGGGGGATTGTGCACCCTCTAGTTGACACACTTTCTCCTTATGGGAAGTGCATCTAGGGATTCCTAACGCAATTACCGCAATAGAGAAGTGTGTCAAAACCGCCCTGTCTACACATATGGGGTGTGCCAGTGCAATCCGCCTCCATGAACAAGTGGGTGAGCTCAAAAATTTAAAGTTTTGAAGATAGAGCAAAGTTCTAATGGGTGTATGAACATGTTTTGGGTAGGTTTGTGTCATCATGGTGCTTTAATGGAGAGAAAAGGAGCATGAGTTGGAGGATTCCCAAGCGGTGAATGACCCTCACACTATGAAAGCACTTCAACAATGTAAACTATTGAAATTATTCCACATCCAGGGTATGAGATCCCAAGTACCACTGCTGGAGCACTTGGTTAGATGGTGAGATCCGTACCAACAATACTTCTGCATTGGATTTCATGCCTTGACAATAGATGTTGAGGACATCTACTTTCTGATAGGTTTGTCTCGACGGGGTGCACCAGTTTCTCTATCAGGGTCACATGGTAGTGACCAATCTACAAAGAGCTTAGTTGCGCAATTCTGAACAACTGGTACCCAGATGCTTGGTAGGGAATATTCCCATCAAGAACGTGGGAGATCGGACATTACGCATGGTTTTTTTCTACAAAGAGAGAGTGGTGGGGAGCAGAGCTCTCCATCAGGCCACAAAGGCACACATGATGTATGCCATTGAGTGCATGGCCCCTACAATGTTCAACTGGTGCGAGGGAGTTCTCGCAAACCTCAAGGATCAACTCACCAAATGTCGTTGGGGTGAGTTGAAGTAGTCCGGATATGGGTCTATCGTAGTCTCATTCTTACTGGGACGAGTTCCATTGTTGCGACCACAGGTAGCAAGGGAGGATATAGATCCGAGAGATCCTCACGTTTGTTGGACCGAGGTCATGGCTCGCCACTGAGGTGGGGGGCCTATTATGAGCTACACTACAGTCTCATTTTCTTTAGATGGTTGGATCAGCAACTCCTCATGATTGAGGACTACCCATATGAAGGGACAGATTTCAGGGGTGACCCAGACCTGGCTCTACCTAAGGTAGCACAATGGGGAAACCTAGGTAAGAACTATGAGTCAGTTGTGTTATTATATTTTATTTATTTTTATGTTTTTGGAGTGATATTGACATTACATACATGTCTTGTACAGAGTGTGGCCCTACTAGACCATTGGGCGCTTCTCTGATCGAGAAGAGAGTAGTAGTCCGTGACATAGTAGTCGCGTAGCATGATGTGACAAAGGAGCTACAGGAGCTAGAGGAGAACCTCCAGAGACTGACACTGGATGTGTCAGATATCCCAGTTAGCGAGCTGCCTCGCCAATATCAGCAATAGACCGTAGGAGTCTCAGAGTGCTTTAGTTCACTACTCCGTAGAGTGGCTAGGGCTATTGTCTGTTACCATGAGCGTGCTAGGAAGTAGCTCATGTAGGATATGTATGTACTGAAAGTTATGGGCTTCATATTTTTGTAGAATATAGTATCAGTACCACATTTTGTGTTATATGGACATGATGATATATATATATATATACAAAACATTTTTGCGGTTTTATACACTGTGTTTCATTAATGATTATAGGATCTCATGTGTGTTCATCTTATACTATGGATAATTTACATGTTATGTCATTTTTTGTACATCTATTTGATTAGAATGTTTATGAATGTTCCAAGTACCAGTCCAATATGAAATTGGCCAAAGAATCATCAACAATGTTAATATCTCTAGGAATATGCAGGTATTGAATAGATTCAAAAGACCTCTCCAAGAGACGTACTTGTCGAAATAGATGAAGCAGCATGGGATCGCAGATAGTGTAGACACGGTTGAGATGAGATACCACTAGTTGTGAGTCAAGGTGTACGATAATGTGGTCCATACCCAGGGAAAGAGCGTTGGTCAACAATCCAATCATTGCGTGATACTCAATGAAATTGTTGGTTGTGTATCCTAGACAAATCCCTCCTGAACTAATAAGGTTGTCGGTAGGGGAATAGCGTACCCAAGCTGTCGAGGTGAGATTAAGGGTATTCCAAATGGCGCCATCCACAAATCCAACACATTTTTCCATCTACACATTTAGGAAGAACATGGTATTAGTGTAGAGATAATATCCTAACACACTCAAGCAAAGCATCACACCACACAAAACACACATCATGTACAATATATACATAGTACTAATGCATAAAAAGACTTAGGCATAATACCGCTTTAGGAAGAGTCCATTGCAAGGCTCTCCTAAAGATATCCCATCATAGTATTCTAGTTCATATGCACCTTTCTCCAAAAAACGCTTGACTACATATGGACTGTGCCACATGGAATCAAGTTTTCTTGCCCCCAATTTATCATGTTTTTGGTTGTAAGTGAGGACCAAATCTCCGTCATTGAAGACACGAGGTTTGACGGATTTGTCATACTAGGCCTTGATGTACTTCTTGTGAGCTTCATTGGCAAGGGAGATATCGCAGTGGGTTTCATCGAGTTTGGCAAGGTATAGAAAACGTTCTTCCTCGGGGGTGGTGTTTGGTAGAAGTTTTACGGCAAGTTTCAATGGCGAAATCTTGCACTTAATAGGTAATACGTCCTCGAGTACATAGACTAAATGGAAGGGTGTGAATCCGGTGGAAGTCTTAATGGAAGTTTTATATGCCCATAGGGATGAAAAAATCATATTGCTCCAGTTAGATCTGTGTGTACCCACCATGCGTTGGATCATGGTTTTCAAAACCTTATTGATGGCCTCTACTTGTCCATTAGACTGTGGGTAATACGAAGTTGAGTTCTCATGTCAAAAAACCAATCTGGCGCTTAATTCATCCAACATCTAATTGTTCTAGAATTTCCTTCTATGATCAATGACGATGGCCTCAGGAACTTCGAATCATGTAATGATGTGGTTAAACATAAAGAGTGCGATAGTTTTTCTGTCTTCGTTGTACGTAGGAATAGCATCGACCCACTTGGTAAAATAGTCAACGACGATGATGAAATAACCATTCCCCCCATCCGACGTAGGCTTACAATGCATGAAATATATGCCCCATTTTGCAAAGGGTATGATGACAATAATTGGATGTAGTGGGGCGGGATGAGAGCGATTTTTATGATGAAAACGTTGACAAGGAGGACACTTTTTGATGGATTCAATACAATCTTTAAATATGGAAGGTCAGTAGTATCCAATGCATAATATTTTATGAGCTGTAGCCATCCCAAAAAGATGACCGCCACATGCTCCTAAGTGGCAATCATTCAGAACGTGCTTATCCTCCTCATGGGTTAGACATCGCCAGAGGATAGAATCAACACCACGATGGTATAAGGTATCACCGATGATTAGGTAGTACTTGGTGTGGTGACACACACGACTACGGTCATCGCGAGATAACTGATACTGAAACTTTGGGTTTGGAGATACAAAGTGATGTCTCCATATCATGGGTCAAAAGTACTAATAATAAATAAAGACTCATCGGGGAAAGAGTCCATGGGATTAGTTTCTGTATCAGTACAGGGAAGATCGTAGATAAGCTCCGCAAAAACCAAAGACTTTTTGGACTTGGCCTTCTCAAACTGGAGGTTGAACTCTTAAAGAATGATGATATAGCGTGAATACTTTCCCCTTAGAACTCGACGTGTGAGAATGTGGTACATAGGGTTAGATTCGACAATAATGGTGGTAGTGCAGAGGAGGATATAATGGAAGAATGTTTGGACATCAATGACTGCTGCGAGAGCTAGTTTCTCAACATGTGAATACCATGTTTTGGCGTCGATGAGACCCGTACTAAGATAGTAAATCACATGTTCCTGGTGTTGACCAATGCGACCTCGATCGACAGGGGTTCACCTCACTGTCGACACATACCGCAGTCTCCCTGGGCATCGACCCGGGCAGGTTTGAGCCCACCCAGCAACACCCACAGAGCAAATGAGCTCTCACTCAAGGTGACCAGGAAGGGCATATAGAACCATGTTTCCACCGAGGGAGGAGGAGAGTTGTGGCTGCACGGACTAACTCTATTGTGGTACTTAAACAGAAACTTTAAACATTCGGCAAGGAGTTCTAACATATTACTTAATTGCAACATTTATCATCTCATGGGACATGATACTTAATCACAACAATTATCATCACAACAACAGTAAGCAGACATTGCATCAAACAACATTCATATATCGCAGCATTGCATAAAGATCGTACCAAGACATCATCATTATATTACTGTTGCAATCATATACTAGAAGAAAAATATAGATCTCCGTACACATACATCTCGCCTTTTATTCTCCCTATCTTCTCTCTCTATCTCTCCTTGTATTTATTTCTTCTCATATTCTTGTCTCTCCTAACACTTAAAACTCTCATATATTTATAGGCTTCTGCCATTACAATGTTTGTCCACTTACAACTGACTTCCTAACCGACACTATGGACAATTGACCCAATATCTAACTAACTCGGTCCAAATGACCCCAAAAACCTGCATACTGCGGTACAACTGACTCACTATTACATACTATATGGTCCAAGTGACCCAAAACCTGTCAATTGCGGTATTCTTTAACACAAAATACTCCTTTCATGCCCTCATCCAATGTGTCGCAGCGTCGGTGGTACCACGACATTTCCTCATCGAACCGCCTGCCAACAGGCCCCCAACACAATCTTGTGGCTCGCCCTTGAGCCACGTCAACTACTGGACATAGTGCACATCGTGGTATTTGTCTTGAAGTCTGCAAACGACTGTTCGACATTCCGCACCAGCTCGAAGCATCCTTAGCTGTTTCCTGATTGTTGATCACATTGTCAGCTGATGGGTGATTGGCAAGCTTATCTATGACCCGCTGTCGATACTTCTATACTTCTTGTAGTGCTTCACTGGCCTGCAAGATCAGTTTCCCGTCAGTGTCCTAGAATTCTTCCAACTAGGCCGCATGTATCTTCTGTTGTTCATCTGCCTTGGCAACCCGTTGTTGTAAGTCCTTTAGCTCGTGCGACTTAGCAACTTTCTCCATTGGTGGCAGGGTTCTCATCGCAGCCTTTAATGTGGCCACCTGGCCCTCTGCTTCCTACCAGATTTTAGTGAGCTATTTAACTTGCTCATCGTGAACAATGCAGCCCCAAAATTGTACCATTTCGGCGGTGAGCCTGGTTGCCTGTGTTTCTAGCTCCTCCATTTGGGTGGTAACTTCCTTAAGTGCCCTTCTTTGTTCATCCACCTTGGCCTAAGGTGTACCTGGTTTCAGCTGAGCCTTCAACATGTCGTTCTCTTGTCGCAATTGAACAATGATAGTTCCCAATCGCTGCACCTGTTCGAGCACATTGGTCTCGGGAATGGGATCTGGCGTATGTTGGCATGCATCACAAATCACCGTCTCTAACTTCACGCTATAATCCCACAGATGGGTCTTTTCTATGATAAGAAAATCTTGATCCTTTTTAAGTGTTTCAAGAGCGTGACCCTTCTCAGCCCACTCCTTCTTAAGGTCGGCTTCAAGGTCATCCACTGCTTTCCGTGCTGTAGTAGCCCTGCTTGTAAGCTCATCAATAGTGGCAGTTGCAGCTACCTTGTTTGCGTGCAAGTGTTGAAAGCTCTTTCTGATTTCATGCATTCTATCTGCCATTTCTTGGGAGGCGACCTTCTGCATTATCTCCAACGCTATTTCCGGCAATTCATTAACATTGACAGTATCCTGGGAAACCGTCTGCAACACATTTTGCAAAGCCTCATTGTCGGTCACAACTGTAGTCAGGGGAATGTTGATATTTTGGACCTGGGGCGTGGTGCGGATTGTGACCATTTTCTGCAGGGGTACATTACTGGGTTCGTTTGTAACAATGCATTACACAAAGAATCCATATGAGCAGCAAGCACAGAGAATCCCTCCCCCGCTTTGATGGACATCTTGTCGGCAGCCACTGTGGTGGCATGGTTAAGGGATGTGATTAACCGGCCCAACTGCGCCTCCGTTGGTAAAGACATCCCACTGATCATCGCATGCTCGTGGTGTCGTTTTGACCGGTTTTCCTCAAGAGCATGGTTTCTATCATCCGCAGTTGGTGTTCTGATCGAATCGTGATCAGAATCATGACGACTCTGTTGATCCTGCGCTGATACGCGATCCATAGGACCCAACGACAGACCTCCAACATCAATTCCTACTAAACTCATGGGTTGTCGCCAGGCCTCTGGCCACTCATTCACAATAAGCTCCAAATCTTCCATTGTCACCTTATACCTGGTCTGTAACCATTGTTGATCAACATCATGTCGTGCTTGGATATGTATGACACTTGGCCATATTGCAAATGCCATAACAGGTTTGAATCATGCCACAGTATCTTCATATATTCGTGGGACCTGTGTTGTTGCATCACAAAGCATTTCTGAATACAGCCAAAACTACAATTGGCACTCCCGGATTCGCTCGGGCTCTCATACATACGATATATTCTGATACTGTGCCCCTTGTCATTCTGCTACAGCCGGGTAGTCCATACCCTGGTAGTTGTCGGGCTCTTTCCATGCAACTAGAGCAATCAACAGCAACAACCAACTATATGAGAAAGCACCTCTACCCACTTGGACTTCTGCGACATCCTCCATTAGTTGATTCAAAAGATATAGGGACCAGTTCATCTGGACTCCTTCCGCACATTGCTCTATGTAAGCAACTATTCCCGAATTACATTGGTTAGGGCCACCTCGCCTAATCGCTTTACAGGACAGGATCTTAATCCCCGTGAGTACCGCTTGATGATTGTAGCTACTGGTGCGATACCCACGCCCATCCGATTCGAATTCATACTTTTGTTCCAACTGACGCACCCACTTTTTCTATTTTCCTTTCCTTGAATAAACTGCGCCAGATCAACGCCATTCTTGGGCAAGCCGGTAATGAAAGAAATCAAGTCAACAGTGATTGGGACTTCTCTGTCCAACCACAATGAACCCCCATGGAAGCATGACAAGAGCTGCTTTACACAAGCACCAACTTTTGCTAGGCACCCAAAATGCGGCATGTTAATTAGCCCTAACAAGCCGGCCTACCGCAGTCCTCGTGCCCAGTTGTGTATCTCTAGAACCGGTGAATTGCGTGTCTCAGGCACATATGGTGCTGATTCAATTTTGGGGTGGGCCACCATGTCGTGGTTCTTGTAGCACAGGTGCATCAGTGCCCACCCAATATCCACCGAGCACTCCATCCCAGCCAGGAGTGCGCGCATCTTCACACTAAATTTCTGCTTCGGGTTTATCTTACACGGGGTGGCATCCGGCCGAACAGGAGGGATGTAACCAAGGATATTACTAGCTGTCTGTCCCATCCATTGGGAAGATGGATGAACAGTGTGATTGGACTGCCCCACCTTCTTTGGAGCTTCGGCATCGACCGCATACCGAAGCAACCTCTTACTCTGTGGAGATTCAAAAGGATGACCTCCTCGGTGCTTCTTAGCAACACTTGATGCTCCCACCGGCATGTTGGCAACCTCGCCTCCAAGATCAATAGTGTCCGAAGACACAACTTCTCGTTCTACAACAACTAGAATGAATGGAGACTCCACTTCACTGCTAATGTCCACTGTCTCCAGTTCGCCTTGCATACCTCACCACTCCTCGTTATATACTTAACAGCAACTGGCTTAAATCACTACAGGACTCCACAACAACACATATTACTAATTCCTCAGTGTCTTCTGCTCGACGCTAAACCATACTTATAACATCTACCCAAATCTGCCATAATCCTGACTAAATCATGCATTAACTCAACCAAATCCTGTATTAATGAGGCAAATCCACCATCGATCCTGTCCACCGATCGGTCGGATCCACCATTAATGCCCATCATTCGAACAACGCTGTTAATTAACTGTCTAAAATTTGGCATTTATTACTGATTTGACTGGGTCGCAAGGTTGCCATGTGTCTCCGACTACTCCAAACTTGCGGCACAATCCTCCCTGCTTTCGCATACCTGCTTCTATTGGTGCGCCATCTGCCACCAAGCAACCTGCAACACACTCATTTCATTTTTTATTTTTATTTTTTTTCGATGCGACTCAGACATCGCATTGCTCCAAGCCCGATCGATAGGGCTTCAACCTGTGACCTTTTACCAGCTTAGGGAGCATCACACCATCCAACTACTGCAACTGAACCGCTCCACCTGAAGTAATACTATTGATGCAATATGGACCCAGCCAATGCATCTGCAATTTGCTTGGATGTTTCATAAACTTGCTGTCATATAATAACACCAAGTCGCCTTGCTGAAACTATTTACTTTTGATGTGGTGATCATGCCATGCCTTTTGGAAATCCTTCTCCACCCCTTGGTGAAATCCAGTGATAAATCGATCCTCTTCCAGCTGCACCAATTACGCTAAACGTTCATCTAATGTTGCAACATCATCCATGCTTGTAACAACCACAATTCGTAGACTTGGAACAATGTACTCCATTGACATAATTGCTTCCTTCCCATATACCAGCTTAAAAGGTGTTTGACCAGTCAACCTTTTACATGTGGTGCGATAGGCCCACAATAATGCTGGGATTTTCAGATCCCAATCATCACGGTTCGCATTGCACACTTTTGTCAATGCATTCTCCAACACCTTGTTAAACACCTCCACCATTCCATTCTCCTATGGGTGATAGGGTGTACTCTTCTTATGTTGTATCTGCAATTCCTCCGTCAATGCGCTGATAGTGCGATTAAGAAAGTGGTTGTCTTGATCACTCAGCAATATCTTGGGGCAGTCGAAACGAGTGATAATGTGATCAAACAAAAATTGAGCAACCCTTGTGGTGGAGCAATCAACTACGGGTGCTGCCTCAGCCCATCGGGTCAAGTACTCTGTCGTCGTGACAATATACCGCGCACCTGTGCGTTTCCCTGGTGGAGTGATCGTTCCGATAAAATCCACAGCCCATTTTTCGAATGGTTGCAATGTCACTTGAGGTAGCAGCGGCATCTCGTCGCATCTGGATGGCTTGCCAGTCTACTGACAAACATCGCAAGACCGCGCATAGTTTGTCGCATCATTATGTAGTGTGGGCCACCAAATCCCTACACGTAGTACCTTCCGGGCAGTCGCCCGACTGCCATAGTGTCCTCCTGCTACTCCACCATGTGCCTCAACCAATATCTGTGCTTGCTCATGCGGCAAGACACATTTGTGCAATATCTCATCAGCGCCCAATTTATACAAATCTCTCACGATTAGCTAAAAGTCAGCAGCCTTGATAACCAACTGCTTCTTCTGAGTAGTGGTAAAATTAGCGGGTGTGGTGCCGGTCACCAGAAACTGAAGATGTCATCAAAATATTGATCAACAACGACAACATGAAATATTTGGGAATCTGGTAACCCATCTTCGATATTAGTCGGTTCCTCCCCTGTGTCATACCGTGACAAATGATCTGGTCCAACATTCAATCGCCCTGGTTTCATAATGACTTCAAAATCAAACTCCTGAAATAAGAGTAGCCAACGATAGATCTTTCCCCCCAACACAGGCTTATTGACCAAGTATTTCAATGCCAAATGATCAGTAAACATTTTAAAGTGGCAACCCACCAAATAGTGCCGAAATTTCTGCAATGCGTAAACCATGGCTAGACCTTCTCATTCTGTGGTAGTATAATTGCGTTCTGCAGAGGATAGCTTCCGACTAGAAAAAGTAATGGGATGATCAAGGTTTCCCTCTCCAGGTTGAGCCAACACAACACCTAATGGAATCGATGAAGCATCAACATGGACATGGAATTCCTTACTCTAGTCCGGAAAGACCAAGATTGGGGCCGATGCCATCTTTTCCTTGAGCATTTCGAATCTATCTTGACATTCCAGGCTCCACTAGAATGTCGTGTCCTTCTTCAACAAATTTTCGATAGGGGCAGTAATCGCAGCATAACCCCTAATAAACTTGCGGTAATATCCCATGTGACCCAAGGTCGCGCGCAACTGCTTAACGATGGTTGGTGGTTGCAAACCCAAAATGAGCACAATTTTGGATGGATCAACCAACAATCCCTGTTTACCCACAATATGACCCAACAATATCCCAAACAGTGCACAAAAAATACATTTCTTCAAGTTCAGCAATATCTGGTGCTGTCGGCATCACTCAAGCACTAATCGCAGATTGGCCAGATGGTCACGAATCAATCCATAAACGGTCCAGTCATTCATATATACTTGCAAAAACTTTTGAATAAAATCTTTGAATGCGGCAACAATGACCCGAGAGAATATCGCAGGTGCATTCTTCAAACCAAACGACATTACCGTGTACTAAAAGCAACCCGATTCAGTAACGAGAGTTGTCTTATGGCGATCTTCCTTGACAATGCGAATCTGATGGTAGCCAGAGAATCCATTAGTGAAGGAGTACATCTCCTGTTCACCCACTCCTTCAAGTACTTCATCAGTAAACGGGGTCGAAAAAGGGTCATGCAAGCAGGCATCATTCAACTTTCGCAAGTCGACGCAAATGCGCACTTCACCTGTTGTCTTGTCCTGTACCACCATAGGACTGATCCATTCGGACTCTTCCATAGGTTCAATAATACCATCATCCAACATGCGATCAAGTTCTGCCTTGACCTTTTCTTTATGTCACGGATTCAGCTTATAAGGTCGCTGTTGGATTGGCTTAGTATCTGGTTTTAATGGAATCTTCATTTCTCCTAAATCACCCAGGATTTCCTTCATTTCGGAAAACTTTATGGGAAACACATCTTGAAACTCATGAAGTATCTCAATAACCTTACTCATCATCTCATCATCCCAATAATCCCCAACATTAGCAAACTTTGGAGTAGCCTCTGTGCCGATATTCATCTTGCGAAGCTACAATGGTTGACTGAACGGATTACTCGGCACAGCAGGTGGGACCACATCGCGACTTCCTTCAGATTCAGGAATGCTAACATTCTGGGGGTCATCATCATCCGCTGGCCCACCATTGATGTTGAAGCACTCCATGAGAGACTGCATCTGACAATATGTGTGCGGGTCGACAGGGTATGCCGTCGGAACAACCTGAAGTACCACGTCGTGGATGAGCTGTAGGGCATTATGGAAATTAGGGTTGGCATCTGCAAAAGTGAACGTATGAGTGAAACAGTTCATCAACTCCCCCCATGTTGTAATGTCTCGACACAACTCAGCTGCAGTGTACCACGATCGACTGCAGTGTACCACAAGCGTGGCATCTCATCCAAAGTATGGATAAAAGCATGGACCCACTCATCTCTGGGTCACGCTACCCATAGTCGTTGGCACTTTATCACATGATCACTGGGATTAGTCCGACCATCATATTTTCTAGTGTGATAAACCTCAGTATCGCCGAACTGAACCATCATCAGCCTTCGACACTGTGACCAATCATTAATGAATTTCTTATGTGTCGCCCACCAGTGTGCTGGAGCAGCCTTCAATGCTTCTTCCAACGCCAGCAATCGCTGTGGTTCTGAGACACGATCTTCAAATTCTGTTAAAAAGGTGGTTAGGCCAGGAAACCCCTCATAGACAGGAAATGTGATCGTTTCTGTCGCAACACGACATAAGGATTGCATAACTAAGCCACATTTCCAGAATGGTACTTCATGCATTTGGTTCTGCCAATGTTCCTAGGCATCATCAGAGTCAAAAGACGTAGAACTCTCTCTACGCCACTCCAACTCACCATAGGTAGTAGGATGAATATAATCTTCAGAAATATTGAATGCATGGTCCTATCGAGTGGGCTCATCATCTTTTACAGGATCCACGTAGCAGCGTCCTTTAGCCGTATCTAACAGGGCTATGACTCTGAAATCATGATTCTCAAAGGTCATCATGCACTTTTTGAAGTTGATGACAGCTCCACTATCGTTAGCCCATCCAATCCCCAAGAGAGTCAGATAAGAACTTACTCCCTCAACAACTTCAATAACATCAAAGTCAGCATAAGTCTTCATGCACTCAATATCAATCGTGAGCCGCGGAACTCGCCCAATGGGTGTTACCTTCGCATGGTTAGCCAACCGGAGCTGCACAGGAGAATAGCTCAATGGGGGAATCCCCATCTTCTGCCATGCCTGCTTGGTTAAGATGTTAACATCCAAACCAAGGTCAAGAATCACAGATTCAACATCATATTCACCAATCTGAATATTCATTCGCATCTCCTTGCCAGTCTTCCATCACTACAGGGAGTTTACTGCCGACTCCTGCCGTCCTTTCGAAAATCGCTGCAACCACCCCTCAATCTCAACCAGGGCAGCTGGGTCTCAGGCCAATAGAAGACATCTTTCAAGAAACTTTTGCAATGTCCCTGACGGTGGTGGCCGATCAGCGTCTGATGTAGTATCAAAGACTGGCGGCATATCGCAAACAACAACCTTATTGCGGTCTTTCTCCAAGGTGCGACGTGCTTCCATGGATGTGTCTTGCTCCATATCAATGTCGAAAGGTACCATCTTCTGACCAGCCAACCGAATCAGTGGTCACGAACCATATTCCCCAGTTGTCTTGCCTCCACGAGTGACAACAGCCACTGAAGCATCTTGTGGTCGCAGTTCGACAGAAATGGTCGCAATATTTGCACCCTGCATCTGGTTCTGCTACAGATTCCCCCATTGATTGACATTTTGATTAGAGTTTGGCTGTGGTCGTGGGGGTTAGTTCTGTATTGGTTGTTGTACCAGGTTCTGCACTGGTTTCTATGGCTGGGCCTTATTTTGTAGTTGTGGAGCGTTCCCAGCCTGCCATCGTGCAATCAACTATGGGCAATTCTCAACCGTACGATCATTACCAAAACAAAACATACACTGACTTTGTAGCAGTGGGAAGTCGTGCTGATAATGCCCCCATACCACACAGTGGTAACATTGAACACGTCCACGACCAAATCCACCACTACGTCCGCCCCTGTATCCTCCTGTTACATCGTAATCTTCCACCCTATGAGCATCAGCATTATTTGGCCTATAGGATCCATTTCAGTGACTCAGATCCACTTATATCCTTCAGACACTATTTTTCCCTATTTTTATTCCTACCCGCATGTTGCATCCTTATAGCAGGTGTACACGCGAGTTGCATCACTATAGCCCGCGGGTATCAAGTAAAATGGTAAAAATCACTATTTATTACTTTTTACTCCCAAAAAGCAGTCATTGGGTGACCTTTGGCTCTCCATATGTCCGAGTAATGCCTCGATGTGTCCTTTCACCTACCTTTGATAGGACTATATATTGAGCACATATGGCTTATGGACGGGAGGAGAAGAGAATAGCAAGAGAACTCTTGTGGATTTTTTCCCTATCTTGAGTCTACACTCATTGATCCTTGTAGTTGTGAACCATTTATGTTCACCTTCCAAACTCCTATCTAGTTTGAGTTTTCCATTCATGGAGGATTGAAGTGGTGGAGGCACAAGTGGATTGATCCAGATATTGGTTCAGATTGATTTCCAGCAAGAGGTCGTATCACCTTGTACTTCTTCTTGTTAATTAATAGAGATACCCATATTCTCGTCCATCATGTTGTAAATGTTGTTTATTATACATTGGGTTACATTTGCTTGTGATATTATGGACCATTGTTATTGCTAATGTTAATGTCATTTATATATTATATGTACTTGTTGGATATTGGCTGTCAAGACTAATTTGCAGATTTCAAGTGCATGGATTGAAAGCTCCAACGGGGATCTACATCAAAAGTTTGGATCGAGGTTGGTTACATTTCTCCATTATCTTAACATTGTCAGTTATAATAGCATTGTTTTGAGAATTGAGTTGATTTCTGGTAGTCATCTGTCTGTTGTGGTATTCCCAAGCCAAAGTGAGTTTTCTCTAACACAAAAATGGTGACTCCACTAGGGAAAACATCCATGTTTGGGAAATTTTTTGAGCATTAGTCCTTAATTAGAGTTGATTTTTATCGAAGCTCTGTGTCACTGCTTGGACGTTAAGATACACCATAGAAAACTTGCTTTTTCTGAGCCCTTGGATTCTTTATTTTCCCATTTTCCTTTCCTCACCCATGGGCTAGCTTAGTTCTACCCGCGTCTACCCGCCTCTGTTTACTCTACTGCTCGCGGGTACCCGCAAGTATTCCTTCGCCAGTAGCGTACAACTCTGGCTTTTGTTGGTTTATGGCTATTGGTTGTTGCTGGGTTGGCTTTGGTTGTTCCTGAGTCTTTGTTGGCCTCTTTCTTGATTGTTTCATGCCTTGGTTGTGACCAGAACTCTTCGTTTCTCTTGGTTGAGCCTTCTTGGTTTTTTACCAATCTTTGGATTTAGCCTCTTGGTTTTTTCCTTCCTGTTTATAAGCGAAAATACAAAAATATTTTACTTTCATGTACTGCATCTTGCATTGAGTGCTTGTTGCCTTCATTTAGGTTCTTCTTGTGCATTGAAAAGATAAAATTTTGCATCTTTATTTCGGAATTGTTAGTTGATTTTGCATATTAGTGACATTGTTTTATTGGATAGATGAGTCTAGGATTGGACATTTTGCATACTATTGAGTCTACACATCACTAGTTTCACGATCATATCCCTTGAGTAACCACATCCACTAAAATTAACGATTAATCTTAACATTGATTAGACTGATTTTGTTTATAGGGTACACCAACTAGCATAGGTTTAGAGTCTTGGAATAGATCATTGTGAGTTAACAATCAGAGACTACTAGACGAAACATTAGGTGTCTGACCAGGGAGTGGAGGAATCCATGGTATAGATTAGTGTTCTCAGGAAGCTCTACTCAATCCAAATTTAAGCATGAGGTCACGGGAGTTTGGTTGAGGAGATATCCCTCTGATATCGGTTGAACGTGGGAGATATATCCAGGATTTGTTCGTATTTGGGGGTACCAGAGATCCCCTGCCCATATGACGGATCCCACCTGCGACTGTTCCCCTGAGCATTGGTTATATTGCGGTGACAATAGTTTCCTTACCTAGGTATCGCACAGGGTACTTGCAGTGGTTATGCTATTTGTGTCCTGAGTCATATAGGGATTGGACAACACAGTTGTGTTTGTGCAGTGGACTTGACCCTGTACACGCAGTGAATCCTGGGTGTCTCTATAACTGATTTTGTTACCTCTGGATATAGTTTGGGAGTCTCAAGCCTCTCCTAGGAGAGACATACCGGCTCTAGTGTCGGGAGCTCATTTAGCCACTCTGTTTGTCTGCTCTTGGTTGTAGTTTCTCTAGGTGTGTGATTTTGATTTACTGTTTTTGATCGATAGTTGGCCTTTAGGGCATGTTTTGATTATATATTCTCTCTGGAGATATCATGGTGTGGATCCCTACTCTCCGCCAGTCCATCGATTGGCTGGTTTAAAGCCAGCCGAGGTTTCATGCCGTGTTGCTAAAGGACGTCAGAGGGCTCCCTCTGAGTCTTCAGATTCTTACGAGACTTATTTCTAGGACTTCATGACTGCTACACATTCCGATACTAAGGAAAAACCTTCGACTCCATTGGGTAGAGTTGAACACACTTCCAATCCCTATACTCCTCGTGAGGAGTGGGGAGGTGATCCACCTGAGACTCAACCTGGTTCTATTTTTCCTAATCCGCTTGAACGAGGTCCATTTGATCCTTCGAATCCGGATAATTATCTTTACGGAATGCCCGACTTACCTGAGGACGAAGAACAGGACGAAACGTTCATTCCTTTGTTTCCATGCAGTTATAGACACGGGATGCCAGAGATACATGATGACACTGGTCCTACGATCAACCCCACAACACTCTCTTTTGGTATGCCGAGTCATAGTACCGTCGAACCTTCCACTACATTTGGTAGTCACGCTGGCACTAGTCAAAGTGTTATCCATACTACACCCACTAGGGGCACTACCCTCGCTTGGGGCACTACGTTGTCCACCCACACACATAGTATGGGGATTGCTCATGTTCTTCCTAACAATGCTAATGCTGGGAGATGACCACCTGCTAGGATTTCCCAACCTAATAGGAACGTTGTTCGAAACGTGACTCACCATCCACCACCTAATACACGTGCCACTACTTGTCAACCTAGGACTACTTTTACGAATGATAATGTTCCTCCCAACCACGGGGGTGGACACATACCGCATGCTTTTGCGTCCACTGTTGCCACTTGTAATGCTAATGTAGGGGGTGGGAATATTTCCTATCCACATGGACATCATGCCACCATCCCTGCTACTAGTCACACCAATATTGGAGTTGGGAATACTTCTCATACTTATGGTCATCACATGACTGATCAAGCTAATTCTAATGCTGGGGGTGGGAACATACCATACCATTATGATCATTACAATACAGTTCCTGCTATGAATAGTACATATATGCCCCATACTCATGGTGGAAACCCTTACTACAACACAGTCGGTGCTGGCCACTAGTACAACCCACCACCCCAATATGGTGCCCAAAACACGCATATACCTGCTTACTCTCAAATGGGTCAGGCAGGAGGAGGTTATCAATCCTATGGCCATGGGAAAGCTTATGGTCCGTCAGGTCCTTATTTTTAGCAGTTTAATTCTCATGGTCAAGCTTTTGGTCCATCTTATAAAACGGTTCCATTTAACCAACCTTTTATGGGAGCTTATAATCCAGCTTTCCAGCCACAACTCCCATTCCTTGCACGCTTGAATATCCTGGATCTTTCAAAGCTCACGAATGATCCGGTGTGTCATGACCCTACTTGGCCCTCAGTCCCTACCAAGCTCCCTTCAGACATATTCTGAAGTTTTAGGCGAAAGGTGGTGAGGATCCGGGCAATCATGTCATAACGTTTCACCTTTGGTGCTCCTCCAACTCTTTGAATCATGATTCCATTAGATTACGACTATTTCAATGCACCCTCACAGAGGCAGCCGCGAAGTGGTATGTAGAGTTTCCTGGGAACACCTATAGGGGATTCAACGAGATTGCTTTGGTTTTCTTAGACCATTTCCAATTGCCGATTCGTTATGATACTGGTACTGAGTTGTTGTCCACCTTTCGTCAGAACAAGGCCACACATATTTCTAACCACGTTCAAGAGTGGCGTCGACGGAAGAGATTAGTGAAAGCCAACATTCCTCCAGAGTTCCTGTTGGAATGGTTCCTCAACTCTCTACTCCCATACATTGCTAAGGATGTTTCAATGTTCGGCATTGTGACTGAGGAACAAGCTATCTTGAAAGTCCAACAGTTAGATCTACTTTATTCTCAGTCTGGTATTTTGTATGACATTATTCGTGATGCACCGAGAACAAGACATGAGCCCACGTTAGTTCCTGGACCACATGCCGATGGCATCGTGGGGTCTGCATGCACTCTCCCTATAGACTTGGTAGCTAATCAAATGCAAAAAATTTCGCTAAACCAGTCTGCTCCTGGACAGGTTCACACCGTGTCCACTTCCACTCCGTCGTATGATGTACACAATGTGCAATCAACGAAACTGTCGGGTAACCAGCAACCTGGTGGTAATAAAAAGGGGAGAAATAATCATAGGGATGGAAACAATGGAAATAATAACAATAGCAATCATGATACTCCTTGTAAAGAGAATGCCAACCCTCCTCGGGAAGGCGGTAATGCTGGCGAGGATCGTAAACCTAGGCGTAAGGTGAAATTCCCTTGCAAGCTTTGTGGGGAGGATCATCTTACTCACTTATGTCCTTGAATTGAAGAAGAATTGAAGCATTTGGCACAGAGCCCAGCTGTGTTGAAGGATCCCCTTCCTCATCATCAAAACATGGCTTCGCATGCTCCCACCACTGGTTATGGTACTAATGAAACGGAAACGTCTTCTTCCAATACTAGTGGTTATGGATGTGTGAATATGGTTCAGTTGGAGGTTTGTGTTGCTACTCGTCAGCGCGATTATGGTGCACCACAACCTAATTTGGGGAGTGAGCCTCCCCCTCCTCCTGACAATTCCTTGCATATCGAGAAGACCTCCATTATGCCATGGATACCGAAAGGTGTTCTCAAGCTCTCCATAGATAATCCCAATGCTCGAGCCTCCTAGAACTACTCCATCGTAGAATATTTGGTCCAAAATCCGTGTGCCATGTTGGCTCTTGAAGTTTTGCAAGCCTGTCCTTCTCAGAAGCATGCCCTTTTGAGTGCGTTAGGAGTTCAGGATGGGGGAAATCCTAGTGTTATCAAGTTCGATACTACTGATGTCCAACCTTGCTTACCTTACCACGTGGCTTTTCAAATCTAGGTGGTTTTCCTTCAGAGCTTCGTCAAACGTACTATGGTTGATGAAGGTGCTTCCGCGTCAGTAATGTCGTTAACTTGTTGGAAAGCTCTTGGCTCTCCTCCTCTACTCGCGTCTAGAACTACACTCACTGCATTTGATGGTAGATCTTTTACGCTGCATGGACTTATCCCTTCCCTTGTTGTCTCCTTGGGAGGTAAGTCTGTGCCTATTGAATTCGATGTGGTTGATGCGCCCATCGACTACAACCTTTTAGTGGGTCAGAACTGGATGTACGCTATGAAGGCTGTCGTGTCTACTGTATTTAGAGTTATCTACTTTTCCCATGAAGCAAAGATTGTGATGATCGATCAGCTGGATTTTGTTGGCACTCCTTCCATAGCATCCACAGGATCTGTAGTCCCGCAAGTTTCTAATTCTCAGCCGGTAACTGGGAACATAGGTGTTGGAATGTACCCCTCATTGATGGGAACTTATAATCTTTCTGCACCTGTGAATTTTATTGGAACCATTACCGACAATTTGTCTCCTCCTTCGAATAATATGTTATTCCAGACCTCTTATTTAAATGATCCGTGGACTTTACCATCCACGAGTTCCATGTCTGGAGACGTTGCGCATGTCAGGATGTCTATACCTTTATCTGTAGTGGAGCTCGCTTACAATCATATCCAACAAACCATTGCAGATCTGGATCTCTCTTCTTCCCAAACAGTTGAAGAAGATCCCGTTACGCTGCCAGTTTGGGCAGCCAACTCATCTTGCTCCCACGATTGCCTTCATGATACTTTACCATCTGATGAAGCTATCCTTGAGGTCATGTGTGGTAGTGAGAGGCCTTGGGAAGATATGCACCATCGCTCTTATTTCCTTCCCAACCTCGAGCTCGTTGAGAAAGAGGAGTTTAGGATGACTCTAGCAGAGATGGTTGGTCACCCTGTGGCTCTTTTGGAGTCGCATGATATTTTTGGGGAGGGGAATATGGCCAATATTTCCCTAGTCACTTCGATCAACATATCTCGCACTCCCAAAAAGATAGAGAATGTTTACATCGGTGCCAATTGCACTCCTGAGGAGATCGCTATTTACACTGACTTGTTTACAGAAATTTGGGAAGCTTTCGCTTGGTCATACGAGGAGATGCCAGGAATAGACCCCCGAATTGTTGAACACGAGATTAGAACTTATCCTGATGCTAAACCGGTTTGACAATGCTTACGTGCTGTGAACCCTAAGAAGGCAGCTACTATTAAGGCAAAGGTGGAGAAACTGCTCAAAGCTGGTTTCATCTACCCCGTTCCCCTTACCGAATGGGTGTCAAACCCCGTTCCTATGGATAAGAAGCAGGGAACGATCCATGTATGCACTAATTTCAGAGATTTGAACCGTGCATGTCCGAAAGACAACTTCCCCACGCCATTCATTGACCAAATATTGGGTGCTTGTGCGGGGAGTGAGATTTTTTCATTCATGAACGGTTTCTCGGGTTATAATCAGATTCAAATCAAACCCGCAGACCAACATAAGATGGCATTTATTTGTCCATGGGGAACGTTTGCATATCGGAAAATGCCCTTCGGCCTTAAAAATGCTGGAGCTACTTTTCAGTGAGCCATGACCTATGCCTTTCATGATCTTAAGATGATTATGGAAGTTTTCTTGGATGATCTTGCTGGACATTCTTGCAAGAGAGTGGACCACCCCAAGCACCTCTGTATGATTCTCGAACAATGTATCCACTACAAAATTCGATTGAATCCAAACAAATGCATCTTCATTGTTAGGATTGGTTGCCTTCTAGGATTCATAGTTTTGAGACAGGGTATTAGAGTCAATCCTCTCAAAGTTGAGGCAATACTTCAGTTGCCTCCTTCGCGTAATTTTTTACAACTTTAGAGCCTCCAAGGGAGAGCTACTTTTCTGCGTCGGTTTATAGCTAACTATGCTAATATTACCAAAGGTTTCACATGCTTATTGAAGAAAGACACACCTTTTATCTGGGATGAGCGAGCCCATCAGTCTTTCGATGCCCTTAAGAAAGCTTTGGTATTGACCCTTGTGATTAGTCTACCGGAATTTACACAAGATTTCATTCTTTATGTGGTCGTGTCTCAAGAGACTATTGGCATGGTCTTGGTTCAGGTAGATGATGCGCTCATAGAGCATGTTATCTATTATCTTAGTCAAAATTTAGTAGATGTTGAGCTAAGGTACACTCACATAGAAAAGCTGTCACTTTCAACTGTCCATGTAGTCCAGCGGTTACGACATTATATTTTTCTTTGAACAACCACAGTTGTAGCTCACATCAATCCATTTCAGTTCGTGCTATCACGATGCCTTATCAAGGGTAAGTATAATAAATGGATTGTAATCCTTTAGGAATTTGATCTTGATTTTTCTTCGGCAAAATCGGTGAAATCATTGGTGTTCGCTGAGCTTATGTCGAACCTTCCACAACTTGATGAGGATGTCATTCATGAAGATTCCTTTATGGATGAACACTTATTTCTTATCTCGTCCAAGGACACTTGGTATGGGGATGTCATTGTATATCTCCACACTTTGAAGTTTCCTCCGCATTATTCACGAGATGAGCGACGATGTGTGAGACATCATGCTAAATATTATACTATCGTCGGCGATACTCTGTATCGCCGAGGAAAGGATTCCATTCTCCGTCGTTGTTTGACTCACGAAGAAGTGGAATGGGTACTTAATGATTGCCATGCGGGGGCGTGTGGCGGTCACTTATCCGGTCTTGCTACAGCCCAGCGTATCATGCGAGCTGGTTATTTTTGGCCTACCATCTTTAAAGATTGTATTAACGCCGTGAAGAGATGTCACCCTTGCCAAGTGTTTTCTCGGAACATACACTCGCACCCAGTGCCCCTCCATCCGGTCGTCACTATCGATCCCTTCACTAAGTGGGGGGTAGATTTCATGGATTGCAAACCAACTTTGGCTGGGGAGTATCACCATATTATCGGGGCCATGGATTATTTTTCCAAGTGGGCTGAGGCCATGCCTACTGTAAAAGCCAACGGTGCTACTGCAGCCCATTTCGTGTTCAACCAAATTATCACTTGATTCGGTATCCTGAAAGAGATTGTCACTGACCATGGCAGTAACTTTCAAAACAAGATGATGGAATATTTGTCTCTCAAGCTTGGGTTTCACCAGGAACACTCATCTTCCTACTATCCTCAAGCGAATGGTCAGGTTGAAGCAGTAAATAAGTCTTTGAAGACCATTCTCCAACGTACCATCCAACAAAGCAAGACCAATTGGCATATCATGTTATATCTTGCATTGTGGGCATATCGAACCGTAGTTAAGACTGTCATCGGGTTCTCACCATTCCAATTAGTTCATGGTGTGGAGTCACTTTTACTGATTGAATGCGAAATCCCTTCGCTCAAGCTAGCCATAGAGCTCCTCCCTGATACGATAGATATTGAGCAACGTTTCGTACACCTCGAGCAACTTGATGAGCAACGTAGAGATGCCGCTGTGGCCATTGATGTTAACAAGTGTCGTGTCAAGGTTCAATATGATAGGTCTGTCCGTCCTCGACAATATGCTGAAGGTGACTTGGTACTTTTGTATGACCAAGCTAAAGAACCCTTGGGGGTAGCAAAGTTCAATCCCATGTGGCACGGTCCTTACATTGTGAGGCGTGTCCTCGAAAAAGGAGCTTATGAGTTAGCAGACTATGAGGGAGTTGTCTTGAAGGAGCCTAGAAATGGGCTCTACCTCAAGCAGTATTATGCTTGAACCTCTGGTTCAGGATGATACTTTTATACACTATTGTATAGTTTTTCTGTACATAGTTTAGCTTGTCTTTTGGTTGTCGGGTCTGTTGATTAGCTTCTGTTTGATTGACAAATGTCAATTGGATCTCCTACATTCTTAGGTTTCGCAGATGGTGCTAGCCGACATACGAAGCAACTTTCTTTTGTTGCTTGGGTTATCTTCTCACCTGACCACCTAGTTGTGTCCTCGGGAGGTGCTTGTCTCGGTCCTACATCTAATAATGTGGCTGAGTATAGTGCCGTTATTGAGCTACTTCAGGATGCTATTTCACATGACATCCAGTCTTTAGAAGTCTGCCTGGATTCACAACTAGTTGTGTCTCAACTGAATTGGTAGTATCGTGTATGAGACCCTACATTACTACAAAAATTCCTTAAGGTATGACTCTTGGAGAGACATTTTGTTTCAATTACATATATTCACATTCCGAGAAGTCTTAATTATATATCTGATGCATATGCTAACTATGTATTAGATTGGCATTTGTCACATTCATCATGAAGCACATAAAATACAAATACATTCATACATTTGTACATACACACATGTAGTAGAACCGAGAACCAAAGTTATATATATATATATAAATATGTCCAAAAATGGTCGTGTCATACAAAACTGGAGTTCGTAGCCCTCAAAATATACATATCGTTACAAAAAATGAGACCCTAGGATATCTATTCCCTCCGAGGAGGCCTAGCTGCCGCCTCGATGGGATGTGTCTCATAGAAATACTGTACTGCATTGGCTACCCACTACAGTAGCCGCACCCACTCCCCAGGAACACCCACTACTCGGCGCTGCACGGCCTTAGGTAGTTGGGATACCTCTATCTGTGGTACTCGGGAAATCATCTATGATATGTTGTGTCGCAATGTCTGAAATGTGCGCCCTGCTGCAACATCTGCTGCCTCATCACATCTACCCCAACGACCATGTCTCGGGAAGTCCTCGAGTCTCACTAGGCCTTTGTTTGCGAGCAAACAGTCAAACTTTAGCACTTTATACTACCACCAAAAAAATCCATAAAAATTTAATAAACACAAAACCAAAAGAGGACTCACCGATGTCTCCGAAAGCTGTGCTTGGTGGCAGCAGCATGTCACGATCCTATCTGAAGTCTATCCCCGCATAGGGATAGTCCTCTATAGCGATCACTTATCGGTTCCACCAACGGAAGAACTCCTCAGTATATGGTGATGCCAAATGGCCACCACCCTATCGTGTCAGGATCTTAGCCCACCAGGTCAGGGCTGGATCACAAAGACTGTGAGAAGGGACATCCACCCTTGGACTAAGCCTCGGAACCCTCTCAAAGAAGAAGCTGCATAGGATGCTACCATACCCGAAGTTTTTAGCCTTCCCCTCTTTTCATTCCATCAATTGTGTCTTCATAGACATCAGCAATGTAGTACACCAGTCGAATACCATAGGTTGCATGCATTGTGATGCATAAAACATCACTGGCCTGGATGCCTGGTGCAGAGCTTTGGATCTAGTGATCCACACCAGAGTAGACACAATGATCTTTGTGCTCAGATCTACTATGGCGTTGATGGGCACTTGGCTTCCCACCGCTCGTGTGTTTGTGAGACAATACCATGCTATGTAGTCTTGAACAGTGATCCCACCACCCACGGTCCGAGACCGAAGACTGGCCACCTCCCCTCTACGGGACAAACATGTAATGAAGTAGATATCCTCCACTTCCAGTGTAAGGGTTTGCCCATTGAGGATGAAGTTTTGTGCATCCACATCCCAGTAGTCTATCAGGTGATGGAGTAATAGGTTTTGGGCCCTTAAACCCCCTATACTTCAGAACTTGTATAACCCACATGCTTGCAATGCCTGCTGCGCTTGCAAATCATTGCACACGGCCTCATCAACCTGGTCATGCTCTCTCTCCCTCCACTCTAGAACCATCCTGGAGTGGAAAACAAACAAGTTTTGGTCAGTTTCATGATTAAAAATTTCTTCACGACCGTACCCGTGGACTAATTTGTATATAGTGGCAGGTACCCGCGGTCAGTCTATTTTTTGACTGCACGTTTGGTGCCCTACCCGCGACCCGCATAGTTATAGCCCGCGGGTAGCGCCGAAGCCATCTTGGGCTTGGCCAAACTAAAAAATCCACCGATAAAAACTGAAATAAAAGCATTGAAATCAAAGGTATGGAAGTAACTACCAGCCTTCTCTGGACGGTTTGCTAAACGGTAGCTTGTAGCTCCCAGGATCGGCAACTGAATTTTCAGGTAAAAACTAACCACAAACTCCAAATTGGTGAATAGTGCAAATGAATTGTAATTTGGAAAATTTTATTACTATTTATAATTTTATGGACCCACGTCTCTATAGTTTTTGCCATTTCGAGCCATTATGAACTAATATCGTGTCATGGAGTAGTGTTTTTTAATCAGATTTCCTCGGCGAAAGTTGTTCTGAACCATTTCACACCTACAACAGGTACATTTCACACCTGGCATATAGGTTAGATGCCATTTTCACATGCATTATGCATTTGACTTATTGAGCATTTTCATAAACCCTAGGTGTGACCCCACTTCGTAACTGACATAGAACCTTCACACTACTATTGAAGTGTCATTATGTGGCGGTAAGGCTTTTCCAAACATGGGTACCCTAGTTAGAACACCTTTATGCATTCCGGTGCCCATGCCGTTGTTTGTCCTTAGGATTGGGATTCCTTTGTAATTACGCCATGACAGTGTGATAAAGACTCATACTCTACTTTGTCTTATGCTGGCCATCTCCCCTAAGGACTCCCCTCAGTTATATCATGTTGTGATTGCATTGCATCATCTTGCTTGCTGCTTGAGCCTTGTGCCGGCTCTCGCTTACTCAATTGTTAACCTGGTGCCTAAGCACTTTTTCCTGTCGAGTCCTGCAGAGCTTATATTTTCCCTTCACAATTTGATGACCCTTTTGACCCTGAGGGAACATACCCTCGAGTGTCCACATCCTGTTCACATTTCCTTGCATTGAGCATAGGTATGTTCCACTGCTTGAGACTAGTCTGCTAGCTATTTGACACTCATTCCCTCACTTGTTGTACTATAAGCAATTTTATTCTTTTTCAATCTTTTCCCAAATATGAAAAATACCAAAAAAATCAAATATTACAAAAAGCTGGACAGGATTATGGTCACTATTTTTTGTTGGCAGCTGTTGTGTCAGCTTTGAACAGAGCATTCATTCCACTCCGTATATTATGAGTCGGGACTATAGTTGGGCCTTAGGAGTTGTACTTGTTTCTCAGTTTACTCCACCAATTGCTTAAGCTTCCAGTCATTATGGATCCCTTTGTGATGCCTCCTGCATTACACATCTACATTGAGTCTATGCTGCTTGAGTCTATCCATCTGCTCATGCTCTTGTTCAAAGGAAGTCCTAAAACCAGTGTTGGCCACTCCTCAGATCTCTTGACTAATGCATGTCGGCCATCCTTACTGAGTTAGTCCGTTTCACCTTATATCTTCCAAATATTTCAGCATAGCTGGTACCTTGTGCTGGTTGATGGGGGATGCCTTAATTCCCTCCTTCCAGAGAGTCTCGTTCCATTGACTTCAACCCATTTATTCTGGGACTTGAGGCTTAGAGTTCAGTTGAGTACCTTGAGGCTTGCAGTCATTAGTGGCAGGTTCTCTCGCCATCGACAGTTTTGGGAATACATCAATGTCCCCTGATCGATAGATTAATCCTAGTGTTCGACTTCAACCCATTTATTCACACTCCGATGATTGTGCTCTGTGCCTTGATGCCCATTTTCATTATTGGTGGGTCATCTCACGTCTTTTAACGGTATACATCATTGACCAGTAATCAGACGATGTCTCACCAGGTTCGACCCCAACTCCTTTATTCACTTGATGGGACTTGCACTGTCGAAGACTTGTGTCGAAGACCCCAGGTGATTGTGGCATTTAGTATGCTACATATGACTTTGAACTTACATCTGAGATATCATCTCTCAGATTTCAGCAGTTTGTACCTCTAGTTTTGCACCAGTTGTCTTCTTTTTAGCAGAAGACCATATCTTACTGTAGAGGGATCATGGCTATGATCACTTATGACACGTATCCATTATATACTGCCTATTCATGGCCATTGTATCAGATTGTTGTACTATACCGACATGTATTCAGAGATACTATTGTATTATGACGAGTGAGCTGCTCTTTCCAGTTGTGTCTCCATCACTCCACTTCTGAGTTTTATAATGTATTTTGGCCATTGTAGCATCAGTCTCTGACCTAACACATTAGGGGGCATCTGTTACATCGTAATCTTCCACCCTGTGAGCATCAACATTATTTGGCCTGTAGGATCCATTTTAGTGACTCAGATCCACATATATCCATCAGACACTATTTTGCCCTATTTTTATTCCTATTCGCCTGTTGCATCCTGATAGTAGGCGTACCCGCGAGTTGCCTCACTATAGCCTGCGGGTATCAAGTAAAATGGTAAAAATCACTATTTATTACTTTTTACTCCCAGAAAGCGGTCATTGGGTGACCTTTGGCTCTCCATCTGCCCGAGTAACGCCTCGATGTGTCCTTTCACCTACCTTTGAGAGGACTATATATCCAACACATATAGCTTATGGACGGGAGGAGAAGAGAATAGCAAGAGAACTCTAGTGGATTTTTGCCCTATCTTGAGTCTACACTCATTGATCCTTGTAGTTGTGAACCCTTTATGTTCACCTTCCAAACTCCTATTTAGTTTGAGTTTTCCATTCATGGAGGATTGAAGTGGTGGAGGCACAAGTGGATTGATCCAAATCTTGGTTCAGATTGGTTGTCGGCAAGAGGTCGTATCACCTTGCACTTCTTCTATTAATTAATATAAATACTCATATTCTCGTCCATCATGTTGTAAATGTTGTTTATTATACATTGGGTTACATTTTCTTGTGACAATATGGACCATTGTTATTGATAATGTTAATGTCATTTATATATTATATGTACTTGTTGGATATTGGTTGTGAAGACTAATTTGCAGATTTCAAGTGCATGGATTGAAAGCTCCAACGGGGATCTACATCAAATGTTTGGATCGAGGTTGGTTACATTTCTCCATTATCTTAAAATTGTCATTTATAATAGCATTGTTTTGAGAATCGAGTTGATTTCTGGTAGTCATCTGTCTGTTGTGGTATTCCCAAGCCATAATGAGTTTTCTCCAACACACCTCCCCGGTAGCCGCCTTGCTGCTGGGACTGAGGTTGGTTAAACTATTGCTGCATTGGTGCTGGTGGTATCCCTTGCCCTTGTGGTGCATACTGCAGTTGCTATACATACTGTGGCTGTGGGGGAGTCATCTACATTGGAGTGTATTGCGGCATGAACTACTGCGGTTGCTATTGCGGTGGTGCAAACTACATCTGTGGTTGCAGTAGTGGCTAGGCTACCTGCGATTGCAGTTGTGGTTGTTGCATGGTGCGTTGATCGTCCTTGACATAGAATGCATCACACATCCTCTCCTGTAGCAACCCATATGCATGACAACCCTTGTCATCGTGACCCACCGATTTGCAGAATGTGCAATAAAGATTTCGTGGGGTTGTGACCATTTTCTGCATATATGGGCAATTATCATGACTGTGCCCAAACACCTAACAAATGCGACACCATGGCATACTGCCGCCATTCAACGGGTTTGGCACACCTGATACCAAATAATTACAGAAATCCGAGCAATTATCCTTCGTATGCCCTTCTCCTTGGCATCGTGTACACCATACTTCATTGGGCTATTCCTTGTTCTTCTTCAAATCTTGCAACTGTATAGTCAGGTTAGTGAGATGCGTATGTATCTGGGACATCCCGACTGCATTATCTCCAATCGGTGACGCCCCCAATCGCATTGCAATCTCTAGAGCTTCGCTAGGTGTCGATATGTTTTGCTGCGTTAGCGGCAGCCGAATGTGGGGTAGCAGTGCTACAATGAACCATTCTTTATGTTGGATAGCACTCATATCGAAACTAACCTTTTCCATCAGCGTCTTGAATGGCTGGTCGAAATCCCATACCATCTCATTGGGATATTGCTTAATTTCCTTCAATTCAGTAATGTATTGGGCCTCCGACTGAGGCCGTCTAAACTCAACAATCAACCCATTTCGAATCTCATCCAGTGACTTCTCCGGGGCCCTCGTAGGGACTAGAATAAACTTCATGAACCAATATAATGCACGACCTCGCAGAGTCATGGCTAACTTTCCTTTCTTAGCATTGGCATCGGTGATCTATTTCATGGTCCAGACCACTTCACACAAAAACCAATACTGTTCTGGGTTGTCTGTCGCACTTCCATGGAACAAACGTAACTTAGCATCATTGCCCGCCATTCTGGGCTTCCTTCCTCCTGTCATTGTGCTAGCACCAATTGACGAACTTGGCGGTGTCGAAGTAGTATTTCATGCTATTTGTGAGTCACTGAGCGGAGGTTTGGGTACGTTGGTGTCAAGGTTTGGTTCTGCCTCTCTCCTGGGTGTAGCCTGGTCGTCCCTATCAAGACTGTGAGGTCGCTTCGTCCCATGTGGTATTCCTTCACGGTTTTGCGGTTTGATCACAACAGGACCTTCTCCCATCCTCTTCCTCTTCTCCTATAAAAACCTCGCTCCTCTTGTAAGACCACTTTCCTCCTCAGCTTCGCTCATAGTCTCCTCATGGTCTGCACCCATCTACCCCTTACCATTCCATGTACCGTTCCCTAGCAGTTGTGGTACCCACGACCTCCGCCCACCAGGCTGTCTACTAATCAAGGTGCATCTTTAATATACCTTTTTCACAGATTAGCATCTTAATCGACAGTTGGAGCGACAGCAGAAACCTTCCCCTCGGTCCTCAGAAGAAGTATCTTTCAGCTTCACTATAGGATTTCTTTGTGTCGACCACAAATTCAGTGATATATCCCTCCAAGATGCTATCAAGCCAAACTTCGACAGCCCGTGATGCCTTATTATCGACTTCTTGCAGCTCCTGAATCAACTCCGAGTTCCAAGCCGTCGGCTCACCACCCTGGAAGTTCCTCTTTTGGAAGGTCAGCTTTGACAACCATTCATACAGAATGACCAGGAATTCACAGAAAAACCATTCGTGCGGACCGTCGCGAATATATCTTCCCAGCCAGTGATCTATGGTCAGTCGCGTGTTCCGACTTTCTTCTTCAGCAAACTCTCACAATTTATGATCAAACCAGCTCTGGATCTACGGCTTCGTCGGGTGCCACAACATGACATCCTTTTACTCTGCACACGGTCCCGGTAACAGAACCATTTGTTGACCAACTCGACCTCGGTCAACAGGGGTTCACTTCACTATCGACACATACCGCAGTCTCCCTGGGCATTGGCTCGGGCAGGTTTGAGCCCACCCAACAACACCCGCATAGCGGATGAGGTCTCACCCGAGGCATCCAGGAAGGGCAGGAGGAACCATGTTTCTGCCGAGGGAGGGGGAGAGTTGTGGCTGCACGGACTAACTCTATTGCGGTACTTCAACATAAAATTTAAACATTCGGCAATGAGTTATAACGTATTACTTAATCGTAACATTTATCATCTCATGGGACATGATAGTTAATCACAACAATTATCATCACAACAACAGTAAGCAGACATTGCATCAAACAACATTCATATATCGCAGCATTGCACAAAGACCGTACCAAGACATCATCGTTATATTACTGTCGCAATCATATACCAGAATCAAAATATAGATCTCCGTACACATACATCTCTCCTGCTTTTTTCTCTGTCTTCTCTCTCTATCTCTCCTTGTATTGCTTTCTTCTCCTATTATTGTCTCTCCTAACACTTACAACTCTCATCTATTTATAGGCTTCTGCCATTACAATGTTTGTCCACTTACAACTGACTTCCTAACTGACACTATGGACAATTGACCCAATATCTAACTGACTCGGTCCAAATGACCCCCAAAACCCGCATACCATGGTACAACTGACTCACTACTACATAGTATATGGTCCAAGTGACCCAAAACCCACCAACTGTGGTATTCTTTAACACAAAATACTCCTTTCGCGCCCTCATCCAATGTGTCGCTGCGTCGGCGGTACCGTGACATTTCCTCATCGAACTGCCTGCCAACACCTGGGCATTACTATCCTCCTGGACCAAAACCATATCAATAGTGGTAGTCGAAGCAACAAGATAGAGGATGTAATCCTTGGTGTAATCGGGCGATTGAAGCACATGTGCGTGGGTGAGAGCATGTTTTAGGTTGTCAAAGGACTGCTGGGTAGAATCATCCCAAATGAATGGGACGTCTTTCTTTAACAATATCATGTATCCCTGTGTTTTCTCGGTGAAATTACACACAAAATTCCTTAAGTAGTTTTCCTTCCCCTGCAAACTTTGTAGTTCCGGTATGTCAGTCGGAGGTGGGAGAGCAACGATGGATTCCACCTTTAGGGGATCAATACGGATCCCATCTTTGGAAATGATGAATCCTAGGAGGCGTCCAAACTCAAAACATAATATGCAGTTGTGAGGGTTTAGGTGGATGTTATACCACCTGCATCTGAGGAATACAACCATCAGATGGGGCAATGTGGAACTCATGACGATTCAAATGCGCGAGGAGATTGTCGAGATATGGTTCTACAAAGTCCTTCACGTCGTGGAAAGCGTACGACATCGCCCGCTGGAATGTGGCACAACATTTTTAAGGCCAAAAGCTAGTTTGCGATATGAAAAGGTACCCCATGGGGATATGAAAGCAATTTTATGTTGATCGTCCGGGTGGATCTCAATCTGATTATAGCCGGAAAATCCATCCATGAATTAGAAGATGACGCTTCCAGCGTAGTTGTCAATGATTTGGTCGATAATCGGGGTAGGGTAGTTGTCCTTGGGACAAGCCTTATTGAGGTCCCTATAATCGACAGAAACCCTAATGATGCCCTATTTTTTGGTTTTTGGAAACATGGATGACATTAGAGACCCATTCTGTTAAGGGGACAGATTAAATGAAACCAGCCTTCAACAACTTTTCAATTTCAGCCTTTATAACCACAGTTTTCCTAGGGTGCACTGGATGTAACTTTTGCTGGACTAGTTTTGCATCGGGATATGTTTGGATCTTATGGAAAACAATGGCATTATCACTCCTAGGAATTTCCTCGTATCCCCATGCAAATACGTTGCAAAAATGTTTGAATAAGGCCATATATGAAGTAAGATCTTAATGAGAGCAGTTGTGTCCTATATGAATATGTTCCATGCCTCCTGGTGTGGCCAAGATGTCAATCGGTATGGTAGGTGTAATGTTTGCCAAGTTACCCTCGATTACCGTATCACAAGTGAGGATAGGATATTGGGGTTAGGGAAAGACATCTGGAGATATGAGTGTTTCGATGTGGTTCTCCACGGAATCTAGCAATGGGAGGAAAGACGATCGATGGTGGAGGTATTCCCATGGGGGTTCATCCACACTCATGATCTCCATAATGGATTCGTCCGAATGAAAATTATGGAGGAGTGGATCAGGTTGGGATGATATCCACTGTAAGGGTGGAGAATGAGATGTATATGCCACTAATGAGTGGTCATTAATGCCGATTGGATCACCTCATAGATAGATTCCATTGGTGTAAGAGGAATGACATCTCCAATCGAGTTCATCTTGTCAATCTCGGGCATGCACCATTAGTCATTGGATTTGGCTGGTTTGGGGATCGTAGAAGAAATCATGTTCACCGTGGCAACATGGGAAGGGTGATCGGGGGATGTAAATAATCCCATGAGGGATGAGTCCTTGAGGAGACCTACCCCCACAATCTCGTATATTTTTGATGAATGACCTAAGAGTGGTATATTCTCAGCAAGGTGAGTAGTGGTGTCTAGTGTACAAAAATCCAGTTGGTCGATAGTAACAATAATCCCTTGGTGGGGAAATTGTATAATGTAGAATATGGAATATGCGACCGCAGTCATGGCATAAAACCAATTATGACCAAGGAATATATTATAATCTAATGGGGAGGAGACTACATCCACGTCAATGGAGATGGTCTTTCCCCCGAGATCAATTTCCAAGGCTTGTAACAACCTGGGTGGTTGGAATCCACGACCGTCAAACACCTTCAAAGTGGTAGGGGAATGATTCAACTCGGGAGAGCCAATGGCTCGCCAACAGGATAACGACATGACTGAGGTGGAGGCTCCTTCGTCTAACATAGTATGATGGATTCTTTTCCCAACAACATTGGTGACGATTTGGAACGCAAGTTGGTGGGAAAGCCTCGATTTGAAATACTCAAGTCAGAACATAATGGTGTTGGAGGAATCAGGGTCTACAATGTCGATAGCAACGAGGAGGGTATTACATTGATTAGGACAATTTTGTAAGACTTCGAACATCGACATAACACAAGGATCTTGCACTAAGTCCTCTACAATGTTGTAGTTTTGAGCAGCTTGACGATTAGGATTAAAAATGACTTTTCTAATCATGCTCTTGGGAGGACGTAGCACTGAATCAATTGAAGGTTTCTTGATAGTGAGAGAAAATTGAGGTGAGGGAATATCTGATGTAGATGTGGAAGATTTTTCAGGATTACTTACATTAGATTCCTTATTTGGGACTGAGTCATAGGAATGTGATCAAGTGTTCAAGTTGAACGTTTCACTACGCATCATGAGGACATGAGTGGTAGAGGATGATTCTCCTTGATAAGGAGAGGGTTGTTGCATGATCATCTGTTGTTGCTGCGTGGGGAAGGGATCAGCTAGAACTGCGGGTGTCAAGTTCCCTTTGAGGAAATTTTGGACCTCGTCTTGATGTGGGTTCTCTATGGTAAAGTGGTCGCCACCGAATAGTAAACATGGATACTTAACCTTCTTCTTGGGTTTGGTGTCGTCAGGGTTGTTCTGTTTGGGCTCCTTCTGATTAGAAGACTTTTTGTTTTTCCCTTTGTTCTTCTTTTTACCACCGAATTTCTGAGGTGAAGCAGATTTGACTAAATTCACTTCTTCGGTGGAAGCAGGGATGGGGGATCTGTTGGTGTTGTTCCCAGCCTGTGATGAGGGTGGAGTGGAGCCAGGGTGGCTATGTGATCCACTAGATTGTCATGTCCCCAAATTTTGCTATGGTCCATGGGGATGATTTTATCCTAACTCACCTAGGAATTAATTATATAATTAATGGATGGATGAAGAAATTGACTAAGGGAATATGCCTAAGGGTGAATTTGTGGAATTAAATGAATAAGGTTCCCCCCCCATGAAGATATTAATCCCCAAACTAAGGGCTAAGGTGAATTATTTAATTAATTGGGAAATTTTGAGCTAGGCCTCTAATTTAATTAAATAATTAATGATTTTGGATTTTAGAGTGAGGAATTAATTAATTTTATTAATTATCTCCATTTATTAATATTTTGGAAAGTGGATGATGTGTGCAAGTGGCCCAAGAGGGAATACCCTTGAGGATAATGTTGCTAAATCAGAACTGGAGGTCAAAAAATAGCAAAGGATGAAAAGCAGAAAGGTGTAAGATGTTACCAAAAAGAAAGAAATGGAAAAACCATAAAAAGCTAAGGGAGGTCGAAATTTCCAAAAGAGAACTCAAATTACAAAGTAGGAAAATTTTACAAGGAAGGAAACATCTTGAGACAAAAGGGGCATAGTTTCTAAAGGAGAGAAAAGGTGTAAGAAGAAAAGTAAGAAAGTATATCCACTCATGGGTTACCCATTCTCACAGGTCACCAAGCCAATTGACCTGCTCAACAGTTCAACATGAATTCTATAAAAGAATGCTTCCAACTCCCATTAACAACTTTTGTCATTTGGAATTTTGTCTTGAGAGCTCTGAGCCTCTCTTGGTTGAGTGATGTGCCTCAACAGTTTTTATTGGGATATGTGCCCCAAGGCCCCATAGTTTTAAGTTAGGAGTATACAGGTCTAGAATATTTTATTGCATCCAATAACATTCATATTAGTCCATCATTGGATATATACAGTCAGCTTGAAGAGGAGATCACTTCTACAAAGGATTTGCAACTAGTTTTGGTGGAGAATCACCAGAAGAATAAGATAGTATTCAGTGGATGCACCCAGGAACTTCAGAGATCCCAGTGGGATATTATTTGCAGAGAAAATAGGATTCCCATGCTCATAGATCAACTGCAGACTTGATCTCCACTTCTTCTCCCACTTCTACATCTTTCTCAACTAGATTTGGAGGAGTTTCTCTTGGAGGAGAGAGCTAGTTTGGTGAATGTGCCCCAGTGAAGATCAGAAGCCCAAAGTGCAACGATATGAAACATATGACCTATAGATGGTATGATAATCCACTTCAGAACATATCCAAAGTAATTTTCTACTTCTTATCTTCATTCTCCCTCTATTGTAATGAAAATCTAGCATGTGAGGAATTGTACTTTGGAAGGCAATCATATAATAAAAAAGGAAGTGTTTTGAAGTTATATTTTGACTTATATCTATTGAATATCATATATCAAAATTTTATTTAATATCAGAACATATTTTATGATTTATTGGAGTAGTTTGATGAATTAAAATGCAAGACTAGCTAGTTGGGTGCTTATTCTAGACTAGTTTCACCATTATGACTGCTAAATCAATTCTGAGAATCCATTTTGCATTCTGTCAGTTGGAGGAGGTTAATAACTCAGTATAATTCCCATACTAGCCCCTTTATTAAGAATTTGGATGCATTTAGCCTCTTTTGGAAAAGTCTGTAATTTGACTAGATCAGCAGTCCATAGTGTACATTCGACCTCCCAATTACTCCAAACCTTCCCAAGTTCACTAAGACATTATAACAGCATATTTTATAATTTAAATGACTGATATATAAATCTTCCATAAACTTTGAGTACCCTCACCCAGTCTTGTTGGCATATGCTAGAAGCCTAGGTAGCCTCGAAGTAGGCAATAGAATTGCTCTATTGCTGAAACATGAATGACTCTAGTACTTGGTGCTAAAGAATTCTTCCTTGACCATGTTTAGCTTCTTCTGCACACTCAACCTTATAAATTCTATAACCTAATCTCATTCCTACCATCCCCATTCATAGTTTCCATCCCCGTCACTTACATCCTGCTTAGTTTGAGAATTTGGCCTTAAAAATGCTAGTGAAATTTTATTAAGACTATGAGTGGAAGACAACATCTTGGTCAGATATTGGCTAGGTGTCATGTCCCCAAATTTTGGTATGTTCCATGGGGATTATTTTAGCCTAAGTCACCAAGGAATTAATTAATTAATTAATGGATGGATGAAGAAATTGACTAAGGGAATATGCCTAAGGGTGAATTTGGGGAATTAAATGGATAAGGTGCCCCCCATGAAGATATTAATCCCCAAACTAAGTGCTAAGGTGAATTATTTAATTAATTGGGAAATTTTGAGCTAGGCCTCTAATTTAATTCAATAATTAATGATTTTGGATTTTGGAGTGAGGAATTAATTTATTTTATTAATTATCTCCATTTATTAATATTTTGGAAAGTGGATGATGTGTGCAAGTGGGCCAAGAGGGAATACCTTCGAGGATAATGTTGCTAACTCATAACTGGAGGTCAAAATGAAAAGTAGGAAGGTGTAAGATGTTACCAAAAAGAAAGAAATGGAAAAAACCATAAAAAGCTAAGGGAGGTCGAAATTTCCAAAAAAAAAACTCAAATTACAAAGCAGGAAAGTTTTACAAGGAAGGAAACATCTTGAGACAAAAGGGGCATAGTTTCTAAAGGAGAGAAAAGGTGTAAGAAGAAAAGTAAGCAAGTATATCCACTCATAGGTGACCCATTCTCACAGGTCACCAAGCCAATTGAATTGCTCAACAGGTAAGCATGAATTCTATAAAATAATGCTTCCAATTCCCATTAACAACTTTTGTCATTTGGAATTTTGTCTTGAGAGCTCTGAGCCTCTCTTGGTTGAGTGATGTGCCTCAACAGTTTTTCTTGGGAGATGTGCCCAAGGACCCATAGTTTTCAGTTAGGAGTATTCAGGTCCAAAAGATGTTATTGCATCCAATAACAGTCATATCAGTCAATCATTGCAGATATACAGTCAACTTGAAGAGGAGATCACTTCTATAGAGGATTTGCAGCTAGTTTTGGTGGAGAATCACTAGCAGGAGGAGCTAGTTTTTAGTAAATGTGCCCAGGTTCTTCAGGAATACTAATGCACCAGTATTTGCATAGATTAGAAATGCATATGACCAGAGAACCACTTCAGATCCGATCCTCATACTCTTCTTCCACTTCTATCTTCATTCTCAGCTAAATTTGGAGGAGTTTTCCTTGGAGGAGGGAGATGGCTCAGTAAATGCGCCCAAGTGATGATCAAAAGTTCAGTATGCAGCCAATATCATACATATGACCTGTAGGTGGTCCGATAACTACTTCAGAACAGAGCCACAGTAATCTTCCTACTTCTCTTCTTCATTCTCCATCATTTTGTAATGAATTTCTAGCCTGTGAGGCATTGTAACTTTGGGAGACAATCAGATAATTAAAAGAAGAGTTATGATATCTTATTTTTGACCTGTATCTGTTCATTATGTTTTATCAAAGCTTTTAAATACTTCATAACATATTTTATAAATTATGGAAGTAGTTTAATGAATAAAATTGCAAGACTAGCTCATTGGGTGTTTTTTCTAGACTAGTTTTACCATTATTACTGCTAAATCAATTATGAGAATTAGTTTGACTTTCTGTCAGTTGTAGGAGGTTAATAAATTAGTATAACTTCCATATCAGTCCCTTCATTAATAATTTGGATGCATTTCACCTTATTTGGAAGAGCCTGGAATTTAACTAGCTCACCAATCCCCATTGTGCACTTGATTTCCAAATCACTGCAAACCTTTCCAAATCCACTAGAATAATTTCCAGTGAATCCTATAATCTCACTTGAATTTTATATCTCAGACCTTAACTCTTAGGAACCCCACCCAGTCTTGTATGCATATTCCAGATGCCTAGGAAGCCTTGAAGTAGGAAACAGTTCACAGTGTTGTTGAAAAGTGAATGGCTTTGTTACATTGTGCATAGAACTCACTGCCAGATCATTTTCGACCTGCTACTACACCTCAGTCCATATAAATTCCATAACTGAAATTCAATCCCACTGTCCTCATTCATTACCTCAATCCTGTCACTTACACCCTACTCAGTTTAAGAAATTGCCTCAAAATTGACTACTAAAAGTTTGATAAAAATATGAGTTTGGAGATATTATTTTGGCCAAATATTGGATGGAATATTACATGGATTGTGAAGAAGGTTGGTTTTGAATGGAACTGATGATGTTGTCGGCATGAGGTCTCGTGGGTGGTTTTCCTGGGTTGTAGGTAGGGCAGGTGCATCAATGACAATATCGTATAGAGTGCCAGATTGAGCATAGACTAAGTCTAAGTACTAGGCACGTGCTATAGCTTGTTATTCTGTGACGGCCCTGCCCATAGTGATATCTCTAGATACAACGAGTAGTAATGACTTAGTAAACCAATCTGCAAGGAGTTGGTCTGGAATGGGAGCTATAATCAAATGTCATCTCCGCCTCCACTCGCGAATATGATTGGAAATATGAGTGGTGGTAGTTTGTCGGAAAGAGGTAAAAATATCTATATCGGTCTCATAACAGATTGGTAATTGAAAATGCGTCAACAATGACATGGCCAGAGATTGAAAATCAGGAAAGGAGTGGGTTGGTAGCTCGATGTACCACTTGGAAGTAGTGCTGGTGAGGGTTCACTAGAATAACCTCAAACAGATGGAATCATCCATTAAGGAATTAGACAAACACCAAAAATGATAGGTCATTACGTGGTTTTTTTATTCCTCACCGGGTTTTCCCTCAAACTTCAGGATGTCAGATGGTAACTTCACCGGAATGGCAGTCCAATTAGTGCCATGATAGATGGGATCGTTGGTCAACCATGATCAATATGGTAGATCTAGTGTATCCAGAAAGAGGAATTGTTTGTTGGACTATGGATATTGGTAGTATTGATATGGCATCGGTGTACCAATATGTTAGGAATCTATGTAAACCCTTCTCTTTACTATGTTAGTATATTGTTATTGGACGCATATGCTTTGTAAGTCGTCCCGTAGTATTTGTTGATCCGTAGTTTATATTAGCCCATAGTATTGACCCATAGTATTGGACGCATATGCTTTGTAAGTCGTCCCGTAGTATTATATGTCCCATGGTTTTGACTCATGGTATTGGGCATAGACTTAGTATATAAGTGTGTGTTGAGGTCATTGAAGGCACCGTGAAGTTAATTGTATTGAGCTTGCTCAAAGGAGGTTGACCCCTCGAAGTGGCCCATGATCAATATAAAAGTGATTTTGTTCTATTATTTCTGCTATTTCGCATATTCTTAGTAATTAATTGTTGTAGGTGCATCTCATCTGGTATCAGAGCACTTTCCTTGGCACAAGTGGGAATTTTTTTTTTTTTTTTTGGGCGGTGACTTTCAGATCAATTTCTGAAACTTTCTGCACAAAATCAGAAGAAACCAATTGCATATCTGAATTCCTCTTTCAAAAATACGCAGTTTCAAAAAAAAAATCATCTCATTTGGAGTTCTAAAAGTGGAGATATCACGGATTTAAAATCAGCAATTTTTCAGAATTTCGGTGACGGCCACGGAAATTGCGGCGAGAAAATCTTTTGATCGAGTGCCCAGATTTCTATTCCGCTTTCATGGGTAGAAGCAGAGTGGTTGTTCTTGTTTCGGAAACATGCTATAATAGCGATTCTGAGCAATATAGATCCGGTTTTTGAACATTGGGTGGAATTTCTGCCCAAATTTTTTCTGTTACAGGTTCGGATTTGAGAATCATCCCTATCCGCTTAACTGTGGGAAGTACTTGGGCATAATCCCTAAAACTCATTGTGAGGAGTACCACAGGAACCCCGAAGTAGCTGGCCCATTGAGAGGACCTGCCAGCGAAAATGGCAACGACCACTACCTGATTGACTAGTTCCCGCCCGTGAGGTAAACCAAGAGCTGTCGTTTGTGGCAAAGCGGTTATCAGTTTTTCCTGAGCCGTGCAGTGAGGGGTACTGCCCCAATATGCAAGCCGTCAGACAACATTGGTGGCCAAGTGAAACCCCTGAACTGTTAGGAAGCCGCACATACCTGGGGTCCATATCTACTTTCAGCTGAACTATTGTTGATCACTGCTGCGCTGTTTCAGATCCATTTGCAAGCCATTTCAGATTCAGCCGTTTTCAATCCATTCGGCGTTGTTCCAGATCCCTTTCGAGCCGCAACTGCTCCAGTCGGGAAAAAAAAATAAATCAGTTTTTTCTCCATATCTCCCTTATTTTTACTCTGTTTCCCTTGAAATTTTTGGGGAACCCATGTCATCCCATTCTGCATATTTCATTCCTGAGGACCCTATCCCCAATTCCCCTTCCCAAAGCCCGAAAGCCCACATTTGTCTATTTTTAGGGTTTGCCATAACTTCCTCAGATTTCATCCAATCGCCTTCAAATTTTACCACAGAGTTCCTTTCTGAACTCTGCTTCTTTGTCCCTCTCTGCCAAATTTTCTCATTCTATCACCCCGCTTCTGAAATCCCCCTTTTTGCTTTCTTGACCTTTCGACAGTGTCCAAAATCTAGTCAAACCTCAATTACCCATCAGATTGTTTCCCCAATCCAAATTTCCCTTTACTAAATCAGCTTCTGTTTGTGTTTTTCTACCCATTCCACAAAAAAAAAAAAAAAAACCTGGTTATGGTTGTCACCCGTGTAGGAGCAAAGACAATGGAGGAAGCACTTGCAGCCATCCAAACCAAACTCCAAGATTTGGATGAAAAATTTCTCAGCCTCCATCTTCAGCATTCAGCCATGAACAATAACCGACAGCCAGAATCTTTTGCAGCGACCGGGTTCTATTCTTCCAACAATTTTCTTGGGCCGAAGCTTGATTTTTCTCGCTTCAATGGTACTGATCCGACTGGATGGATATACCGAGCAGAACAATATTTCAGTCTGCATAATACTTTTGATGTCCAGAAAGTTCCACTTGCATCCTTTCATTTGGAACAGGAAGCCCTTCAATGGTACCGTTGGTACATCAAAGCTCATCCCGAGCCAAACTGGACAGATTTTTGTCAACTCATTTTTCCACGATTTGGCCCTAGTACTTTTGATGATTTCACAGGATCACTCACTAAACTTCACCAAATTGGCACAGTGAGAGAGTATCAGACAGAATTTGAGAAATTGGCTAATCACACAGAAGGATTGTCTGATGAATTCTACAGGAGTTGTTTTATAAGTGGTCTCAAGGATGAAATTCGCTCAGAGGTCAAAATGTTTTGTCCCAACACAATGATGGAAGTCCTAAGGTTGGCTAAGCTGGCTGAGGACAAGATTGCAGCTCAACAACGCTCCAAACCCACCCTTTTTCCCTTCAGAAATATGGGTTCCCAACGACCTCCCGTCACGCCTTCTCCTCAACCAACTCCTATCAAGCATTTGTCTGAAATAGAAATGCAGGCACGCCGAGAAAAAGGGCTTTGCTATAATTGTGATGAGAAATTCACTCGGGGACATAGATGTGTTCAACAAAAGCTCTATCTCTTGGATGTGGATTCTCCGCCTGCCTTAGAACTTGGTGAAGCAGCTACAGATACAGTGGATGATCAGATTGACATTCAACACCCGCCTGTTGACACCCCATTTCAGGACGACCCACCTGAGATCTCTCTCCATGCTGTAACCGGCATCACCACCCCACAAAAAATGCGGGTCAAGGGATACTTCAAGAAGCTCCCTCTTACCATACTCATTGATTCTGGTAGCACTCATAACTTCATTGACCCTTAGATTGCCAAACAGGATGATTGTTTTGTCCATCCTTGCTCCAGCTTTGAAGTCATGGTTGCCAATGGGGGCACCTTACCTTACAAGGGGAAGTGTCACAATGTGCATATCTCTATGGAAGATTATAACCTACGCTCTGACATGTTTGCCTTGCTTTTAGGCAGATGTGATGTGGTTTTGGGCGTTCAATAGTTACGCACACTTGGCCCCATCTTATGGAATTTTGCTGAACTTTGGATGCAGTTTAAAGTCAATGGGGCACACTACAAATTTATGGGCTTACAACCAGGGTCTCTCTACATCATCAGTTCACATCGCCTAGAAAAACTCCTTAAGAAGAATTCACATGGTGTCATCGCTAAGCTCAATTCCATTCAGATGCACCCATCAACAGTCTCCACTACTTCCTTGGATAGATATGCAGGTATCTTTGCTGAACCAATGCACTTGCTACCTTCACGAGACCTTTCCGGTAAGAATTTAGCCACATCTACCTCTCAGCAGGAAATGATGGCTATTTTGCATGCAATACAGAAGTGGCAGCCATACCTATTAAGGAATTATTTCTGCATCAAGATTGATCTCCCGAGTTTGGAAAATTTTCTGGAACAATGGGTCTCCTCCCCAACACACCTGAAATGGGTTATCCACCTCATGGGTTATCCCTATGTGATCACTTACAACAAGGGTAAGGACAATATGGTGGAAGATTCTCCTTCTTGCACAATTGATGACCCAGTTTCTCTTACAACTCTTTCTCTGCTTGTTCCAAATTGGGCGCAATATGTTCAACAGGGCTCTCTCTTCTATGAACTACATGCTTCTTCATCAACAGGGCACTCTGGGTTCTGCAACAGGTATGACCAAGAACAATGTAACTTCTTTTGGCAGGGACTAAAAATGACAATTCAATAAATGGTGGCTGACGATGATACTTTCCAAGTCAACAAGGGTGAAACGACACTCCTTTCGAGATTGCTCAAACCCTTGCCCATCCCTAAACAACTTTGGCCAACTATTTCTATGGATTTCCTAGCAGCGCTCTGGTGGTACAATACCACATCTCACAGAACACCATATGAAGCGGTCTATGGACAAACACCACCATTTCTTCTTCCATACACCCTTAGAAGCTCCCCAGTTCAGGCAATTGACTCGGTTCTTTGAAACCACAATCAGATTCTTCTCATTCTGCAGGACAATCTTCACATGGCCAGAATTCGCCTGAATCAACAAGCCGATCAGCACCATTCTGAGCGCATTTTCCACGTAGCTGACAGAGTTCTTCTTCATCTCCAGCCTTCCAAGCAATCCTCCTTGACACTCCAAAGGCGTCAGTGGCCTGAAATGCAACTCGAGGATGCTACCGGGGAACCACTCCTTCAGCTTCTGCACAAATTTCTCCAACCAAAGCTTTGAGGACAAAGATTTTTCTAAGGGAGAGGGGATGTTAGGAACCTATGTAAACCCTTCTCTTTACTATGTTAGTATATTGTTATTGGACGCATATGCTTTGTAAGTCGTCCCGTAGTATTTGTTGATCCGTAGTTTATATTAGCCCATAGTATTGACCCATGGTATTGGACGCATATGCTTTGTAAGTCATCCCGTAGTATTATATGTCCCATGGTTTTGACTCATGGTATTGGGCATAGACTTAGTATATAAGTGTGTGTTGAGGTCATTGAAGGCACCGTGAAGTTAATTGTATTGAGCTTGCTCAAAGGAGGTTGCCCCCTCGAAGTGGCCTGCGATCAATATAAAAGTGATTTTGTTCTATTATTTCTGTTATTTCGCATATTCTTAGTAATTAATTGTTGCAGGTGCATCTCACAATAGGACCATGGACCGATTGGTCGTAAGGTCCTCCTGTAGGAAATTGGCCATATGGGGGTGGGATGCTGGGGTTGGGAGGGGGACTTGAAGGAGTTCTTCCTCCACCAGAATAAGGTGGGCCTCCATCGAAAGGTGGGGGTTCATCACCTCCAGGGTAAGGGGGTCTTCCGTCAAAAGGTGGGGGTCCTCCCCCTCCAAAATGGGGTGGTATTCCGCCGTAAGGTGGGGATCCTCCTCCTCTGGATTGGGGTGGGTCTCCGCTGTAAGGTGGGGGTCCTCCTCCTCTAGAATGGGGTGGTCCTCGGCTGGAAGGTGGCAGTCCACCTGCTATGGAATGGGGTGGTCCTCCGCAGGAATTTGGGGGTCCACATCCTCCAAAAGGTGGTGGTGGTGGTGGTGTACCAGATGGTGGTGGGACGGTTGGTGGAGGTAGTTGGGGTGGTCCACCTGTCGGAGGTCTAGTCGGTGGACCATTATGGTTCCCCCACGGGGTGTTTGTGTTCAAAAGATAGGGTAATCTAGGAAAACATTTTCCAGGATAGTTTTGTTCGAAATGATGTCCTTGAAAAATATGCCCCCATGGGGGTTGGGTCCAAATAGATGGGCCCCCCATATGATGTGTCCATGTGGGTTTTTTCCATGGTTGGAAGAGGGATTCCAACCATACTATAACTTGGATGTCAAGTGTGTCCTCCACTCATGGTATGATTGTCTATTGGGTGATGCCCCCAATCGAGTTAGGTCCTCCAGCTAGGGGTTTCCCCCCAACAAAAAATTTCCCACTTACTGGAATGTGCCCAGTGACCAAATGTTGACCACTAATGCTGGGTTGAACCATAACTAAGGGTTTAATGATAACAAAAGGATTAATTCCTCCTGAATGTAGACTAACAGGTAAATTGTATCCTCCCCTCGAATTTTGAGGTAGGGGAAGTGGAGGTAATGTCCCATAGTTAACAGAAGTTGAAGGTTGGTCCTCAGAGGTTGAGATCATAGGAGGTATAGAACCGATCACCTGAATTTGAAATGTACTCATAGGGAACGAGGGTTGACCTGGTTCATAAGTGGTCATGTTAGGGATGGGTGTTTCTGGTGAAGGGAAAGATAAGGAACGTACAGGGGAATGTTGAAAGATGGATACTTCCTAAATTATTTCTCTCCGTGAGAGACTTTGGTGTCTAAGTAGTTTGCTAGACATATGTAAATGGCTCATGTGATCATAGAGTGGTGCAAGAAACTCATCATTAGGGATCCATCGACGAGGTATAGTTTGTTCCATGGGAAGTGACCCAAAATCGACGACATATCGGCGTAGAGACGTGTCCCAAAAATATGTAGTTGGACCAAATGATGTTGATACATGGTCATCTTGGGGCTGACCGAAAACCCAATTGGTAGCTCCAGGATGTCCCCCCATCGAATGATGGAAGGATGTGTCATATGAGATAGGTTTTTCCACTATTAGAGGTCCCTTGGGATTAGAGATAGGAGGATTGATGGGAGATGAATAATTCGTTCTTGACTCTAGGGAAGATGTATCTTCCTCACATGACATAGATGTAGTAGATTGATCCATGTTTGCTCCTGATTTATCCTCTCGGTTAAGGGGATATTCTGTTGGCAAGTTCAAAATCCTTCAGGATCTTCTCAAAGGTTTATCATCTAGAGTGGCTAAACCAAAATGTCTCCTAAGTGCTTTCTATACAGAAAGGAAAATGCAATCCAAAATATACACAAGCTAAATCCGCAAGTAAACTTAGGTGATAGGAGTGGATTTTGTTATCCCTCCAGGAGTCCTTCTAGGTTGTAGGTCAAAGGAGCCTGGTAACTTACCTATTTTCTCAATGATTTGTAAAATGGATCAAGTTGGATGACTTAATCAAAACTCACTCACTCAAAACATGCATAGACATACTCGGATAGACAAGGCTTTTAACCACTGTTGTTCAGAGAGTTTATAAAAGGTAGATGTATGTAGAATTCTTATTATGCTAGAAGACTCATACACAAAGCATATATGAATGGATAATCACAAGAAAATAAATGATACTTGATATCCAATTCATCAATACAAAGATATGATGACAACTATCTCGCATTAGACAAATAGAAGAAACATGAAATAAACATTCCACTGCAAGTACAGAAAGTTAGAAAAGGAAATATGAACACAAATGGAAAAAGAAGCTTATATTACTGAGATGCAACGAGAAGTCTGAGAGTACAAGTATAGAAAAGTCTCCAAAGTTGACCCCCCCTTCTTCATCTGAAGCTTCAGGCTTTATAGCTTTTACAATGATAGTTTCAGATCATCAAAAAATGAATCTAACTTGCTAAAAATAGCTCATTAAAAACAGCTTTACAATAAAATAGGAACAGATCCTATTTTTATGGTCAATCTCCTTATTTCAAATGATCTTCCTGGTATTCAAAATTTTTGATAGCTACAGGAAACCTTCCAAAGCTGATGGGTAAGGTCAAAAAATGACACATTGAGGACAGGTCATTCTTTTGCTAAATATAGACAAGAAGTTACATCATCTCCTATTTGCTTGCGCTTTCAAAACTGAGATAGAAACTTGATTATGATGCCTTCAATTATTTTCTATCATGAGAAACTGTCCTTATGGTATTTGGATCAAGGAAAGTTGAACCTGTGCAAAAATAGCAGCATTTTGCCATGTTTAGCGCTTTTGGTGGCTAGGAAAACCAAAATTCGAACCTATAAGCCACCGAAAGCTCTGCTTTCGGTTGCTAAAGGAAAATTACAATACTATTAACATGCTTTGTTGTTTTCTCACTTCCAGCTACCATCCTCATCTGCAAATTTGAAAACATGTGGCATATCCACTTGATGATAAATAGAGAGCATAGCGCTGTAGAATTTGACAACTGTATCTAGGATCTTTGATAAAGGAAGACAAAGAAGGTAAGTATCATCCTATCTGAGTATTCTTCTCGAATCTTGGATATGAGTAATGTGCTCATTCCAAACCCTGCTCTACCCCCAAGGAATGGCATATTTGAAACCAATTTGAGCGCGGGATACGAAGCGATCCTCCTTATATAATGTTGCACAAGAGGTTAATGAAATAGATATAAGCCAAGAATGTAACAAAGAAAACTCTTCATATCCTCATCTTCCTTTGTTCGCAACAAGTGCTGGACTCCTTCAACAACTGGAAGACCTCGATGTTGTCATTCAGGAAACAGAATTGCCAGGTGATGTTTGGAAGAATACACAGAACCCCAAAGCTGAGGTGCTTAAGATCATATGCCCAGAAGCTAGGATTTCATTATTATAACATCTGCAAACATCATATGCATTCATTTGGCCTCTACATCATAAGCCCTAACGCCTTCTTCTACCATAAAAATGCTCCAAAGAATTTGGGACTTTGTGTAAATAGCCTTACAGGCTGTCTTCCAATTTTGAAACCTTCTGGTATCTACAATTTCAAATGGGTGAACTCGGCCCTTATCAAAAATCTCTGAAGTCATCATGCTATCGGTTATGAATAACTTTCATCATGGAAATTAAACACCTGGAAAATAGTTTAATTCGATAAGGGGTAATGAAACACGGGCTAGGCATTGCGTGTTGAGTTGTATATTGCATGGCTTGGTTTATGTTTGTGTGGCATATGGACTCGGCTTACATTGGTGGAATGGCTATAACCTAAACCATGATTTGGCTCATATGTGAATTGTGAATATGAACTAGGGATTAGGCTTAGAACTTTAGATTTAGTTTAGGATAAAGCCATTTAAAAGCATGCTCCTCTTTTAATAAAAATCTCAAATAAAAGAAACTACGAATACATCAAACTCAAGAATAGATTGTGGAGAGTTCAAATGAGATTTCTAACCATTTATTCACAGGTCAAGAGGATGAAGCCAAAGGATTTTTTGGGAAAAAGTAATCAATCAGAAGCTTGATGAAAAATATGGAGGTTAAGATGCTGGCCAAAAGACTGAAGAAAATGATAAATCAAGTGAAAAGTGATGAAAACACTCATCAAAATACCAGTGCAATTTGATTGCTAACAACTGGCTCCAACTAGGATGGAGACCTCCCTGTGAGGTTCCAAGATCCTAGTAGTTCCAGTCACCTTTACCATTGGGATATGGAGTCATCTGGCCTTTTTAACTGATCCTCTACAAACCTATAACCTGCATGTAGCCTGCCTATAGCCCGCCTGTATCTTGCTTGTTCATGAAATCAACAACTGAAAATTTACATAGCTTTGAACTTGGAGTTCTATTGGGCATGGAGTCAGTAATACAACCACCCTCTGAACACATTTCAAGAGCTGTCTTTATTCACACAAACTAACTGCTATTTCTGCTGCAAACTGGAAGAAAAGAAATGCTTGGGCAACGAGCTTATTTCCTACACTAGTCTACTCTAACCGGATCTGCAATTGGGTTAGGTAAATGCTGACTTCCATAACAAATATTCAAGCAATTTAAAAACTGACGAAACCTTGTCTCTGTCACTGATCAACAAATGAAGTTTGAAATGTAACAACAGTGATAAGGAATATTTTTGGAAATCATATTCTCCTGAAAACATTGGTGACCTGAGGAAATATGAAACTTTCAAGATCTTTGAAATATAGAATTCCATGAAGGCTGTCACTGGGTCTTTGAAACAAAAATTAGAAACATATTGATCCTCGGGAAACAACTGTACATCTATGGAAGCTTCTTGCTTAGCCATGGCTTTTCCTCTGCTAGAAGACTGATTATTTTCTTGCTGAAAAGTAGAATTAGATGAAATTCTAGTAGTAAACCACCCTTCACAAACCTCAAAATATTCTTTCTCATCACTATATGCATCAGGAAAAAATTCTAATGATAGATATGAAGATTCTGGCATAAAGTTATCAGCAATAGGATTCTGAAATATATTTGGAACAATAACACTTGGTTCCTCATCATTACTGCAGCTTCCCTTGATATATAAATATGAAAACTGTGAACTACCCTTACTGATTTCAATGGACATATGACCAACATAAAACTGATTCTCATGATTCTTAACTAAAGAAATAAATTCTTCAGAAAAGTCAGAAATAATATTAATAGGAGAATCTTCAGCTCCTTTATTATCCATTTCTAGTTCGTCTTGATGGGAAAGCACATCATCATGAAGATCATTAGGAAGATGCTATAGAATGTGAGGGAGAGATTCTTCTCTATTTACATCTTCAACCTTATTATGCAATTCATATTCTTCACAACAATTACCAAATAAAAATTGATTTGAAAAGAACCTTTTGCAATGCTCATTGAATACTGTGTGGAAGTCTTTCAAAGATGAAATGCTTGAAGGAGGTAAAGAAAAATACCACTCACATGCATCACCATACAATGAATACATGAAAATATTCATGCTGTAGATCTAGTAGGTCCATGCACTCATGAAATTTGAGGAGGTGTTCTGTAGGGTTGACTTTTTTCTCCTCTCTGAAGATAGGCAGAAAATCTCCCCATTCTGATATATTAGGTACTGGATGTGGGAAACCAGGAACTTAAGAGAAGTCAAGAGGTGCAAATCTCCGAGCCAAAAGAATAGAAAATTATTTTGACATGTGAATATTGTGGAGTCGCCACTGAATCCGTCCTTCATGGAGTCGCCAGATAGATGATTACAACCAAGAAAATGTCTAGGCTTTGTCTATCATCAAAGCTGGATCTATGTTGTTCTCCCAAGGAAGCCGAGCTTCAATCTCCTCTCCTGGCAATGGCGCCATTTTGTTATCCCTCCAGGAGTCCTTCTAGGTTGTAGGTCAAAGGAGCCTAGTAACTTACCTATTTTCTCAATGATTTGTAAAATGGATCAAGTTGGATGACTTAATCGAAACTCACTCACTCAAAACATGCATAGACATACTCAGATAGACAAGGATTTTAACCACTGCTGTTCAGAGAGTTTATAAAAGGTAGATGTATGTAGAATTCTTATTATGCTAGCAGAATCATACACAAAGCATATATGAATGGCTAATCACAATAAATAAATGATACTTGATATCCAATTCATCAATACAAATATAGGATGACAGCTATCTGGCATTAGACAAATAAAACAAACATGAAATAAACATTCCACTGCAAGTACAGAAAGGTAGAAAAGGAAATCTGGACATAAATAGAAAAAGAAGCTTATATTACTGAGATGCAACGAGAAGTCTGAGAGTACAAGTATAGAAAAGTCTCCAAATTCAACCCCCCCTTCTTCATCTCAAGCTTCAGGCTTTATAACTTTTAGAATGACAGTTTCAGATCCTCAAAAAATGGATCTAACTTGCTAAAAATAGCTCATTAAAAACAACTTTACAATAAAATAGGAACATATCCTATTTTTATGGTCAATATCCTTATTTCAAATGATCTTCCTGGTCTTTGAAATTTTTGACAGCTGTAGGAAACCTTCCAAAGCTGATGGGTAAGGTCAAAAAATGACACCTTGAGGACAGGTCATTCTTTTGCTAAATATAGACAAGACGTTACATCATCTCCTATTTGCTTGCACTTTCAAAACTGAGATAGAAACTTGATTATGATTGTTGGAGCCTAGGCCGCAGCTAGGGTAAAGCTGCGAATTTTGAGGAAAAAAGCGCAAGTGTTGAAGGGAAAGTGCTAATTTTGAATAAGCACCAATTTTTGGGCAGAAGTAAACGGTGCGCAGTATGGTGCCAGATAGATGAGCTCAGCGCAGATTATGGACCGGAATTTGCGGAGCTCGCGTGCACACTTCATAGGAGAATGAATGTGGCCGAGTAGAAAGCTCAGCTACCACAATAAATGAAGCGACGGAGTAGAGGGCACAACTACCCTCATTAAGGCTAAGTACAGAATTTAGGGTTGCTCTGATCAAGGAAGAGCAACGGACCAGAGCATTGAAGGCGAAGGACAAAGAGCAGTGAATGATGAAGCGGCGCCCATACCCGCAATCTGCGCCGAAAGTCATGGAACCTGCAGGAAACGGCGACATGATTGCAAGCGGCGCCTACAGTACACCTAGCCATGTTCGTGGTTAGGGTTTTTGGGGAATATTGCTGGGAAAGGCCCACAGTTTTGTAAAGGTGCGATCGTCATGGCCACCTATATATATGTGTAATTGTAAGGGAGAAAGCTTGGGTTGTTGATTTTTTTCTATTGCGTGTTAGAAGACAAGAATTAGACGTAAGCTAGTTGTTTGAGATAGGTTAGCGAGTCATTGAGTTGCAGACAGTCTGAGTCGACGTCTGAACTATTGTAATCTTTGTAGAGGAAGAGACTAGATCGAGAGAAGGGCTCCCAGCTGTGTGTGTGGAGTTTCCTGGAAATATCTAAGGCTGCAGCTGTGTGCGCAGCATATTGTGTAATTCCTTTTCTGATTAATATAAGATACACTCCCGTGGACGTGGTTTCCCTGTGGAGGTGAATTACCTAATTCTCTCGTTATGACGCTGTGTTGTGTGATTGCATGTTTTAGTTTACTATCTATGTATACATGAACATTGTGTTATATTTATGAATATGTTAAGTAAGTTCTCAAAGCTCCCCGTGGAGTTATAATCGTTAAGTATCGGAGGAATCCGTAGAACGCTGTCGCTGCGGCGATTGAGGAGTGTGTTGCTGCGCTGTGGCGTAGGGCCGGAAATGGTACAGTATTGGACGCAAAGGATAATCACCTCGTGCGCTGGAGTGGAGATACCGCGCAGCTAGGCTGGAAGTGAGAGCTTCAGCGAAGTTGCACTGAGAAGTCTGCGGAAGAGTAAGACGTTCCGCTTTGAGGAGTCCTAGAGGAAGAAAGGGAGAAGATCACAATCTCCGCGTCGCCTAGGTTAAGGAAACCTGATTCCTTAGCCCCCCCATAGCCACTTCGGGTGAGACCTCGAGCTGCTGCGCAGCTCGTTGCCGAGAGGGCCAGTGCGCCAAGGGGTTTTGTTGCTGCGCTTCATTAAAACCCAGGTCTGTCCAAAAAGCAGCTAACAAATGGTTTTGTTTCCTTGTGACTTGTTACTGTGAGACTTGTTATTTTGGTGACGCGCGAGATTGATGCGAAACCCAGAGAAAGAAGGAGCCAAGAAATGGTTCCGTTGCCTTGTGACTTGTTACTGTGAGACTTGTTATTTCGGTGACGCACGAGATTGATGCGAAACCCAGAGAAAGAAGGAGCCAACAAATGGTTCCGTTGACTTGAGACTTGTTATTTCCGCGACGTGTGAGATTGTTGCTGGAACCAACAAATGGTTCTGTTGCCTTGAGACTTTCTCAGCTAACAAATGTGTTACTGGAATCCTACAGCTAAAGAAATTCAAGACTGGTTTGATTTAAAGGCTAGAGAGTTCGTTGAACGAGAAAATAGAAGCTCTAGGCTTCAGACAGAAGACTGGTTGCAAAAGTATATTTATACTGACCTTCACGAAATTTTCTTTGTCACATTTGCACTTGAGTTGCATGCGTGGATAGCCAAGTTAGCAAATACTAGACCCACTGTGCATGTTGATCGACCCGTCGCTTGGACGCCTGAGCTAGTCAGTATTTTGAAGCGGGTAGATAATTTTGTGTCCCACGCAGTAGACTTTTGGTTAAATAGTCTGCTGGAAGGTTTCATCACTGAGTTTGCAGTAGATACGAGAAAGAGTTTCAGCGAAGCTGAGAGGAGTTTCTTCCAAGCACACGGAGGGTACACATTTCTTCAATGAGACTATAGAGGCCCTTACTGAAGAATTCCACATTAGTCACCATAAGAGTACACCCTACCACCCTCAAGCTAATGGTACGGTGGAGGCATTCAATAAGATTCTCGAGAATGCCCTGACGAAGATCTGTAACCAACAAAGAGATGATTGGGAACTTAGAGTCACAGCTGTACTATGGGCTTACAGAACCACATGCAAGAAACTAATAGGTCACACACCTTTCAGTTTGGTGTATGGACAAGAAGCAATTATGCCCATGGAATACATTGTTCCCAGTCTCCGAATTGCGCAAATTACAGAAATCGCAGATACTGATACTATGAGTGAAAGACTCTCACAATTGCTTGCCTTAGAAGAAGACAGACTTTTAGTTGGATTCCATCAACAGGTACAGAAGGCAAGACATAAATCTTGGCATGACAGGCATATTAAGAATAAACACTTTGAAGAAGGAGACTTGGTACTCCTCCATGATAGTAAATTCATCAAGTTTCCAGGCAAGTTTCATGTACATTGGTTAGGCCCTTTTCGGGTCATAAAGATAACGGAAGGAGGAGCAGTTCAGCTTGTGAAGCTTAATGGAGAATTGCTGCCTACAATGATCAACGGGAGTCGGCTCAAGCTTTATCGCGACGGCCACTCCGCCTTGTTGACTTAATACATTGCTAAAAGTAGTGCAGATGTCCAGTGTAGTTGAAAGAGACATCGCATTATCACAGTCTACACGGAAGTCGCGAGACACTTTCAGTCTGGCTTCTCGCGCAGTTCCTTGAAACATCTGCGCATGTCAATAAAGTTTGTTTTGAGCGAACCTATATTTGCGCTCTTGCGAAGTTTTTCCGGGTCGTCGAACCGTCGCTCTTGCAGAGTTCCCGGTGTCAAGTTGCCGCTTGAGGAGTTCTCGTTGTGGACCCCTCTATATGCACAGTTACCTATGCTGAAATGACCCACTGAAAAATTTGAATTACAGTAGTCCTATAGCCGCTTTGAATATTAATGCAGGATAAGTTCGCCATTTAATTGTATCCGCTCTGACAGAGTCGGCCTGATCCCCCTAAGATTTGCATTTATGTCATGCACCGAAAGATTTAGCTTCTCCTGGAAGGCTGTCAGAGCCCGTCCATCACAATTAATGCACCGCAAAAGCGCGTCGGTATAAGTCTTGTCAACTCATGCAGAGTCGCCTATAGCTAGTAACCCCACTTGCCCGCATTTAATATCCCCTTTAGCTATAAATACCCCGCACTTGTATATTTTCGGGTTACTTTTCTCGAGTTGCATAGTCTTGTTTGAGAATCTAAGTTATTGTTTTCAGAGCCAAGTTGTGCAGAGTGCTTCCTTTGTTTTCAGCGTTCGTATCCTACGTTGTTCTGCCATTTGTCTGATTAAGTCCTTGTTGTCTATCCCAATTCACGACGGAGAACCTGTCCATTGAAGAAATTGTTCGTCAATTTAAGCATAGAGGCTTAGATTTCGGCATGACTACCCCGGTGACGACCTCGGCTTACACACACCCTGGTTGGACTGATCCCAGACAATCTCCAGGAACGAGGACATCTCAGCAGCATCCGGACAAGCCCGTTCCAGAGACATTGGCCACTATGGTGAATTACATTCTGCCGCGTCCAGATGATGCACCAGAGGTGTATATTCCGAAGAATGCAAAGTATCCGATTCCGTTGCCTCCATTTTCGGAAGGCGTGCGACAAGAAGGGTCCCTGCTTGGACACCTTCCACTGGTCAAGTTTTCTGATTTTTACTTGGGAAACTACAGAACATATCCTCAGTTTGCGCCAGATCGCTATCTGACGGTAGTCCACAATCCCACCAGAAAGGTTGACGAATTCGTCCCAAAGGAATTCGCAGCAAATTTAGAGAATTCTGGACTATTGAACTTGTTGAAGCTACCGCACTTCGGGCGTAGCAATGAAGTCAATGCAGTTGTTAAGGCACTGCTATCTTGCGTTCATGGTGGTTACCTTTGGTTGGGGAGGCCAATTGATTTAAATGTCGACTTAATCCATCGTATTACCGGCCTATCTAAGGTTGGTAAGGACCCAAATATTCATCTTGTTGGAAAGGACAAAGATAGAAAGTTAGCTGCATAGTTGGTGCAGAAGTACAAATTGACAAGAGGAGGTTGGGCTTATGACCTCACGATTGTTGAGGATGAAGCACTTAGATTTACAGGCAGTCTGCTTGCAGGCAGACTTCTCACAAAGTGCAGACCGAAAGAAGTCACTGGAGCTGTCGTGGAGCTCGCTATCGCAGTTGCGGAGGGAGAACAGTACAATTGGTCTCTCTTCCTCCTCAATTCTTTCTTGGAAGACTGCCGGAACGTCCAAGACACCCCCGGTCAGTTGTTCCATTTTTCTTGGCTTTTAATTTTATGCGCCTTGGTCGGGTGGAAGGAGCCCCCGAACACTCAGTTCCTTCCGCACCGCGCAGGAGAAGTCGCAGGAATGCGATATGTCAACCTCTGGGATTCTAGCAATCCCACGAAGCGCAAGATGAACTGCGCTGTATTTTGTGAATACTACCACCTCCTCAAAGATGCCATTCAGGAAATGCCAGGGCTGAGTGAGGAGACAGCAAAAATATATGAAGGAAAGTTGGTCTTTTTTCCAACTTACATGAAATTTACCTCCGCCCTTGCGGCATTCAAGAAGAATGGGCCGTAGGCCTTTACAGGATGACCACTGAAGATGTTGAAGAAACTATCAAGTCTTGGTTGGATGAATGGAGGGAGGCCGCTGAAATCGCACCCGCGATGCCACCTCCTGCTGCGCAAGAGAAGGATAAGGGCAAGGAAGCCCCTGAGCAAAGAAGTGATGAAGGTTCAACCGAACCAGCGACCAAGAAGCAAAAGGTGTCGCATCCCCCTGAGACCATTCCCTCGGGGATCGACCAGTATTTAAAAGAGCAATTTCATGAGCTGCGGACCGCGCACGCTCACATCAGAAGTGCTCTGGACCTGCATTTCGTAGAGTTAAAAGGTCTCGCAGGAAGAGTTGCGCAGACCCATGTGCCAGCATCTACTTCGCAGGCCCCACAAGCAACCACAAGTACTGAGCGAGTTGAAGTACTTGCAGAAAGGCATACTGTCGTGCACATCCCGACTACAAGCATGACAATTCTGGATCCTTTGGCTGCACTGCAGGTAAGCGCAGTTGGCCCCATTGAATTAAATTTGTCTTTGATTCCGATAGAAACCTTGCAGCTAGTGCAAGAGAAAGTTTCTATTGAGTTGAGAGCTAGAGAGCTCTCTACCTTCCATGCAAACCAAAGACTGCAATCGTAGGAGATAGAACTAAAGGTAGGCTACAAGAACATCTCTGAGAAGCTCGCACTTTATGAGGCACAAGACACTGGGATAAGAAATGTAATTGATGAAATTTCCCAGGAGTTGCCGGCCTACGAGATTCAACCAGACCTTCCTTTGGTTGAGAAAGTTCAAATTATTGGAGGAAGGGTGAAAACCCTGGAGCAAGAAATAGTTGCTATGTCAGAGGACCATAGAACGCAGATCACCGAATTGGAAGCTCATGTTGCAGCACACTCTATAGATGATAGGCAGGAATAATTTGAAGCGCTGCGCAAAACTTCCACACAAATGAAGAGCAGAGCAGAAGAAGCCGAGAACCTGATGACCCAAGCTATGGAAGCTTGGACGGAGCTTGAGAAGCTCCCTTTCAAAGTAGGTCTTTTGGAGCAGGTACAAGCCGCAAAACAGTCCCTAACTATTTTGACTGAAGAAGCTAAGACCTTAGAAGGCTTAGCAAAAATGAGGAAAATGAGTGAAGTGCGCAGAATCCAACAGCAACTGCACAAGCTCAGAAATGAAGATGCTAAACTCACCAACAGCATTCAGCCATTTATGGATGAGTATGCTGACCTCGCTGCCCAAGTTGAGGCAAAGATCAAAGAAATTGCAGAATCTCAACAGGTAGTTGATGGCATAACTAAAGAAGAAGCCACTGCAGAAATGGTGCAGACAGCTGTGGAGTGCGTCGATGAAATGGACTCCGCTATTGCGCAGTGGAAGAAAACATTTGCGGAGACCCAAGCAAAAGCCGATGCGCAAGTAAAGCGACCACACGCTAGTGCGAGTGGCTCGAGGGTGAGCCACAAGTAAGTGTTAGGGGCCTGTTGGAGCCTAGGCCGCAGCTAGGGTAAAGCTGCGAATTTTGAGGAAAAAAGCACAAGTGTTGAAGGGAAAGTGCTAATTTTGAATAAGCACCAATTTTTGGGAAGAAGTAAACGGTGCGCAGTATGGTGCCAGATAGATGAGCTCAGCGCAGATTATGGACCAGAATTCGCGGAGCTCGCGCGCACATGTCATTGGAGAATGAATGTGGCCGAGTAGAAAGCTCAGCTACCACAATAAATGAAGCGATGGAGTAGAGGGCACAACTACCCTCATTAAGGCTAAGTACAGAAGTTATGGTTGTTCTGATCAAGGAAGAGCAACGGACTAGAGCATTGAAGACGAAGGACAAAGAGTAGTGAATGATGAAGTGGCACCCATACCCACAATCTATGCCGAAAGTCACGGAACCTACAGGAAACGGCGACATGACTGCAAGCGGCGCCTACAGTACACCTAGCCATGTTCGTGGTTAGGGTTTTTGGGGAATACTGTTGGGAAAGGCCCACAGTTTTGTAAAGGTGTGACCGCCATGGCCACCTATATATATGTGTAATTCTAAGGGAGAAAGGTCGGGTTGTTGATTGTTTTCTATTGTGTGTTAGAAGACAAGAATTAGACGTAAGCTAGTTGTTTGAGATAGGTTAGCGAGTCATTGAGTTGCAGACAGTCTGAGTCGACGTCTAAACTATTGTAATCTCTGTAGAGGAAGAGACTAGATCGAGAGAAGGGCTCCCAGCTGTGTGCGTGGAGTTTCCTGGAAAGATCTAAGGCTGCAACTATGTGCGCATCATATTGTGTAATTCCTTTTCTGATTAATATAATATACACTCCCGTGGACGTGGTTTCCCCGTGGAGGTGAATTACCTAATTCTCTCGTTATGACGCTTTGTTGTGTGATTGCATGTTTTAGTTCACTATCTATGTATACATGAACATTGCGTTATCTTTATGAATATGTTAAGTAAGTTCTCAAAGCTCCCCGTGGAGTTATAATCGTTAAGTATCGGAGGAATCCGTAGAAGGCTGTCACTACGGCGATTGAGGAGCGTGTTGCTGCGTCGTGGTGCAGGGCCATAAATGGTAAAGTATTGGACATAGAGGATAATTGCCTCGTGCACCGGAGTGGAGATACTGCGCAGCTAGGCTGGAAGTGAGAGCTTCAGCGCAGTTGCACTGAGAAGTCTGCGGAAGAGTAAGACGTTCCGCTTGGAGGAGTCCTAGAGGAAGAAAGGGAGAAGATCACAATCTCCACGTCTCCTAGGTTAAGGAAACCTGATTCCTTAGCCCCCCCATAGCCACTTCGGGTGAGACCTCGAGCTGCTGCGCAGATCATTTCCGAGAGGGCCAGTGCGCCAAGGGGTTTTGTTGCTGCGCTTCATTAAAACCCGGGTCTGTCCAAAAAGCAGCCAACAATGATGCCTTCAATTATTTGCTATTATGAGAAACCATCCTTATGGTATTCAGATCAAGGAAAGTTGGACTTGTGTAAAAATAGTAGCGTTCTGCCCTTTTCAGTGCTTTCGGTGGCTAGGAAAGCCAAAATTCAAACCTATAAGCCACCGAAAGCTCTACTTTCGGTTGCTAAAGGAAAATTACAATACTCTTAACATGCTTTGTTGTTTTTTCGCTTCCAGCTGCAATCCTCATCTGCAAATTTGAAAACATGTGGCATATCCACTTGATGATAAATAGAGAGCATAGTGCTATAGAATTTGACCACTGTATCTAGGATCTTTGATAAAGGAAGACAAAGAAGGTAAGTATCATCCTGTTTGAGTATTCTTCTCGAATCTTGGATATGAGCAATGTGCTCATTCCAAACCCTGCTCTACCCCCAATGAATGGCATATTTGAAACCAATTTGAGAGCGGGATATGAAGCGATCCTCCTTATATAATGCTGCACAAGAGGTTAATGAAATAGATATAAGCCAAGAATGTAACAAAGAAAACTCTTCATATCCTCATCTACCTTTGTTCATAGCAAGTGTTGGACTCCTTCAACAACTGGAAGACCTCGGTGTGTTCATTTAGGAAATGGAATTTCCAGGTGATGTTTGGAAGAATACACAGAACCCCAGAGCCGAGGTGCTTAATATCAGATGCCAAGAAGCTAGGATTTCATTATTATAACATTTGCAAACATCATATGCATCCATTTGGCCTCTGCAATGTAAGCCCTAGCGTCTTCTTCTGCCATAAAAACGCTCCAAAGAATTTGGGACTCTGTGTAAATAACTTACAAGCCGTCTTCGAATTTTGAAACCTTCTGGTATCTGCAATTTCAAATGGGTGAACTCAGCCCTTATCAAAACTCTATGAAGTCATCATGCTGTCGATTATGAATAAATTTCATCCTGCAAATTAAACACCTGGAAAATAGTTTAATTCGATAAGGGGTAATGAAACGTGGGCTAGGCATTGCGTGTTGAGTTGTATATTGCATGGCTTGGTTTATGTTTGCGTGGCATATGGACTCGGCTTACATTGGTGGAATGGCTATAACCTAAACCATGATTTGGCTCATATGTGAATTGTGAATATGAACTAGGGATTAGGCTTAGAACTTTAGATTTAGTTTAGGATAAAGCCATTTAAAAGCATGCTCCCTTTTTAATAAAAATCTCAAATAAAAGAAACTAGGAATACATCAAACTCAAGAATAGATTGGGGAGAGTTCAAATGAGATTTCTAACCATTTATTAGCAGGTCAAGAGGATGAAGCCAAAGGATTTTTTGGGCAAAAGTAATCAATTGGGAGCTTGATGAAAAATATGGAGGTGAAGACACTAGCCAAAAGACTGAAGAAAACGATAAATCAAGTGAAAGGTGATGAAAACACTCATCAAAATACCAATGCAATTTGATCGCTAACAGATTCAATGGTATGGAACCTCGTGAGATTATCAAGGCAGTGCAACTCGCGATATACCACAGGGTACAATAGTTATACTCGTCCCAATATTTCAGATCACTAACAATGGAGGATTAGGACCCTACCCTTGACCCTATAACCCGACTACCTGAAGCACATGCGTAGTATCTCCCCGAGTGCTATTATCAGTGTATTGACACGCCAATACGACCAATAAGTTAGCTCAGATGGTTACAGGAATCCTCGAAGGGTCTCCTGATATACTCAAGGTACGTGGGAGCTCAAATCCGTTGTGGTGGTGTCTAATGCACAATCGTACAACAGGAGCCTTCCGATATACTATCGATTACATGAAGTACCTTTCGATATACATAGGGGTACGTGAAAGGACGTTTGATATACCGGTTGGTACGTGGAATAAATGCAAGCCCCCGGGATGCAGTGCATGCAAGAAATGATAGCTTCCACACTTAAATATGTCGGAAGACGTCTCTAACCTAACACACAAGTTTCTATATAGTTCTAACCTACCACTACCAGTAAATTTTATCTTTTACAGTTAGATTAATGCATGGAGTGTAGACATGAATTTAAAAAGAATGCATACCTAATCTATATGTGAAATGCAAATCTTTTCTTTTTCTTTTCGATGAAATCTATCTATGGTAAGGAGGATTTCCTTAGTTTCTAATGGTAGAAATAGACAAGTACCCCTATACCTCAAAATAAAATAAAAAAGACAAATGAATCACTCTCTTCACTAAGCCAACAAAAATAATAAAATAACAAACACCAAATTGTAAATGCTTTTATTTTTTTCTCTTTTCAAGTTAAACGAATTGACGAAGCATGGAAAGAAGAATTTCACTTTCAAATGGAATAATCTCTAATTTTTGAAACAATGATCTAAAAAGTGAAGGGAAATAAAAAAGTAATAATTTTCACTCTTTAGAAATGCTTTGCAAAAACTCAAATTCGCTTATTACTTTCCGACGAATGACGAACAAGTTCTCATAACCAAGAAACTACAAGATACCCTTTTAAGCTTTCCAAATATTTTTAAATGTTCGTCCCAAAGCTTGGAGACTCTCTTTCAACAATTTCAAGAATCAAACTTGAAATGAAGATAGTAAAATTTTTCTACTAAAATACTCGCAATGGATCTGAGAATGATCACACCTTCTAGATCTACTATTCAGAAAATCAAAGACTATTTCACGACTAACTAAAGTAAGTTGGAAATTACCGAATAAAGGTGATCACCCAAAGCTCAAAAAACACTCAAACACATGCAAATTCAAAACAACAAATCACAACAATCAAAAACAAAAAGGGCTCAGAAGTCGAATTGGGTAGATCCGGTGCAAGGATCAAAAGCTACAAGACTGAGCAGATCAGCGTGGGATTGAAGTTTCCCACAATAACCAACACACTCGCTTGACTGACAAAGGCTCCAATCAACACAGAAGCTTTGAAATCAAGCAAAGAAATGGAAAATGCAGTATCCAGGGTATCTGTGACTGCAAGGGACAAACTACAGAACTTAGAAAGTCAGATAAAAAATCAACTTGAAGAATTTTTTAGACCAAGTGCAAGGAAACACAGGTCGACACACTCTGTAGGCATGTATCAGGGCATCAAAAGGTCCAGAGGTGCACTATGCAAATAGTAAGTGAGTGTCAGAGACGCAGGTTATGATAAGACATATGGTGTCAGTGGCTTAGATTTCTAACCAGGGAAATGTGTCAGACGCAGGAAATACACATCCCAGGTGCGTCAAGTGAGATCTAGAGCACAAAAAATAAAAAAAATGCTTCAAGAATAAAATACAATTGAAGTGATCTTTGCCCTAGGTAGAGTTTGATTAACCCTATAGACTCATTGGTGGATGGATCTTATGGGAGGAATGGAGATGGGAGTCCAAATCAACCAAGTTGTAACACAATGAAAGACACGAGTCAAAAATCGAGAAACAATAAAAAACATAAGCTATCTTTCCCCAATATGGTTGCCATTTTTGTGTGTATACAATCTGTTAACGCGGACGGAAACAAATCTCTCTAGACCTAAATGGTATAGATCTAGCACAAAAGAATACACAACATAAAATCTTTCCTAGCCAGATTATGTTGCAGGACAGATGAATTACCTAGTTATCGCAATCTCTTTCTCTTTTCTTGATTTGCTTTCAATCCTTCGATCCCCAACTACGAAACAAGATAGAAGAGATGGAAACAAGCAAAATACATGAAAGCATATTGTTAAATTTTCAGAATTTACTTCAATATGATCTAGGATCTTAACTGAGAGAACAACATGTACAGCATATCTACAGCATATCAATCATGGAGACAATAATGCAAGCACACAAGAGACACAAAGATTTACTTGGGGAAAACCATAAAGGTGAAAAACCCCAATAACTTCCTCAGAGATAGATAGAGCAATGATACAACCAACCAATAGAGATAGCCATAACCTAGCAGCAATCCTCCTCCTCCATAAGTGCGCCTCTCCTCCTTGAGAGCATGTGTGAGAAGTGAGTGAGTAAATAGAGTGCCTCCCGCACTCTATTTATACTTGACTTGACTTGCCTTTTTACCTAACTCATGTCGGCTCGAACTTAACCACATAACATAATGCTGAGTGGGCCGACCCCCAATAGGGTGGTCTAATAACCCTTTGACCCACATGGCCGACCCCCAATAGGGTGGTCTAATAACCGTTTGACCCACATGACTTATACAGGGCCGACCCCAAACAAGGTGGTCTAATAACCCCTCAAGTATAAGTTACGACACTTACAATATAAATGACGACACTTCCTTATAGAGGAATAATACCATCTCTATAGGAATACAATATACATATATGTGAAATACATTCCGAAGTTACATATACATCAACACTCCCTCTTAACTAGGAAGGTATTTCTCAGCATAGTTCTTCTAGCACAAGTCATCTTCTCTGGATCATCGTCACTAGATAATCGTCATCGAGTCATCATCATCGTCACTGCTGCTGCTATCTCAATCAATCTCTGAATCTACTCGTCATAGGAAGTTCTACAGAGCCAGTCCTTTTTCATACTGGATGTAGGCCCACCACCTGCAGGTCTTCGTCATCACTGGCCATACTGTGGAATCCTCAGGACTTATTACGTGCGTCACAAAACCTCGAAAGAGCATCCCAGGATGTTACGGGTACACAACTCCGACCTGTAGGATCTCCCAGGGCGCTATTACATGTGACCCCACCACAAAACCTCGAAAGAGCATCTCAGGATGTTACAGGTACACAACTCCGACCTGAAATCTCCCAGGGCACAAATTACATGTGGTCCACCACAAAACCTCGCAAGAGCATCTCAGGATGTTACGGGTACACAACTCCGACCTGAAATCTCCCAGGGCACAAATTACATGTGGTCATGGCAAAACCTCGAAAGAGCATCTCAGGATGTTACGGGTACACAACTCCGACCTGAAATCTCCCAGGGCCCAAATTACATGCCATAGGACAAAACCTCGCAAGAGCATCTCAGGATGTTACGGGTACACAACTCCGACCTGAGATCTCCCAGGGCACAAATTACATGTCCTCCCAGAGCAATGTCTCGACAGAGCATCCCAGGCTGTTACGGGTACACAACTCCGACCTATAGGATCTCCCAGACATGCTCATCTGCACAACCTGATCCATGACCACAGAGTATCAACCTGATACTCACCATACATCATCCTGATGTACTCATGATCATCCTGATCATAATCACTGCAACGTCCTGCTGCAAGTCATCTGGAGCAACATCCTGAAGCTCGTCATCCATGATCGTCCTGATCATCAATGCAACATCCTGCTGCATGTCATCTGGAGCAACATCCTGAAGCTCGTCATCCATGATCGTCCTGATCATCAATGCAACATCCTGCTGCATGTCATCTGGAGCAACATCCTGAAGCTCGTCATCTATGATCATCCTGATCATCACTGCAACATCCTACTGCATGATCTACCTGATCATCAATGCATCTTCCTGATACATACCAAGTATCATACATGATCCTCCTGATCATCAATGTATCCACCTGATACAAATACAAATACATGATACATATCACCATACATGATCCACCTGATCATACAATGTATCCACCTGATACATATACAGATACATGGTCCAAGCATCCAACATGGTGCATAAACAATACATACACATGATCCAACTGATCATATCCAGCATCCAACATGATGCGTACATACATAGATAAAATGATCCAACTGATCATATCCTGCATCCAACATGATGCGTACATACATACATAAAATGATCCAACTGATCATATCCTGCATCCAACATGATGCGTACATACATACATAAAATGATCCAACTGATCATATCCAGCAGAAACTAGAACATCATCCTGATGCTCATCATCCAGCGCTTACATCCACAGCCATGTGAAGGATCCTCCTTCCAACATGCTTGGAATGGATTCAGCAAATGTGTCCGTCACTTCTTCCTCGAAGTGTCCTCGATCTGAATAACGCCAAGCCTCTCTCTGAAGTACTCGAACTTCACCCTGGCTAGTGGCTTCGTCAGCACATCTGCAATCTGCTCGTCCATCGCAATATACAGGAGCTTCACAGCTCCTCTCTGCACCATATCCCTGATATAGCGATATTTGATCTCTATGTGTTTCGACCTGTCATGAAACACTGGGTTCTCGGACAGCTTCACACAACTTTGGTTATCACAGAAGATACCAGTAGCCTCCAACGGGAGTTCAAATAACTCAGACAGTAGCTTCCGTAGCCATACTGCCTCACAACTAGCTGAACAGGCTGCAACATACTCTGCCTCAGCTGTACTCAGTGCTACGCAGGACTGCTTCCTGCTAAACCAAGAGATCACACCTGATCCCATACTGAAGTAACACCCAGATGTGCTCTTCCTGTCTGCAGCACTGCCAGCCCAGTCTGAATCAACATAACCCTGCAGGTTAAACTTTTGATTCACCTCATACCTGAGCCCATAATCCACTGTACCCTTCAGGTACCTCATAACATGCTTTATAGCAACCAGGTGAACACTCCTCGGATCCGTCAGGAACTGGCTCAATGTGTTCACAGCAAAGCAAATGTCTGGTCGTCAGGTACATCAAGGACCCAATCATCTGACGATACAGAGAGACATCAACCGGCTCAGATGAAGCATCACATAGAAGCTTCAGATTCGATGCCATCGGTGTGGCCATTGCCTTGCAATCTATCATTCCGAACCTCTTCAAGATTTCTACTGCATACTTCCCTTGTCCAAGGAAGATTCCATCTGCACTCTGCCACACCTCCATGCCAAAAACAAATAGTGCATCATCCCCAATTCTTCATCTCGAACTTGGCAGCAAGCTTCCGCTGCGTGTCGGCAATCAATCTATCTTCACCTGTAACAAACAGGTTATCCTCTTACAAAAGTAGTATCACTGGATTGCCTTCCTCAACCTTGTAGAAAAGGTTGGAACCCGCTTAACTCTTGGTAAAGACCAAACTGGATAGAAAGATGTCTATCCTACCATACCAAGTTCTGCACACATATATGACTACACCATGCTGTCTTGAAATCCATCTGGTGCATCTTCTATTTCATCACTTTTGTATTTCTCAATGCTGCCATCTGCAACATGCTTGATCTGATAGTTCTATTTGGAAGTCATAGCGAACTTCCCTTCATGTCTTGGGATTACATCCCAAACATCATTCTTCATGATCGACGGATCATGGCATTTCATTTCTTCATCCCAGATCCTGGGAACTTCAATATCTTCAATATCTTCAATATCTTCAATAGATATCTTTGTTGCTGGAACAAATGTTGTAGTTCTTCTTTTGTAGGAGATGGCATACGATCTTTCCTACACAACAAGTTAAATTGCATGATTAGAAAACATCTCATAGTTTTCAGAAAAAATTCTTACACATAAATAAATATGTCATACAGTCATGCAATTATCTTAGCCAATGCTTCAATACAACATTTATCCATATCCCGTAACTTTCTAGATGCCTTCCAATCTCTACCAGAACATTGTTAAGAGTGTGCACAACTCCCAACATGTCAGCAAAGAGGTTTCATTCTAGATAAGTAGCAATGGAATGTTGTACAGTGCCATAGGCTACTTACCCATGCATATTAGTAGTATACTGTTCATTATTGTAATTATTCTAATATGCACAATACATATCCTAAGTCTAAGACCATGAGCATATACATCATTTGAACAATTTTATTTAAACAAACAAATATGTAAGAAATGATAATTAAAATACTTATCTTTGTTTGTTCGTTGGGTGGACTCCCTCTGAGTCTTCGCTTCCTTGCAGGAGCTGCTGGAGTACTAATCTAAAGTAGCTTCTTCTACACCTTTCTGTTGTGGGATGTAGAGAGATGGACAACTCCCTCTGGATATCTGCATCCTTGCATAAACCACTGGAGTGTACTCCCTCTTGATCTTTGCTTCCTGGATTACCTGTTCTTGAATCTCATATTCATCCTTGGTCCCTATGCATGCTTATTAGTATCATGAATGTGTTATCCTTGTGATCTCATATAAAAACATACATTCATTAGTATACTATTAAAACACAATAATCTCAAGCATGTATAGTCATGATCATCTCAAACAGAAATAATAAGCATTAGCATTCAAGGTTTATGTAGGATTCTTATGGTTAGTCAAATCATAAGAAACATAACATGTCTAAACCTGTAATTACTCAAAGCTATGACTCTTCGGGTTAGTCATATCATCAATCAAGAGAAGAGATATAATATGCATCAAATCATGTGATTATTTCAACCTATACCTTCATGATTCTTCTGGTTAGTCATATCATCAATTAAGGTAAGAAACATAATATGCATACAACCATGATTATTCAAACCTATGACTTCATGAATAATCATTATCAACAATAGTATAAGATTCTATCCCAAGGTAGGATTCTATCTTGATATAGGAAAAACATACCTGGATTAGCATGCTAGCTATTTATGTCTAACATACCCGCATAATGTCTTCTGGTTCTCTTTAGTGACTTGTGCTAGTAACCTGCATGTCTCATAAGTTAACCATTATAAAACCAAGTTATACATACCTCGAGAATGGATTTCTTATGAGATCCATGGCAATGGATGAATCTTTGTCCTCATGTCATCATGATCATATGTTCTTGAACCAGAACATGATTTGTCTTCTTGGTGTACCTTTCATGTTAGTAGACAACATAAAACTCATACAACATCACAATGTGTTAGTACAAACATAAGTTTCATACTCCTAATAAATGAATGACTTCTATCATGCATTCATAATTTTATTAAGGTGATATGATAAGTCTAAAATCAAGATTGTACTAACCGTGATAACATGAAGACAAACATACCATAAACTTAATTATGAACAAATCTCAAACCATACCTTGATGAGTCATACCTGTCGAGATTACTTGTAAACTCTTTATGTAAGGCCTTAGCCTCATTTCCCTCTGAAACAGGAACTTCTTCACTTATGCAAGTGACCAATCCATCTTCTTCTAGGATCAACCCAATCCACTTGATTTGCAAGAACTGGACCTGGAGCTGGATATGGGTTTGTCAGAGAGACCCCAAAAATTCAAACTTTGAATTTCAAACTTCTGAAAGGATAGGAATATGCGCCTTGATGAACTGATCAAACTGGTATATTCAGAATTTGAAGACTGCAAAGTTTTACTCCTCAATTTTGCCTTTGAAACTTCCAGATTCACTGAACGTGACCCTGAACTGGGGTTTGATGAATCCCACTCTTCTACCCAATCAAAATGTTTGATCCAAAGCTCTAAGCTTCTATTTTTCTGAGGAGCTTCCAGCCGTGGTCACAGATTTCAAAAATTCCCATTTTTACAGAAGCCCTAATTTTCCACTTTTCTGATCAAAGTCCCGAACTAGGGTCTGATCAAACCCGGCCTTCTGCCCAACCAAAAATTCTGATCTTGGTCTCTAAATTTCTATTTTGATGAGTAGCATCCAGCCGTGGTCTCCGATTACAAAAATTCCAACTTTCTTCAAAGCCCTAAATTCCGGAAGCCATGAATGAAGGTACCAAAAAATAATTCTGTTTTGATAGAAATATGTACCTGATTGTTTCTGGTGTAACTCCGAAATTTTTGATCCACAGGGTCTGAAAAAGTTTCCTGAGATAGCCTGACCTGTTATCTTTCCATCCTAACAGGTCTGACCTCAATTGGATTCTCTGAGAGAGAGTTATGCCAAATGTCGCAACGTGACCTGTTTTGGGATAAAACAGGAGAGCGAACTTGTACGGCGTGCCACGTGTCACTGTTTTAACTTCAGCCTCTGGAAAAGTTTTCTGAGATAGCTCGGCCTGTTACCTTTCCATCCTGACAGGTCTGACCCCAATTGGATTCTCTGAGAGAGAGTTATTCCAAATGTCGCAACTTGACCTGTTTATGGGATAAAACAGGAGAGCGAACTTGTACGGAGTGCCACGTGTCACTGGTTCAACTTCGGCCTCTGAAAAAGTTTTCTGAGATAGTACAGACTGTGTAATACCTGTCACTTTTTACTAAATTTCATTTGGAGCTTCCTAGCCCAAGATATGACCTTTTTCCCAAGGTCACCTGATTTTGACTCAGATCTGGAAGAGGCAGAAACCCTATATTGTACAGATCATAAATCACAAAGTACAACGAATTAGAGGTTGTCCTTTGGACACAAGATACCTGGAGATCTTAGCTTCGGCCTGTAACAATTTCAGATCCGAAAACTTCGCCAAAATGGATTTATAGCGAAAGTTCTACGATGACTGGTTTTTCCTATATCAAGCCCTAGCATCGTAAGTGCAACAAGTGTCATACATGCCATATCATGCCTTCTTTCAGGCTAGCTCTGATACCATGTTAAATTTTCAGAATTTACTTCAATATGATCTAGGATCTTAACTGAGAGAACAACATGTACAGCATATCTACAGCATATCAATCATGGAGACAATAATGCAAGCACACAAGAGACACAAAGATTTACTTGGGGAAAACCATAAAGGTGAAAAACCCCAATAACTTCCTCAGAGATAGATAGAGCAATGATACAACCAACCAATAGAGATAGCCATAACCTAGCAGCAATCCTCCTCCTCCATAAGTGCGCCTCTCCTCCTTGAGAGCATGTGTGAGAAGTGAGTGAGTAAATAGAGTGCCTCCCGCACTCTATTTATACTTGACTTGACTTTCCTTTTTACCTAACTCATGTCGGCTCGAACTTAACCACATAACATAATGCTGAGTGGGCCGACCCCCAATAGGGTGGTCTAATAACCCTTTGAACCACATGGCCGACCCCCAATAGGGTGGTCTAATAACCCTTTGACCCACATGACTTATACAGGGCCGACCCCAAACAAGGTGGTCTAATAACCCCTCAAGTATAAGTTATGACACTTACAATATAAATGACGACACTTCCTTATAGAGGAATAATACCATCTCTATAGGAATACAATATACATATATGTGAAATACATTCCGAAGTTACATATACATCAACACATATATCTATGAATCTAGCTAGATAAGCAGTCAAAGATGGAAATCATAAATGATATCACAAGACATAACACATTTATGGAAAGATCTTTATATTAATATAAATTGTAGCAGGTACAAAGTGAGAGGAGTTACAACCAAAGCTTTGACGTCACAACTCCAACATGGACGATCTTGCCTCAAAGGTCCAAATCCTCCTAACTTCTTATGGATGAAGAAGAATGTTTTGACTGAGGGTGCATAATACTTCCCCCTTCTCAATGGAGAGAGAGGTCGTATTTATAGGGTTGGATGGATAGAGTAGGTTGAAGATTTAGGGGAGAGGTCTAAGGGATCATCCCAATAGGTTAGGGAACCAAAGGACACCTCACCACATGTTTAGGGATGAGCCTCCACATCACCAAGATTCTAAAAGTCACTCGAAGCTCTCAATTATCCATTTAAAACAACTCCGATGCATTATGTTCAAAGAAAACGTGTGCCGGAGCTAGATCAATGCATGTTGTACAAGGACAACCTGCGCCAATGACACATTATTCTAAGATGCATAGTGCACAACCTTAGGTCTGACGCTCCTTGATGGAAAGCAGAGTGCGTCAGGGTTGCTAGAAAAGGTCAAATGGTAGGGAAATCAACCTCTCTTCTGACATCCAAGTCAACACACTTCAGGGATTAAGGCATGGGGATGTCACTTGACTCATGGTAGCAAGATTTTGGTGTAACACTTGGTGTCATGGCTAAGCAAAAATCAGTCTTCCATTTCACTATCTACAGCAAAAGCCGATTATATTGTTGTTGCATCATGTTGTACACAAGTCATTTGGATGAAGCAAAAATTGGAATATTTACTTGTAAAATATGAGGATCCCATTGTTATATATTGTGACAATACAAGTGCTATAAACATATCCAAAAATCTTGTTATGCACTCCAAGACAAAGCACATTCCAACAAAATATCACTTTCTAAGAGATCAAGTGTCACAAAAGGTTGTCAAACTAGAATATGTTGATACAAAGGAACATATAGCTGATATCTTCACTAAGCCACAACCCAAAGAAGCATTTGAGCATCTTAGACAATAGTTGGGAGTAATCTCCTTACAGTAGATAAAAAGGAGAAAATACATTATGTTAGGGGGAGACATGTTGACAGGGGGAGCTATCAAAAGGAGGTCTTTGCCATTAATGTCAAAGGGGGAGAAAATATAAGAGTTGTGGTCATTATTGAAAAAGGGGGATAATTTTAAGTATGATTTTCATTGATGTCAAAAGAAGTTCATTAATGACAAAGGATAACAAAAGACATGATGGTAGGGAAAACTCAGTGAATGGTAAAAGAGTAAACAAAGGAATAAAAAAGGAAGTGTTGACATGGCATGTATGATGATGTGGTATGTGTGATGAGGTTTAGAATACATATGATAGTGTTCTAGTTCTATCATGAAGTCATTGTTACAATCTAACATCATTCTGTAAAAATATGGCATGTTGGTGAAAATATGGAAATTAAACTGGTCTAAGTAGCCTCAAGAAAATGCCCTCCATACCTCATAAGAGAATGATAAAAAATATCTGAAACTATTAGGCTATACCTTTTTTAATATTCTATTTGACCATGGTCTCATTCCTCCAAAAGAGTGTTTGATGACAAAGTTATAGGTCTACCAAAACAAGGGTTCATGCAGTTTTACTGGTTGGGAACCCAACTCAATAAAATGCCCACCCAAGTCAGAGGATGATGAATCTGGAGATGAAATCAATTGTGATGAACTAAATTAGATGGATACTATTTCCCGGTATCATATTTTTAGTGATTTGGTGAAATAAAGATTCACCTTGAAAATTTAAAGATTTGGCTAAGTATAGATTCTTCCTACAAAACTGCCTAAGTAGCCTCATAAAAATTCCTGCCACCTTCTATACTTGATTGATTAACTAAATCTGAGGATATAGGAATGAAGAGTGTTGGTTTGTGAATCTAACCATTATATTATGTTTCCAAATAAATAATTGAGGGTGAATATATTGGTCTTCCAAAAGTGCCCTCTGGCTTGATTTGCACTGCTCCAGTAAAATGCCCTCCAAGGAGAGAGAATGAGGCTTCAGAGGATCAAATTGACATGGATGGAATTTACATGATGTCCCCCATGCTTTGGATGCTTCATATTTCCATATTTGTGAAAATAAAAATCATCTTATTTGACCCAGGGTTTTGAAAAAATGTCTAAGTGTATAATCCAAAAGTTTAAAAGGCCATTTGTAAATTCCTGCCATATGCTCTCGTTCTATAAATAAATTTATCAAATGGTATGAGGTTTTTCCTTTATGATTTCTCCATCTAGCCATGATCTTGGTTTCCTCCTTGATGGTCACATGTATGAGAAATGGACCTTCCAATTTCAATAAAAATCATGTCTACACAGTGTATGGATATGCTCGCAAGGGGCTTGGGATATGCCCGTAAGGGGCTTGAATAATTCTTGCAAGTCTCTTGGGATATTCCTGCAAGGGGTTTGGGTATGGCCACACAAGGGTTTAAATATGCCTGCAAAGGCATTAATATATGTATGGAAGAGGCATAATGATATGCCTGCACAAAGATTATATTAATCCCGCAAAGAGGTATTTTGAGTATGGCAAGTGTTATCATGTTGGGTGGGGCCCAAGTGGGTTAGAAAATATACAAGTGTTGGAAATTGCACATTGCGACAAGGGATGGAAGCAGTTGTGAGAATTGTGCATTGTCGCGCAATGGTAATTGTTAAGGGAGAGTTGTGCAGTATGTTAATGAGAAGATGTCGCGAAACTGCCATTTTGGGTAAAGAATGTAAGGAAAGGTCGAGCAGAGAAAGCGACCTATTTTGGGGCACAAAGATGGATGGAAGGGACGTGTTAGAGAGAGTGGAGGTAGGCAGTTGAGAAGCTAGGACACTACGTTTACAGTGACATGTAGGCGGACGACGCGGAAAGGGACATGCCATGATGCAATTGTAACCGTTTTGAGGACCGCGACTATCAGAAGAGCTTGTGAGCCACGAGTGGCCCAGCTGGAAGGTCTGGAGCAGGCGGAGTAGGATTTCGACGGTGATAGTCAGGCTGGCAGTTAGCCACGCCAGTTTTGTAAAGCTAAGGGGTTTTTCCTACGTATTGTAAAGACATGCCTATGGGAATGATCTATAAATAAGGCATGAATTTGTAAGGGAAGGGTTGCTCTTCATTTTTGTTAACCTTTGAATATAGTTGCATCTTATTAAGCTTAGTGCTATTGTAAAGGCTCTGCAGCTGAGTGCACAGAGACCTATCTGAGAGAGAAGAGACTCTGCAGCTGAGTGTGTAGACTAAGAACTGCTGTACCCTTCCCAAAAGATTAATATAACAACAGTTCTTGTGGATGTAGCCTCCATCCGGGGGGTGAACCACGTTAAATTCTGTGTAGTGTGATTGTTTGTGTTTTTGCAATTATCTGTTTACTTATGAATGTATGCTTGAATTCTCAGTTCTCAATTGTAATGTTAGTGCTTTTACATGTATTTTCCATAGGAGAAGAATGGGAATAATATGTTAAGTATGGCATAACCGGATGAATGATGAATGTGAAGTATGCTAAGTCTGTGAATGTATTCGTTAATAAATAATCACATGTGTATGTAAAGATTGTATCACCTAAGTTGATTGATGCGCAGCACCAAAAGTGTGTCGTACTCCATACCTTGCTAGTTGCATCAGTTATAAGCTAAATAAAGTACGATGGTAGATGTATGAATAACTGTTAAGGAAAGGTTGTTAAGCTTGGTTTCCCTTGAACATGAAGCGCATAAGTCTGTTGCGCTATCCTACGGAGTGAGTGGAACCCGACCCGTGCAGTCTGTGAATGCGTTGGGTGTGCAAGATTTGTAATGGGTAAAAGTGTTAACCTGCGACGAAGGTAGTCGTTGCGCAATCCCCAGATCGCAGCGCAAGTCTGTAGCGCGTTGTGTAGTATATTCACCCAATCAACTCATCACATTGCTATGGAAACCTGATTCCATAGCACCCCCATAGCTTCGCCTTAGGTGAGACTTCAACCAGCGCACAAGTTGTTGCCAAAAGGGCCGATGAAAAGGTGTTTTGTTGGTTAAAGCTAAAAACTGCAAAGAACCTGGGTCTATATTGGAAAACCTTTAGAACATTTACTTACACCAACAAATGGTTTTGTTGCCGCGCTAAGAATCAGTGATGAGTTGAAGCAGTAATGTGTAAAGAAGAATACCAGTTCATGTTGGGTTCAGACAATTGGCATCCAGAAAAGAAGGAGATATGGGATTGGTGTGATAAGACCGAAAGAGCATTTGCAAAGAAAGAGAACAGACACCCGCATCTATCTGACGTAGAGTGGCTGAACAGATATTTGTGGAAAGATATTCATGAGATATTTTGGGCTTCGTTTGGAAACGATCTACACAAGTGGATATCACGACTTGCAGAAAGGAAAAGCTATTTTCGAGGAGGAGTACCTATAGAGTGGACTCCAGAGCTCATTGCACAGCTTAAAGAAATAGACAACCCACTGTCACGAGCATTCGACTTCTAGGTTGATAGCATACTTGAAGGATTTGTAACAAAATTTGCTATAGACACGCTGGAATCATATAGCCAAGCTGAAGCATACTTTTTTGAAGGATTCAGAGGTAAGTACGTGAACAATCTTAGTCTATACATTAAAATGCTTTTAGCTGAGAAAGGCGTTTTAAGAATGCAGTAATATTTTTGAATCTGTCATAATAGAAAGTATATATAGTGATTATGATGAAGAAATCCATAATATGAGAAGTGGAAAGAGATATAAGTTTAATAAAGAAAAGAATCCTGGAGGACCTAGACTCCGTGTGAATACTGAAATCCCATGTGACCTTACCAATTAGACCGTGCTGTCATCAACTACCATCCACCCTATTACACTTCAGAACCCGCCGGTTGCAAATATCGTGCCTCCCCTATCTCAAAACCCACCCGTTGCGAGCGTCATGCAACCCATTCCGCAGAACATTAATACTGGTAACACCACAGGAGCGGGTGCCCAGGCCATTCCATTTCAGAATATTCCGCAGAGTAATATCCCTAGCACTATTCCGAGTATTCCCTTTACTTTTTCTGCTCAGAACCCCGCGTAGAATCCTAGCGCTACTCAGGGTGCTACACAACCAGGAAGGAGAATGACAGATAATGACATAAAACTGCCGATATTCAAAGGAATGGGTCTAGAAGACCCTGATCAACATTAGTTTCTATGTGAAGCCGTATGGAATGTAAAGCAAGTTCAGGATGATGCTGTGGAGAGAGTGAAGCTCATCACTACTTTCAGAGATAGAGCATTGCATTGGTTTATGAAATATTCTCTGGCACAACCGAGAACCCTAGCAGAAATCAAGGTTGCACTCGCAGTAGAGTTTAAGAAACCGAAATCTGAGTCATAGTGCATAACAGAGTTAAAAGAGATTAGGCAGAAAACTAAAGAAACGGTATGGGAATTTGACCAAAAATTTAAGACATTGTTGGACTAAGTGCGCTTTGTTATAGCTCCGCAACAACACCAGGAATGGTTTATTGCTGCGTTGTTGCCCCACATCAGACAACCATTGATGCAGCAGAATGTTGCGTCCCAGGAAGAGGCCTTAGAGATTGCAATGAAGCTGGAGGCTTCATCGATTGGAGAGACTAGCTCCGGGATGTCTCAGATCCAGAACTAATTGACCACCTTAACATTATAATTGAAAGGTATGAAGAATGGAAAGGAACAAAGATATGAACAGAGGCATGAGGTTTGGTGTACAGGATGTAAGAGAGAAGGCCACACCAGAGAACATTTCCCCTTATTTCAAGATTATCTTAACAGTGGTGCGCTGAACCCAATGAATATGAATCAGAACCAGGCACCAAGGTGTGAAATCTGTAGAACCAGAGGACACCGACCTGAGGATTGTTATCTAATACAAAAATATGTAAAAACACCTAAAAACTTATACTGTAATTTCTATAAATCAGGTGGACATGATGAATCCAACAGTCACGCATATGAGCTTATGAATGAAAGCAAGCGAGATATGGAAGCGATGCGAGGTGCTGGAATGTACTACATCCAAGAAGAAAATCAACCAAAACAAGAGAATGCCCACTATGACCAGGGTGGATATAGAGGCTGTGGTGGTGGATACCGCGAGAGAGGAAGAAATGCCAACCCAACGCAAGGGAGAGGCCGAGGTGAGGTGATCTGCTATAATTGTGGCCAGCTAGGTCATGTATCTAGAGATTGTACAAACCCATGCACTACGTGCAGTTATTGTAAATCATTTGATCATGATATTGAAGACTGCCTTGTGCTAGAGGTAGAAATGTAGAAATGAAGAAGGACGAAACCACCGAACCCAAACATTCAGTTGATTGTAGCAGAGACCAGAACTGTGGATCCGAGCGTAAACGTGGTAATGCACAGTGGCACTGATACAGGAAGAGATAGAGGCACAGAAGCTTCAAATTCTGGAACGACTGATGCTAAGCAGATTCCTGGTGAACCAGTATGGATTAAAAAATATTTTGGGAAAACACCTAGTTTGGACCTACCGAAAAATAATTGAGTATTTAAAGAAGTGCGGGACATGTTCAAAACAAATCCACCTACTTCACCAAGAATCCCATTGCGCAGTGAAGTACTGCAGATAGAAGATATGCTAGCGGCATATGATCAGACAAGCGTTGCAACAGATACAGGTACCTCTGTTGCGCAGTTCCTACGAAGCTATATAAATCTATTGAAGAGCATAGATGCTCTTGTGGAGTTTGAAAAACTACTCAATCAGTATGAGCCACGAAGTGAGAAGGGGGATGCTCATGGCGCAGTCCATAGCATTAGGAGTCCCAAAAGAACAGGAAGGGAAATGAGGTTCACTGCACAGATTGGATATTATGAGATGGATGAGATCATTCTTGATCTTGGATCCGAGGTAAATGTCTTAACCAAGTAGAAATGGAAGCAGATGGGCAGAACAAAGTTACAGTGGTCACCTATACAGTTAAGAATGGCTAATCAAGGGATAGTTATACCTTTAGGGAGGTTACCCAACACCATTGTTGACATTGATGAAGTATGCAGCTATGCAAATTTCGAAGTGATTGAAATCGTGGATGACAACCATCCTTATCCAGCACTGCTGGGTATCGACTTGGAAATGACTAACTCTGCTATTATAAATTTGAATACCAGGAAAATGATATTCAAAGGAAATGGTATAAGGGTCATCGTGCCATTAGACCCCTCGTAGGGTGAACTATATGTGGAACCAATTCAGGAGGAATATAGAGCGCAAGAATTGGACTGGATTTACAAGATGACCACCAATGCTACTGATTATACTAATCCAGCTATAGATGGAATGCTCAGCTGGCACTGTGACATTTCTTGCATCTCAGACTCGGATGCAGGACTAGAAAATTGGCAAAGTAGATTGCATGAAGTATCTTCCAAGAGATGCACAATGATCACGAAGTCACTCCACTGGATTGGTAAAATGGTAACTCCAATCCCTATGTATGATGGTTTATCTAATGTTTATTGCTTTATAAAACAATATACTGCAGCAGTTGCAGATGAATACCGCGTATCAGCATTAGACATGGCACTACGCAAGACACCTGCCAGATGGCGGGCTGCGCATAAGCAGACACTAACAACATGGGATCAGTGCAGAATTAAGATGCAAATTAGGTTTGCTGAGAAGGTTACACTGCCCTTTGAAAAATGTAATGAACAGATGGATCCAAGGGATCATATTGAAGCCTGTGTACAAGCTTGAGTAGAAAGGCCACAGAAAGAATGGGTGCATCTGTTTGTGCACACGTTGGAGGAACCAATTCCGAAGAAGTGGTACCTAGAACTGGAGTTGCGCAGGGGCACATCAGACTACTATGTCCTAACTACGAGGTTCCAGCAGGATTTCAGTTTCGAAGATGAACTTCTGAGTATGAATGACGCGTTCGAGCTCATTAAGGAAAAAATATTCAAACCAGACTGCACACAGGGAAACATGACATTGGAAGAATTCTTTGGAGCAGACGTTGTACCTATGTGCGTACAGTCTGAATGGGAGGAGCAACTAGAGCATGCTCTTGATTGTTACAACCTCACTGAAGAACCTGAGGATCAAGCAGACAGTGATGAGGAGGACCTGCGCAACATAAAGATACCTGAATCAGAGGGCACGCACGAGGTAGAAGGACCTCCACTGGAAATTCTGAATATGAATGGACCTGTGAAAACAATAAAAGTGAACATTGGCACCAATGAAGAGCCAAAGTTGACAGCTATTGGAGACTATTGGGATGAAGACACAGTCAAGGAGGTCGCGGGCATACTACAGGAATATCGAGAATTATTCCCAACCAAGTTCACATAGATGAAAGGTATTCTGGGAGACTTAGGAGTGATGAAAATTCCTCTTAAACCTAATGCGAAGCCTGTGAAGCAAAGACCATATAGATTGAACCCACGCTACAAGGAATGAGTTAAAGAAAAATTCCATAAGATGCTCGATGCAGGGAACATTGAGTCGATAGAAGAATCTGAATGGATAATCCTGATGGTTATCCAGGATAAGAAAACAAAAGGATAAGTCAGGATCTATGTGGATCTTAGAAAACTAAACGATGCTTCAATGCATGATCTGTTCCCTACACCTTTTACTGATGAGGTACTTGATAATGTTGGAGGGAATAAGGCATACTCGTTTATTGATGGATTCTCTGGAGACCATCAGATCAGGATTGATCTAGTGGATAGGCACAAAACCACTTTTACTACAGAATGGGGGTTGTTCCAATATATAGTGATGCCATTTGGTCTGAAGAACGCGCCCGACATATTTTCCAGAGTTGTCGTCGCAGCATTTAAAGATTTTATACATAAGTTTCTAGAAGTCTATTTTGATGACTGGACTATTTTTAGTTTATTGAAGAACCATGCCGCGAACCTCAAAATGATGCTAGAAAAATGCAGACAGCATCAAATTTCATTAAATCCCAAGAAATGCATTTTCTATGTTCCCTATGGAATTTTATTGGGACACATTGTGTGCAAACAGGGCTTGATGGTTGATCCTGTGAATATCGCAGTCATTGTAAACTTTCCCACACCAAATTCAGTCAAGCAAGTGCGTACTACATTGGGACATACCAGTTATTACAAAAAATTCATAAAGAGGTATGCGCAGATAACCGCAGCTATGGAGAAGTTACTAAAGAAAGATGCTCCAGTCATCTGGAACGAAGAATGCAAACAAGGTTTTGACACACTGAAAGAGAAGATGGTCACTGCGCCGATCCTAGTTTTTCCAGACTGGGAGAAGCCATTTCAAGTCCATATTGATGCTTCATGTATCACATTAGGCATTGTTCTTGCTCAACCAGGAGATGGAGGTATTTATCATCCCATTGCATTTTCCAGTAGAAAGTTATCCTCCACGGAGAAGAATTATACCACTACTAAGAGAGACGGCCTCACTATGGTCTATGCGTTGCAGAAGTTCAGGCATTACTTGGTGCACACTTCTCTATGTTCACTGACCATTCTGCTTTGAAATACCTGGTCAATAAGTTAGTGTTAGGAGGGCGCATATGCAGATGGTTATTACTCTTTCAAGGGTATGAATTTGAAATTGTTGTTAAGCCAGGAAGGTTGAATTTAGGACCTGATCATCTATCAAGGATTGAGTCTAGAGAAGAGCCTACAAATATGGAGGACAATCTGCCCGATGCACAGTTTTTTGTTATACAGGTTTCCGATGATTATTATAAGGACATCTTGCCTTTTTAACAGCAGGATTTGCACCTACAGAGTTCACTATGCAGTAGAAGAAGCAGCTGGTAGTGCGCGCCGCAGACTTCACCATTATTGCAGGCCAGCTATACAAGTTGGGACCCGATGAAGTACTACACATATGTGTACTAGAGCATGAGAAACCATTCATATTAGCTGATGCACATTCAGGAGTCGTAGGAGGTCACTATGCAGGAAGGGCTACTACGCAGAAGATATTGCACGCAGGTCTATGGTGGGATACTATCCATAAAGATGTGAAGGAACATTGCCAGAGTTGCGATGTCCGTCAGAGGACAGGGAGGCCGTCACGCAGAGATGAAATGCCATTGAATCCACAGTTAACTTTGAAAGGATTTGAGAAATGTGCCATTGACTTTGTGGGACCTATTAACCCACCGGGGAAGCGAACTAGTGCGAGGTACATTATTACTGCAACCGATTACCTAACCAAATGGGCAGAAAAAAAGCCAGTAAAATATTGTAGCACATCTACAGCCATGGATTTGATCTATGAGAACATCCTCACATGGATCGGATGCCCAAAAATTTTGATGAGTGATCAGGGCACTCACTTTTTGAATAGAACTATTGAAGCCTTGACAAAAGAGTTCCACATTCATCATTAGCGCAGTACACCATATCATCCGCAAGCGAATGGAATTGTCGAAGCATTCAATAAAGTGTTGGAGAATGTGCTAACCAAGATATGCAACATCAATCGTGATGATTGGGACCTGTGCATTCCATCTGTATTATGGGCATACAGGACCACCTACAAGAAATTGACTGGACACACACCTTTCAGATTGGCTTATGGGCAAGAGGCAATAATGCCAATGGAATATATTGTTCCCAGCTTGAGAATAGCTTCATTTAAAGGGATGGCAGATCGCATAGCACTGGAAGAAATATTTCTCCACTTGGTTGGTCTGGAGGAAGATCGCTTCATCACAGGATTCCACCAACAAGTACAGAAAGAGTGCAAAAAAGCATGGCACGATCGCCACATCAAGAACAAATGCTTCCAAGTAGGTGATCTAGTCCTCCTGTATGATAGCAAATTTATGAAATTTCCTGGAAAGTTTAAAATGCATTGGCTTGGCCCATATACTATAATGCATGTTACTAACGGTGGCACAGTCTAGTTAGCTACTTTAGCTAGAGATATCCTGTCTATTTTGATAAATTGAAGCAGACTAAAGCTTTATCGCGATAGTCCTGTTTTGCAGCATCCTGTATGATTACGATGAGGGAAAAATTCTAAGTGCCAGGTAGAGTTGAAATTGGGCACTAGAAAGGGCGCAGAGTCTGTAGATAAAAGTTAATGACCAAGGCATATGTATCGCGTAGGAAAAAAAAAAAAGGAGAGAAAAGCCGCACCAAGCATCGCAAACTACAAATCGCGCAGATAAGGCAAAACTGTGGTCGCGCGGTAGATATAGAAGAAGGCACACCCAAAACTCACCTTCGCACAAGACTGCCAGCACATAATGACGAGAACCGTTAGCATAACATTTGTCGACCGGTTAGTGGGCCATTAACCAATTTGGCGGCACATACAAAATTCAAAACTTAAGAGCGGATGAGACACATGGGAGCACCATAAAGACGGACGTGACTGATATAGCACCAGGGTTCGGTTGGTAGTCTGAGTAGTTAATGCTGACCTGATGGAGTTGACAGTCTGGCTACCCGACAACCTTTTGGAAATTAAGGAAACAAAATTCACACGATGGCCAAGATCGGATGGCAGGGCCGAAATCATAGGGTTGAGCTGGATAATAAATATGGTATCAAGTGCCTCGGCAACTACCGAAGGTCATGTACCAGACCATCTTAGGCTATAAATAGGTCTCACTCGGCCACTTCTCCACTTTACAAAGTAGTTTCCATTGCTTGTTGAAGCTACCAGAGAGCTGAGCAAAGTGAGCCGTGTATGAGTGAACCAGTAGATTTGTAGGAACTGTTTTGGTTATTTGAGCAATTAGGGATTCCATGAGTTATGACAGAAACAAAGGGAGCCACCTCTCGAAGCTCAGCCAGGCAGGCTGCAGGAACCAGTAAGAGGAAAGAACCAACTTCAGAGCACAGAGGAGCCGAAGCATCGATAAAGCAACAGAACCATCCTATTTACCTAGTTCCCGACTACATTCCTCCAAGGAAAGACGACGCCCCACTAGTCCACTTACAAAAGAATGTTGCATATGAAATCTCGATCCCTATCATTTCTACTAGGGTGAAGGTTGTGAAAAATTTACAGGGCGGCGTACCAGGATGCAAGCTGGAAGACCTAGACTTACTTGAAAACACACTGGTAACATCAAAGAATTACCCGCAATTTAGACCTGATGTATACATCAACCAGGTAAAGGATGCACAGACTAGCGTCGAAAGACTGGAAGTCCAAGATTGGCTAAAGGCCATTCAGCCATCAGGCTTGTTGAACTTATTGCAAATGCCGCATTTCACTAAGAACACCAAGTTTTCGGCGGTGGTGCGCGTGTTACTGACTTGCATGCATGAAGGATTCTTATGTTTGGACAAGTGCATTGATATCAGTATAGACATGATACATCAGATCACAGGCCTGAGCAAGAGAGGAGAGGCCCCTGCTGACCTAATAGTAAAGAGGGCACAGGATAGAGGTCTGAGCACCGAAGTGGAAAAAGAATTCGGTGTAGTGCGGAAGGGACGTGGGTTCCCAACCGCTAATATCAATGATCGCGTCACAAATTTTACTACCTAGTTTCTTGTAGGAAAGCTTTTGCGCAAGTGTAGACCGCCTGAGGTACCCGCGGTCACAATCAAGGAAGCATCTCATATATTGCGTGGAAAACCCTATAATTGGTGCCAGTACTTACTAAATAAGTTTCTAGCAGATGTTGAAGATACCCAAGATAATGGAACAACATTCCATTTCAGTTGGCTGATAGTATTGATAGCCTTCATAGGCTGGAATGAACCAGATGGATATCAAGGTGTTCCAAAATTTCTGGGCCAGGGTCGTGGAACGCACTTTGCTAACCTATGGGAAAGCCTAAAGGCATCCATGCAATGCCAGACAAGCAAAGTCTTTTATGTTTTTTATCACTAGTTGCGCGAAGCAATTATGGCAACGCCGTGCATTTCTAGACCGTTGACCGACACATACACATGCATCATTCGGTTTATGGTGAAGAGGAATTTGTCATACATTCAGCCAAGGGCTGATGCAGAGGAAGGGTTATGGTATCCAGGCTTTTACCGACTGGATCAGGAAAGCATCGAGTAGATGATGGAGCGATGGGATATGGATTGGAAAGTTCCCGCATCATGGGATGATGCATCTGACTATGAACAACACATGGAACCCCTCTCGGAGAACATGGATGTAAAGGAAACCGATGAGGAGAACAAGGAAGACGAAAAGGAAGAAACATAAAAGGACAAGGAACAATAAGTAGGGGGGGTACCTACAGGTATGCCCATTGATGAAGAAAAGGATGATGTACAGAGTGAGATTAAAGAGACGGCAATAGGAAAAAGGAAGGCTACTGAGAGCCCCACAAAACCAAAAGGCTGACGTACAAAGAGGGAATCTAAGAAAACTGAGTTTGGTCCACTGGCTAGGGAGAAAGTACAGAAGTATAATGAAGTCAAAGAGCTGCAAAAAGAGTTGATGGCACTTAGAGAGAAAGAGGCAGTTGCATCTGCCAGGTTGTAGTCCATTGAGCAAGAAGGCCTCGAATTGATGCAACAATTCGATGAGAAGTTCGTAGAATTGTAGGCAACGGAAGGAACCATGAAAGAGCAGGTGACCAAGGAAGAGGTCTCGCAGGCAACTTTGGAGACTCTTCGGGGATTCGAGCAGAAGGCCAAAAACATAGTCGTAGAGTTAGCAAGTACTCTACAAAGATTTACTTCAAAGCTAGTTATGGAGGAAGATGCGGCACTAGAATCTACAAGTGGATGTGGCTCGGGACAAGCCACAGGTGAGTGTTAAGGGCCTATTGGGCGGGGCCCAAGTGGGTTAGAAAATATACAAGTGTTTGAAATCACGCATTGTGCGCTACGACAAGGGATGGAATTAGTTTTGAGAATTGCACATTGTTGTGCAATGGTAATTGTTAAGGCACAGTTACGTAGTATGTTGTTGAGAAGATGTCGTGCAACTGCCATTTTGGGTAAAGAATGTAAGGAAAGGTCGAGCAGAGAAAGTGACCTGTTTTGGGGCATGAAGATGGACGGAAGGGACCTTTCAGAGAGAGTGGCAGTAGGTAGTTGAGAAGCTAGGCTAGTATGTTGATGGTTACAGGAAGGTGGATGACGCAGAAAGGGGCAGGCCATGATGCAGTTGTAACCGTTTTGAGGACTGCGATTGTCAGAAGAGCATGTGATCCATGAGTGGCCCAGCTGGAAGGTCTGGAGCAGGTGGAACAGGTTGTCGACGACGACAGTCAGGCTGGCAGTTAGCCACGTTAGTTTTGTAAATCTAAGGGTTTTTTCCTACGAATTGTAAAGACATGCCTATGGGAATGATCTATAAATAAGGCATGATTTTTTAAGGGAAGGGTTACTCTTCATTTTTTTTAGGCTTTGAATATAGTTTCATCTTATTAAGCTTAGTGATATTGTAAAGGATTTGTAGCTGAGTGCACAGAGACCTATCTGAGAGAGAAGAGATTCTGCAACTGAGTGCACAAACTAAGAATGGCTGTACCCTTCCCAAAAGATCAATATAACAGAAGTTCTTGTGGATGTAGCCTCCATCCAGGGGGTGAACCACGTTAAATTCTTTGTAGTGTGATTTTTTTTGTTTTTGCAATTATCTGTTTACTTACAAATGTATGCTTCAATTCTCAGTTCTCAATTGTAATGTTAGTGCTTTTATATGTATTCGCCATAGGAGAAGAATGGGAATAATATGTTAAGTATGGCATAACTGCATGAATGATGAATGTGAAGTATGCTAAGTCTATGAATGTATTCGTTAATAAATAATCACATGTGTATGTAAAGATTGGATCACCTAAGTTGACTGATGCGCAACACCAGAAGTGTGCAGTACTCCATACCTTGCTAGTTGCATCAGTCATAAGCTAAATAAAGTATGAAGGTAATTGTATGAATAATTGTTAAGGCAAGGCCATTAAGCTTGGTTGACCTCGAAGAGGAAGTGCATAAGTCGGTTGCGCTATCCTGTGGAGAGAGTGGAACCCGACCCATGCAGTTTGTGAATGTGTTGGGTGCTCAAGCTTTGTAATGGGTAAAAGTGTCAACTTGCAACGAAGGTAGTCCTCGCGCAATCCCCAGATCGCAGCGCGAGTCTGTAGTGCGCTATGCAGTATATTCACCCAATCAACTCATCACATTGATGTGGAAACCTGATTCCATAGCACCCCCATAGCTTCACCTCGGGTGAGACTTCAACTTGCACATAGGTTGTTGTCGAAAGGGCCGGTGAAAAGGGGTTTTGTTGGTTAAAGCTAAAAACCGCAAAGAAACTGGGTCTATATTGGAAAACCTTTAGAACAGTTACTTACACCAACATATCACCCAAGATTTTCCTGGGTTATGGTGGGAAAGACCATGGGGTAACTGTTGCAAACCAATCTTTAGTGGATGGAAACTATCCTTTTCAAACACAAAGATGGATCTCTCTTTAGTGCTTCCAACAATGAGATATAGCTTGAATGGGATGGGATATTGGTAAAAGTGGTGGAAAGACCTTCAAACAATGAATTAAAAGGGGTTTTTGGTTGGTTAGAGTTAAGAACAGGAGGACAGTTGGGCATGGAGTCAACTTCGGTGGGTTTACTGTCACCAATGACAGATCTGTACCACGATTGTAGAGGCAAGAGGCAAGGTAGATGGGGTTCTTTCACGTCGAAATGATCAGCAGGTGAAGGAAGAAAAAGGGGACAAGTTCCATTACAAGGTTATAGCATTTGCATATGAATTCAAACCTACAACTTCAAGAGGAAAAGGGTGGAATACCTAGTCATATGCATCTGGAGCATGTGGGCATGAATTCCCGACCATGTAATCTTGATATTTAGGTACTGTAGAAGTAAACAATCAATGGAAATACAAAGCAAGAACACATACACAGGAAATAACAGACATCAGAACACACATCACAACAATATCAAGCTTCAGAATCGGGTCTTCTCATTGAATTAAGAGGCCAAGTTCAAATACAGGCGCAGAGCAGTAATCTCTCTGAAAAAAAAACACCCAACCCTTTGGTTCTCTCCGGAACCTACCTTTATAGGATTACAAAGCATCAAAATATCCTAACTAATTCAAAACAAATTCAGATTGGTAATGATGAGGCCGTTCGAGCTGGGCAACCCGAATTAATAGCCTCTGATTTTGTCATGCGCGGAGGAGGGGAATCACTTGTGCTAGAAGTGCACCATTGGGCCATGGAAGCCACCTGATCATCCTTTGGATTGGGCTATTTTAGGTTGATTAGGACAGGTAACTGAAACAGACCTCTTCTCCATTCTCAAACGCGCCATTTTTTTGTGAAAATATTCATTCCCCGCAACTGCGAATTGCTCTGCAAAACCTCTCTCGATACGCAATTTCCTTTCCATAATTTCCCTTCCACAATGGTATTTCCGCAATGACCTTTCCGTAATGACCTTTCTGCCATGAACTTTCCATAATGACCTTTCACAATGACCTTTCCACAATGGCATTTTTTCCATGACCTTGTTGATGTATATGTAACTTCGGAATGTATTTCATCTGTGTATTTTATATATATTTATTGTACCCTTATAAGAGATGTGTTATTCTTGTATAAGGAAGTGTCGTCATGTGGATTGACAAGTGTCGCAAGTGTGTGTACTTGCCGATGGGTTATTAGACCACCATGTGTGGGGTCGGCCCTGAAATATATATTATAATGTGAATGTACCTAGCTAGACAAGTTGGCCCCATAAGGTCACTGGGAAAACAGGTTAGTATAAATAGAGATCAGGTGATCTCTATTTAGATTATTCAGAAAAGTACATCTCTCTCACTCAGAAAGTTGCGCACTAGTGAGGAGGAGGATCATCTGCTACTAGGAGATTATCTCAGTGTATTTTGGTTGTGCTTTGGTTGAGCCATTGCTCTCTCTATCTCTGAGGAAGTTGTGGGGTTTTTCACCTTAGGGTTTTCCCCACGGAAACTCTGTGTCTCTTGTCTCTTATGCTTTTGATTCTTATGATGCTTGTCATACTTATTATGATTGTCATGCATTGATATAATTTATATGTTATTCTCTTCGTAAAGATCCTAGAGGATTGTGAATTAATGCTCAAAATTTAACATGGTATTAGAGCTAACCTGAGAAGAAGACATTTTGCAGTGACGAAAACTTGAGTTTCTTGTTTATTGGGTTTCTCTCCATAGATTTTGGAAAAGCACTATAGTAGATTGACTCTACTCATCAAGGTGCATCTATCTGTCCAATCAGAATTCAATTCCGAGCATTTTCAGATTTGGCCCTAAAAATTAGGGTTTCCACAAAAATAGGAATTTCTGAAATCTGAAGACATAGCTGGAAGCTCCTTGCAAAAATCGAAGTTTAGAGCTTTGGATCGAGATTTTTGGTTGGGTAGATCTCCGGGAAACTCAAACCCTATTTCAGGGCTCTCACTAGTGAACCCAAGAGGACAAAAAGACAAATCTGAAGGGTAAAGCTTTGCCGATCTAAAATTTGAAATGCACCAGGCTGATAAGCTCATCAAGGCGCATCTTTCTATCCTTTCAGAAATTTGAAATTTGCATTTTGAATTTTTAGGGTTTTTTCGACAAACCCTAATCCAGGACGAGATCCAGTTTTCAGCATTTCAAGTGGTAAGACCTAAATCTTTTCTATTTCCATTTGAAGTACTCTTTAAGATGCTTCACCACACCAATCTTGAGGATAAGCTTGAAGGGGCTGATAACTTCCGAGCTTGGAACTATAGGATTGGGTTAATCTTGGAAGAGAATGAGTTGGACTCATATATAAAAGAAGACATCCCTATCCCAGAGGATGAAGAGGCTAAAGTATTTCATAAGAAGAACTTGGTCAAGTCAAAGAGAATCATTGTTGGTTCTATCAAAGACCATCTCATACCCCATGTGTCTTCTCTAAAGACACCCAAAGAGATGTTTGACTCTTTGACCAAGCTATTTGAAGGGAAGAACATAAATCGGAAGATGACCCTGCGGAACCAATTGAAAGGGGTAAAGTTTGAGAATGGAGAAACCATTCAATCTTATTTTTCAAGAGTCTCCCAGATCAAGGAACAACTAGAAACAGTGGATGAAATGGTAGAGAATGGTGAAGTTATCATGACCACTCTGAATGGCTTACCTAGGTCATGGGACTCCTTCATTCAAGGAATCTGTGCAAGAAAGAAGTTGATTTCCTTCAATAGACTATGGGAAGAATGCTCACAAGAAGAAGCAAGGCTTGTGGCACGAGAAGAAAAGATGGGTAATGAATATCAAGCTCTCACAGCTCACACCAAGAAAGGGAAGTCCAAGAGAGAGCCATCTCACTCCAAGAAATCTTCACATCACTTCAAAGAAAGAAGAATATGCTTCACCTGTAATGAGAAAGGACATATTTCCATAAATTGTCCTAAGAACAAGAAGGACAACAACAACTCCAACAAGAAGAAGAAGGGCAACAAAAGAAGGTTTCATGCTCATGTTGCCGAGGATGATGAACCACCCAAGAAGAAGGCTAGGGCATAAAGTGATGATAACTCATCAAGTGAAAAAGAGTATGTTTTGATCTCTTCTCTCACAGGTACCATCTCCCATGGTTGTAATGTTTGGTTGATTGATAGTGGGGCTTCCAAACACATGACTGGGTTTATGGAATCTTCTGTGAATCTATCTGAACATGAATCACCCCATAAGGTGAAACTTGGGGATGATTATCAATACCCAATCAAAGGAAGTGGTGAAGCCTCGTACAACCTAGATTCTGGAAAATCTTTGAAGATGAAAGAAGTTCTTTATGTACCTGGTCTCAAGAAGAACTTACTCTCCATCTCTGCATTGGATGCAAAAGGCATGAGGGTTTCATTTGTGGATGGCCAAGTCCTAATGTGGCCAAAGGGAAAGAACATAGATGATGTAGTAGTGATTGGAGAGCAAGAGGGAGGTTTGTATAAATTGAAGGGACAACCTGAACATGCCATGGTACATGAATCCATTGAGCCAAGTGAAATTTGGCATAGAATACTTGCTCATATGCACTATAGAGCACTTCCAATTGCAAGCAAGGCTGTAGAGGGTCTTCCTAAAATCAAGACCAAACAAGAAGGTGTTTGCAAAGGATGTGCAAAAGGCAAGAACATTAAGAAGGCTTTCCCAAGCAGTGAAAGCAAGGCAAAAGACATCCTGGAAATCATCCACTCAGATGTATGTGGTCCTATGTCATCTAGTTCTCTAAGTGGGTATGTTTACTATGTCTCATTTATTGATGAATTCTCCAGGAAGACCTGGGTATACTTCTTGAAGAACAAAGATGAGGTATTTGATAAGTTTAAGGAATTCAAAACCTTGATGGAGAATCAAACTGACAAGAAGATCAAAACATTCAGATTTGACAATGGTGGAGAATTCACCTCAGGTGACTTCAAGAAGCTCTGCAGTGATTCAGGGATTAAGAGGGAGTTCACTGCTCCTTACAATCCACAACAGAATGGAGTTGCAGAAAGGAAGAACAGAACAATCATGGAAGCAGCAAGAGAAATGCTTCATGACCAGGATCTACCTATGCATCTATGGGAAGAAGTAACTAGAATGACTGTAAATGTGCAGAACGGAACACCCCACAAGATATTGGACAACAAGACACCAGAAGAGGTCTTTTTTGGTAAGAAACCTGAAGTCAGCCATCTCATAATATTTGGTTGTCCAGTATTCACTCATGTCCCAGAGGAAAAGAGGAGAAAACTAGATCCTTCAGGAAAGAAGGGTATCTTTGTGGGTTACAGTGAAAGCTCGAAGGCTTACAGAATATACTTTCCAGGGTTCAAGAAGATTGATGTCAGCAGGGATGTGACATTTGATGAGAACTCAACATTCATCAAATCAAGGAAGGCATCGGTCGAAGTTTATGAAGAACCTAAGGAAACTAGATTTCAAGACACTACCATGACTGAAGCAGTTCCAAAAGTTGTTCGTGAGTTTGAAGATCCGCAAGAACCTGTAGATCCACCCTGTGAGGATAAATATCACAAGAGGAAACCTGCATGGGCTAGAGAGCTCATTCAAGATGCAGAAAGATTTGGCATTTCAAAAGAGGAACACAGAGCAAAGAAGAGAACCAGATCACATACCAGCTATGTTGCTTTACTCTGTGACATTATGAACAAAGAGCCTTCCAGATATGAAGAAACAACGGAAAAGAAAGAATGGAAGGATGCCATGGTTGAGGAATATCAATCAATAATGAAGAATGATGTTTGGGATGTTGTCCCAAGACCTAAAGGGAAGTTTGTTGTGACTTCCAAATGGATTTAAAAAATCAAGCATGCTGCAGATGGTAGTGTGGAGAAATACAAGGCAAGATTCGTAGCTCATGGCTTCTCTCAGAAAGAGGGAATAGATTATGAAGAAACTTTTGCACCTATATCCAGGTATACTTCCATCAGAACAGTACTTGCCCTGCCTGCAGCAATGAAATGGAAAATACACCAGATGGATGTCAATACTGCTTTCTTGAATGGTGTAGTTGAAGAGGAAGTATATGTGGAGCAACCACTCGGTTTCAAAATACATGATAGGGAGTCATATGTGTGCAGATTAAAGAAAGCATTGTATGGCTTGAAGCAGGCTCCCAGAACCTGGTATGGTAGGATGGACAGTTTCCTATCTAGTTTGGGCTTTACCAAGAGTAAAGCGGATTCCAACCTTTACTACAAGGTTGAAGAAGGGAATCTTGTGGTTCTACTCCTGTATGTGGACGACTTATTTGTAACAGGAGATGACAGATTGATTGCAGATACTAAGAGGAAGCTTGTTGCTGAGTTCGATATGAAAGATTTGGGAATGATGCATTATTTCCTAGGTATGGAGGTATGGCAGAGTGCAGGTGGGATCTTCCTTGGTCAAGGGAATTACACAGTAGATATCTTGAAGAGATTCGGGATGATGGATTGCAAGGCCATGGCCACACCTATGGCATCGAATCTGAAGCTTCTATGCAATGCGTCATCTGAGCCGGTTGATGTCTCTATGTATCGTCATATGATTGGGTCCTTGATGTACCTGACAAACATGAGACCAAACATTTTCTTTAACACTTTGATCCAGTTCCTGATGGATCCAAGGAGTGTTCACCTGGTTGCTGTAAAGCATGTTCTGAGGTACTTGAAGGGTACAGTGGATTTTGGGCTCAAGTATGAAGCGAATCAAAAGTTTAACCTGCAGGGTTATGTTGATTATGATTGGGCTGGCAGTGCTGCAGATAGGAAGAGCACATCTGGGTGTTGCTTCAGTATGGGATCAGGTGTGATCTCTTGGTTTAGCAGAAAGCAGTCCTGCATAGCATTGAGTACAGCTGAGGAAGAGTATGTTGCAGCCTGTTCAGCTAGTTGTGAGGTAGTATGGCTACGGAAGCTACTGTCTAAGTTATTTGATCTCCCATTGGATGCTACTGGTATCTTCTGTGATAACCAGAGTTGTGTGAAGCTGTCCAAGAATCCAGTGTTTCATGACAGGTTGAGACACATATAGATCAAATATCACTATATCAGGGATATGGTGCAGAGAGGAGCTGTAAAGCTCCTGTATGTTGCGACGGACGAGCAGATTGCAGATGCGCTGACGAAGCCACTAGCCAGGGTGAATTTTGAGTACTTCAGGGAGAGGCTTGGTGTTCTTCAGATCGAGGACACTTCGAGGAAGAAGTGATGGACACATTTGCTGAAGCCATTCCAAGCATGTTGGAAGGAGGATCCTTCACATGGCTGTGGATGTAAGCGCTAGATGATGAACATCAGGATGATGTTCTAGTTTCTACTTTGGATATGATCAGTTGGATCATTTACATTTATATGTATGTACGCATCATGTTGGATGCTAGATATGATCGGTTGGATCATTTGTATGTATTTTGTATATGCATCATGTTGGATGCTTGGACCATGTATTTGTATATGTATCAGGTGGATACATTGTATGATTAGGTAGATCATGTATATTGATATGTATAGGGTATGATCAGGTAGATCATGTATGTTGATGGATACATTGTGTGGATCATGTATCTATGTATCAGATGGATACACTGTGTATGATTATATGTATCAGGTAGATACTTGGTGTGCATCAGATGGATGCATTGCATGATCAGGGTGATTGTGGATGACGAGCTTCTCCAGATGACGTGCAGCAGGATGTTGTAGTGATGATGATCAGGATGATCATGTGTACATCAGGATGATGTATGATGAGTATCAGATGATACTTTGTGGCCATGGATCATGTTGTGCAGATGAGCCTGTCTGGGAGATCCTATAGGTCGGAGTTGCGTACCCATAACAGCCTGGGATGCTCTTTCGAGACATTGCTCTGGGAGGACATGTAATTTGTGCCCTGGGAGATGTTCAGGTCGAAGTTATGTACCCGTAACATCCTGAGATGCTCTTGCGAGGTTTTGTCCTATGGCATGTAATTTGCTCTTGGGAGATTTGGACAGGATGAAAAAGGCCTCAGATGCTTCAGCCAGGTTTTTCCATGACCACATGTAATTTGCTCCTGGGAGATCTGGCTAGGATGAAAAAGGCCTCAGATGCTTCAGCCAGGTTTTGTGGTGGACCACATGTAATATGCTCTTGGGAGATCCGACAGGTAGAGCTATGTGCTCGTAATAGCCTGGGATGCTTTAGCCACATTTTGTGGTGAGATCACATGTAATGTGCTCCTGGGAGATCCGACAGGTAGAGATGTGTGCTCGTAATAGCCTGGGATGCTTCAGCCAGGTTTTGTGATGGGTCACTTGTAATGTGCTCCTGGGAGATCTGACAGGTAGAGTTGTGTGCTCATAATAGCCTGGGATGCTACAGGCAAGTTTTGTGACGCATGTAATAAGTCCTGAGAATTCCACAGTATGGCCAGTGATGATGAAGGCCTGCAGGAGGTGGGCCTACATCCAGTATGAAAAAGGACTGGCTCTGTAGAACTTCCTATGATGAGTAGATTCAGAGATTGGTTGAGATAGCAACAGCAGTGACGATGATGATGACGATGCATTAATGACGATGATCCCAAGAAGAAGACTTGTCTAGCAGATCTGTGTCGAGAAATACCTTCCTAGTTAAGAGGGAGTGTTGATGTATATGTAACTTCGGAATGCATTTCATCTGTGTATTTTATATATATTTATTGTACCCTTATAAGAGATGTGTTATTCCTCTTTAAGGAAGTGTCGTCATGTGGATTGACAAGTGTCGCAAGTGTGTGTACTTGCCGATGGGTTATTAGACCACCACGTGTGGGGTCGACCCTGAAATATATATTATAATGTGAATGTACCTAGCTAGACAAGTCGGCCCCATAAGGTCACTGGGAAAACAGGTTAGTATAAATAGAGATCAAGTGATCTCTATTTAGATTATTCGGAAAAGTACATCTCTCTCACTCAAAAAGTGGCACACTAGTGAGGAGGAGGATCATCTACTACTAGGAGACTATCGCATTGTATTTTGGCTGTACTTTGGTTGAGCCATTGCTCTCTCTATCTCTGAGGAAGTTGTGGGGTTTTTCACCTTAGGGTTTTCCCCACGAAAACTCTGTGTCTCTTGTCTCTTATGCTTTTGATTCTTGTGATGCTTGTCATACTTATTATGATTGTCATGCATTGATATACTGTATATGTTATTCTCTCAGTAAAGATCCTAGAGGATTGTGAATTAATGCTCAAAATTTAATAGACCTTTCCTCAATGACCTTCCGCAATGACCTTTCCACAATGGCATTTACGCAATCCCCAATCCGCCATGTGTAATGCGGGATTTGGGATTTCGGCTTTGTGCTTTCTGGAAAATTACCTTTCTGCTATCCGCAATGCGGAAACTTACTTTTTCTCCCTTTTGGAAAATCATTGTCTCGTAATCTTCAATCTTCAATGCAGAATGTGAGATTTAGAAACATACTTTTGCACCATTTGGAAAATTGTTGCTCTGCAATTCACAATTTGCAATGTGAAATGTGGAATGAAAAAACTTATCTTTGTGCTCTTTCGAAAAATGTTGCTCTGCAATCCACAATGCGGATTGCGAGAATCTAAAAATGGACTTACGAAACGCCATTTTAACCGTTGATATGATTTTCTCCTTGATCCTAGCCGTCCAATCTTCTTTTGTTACGGAAGAAATCCATATTGCTAGTTTTTCTTGCGAAAGAGCCCTATTTCCTTTTTTCCCTCATTTTCTTGTCGTGGCTCGGTCATTTTAGCTTGGATTTTTTTGACACTTGGGTATTTTTTGGGTTTCTTAGCTCTTTCTTTGGTGCAAAATGTTGATCAGTGAAGCTTGGGGTTGTCTCTTCCTCCTCGGTGGGAACGTTACAAGATGGGAGTTAACAATGGCTCCAACCAGGGATGTTATCCTCCCTGCGAGGTAGTAAGAACATGTAGACTAGTGACCTGGTCCCTTTGATCATGCCAAAAACTCCATCTGTAAGCTATTCCCAACTCTGAAAACTTTGCATCCATACAGGAATCCAAACTGCAAACCAAAAATGAAGGCATCATACACTACTGGAAACTGAATTGACTTCAAAACCTTCCTGACATATATACAAATTGAAATTCAAAAAATGAAGACATTTATTGCTAAAAAATACACTCAAAATGCTGAGATTATTCTTCATATCTACCTACCCTAACTTGGTGGAAGAAATTTGAAATCAAGTGATGCTAAAGTGCCAATGTAACCAATCCAACAACTGGATATTTGAATTAAGCATGCATTCAAGGCCTCCAATCGGGAAAAGAAATCCGAACTGTGCGAACTTAAACTGAGGATTTGAATCATTCTCAAAACTCATCCTTTTTGAAGAACCCATTTCACTGACTGATTCTAGGCCAACCATTAAAAACTCTTTCTCTGATGTCTCTAGAAAGGATGCAAAAGGATTTTGAAAAGTAAGAGTGAACACCACTTGTTGATCAGTAAAGAGGGAGGGACAATCTACATCTAAGGCCTTTTCCGATTCACACGCATGAGGAAATATGCCAGGTCTTTCTTTCATAGGAGTTGCTTCTTGACTGAAATTATTTTCACAACACATAGCAACAACCTGATCACTTTCTTGATCCTGCACGTCAAGAAGGAAGCTCATGTATTTTGGACATTCATCAATTTGAACGTTATTCAACTATCCAGCAAAAACCTGATCTTGACTGGCTAGAAAACTTGATTTAGCCAAACCCTGCTCTTCAAAAGCACCTGATGATAGCTTCTTCTCTTCATTATTTTCCTGCATTTATTCATTATAATCATCATAAATTGGGCTATAGTCTAGGGTTTCAAAACAAGGGATTTCAAATTCTTTATTCTCATGTGTTCCTTTGAATATCTCAGAGAAAGGAAACAATGAACAACTATCCTCACTCTTTTCTTCGTCCTCCAGAGAAGGCATCTGACACTGAACATAAGGATATTGTGACCATTGCTGCCAACATATCTCCTTATCCACTTCTGGAAACCTTGTGTAATTTTCCATAGGCTCATATTCCTATTTTTTATTAGGAGCCCTAGAAATCTCTCTCAACAACTCAAATGAAGAGAAACAAAAGGGTAAAGTGTCTCCTTCAATAGGTTTACTGTTTTCCCTGTTCGCATCATTGTGATCATGAACTATAGGTTTATTCCCTTTAATAGATGACTGGAAACTTACAAGACCTCCATCTGGTTGTTCAAGTAAACTGTTCATATAATCATCCCCATCTTCATCATAGATGGGTAGATTGAAATATTATTGAGAACCATCAATAGTAAAATATGCAGCAAGATCATGCTGGTTATAATCTTCAGTAAACAGATCGTTATACCCTTCTTCTCCCTCTATTAAGTCCTCAACAAAAGGTGGCCTGATTGGTTGATTTTCACCCTTCCTATGATCTCTTGGTATTCCCTGTGGGGCAGGAGGCCTCCTATAATTATCATTTTGAGCTTGAGGCTCCAGGTTTTCTCTGGAAGGAGGTTTGTTGTCAAGGGAGATCCTATCCACTAGCCTTTTCATAGTACTCATCATCTACTCAAATTTGGTATCAATGGATTGGGATGTGGAAGGTTGGGCAACTTCATTAGATCTCTTTCTCTCAGCTTCATTTATGTGTCTCATTTTACCTGAGACCATCAAATTAGCTTCTACTTCTACAACATCTTCTAATATATCAGATAGAGTGACATATCTCCTTTCTCTCAATATGAGAGAAAATTCACTGTCAAAACAATTAGCATAATGAAGCTTGGCTGCCCCTACAAGAGGCTTGATGTCTACTGGGATAGAATTATACATCCTCATGAATCTAGATGAAAACTATCGAACAATCTCAACATTGGTTTTCTTTGTGTTTTCATACTGAGTGAGAATACGGAGAAGACTTTGCTTATCCTTCCATCTGGCCAGGAAATCCTGTTCAAATATCTCATAGGCAGCAATTTATCCATTCGGAAGGGTTTTGAACCACTTCTTCACCTCTCCTGCAAGACTTTGGGAAAATAACCTCATCTTGATATCATCTTCATCCACCTCTTCTAGGTCTATAAAATCATTAAACTGGTCCACATGCTGTTGTGTAGAACCTTTTCCTTCCCCATCAAATCTCATGAGGTGTTGGGCATAACCCACAGGTAGGCCATTGAGATTGGCTGGGAGGGATAAAGGGGCATACCTGGCAGTTGTAGCTCTTAGTTTTAGCTGAGAAGCAAGGGGGGTTTTTGAAGCAGTAGGAGGAACAACAGGTACTAAAATGGTAACGTTGGGAACAGTAGGAGGGGTAATCAGGGCTTGGTTACTTTTGCTAGCAGCTTTACTAAAGGGAAATAGGCCACTATTTTCTTCTTGGTCTTGTAAATTTTCCCACAAAGCACTTAGACAATGGGTTTGGAACCTTCTTTGGACAAACAAGGCTTCTCTTAAATTTGTTTCAAATCTAGACCTAAATGGGGAAGGCTCAGTCCTTAAAACTGCAAATACACTCTCTATGGCATGTGCCTTCTTTTTAGGTAAAGAAAAGGATCTGGTTAATGGAGAAATACCTTGTATAGAGAGTGCAACATCGAATTTGGTATTAGGGGGCTCACAAGACTGATCATGGTCAGAACTAGGTATGTGAGATGAAGAGATATCTACAGTATGTAATGAAGGATATACAAAAGGGGATGGATAGTCTTGGTTGGAATGCAGCAAACCATGAAAGATTATTTTGATAAACTCAGAAAGAGACATGAAATAACTGATAAATAAGAATACAATATCTTGGAGAAACCTCACACTTGAATACCTGATTTTTATACAATTCTTTTCCATATCCTTCTACAATAAGTTCGCTCTCTAATGGAATCGCCAGTTTAAAAGTTGGAGTCACTAGGGAAAATAATAAAACCTTAGAACTTTAGACTCTCTGTTTTCCCTCAGAGGTCCGATTTGATACTGTGAAAACCATAGATTCTCCCCAGTGAAGTCGCCAGAATGTTATCACACAAGATTTTCTTGGGTTGTGCCGAGAAAGACCATGGGGTAACTGTTGCAAACCAATCTTTAGTGGATGGAAACAAGACTTTCCAAATAAAGAGAGGGATGTCTCTTTAGTGATTCCAGCAATGGGATATAGCTTGAATGGGATGGGATATTGGTAAAAGTGGTGGCTATACCTCCAAACAATGAATTAAAAGGGGTTTTTGGTTGGTTGGAGTTAAGAACAGGAGGACAGTTGCGCATGGAGTCAACTTCAGTGGGTTTACTGTCACCAATGAAAGATTTAGAACACGATTGTAGAGGCAAGAGGCAAGGTAGGTGGGGTTCTTTCATGTCGAAATGATCAGTGGGTGAAGGAAGAAAAAGGGGACAAGTTCCATTACAAGGTTAGAGAATTTGCAAGTGAATTGTAACCTGCAAATTTGTTGGTGTCCAATATTGTCACCATTTTTTATCATTTAATTTACTCGAAGTGGAATTATTTCTATCGTTTTTGCTATAGTAAGTTGTTTTCTTAGCCATTCATCTCATCAAACAGTCCAAGAATGCATAAATTCACTTACCATGCAAATCTTGTTATATTTCATATATTATGGTTTATTTATGATTAACATGATGTTTTTGGGCGTAATTAACATTTATGGTTTTAATTGACGGGCTATGATTTGAAATTTATCCATCCTTCATCCCATGCACTACGTGCTTAGCCTAAAATTCTTTCAGCTCATCGTTCATCCCTCCATTAAGCCCATGAAATCCATGGTTGATGCATCTCAGACCGTTGAATGAAGAGGAGGACACGTGGGTTCTATTTTCCACGTGGCGCTGATGGTTAATGAACCATTGTTCTAGAAGATTCTTCCTTATGCTCTCCAAGCGTGACAGCACATATCACATCCACGTGAACACGTTAACCTCCAGTTCGTCTGCGCATTCAGCCCAGAATCACGCACATCTGCTCAGCTCTTGCACACTGTTGTTTTGGAAGGAGTTGGCCTGTTCGCACTCATTTGGATGACATAAATCCCATTCCCATACTCAGTATGCCAACGTAACTCCTATGCCCACATCGACGCTCTAGCATATGCTTTTGCTCACGTTTTGAGGAAACGAATGCTTAGCTGTTCGAATTGGAAAGGATTGACGCCGAGGAGATGGGTAGATGCCCCCTGCACTGTTATGTATTATTTAATCAGTAGTTACAGACATTAAACATTTCTATTATTAGAGAGGTCGACTCTGTCGACGCTCTCACGAATTGTAACTTATAAATAGCCGCCTCTGTGATTGAGATGAGTTAGTCCTTAAGCTTCTGAATTTACGATGGTTTTCCAGTCTTAGTCCAAGCATTTGCAGTCGTAGATAGTTTGAAGACAGACTCTGTAATTTTTCTCAAGTTAATGGAAGTAGCAGCTTGTTGATGTTCTACTGGTAGTCGTTTAAGTTGAGCTAGTTCACCCTCCGATTCCTGGGAAGGGCCCCTCATCAACTGAAGGTTTTATTTACATTTTCTGCATTTCTTTTTCTTGCAATTAACTAGTTTCTTTCCTGTGTGTGTAATCTAATTCATTTTCCTGTGTGTATTACCTTCATTTCTCTGTAATTAATATTTTGCTTTCAATACAACTGTCACATCCCCTTCCATCAATCCGGTGCAAGGGAGGGAAACATGACTGACATACCGGGCTTATTGGAAATCTCAGCCCCAGTCATTACTAATAAATTGATAACAATTAAAAACTTCTGTGTGTGAATACATAATCAACATAAACACAACATAAATAAACACAATTGCACATAGACAAACAGTAATGCATCAGCTTATTTAACCCAGGCAGATGATGAATCAACATGCAGAGAATTCAGTCTCATCCTCATGCTTTGCACAAGCTTCATATCCACCATATTAAGATATTCATTTCATCTCATCAACACGAACAATTACATTCAGAGTTAACACATTGCAGAACACATAATGCATATAAATTAATCCACAAAGAATACTTATCTTGAAATGAAAATGTCCAAACAACTGGCTATGTGAAAGCAACATTCCACCCAACCATAGATCTCTATCCAGCCTGTATTCTTTCAACTGAGAGATCACCCTCAAGTTGGGTTGTGTATCCACTAAGGAGGAACTAGACAGGCTCACTCACAACCATGGATTCACTCAAATGGTCATGCTAAGCCAACACACAGCTGGGTTTATCAAGCATGCAATAAGGAAAGGATGAGGATGTTAAGCCAGTGAGTTCAACCACAGAGCTACAGGCATCTCAAGCTAAACTCAAGCAATCCAATCCTCTGTTCAAACATCCACACTTGGATTTTCTCTCATTTCTGTCAACAAACAACTCAATCCCGTCACTGGATTTTTGGGCTATAAAAACCGTGTTTTCCAATGGATTCTGAGGTAGCTAATGCTATCAAATTTGCCCCAAGGTTCATGCCTATGGATTCCCCATTGGATTTCACTATCAAATACCAATTCTGGGCATTTATGGCTATTCAAAATGTGGGTTTTTTCACAGTTGCGATTTTTGTTTTTTCTCACTGCTGGGAATTTGTTTTTGGATGAAAATTGATGCTGAGTTCTTTCACAATGGGATGGGAATTAGGAAGAAGAAATCCCCATGAGGTAGAGTGACTTGTGGTACAAGAAAACAGAGCCCATACTCTGCCATACGAATTAATGGGCTGCCCATGCTCCATTGAAGCCATGGACTGAAATCTTCAACTACTTCCTTACAACAGAAATAAATGTCATCAAGGAAACTCAAATGGGTTCTCACAATGACATTTGGCAGCATATGATTCATCCCCACAACCCCCTCACCACTCCCTAGTGGATACACATGTCCCCTTCTCATTCGTTGCTTCCATAGCCAGTTTTGGTATTTTATTACATGATATTTATTTACATTATTTTTACAATGTTCCATGGCTAAATAGCACATGGGTAACATAATATCTAATACTTTCACTTTTTAAATAAAATTCGAGCTTCCACTAGCGGGGCCTTGGCCTTGAGCTCCACGCTAGGAAAACATACATCACATGTATACAATATTTACATTAAAAGCTAATATATCCTAAGGGTCAAAATGGGGTATTACAATCCCCTCCCCCTTAGAATAACACCGTCCTCAGTGTTCCAATACTTGGAATACATATACAATTTACACGTCCAAAATTTTCAAAACATTTTTGCAGACCTGCCCTGCATTCTATCATTTACTTTGAACTTTCAGGATCAAGTCTTTTGGATTCCACAAGCTTCTCCTGCTGGTTCTGACCTTTCAGCTCATCCACAAGTCTGAAAACTTTATGGCTTATACCATTCTGATGTTCCTTTGTTGGACAGTTGCGGAGGCAATGATTCCCTCCACATTTTCAACCTTTCACTGGCTGCTTCATCTTTACCTGCTCAATTTCCTTTGAGGCTTCATGTCTGGAACGTTTCTTAATGGACCGATTGGATGAATGCCTCTTCATTGACCCAATGTCTCCTCTACTGTTGATTTCTTCCAGATTTCTTTTTACCTCCCTTTGGAGACAACTAGAGTCCTGCAAAACCTTGTGGTTCATCTCATTTTGCCTCTTCTGTATCTTGAGCATCTCTCCAAGATTTTCTTAGGTCTTGGAAATTGTTTGAAGAAGACTTTCAGCCAATTCCAATAGCCTATGGTCTGCTGCCATGGTCACTGTGCACAGCTGGTTCTCACTTTGCTTACAAGCAACACTTGCTTTGCAACAACTACCACAAATTAGTTTCACTTTCCCACCTGTGAAATTCATCATTGTAATTCTGTTAGGCCAAGCATAATATAAACATTAAAATCAATCAATTAATTTCCAATTGACATGTGTAGCCCATGCTTTATCCATGAGACTTTCATACTTTTCATGCTTTCCCAACAGGAACATGAGCTCATTCATGTCCATTCTTTCACAAGGAATTAACTACTTCAGCATTCATAATTTATTTTAAGCAAATAAACACACTCTACTTTCAGCCATACATGCATTCAACAATTTTCTGTTTTTATAAATGCATTAATAAAAAGGAAAGAGAGAGTAGTAAGAGTTTTCTCCTCTTCTTCTTGTTCCATTCTGGAACCCATACCACCACTGTGGTTTTTATGTTCCTAGCCTCTTTCACTTCCATGTGAATGCTTGACCAGCCCTTGTTGGCTGTGACACTTAGTGTCTATGGTCTTTTTCAGACCTCACAACAATGGAGTCCCTCCACATGATTTGTCTACAACTCTTGGCTGCTAGGACTCACACATTTCCACTAGCCCCATCTTCCATTACTACTCACGTTGAGCTCTTTAGGATGGTTACATGTCCACATACATCCCTAGGATGCCTTCATAGTCCTTGCTTCCAACAATACCTACACCCAAATATTGAATCAATTCGCATGTTCAGTTTATTTTCATAGGATTTATCTTTAAACAAGAGTTTAGGGAATCATAACCAAATCATATACACATGTATATTCATATTAAATAAGCAAGAATCTGCAATATAATCAAATACTTATCTACATTGGATGTCTTCACTTTATTCCATAGGGTCCTTCTTTGCTTTACAAGCCTTGGATCGCCTATGGAATTGGATGTTTGGCTAACACACAGGCTGCCCCACAACATCAAATTGTCTTGTATGTTTGGCCAGCACGTAGGCTACTCCACAACATCAAATAGTCTTGTATGTTTGGCCAGCACGCAAGCTGCTCCACAACATCAAATAGTCTTGTATGTTTGGCCAGCACGCAAGCTGCTCCACAACATCAAATAGTCAATGCTCAACCAGTCACTCTCTGGATTTACCAAGCAATTTATAGTTCTTTCAGGGTCCTTGCTTCCTGTATTATGCGTTTCCAACCAAGAAACAATAGTGTATTAGCTTAGCCATTAGAAGACTTATACCTGAAATCTTTATTATTCCAAACAAGAAATAAATGGAAATGAATACTTATCTGTATTATGCGTTTTCTCTCTGGTCCACAGGGTCTTTCTTTTCTTTATAAGCCTTGGGATCCTCCTATGGACTGGGATGTTTGGCCAGCACGTGGGCTGCTCCAAAACATCAAGTAATTAATGCCCAACCAGTACACCTTCACGTCGATTGGATTTACCAAGCATTAGGTGGTGCCCAACCAGTCCCATACCTAGTTGGCCCTCTCCATTTCCAAGCCAGCACATCCATCTAGATCATCGGCCAATGGAAGGTAACTGCGCCACTAACCATTATAGGTCAAGGATCTACTACTCTGCCTTAGGCTTGCATCAGCCTTTCACATGTGTCACAATCCCTCAATGCGCATAACAATTCTTCACCCACACAAGGGTGGCACTCTTTCTTTTGTGCAAACCTGCGGTTCCCTTTAAGAACTCTTTAGGTGACTTTCTTAACTGCAGGATATCATGGCCCCATGATACCCACTTACACTACACAAGGGTTACCACTGCTCATACAGTCCTCTTGAGTACCATTTTCTTCAATTTTCCCTTTAATGTGCAGCACCAAATTTCATATGTATAAGCTATCAACACAAAATGGATAAGCAAGCTCATTAGTATTGTTGCTCTAAAACTGTAAACATATTTCATAACATTCACTATCCAACATTGAAACACCAGGAATGCATCCATTCCCTTAGGGTGCAGTCAATATTGGCATCCCTAACATAACTCAGCACCAGAAAGGTGTGCACTCCTCACTGATGTGAACTATGTAGGTCCTAATCATATTCAAGCAATATGCCATAATGGAAATAAAATCAGAATAGGCTCTGCATATTTAATCTAACAATTAAACATGCATATTCTTAGCTAGGGTGAGAGAACACTTATCCATTTGCAGATGTAGTCTTTCTTTATTAATGAGGAATGGGGGCTCCTTCTCTGAGTTGACAGTCCCTTGGTTTTCCCTCCCAACTCGTTTTGATGTTACATAACCCTCATATGTCTTACTAACATAATATTTACCATCTCACTCATATTTTTCACCAATCATGCAGTGCGGATGAGACATTCATAATGTCTAATGGCGTTTCACCCGAAACCCATTTCCAAATCATGGAATCCCTTCCCATGAAATTTGGCTTCTGCAGGCCCTCTCTCTTGGTCTTACTACAATGTGTCTTCCTGGAACACTTATTAAAAATCCAAACAGTCAGCAACATTTAACATTAAAATTCAAATCTGATTGTTTCATAACCAATCAATGGCACTAATAATTAAATTCAATATGAATTTGCAACTCTGTCTACTATAGAAATTGATTTTCTTAACCATAAGGCTATCCTCATATTGCTTGGCTCTTGTAAGTGGTACCATTATGTCCATTACAGATTTAAGTTTGCTACCATACATGGACATCCACCTACAACATGTCCTCTTGACACAATTTTACATAATCCAAACAGTCATTAGCAATTATTAGCAAAATTTCAAATCTAAAAATTTACAAATCTGAGATTTAAAAATTTGTAATTCACAATTATTCTTTCTAACAGAATTTAAAGTTTGCAATCATGAATTCCTTCTCATTAGGTTTGGCTCTTTCACATGGTAGATTCCATCCTTCATCATGGACTTACCCATATTGCCATGCCTAGAACAATCTACATGTAGTCAAAAATTTCAATCAACCAAACACTTGTAAGCCTCTATGCATATAATGTTTTTATGGCTGCAACAGTCCTGAAGCATTTCCAGAATTATAACATTCCCATAATTCAAACACTTCTAACTATTAATGTATCAATATCACCAAACTCATTTACATCACGTAAATCAGTATCATACTAAAATTGCAAGGTAGAGTCACATCATTTATGCAATCAACTTAAAGCTTTTAAATGCTCATTAATTCATAGCCATATCATTTATACAACTCTATCCTTCCAACAGAGCACTCTGGAAGCCTATCAATCATGACTACCTTCATGCAATTCTTCCCCTACATTCATGGCATCTCATGAAATGATCTCAGAATTATCATTAATTCATAATTTCATCTATTGCTCAATTGTAATGAAACATATACATATATCACAATCATGCATGCACATAATACATCTCCTCAGGTGTAACTACCCTAATGCATGCATATTCACAACATTTACTCAAGTTTTTCATATGCATTCACTCAATGCTTAACTACAAGATTTATAAAATCTCTTAATGCACACCCATTCAATGCCACATTGCATTGTTTCATGAGTACTATGCATTCAAGCATATTATGACTTAATCATGACTATCTCATATAACATGCATTACCATAATCAAGACCACCAGTCCTCACTTGCTTTGGTTATTAAGCTGATAACCAACATACACATGGCATGATGTATTTTATATGAATGCAATCTAAATTTCTAAACAGCCACATGGTATGAGGCCTCTTTCCTTCACCACTTCATGCTCCACCACACTATGGCAGTATGGCATTCACATGAATGTATTTCAACTCCAAATGCATACCATTTTATGATTACCAGGTTCAATGGATTCTTACCCAATCCCCTTCAACACTTATGCAATCATCATAAGTAAACCATTACCTGCATGGCTCCCATTTACACCTTTTATGTTACCTGATTTGTTGGTTTCTTACAGCAGATTGCAGCATTCTTCCACGAATCTCTTGATCATGGATTTGCTGCCCTAGCCTTTTCTTCATAAGGTTTGTTGGCCATATGTAGCAACATCATCATCTTTAGCCATGATTCTGTTGTCTTTGGTCCTACAACCAATACCAACACCAATAGTGATTATCAACCACAATATTTACCGTTAGTGGTTCTTTGCATATGTAAAATCCCACTACTTTTACCAATATGTAATATCATATGCGTGCAAAATCATATTCTCATGCATTGTGCATGCTTATTAGTATGCCAACCAATGCATATTCATGCCACTCATCTAATCTCTTGCATTTTCAGCATTCTCATGCCATAATTTTATGCACATAAAGCTTATAAAATATAAATACAGTGGCAAAACGGGGTTAAGGGATTCTCCCTTTCCAATCCTTCATCAACACATGGGATTCCTCTTCCACATCATAGTTGGTATGATTTCATGGCCTCTATGAAACACACAAGGAATCATTAGATATGATTTAATCACCAAGCACAAATTCAATACATATACTCATGCATAATATTCTAACTTGCTACTTTCCAGACATGCAATTCTAGAAATTGCCCATATTGACAACAATTTTGTCTAAACAGCTGCTTGCACTTTCTGCTCTCATTAACTATGGATCATGATAATCCCATTCAAATTTAGACTATGCAGCATTGCTCCCTGATGGATAAGATTTCCAATGCCTATCCACTTGCTCCATTCCGACATCGGGTGTAGAAACTGCATTACTTCAAAATTGACAACTTTCACCACAATTCTGCACATTTTTACACAGTTGTATTTTGGTCTGGAATGCCAACTTCAGCCACCTGTGGAAGAAAATCTATGAAGAATCACAAAAACATTTCTACTAGGAGAAGTTAGTCTTTATGACAAGGAACGATCAAAAACTCGCAGATCTTTGTTCTGAAGCACCATTCATCTTCTATAAAATTCTGGGTTTGACTACTTTTCACTTTTCACATTTTTCCAAAATTCCAAATTTTGGGCCAAAAATGGCTATTTCCCAAACGGTGCATTTCTGGAAAATATTCGTATGACGGAATATGTCTAGTTTACTGAGAATATGAAATGTTGAGTTTATTAATTTTTCTCATTCCGAATTATAGGGTCACTTTCAACCATTGCAAGCTTTTCAAAATCCCAAAAACGTGGCCCGGAATAGTGCTTTTTGGCCTTCTTGCACACCCCGACTCCACCTCCTTTGTATTTTGGCTCCAAAACTCCAAACTTAACACCGTTCCTGCTCCATGACTGCCCCATATAAGTTTCAGCTCAATCCGACCTTCTGTCAAGCGTCGAGACACAGATTTGTAAAAGTCATTCATTCTGATTTTATGCCAAATCGGAGCATAATGGGCTTGGGATCTTCACTGGATCATTTATGGCCTCCGTCAATGGCCTTAGAATGCCCCTGAACTCATCAAATTTCGACCTTGCAAGCTCCTGTAATCCAAAAATCAAATTTCGAGCTCTATGCTCTTTTTTTTTTTTTAATATCCCGCCACACACAAACCGTAACCTAGAACCCGAAATAAGGGATCAGGATTGTGGAAACCAGAACGCAGCTTTTCAAACTCCTGTGACCCCGCAACCCGTAACTCGAAACCCGACATCCCGAAAGCCGAAATTGCGGGTTCGGGATTTCATAAATCCAGAACGAAATTTTCAAAATTCGCGTTCCCGAAACCCGAAACCCGTGGAACACCTTCATCCCTGCACCTTCTGGGGTTCATAACTCCTTCGTCCCTTGGCCAAATGAGGCGAGTTTGGTACCGTTGGAAATCTCTTGGAGAGATCTATGCACCTGTGTGATCCTCTTCCATACCTGAGAAATATGACCCTGCCATTTTTCCAATAAAAAATGCCACCCCGACTTCACCAATACTGCATTAAAACATTATGTCACTTGCCTGTAACTCAAAGTTTTGGCCCAAGTAGCCCCAGTGATGCAAGCTGAGCTCTAATACCACTCTGTCACATCCCCTTCCATCAATCCGGTGCAAGGGAGGGAAACATAAATGACATACCGGGCTTATTGGCAATCTCAACCCCAGTCATTACTAATAAATTGATAACAATTAAAAACTTTTGTGTGCGAATACATAATCAACATAAACACAACAGAAATAAACACAATTGCACACAGACAAAAAGTAATGCATTGGCTTATTTGACCCAGGCAAATGATGAATCAACATGTAGAGAATTCAGTCTCGTCCTCATGCTATGCACAAGCTTCATATCCACCATATTAAGATATTCATTTCATCTCATCAACATGAACAATTACATTCAGAGTTAACACATTGTATAACACAGAATGCGTATAAATTAATCCACAAAGAATACTTATCTTGAAATGCAAATGTCCAAACAACTGGCTATGTGAGAGCAACGTTCCACCCAACCATAGATCTCTATCCATCCTGTATTCTTTCAACTGAGAGATCACCCCCGAGCTGGGTTGTGTATCCACTAATGAGGAACTAGACAGGCTCATTCACAGCCATGGATTCACTCAAATGGTCATGCTAAGCCAGCACATAGCTGGGTTTATCAAGCATGTAATAAGGAAAGGATGAGGATGCTAAACTAGTGAGCTCAACCACAGAGCTATAGACATCTCAAGCTAAACTCAAGCAATCCAATCCTCTGTTCAAACATCCACACTTGGAATTTCTCTCATTTCTGTCAACAAATAACTCAATCCTGTCATTGGATTTCTAGGCTATAAAAACTGTGTTTTCCAATGGATTTCGAGGTATTTAATGCTCTCAAATTCTCCCCAAGGTTCATACTTATGGATCCCCCATTGGATTTCACTATCAAATACCAATTCTGGGTGTTTATGGCTCTTCAAAACGTGGGTTCTTTCACAGTTGCGATTTCTGGTTTTTCTCACTACTGGGAATTCATTTTTGGATGAAAATTGATGCTGGGTTCTTTCACAATGGGATGGGAATGAGGAAGAATCAATCCCCATGAGGTAGAGTGACTTGTGGTACAAGAAAACAGAGCCCATACTCTGCCATACGAATTTTTGAGCTGCCCATGCTCCATTGAAGCCATGGACTGAAATCTTAAACTACTTCCTTACAACAGAAATAAATGTCATCAAAGAAAGTCAAATGTGTTCTCACAATGATATTTGGAAGCATATGGTTCATCCCCACGGCCCCCTCACCACTCCCTAGTGGATACACATGTCCCCTTCTCATTCGTTGCTTCCATAGCTAGTTTTGGTATTTTATTACATTGTGTTTATTTACATCATTTTTACAATGTTCCATGGCTAAATAGCACATGGGTAACATAATATCTAATACTTGCATTTTTTAAATAAAATTCGAGCTTCCACTAGCGGGGCCTTGGCCTTGAGCTCCACGCTAGGAAAACATACATCACATGTATACAATATTTACATTAAAAGCTAATATATCCTAAGCGTCAAAATGGGGTATTACAACAACCCTCCTTCTTCTAAGTAGAATGGTCGATCAACAGTTCAGTAATTTGATAATTTATAGTTTGTTTTCAGTCTTTCTTCTATCATCGTAGATAGATATTGCTCCCAAATTCTTCCCTAGTTAGAATTCATTTCCTTCTTTTCTACTCTGTTAGTTTTTCTTCCTGTTTGTTGTAGGTTAATTCTTCTTTCTTCTATTTCCAACCTTCTTCCTACTTCTCATAGAATCATTATTTCTCTTAGGTAATGATTTGCATAGATAATTCCTTAGCCTCTAATCATCTCTCTACTGCTTCCTCTACACAGTAGGATTATTTGCATAAAGCCAACTGGTAATTAAATCATCCAAAAACTCTTCTTTTCCTCACTTTAAAACGTTTTCCTCCATTCAGATCGTCATTCGGACTACCTTTTAGACCGACGTTCGGATCATCATTCGGACCTGTGTGTTTTCTGTATTATTTTAGGCCTTTTTCCGAATCTAATTTCTTCTGCCTCTTAATCATCATTCTTCCTGTTCCTCCTTAATAGTTTGAGATGTAATTCAATCTTGTTTTACGTTATTTGGAGTTTTTAATTCAATTGTCATCATTGTTTCCTCCTTTCTTACTTCTTCCTTATCTTCTTCTTATCTTTCTTCCAAACTTTAGTTCTTTAACCAGTTTTGTTACTTAGTTACTGTTTAGAATGTATGAATGTTGTTCCTAAATAGTTTATTTTCAAGTTATAGTTGATGATTCAATTTCGTTGAGTTTTTTTAGTTTGTTAATCTTAAGACTAGTTTCTGTTTAATGAAGATGTTCATGTTGCAAGATCTAGATTAATAATAAAATATCTTTATCAAGTTTTCTACTTGCTTCCAAATCTAATATAGTTCAGTTTAACATATTTTTTTAGTTCTTAGACTTGCTTCTAACTCACACTAGTTTCATGTTGTTTACATATGGATAGACAGTAGTTCATAATGTTTAAAGTTAGTAGTAGTTTGTTGATTTTTAGTTTACATTTGTTTATAGAAGTTAAGTTAGATTTACTTCCATTTAGCTTCCTCATTACATTTGAAAGTCATTACGATACATTTACTCCAGTTCCTATTACATTTGATGTACGTAATCAAGAAGAGCGGAATTAGATGGTTTAGTCTAAATTAATTTACATTTACAAGTTCTCCCTATTAAACATCTAATCTCCGTAGCTCTGATTCTATCCATAGTTGTTATCTGGAAGTTGAATTTGGTGGTTTCTTACTTTTCTAGAAGTAGTTTGTGTTCCAGTATTTGTTTCCATCTTTCTTATTAATTAACCATAGAGGTAGAGTAGTATGATCTAGTACTATTCTGATCTATGATTTAAATGTATTCTTAAATATTTAACTCAGTTTTTCATTTTGAAAGATCTTTTGATTATTTTCCTTACTAAACATTTTTAGGTTTGACAAACCTGGAACTTTAGAACCTTTTCTACCTTGGCATATATTTTGCTTTCAACTCTAATTTTACTGATCCTGGTTGATAATTAATCTTAGGTGTTGTTTTTAATTTGAGATAGCTCACACACACAACATTTTGGCATCGTTGCCAGGGAGTTGAAATAGGTATAATTCAGTTGAAGATAGGTATAAATTCTATTCCAAAACTTAGTGGTAACTTAGATTAGGCTGGTGGCGGGTGAGTGGTAAGACGAGAGGTAAGAACCTGCACATATGTTATAACATGCATCCCCAAAACCCAACAATAGTAGTTATGTAGTCAAATTTTCTTTCAGTTATAATTTGTTTTCATGAATAGGTCTAGAGATTCACAAGGTAGATTTATTAAAACTCAAATTCCTACTAAAATTCCTACTAACCTATACGGGGGACAAACCACCCCAACTACTAACTCAACAGAAAGGTATCGGAAGACACCTAAAGGGGATAGTCCTACTTGGAAGGATAAAGAAACCTTCTCTGGAAACATCTTAAAGGAAATCATAGGGACATCATAACAGTCTGTTCATAAAGAAATTCCACTAGAAGAACCTCAAGCTCGTATTGAGACTGAACTTAGACAAGAGGAAACTTTGAAGGGTAAAATTTTGAAACTTCTTAACCCTGCATTAGTCCAAAATCCCAAAGACACTACTTTTTCAATAGTGGGTTGTCCAGATTTGGTATATTTTGTCAATCCTGCACAAGTAGATGCCCTTTTTCGGAGCTCTACAAACATCGTCATCTCACAGATTGACACAACAATAGTAGAACCTCCAAGACTGGATTCTCACGTAGCTGATCATTCTCCTCCTAAAAAGAAGAATACCCTTCCTGAAAAAGAACGTTGGGATATTCCATACTCACCAAGAAAGGAGCCACCTAGATTTTCTCTCTTTAGTAATAGAATCTTCATGGAGGATGAAAATGAAGATTGTGTCTGACAAGATGAAGAAGATGGAGAAGTTAGAACTGAAGGTACCTTCGGTTTTCCCATCGTAGACACTGCACAAGATGTTTCTATGAAAAGTATCCCTCCTTCCTCACTACCAACTTTCTATGGGAAAAGTAGTGAGGATCCGGACACATTCTTATTTGAGTTTGACATTTTGTGTAGAAGTTACAATAACCTACAAGATGGCCAAAAACTAAAACTTTTTCCTGCCACATTAAAATATTCTTCTCTTCAATGGTTCAAGGGATTAGGAGAATCTAGTATTAAATCTTGGGAAGACATGAAGAATGCATTTCTTCGGAAATATCAGGATTATTGTAGACCAAAGGACTCTCGCAATGATATTTTTAAAATTCAATAGCTTGAAGACGAGATCCTAGAGCACTATCTCGAAAGATTTAACTATGTGTTACACAAATCTAAATATAGTGATCTTCGGGAAGATGCAGTAAGAACACTCTTCCTTAAAGGAATCTTAGAAGAATTCTTGGATAACCTTAATCTCATGGCAGCAGGAGATATTTCTCATAAATCTTTTTCGGAGATTTGTGAACTATGTAGGAATTACTCTAGGAGCAGAGGGAAAGGTGGAAGACACTTTCGAGAATCTTATACTAGGAATTCAAAAGGAAACACATCTGGTCCTGGTGGAGTTACAAGAGTAGAGTTAGGGAACCTATTAGAAAATTTCAAAACAAATATTTTAGGAGCTATGGGTTCTCAGCTAGATGCACTACAAGCTAAAAAGAGACAGGATGAAGAGCGTGCAGCAATGAGTATTTTCTGCCCTAGGTGTAGAACTAAACATCCTCAAAGAGAATGTCCATTAAACAATGTTTCAGTTTCTCGCCTCTGTACAAAAGAGCATCCCAGTGATAGTTTTCCATCGTTACCCGGGTTGCAAGTTGTATACAAGAGTGGAAGTTTTGGTGAAACATCTAGGAGGCCTTGGCAGCCTAGGGATCAACCTTCGAGTCAGGATCCATCATTCCAATTTCCACCTTACTACCATCCTTCTCAACCTCCACAAAAATGGAACACTTCAGGTTGGCAGAATTGGCCACCGCAGTACCCTACTCAAAATGCTCAACAGCAGCAATGGACTCATGGATGGAGTGGACAAGATTTTGCTCAACCATCTCCTCCTATGCCTAACGATCCTTACCCACCTAATGTTCAACAATTTTTACCTGGATATGCACCTCCTTCACTACCCCCTATCCCACATCAACCTCCTCATTTCCAGAATATGAACCCTCCAAGACCCACAATATTACCCGCACAACCGATACCGGACCCTAACAACAAACCAACCCAAGCTCTTAATAACATTGGGTTATTACCTCTTCCATCGTATGCTATTTCGTCCGCACCAATACATGAAGTTCAATTGCGGTCTGGAAGAGTTTTGCAAGATCATCCTAAGTCATCAGTTGTTATTCAAGAAGAAAATGAAGCTAATGAAATTTTAAATGATTTCATTCTTGAAAATGTGGTCGTTCCTAAATCTTCAACACATAACCTTCCTCGTAAAGAAGTAATATCAGGAAATAAATCACCTCCATATCTGGAGCATCTAATAATAGAATAACCTGTAACTTACCCAGAATATAGCATCATAAATGAATTGAAAAATATTTGTATTAAGATTCTGTTATTACAAGCCATCAAAGATATACCAATCTTTGGTAAAGTGATAAAAGAACTATGCATTAAGAGACCAGGTAAGAAACAAAAAGACCCTCCAACAATACATGTCATAGGTGAAATCTCAGATTGTATAGCAGAACAACCTAGAATTCCGAAGTATACAAATCCAGGGAATCATGTAGTAACTGTTCTCATTAACAACACTACTATAGGAAACACACTCATTGATCTAGGGGCTGCTATTAACCTAATGACTACTACAGTTTTAGAAGCTCTCCAATTAGGACCATTCCTCCGCCCTACCCCAACAATGTTAGAACTAGCAGATCGTACTATGGTATAACCTACTGGGATGTTAGACAATATTATGGTGTCAGTAGCCTCATGGGAATATCCCATGGACTTCATGGTTATTCAATCAAAAGACCCATCTAGAGGGCATCCTATCATCTTAGGAAGACCCTGGCTGGCTACCGCTAATGCATTCATAGGATGTAGGGATGGAGAAATGGTTATTTCTGATGGGTTATCTACAAGAAGACTAACTTTATACCCACCAATACAGCCCGTAGCTGAGAGCTTATTTTGGTTAGATTGTCCTTTTGGAGAAGAAAACCTGGAAGAACTTTCCCTTGTTAGTGATCTTTCCTGGGCACTTCAAGAACAAAGTATTGAAAACGTGTTGAATCAATTTATTTCTTCCACCACATGTATAGACTTTCCTCAGTCTTTTTCCCAACTTGACCAAATTTTTGGAGACGAATTTCAAGAAAACATGAGTCTCTCAACATTTACAAGTACACCCTGTGTCTTTTCATTTGAAGAACAGCTAGGATCTTATACCGTACCATGTGAGGTTAGTTCCGAAAAATTCCTACATATAAATGCAGGTTTAGATGAGAGTCAGCAAAAGCAATTGTTAAAAGTTCTCAAAAGTCAAACTGGAGCTTTTGCTTGGGAATACACCAATATGAAGGGTATACACCCAGACACTTGTATTCACCACATTTACACAGACACAAATATACCTCCTGTCAGAAAACCCCAGAGGAGAATGAACCCAGCTCTCAAAGATATAGTAAAAGAATAATTGCAAAAACTTCTTGATGCTGGATTCATTTACCAAATTTCCAATAGTAAGTGGGTGTCCCCTCTGGTGGTAGTTCCAAAGAAAGTCACAGGGAAGTGGCATATCTGTGTTGATTTTCGAGAATTGAACAAGGCCACTCTTAAAGACTATTTCCCTCTACCCTTTATAGATCAGGTGTTAGATACCCTATCAGGGAAACAATATCTTTCCTTCCTAGATGGGTATAGTGGATACAATCATATATTAATAGCACCTGAGGACCAAGACAATACTACCTTTACTTGCTCTTGGGGGACTTATGCCTATCGAGTGTTACCATTTGTCCTTTGTAATGCACCTGCTACTTTCCAACGTGCAGTTCTCGGTATCTTTGCTGACCTTATACATGATTGTGTATAGGTCTACATGGACGATTTCACAGTCTATGGTAATACCTTCCAAGAAGCCCTTGACAACCTCAAGACAGTTCTTATTCAATGTCAGGACACAAACTTAGCCCTCAGTCATGAAAAATGCAAAATGTTATTAACCGAGGGCATAGTTCTAGGACAGCATGTCTCTCTTCAAGGTATCAAGGTGGATCCTACCAAGATAGAGATAATTGTCAATATTCGTCCTCCAAGGACTCCCAAGGAAGTTAGAAGCTTTCTTTTCCATGCAGGTTATTATAGGCGTTTTATAGAAAATTTCACCAAGATAGCTACACCCATGTTCAAACTACTCATGAAGGATGCAGAATTTAAATGGACTGAACCTTGTCAACAAGCTTTCGAAACTTTAAAAGAAAAGTTATCAGTAGCACCAGTACTTAGGGGCCCTAACTGGTCCCTTACTTTTCATATCTCTACTGATCCATCCGACATAGCTATAGGGGCAGTCTTAGGTCAAAAAGAGGAAAAGTTATCTTATGCCATTTATTTCGCCAGTAAAAACTTGACTCCTGTATAATCAAAATACACTATTACCGAAAAAGAGTTTCTCGTAGTAGTCTATTCCATCAATAAGTTTCGTCATTATATCACAGGATATGAAATTTTCATACATATCGATCATTCTGCTATTAGATTTTTTATGAATAAACCAGTTACCAATGGCAGAGTGACTCGGTGGCTTCTTCTGTTACAAGAGTTTAATATCACCATTGTTGACCGTCCTGGTCGAGAGAATGTAGTAGCAGACAATCTCTCCCGAATTCAAATTAACAATGATGATATTCCTATTGATGATAGCTTCCCAGATGAACATTTATTCATTGTATCTACTCGAACCCCATGGTTCGCAGACATAGCCAATTATTTGGCAACTGGAAAGATACCAAACCATCTCTCTCCACCCGAAAAACAAAGAATCATAGTTGAAAGCTCTAACTATTCATGGGTGGATAATGATCTCTTTCGTACAGGTCCTGACCTTATTATTAGAATATGTGTACGAGAGGATGAGATGGCAAAGATTCTTCATGCATGTCATGGTGGACCTTGCGGTAGACATTTTTCTGATAAAAGAACAACATATAAGGTTTTACATTCTGGATATTATTGGCCAAGCATCTTCAAGGATGCTGCCAAATATGTCAAAGGATGCGATAGTTTCCAAATAATGGGTAGACCTACGCCATCCGATGAGATGCCTTTGCAACCTCAAGTTATGATTGAGCTTTTTGAAAAATGGGCTTTAGATTTCGTTGGACCAATTTCCCCTATGTCTCGTAAGAAAAAGTACATTCTAGTTTGTACAGATTATGTAACCAAGTGGGTAGAAGCCAAAGCTTTATTCCGAGCCATAGAGAAATCAGTGGTAGAGTTTATGTATGAAGAAATATTTACCCGATTTGGTGTACCTAGGGAAATTGTAACCGATCAAGGATCTCAATTCACTTCCAAGTTAATGAAAGAAATTACTAATAAATATGGTATTAGACACTATAAATCTTCGCCATATCATCCCCAGGAAAATGGTCAAGTAGAAAGCACAAACAAAGTATTATAAGCTATCATGAACAAAACCATTCAGTTACACCACAAGGATTGGGCAGATAGGCTCCCAGAAGCCTTGTGGGCTTATAAAATAACTTGGAGAAACACCACTGGCCACACACCTTATGAACTTGTTTATGGAAAACAGGTTCTCCTACCCATTGAATTTCAGGTTAAGACATTTCGTATGGCTGCTCAGTTAGGAATGAATTTAGAAGAAGCACAGAAACAACGAATCCTACAAATAAATGAAGTAGACGAGATTAGACAGGATGCTATCCAACGAACAATCTTAATACAGAATCAACGTCAAAAATGGCATGACAGATACATTAAACAAAAACAATTTAAAACAGGATACTGGGCATTACTTTTCAATTCGATATACAAAAATTTTAAAGGTAAATTGACTACTCACTGGATGGGTCCTTATGAAATTGTTACAGCTTTCGATAATGGATCCGTTAAAATTAAAACAATTGATGACTCTCAAACTTCCTTTGTTGTAAATGGCCATAGACTTAGACTTTATCACCAACCTATATCTAAACAAGACTTTGTACAGAATGCCTTACAACAACAGGAGATGGAACTGGTACAAGAGGAAATCTTTCCTCCTCCTCCTAGTCCCTGAATTTCTAAAGGATTGTCTGTGTTTGTACATATGTAAATATATTGTGTTTTTGTTTTAATTATAATAATGAAGAGTTATTTCTGACAGGCTGATTGTATTTATACAGGGAATTCATTTGTATGATCAGCTCTTGAAATTTTTGCCATTAAAAACAGGAAAACGTTTCTCCCTTTTTAGATTTCTTATGAATTTTCTGTACATATGTTTTGTTTTGAATAAATCAAAATCATGTAACAACGGTTTTGCAGCTTAATTACAAGGACCTTATCCTATCATGCAATATTATTGAAAGGGAAGCACTTAAAAGATTTTTTTTTTATCCTAATCCCTTCTTTTTTTCAATTATTATTGAAATTGACATTTTTAGCAAAAGATAAAGTGTTCTTTATATTACCTTGCAACCATTTCATTCATGATTTTGAATATGATATTTGATTCAGGCATGCACATTTCTGATTATCGTTTAGAACCATTGCTTAAAAGGCCTATCTTAATTGCTATGATCTCAAAAAAATACTATCTTACACCTATGGATCATTGGCTTATCCTAGACTCATTATCAAAACTTGTCTCTTAAAGCATCTTTTAAAGGTAACTTGGAAGTGAATGTTATTTTTATTCTTTTGGGGAACATTACTGAACTCTTATGAAAGAGATAGATATAGATCAAAGAACAGCTTTAGGTTATTATCTTTTGACATGATCTTTAACATTGGCTATTATAAGTAAAAGTTGCTCATAAAGGTTCGTTCTAATATTTTGAATTATGTGTTTAAAAGGATTAGCACACTCTAGTACCAACTGGCTTCCTTACAAAAAATATATATATATACACATATACGAAGCAAACCTGTTGGGGTACTGAACAGGCCTACTGGCAATGGGTCCATGCTAAGTAAAATCTTAAACAAGGAAGCTAGGTGAATGCAAGTAAACCCGCCAGGGTACTAAACAGGCTCACTGGCAGCGGGACTATGCTTGCATGGTACCAAGATAAACCTGCCGGGGTACTGAACAGGCCTGCTGGCAGCGGGTCAATATCGGGTAAAAGAGATCGGTTAATGCATTACTATGCACATGATTCATATATAAGAAACCTGAGTATACAAACACATGTTTTGGCCAATCATCTATACTGCCATTAGAGAATAACTATAAGTTGAACTTGGACCTTGTCATCTAATTCAAACAATATCTAGAATGTTATTATTCTAGAAATGGGACCCATAATTATGAAAATCTCACAAGCTTTACAGTACACCTTATCTATATTTGAGGATCACAAGAAATCTTTAAAATGAGTCATGGATGGCTAGTTTTTCTGTGGAATCTTTCAAATCAAAATATATTATCATTCTTCATATGGTTCTTTTAAGCAGTGTTCTATTCTTTATGGTAAATGTACATATCTGAATCATCTACATGTTTAGTTAATATTTCATTTTCTTGAGAAAAATATTACAACATTTTTCAGCTATTGATAAAATAATTAAATATCTAATGCTCTTTTTGTTGGCTTGAGGACAAGCCATATCTTTGGTTTGGGGGAGGATTATAACTGTTTTAAACTATTTTTTAATTTTTATTAAAGAAAAAGTTTATTTATCTCTGAAAGTGATAGATGTTTGTAGGTTAATACAAAAGCAGAAGGCAAATTGTTTTAATTAAAGACAAACAAAAAGGGGACATCACTTAAAAGTTTCAGAAAGCAAAGTTACAGCATTCTCTGTTCATTAACATCCTTAAAAATTCCTTGCAAAAATCAGTTCCAGTTGGCTTCAACAAAAAAAGTTTGTATAGACAAAAGTCTGTATGAAAGCCTGAATGACGGATCGAATGCCAATCCAAATGAAGTGACAAATGTAGCAAATAAGCAATGTTTTGAATAAAAGTGTTGAAGAAATTTTAGCTTATATATTTCAAATAGCATGCTAGATATTTTTGAAAATTATGACTAACCAATGATGATAGGGATCAATGAAACATCAAATCTCGCACTTGGTTTTATTTCCTTATTCATCTCATCTTGTTAAATGAATGAATCTTGTGTCATTATGAATCATTGTATGACCACTATGGCCTTACCTGTCGTATAGATTGCCAACGTATGGATTGGATCCTTGTGATCTTCCACGTGTAGAATATCCCATTACGTGAATTTCGTTCAACCTGTCCAAAGCTTGGCTTTGGACATGGTTGAATATGCTATACCAAACATGCATCTACCGAATTCACGCACTTCAATACTGGCACTTAACTCAAGATCTTCAAAGTACAAGTGTGATCTTTCAAAACACGCTTTACCTATGACCATCCAGCCATCCAAACAGACCTCAATTCAACTGATGGCTGCATGAACTTTTTCTTCACTCTGTTCACCCTTCATTTCTCTCTTTGCGAGCTGCATCCTCTGCAAATTTCTTGTATCCCCTGCATTTATCTATTGTTTCCCCCGTCCTCTATCAGCAATTCCTAACCGTTGTGAGCTAGGTAGCTACCAAGATCTTCTTCATATCTCTAAGTTTAAAATATGCCATGAGTTATTCTCTCAAGTAGGAGGGAATCCGTTTCTCCACCGCCTTCATGGTCACGACCATGAAATTTCGTTGTTGTTTTCCAAAGGTTTCGATGGCAAAACGGCCAAGGTTGGTCATCTTGTTTTCTCCGTGATAGAAGAGTCAATAGCATTAGCTATGAAGCTCCCTATAGAAGGTGCCCGATGGCACAATCATTTGTTTCGTCCAAGAGAAACTCACCAGTTCACTCTCAAGCATGATTTTCCACACATTACTAGCACCAAAGGTTTTCATAGAGAATGGATCAAGCCAGAGTAATTGGATATGTTGACCATTATCATTCACTTAGTCACCTGCAAGGGTAAGTTCATTGTTTTTAAAGCTTGCCACGTTAGACTGTTAGCTCATTTTGTCAATAATCAGACCTTAAATTTCCCATTCTACTTTCTATAGAGCTTGGAAAAGATGTCGATTCAAGTTAGAAAGAATACCATTAATGTTGATGTATATGTAACTTCGGAATGTATTTCACATATATGTATATTTTATTCCTATAGAGATGTTATTATTCCTCTATACGGAAGTGGTTGTATTCCTGTAGAGATGTTATTATTCCTCTATACAGAAGTGTCGTCATTTATATTGTAAGTGTCGTAACTTATACTTGACGGGTTATTAGACCACCTTGTTGGGGTTGGCCTTGTATAAGTCATGTGGGTCAAAGGGTTATTAGACCACCCTATTGGGGGTTGGCCATGTGGGTCAAAGGGTTATTAGACCACCCTAGTGGGGGTCGGCCCAGTCAGCATTATGTTAAGTGGTTAAGTTGAGGCCGACCTAGTTGAGTAAAGGTCAAGTCAAGTTACTGTATAAATAGAGAGTGTGTCTCTCTCATTTTACACATTCTATTCTCTCACTCACACTTGGGAGAGTGGCGCACTTGTGGAGGAGGAGGCTCTGCTACTAGGAGAAGACTATCTCTTGTATTCTGGTTGTATCATTGCTCTATCTTTCTCTGAGGATGTTATCAAGGTTTTTCACCTTTATGCTTTTCCCCAAGTAAACTCCGTGTCTCTTGTGTGCTTGCATTATTGTGTCCATGGTTGATATGATGTAGATTTGTTGTACATGTTGTTCTCTCAGTTAAGATCCTAGATTAGATTGAAGTAAATTCTGAAAATTTAACAATTAAACCTTTTGGCAGCTTATATCGCCATTGTCTCATTAAGCTTTTAATCATTCATCAACTAGAGGAGAGAGGCCAGACTTGGGACCATTTTGTTTTTGAGATATTAAACCCTCATTTATCTACTATCAAATCTTCCCCTTCTCAAGAACACCTTCATGCCCAAGAAGAACCAAATGCTAAACGTATACGATTTGATGAGAGTTTTTTAGATGATATGCACTCTATCCATTCAATACATTCTCCTATTGAACCTAGAGAGACAAATCATGACCAGTCCATTGATCAGCCTGACATTCAGATTATCATTCATCCTTCATGCTCAAATATTCAGTTGGATGATCATACCTTTTGAGTCATCTTTCCTCACACTAGCTAATGCATCCGTGCATATGAGTAAAGCCTGTGCTGCTAGAAGCCCTCCTGCATGTAACAAAGACAAAAGCTATGAAGAACAGACTATTAATGTTGAGACATCTCCAAAAGAGAAGAGTCCTCAAATGGACTTGGAGCATGGTATAGAACAACCTATTTTGTGTCAGCAAAAGTGGGATCAGTTAACCCAAGAGATAGCACAATTAACATAACAAAGCCAAAGCTATGTGGAGACAATCTCCAAGCTCCTTGAAGAAAATAAGATGTTGCATACAAAGTTGAAAAGCACTGAATGCTCAGTTCACGCCAAAATAACATCCAATGTTGTCCTTAGAGTAAAATATAATTCTTTAAGGGGTCGTTTCAAGAATATCCAGGCCAAGCATGCATCTCCATCATTCGAGTCGAAGACCGCTGCTACCGCAGCTCGGCCTTCTTCCTAATCACTTTTTGTTTTACTCAGTGGGACCTGGCATGACTCCGGTTTGGGGGAATGTTGGTGTCCAATATTGTCACCATTTTTTATCATTTAATTTACTCAAAGTGGTATTATTTCTATCGTTTTTGCTATAGTAAGTTGTTTTCTTAGCCATTCAGCTCATCAAATAGTCCAGGTATGCATAAATTCACTTACCATGCAAATCTTGTTATATTTCATATATTATGGTTTATTTATGATTAAAATGATGTTTTTGGGAATAATTAACATTTATGGTTTTAATTGACAGGCTACGATTTGCAAGTTATCCATCCTTCAGCCCATGCACTATGTGCTCAGCCTAAAATGATTTCAGCTCATCGTTCAGCCCTCTGTTCAGCCCACGAAATCCATGGTTGACGCATCTCAGATTGTTGAATGAAGAGGAGGACACGTGGGTTCTTTTTTCCATGTGGAGCTGATGGTTAATGAACCATTGTTCTAGAATATTCGTCCTTATGCTTGCCAAGCCTAACAGCACATATCACGTCCACATGAACACATTAACCTCTGGTTCATCTGTGCATTCACCCCGGAATCATGCACGTCTGCTCAACTCTTACACGTCGTTGTTCTGGAAAAAGTCAGCCTGTTCACACTCAGTTGGAAGACATAACTCCCACGCCCATGCTTAGTATGCCAATGTAACTCCTATGCCCACATCGACACTCCAGCATATGCTTCTGCTCATGTTTTGAGGAAACGAATGCTCAGCTGTTCAAATTGGAAAGGATTGAGTATTGACCCATAGTATTGGACGCATATGATTTGTAAGTCATCCCGTAGTATTATATGTCCCATGGTTTTGACTCATAGTATTGGGCATAGACTTAGTATATAAATGTGTGTTGAGGTCATTGAAGGCACCGTGAAGTTAATTGTATTGAGCTTGCTCAAAGGAGGTTGCCCCCTTGAAGTGGTCCGTGATCAATATAAAAGTGATTCTGTTCTATTATTTCTGATATCTCGTGTATTTGCATTAATTAATTATTGCAGGTTCATCACATCTGGTATCAGAGCACTTTCTTGGGCTCGTTGGGTGGAATTTCTGCCAAATTTTTTTTCGCATCTGTTGCAGGTTAGGATTTGGGAATAATCCCTATCCACTTAACTGTGGGAAGTACTTGGGCATAATCCCTAAAATGCATTGTGAGGAGTACCACAGGAACCCCAAAGTAGTTGGCCCATTGAGAGGACCTTCCAGCGAAAAGGGCAACTACCCCTACCTGATTGACTAGTTCCCACCCGTGAGGTAAACCAAGAGTTGTCGTTTGTGGCAAAGTGGTTATCAGTTTTACCTGAGCCGTGGGGTGAGGGGTACTGCCCCAATACGCAAGCTGTCAGACAGCATTGGTGGTCGAGTGAAACACCTAAACTGTTAGGAAGTCGTACATACCTGGGGTCCATATCTATTTTCAGTTGAACTGTTGCCAATCACTTTTGCTCTAGATCCAGCCATTTCAGATCTATTCTAAAAGTCGTTCCATATCCAGTCGCCATTTCAGATCCAACCATTTTTTATCTTTTCCGCGCCGTTGCGTGCTGTTGCCGATCCATTTCTGAAAAAAAAAAAAAATAATAATAAATAAATAAAAAAGATAAAAAATAAAAAAAAAGAGTATAAAATTCAGTTTTTTCTCCATATCTCCCTTGTTTTCACTCAGTTTCCCTTGAAATTTTTGGGGAACTCCTGTCATCCCATTCTGCATCTTTCATTCCTGAGGACCCTATCCCCAATTCCCCTTCCCAAAGCCCAAAATCCCACATTTGTCTATTTTTAGGGTTTGCCATAACTTCCTCAGATTTCACTCAATCACCTTCAAATTTTACCATAGAGTTCCTTTCTGAATTCTGCTTCTTTGTCCCTTTGCCAAATTTTCTCATTCTATCACTCCACTTCTGAAATCCCCCTTTTTGCTTTCTTGTCCTTTCGACAGTGTCCAAAATCTAGTCAAACCCCAATTACCCATCAGATTGTTTCCCCAATCCAAATTTCCCTTTACTAAATCAGCTTTTGTTTGTGTTTTTCTATCCATTCCACCCAAAAAAAAAAAACTGGTTATGGTTGTCACCCATGCAGGAGCACACACCATGGAGGAAGCACTTGCAGCCATCCAAACCAAACTCCAAGATCTGGATGAAAAATTTCTCAGCCTCCATTTTCAGCATTCAGCCATGAACAATACCAGACAGCCAGAATCTTTTGCAGCCACCGGGTTCTCTTCTTCTAGCAATTTTCATGGGCCGAAGCTTGATTTTCCTTGCTTCAATTGTACTGATCCGACTGGATGGATATATCGAGCAGAACAATATTTCAGTCTGCATAATACTTTTGATGTTCAGAAAGTTCCACTTACATCCTTTCATTCGGAACAAGAATCCCTTCAATGGTACCGTTGGTACATCAAAGCTCATCCCGAGCCAAACTGGACAGATTTTTGCCAACTCATTTTGCCACGATTTGGTCCTAGTGCTTTTGACGACTTCACAGGAGCACTCACTAAACTTCACCAAACTGGCACAGTGAGAGAGTATCAGACGGAATTTGAGAAACTAGCCAATCACATAGAAGGATTGTCTGATGAATTCTACAGGAGTTGTTTTATCAGTGGTCTCAAGGATGAAATCCGCTCAGAGGTCAAAATGTTTTGTCCCAACATAATGATGGAATTCCTAGGGTTGGATAAGCTGGTCGAGGACAAGATCGCAGCTCAACAACACTCCAAACCCACCTTTGTTCCCTTCAGAAATATGGGTTCCCAACGACCTCACATCACGCCTGCTCCTCAACCAACTCCTATCAAGCATTTGTCTAAAATAAAAATGCAGGCACGCCGATAAAAAGGGCTTTTCTATAATTGTGATGAGAAATTCACTCGGGGACATAGATGTGTTCAACAAAAGCTCTATCTCTTGGATGTGGATTCTCTACCTGCCTTAGAACCTGGTGAAGAAGCTATAGATACAGTAGATGATCAGGTCGACATTCAACACCCGCCTGTTGACACCCCATCTCAGGACGACCCACCCGAGATCTCTCTCCATGCTGTAACCGGTGTCACCACCCCACAAACAATGCGGGTCAGGGGATACTTCAAGAAGCTCCCTCTTACCATACTCATTGATTCTGGTAGCACTCATAACTTCATTGACCCTCGGATTGCCAAACAAGCTGATTGTTTTGTCCATCCTTGCTCCAACTTTGAAGTCATGGTTTCCAATGGGGGCACCTTACCTTGCAAGGGGAAGTGTCACAATGTGCGTATCTCTATGGAAGATTATAACCTACGCTCTGACATGTTTGCTTTGTCCTTAGGCGGATGTGATGTGGTTTTGGGCATTCAATGGTTACGCACACTTGGCCCCATCTTATGGGATTTTGCTGAACTTTGGATGCAGTTTAAAGTCAATGGGGCACAACACAAATTTATGGGCTTACAACCAGGGTCTCTCTGCATCATCAGTTCACATCATTTGGAAAAAATCCTTAAGAAGAATTCACATGGTGTCATCACTCAGCTCAATTCCATTCAGATGCACCCATCAACAGGCTCCACTGCTTCCTTGGATAGATATGCAGGTATCTTTGCTGAACCAATGCGCTTGCTGCCTTCAAGAGACCTTTTCGATAAGAATGTAGCCACATCTACCTCTCAGCAGGAAATGATGGCTATTTTGCATGCAGTACAAAAGTGGAAGCCATACCTATTAGGGACTTATTTCTGCATCAAGATTGATCTCCCGAGTCTGGAAAATTTTCTGGAACAATGGGTCTCTTCCCCAACACACCTGCAATGGGTTATCCAACTTATGGGTTATCCCTATGTGATCACTTACAAGAAGGGTAAGGACAATATGGTGGAATATGTTCCTTCTCGCACAATTGATGACCCAGTTTCTCTTACAGCTCTTTCTCTGCCTGTTCCAAATTGGTTGCAATATGTTCAACAGGGCTATCTCTTCTATGAACTCCATGCTTCTTCATCAACAGGGCACTCTAGGTTCTGTAAAATGTATGACTGGGAACAATGTAACTTCTTTTAGCCGGGACTAAAAATGACAATTCAACAGATGGTGGTTGACGATGATACTTTCCAAGTCAACAAGGGGGAAATGACACTCCTTTCGGGATTGCTCAAACCCTTGCCCATCCCTACACAACTTTGGCCAACTATTTCTATGGATTTCCTAGCAGCGCTTTGGTGGTACAATACCACATCTCAAAGGACACCATATGAAGCAGTCTATGGAAAAACACAACCATTTCTTCTTCCATACACCCTTAGCAGCTCCCCAGTTCAGAAAATTGACTCGGTTCTTAGAAACCACGATCAGATTCTTCTCATTTTGCAGGAAAATCTTCACATGGCCAGAATTCGCCTAAAACAACAAGCCGATTAGCACCATTCTGAGCGCATTTTCCACACAGCTGACGGGGTGAAGAACCTGCAATAATTAATTAATGCAAATACATAAGATATCAGAAATAACAGAACTCAGAATCACTTTTATATTGATCACGGGCCACTTCGAAGGGGCAACCTCCTTTGAGCAAGCTCAATACAATTAACTTCACGGTGCCTTCAATGACCTCAACACACACTTATATACTAAGTCTATGCCCAATACTATGAGTCAAAACCATGGGACATATAATACTAAGGGACGACTTACAAAGCATATGCGTCCAATACTATGGGTCAATACTATGGGCTAATATAAACTACGGATCAACAAATACTACGGGACGACTTACAAAGCATATGCATCCAACAACAATATACTAACATAGTAAAGAGAAGGGTTGACATAGGTTCCTAACACTTAGATCATTGAATGAAGAGGAGGACACGTGGGTTCTGTTTTCCATGTGGCGCTGATGGTTAATGAACCATTGTTCTAGAAGATTCGTCCTTATGCTCGCCAAGCCTGACAGCACATATCACATCCACATGAACACGTTAACCTCTGGTTCATCTGCGCATTCAGCCTGGAATCATGCACGTATTCTCAACTCTTACACGTCGTTGTTCTGGAAGGAGTTGGCCTGTTCACACTCAGTTGGAAGACATAACTCCCACGCCCATGCTTAGTATGCCAAAGTAACTCCTATGCCCACGTCGACGCTCCAGCATATGCTTCTGCTCATGTTTTGAGGAAACGAATGCTTAGCTATTCAAATTGGAAAGGATTGACGTGAGGAGATGGGTAGATGCCCCCTGCATTGTTATGTATCATTTAATCGGCAGTTACAGACATTAAAAATTCCTATTATTAGACAGGTTGACTCTATTGACCCTCTCACCCATTATAACTTATAAATAGCCGTATCTGTGATTGAGACAAGTTAGTCCTTAAGCTTCGGAATTTACGATGGTTTTCTAGTCTTAGTCCAAGCTTTTGCAGTCGTAGATAGTTTGAAGACAGACTCTGTAATTTTTTTCAAGTTAATGGAAGTAGCATCTTGTTGATGTTCTGCTGGTAGTCGTTTAAGTTGAGCTAGTTCACCCTCTGATTGCTGGGAAGGGCCCCTCATCAACTGGAGGTTTTATTTACATTTTCTGTATTTCTTTTTCTTTCAATTAACTCGTTTATTTCCTGTGTGTGTAATCTAATTCATTTTCCTGTGTGTATTACCTTCATTTCTCTATAATTAATATTCTATTGTCAATACAACCATCCTTCTTCTAAGTAGAATGGTCGACCAACAGTTCAGTAATTTGATAATTTATAGTTTGTTTTTCAGTCCTTCTTCCATCATCATAGATAGATATTGCTCCCAAATTCTTCCCTAGTTAGCATTCCTTTCCTTCTTTTTTCCTTTGTTAGTTTTTCTTCATGTTTGTTGTAGGTTAATTATTCTTTCTTCTATTCCAACCTTCTCCCTTCTTCTATTTCCAACCTTCTTCCTACTCCTCATAGAATCATTCTTTCTCTTAGGTAATGATTTGCATAGATAATTCGTTAGCCTCTAATCATCTCTCTACTGCTTCCTCTGCATAGTAGGATCATTTGCATAAAGGTAGTTGGGAATTAAATCATCCAAAAACTCTTATTTTCGTCACTTTAAAACGTTTTCCTCCATTCGGATTGTCATTCGGACTGCCTTTCAGACCAGTGTTCGGATCGTCATTCGGACCTATGTGTTTTCTGTATTATTTTAGGCCTTTTTTCGAATCTAATTTCTTCTGCCTCTTAATCATCATTCTTGTTGTTCCTCCTTAATAGTTTGCTATGTAATTCAATCTTGTTTTATGTTATTTGGAGTTTTTAATTCAATTATCATCATTGTTTCCTCCTTTCTTACTTCTTCCTTATCCTCTTTTCATCTTTCTTTCAAACTTTAGTTCTTTAACCAGTTTTGTTACTTAGTTACTATTTAGAATGTATGAATGTTGTTCCTAAATAGTTTATTTTCAAGTTATAGTTGATGATTCCATTTCGTTGAGTTGTTTTAGTTTGTTAATCTTAAGACTAGTTTCTATTTAATGAAGATGTTCATGTTGCAAGATCTGGATTAATAATAAAATATCTTTATCAAGTTTTCTACTTGCTTCCGAATCTAATATAGTTCAGTTTAACATCTTTGTTGAGTTCTTAGACTTGCTTCTAACTCACACTAGTTTCATATTGTTTACATATGGATAGACATTAGTTCATAATATTTAAAGTTAGTAGTAGTTTGTTGATTTTTAGTTTACATTTGTTTGTAGAAGTTAAGTTAGATTTACTTCCATTTAGCTTCCTCGTTACATTTGAAATTCATTATGATACATTTACTCTAGTTCCTATTACACTTGATGTACGTAATCAAGAAGAGTGAAATTAGATGGTTTAGTCTAAATTAATTTACATTTACAATTGCTCCCTATTAAACATCTAATCTCCATAGCTCTGATTCTGTCCATAGTTGTTATCTGGAAGTTGAATTTGGTGGTTTCTTACTTTTCTAGAAGTAGTTTGTGTTCCAGTATTTGTTTCCATCTTTCTTATTAATTAACCATAGAGGAAGAGTAGTATGATCTAGTACTATTCTGATCTGTGATTTAAATGTATTCTTAAATATTTAACTCGGTTTTTCATTTTGAAAGATATTTCGATCTTTTTCCTTACTAAACATTTTTAGGTCTGACAAACCTGGAACTTTAGAACCTTTTCTACCTTGGCATATATTTTGCTTTCAACTCTAAGTTTACTAATCCTGGTTGATAATTAATCTTAGGTGTTGTTTTTAATTTGAGATAGCTCACACACCCAACAAAATTCAAGAGGAAAAGGGTGGAATACCTAGTCATATGTATCTGGAGCATGTGGGCATGAATTCCAAACCATGTAATCTTGATCTTTAGGTACCGTAGAAGTAAAAACTCAATGAAAATAAAAAGCAAGAACATATACATAGGAAATAATAGACATCAGAACACACATCACAGGAATCTCAAGCTTTAGAATCAGGTTTTCTCATTGAATTAAGAATCCGAGTTCAAATACAGGCGCAGAGCAGTAATCTCTTCGAAACAAAAACATCCAACCCTTTGGTTCTCTTTGGAACCTTCCTTTATAGGATTACTATTAATTTTTCGATAATTTCATTCAATATTATCTATGATCACTAAGAGGATAACAAACACATCATAACAATCACAAGAGACAATGGACACAAAGCATTTCACCGAGGAAAACCAAGAAGGTGAAAAACCCCGCAACTTCCTCAAAGATAGAATGAGCACCAATACAAATATCAAAAAGATCAAACCCCAAAATATAGATGTCTTCAACAGCTACTCCTCCTCCACTTGTGCGCACTCCTCTCTCTCAACTATGCGAGTTGGATGAGTTAGTGAATGAATAGAATGAGAGAGACACACTCTCTATTTATACAACAACTTAACCTACCTTTAACCCTAATTGGGCCAACTTCCTAAGAAATCTTACTAACCCATCCACATGACTCATACAGGGAAGACCCCACCAAGGTGGTCTAGTAACCCATCAAATATAAGTTACGACACTTACAATGTAATTTGCGACACTTGCAAATACAAATGACGACACTTCCATTCGGAGGAATAATACATCTCCATTGGGGATACAATAAAGTGCAAATGTAATACATACAATATACAAGTGAATATATTCTGAAGTTACAAATACATCAATTCTCCCTCTTAACTAGGAAGGTATTCTCTTGACACAGGTCATCAATACATATAGGCAAAAGTCTTCAATTCTGGAGCTGGATCATCATCACTAGATCACAGAGCATCATCGTCACTGCTGTTGTACTCGTCATCTCGATCACTGGTGCTATCTCTCGATTCTTCTTGTCATAGGAAGTTCTACAAAGCCATCCCTTTTTCATGCTAGATGTAGGCCTAGCCTCCTATAGGTCTTCATCATCTCTGTGAGCGGGCCATCCTGTGGAATTCTCAGGGCTGATTATGTGCGTCAACAAAACCTAGAAAGAGCATCCCAGGACTGATTACAAGCTTACTGCTCAACCTATATGATATCCCAGGGATCTATTACATGTGACCTCCAAAAAACCTTAAAAGAGCATCTTGCGACCTAGAAGATCTCTAAAGAGCATCCTAGGACTTTTACGTGACTAGCACAACCTGTCCGGATCTCCAAGAATGATTACATGTGATCTCCACAAAACCTTAAAAGAGCATCCTGTGACCTGGAAGATCTCTAAATATCATCCCATGACTTTTACGTGACTAGCACAACCTATCCGAATCTCCAAGACTGATTACATGTGATCTCCACAAAACCTTAAAAGAGCATCTTACGACCTGCAAGATCTCTAAATAGCATCCCAGGACTTTATGTGACTAGCCAAAACCTGTCCGGATCTCCAGGACTGATTACATGTGATTGCATAACCTGTCCATGGCCACAGAGTATCATCCTGATACTCATGGTCACACTTATCATCTTCTCATGGAGCATCATCCTGATGCTCATGATCATATTGATCATCATCATATAGTGCATCATCCTGATGCATATCATCATCACATGATCATCCTGATCATCATCATAGCATCATCCTGATGCATATCATCATCACATGATCATCCTGTTCATCATCATAGCATTATCCTGATGCATATCATCATCATACAGAACATCATCTAGAGCATCGTCCTATTGCTCATCACACAACACTTACATCCACAGCCATGGGAAGGATCCTCCTACCACCATGCTTGGAATTGCTCCTGCAAATGTGTCCCATCACTTCCTCCTCGAAGTATCTTCTATTTGAAGAACACCAAGCCTCTCCCTGAAGTACTCAAACTTCACTATGGATAGTGGTTTAGTCAACACATATGCAATCTGCTCATCTGTCGCAACATACAGGAGCTTCGCTGCTCCTCTCTGCACCATATCCTTGATATAGTGATACTTGATCTCAATGTGCTTCGACTTGTCATGGAACACTGGGTTCTCTGAAAACTTCACACAACTTTGGTTGTCACATAAGATACAAGTAGCATCCAACTAGAGATCAAACAAATATGACAATAGATTCCTTAGCCATACTGCCTCACAACTAGCCGAACAAGTTGCGACATACTCTGCTTCGACTGTACTCAGTGCTATGCAGGATTGCTTCCTTCTAAACCAAGAGATTACACCTGATCCCATACTGAAGCAGCACCCTAAAGTGCTCCTCTTATCTGTAGCACTACCTGTCCAATATGAATCAACATAACCCTCAAGGTTAAACTTTTGATTCGCATCATACTTGAGCCCATAATCAATTGTACCCTTCAGGTACCTTAGAATATGCTTTACAGCAATCAAGTGAACATGTCTAGGATCCGTCAGGAACTGAATCAAGGTGTTCACGGTAAAGCAAATATAAGGTCTCGTGTTCATCAGGTACATCAAGGACCCAATCATTTGATGATACATATTGGAATCAACCGAATCTGATGAAGCATCACTCAATAGCTTCAAGTTCGATGCCATAGGTGTGGCCATGGCTTTGCAGTCCATCATCCCAAATCGCTTCAGGATCTCTACTGCATACTTCCCTTGTCCAAGGAAGATTCCATTTGCACCTCCATACCTAGAAAGTAATGCATCATACCCAAGTCCTTCATCTTGAACTCGGCAGCAAGCTTCCTCTTTGTGTCAGCAATCAACCTATCCTCACCTGTCACAAACAGGTCATCCACATACAGTAGGAGTATCACTGGATTGCCTTCCTCAACCTTGTAGTAAAGGTTGGAATCCGCTTTACTCTTGGTAAAGCCCAAACTGGACAGGAAGTTGTCTATCCTATCGTACCATGTCTTGGGTGCTTGCTTCAAGCCATACAAGGCTTTCTTTAACTTGCACACATATGACTCCTTGTCATGTGTCTCAAAACCGAGTGGCTGCTCCACATACACTTCCTCTTCGACTACACCATTCAAGAAAGCTGTCTTGACATCCATCTGGTGTATCTTCCACTTCATTACTATAGCCAAAGCAAGTACTGTTCTGATGGAAGTGTATTTAGCTACAGGTGCAAAAGTCTCTTCATAATCTATCCCTTCTTTCTGGGAGAAGCCATGAGCCACAAACCTTGCCTTGTATTTCTTTATGCTACCATCTGTAGCATGCTTGATCTTGTAGATCCACTTGGAAGTCACAACAAACTTCCCTTTTGGTCTTGGGACCACATCCCAAACATCATTCTTCATGATCGACTAGTATTCCTCGACCATGGAATCCTTCCATTCTTTCTTTTCTATTGCTTCTTCATAACTGAAAGGTTCTTTGTTCATTATGTCACAGAGTAAGGAAACATAGCTGGTGTGTGACCTTGTCCTTTTTCTTTCTCTGTGTTCCTCCTTTGGAATACCATACGTTTCTGCATCTTGGATGAGCTCTCTAGCCCATGATGGTTTCCTCTTGTGAGAGTTCTTCTCACGAGGTGGATCTACAGGTTCTTTTGGATATTCTATTTCACGATCCTCTTCTGGAATTGATTTGTTCATGGTGGTGTCTTGTATTCTGGGTACTCTTGGTTCTTCATTGTCTTCCACAGGTGGCTTACTTGATTTGATGTATGTTGAGTCTTCATCAAAAGTCACATCCCTGCTAATGCCAATCTTCTTGAACCCTGGAAAGTAGATTCTGTATGCCTTTTATTTTTCACTGTACCCCTCAAATATACCCTTCTTTCATGAAGGATCTAACTTTGTCCTCTTTTCTTTTGGAACATGTGTATATACTGGACAGCCAAATATCCCGAGATGGCTAACTTCTGGTTTCTCACCAGAGAAAACTTCTTCTAGTGTCGTGTTGTCAAGTATCTTGTGTGGTGTTCTATTTTGTACATATACAGTTGTCTTGGCTGCTTCTTCCCATAGGTGCATAGGTAGATCTTGGTCATGAAGTATTGCACGTGTTTCTTCCATGATTGTTCTATTCTTTCTTTCTACAACCCCATTTTGTTGTGGATTGTAAGGAGTTTTCATCTCCCTCTTAATCCCTGAATCACTGCATAACTTCATGAAGTCACCTGAAGTGAATTCACCACCATTGTCGGATCTAAAGGTCTTGATCTTCTTATCAGTTTGGTTTTCTATCAAGGCTTTGAATTCCTTGAACTTATCAAACACTTCATCTTTGTTCTTCAAGAAATATACCCAAGTATTCTTAGAGAAATCATCAATGAAAGAAACATAATATACATACCCACTCAGAGAACTGGATGACATCGGACCACATACATCGGAGTGGATAATCTCCAAGATTCCTTTTGCCTTGCTTTCACTTCTTGGAAATGCCTTCTTTGTGTTCTTTCCTTTGGACATCCTTTGCAAACACCTTCATGCTTTGACTGGATTTCAAGAAGACCTTCTACTGCTTTGCTTCCAATTGGTAGTGCTCTATACGGTGCACATGTGAAATCCTTCTGTGCCAAAGTACACTTGGCTCCATGGATTCATGTACCATGGCATGTTCAGGTTGTCCCTTCAACTTGTACAATCCTCCCTCTTGCTCTCCAATCACTACTGCATCATCTATGTTCTTACCTTTTGGCTAGTTAAGTACTTGGCCATCCACAAATGCAACTCTCATTCCCTTTGCATCCAAAGATGATATGGAGAGAAGATTCTTTTGGAGTCCAGGTACATATAGAACATCTTTCATGTTTAAATACCTCCCAGAGTCTAACTTGTAGGAGGCTTCACCACTTCCTTTTATAGGGTATTGATAGTCATCCCCAAGTTTCACCTTATGAGGTGACTCATGTTCAGATAGGTCCATAAGAGATTCTTTAAATCCCATCATATGTTTGGAAGCCCCACTATCAATAAGCCAATCATTACACCCATGTGTAACAGTACCTGTGAGAGCAGAGACTAGAATATACTCTTCATCACTTTAAGAGTCTTCACTTTCTACCTTAGTCTTCTTCCTGGGAGGTTCATCATCCTCAACAGCATGAGCATGATATCTCTTGTTGTTGTTTTTGAATCCCTTTCTGTTCTTGGGACATTATGAGGAATAGTGTCCTTTCTCATCACATGTGTAGCATCTAATGTGAAAGAGATCTTTCTTATTTTGATGATGGTGAGAAGATTTATTGTGATGAGGTTGCTCCCTCTTGAACTTACCTTTATTGGTGTGTGTTGTGAGAGCTTGGTCTTCACTTCCCATCTTTTCTTCTTGGGCCACAAGTATAGATTCTTCTTGTGAACATTCCTCCCACAGTCTCCTGAAAAAGATCAATTTCTTTCTTGCATAGATACCTTGGATGAAGGAGTCCCATGACCTAGGTAGGCCATTCAATGTGGTCATCACAATTTCTCCAATATCCACTACTTCATCCACAACTTCAAGTTGTTCTTTGATTTGACAGACCTTAGTAAAGTAGGATTGGATGGTCTCTCCATTCTAGATCTTTACCCCTTTCAATTGGTTCTGTAGTGTCATATTCCGATTTATATTCTTTCCTTCAAACAACTTGGTCAAGGAGTCAATCATCTCCTTAGGTGTCTTTATGGAAGACACATGGTGTATGAGATGGTCTTTGATAGAATCCACAATGATTCTCTTGGCCTTGACTAATTTCTTCTTATGTAAGGCCTTAGCCTCATCTCCCTCTGGAACTGGAACCTCTTCACTTATGTAGGTGTTCAATTCATTCTCTTCTAGGATTAACCCAATCCTATACTTCCATGCTCGTAAGTCATCATCTCCTTCAAGATTATCCTCAAGCTTGGTGTGGTGAGACATCTTAATGAGAAACTCAAATGGAAATAAAAGATTTAGGTCTTACCACTTGATTTGCTGAGACTGGATCTAGAGTTGGATTAGGGTTTGTCAGAGAAACCCTAAAAATTCAAACTTTGAATTGCAAACGTCTGATTGGATGGAAAGATGCGCCTAGCTGAGCTGATCAAGCAGGTATACTTCAATTTTGAAATCTATAAAATTTGACCCCTCAAAATTGACTTTGAAACTTTCGGATCTGTAGTTTCTGGTTTTCTGGTCAAAATCCCGAACTAGGGTTTGGTAGAGCCCAGAGTTTTTCCCAACCAAAAATTTTGATCTTGGTCTCTAAACTTTGATTTTTCTGAGGAGCATCCAGCCGTGGTCTCAGATTCCCAAAATGCCAACTTTCTCAGAAACCCTAATTTCCTGCAAAAGTAATAGACCAAAAACTGAAAAATGCTTAGAATTGAATTCTATCTCGACAGAAAGATGCAACCTTGCTAGGAGAGTCAGTATAGCCTCCTACATTTGATGAATTGTGGAGAGAAACCCAAAAATTAAGAATCCCTAGCTTCCGCAGCTGCAGAGTGTCATCTTCTTAGTCCCGCTCTGATACCATGTTAATTTTTCAATAATTTCATTCAATATTATCTATGATCACTAAGAGAATAACAAGAACATCATAATAATCACAAGAGACAATGGACACAAAGCATTTCACCGGGGAAAACCAAGAAGGTGAAAAACCCCACAACTTCCTTAGAGATAGAATGAGCACCAATACAAAGATCACAAATATCAAACCCCAAAATATAGATGTCTTCAATGGCTACTCCTCCTCCACTTGTGCACACTCCTCTCTCTCAACCATGCGAGTTGGATGAGTGAGTGAATGAATAGAATGAGAGAGACACACTCGCTATTTATACAAAAACTTAACCTGCCTTTAACCCTAACTGGGATGAATCCCTAAGGAAGCCTAATAACCCATCCACATGACTCATACAGGGCCAACCCCACCAAAGTGGTCTAATAACCCATCAAATATAAGTTACGACACTTACATTGTAACTTGTGACACTTGCAAATACAAATGACGACACTTCCAACTGGAGGAATAATACGTCTCCGTTGGGGATACAATAAAGTACAAATGTAATACATACAATATACAAGTGAATATCTTACGAAGTTACAAATACATCAACAATTACAAAGCATCAAAATATCCCAACTGATTAAAAACAAACTCGGAGGGTGGGAATCACTTGTGCTGGCAGCGCACCATTGGGCCACGGAAGCCAATTGCTCGTCCTTGGGATCATGCCATTTTAGGTTAATTAGGATAGGTAACTGAAACATACCCCTTCTCCATTCTCAAACATGCCATTTTTCTGTGAAAATCTTCATTCCCCGCAATTGCGATTTGCTCCGCAAAACCTCTCTCGATCTGCAATTGCCTTTCCACAATTTTCCTTCCACAGCGGTCTTTCCACAACGACCTTTTTCCATGAACTTTCCATAATGAACTTCTGCAAAGGCCTTTATGCAATGGCCTTTCTGCCATGACCTTTCGGCAATGAAATTCTGCAATGGCCTTTCCGCAATCCAAAATATGCCATGTGGAATGCGAGATTTGGAATTTCGGCTTCATGCTTTCTGGAAAATTACCTTTCTGCAATATGCAATCCGCAATGCGAAATGTGGAATGCGGAAACTTACTTTTTCACCCTTTTGGAAAATCATTGTTCCGCAATGCGGAATGCGGGATTCAGAAACATAATTTTGCACCATTTGGAAAATAGTCGCTCCGCAATTCGCAATCCGTAATGAGGAATGCGGAAACGTATCTTTGCGCTCTTTGGAAAATTGTCGCTTCACAATCCGCAATCCACAATGCAAATTGCAGGAATGGAAAAATGGACTTGCAGAATTCCAGTTTAACCGTTTATATGATCTGCTCCTCGATCCTAGCCATCCAATCTTCTTTTGTTGGGGAAGAAGCCCATATTGCTAGTTTTTCTTGCGGAAGAGCCCTATTTCCTTGTTTTTCCTCATTTTCTTACTGCTTGGTCATTTCAGCTTGGATTTGCTTGAGACTTGGGTATTTTCTGGGTTTCTTAGCTCTTTATTTGGTGCAAAATTTTGATCAGTGAAGCTTGGGGTTGTCTCTTCCTCCTCGGCGGGGATGTTACTTGATGGGAGTTAACTACGGGCAAGATGATTCGAGCATTCCAGATCGATTAATTTAGTAGTGTGAAGGTGAAAATTAGATGCGAGAAGTTAAGAAATGCGTAGCGGAGTTTAATCATGATTGATAGAAAATTAGTCAATAAACCAGGAATTAATTAACCATGTGTGAAAGGGTGTGATGTTGAAAGGATGCGAAGGTGAATGGACACGATGGATGAAAATAAAAAATGGTTCAATCTCATAGAAGAATATATAAACAAAAGTTCAAAGTGGAATAAAGACAGCTCTAAAGTCTAGATTGATGGAGCTTCAAGAAAAACAGAGACCAAGGAAATAAACAATATCTAGTAACAAAATTGAAGGAACATGAAGATCTGAAGCTGTACAGAGACAAAAGAAATAAATGGAAGAACAGAGGATGTCAGCTGAGTGTTTAATATGAAGATATGATGCAGTACAGAAGTAAGAGAATGTAAGAAAAGAGCAGTATTGTCTCTGTGGTCAGAATTGATGATTTGCAACAGAGGACAAAGAACAAAATATACTGTAAGAAGTTATTGAAGTTATGAAAAATGAAGAATAGGGAGGTAGGGTGGTGCTAGGGAAGACTATAGGCCTACAAGGGGGTTATTTCCTCCTTCCAATGGTTGCTGGGGTGTCCAAGCATACTTTCAGTAGTAGCTGATAAACCAAGGGGTCGTAGCGTCCCTCCAGTGGTAGTTGGTAAATATGGCGTTGAAGCATCCTTTCAGTAGTAGTTGGTAAACCAGGGGGTCATAGCCTCCTTCCAGTGGTAGTTGGTAAATAGGGTGTCGAAGTATCCTTTCAGTAGTAGCTGATAAACCAGGGAGCCATAGCCTCCTTCCAGTAGTAGCTGATAAGAAGGGTGTTGTAGCATCCTTGTCTATTGTATCAGGTAGAAACCGAGGTGTTGTAGCATCCTTCAGTTATAATTGAGAAACTTGGGGATTGAAGTCTCCAGCAAGTTGTAGCATGCAAAAATAATTGTAAATATAAGTTTACAGTTATAGAAAGTGTTTCTAGTTTTCCCAATTGGGCTTCCACAATAAAAGTTGTGTTCCTTTTATCTTGTTGATCTTGTGCGTTAATGAATAAGTTAAAAGTGGTTTTAATTTTTAAAATTTATCAATATTGATTTACCCCCCTTCTCAGTATTGTCCAATATTCCAACATATTGTTATCTATACTTTGGATAAATTGGTATTTTCTATCCTACCGGATTTATGCATCTAAACGTACTAGGCATTTATTCTGTTGGAATATTAACTTTACCACGTAGTCAATATGTTGGAATATGGTAAACCTACTAGACAATTATTATGTTGGAATATTAACTTTACTGCTTAGTACAATTATTATGTTGGAATATTAACTTTACTGCTTAGTTATTATGTTGGATATTAACTTTACTGTGCAGTTAATATGTTAGGGTATTGCATTCTATGCTTTGGATAATTGGTATTTTCTATTCTACTGATTTTTTGCATGTTACTTTAGTGCGCATAGTTTGGATAATTTGGCAATTCATATCCTATTTAATTATGTATGTAATCTTAGGTATGTATATTAACCTTACTTCGCAGTTAATTTTATTTAAATATTGTTATTGTGTATTATTTTTAATTAAATACGTTCGATTGATGATTTCTTTATATTGGAATATTGGCATCATAGTGTGCATTTCCTAGATAGTCCCTAATGTGCAATTCTTAATATAATGTTTTTACTGTGCAAATAGTTCTTACTTCCTAGGTTGTACTGCGCAGATCTTAGTGCAAAGTTTATTTATCACTTATGTTATGAATATGATTGTAAACCTAGATGCTCATTAGTGCGCAATTCATAATAATGTTTTATTGCGCGGATTACTGTACAATTTTATTGTGCAGTTTTAAATAGAATATTTACTGCACAACTTTAGTAAAGGATTTAATAGAAAAACATATTGTCCAAGTATTAATTTATCATGGGTCCATTATAAGATATTTTTAATGGGAAATATTTAATATGTGAATTAATGATGAAGTAAAATTAGAATTGATTATAAGCTTCCACTAAAAGATTTATTTTTGTTTTAGCTATGAATTTGTTTTGCATTAGCTTAAATAATGCATATGAACATTATGCAAGCTATAAAAAAAATTAAAATTATTTATTGTGTATGTTAAGTTAATGTGGCACCAGGTGTGTTACAAATTGGTATCAGAGTTAAGGTTTTGACACTTAGCTTCTGGGAAATGTATGAATTTCTTGAATGCAATTAAAAAGCTTTCTCTTTGAGCATTGCATTCATGTGTTTGGGATTGAATGTTTGGCTTCTTGTTCACTATGATTGATGTGAATTGATGTATGAATTGCTAATGATACCAGACTTATGTTAATGTGTGAAAATAAAAGTTAGCTGAGATGAATGTGAATTTTTACGATTTATATAGACTAACCAAAGTGACCTCGGTAGAAAGCTACATATTAAATTGTTGCCATTGAATTTAGTTTCCAGGTTATCGGATAGCGGAATGAAAAGAATGGTACAAAGCCTTAAAATGTATCACTTTGGTGAAGAAGTTAGAATGGATGATCAAAAGACAGAATCCAAAGGTCACTAGACAATTATGGGAGAACTGGAGTGCATCATACTCTGAAGAATATATAGGTTGGGAATGATCGAATCCTGCAAGGCCTAGAGCAGGAAAGTCAGGTGAATCTACAAGTGAAGCAAAAGTGGCAGAGTCAAGTAAAATGATAGAACTGTGGAGGAGAACATTATGTAAAATACTTCCCGAAGAAAAGAAATAAGAAATAGGATAGTATAAACATGGTACATGAAGCTACTACAGTGGAAGATGTAGTTAGGAATGTACCTTGCATGTATCAGACCTTGGATAATCACCAAGCAGAGCAACAAGAAAACATGATTGAAGTTGAAGGAATAACTGAATTTGGAAATTCAAGAGCACCCAATTTGTACATTGGTCAGTAGAAGCAAGAATTTCAAGAGCAAAGCCAAAGGATATGCAAGTTTCCAATGGAATAGTTACAACACTATGGAGGTAATCCAGAATTGAAAGGTAAGATGTGGAAATAGTATCACCAACTTGTTGTTTTGAAAATTGTACATTTGTAAATAAGTCTGAAAATTTTTGTTCACGTGTTTGAACAAAGGAACACCGAGGACGATGTTGAAATTAAGAGGGAGGGGAAAGTAATACCCCTGGATGAGACACCTAAACTGATCATATGTATGATGTAAATATTCATATGCAAATGCCTGTATGGCAGAACAAATGTATATTTTGACATTATTAATATTAAAAATACACAACTAGCTGTGTTGAGGAAGTATGCTGAAGAGATCGGGGACTCGTCTATTCACTAGAGATAGTAAAGGGGATAGAATGTCCTAGGGGAAAAATATTACATGACCCTTTTATATCCCTTAGAACCTTGAAAAATATACTAAGTCATGATTAACACTTAATTCCATTTATTTAAATTAAAAATTGCTTTAAATCATGATTATGATTTAAATGGGTTTAAGTGGGATTAGGGGAAAATCTTATATATTTTTATTTGAAAAAAAATTGGGAAACATGGCTCTCTTGGAGAACCCACATGTTTCCATATTTCCATGCATAAAACTAATGCATGCAAATGGAAATTTGATTATTATGCATTATTCCTTCATCTTGGAAGAAGAATGGTGTGCGCTAGAAAGGTTGGAGATAACAGAGAAGGAGAAATGATTTCCTAAGATTGTGTGGAGGAGAATTAGAACCTTTGAACAAATTTATGAACGCTATTGAATAAACTCATTTTCTTCCTGAACCATTAATAAGCTTGTGATTGACTCATGGGTTGTGGTCAACGCAATGATTAATTGTGCATGAACCATTTTGGTGGAATTCCTATGTAATGGTTAAGTAGTGATGGGTCTTCAATGTGGTAAGATTGGAAAGAATCCAAAATGGGAATTGTGTGGTTTGGCATAGAATTGAATGTAACATATTTCCTGGATGCATGTAAACCTGCATTAAATCCTTATGAATTGGGAGGATTGTCGAGTGATAATTCCTGTTGTGGAATGAAATTTGGGTTAAGGGGAGAGTCTCCTAGTGAATTCACAAGTCCCATATCGGGGGTGGTGTTATGTTGAGAGATGAATAAGAAAAATTACCTATGGTTGGGTGGAGCGTGTCTCACACACAACCAGTTTCCCATTTCTAGTATTTTGCAAATAAGTTTTAATTTATGGAAATAATGTTTTAATTCCTCAATTTAGTTTAATTGTTGAATGTTAAAGAAAATTACACATTTTAAATTCATGAGTTGTTTCTTTGAATTCATGTACATGGAATTGACACATGTTTATTTATGCAATTATTTTCTTTCTGATTGTGTTTCTAGGTTTTGAATAAATGAAGGAATTTATGCATGGCTTGGTTGAATTTCTAATTATGGAATGACTGTAAGATTAGTCATGCGATATGCTTGATAGTAATGTATAAATTACATAAATAGAACCAAAATTTTATGAATGCTCATTCTTTAATAAAGTTGAAATGTGAAAAATTAAATTTCCCCATTAATTGACCTAAATGATTCCATGTTCTAAACTCTTCATTCCATGATTCCATGTTTGTATTAATCTCTTCATGAAATTTAATTATTTGCATTAGAAGATAATGAAAATTGATTATATTATGTTAGTATTGATGGTAAAAACATTTTTACTGTGTCTTACCTTGAATGGTTTTTGCATTTGAAAACTGTGGGTTGGAAATTATAAACCACATGCTAGAATTAGTGGTAATTGCTTTGAAATGCACATAATTATCCTTATTTTTCTTAATTGGTAAGCATTTAACCTTATGCACAATTAATATGTTGAATTACTAGCTTTATTGCACAATTATCACAATGGAATATTACATTCCATGTTTTGGAAGGAATGGTAATGGTTATCCTTTTTAATTTATGTATTTAACTTTACTACACAGTTGAGTTATTATGTTGGAATATTAATTTTATTGCGTAGTTATGCCCATTTTTTTTGTTGGAATATTAATTTTACTGGGTAGTAATTATGTTGGAAGATTAACTTTATTGGGCAGTTAATATGTTAGAGTTAATATGTTAGAGTAATGTATTCTTAATTTGGATAATTGGTATTTTCTATTCTACTTATTTTATGCATATAACTTTATTACCAGTAATATGTTGGAATATCGCACTCTATATTTTGGATAATTTGACAATTGATATCCTATTTAATTATGTATGTAATCTTAGGTATATTAACCTTATTGCGCAATTAATTTTATTTAAATATTGTTAGTGTGTAGTATTTTTAATTAAATATGTTGGATTGACGATTTACTTATATTGGAATATTGGCATCATAGTGTGCATTTCCCCGATAGCCCCTAATGTGCAATTCTTAATATAATGTTTTTACTGCGCAGTCCTTAACTAAGTATTAGTGCAAAGTTTATTTATAAGTTATGTTATGAATATGATTGTAAACCTAGATGCTCATTAGTGCAAAATTCATAATAATGTTTTATTGTAGGGTTTACTTTACAATTTTATTGCGCAGATTTTAATAGAATATTTATTGCGCAATTTTAATAAAGTATTTAATAGAAAAACATGTCCAAGTATTAATTTATTACGGGTCCATTATAGATATTTTTAATGGGAAATATTTAATATGTGAATTAGTGATGAAGTAAAATTAGAATTGATGATAAGCTTCCGCTAAAAGATTTATTTTTGTTTTTGCTATGCATTTGTTGTGCATTAGCTTAAATAATGCATATGAATATTATGCAAGCTATATAAAAAAATATTAATTACTATGTATGTTAAGTTAATGTGACATTGGGTGTGTTACATGTAGTGTCACCTAGGAGGTGAAGGATTCAAAGGGAAGCACACAATATATCTTAGGGAGGACTATTTTATCCACACTAAATGCTAGATAGCTCAAAGAACCAATGGAGAGAAGAACTTTCCCCTTGAAGGAAGGAGGCAAGAGAGCTTGGAGAATGCCAACAAATATGAAAGAGATCTACTATGAGGAAGCTCCAATACAATTTATATAGAATAACCTTGATCTTGGTTTCTCCTCTAAGATGCATGCCCATGGCTTCCTTTGATAGGTCAATAGGTAGCCAAGAAACAACTAGATCCAAGTGTGAACCCCATCACATCATGAACTAGCTTCAAGGTACATAATGGGGGCTATTGAATGCCAATCCATTATGTTGAGAAGACAAGTTTGAATTTGTGTTGGTGTTGGGATGTTAATATCCTTTAATTGCGCAACTCGTGGTTGATATCCCACCGTTTTGACAATCCTCCGGATATCAAAGGGAAATTCACATAGGGGTCATGCATGCACATAATTGGTAACCTAAATAGAGGTTAGGCCACGCGGTTGTCTTTTTACTGTTTTTTAGAATTTCTAGACTCATATTACTTCTTGGATTTGATGAGGATGTCTTTATTGGGATGCATGATGTACTATGTTGATGATGCCTTAATATGTGAATTGAAAAAATGTCTCATGTGTGGGAGATTTATGCGTTAATATATGCCCCCTGATGTATGAGGTTCAGAGGGTACTATAGGGCCGATAATGCATCATCGTTTCTTTTGTGCTCTCTGGTGTTCCTGAAATATGTAAAGCATGTGTGGATGAATAGGGTCCTCCCATGGGGGAATATTCATGGTAGAGTTGGAATAAACAATATGTTTTATACAAACGAGGAGGGCATACCCATGCTTGGTTAAATATGCCAAGGTAGCTACAAGATGAGTAGAACAATGGGTGGACTCAATATACTGCTGGCACATGGATGAAGGTAGCTTCAATCCATGCAATAGTAACTAAACCTGGAAATGTTGTTACAGGTGTTGAAGAAGCAACATTGCTGATAATCATGATAATCCCATGAGGGTGGGTGACCGGAACACTAGTGATGGTGTTGAATGTAGGACCTCACTGAACTGCTACTGCCATGATTTATAAATGTGAACATTACTACCTTCGAAACGTACAACTCTCCCTGATGCAATAGATGTGTTGACATTGAGCATAGGATATATCACTAATTTAGGGAGCACTAAGGGCTCTCCCTACTTAGTTCAAGGAAATCCCTTATGGTGATTAAAAGGGACCCTAACGTACAATTGCAACTACTGCAACTCTCAGAATATGGTGATTTGATGTCGAAGAGAGTTGAAGTACACGATAAGATGAGATTCTTATCCTGAGAACCAAGATTAATCTATGACCAACTATTGGATTGATATACCTGACACAAGAATAGGTGGTAAGTGTGAGGCTCATGGATTCCTTTGATCAATGTTAATTTGGGAGTAATGGACGACATCATTATTTGAAATAAAGGTATATGTTTTAATGTAGGTACACGTAATACAGATGAAGGATTTTGTTGGGGACACAACAATGAGGATGATGGTGACTGACAAAAATCATAATGTTGGGGATCATGAGACTCAATGAAATCGATCAAAGATGACCAAGGGTCTCTACCAAAATAATAGTGATTTTCCCACAGTTTTGAGTGGATGGGGGAACAATTTGTACATAAATAATACCTGACACAATATTAGCTGGTAAGTGTGAGGTATATTTATGAACAATTTGTACATATATATACTCGACACAAGGTTAGCTGGTAAGTGTGAGGCTCATGGATTCCTTTGATCAATGTCAACTTTGGGATTAATGGACAACATCATCATTTGAAATAAAGGTATATGTTGTAATGTAGGGAGACATAATGATCATGAGACTCAACGAAATCGATCAAAGATGACCAAGGGTTGCTACCAAAAGAATAGTCATTTTCCCATAGTTTTGAGTGGATGGGGGAACAATTTGTACAAAAATAATACTTGACACAAGATTAGTTGGTAAGTGTGAGGTATATTTATGAACAATTTGTACATAAATATACCTGACACAAGATTAGCTGGTAAGTGTGAGGCTCATGGATTCCTTTGATCAATGTCAACTTTGGGAGTAATGGACGACATCATTATTTGAAATAAAGGTATATGTTGTAATGTAGTGAGACATAATACAGATGAAGGATTTTGTGACTGACAAAAATCATAATGTTGGGGATCATGAGACTCAACGAAATCGATCAAAGATGACCAAGGGTTTCTACAAAAGAATAGTGATTTTTCCACAGTTTTGAGTGGATGGGGGAACAATTTGTACAAAAATAATAGCTTGTGGGGTCCCCACATTTTTGGGGGTATCAGGGTACCAAGTTGAGGACGGGTGGAATTCCCATGGTTTTGGGTTAATCGGGGAATCAATTTGATGATGGGTGAAGTTATCTCGGTTTTGAGTGAGTTAGTGAACTATTTCCATAATGGTGTGAGGGTTGGTTTGAAAACACGATGACATGTTCCCCATGAATCAATGCCATGCAGATTGTTCCTGCGGAAAGAACTTGATAGAATTGGTTGAATTGGAGGGTGGGGGATACATTTATGTCTTGGTGGTGGTGGTGGTACGAAGATGATTGTGGATGGTAGAGTTCTCATGGAGGTATGAATGATCAACTGTGTTTATTGATCGTAGCATGTGAGGATGAATTTGATGGCATCGACTACTGGAGGTGGGGGAGTAAATGCGTAGCTATAAAATGGTGAACTATGGGTTGAACATTTCCAGGTAGATTGAATTCATTGGGCTTATGGGGGGTTGACATCATCGGAGGAAAATAATTAATGGGATGCAATGGTTGTTAGAAAAAGAGGATCTTAGAGCAACAAAAATAAACAAGATGAAAATATAAATCATATGAAACACATTACAAGAGAGACACCAATATAATGTGGTTCACCCAAGATGGGCTACGTCCACACAGAAATTTCCAGTCCTTATTATTATACCATCCAACAAATGAAGGGATACAACCTACAACACATTTGCTGCAAATTCCTCTTCACTCTCTCACAGTATCTCTCACACAATCATAGAGAACTTTACAATGCTACAATGCACAACCGTATTACAATGCCTTCCTTTTAAAGAGGGATTACCATGGGAAAATACTATGGAACACCCAATACCATGGGCCTGTAAATCACTCATTATTGACCAAGTCATGACTATGAAATTACAACATTTTACGAGGCATTTTTTATGAAATTTTCGCTACGGGGGCGCTGCCCCCGAAACCCTGCCAGGGGGAGGCTCCCAAACAAGTTTTCGTCCCCCCTGGACCCCCCGTGGTGACTATTTTGGGGGGAAATATCCCCCATGCATGCCGGGGTCAACAAGTTGCAAAAATATATGTATAAGAAAGAAACATGTTTCTTCATTTAGATAATGTAAAATTTTACAAAAAAAATTCATAATTGTTGTACAAAATAAAAATATCACTTTAAATTATGGTTATTACCTCATATGTGTATTTAAGCTATTCCATAACTTGAAAGATCCTTTTTTTGGTTTCTGAAGTTTGATCTACAATGTCCAACAAGAGATCAAGTTCCTTGTTCGCTTTAGTGATATTTTTATTTATTAGTACCATTGGGTCGGGGGATGAGTACAAATCTGCTTGGCCAAGCGAATCATGGGCATCATGCCCCCCAGACTACATATTTCAACAAAATAAATGTTATTTCAAATAAAAAAATTTAAAATAACTTATTGGCACACAAATAAGATTATATAAACAAATAAATAATTCACGCTAAACGTAAGTCGAAATTGTCATTGGTTTACATGTTCTACGATTGGCCATTTTCCATGATCATCCTGCGACATTCTAATATAATTAGAACCACAAAATATTTTAAAAAAATTGAAGATAGAGAAAACTTATCACCAGACAAATTAAATTATATAAACAAATAATAAAATTCATAGTATATGAAAATCAAAATTGTTAATTGTTTACCGGTTCTGAGGCTATTCCTTTTCTTCGATCATCCTGCCATGTTATAACATAATTACAACTGCGGAAATTATAAAAAAATGTTAAAGATAAAAAAACTAATCGCCACAAATATAAAATTATATAAACAAATAATAAAATTCATGTCAAATGAAAAACAAAATTGCTAATTGTATACTTGTTATGAGGCAATTCCTTTTACACAATCAGCCTGCCACAATACAATGAAATTAGAACCATGAAATATTTAAAACATTATGAAATATTAAAAACAATATATTACAATAAGTATAGGTTTATTAAATAGGTGTTACATAAGTACCCACACACTATTTTTCGATGAATCTACTCGATTCAAATGGTAATCCACTAATAACTCTTCCCTGTGAGCTATATTTTTTATTGCGCATGCAACTACCCGATTTCCTTCACCTACCTCATATATGCAATTTGGTTGTTTTTTTGTTGTCCCGAGTCATGTGTTGTTTATAAACCCTGCGATATTACCGGAAGCTTTAGGCCTTCCATTAATATAGATAGTTTCCCCCTTATTTTTATCATTGTTTTTTACATGTATATAGTTTGCAGAAAGCGCATATGTCCACATACTTCACATGTACTAGAGCAACAACATCCAATAGTTCTAATCATAACATGGTCCAACATAGTCCATCAATTCAATTATTGTATTGTATTTTGCAGTTATTACATTTGTTGGCACAATATAATTTTTGGCAAAAAATTGTAATTATGGATAAAAGAATTTGATTTGTTGCAAAAGGTAATTGAACACTCAAAGTTAAGAGGGTTAATCATCAGATTTAGAGTTTGAGTTCTTTACATGTATATAGTTTGTGGAAAGTGCATATCTCCACATACTTCACATGTACTAGACCAATAACATCCAATAGTTCTAATCATAACACGGTCCAATATAGTCCATCAATTCAATTATTGTATTGTATTTTGCAGTTATTACATCTGTTAGCACAATATAATTTTTGGCGAAAAATTGTAATTATGGATAAAAGAATTTGATTTGTTGCAAAAGGTAATTGAACACTCAAAGTTAAGAGGGTTAATCATCAAATTTAGAGTTTGAGTTCTTTTTCCAAATGGAAAAACCTAAAAACCTAGGGGCAGAAATATATGAATCATCATCAAAATGCATATAAAATATAAAAAATGACTTTTTAAGGCTAATTTTGCCTCTCAGTTCTTTAGCAGGGTTTTAGAATCATCATCAAAATGCATATAAAAAATAAAAAATGACTTTTTAAGCCTAATTTTGCCTCTCGGTTCTTTAGCAGGGTTTTAATTCTTATTTTATAAGAAGTAATATCGGCGTGAGCCCCAATATATGATATTCCCAACCAATCATCAAAGTTATCATATGTCCATAAGCTAGCCACACATCTCAAGTTGGTATCAAACAACAAGTATCAATCCAAAGGAAGGATCCCACAAGGGGCGCTTTGTTGTGCACAATGCGTCGAAGATATATTTGACCGTCGACATATGTAAAGTATAATATGTCAAAATCCCTCTTGCATGTGGGATGAACACCCGAGATAAAAAATGCTAAAAACTGTTCTCAAACCCCAAACGCCAGGTGTCTTGGTAATTATCCAATTGTTAATAAAAGAGCTTCAGGAAGTATGAGGGATATCGAAGGCGTACAGTTGGAAACTGATGGTTATACATGCAGCCAATCCATGATTGATCATTTTCAGTGTATAACGTTTCCATATTGAATGCTGGAATGGAGAAGGGAAATGTGACAGGCGATAACAAGCACTCATGGGAGCTTTTCTGTTCTCAAGAGGCATGCTGATGAATGCCTTCTACTTGTGGACATGAACCAACAACCCCCAACGCAAGAATTGGTAACCAAGGATCTAAATTAACCAGAACGACGATTCCAACATATATTTCGAAGATAAGATCGCAGACAACAAGGAGGCTTCCATGTATTAGCGTCTCAAGTGTCCAAAACAAGTATATGCACAAAATGGCTTTGGAGATGAGACATTGAAGTTGTTTGCGCAAACACAATCTGAAAATGCAAAGTCTGATTTTGAATGACAAGTGTCATTTTATTATTCATAAACTAATTACGCCAGAGGTTTTTCGATCCTCCAACCTATCAAGCAGATTTAACACTGGAGAAGTTATGCAGGACATGCAAGTTTTCGATCAGAACCTGTCCAAACATTGTCGCACATCATGAGTTTATGATCATATGGAAAGAGATCAGAAGGATGCACAAGGGAATAACCCATGGATTTGTGCATACCAACTGAGACCAAGAATTATTCGATTACCAAGATATTGTTATTGTCAAAAGAGACAATGTTAAAGATAGTGCCCACATATGTTCGTGTGGATTCAGGTTCAGTATCACTCATTGTGAAGAACGATCACCATTCTTCAAATGTTAGATGGCAGAGTATCTAAAAAAAAAAAAATTTGCAGCAGAAGATCACCATTCCAAGATTTCAAAGCATACAACTAGCATTTAATCAGCTAATTAAATGATCATCCCCACATTTTAGGCAGAGAATCGATAACAAATACGCAGGTGACAGTTTGAAAGCATGTGACAGTTAAAGATCCTGGTCAAATTTAATGTAAAGCACTTGTCTTAATATGAAAATTAGACCCATATTTTTAGAACGGCCCTAGATGTCCAAAGGAACAGGTGGTATCTATAATGAACACTTCTCGAAGAGGTAGATCATTAAGGTGGTTTCATCAGGTTTCTAGGAGTCATTTCCCAAGATCCAGGTCCAAATTTGTTGGAATAAACAATTCCGACCTCCAAGGTAAGCCCACGTGACTTGTCAATGATGTAGGTAGTGAATTAAATAGGGTAGTTGAAGTTAAATTAGTTTCTAGAAGAGGCTTCCCGCCCTCTCTTTGGATTCATCCAGAAGCTGTATATGTAATATATTTTTCTCATTTTTAATATTGAGTTTTGCTGAGCCGTAGAGCTCTGTTCTCAGCTTCCTCTGAAACTACTCTGGCTCCCCCTAATTCTCTAACATGGTATCAGAGCCCATGGAGCGATTCCCTTGCCTTGAGCTCTGAGGTCTGTCATGGTAGCCGCGCAGAAGATTGACAGCCGCTGGCTTTCTCGTTTAGCTGCCATTCTAGCTGAAGATATATCTTCTTTTGACGTTGAAGGTTTTTCAGATTGGGACTGACTCCGACTCAAAGCAATGGCCCTTCCACCAGATGTTGACAATGTCTTGTTGCCTTCCGCTGGCCTCATTGACAGACCCATTTTTGGAGTTGCTGAAGGAATCAGAAGTTAATGTCAAGGAAGAAAAGACGACAGTGAAGGAACCAGAAGTTCATGTGCAAGAATGTAAGCGGTTCTGTTCTTAGCCAGTAACCATATCAGCCCCAGTAGCTCGCCGTCTCGGCTATTGATCCGACTCGTCCTGTCAGAGATCTCCGATACCTCTTCCATGTCATTCAACTTGTGCAGAGCCTTGAGGCATGTAGAACACAGCAGCATTTACGGTGCAGGAATGGAAAACTCCAAACATAAGAGCAGTAATATTAGATACAACACTGAGCCACTATCCACTCAAATCAGTCAAAGAAGCAAGCGAAACAATGGAGTGAGCTCGGTGGTGCAGAGAAGGAAAGTTGTAGAGGGTACTGTGGGTCGATGTTCGACTTTATGCACAGAGAAATCTGGTAAGGTCTTCGTTCCTTCCTCGTTTTGATTGATTAGGGTTGTCGTCGGGCTTCTGTTGTGGGCTCTGGCTGTGAGGCGGTCTCGGTGGACTCTGTGTCGGGTTAATTCCAATGTGGTTCTGTTATTGCGTTTAAGGGAAATATCAGTGGTTGTGAGACGGTCCTGGAGGCCTATCTATATTTTTATGTTTGTTGTGGCTCCTTATTGTGTTAAGGACTTTTCCTTCTGTGAATAAGGAATCAAACCCTCTATTGCAGCTTTCAGTACAGTAGAATGGACAGCCCCTCCTCTGTTTAGCCACAGTCGCATACTCTGTTTTTGGTGTTATGCTCTGCCAGCACAGAACACCTGCAACTCAGCAGAGCAAAAATGGGCAGAAAGTCCAGGTCTAGACAAGCCAAGAAGAAAGAAAATCAGTGGAGCAGAGTGGATCTGCCATCACCTCCACAGTTTAATGGCACAAATCTTGCCATGTGGACAAGTAGAATGAGGGCATATCTACGGTATGTAGATACACATGTTGAATTAAATGATGAAGCCAAAGATGCTTTGGCATTGCATCTCATCCAACTAGCTGTGGATGACAGATTGATGCAAATGATTACAGCAGTAAAGACTTCTAAGGAAGCATGGTGCATTCTAGAGGAAGAATGCAGCGAAAGGAGGAGCAGCCATAAAGAAACTGCTGTAGTTATGGTTCAAGTTGAAGCTGAGAAGAAGCTTGAAGTCTCTGTCAGTCAAACAGAGCACAAGAAGTTTGAAATGAGTGAATCCCACATTGCAGTCAAGCATGTGGATGTTGTTGAGGTTGAAGAGGAAGCTACCATAGTAGCAACAGAGAATGGTGAATTAGCAACTCAAGCAGTTGCAGGACAGCCAGTAGAGGCTGAATGTGAAGAAGAAAATGAGCTCATGAAGAGCATGCCCATGAGGGCAGAAATTTTTCCTAACAGTTTAGATGTTTGTGAGTGTGCAGGTATTGAGAGCAAGAATCATCCTGCAATAGCTGAAGAAAAAGAGCATACAGTCAATGTACCAAGAAATTTTGATGAAGATTTGAAATTTATTGAAGAATGGCTCGAAAAGCCAAAATATGTTGAACTGAACTGCACTGAAGTTGTAGCCGTTAGAAGTTTAGCTGAAGGCAGCATTGAGGTTGCAAAGATGAATGAAAAAGAAGGCAGCCATGTAGCTGCAAAAGATGAAGAAAAGGGTGACAGTTTTGCTACAGCAATTGAGCCAGCTGAAAATGAGGAGATGGGTGAACAGGATGAAGGATGTGAAGATGAAAAGCCTGTTGAAGAGATCTTTGAGAAATGGAGTCCTGAATAGATAAGGTACTATTATGAGCTTATGTGGTAGCAAGCCACAGATTCACAGGTTGCTGAAAATATGAAACCTGAAGATAGCATGTGGGAACCTCATATGATGAAAGCAACTCTGAATTTCATTGAAGGTGAGGAGACATGGCAGAATGCCATTGGCAAGTTCGATGACATAGATGGAAGAATGCGACCAAAAGAGCTTGAAGAAATACGGAAGAAGAAGGTGAGAAAGAAGAAGAAAACGAGAAGGATCGTGGAGTACAAGGTCTGGAGCAAACGGAAGAAAAAGGCCGGTGAAGGTAAAACAAATTTTGACTTGTTTTGTGACGGTATGTAAGCCTGGCTGAGACTTAGACCAGCAGGCATAAATTTGAACTGTTTTAAGCCCACAGAGTCATTGACTATATGCTTAGCATTTTGTATGTAGATGTTTACGGTCAGAATTGCGGGGGAGTGTTGGAATAAACAATTCCGACCTCCAAGGTAAGCCCACGTGACTTGTCAATGATGTAGGTAGTGAATTAAATAGGGTAGTTGAAGTTAAATTAGTTTCTAGAAGAGGCTTCCCGCCCTCTCTTTGGATTCATCCAGAAGCTGTATATGTAATATATTTTTCTCATTTTTAATATTGAGTTTTGCTGAGCCGTAGAGCTCTGTTCTCAGCTTCCTCTGAAACTACTCTGGCTCCCCCTGATTCTCTAACAAAATTGACAGATTGCATCCAGATGACAGAGCATAAAAGCCACAAGTGTCAAAATATCTAGCGACTAATGGAAATCAACGGTGTTTAAGAGAGATGGACGGTTGACATCTTATTTCGCTGGATTTACTAGCTCGAAGGTTAAAATTCTAAAGTGGTGTGAAATAAAAACAAGCATCACATGCGTCACTTCCTCAACATTTCCCAATAAAAAGTGGTGTGGATAAAACCACTTTCCATAAGCTCTGAAAAGTGCATTTGCAAAGAGCCCGAGTTGATAAGAAATTAAACACGCATAGGTGTCTTCATAATATGACGGGAAACACACCAACAAAATATAAATACTCAAGTTCAAAGGATCGTTGAATATTTATCAATTAACAAAAGAACACCGAAGAAAGTCCTCCACCATTGACGATCTGCAATGCTTGCAAGTGTCAAGGTTTCTATGTACACTATCAAAGTCATTTCTGATTGCCAAATCTCCAAATGAACGCCCAACATGGAGCTCACGATCGTCGAAGAAAATATCACATCGATTTTGAGGCATAAAGGGGTATCGAGTTAAATAATAACTGAATCTTCCAAAGTTCGAGACGGGTACCAGAAAATTGACAGTTGTCTAACTAATTCTATCCATAATGCCACCTTCTTCAAGGAAATTATTCTTTCCAGGAGCTAGCTTACAACTAAGGGAAATTCGGTTCCAGATTTCTAAGCAGACAGTTTTTTGTTATGCTATTTTTAGTAATTCGTTATGTAATTTGTTAGGGAATGATTGCGGCCATATTTTAGTATATATATCAAACATCTTCGATGTAATAGGGGTTCGACTTCCAATTTAGAGGAGACCCATTTCTAGCACTGAGTTATTTCAAGTTTAAATAAAATATTGAAAAGCTAAGCAAAGAACTTTTGAAAGCATAGATTTTTGTGTTGTGGTTTTACAGTCCGTATTTCCCTTTCTCTTGTGCATAGTTATTCTATTATCTTTTCCATTGTGTTGTCTTTTCATACTTGAATAAAAGTTATAATGAATTAGAACTCATACTCATATGCTCTAGTTTATCGTTTTCAAGTATTCATCAAACTTTTCCTCTTAAGTTAATATTGGATTCATCTTAATTTGATGCCCATATTAACGAATTGTTCATCTTTTCTTCTATTATCACCAGAAATCAAGAACTTGTCTGTAAAAATGCAACTATCCCGCCTCTATGAAAAACTATATTGCCAAAGCTCTGTATATCTTTAATATTTCATGATCTTGACTCCATTGGCCAATGGTATCTTTCTCTTGTTTGTCCAACCACATCATTTAAATTTTACAAACCTTTACCATTATTTTACAAATATGGACATTGGGTTTATTCTGAAGATGCTATAGTAGTGACATTGGGTAGTAGACTTGCAGAGAGATCCCTCTCTGATTGAAAGAGGCCAGCCTTCAGTCTAAAGACTGGTTTGAGTTTCCCTTGGGATTCTTCTTTACAGCTAAGGGGATATTTCCGAGTGCTAACATTTTGGCACCATTTCCGGGGAGCCATTGCTATTTATTTCCCTGGAGAGAACGACATTGCTTCAGTTCTAAGTTCTAAGAGCAACAGACACTAGGGAACATATTGGCTGTATTTCTACTCTGGCGACTCCACTCATCAGAATTTCAGTTTGAAGGTGACTCCACTGGGAATATTGGTGACCCCATGTTAAATTTCATGTTTTGAAGGTTTCATGGAAACTCTATTGATAGCAGGTCTCATGTTTCGAAGCATTCATTCGTGACTCCACTATTTCAAGATGGCGTCATTGTCAAAAAGGTATGTGTGATAATCTGTAGGGATCTAGCAACTGTAACAAAATCACAATCTAGCTCTCAAGATTATTTGCAAAGAAGAAGAAGCATGTATTCAATAATCACTCATAAACACAGAATAATTGACAATGTCAATATCATACAATGAATAATGAATGTACAGAATGTAATACAATAATCTATGATGAGGCATCATATAGGACTCGAATTAGCTAAGTAGGGCATTCAAATTTGAGCTCAAAGTCTAGCATGAATAACTATGGAGACATCATCCAGTCAGTAGTATCAGTCATAAATGGTAAGAGTCAGTCAAGTGTGTCCAACTGAGTCTAACAGAACCATCTAGCCATAAATCATGGAATGGAGACTCCAAGTGGGGTGCATGAGGCTGTTTAACTCAAAGTCTAGCTTGGATAACAATGGAGACATCATCCAGTCAATAGTATCAGTCATAAATGGTAATAGTCAGTCAAGTGTGTCTAATTGAGTCTAACAAAACCATCTAGGCATAAATCAGGGAATGGAAACTCTAAGAAGGGCACATGAGGCTATCAAATAGTCAAGTGGAACTCCAGAACTAGCTAACTAGAAGCTACAAGCAGTCAACATGAGCAATCAGTTGAAGAACTATTCAATCAATGCACTAACTGAATGATAACTCCTGGTAGGTGAGATAAGGTGCCCTAACTGAGTGATAACGGAAGGTAGGTGAGTAAAGGCACTCTAACTGACAGTGGTAGGTGAGAAAGGTGCACTTTCCATGCACAACAATCAAGAAGGGTGCATCAGGTACGTATGAGGCCAATTGGGGGATGTAGACAGGCTATGGAGAGCTAGAAGCAAGTTCTAGGTGATGGGGAGACAACCATGATGATGACTGGATGCATGTAGTGGCATGTAAAGCATGCATATTTGCATGCAGGCATGCAAAATACAAAAATGATGGTGTGAATATTCCAATAGTATTTTCCCGTGAATAGGTCTCACATTCCTGGTTTTCCAAATCCTATTCCTAAAGTAGATTGGAAGACCTGTTTAACTAAGTTTATAGATCAGGAAGGAGACAATGCTGCTTTCCATTTGGTCAAGTTTCATATGCATATGTGTACTATTAAGGTTCAGTTCCATGAGGACTGTTTGATGAAAATGTTTATGGAAAAATTAGAGAATAAAGCAAGGGCATGGTATGAATATTTACCTCATGCTAGTATATACCCCCTTCAATATTTCTATTCAGCCTTTTGTGAAAAGTATAAGGACAGTCATCCCTCTTTAGAGTTGGTTGAAACCTTTCGTAGAAATCTTGATGCCCTCTTTCAACTTATGGGAATTGATGCTTTTTATGAAGATGTGCTAGATAGTGAGGTGAGAGAAGCCTTGTGGGAGTTGTCTGCTCGTAAGAATGAAGAAATAGAAAGTAAACACATTGATGGACAACAAACCATAGCTTCTTCTATGACTGATAGTGATTTGCATCTAGACCTTGATGAAAGCAGCTATGTTTCTCTTCTTGAGACTAATGAAATTGATGAAAAATATTAACAATCCATTTAGCTGCTTGATGTACATGATCAGATTGATTATGTGGATAGTGTTCTTGAAAAACCATCTGTAGGTATGCAGCAGAACGGATCAGATTTCGGCCAACCATGGAGAGAAATCAGATTGCATCTCATGATTTCATCATTGCAAACCAGGAAGACAGTGAGTCTGATGAAGGTAATACCCTGCCTCTTTGCTTTGAAGTATTTTACATAATGAAGAAAGGTTTTAAGGTTATGAATGGAGAATTTTTAGAGGTTTTGCATGAGCACCCTTCCATTGATCAAGAAAACTCTCAGAATATAGTTTCCCCATTGGCTGAAAATGAAGAAATTAGTAACCCTAATGTTGAGTCTCATGTATTTTCTCTTGAGTCTGATGAATGTATACAACCCTATTATATGGTATGTAACCAAGAAGAGGATCAGGATAGTCAGTCAAATTTTTCTTCATGTCATTCAATCTCAGAGTCTTTGTGTCAAGAAGAAGTTGTTCTCCTTGATCCATTTGAGAATCAAATGGTATTTCTTTTTAAACACAAGAACGGAATCAGGTTTTTAATTTAGAAATTCTAAGAAATCAAGAGGATGATATTATTGATAGTTTATGTGTTGAATCAACCTGTCATGTTACAAAGCTACAGTTACAACATAGTGATGTGTATGAATCTGATTATATTAATCCTATTGGGTTGCATGATGGATAGAGCATACATGATATTCAAGTTTTATTTGAAAGTTGTCATGAACACCCAATTGCCACACTTAACATGGATGACAAAAGAGATGGGCATACAGTCTATAGTCTCTCTAAAGATGAGTTTGACAGTTTACAAGTGAAATTATAGGTTGACTTAAAGTTTACACACGAGCAACTCTATCATGACATCCAAACAATAGAATTTCTTGAAGATCAACAAACAAAATCTGTTTTGTATGACCTGGTAGTCGACTATGTCGAGGAATTTTTTCAGTTGGGATAGTTGGTCTTGCTTTTTCCATAAAGAGAAAATCTGTTATCAATGCTTATTTTCATTACATATTTTAGTTTTAACTTTGATTAAGCATGATCATAAAGTTTTGTTATTGGATCAACTGTTGGATTGGATTCATTGGCACTTTTGTATTATTTGAGTGAGCACAAATTTTTATGCACCCTAGAGCAGGTAGGAGAGTGAATAAGCTCATAGTTGAACATCTTTTCAGCATGTACAGTTCAGTTTCAATTTGATTTCAAGCAATTTCAGTTTTTCAGTTACAACATATTTTCAGTTGCAGTTACAGTTTGTATTCAATTGCAGAATTGGAAAAGGTTACACGTCATAGTTTGCAGATCATAAAGTACATAGAAGATTTCAGTTTGAAATTGGGAAAAACCCAATGGTCATGAACATGGTCTATGGGTTCTTTTCTACTTTGCAGGGAGGATAACATCCTCAGTTGGAGCCAATTGTTGGCATAGTATAATTTTTGGCGAAAAATTGTAACTATGGATAAAAGAATTTGATTTGTTGCAAAAGGTCATTGAACTCTCAAATTTAAGAGGGTTAACCATTAGATTTAGAGTTTGATTTCTTTTTCCAAATGGAAAAAACTAGGGGCAAAAATATATGAATCATCATCAAAATGCAGATAAAATATAAAAAATGATTTTTAAGGCTAATTTTTCCTCTGAGGTTCTTTAGTAGGATTTTAATTCTTATTTTATGAAAATTATTATTGGGCGTGAGGCCCAATCTATGATGTTTCCAACCAATCATCAAATTTAGCATATGTCCACGAGCTAGCCACACATCACAAGTTGGTACCTAAGAACAAGTATCAAACCAAAGGAAGGAGCCCACAAGGGGCACTTTATTGTGCACAACACGTTGAATGTGTTATTGACCGTCGACCGTCAACATATGTAAAGTCTAATATATCAAACTCCCTTGTGCATGTGGGATATATCCCCAAGATAAAAAATACCAACAACTGTTCTCAAACCCCTAACGCCAGGTGTCTTGGTAATTACCCAATTTCCAATAAAAGAGCTTCAGGAAGTATGAGGGAGATCGAAGGCGTACAATTGGAAAATGATGGTTATACATACAACCAAGCCATGATGGATCATTTTCAGTGTATAACGTTGCCATCTTGAATGCTGGAAGGGAGAAGGGAAATGTGACAGGCGATAACAAGCAATCATGGGAGATTTTCTGTTCTCACGAGGCATACCGATGAATTCCTTATACCTTTGGACATGAACCAACAACCCCCAATGCAAGAATTGGTAACCAAGGATCTAAATGAACTAGAACAATGATTCCAACATATATTTCGAAGATAATATCGCAGAAAACAAGGAGGCTTCCATGTATTAATGTCTCAAGCGTCCAAAACAATCATATGCACAAAATGGCTTTGGTGATGAGACATTGAAGTTGTTTGGGAAAACACAATCTGAAAATGTAAAGTCTGATTTTGAATGAAAAGTGTCATTTTATTATTCACAAACTAATTATGCCAGAGGTTTTTCGATCCTCCAACCTATTAAGCCGATTGAACACTAGAGAAGTTATGCAGGACATGGAAGTTTGCGACCAGAACCTGTCCAAACGTTTTCACACATCATGATTTTATGCTCATATGGAAATATCTTAGATGGATGCACAAGGAAAGAACCCATGGATTTGTGCATACCAACTGAGGCAAAGAATTATTCGATTACCAAGATATTGTTATTGTCAACATAGACAATGTTAAAGAAATTTCCCATAGATGTTCGTTTAGATTCAGGTTCAGTATCACTCATTGTGAAGAAGGCGATGCCGAGTCATTGCTTGATGTGTCAGAGTGTTCTTCAAATGTTAGATGGCAGAGTATCTAAGAAAACAAAATTTGCAGCAGAAGATCATCATTCGAAGATTGCAAAGCATACAACTAGAATTTCATCAGCCATTTAAATGATCATCCCCACATTTTAGGCAGAGAATCGATAGAAAATACGCAGGTGACAATTTGAAAGCATGTGACAGTTAATGTTGGAACGAGATAGATCCGTAGGAAGTGCGGAAGCTAACAGGTGCGAAAGGGTCATTTCGCGGAAAAAGGACCCTTTGCCACTTTTTGTGGCAGCATAAGAGTTATTAAATTAGTCGAGTCAGTCATGTGGACCATTTTGTAATAGCAGAAAAACATATAAATAAAGCAAGATTGCAAGCCCAAGGATATAAAAGTTTTGGAGATTAATCCTACCTTTTGGATTCGGTTGTATCTGCGATAGAATGACTTGACTGTTTCTGCGAGGTTTGTTCCTTAGGTGTTGATGAATGAATGAATATGTTTGGTTATGAATTATGTTGTTGTGCAATGATGTAATGATAAATGATGGGTTATTTGAATACTTTTTGTTGATTAATGCGAATATGTGTTGTCATTGAATATGTTCTGAATGTATGTGAATGATTGTGTTATTTCCCCAAATAATTTTGTTGAGTTGATCAATTTTAGATGACAGGAGGTCATTTGAAAATTCATTTCTAAATTTCTTAAGGCTCATTTTTGATATCTTTATGCATGTAATAAAGTTTGAAAAGCATTAGATTGGGTTTTCATTTCAAAAATTTCAAAAGATAGGTTTCATTAGCTAAGCGCTTATTTAAAACGGTCCCTAAGCTACCGAAAGCCCTGCTTTCGGCAGCTTAAACGAAATTTTCGAGGCTCTCCTAGCTACCGAAAGTGAAAGAACATATAGCGTGAGTCAGGGGGCGAGAAGTGTTTACTGCAAAATTGGTGTTTTTACTGTGAAAAGCCATCATCTTCAAATGATGATTCTGAGCAACTAAAGGATCATTTTGAAAACCACTTGGAGGTTTTTGTTCCTGACATGTCAGAGAAAAATAACCTCTCTCCATTTTCCTATAGGTGTTTCCGATTGAGAGAATCGAATCCATCTCTAAACCCCAATTTCGGATCCCAGAATCTGCCTATTTGACACATGTTTTTGAAATGCAGATATCGGGCAAGTGAAAACGAATTTCAAAGATCTGAGAGAGGTTTTTGCTCACAACAAGTCAATGTACAATAAACGCTTTCAATTTATACACAGGTGTCACATATCTGGAGAACTGAACCCATCTCTGAGCCACTTTTTCAGCAGTTTCAGCAAAAATGGCGTTCTTACTGTGCTGAGTCATCATTTTAAAATGACGATTCTGAGCAACTGGAGAATCATTCTGCAAAACTCTCAGATTTGTTTCTTCCTAACACATCAGAGAACAATAACCTCTCTCATTTTTCCTACAAGTGTCACAGTTTGGGAGAATCGAATCCATCTCTGAGCCTTATTTTTCAGCAGTTTGGCCAAATTAAAAATGATTTTTCCTTGTTTTGTTAAAAAATGGTTTTGATCTTCTATCTTTAGGATTTCGATCCAGCTTCTTAGGATCCGGGGGAAGATGTTGTAAAGGCTATAAAGCCTATAGCTTGAGAGCAAGAAAGGGTTCGATTTTGGAGAAACTTTGCTTAAATTTGTATTATCAGACTTCTGGTTACATATCATTTATATAAGCTTCTTTTGCCATATGTGTGTTCAGTTTCCATTCTTATATCTTTTATACTTGCAGTGAAATGTCTATTTCATAAGTTTTCATTTATCTATTCCAGATAGCTATAATCCTATCTTCGTATTGAGAACTAGATATTCAATTCCCTTTTGCTTGTCGTGATTTTCCATTTATATATATATGTTGTATGTATGAGTTTGCTAGCACGATAAGAGTTCTTTTGTCTATCTTTTACAAATGTCCTAAACACCAGTGGCTAAAGCCTTGTCTATTTGGATGTATCCCTGTATGTTTTGAGCATATGAGTTTTGATCTTAGTCATCCAACTTGATCCACATTTTACCCCATCCTTCAAGAAAAGTTCAAGTTACCAGGCTCTTCCGAGTACAACCTAGGAAGACTCCTGGAGGGATAACAAATTGGCGCCGTTTCCAGGGAGAGGAGATTGAAGCTCAGCTTCCTTGGGAGAATGACATAGATCCAAATTTGATGATAGACAAATCCTGGACATTTTCTTGGTTGTAATCATCTATCTGGCGACTCCATGAAGGATGGATTCAGTGGCGACTCCATTGCCCATAAATTTTTTGGCGACTCCATTGGTATGACATGAACAAAATCTTGGCAGAGAGGTATGCATTCTGTGATTTTTCAAGGATTGTTGGTTTCCCTAATCCAGTGCCTAGTAGAGATGAGTGGGATCATAGTCTTCCTAAATTTCGAGGAGAAGAGTGAGATGTACCAGCTGAACATTTACTGGATTTTCATGACTTTATTCATCGTCTTGAAATTATACATGAGGATGTTCGAATTAAAATTTTCCTATACTCATTGAAGGGAGCATCCCTTGACTGGTGCATATCTCTCCCAGACGCCAGTATAAACTCTTTGAAAGGTTTTCGTGATGTTTTCAATTTGTTCTGTAAAGATAAATTTTTAGATGATGCCCTTTTTCCAGAATGTTGTCATGAATACGATTTGTTTCATCAAATTAATGGACATGAAAAGTATGATTGTGCTGAAAGGTCTGTGGTTGAAGAAGATGCTCTTCATTATGATCGAGATATTGATGATCTTCGAGATGTTAACCATAATGTAGATGCTTTTGACATTGTACTAAATGCATCAACTGTCTTTGACTGTTATGAAGATCATGATCAGATTGTTACTTTTGAAAATTTGAGAGACATTGGGCAGATTGAAGGAACAACATATAACAGTTTTGAATTTACAGCAAATACTAAGCGCAGCCCTCAGCTTTCAGTTTTGCAGACAATGGGGAAATGCAGCAAACATAAAGAGGAAGATGGTGACCATAAAGTTTTATACCAACAGTTGATCATGTATGTTTCTCCGATAGAGATCAAGCAGTCTACATTCAGTATTGAGATCAGTGAAGACAACCATCAACAACTACACTACAATCAGTTGGAACAACATTTTAAAGAGGTATTCCTTTATGATTTTAATGACCCTATTTCCAACTATTTGGAATCCGTGAATAGAATTTGTGTCAAAGTATTTTTGTCAGATGAAAGTTAGCCTTATCATCTGTCCAAACCACTTTTCTGTTGGCTATGCATTCCATTATTTTTTGGGTCAAAATCAAGAGCGGTTTCAACAAATCAGTTTCTGACATGGATTCATTGGAAGCATGATGTCACTTGATAAGAAGTAGTGCAGTTAGCTAGAGTAGGGTAGCATAGATGAATAAGCTCATGGCTAAGCATTTAAAGCTTGCATATGCGTGAGGCTTGCATTTAGTATTAGGTTTCAATTTTGAAATAAAGACTCCATGCCCAATGGATATAAGACACTATTGGTAGGGGTAGTTTGGCTTCAAATGATGAGCATGGTTGTAGGATTTGGATTAGGTTTTGAAAGTAGCATTTGAGACTCTATATCCCAACGGATGCAAGGCGTTGCTAGCAGGTTTATAGTTGAACATTTGTGGATAGTTTGCAGAGATTTGGTGGCAGTTTAAATGAATCCATGACCAATGGAACACTAGACTAGGTTTTGTATTTTGTTTATCCAGAAAAAGGCACTAGATTTGTGGCTCTTGAAACCTCACAGGGAGGATTTCATCCCCGAGTAGGAGCCAGATGTTATCTCCCCAAATAATTTTGTCGAGTTGATATATTTTAGATGATAGGAGGTCATTTGAAAATTTATTTCTAAATTTCTTAAGGGTCATTTTTTATATCTTTATGCATGCAATAAAGTTTGAAAAGCATTAGATTGGGTTTTCATTTCAAAAATTTCAAAAGATAGGTTTTGGTAGCTAAGCGCTTATTTAAAACAGTCCCTAAGCTACCGAAAGCCCTGCTTTCGGCAGCGGCAGCTTAAACGAAATTTTCGAGGCTCTCCTAGCTACCAAAAGTGAAAGAACATATAGTGTGAGTCAGGGGGCAGTTTTCGGTGGCTTGGGCGAATACGATGGTGTTCATTAGCCACCGAAAGGTAAGTTTCTCGCAGCTTACATTTCAAAGGAAAAATTGTTCGAAGCTACCGAAAGTGGAGGCATTCTCAACACTGTTTTGGCAGCTTACAAGTCAAAAGAAAAATTGGCCACAGCTACCGAAAGCAGAGGCATTTTCAACACTTTTCGTGTCTTATATAGTTCATACTCTGTTTTTTGGCTTGAAGAGATAGGAGCATTGTTGACAGGAGGTTTGACGAGGATGTGTCATGGTACCGCTAACGCTGTGACATGTTGGATGAAGGTGCAAAAGGAGCATTTGGTGCCAAAGGATACCGGACTTGGCGGGTTTTGGGTCACTTGGCCCATATATTTTGTAATATCGAGTCATTATACTGCGGTATGCGGGTTTTTGGGTCATTAGACCAAGTCAATTAGTTGATTGTCCATAAGTGTCAATTAGGAAAGTGGACAAGTATTGTAAGAGGCGGAAGCCTATAAATATAGAAGGATTGTAAGTGTTAGAGAGAGAGGAGTCGAGAGATAAGAGATAGAGATAGAGTTGTATGCGAAGATAATGCAGGAGTTGCGCAGAGATTCATGTACTTCCTTTGGTTTGCCATAGTAATATAAGGATGATGATTTGGTGCAATCTGTGTATTTATGTTAATGCAATTATCTATTTTCTATTGCTATGATATGAATGCTGCAATAATGTGTTACCTGTCTATGTGAAAATGATGCGATTAAAGTAATATGCGATCTCTATTTCTGGTAATATTAAATGCTGCGATATCCTAGAACTTCATGATGAATGTTTGGAATTGTTGTTAATATCATATTGCCACAACTTACCTCTTCCCTTGGAAAAAACATGGTTCCGTCTGCTCTTCCTGGATGCCTCGGGTGAGACCTCATCCGCTCTGCGGGTGTTGCTAGGTGGGCTCAAACCTGCCTGGGCCGGTGCCCAGGGAGATTGCGGTATGGGTCGATAGTCAGTGGACCCCTGTTGACTGTGAGGTCACAATTCGGTCAACAAATGGTTCCGTTGCCAGGACTGTGTGTAGACTAGGAAGAGGCCATGTTGTGGCACCCGACGAAGCTGGAAATACAAAAATGGTTCGATCAGAAGTTGCAGGAGTTTGCTGAAGAAGAAAGCCGGAACACGCGATTGACGGTAGATCATTGGGTGGGAAGATATATCCATGATGGTCCGCATGAATGGTTTTTCTGTGAATTCCCCATCATTTTATATGAATGGTTGTCGAAGCTGACCTTCTTGTTGATGTATATGTAACTTCGGAATGTATTTCATCTATGTATTTCATATATATTTATTGTACCCTTATTAGAGATGTGTTATTCCTCTATAAGGAAGTGTCGTCATATGGATTGACAAGTGTCGCAAGTGTGTGTACTTGCCGATGGGTTATTAGACCACCATGTGTGGGGTCGGCCCTTAATTATATATTATATTGTGGATGTACCTAGCTAGACAAGTCGGCCCCATAAGGTCACTGGGCAAATAGGTTAGTATAAATAGAGATCATGAGATCTCTATTTAGATCATTCAGAAAGTCATATCTCTCTCACTCAGAAAGTGGCGCACTAGTGAGGAGGAGGATCATTTGCTTCTAGGAGAGTATCTCAAGTGTATTTTGGTTGTACTCTAGTTGAGCCATTGCTCTTTTTATCTTTGAGGAAGTTGTGGGGTTTTTCACCTTAGGGTTTTCCCCACGGAAACTCTGTGTCTCTTGTCTCTCATGCTTTTGATTCTTGTGATGCTTGTCATGCTTATTGTGATTGTTATGCATTGATATGCTGTATATGTTATTATCTCAATGAAGATCTTAGAGTATTGTGAATTAATGCTCAAAATTTAACACTTCCAGAAGAGGAACTTCCAGGGTGGTGAACCGACGACTTGGACCTCGAAATTGATTAAGGAATTGCAGGAAGTCGATAATAAGGCATCGCGGGCTATCGAAGTTTGGCTTGATAGCATCTTGGAAAGATATATTACGGAATTTGCAGTCGATACGAAGAAATCCTATAGTGAAGCCGAAAGGTACTTCTTTGACGAACCGAGGGGAAGGTTTCTGCTACTGCTCCAACTATCGATTAAGATGCTAATATGCGAGAAAGGTATATTGAAGATGCACCTTGATCAGTAGACAACCTGGTGGGCGGAGGCTGTGGGTACCGCGACTGTTGGGGAATGGTGCATGAAATGGTAAAGGGGTAGATGGATGTAGACCATGAGGAGACTGTGAGTGAAGCTAAGGAAGAAAGTGGCCTTACAAGGGGAGGAGCAAGGTTCTGACAGGAAAAGAGGCAGAGGATAGGAGAAGGTCCTACTGCGATCAGACTGCAAGACCGTGAAGGAAGGCCACATGGGACGAAGCGACCTTACAGTCCTGATAGGAATGACCAGGATACACCCAGGATAGAGGCAGGATCGAACCCCAGCAACAACGTGCCCACACCTCCGCTCACTAGCTCTCAACCAGCAAGAAAAACTACTTCGACACCGCCGAGTACGTCGACACTGCAAAAGTTAATTGGTAGTAGTAGTACAGCGACAGGAGGGAGGAAGCCCAAGATGGACGGCGATGATGCTAAGCTACCGTTGTTTCATGGCAGTGTGATAGACAGCCCAGAGAAGTATTGGTTTTTGTGTGAAGCGGTATGGACTATGAAACAGATCACTGATGACGATGTTAAGAAAGGATAGTTGGCCATGACCCTGCGAGGTGGTGCATTAGATTGGTTCATGAAATTTGTCTTAGTCCCTACAGGGGCCCCAGATAAGTCATTAAATGAGATTTAGGATGGGTTGATTGCTGAATTTAGACGGCCTAAGTTGGAGGCCCAGTATATAACTGAACTGAAGGAAATTAAGCAATATCCTAACAAGACGGTATGGCATTTCGACCAGCGATTCAAGACGCTGATGGAAAAGGTTAGTTTTGATATGAGCATTGTCCAACATAAAGAATGGTTCATTGCGGCACTGCTACCCCACATTCGGCTGCCGTTGATGCAACAAAACATATCGACGCCTAGCGAAGCTTTGGAGATTGCAATGCGATTGGAGGCATCACCGATTGGAGATAATGCAACTAGGATGTCGCAGATACAGACACAACTCGCTAACCAGACTATACAGTTGCAATATTTAAAGAAGAACAAGGAACAACATGATGAGGTATGGTTTACACGATATCGACGATTGTAATTATTTGGTCTCCAGTGCGCCCAATCCGTTGAATGGCGGCAATATGCCGTGGTGTCACATTTGCTCGGTGTTTGGGCATGGTCACGATAATTGCCCATATATGCAGAAAATGGTCACAACCCCATGAAATCTTTATTGCACATTCTATAAATTGGTAGGACATGATGACAAAGATTGTCGTGCATATGGGTTGCTACAAGAGAGAATGTGTGATGCATTCTATGTCAAAGATGATCAGCGTGCTACACCGCTACAGCTGCAGGTAGCTCAGCCGATACCTCAACCACAGATGCAGTTTGTACAGTAGCAGCAGCAACTGCAACAGTTCATACCGCAATATACACCGGTGAACCCCCCGTAGTCTCAGTATGTGCAACAACCACAGTATGCACCACAAGGGCAAGGGATGCTGCCAGCACCCATGCAGCAGCAGGGTAGCTATTGGGGAGGCTACAGGGGAAGAAGCAGTGGTGGATTTGGTCGTGGAGGAGTAGGTCGAGGTGGTCGTGGACCTGTTCAATGTTACCACTATGCGGTATGGGGGCATTATCAGTGCAACTTCCCATTACTGCAGAATCAGTGTACGTTTTGTTCCGGTAATGATCATACAGTCGAGAATTATCTGCAGTTGATTGCAAGATGGCAGGGTGGAAATACTCCATAGCTACAGAACCCAGTACAACAACCAATATAGAACCCGGTGCAGCAACCAGTGCAGAACCATCCCCCATGACCACCGCCGAATGCTAATCCGAATGTAAATCAACCAGGGAATTTGCTGCAGAATTAGACACAGGGTGCCAATATTGAGACTATTTCGGCAGAACCACGACCACAAGATGCTTCGGTGGCTGTTGTCACTCATGGAGGTAAGATGACTGGGGGAGTTGGTTCATGACCATTGATTTGGTTAGCTGGTCAGAAGACGGTAAATTTTGACATTGATGCGGAATGGGAGACATTCCTAGAGGCACGTCACACCTTGGAGAAAGACCACGGTAAGGCTGTTGTTTGTGATATGCCACCTATCTTTGATGCTACATCAGACGTCAATCGACCACCACCAGGGATATTGCAGAAGGTCCTTGAAAGTTGTCTGTCATTGGCACAAGACCCAGTTTCCCTGGTTGAGATTGAGGGATGGTTGCAGCGACTTCCGAAAGGATAGCAAGAGTCGGAAGTCAATTCTTTACAGTGACGGAAGACTGGCAAGGAAATGCGAATGAATATTCAGATCAGTGATTATGATGTTGATTTTGTGATTCTTGATCTTGGTCCGGATGTTAACATCTTAACCAAGCAGGCGTGGCAGAAAATGGGGAGTCCCCCCATTGAGCTGGTCCCCTGTATAGATCCGGTTGGCTAACCATGCGAAGGTTACACCCATTGGGCGAGTTTCGCGGTTCACGATTGATATTGAGGGAATGAAGACTTATGCCGACTTTGATGTCATCGAGGTAGTTGACGGCGGAAGCTCCTATCCTACGCTGTTGGGGATAGGATGGGCTAATGATAGTGGAGCTGTAATTAACTTCAAGAAGTTCCCGATGACTTTCAAGAACCGCAATTTTCAAGTTATCGCTCCGTTGGATCCGACTGAAGGACGCCGATATGTTCAGCCTATCAAAGATGATGATCACACTGGCTGGGATCACACATTTAATATTTCTAAGGATTACATTCCTCCCACTGTTCATGGTGAGTTAGAGTGGCACAGTGAGAGCTCCGCATCTTCCAACTCCGATGATGCATTGGAACATTGGCAGAATCGCATGCATGAAGTATCAGTACGGAAGTGTGGTTTAGTTATGCAATATTTATGTCGTGTCGTGACAGAAACGATCACATTTCCTATCTATGAGGGGTTTCCTGGCTTAGACACTTTTGTAGTAGAATTTGAAGACCATGTTCCAGAACCATAGCGACTGCTGGCCTTAGAGGAAGCACTGACGGCTACTCCAGCATGCTGGTGGGCGACACATAAGAAATTTATTAAAGATTGGTCACAATGTCGAAGGTTGATGATGGTTCGATTTGGAAATACTGAGGCTTATCACACTGGCAAGTATGATGGCTGAACCGATCCCGATGATCATGTGATGGAGTGTCAATGGTTGTGGATCACCCGACCCAGAGACGAGTGGGTTCATGCTTTTGTCTATACTTTGGAAGAGATACTGCATTCGTGGTATACTGCAGTCGAGTTACGCCAAGATATTACCACATGGGGGGAGTTAATGATCTGTTTCACTCATACCTTCACATTTGCGAATGCCAACCCTGATGTCCATAATGCCCTGTAGCTCATCCGCAATGTGATCTTTCAGGTTGTTCTGGTGAAATGCCCTATTGACCCGCACACCCACAGTCAGATGTAGTCTCTCATGGAGTGTTTCAAATTCAATGGAGGGCCAGAGGATGATGATGATCCCTAGAATATTAACATTCCCAAATCCGAAGGAAGTCGCGATGTGGTACCACCTGTTGCGCCAAGTAACCCGTTCAATCAACCATTGCAGCTTCGCAAAATGAATATCAACACTAAAGCTACTCCCAAGTTTGCTAATGTAGGGGATTATTGGGATGATGAGATGATGAGTAAAGTTACCGAGTTACTGCATGAATTCCAAGATGTGTTTCCCACAAAGTTTTCTGAAATGAAGGGAATCTTGGGTGACTTAGGAGAAATGAGGATTCCATTGAAACCAGACGCTAAGCCAGTCCGACAGTGACCTTATCGACTAAACCCGCGACATAAAGAGAAATTCAAGGCAGAACTTGATCGGATGCTGGATGCTGGTATTATCGAACCTATGGAAGAGTTAGAATGGATTAGTCCTATGGTGGTGCAGGACAAGAAAACAGGTGAAGTGCGCATCTGTGTCGACTTATGGAAGTTGAATGATGCTTGCTTGCATGATCCCTTTCCGACCTCGTTTACTGATGAAGTACTTGAAGGAGTGGGTGGCTAGGAGATGTACTCTTTCACTGATGGATTCTCTGGCTACCATTAGATTCACATTGCCAAGGAAGACCGCCATAAGACAACCTTTGTTACTGAGTGGGGTTGCTTTCAGTACACGGTTATGCCATTCGGGTTGAAGAATGCACCTGCGATATTTTCCTGGGTCGTTGTTTCCGCGTTCAAAGATTTTATTCAGAAGTTCCTCTAGGTATATATGGACAATTGGACTGTTTACGGATTGATTCACAATCATTTGGCCAATCTACGGTTGATGCTTGAGCGATGCCAACAGCACCAGATATCGCTGAACTTGAAGAAATGTATTTTTTGTGCTCCTTTTGGGATATTGCTGGGTCATATTGTGTGTAAGCAGGGATTGTTGGTTGATCCAGCCAAGATTGTGCTTATTTTTGGGTTGCAACCGCCGACTACGGTTAAGCAGTTGCGCGCGACCTTGGGTCACATGGGATAATATCACAAGTTCATTAGAGGATATGCTGTGATTACTACCCCTATGGAGAAGTTGCTGAAAAAGGATGTGGCATTCCAGTGGAATTTGAAATGTCAGGAAAGTTTTGAAACACTCAAAGCGAAGATGGTGTCGGCTCCAATCTTGGTTTTTCCAGACTGGAGTAAGGAATTCCATGTCCATGTTGATGCTTCATCGGTTGCACTAGGTGTTGTATTGGCTCAACTAGGAGAAGGTGACATTGATCATCCTATTGCTTTTTCCAGTCAGAAACTGTCGTCGACAGAACGCAATTACACTACCACAGAACGTGCAGGTCTGTCCATGGTTTACGCATTGCAAAAGTTCAGGCATTATTTGCTGGGTGGCCACTTTAAAATGTTTACTGATCATTCAACATTGAAATACTTGGTCAATAAGCCTGTGTTGGGGGGGAAGATCTATCGATGGCTACTTTTGTTTTAGGAGTTTGATTTCGAATTCGTTGTGAAGCCGGGGCGGTTGAATGCTGGACCAGATCATTTGTCACGGATTGACATAGGGGAGGAACCGACTAATATCGAAGATGGATTGTCGGATGCCCAGCTATTTCATGTTGCTATTGCTGATCACTATTTTGATGATATCCTTCACTTCTTGGTAGCCGGCACTGCGCCCGATGACTTTACCACGACTCAAAAGAAGCAATTGGTCGTCAAGGCTGCTGACTTTCAACTAATCACGGGAGAGTTTTATAAATTAGGCGCTAATGAGATATTATGCAGATGTGTTTTTCCACATAAGCAAGCACATATATTGGCTGAAGCACATGGTGGAGTCACCGGAACACAATATGGCGGTCGGGCGACTGCCCGGAAGGTATTGCGTGCAGGGCTTTGGTGGCCCACATTACACAATGATGCGACAGACTATGCGTGGTCTTGTGATGTTTTCCAATGAACTGGAAAGCCATCTAGACGTGACGAGATGCCACTACTACCACAGGTGACATTACAACCGTTCAAAAAATGGGTTGTGGATTTTGTAGGGCCGATCAATCCACCAGGGAAACACACAGGTGCGCGGTATATTATCACAGCGACAAAATACTTGACCCGATGGGATGAGGCAACACCTGTAGTTGACTGATCTGCCGCAACGGCTGCTATATTTTTGTTCAACCACATTATCACTCGTTTCGGCTGCCCCAATATATTGCTGAGTGATCAAGGCAGCCATTTTCTCAATCGCACTATCAGTGCATTGACGGAGGAATTGCAGATTCAACATAAGAAGAGTACACCCTATCACCCACAGGCGAATGGGACGGTAGAGGCGTTTAACAAGGTCTTGGAGCATGCATTAACAAAGGTGTGTAATGCGAACCGCGACAATTGGGATTTGAAAGTTCCCGCAGTGTTGTGGGCCTATCACACCACATGTAAAAGGTTGACTGGTCAGACACCTTTCAAGATGGTATATGGGAAGGAAGCCATTATGCCTATGGAGTACATTGTTCCGAGTTTACGAATTGCAGCTGTTCCAAGCATGGATGATGTTGTAGCATTAGACGCGCGCCTAGCACAACTAGTAGAGCTCGAAGAAGATCGCTTTATTGCTGGCTTTCATCAAGGGGTGGAGAAGGATCGCCAGAAGGCATGGCATGATCGTTACATAAAAAACAAACAGTTTCAGCAAGGCGACTTGGTGCTATTGTATGACAGTAAGTTTATGAAGCATCCGGGCAAGTTGTAGATGCACTGGTTGGGTCCCTACCGCATCAATAGTATTACTTCAGGAGGAGCGGTTCAGTTGCAGCGATTGGATGGGGGGATGCTCCCCAAACTGGTAAATGGTCACAGATTGAAGCCCTATCATGCGGGCTTGGAGCACTATGATGTTTGAGTCGCATTGAAAAAAAAAAATTTAAATAAATGCTAATGATTGTTGCAGGTTGCTTGGTGGAAGATGGCGCACCAACAGAAGAAGGTATGCAACAACAGGGAGGCTTGTACCACAAGCTTGGCACAATCAACGACATATGGCCGCGTGGCGGCCCTGTCAGATCAGTAATAAATGCTAAAAGTGGAGATCGGTAAATACCGACGTGGTTGAAACATGGGCATTAATGACGAATACGGCTGTGGGGAGGACAAGATCGTCAACGGATTTCCCTCATTAATACCAGGATTTGGTTGAATTAATGCATGATTTAGTCATGATTTCGGCCAGTTTGGATCAATGTTATAAGCAGGGTTTAGAGTCGAGCAGAAGACACTAAGAAATTAGCACACCCTGTTGTTGTGGAACACTGTTGTGCTTTCAGTCAGCTACTATTAGGTGTATTATGACGAGTAGTGAGGTATGCCATGAGAACTGGAGACAGTGGACATTAGAATTGAAGTGGAGTCTCCATTTGTTCCAGTTGCTGTAGACTGAAAAGGTACGTCCTCGGACATTGTTGATCTTAGAGCTGAGGTTTCCAACATGCTGGTTGGAACCTCAACTGTTGCTAAGAAGCACCGACGAGGTCATCCTTCTGAATCCTAGAAGAGTAAGAGACTGCTTCGGTCCGCGGCAGTCGGTGAAACTCCGGAGCAGGTGGGGTAGTGCAGTCGCCCTGCCACTACATCTACCTAATGGATCGGCCAGTCCGCTAGTAATATTCTTGGGTACATCCCTCTTGTTCGGCCTGATGCCACCCCAGGTAAGATGACCTCGAAACCAAAATTTAGTGTGAAGATGCCCGCTCTCCGGGCAGGCTTGGAGTGCTCGCTGGATATTGGGCCGGCGTTGATGCGCCTATGCTACGACGACCATGACATGGTGGCCCACCCTGAAATTGCTGCCGCCCCATACGTAAAAGTGATGTGCCATTTACCGGAACCAGTGATACATGAATGGGCACATGGATTGCAGCAGGATGGTCTATTAGGGGTAAATAACATGCTGCATTTTGGACGCTTGACAGAAGTTAATTCTTGTGTCAAACAGCTTTTGTCATGCTTCCATGGGGGTTCATTGTGGCTAGACAGAGAAGTCCCAGTCCCCGTTGACTTGATTTCTTTGATTACCGGCTTGCCTAAGAATGGTGTTGATCCGGTAGAGTTTCTCCAAGGAAAGGCTAATGAGCGGATGCGGGCACGTCGGTTGGCACAGAAGTACGGCTTGGAATCGGATGGGCACGGGTATCGCACCAGTAGCTGCAAAAATCAAGTGGTACTCACAAGCATTAAGATTTTGTGTTGTAAAGTGATTCTGGGAGGACGCCCTAAACAATGCAACTCGGGGATAGTTTCTTGCGCTGAGCAGTGTGTGGAAGGAGTCCAGATGAATTGGTCCTTATATATTTTGAATTGGCTAATGGAGGATGTTGCAGACATCCAAGTGGGGAGAGGTGCTTTTTGATATAGTTGGTTGTTGTTGTTAATTGCTCTCGTTGCATGGAAAGAGCTTGATACATACCAGGGCATGGACTGGCCGGCTGCTAGGGATAGACGAGGGACACTTTATCAGAATCTATGGGCTGTGCGAGAGCCCGAGCGAACCCAGGAGTGCCAATTATAGTTTTGGTTGTATTCAGAAATGCTTTGCAATGTCACCACCCAGGTCCCATGAATAACTGCGGATGTGGTAGCCCGATTCACACCGGTCATGGCGTTTGCAATATGACCGAGTGTCTTACATATAAAGTCTCACCGTGATGTTAATCGACAATGGTTTTAGACAAGGTATAAAGTGACAGCAACAAATTTGGAGGCCATTGTGAATGAGTGGTCGGTGACTTGGCGACAACCCATGATTCCTGCAGAAATTGAAGCTGGAGGTCCACCAGAGGGCCCCCTAGATCAAGGATCACCTCAGGATCAGTAGAGTCATCATAGTTCTGATCATGAGTCAATCTGAAAACCAACTGCGGATGATAGCGATCCCACTCTAGAGGAGAACTGCACAAAATGACATCATGAGCATGCCACAATCAGTTGGATTTCTTTGCCAGTAGAGGCGTAGTTGGGTCGGTTAATCATATCCATTAACCATGCCGCCACAGCGGTTGCCGACAAGATGTCCATCAAGGTGGAGGAGGGATTCTCAATGCTTGTGGCCCGCATGGATTCTTTGGGTACTGCGGTGTTGCAGACAGAACCTGGCAATGTACCCATGCAGGAGACGATCACGATCCGTACCATACCCTGGGTAAAGAATGTCAACCTTCCCCCGACTGCGGTTGTGACCGATAATGAAGAATTGAAGAAGGTGCTACAGTCGATTGACCAGGTGATTGTTAATGTCAATGCACTATCGGCAATGGAGCTGACGACAATGCAGAGGGGTGCCTCCCAAGAAATGGCGGCTAGAATATAGGAACTCAGCAAGAGCTGTAAACACTTGCAGGTCAGAGAGGCCACTATGACCGCCGAGAAAGATGAGCTTTTGAGCAAAGCTACTGCAGCACAGAAAGCAGTCGATGCCCTCGAAGCTGACCTTCAACAGGAACAGACCGAGACCAGTCGCACCATTGAAGCACTTAAAAAGGAACAAGACTTCCTTACTGCGGAAAAGGCTCGCATGTGGGATGACAACGTTCGAGTTGATCATGCGATTGCAGAGGCTTATCAACATGTCCCGGATCCTACTGAAGAGGTAGATGTGCTTCACCGAGTGCAGCGGTTGGGGGCTGCCATTATTCAGTTGAGAGAGGAGAACGACCAGTTGAGAGCTCAGTTGAAACCAAGTACGCCTCAGGCCGAGCTAGATGAACGACGAAGGGAAATTAAGGATGTCACCACCCAGATGGAGGAGCTGAAGATGAAGGCAACTAGGCTCACCATCGAAACAGTAGAGTTTTGGGGTCGTATCATTCACGATGAACAAATTGCACAGCTCACTAAGACTCGGCAGGAAGCGGAGGGTCAGGTAGCCACACTGAAAGGTATGATGAGAAATTTTCCCCCAATGGAGAAAGTCGCTAAGTCACGCGAACTCAAGGACTTGCAACAATGGGTTGCCAAGGAAGAGGAATGCCAGAAGCTGCATGCAACCCAGTTCGACGAGTTCCAGGACACTGGCGGGAAACTGATGCTACAGGCCAGTGAAGCACTTCAAGTAGTTCAGAAGTGTCACAAACAGATCATGGAGATACTTGTCGATCACCCATCGGTCGAAGATGTGGTCACAAGTCAGGCAACAAGCAAGGAAGCTCAGGAGTTGGTGTAGAACATCGAGCAGCCGTATACAGACTTGAAGGCCAGAACCACGACATGTAATCTATCCAGCAGTTGACGTGGATTGAGGGTGAGCCACAAGATTGTGTTGGGGGCCTGTTGGCAGGCGGTTTGATGAGGATGTGTCGCGGTACCCGCCGACGCCACGACATGTTGGATGAAGGTGTGAAAGGAGCATTTGGTGCCAAAGGATACCGCACTTGGCGGGTTTTGGGTCACTTGGACCATGTATTTTGTAATATTGAGTCATTATATTGTGGTATGCGGGTTTTGGGGTCATTAGACCAAGTCAGTTAGTCGATTGTCCATAAGTGTCAATTAGGAAAGTGGACAAGTATTGTAAGAGGCGGAAGCCTATAAATATAGAAGGATTGTAAGTGTTAGAGATAGAGGAGTCGAGAGATAAGAGATAGAGATAGAGTTGTATGCGAAGATAATGTGGGAGTTGCGCAGAGATTCATGTACTGCCTTTGGTTTGCCATAGTAATATAAGGATGATGATTTGGTGCAATATATGTATTTATCTGAATGCAATGATATGTTTTATGTTGCTATGATATGAATGCCGCAATAATGTGTTACCTGTCTATGTGAAAATGCTGCGATTAAAGTAATATGCGATCTTTGTTTCTGGTAATATTAAATGCTGCGATATACTAGAACTTCATGATGAATGTTTGTAATTGCTGTTAATATCATATTTCCACAACTTGCCTCCTCCCTCGGCGGAAACATGGTTCTGTCTACTCTTCCTGAACGCCTCGGGTGACACCTCATCCGCTCTACGGGTGTTGCTGGGTGGGCTCAAACCTGCTCGGGACCGATGCCCAAGGAGACTGCGGTATGGGTCGACAGTCAGTGGACCCCTGTCGACTGTGAGGTCGCAATTCGGTCAACAAGCATGAATGACAGACCTAGATTAGTAGATCTACTTCAGAAGTCTGACGATACTAAACTCTTTCAGATCATTTATTTGAACACATGTGTTCCAAAAGCTTAGACTAGTGATATGTAAACTAAGAATATATACATATTACGAATGCTGAGTAGTACTATAGTATATAAACATATCCTCATAATTCTAGAATAAGAAGAATATCCCAAGCTATAAATAAGGTTTCAGTTTTGCAGATTTTGAAAGCTATTTTTCAAGCAGATCTTTCGGTAGCTTAGGCAGACATTTCAATTGTTCATTAGCCATCGAAAGCAGAGCTTTTGGCAGCTTACATGTTAGAATTTGGGCTCTTTAGCCACCGAAAGTGCAGAACAGGGCAGAGAGGCATTATTTTCGCCTAGATCACAGTTTTTTTCTTCCAAATGGCAAGAAGATGGTTTTTATTTAAAGATAATATTTAAAGGCATATGGATCATCTTTCTGTTTCAGCTTTGAGGAGATAGAGAAGGGAAAAGATCAAATGGATTTTCTATTTTTGGTCAAGATACTGTCCAGTTGTCAAAAGAAGAGTGTAAGCGCCTTGTCATCACCTTGGAGGCTATTGAGCTTGTCAAAGTTTGCTACAGCTTTCGAAAACCTGAAAACTATTAAGATGGAGACGAGAAGTTTTTACTGCAAAATTGGTGTTTTTACTGTGAAACGCCATCATCTTCAAATGACGATTCTAAGCAATTGGAGGATAATTTTGAAAAAATATCAGAGAGTTTTGTTCCTAACATGTCAGAGAAAAATAAACTCTCTCCAATTTCCTACAGGTATTGCAGATTGAGAGAATCGAATCCATCTCTGAACCCCAATTTTGGATCCCAGAATCTGCCTGTTTGACACATGTTTTTGAAATGCAGATCTCGGGCAAGTGAAAACGAATTTCAAAGAACTGAGAGAGGTATTTTCTCACAACAAGTCAATGTATAATATCGCTTTCAGTTTATACACAGGTGTCACATATCTGGAGAACTGAACCCATCTCTCAGCCTCTTTTTCAGGAGTTTTAGCAAAAATGGCGTTCTTACTGTGCAGAGTCGTCATTTTAAAATGACGATTCTGAGCAACTGGAGAATCATTCTGTAAAACGCTCAAAGTTTTTTCTTCCTAACACATCAGAGAACAATAACCTCTCTCAGTTTTACTATAGGTGTCATAGTTTGGGAGAATCGAATCCATCTCTGATCCCAGGTTTTAGCAGTTTGGCCAAATTAAAAATGATTTTTCCCTGTTTTGTTAAAAAATGGTTTTGATCTTCTATCTTTAGGATTTCGATCCAGCTTCTTAGGATCTGGGGGAAGATGTTGTAAAGGTTATAAATCCTAGAGCTTGAGAGGAAGAAAGGGTTCGATTTTGGAGAAACTTTGCTTAAATTTGTATTATCAGACTTCTGGTTACATATCATTTATATAAGCTTCTTTTGCCATATGTGTGTTCAGTTTCCATTCTTATATCTTTTATACTTGCAGTGAAATGTCTATTTCCCGAGTTTTCATTTGTCTATGCTAGATAGTTGTAATCCTATCTTCGTATTGAGAAATGGATATTCAGTACCCTTTTGCTTGTCATGATTTTCCATTTATATATATATGTTGTATGTATGAGTTTGCTAGCACGATAAGAGTTCTTCTGTCTATCTTTTACAAACTTCCTAAACACCAGTGGCTAAATCCTTGTCTATTTGGATGTATCCCTGTATTTTTTTAGCATATGAGTTTTGATCTCAGTCATCCAACTTGATCCACATTTTACCCCATCCTTCAAGAAAAGTTCAAGTTACTTGGCTCTTCTGAGTACAACCTACGAAGACTCCTAGAGGGATATCAGATTGGTTAATAGGCTAGTGTAAGTGTGGTAATCTTTGGTTAATGTGCACATATCCTCTTCACAACTGTGGAAGCTTGGATCCTGCAGCACCCTTATCCACCTCGGGTGATACCTCACCTGCTTCGCAGGTGTTGCTGGGAAGGGTAACTCCTTTCCGGGCCGGTGTATAAGGGTTTGTTAGCGTTGTTGAAGACAATGTGAACCACTGTCGAGAGGAGTCGAGTCAACAAATGGTTCCGTTGCTGGGACCCTAAGAAAGAAGAAAAGAGGATATGCTCTGACACCCAACAAAGCTAGAGATCCAAGAGTGGTTCGACAAGAAGGCGGAAGAATTAGAAGAAAGTGAGAAGCGAGATCCAAAATAAACAGTGAGCAGTTTGTTAGGAAGATACATCTATTCAGTGTTGGAACGGGCCCAAGTGGGGCATTTTTGAGAAAGCAGGTTTGGGAGCTGTGGAGCGAAGCGCAGTGCAGGTAAAGGAATTTTTTGGATAAGTTTTTGTATGCTGCGAAGTTGCACACAGCGCATTGTCGGAGGAGCTGCGAACTCAGTGGTGTGAGGAGGACAACGCTGCGATGTGTTTGGACAATAGAATATCTAGCTAGGTAGAGTATTGGATGGAAGACAACACATATTCTGGTTAAGTCATGGGAGATCTATTTTTGGCAAATATGCTCGATAACTACCAAGCGGTGGGTAGGTGCCGATCGGGAGGAAGGTGATTGGTTGCAGACATAGAGAACTATTACTTCAACCAGTCATCTAAGGGCTGTGAAAGAAGGAACAACTCAGTGAGAGCAACCTATTGGCGTCTACGTGACAATTGTGTAAACCTAAGGGTTTCTTCCTTCGAAATGTAAAGACACGACCTACGGGTCTTGATCTATAAATAAGGCAATTTTGTATGGGAAAGGGTTATTCTTCATTTTTGTTGGTTATTATTGAATATTGTTAGAGCTTTGGAAGTTTGAAGCTATTGTAAAGGCTCTGCAGCTGAGTGCGCAGAGACCTAATTTTGAGAGAGAGAAGAGCATCTACAGCTGAGTGCGTAGATGAAGAACTATTGTACCCTTCCCTAAGATAATAAAACAATAGTTCTTGTGAATGTAGCCTCCCACCCGGGGGGGTGAACCACGTTAAATCCTGTGTTATGTGATGCTTTGTGTATTTTCCATTGTTCAGTTGCTTAATTATTTACAGTATGAATGCTTGATGTTGCAGTTATCTGATGTATGTTTGCTTTTATCTGTATTCGTTGTGGAAAGGATGGGAATAGGATGTTAAGTAGTTCAGATATGGATAAATGTAATACTCAGTATTTACAAATCTTTAGATGCATGGATCTGTTGAATAATCACACAGTTAATTGATAAGGTTGAATCGCGATATTAGAGCACGCAACATTGCGCAATTCACTTATGTACATAAGTTGTAATGTTAATTAGTCTAAGTGTTGATGAATGATTAAGGATTGCGAAATAAGATTGGTTAGTTTGATCAAGTCTTGAAGTGAACACGTGGTCTGATTGATGCACCGTCCCACCAAAGCCACTACGAGATAAGTTGCTGATAGATTATTATCGTGTGCTAGAAGTATCTTGCCGCACAGTCCGTGGATGCGTTGGGTGCGCGGGTATTACCGCTGTCGTAGTAATCGATGTGAAGTAGAAGACTTTGGGTAGTCGTTGTCTGCAGCGTGGAATCTCCTTTCCGCGCTGCATGTTAGTCATTTTAAGCACTCGCATCACTAGGTTGTGGAAACCTGATTCCGCAACCACCCCCTCAGCTTCACATGGGGTGAGACCTTAGGCTGCTCACAGTCTGTTGCTGAAAGGGCTGGTCAATAGGGGCTTTGTTTGTATCCTGCACTGCCAAGTACCTGGGTCTACATTAGAAAAACCTCTAGATTAGTATTTACTCCCAACATTCAGACATCCACGAAATTTTTTTCTGTGAATTCCCAGTACTATTGCATGAATGGTTAGCACAGCTAACGTTCCAAAAACACCACTGTCAGAAAATTGAACCCGACTATTGGACCCCAGAGTTGGTGCAATAGCTGAAGCAAGTCAATAACACGGTGTCACAAGTGGTTGATTTCTGGGTAGACAGTAGCCTTGAGGGATACATAACTAAATTCACGGTAGATACTATTAAGTCATACAATGATGTCGAAAGAAACTTCTTCAAGGGACCGAGGGGAAGATTCCTGTCATCATTAAAACTATGGATTAAGATGCTGGTGTGTGAAAAGGGGATACTGAGAATGTCCTCCAATGAGTAAAAGAAGTGGTGTGTGAGGGTGAAGGTATCGCGTAATTGTGTGTTTGACGAAAGGATGTGGTAGATGGACATGAGCGACGATGAATTTGAAAGGGAAGCTAATGAAGACTGTGATCTCTTGAGGAGTGGAGCTATACTCCAGTGTCTTGAGAAGAAGAGGAGGATTGAGAGAGAGTCTCCTGAGAGGATAGGAATAGAAGACTGCGAAATAGGACCACAGGGAAGGAAGCGACTGTATTACGAAGAGAACATTGACCAGGATAGCCCAAAGGAAAAAGGAGGTCAGATTGTAGGTTACCACATACCTTCAACCCCGCACAGTACTCTGAAATTTATAGGAAGGAATCCAAATTACTCGCAGAGCTGCCCCTACGTGTAGTGGAAATAGTAGCACATCATTAAATAACAACACTAGTAATGTTCAGATGGTGAACAAGGAAAAGATCCCCACATTTCAAGGGGACGGGACCGACGATCCCGAACAGTATTGGTTTATCTTGGAAGCAGTCTGGACCGTGAAGCAGGTTCGGGATGATGCCATAAAAATGGGACAGTTGGTGACAACCTTGAGGGGCCGAGCATTAGACTGGTACATGAAGTTTGTAAAGGTTCTGGTGGGAATCACAGCGAAAACACTGGCTGAGGTCAGAGCCACAATGATTGACGAGTTCAAAAAACCAAAATTTGAGTCGCAATACGTCACTGAGCTTAAGGAAATTAAGCAATTTCTGAATGAGTCGGTGTGGGAATTCGATCGGCATTACAAGAGGCTGATAGCGAAAGTGAGCTTTGCAGTAAATGAGCTGCAACACAAAGAATGGTTCATTGTAGGGATGGTGCCACATATACGAGGACCGTTGATGCAACAAAAGGTTGCGACACAAGTGGAAGCGTTAGAAATCGCAATGAAGCTGGAGGCTTTGCCAATTGGAAAAGCAGGGAGAGGAATGGACAGAGTTTAGGCATAGTTGGCGAACCTAATGCTGCAGTTGGAGGATATAAAGAAGGGAAAGTAAACCCCTGGAGATGTATGGTGCACTAGATGCAGTACTGAGGGGCACCATAAGGACAATTTCCCAAAATTATGGGAACTTCGCTAGGGAAGCATGCCATGGTGTACTGTCTGTCAGACTAGAGGGCATCAACTAGAGGAGTGCATATATTTGCAAAAGACGGTATCGAAGCCAGCAAACTTATATTGCAAATTTTTCTGATCGGTTGGCCATGATGAGAAGGACTACATAGCATATGATTTGCTGCAAGAGCAGACAACTGACACGTATTTCATGAAGGGAGAAGAACCATTAGTTGCACAACAGTAGTCGCATTATAGTTGATGGGATTTTTAATTGCATTCTAATTACTTAGAAAACAACTAAGAAGTGTACATTAATTGTCAACCCAGGGTTCATTGAGAACTTGCGAGTTACCGTGCACTGTATGTGCAAACCACAATCTCCTCTTACATTGGTTTATCTATTTGAAGTTGTAGTTCAATAATCTTACTTACAAACAATGGTATGAGCAGTTACATTGTCTTAGCAAGGAACTAGCTATCTAAACAACTATTGAAACTAAATTGCAAGGAAAGTAAATCACACAACATGAAAGTAAAACACACGACATGAAAGTAAATGCTAAAACTAAATTCACACTTGAAAGTAAATTCTGAAACTACATTCACACTCTGCAGAAAAGTAAATTCTAGAACTATGTTACACTTTGAGGAAAAAGTAAATTCTAATACTATGTTCACACCGTGCAAGAAAGTAAATTCTAAATCTAAGTTCACAACACACTTGACATAAAGGTAAATTGTAGAAATAAAATCTAAAATCTATCATTTCCAAATACAAGTTACTGTTTATGATCCAATGGAGTAAATAACATTATTGCATTAAGCTCAATGATTGTAAAATAAACATGTAAATCTCTATCTATGCATTGAAATCAAATTGCAGAAATAAACTTCACTTCATAAGAAATCAACACTAAGCAATGGAGTAAAACTACCTCAACATAAAATAAATAAAATCATATTGCAACTAATAATAAGATCTAAATTGAATCAAAATGAAAGTATAGCTTTATTCCATTATTATTTGGACTATTTCTCTAAGAGTCCTCCCATAGAATGGAGAAAGAACTCTTATTTATACATGATTTCTCCATAACAAATCATAAATGAGGATCCAAAATATCCTCAACAAATTCCTAAAAGTTTGGATCTCAAAACTAATCCAAGATCCTTACTAACTACATGCTATTTAGAATACCTTTGAAGTCAAATTCGAATTTAGGGATAGAGGCTATAATAAAATAGTCAAAACTCATCCTAAATGTCTCTTAACAACTTTTGACTTCTTAGGTCATCATATATTTGATAGAGATCTTCAAATCTTTGTGAATAAGCCAAATATGCACTCATATCCACCTCCATTTACCAACTTTAATTTAACGTAATGATTTGAGACATATAAGAATAATAGAAATAATGGATTTATAAAAACCCATTACTCCTAATGAATATCTTTCTCCAAAGTTGGTGGTTGAAGGTAAAATTTGAATTATTGACTTTCTGTAATGCTGTAGATAGAGTTTCCTTAATGCTGCAGATAATTTCCATAATGCTGCAGATATAGTTTCTGTAATGCCGCATATAGTTTCTATAATGCTGCAGATAGAGTTTCCGTAATGCTGCAGATAGAGTTTCTGTAATGTTGCAGATAGAGTTTCCGTAATGCTGTAGATAGAGTTTCTGTAATGCTGCAGATAGAGTTTCCATAATGCTGTAACAAATGTTCTGCACTGCTACATAACTCCCTCAAATATGTTGTAGCTGCTTCCAACAATTGATTCAATATTCAAAGCAAATACATAGTATACTAATTCCTTCGATGTTAGTAAAAAATCAAATGAAATACTAAGACATGTAATGGAAAAATTACTTGAGCATAAAAACCCAGATATGAGTGTAAGAAAGGATTAATGCATGAAGATGGATAGGAAAAAGGAATTATAAATAGGGTGAAATGGTGGTAAAAATATGCTAAATCCAAGGCCCTTCAATAGTCAGCCACAGCAATACGACCAGGGGAAATATGGGCAGCCACAGTATGGGCACCTGCAGTATCCACCACCACCGTATGGCCAACCGCAATATGGGTAGCAGTAGTACCAACATCCACTGTATGGGAAATCGCAGTATCAACAATATGGACCACCGTGTGGAGGTTTTGGGGGAGGATACCGCGGCGACCGAGGGATGGGACGTGGAGGCACTAATGGACACGGAAGAGGTCCAACTATCTATTTTAATTATGGGTAGTAGGGGCACTACCAAAGAGACTATCTGAATCCAGCGCCACAATGTACACATTGTAGTGCTACAGATCATAGTATAGAAGACTGCCCTCAGCTTATTGCAAAGTGGCAAACCAAGCAGAACCAGGACTCGAACAATCCGAAGACGCCACCGGTAGTATAGATGATTTCGACAGAAGCCAGAAGCACCTACGATATAGTAGGGATAGTAACGCAGGGAGGACCAATGACCGGGATTGAGAAGCCACACACCAATGTCAGGCCAACACAAACACAACGAAAACAGGTCAATAAGGACGCTGAAGTGGAAAAGGACATTTTCTCAAAAGCACAAGAGGCAACAAGCAATAAGAGATGGGTAGCTCTGGAAGTAGAAATCTATGACATGCCAGCATCGTTTGACTAAACGAAGTCGCTAAGGAAAGAAACCACCCTAAAATCCTTCATAGGGAGTTGCCTAGACTTGGAAAAAGATCCAGATATATTGGAATAAATAACTAATCTACTACGACAATGGGGTGGTGCATGACTGGAGTAGAAGGTCAATCGCATACATAAAAGAAAAATAGGTAGGGATATGCGAATGTCAACACAGATCGAAGAATTTGATGTCGACTCCATCATTCTGGACTTGGGTTCGGATGTGAATATCCTGACTAAACAGACCTGGGAGATGATGGGAAAGCCACGAATGACCTAGTCACCAGTACAACTGCGATTGGCGATCCAGAGCAAGGTCACCCCGCTAGGATGGGTATGCCAACTTCCAGTTGAAATCAAAGGGCTCATAATATATGCGGACTTCAATGTCATTGAAATTGTGGATAACACTAGACCCTATCCAGTACTACTTGGGATACATTGGGCTATGGAAAATCAAGCAATTATCAACTTTAAGAAAAGGATAATGTCATTCGAGAATCAAGAAATGAGAGTCATTGCACCACTAGATTCGGCGAAGGGCCTACGCTATATGGAGCCGGTTAGAGATGAATTCATGGAAGGATGGGATGATTTGTATAAAATTTCTGAATATTTTGTTAACCCCACCACGGATGGAGAATTGGAATGGCACAGCACCAGTTCAACATCCTCCGACTCAGACGAGGCCCTTGAGAATTGGAAGAACCGATTTCATGAAGTGTCCTTTCTAAGGTGTGCATGGATAACCCAGTCCCTGCGAATGGTAGACAAGGAGGAGTATGCGTTACCTATCTATAAAGGATTTCCCAACTTGGACACGTTTCTCACCAAATTTGAGGAGAAGGTGGCGGAACCACAGCATCTTCTGGTCCTGGAGGAAGCCCTAAAGGCTACTCCTGCACGATGGTGGGAAGTGCATAAATCAAACATCACATCCTAGCCACTATGCCGACAACTCATGGAGGTTCGGTTTGGCGAAGTTGCGAAGGACGATCAAATGCGATACGATGGACAGGGAGACCCAAAGGCACATCTAAATGCCTGTCAACATCGACGGGGATCAAGAGCACGACAAGAGTGGGTACATGTGTTCATACACACGTTGGATGAGGTACCATGGAGCTAGTATGTTGTGACAAAACTGCGACGTGGGACAACATCTTGGGAACAACTTACAATTGGATTTAGCCAAACATTCTCATTTGCAGATATAAATCCCTTGATCCACACCGCGTTACAAGCTATCCACGGAAAGATATTTGAAGTAGTACCAATTGGACAACCAATGGCACTCCAATGGATGGCGACACCAGAAATGTTGATGGAATGCTACAACGTCATTGGAGAACCCAAATATGATGATGAACCCAAGCATACATATGTATCGGAATCAGAGGGTATTTGCAGTGTGGTGGCACCAGATATACTGGCGGAAAAATTTCAGCAACCACTGAAGATTAAAAAGGTGAACATTAGATCATAGGAAAATCCAAAATTCGCAAACATTGGAGACTACTGGGATGAGTCGACCATTGCGAAGGTGACTGACTTACTACATGAGTTTCAATATTTATTTCCAACAAAGTTCTCAAAGATGAAGGGAATTTCTGGAGACTTAGGAGAGATGAGGATCCCTCTGAAACATGATGAAAGCCGGTTAAGCAGCAGCCATACCGATTGAAGCTGCGGTACAAGGAACGAGTGCAAGCTGAACTCGAAAGAATGCTGGAGGTAGGCATTATAGAACCCATGGCAGAATTAGAATGGATCAGTCCCATGGTTGTCCAGGACAAGAAAACTGGCGAAGTGTGAATATGCGTCGACTTGAGGAAACTGAATGACGCCTGCCTACATGATCCATTCCATACTCCATTCACAGATGAAGTACTCGAAGGCGTAGGAGGAGAGGAGATATATTCATTTACAGATGGATTTTCAGGCTACCACCAAATCAATATTACGAAAGAAGATCGACACAATACCACATTCGTCGTTGAGTGGGGATGCTTTCAGGACACGGTGATGCTATTCGGACTAAAGAATGCTCCCGCAATATTTTCCAGAATATTAGAAAAGGACTGCCAGAAGGCATGGCATGATCGCTATGTCAAGACGAAACACTTACAGAAGGGGGATACAATTATGTTGTATGATAGCAAATTCGCGAAACACCTGGGCAAGTTGCAAATGCACTGGTTAGGACCATATGTTATCAGTTTTATCACCAATGGAGGCACAGTACAGTTACAGAGCTTGGATGACATAATGTTACCTAAATTAGTCAATGGGAGTAGGCTGAAGCCCTACCACCATGATCCAACACAGAGTGGATAAAAACAAATAAATAATAATAATAATAATAATAATAATAATAATAATAATAATAATAATAATAATTATTATTATTATTATTATAATATAGATATATACAAAACAATAGATGGCGTAGGATAGGACATTTTGATAGGTCCGACGACCAAGTATGATGATTAGTTGGCATGGATTGGTGCCGGCACCAGGCACGTTTGGTACACAACATGGCCAAAGGCACCATAGATGATAGTTCGCACGAGGATAACATGAAGAACAACCAGCAATAGTATGGCCACTCATCACGCATACAGGAAGCCCGGTCACCACACATAGAAGACATAATGACAGAATCAACACGTTAAGTGAAAGGATCCACAGAGGATTATTCGAAGTAGACATCCCGAACGATGGAAAGGCATAAGAATAGGCACTAGAGGTTTAGCAGAGAAAAGAGGTAATTACAAGAAGAAAGAAATCCATGCTGTGAGCGTGTCAGGTCAACGGATAAGTTAGGAATTCCAAGGCGGATGTGGAAATGGTCTATTTCATTTCATGTGATAGCACAGTAGGGGCGCTGCGGGCCCAAACGATGAGTGTGCATGAGTACCTAAAGAAGAAAGAAGTTGCGGCACTCGAGTGTTACAGAGACGAGGTTTCATCTGCAATGTCTAAGTATGAGGTAGTAGTTCGAAGCTTCAGGGTCCCAGTGAACACTAGAAGAACAAGGGTAGCAGGCCCCTGGCTCCGATAGGACGCACTCTGAGGTGCGAAATAGATGTGTCAGAGTAGTTGGCTTGCTTCCCACCTTGATGTCATTGACAACCTTCCTCGTCGGTGGAAATGAACGTGGAATGAACCCACAGACTTTGGAGAGGTAGAAGATCAAGGTTTCAAGAGACTAGAGGAGGAGTGCAAGAAGTACATGATAGCAAACTAGTGATCGATGGTTGGGGATGAGAAGTACACAACAAGAAGTTCCAGACAGCAAGAACAGTTTTAGTGACCAACAACAGCGCAACGTGGTTTCCAACTAGAAGCGTCCGACTAATGTGGCTCAGGACGAGCCACAAGTTTGTGTTGGGGGCTTGTTGGCACAGGATAGATCCGCAGGAAGTATGGAAGCCGACAAGTGCAAAAGGGTCATTTCGCGGAAAAAGGTCCCTTTGCCACTTTTTGCGAGAGCATAAGAGTTATTAAATTAGTCGATTCGGTCATGAGGACCATTTTATAATAGGAGAAAAACATATAAATAAAGCAAGATTGTAAGCCTAAGTATATAAAGGTTTTGGAGATTAATCCTACCTTCTGGATTCGGTTGTATCTGCGATAGAATGACTTGACTATTTCTGTGAGGTTTGTTCCGTAGGTGTTGGTGAATGAATGAAGATGTTCGGTTATGAATTCTATTGTTGTGCAATGATGTAATGATAAATGATGGGTTATTTGAATAATTTTTGTTTATTAATGCGAATATGTGTTGTCATTGAATATGTTCTGAATGTATGTGAATGACTGGTTAATAGAATAGTGTAAGTGTGGTAATATTTGGTTAATGTGCACATACCCTCTTCACAACTACAGAATCTTGGTTCCTGCAGCACCCTTATCCACCTCGGGTGAGACCTCACCTGCTTCGCAGGTGTTGCTGGGAAGGGTAACTCCTTTCCGGGCCGATGTATAAGGGGTTGTTGGTGTTATTGATGACAGTGTGAACCCCTGTCGAAAGGAGTCGAGTCAATAGTTAAATATCCTGGTCAAATTTAATGTAAAGCACTTGTCATCATATGAAAATTAGACCCGTATTTTTAGAACGGCCCCAGATGTCCAAAGGAACAGGTGGTAGCTATAATGAACACTTCTCGAAGAGGCAGAGCATTAAGGTGATTTCATGAGGTTTCTATGAGTCATTTCCCAAGGTCCAGGTCCAAATTGACAGATTGCATCCAGATGACAGAGCATAAAATCCACAGGTGTCAAAATATCCAACGACTAATTGAAATCAACGGTGTTTAAGAGAGATGGACATCTTATTTCGCTGGATTTACTAGCTCGAAGGTTAAAATTCGAAAGTGGTGCGAAATAAAAAACAAGCATCACACACGTCACTTCCTCATCATTTCACAATCAAAAGTGGTGTGGATAAAACCACTTCCCACAAGCTCTGAAAAGTGCATTTGCAAAGAGCCCGAGCTCATAAGAAATTAAACACGCACATGTGTCTTCATAATATGACGAAAAACACACCAACAAAATATAAATACTCAAGTTCAAAGGATCGTCGAATATTTAGCAATTAACAAAAGAACACCGAAGAAAGACCTCCACCATCGATGATCTGCAATGCTTGCAAGTGCCAGCATTTCTATGTACACTATTGAAGTCATTTCTGATTGCCAAATGTCCAAATGAACACCCAACATGGAGCTCACGATCGTCAAAGAAAATATCACATCTATTTTGAGGTATAAAGGGGTATCGAGCTAAATAATAACCGAATCTTCCAAATTTTGAGACAGGTACCAGAAAATTGACAATTGTGTAACTAATTCTATCCATAATGCCACCTTCTTCAAGGAAATTATTCTTTCCAGGAGCTAGTTTACAGGGAAGGGAGATTCAGTTCCATATTTCTAAGTAGACAGTTTTTTGTTATGCTATTTTTAGTAATTTGTTAGGGAATGATTGAGGCCATATTTTAGTATATTTATCAAACATATTCGATGTAATAAGGGTTCGAATTCCAATTTAGAGGAGACCCATTTCTGGCACTGAGTTATTTCATGTTTAAATAAAATATAAATTACAGTATAAGTTTTTAGGTGTTTTTACATATTTATGTATTAGATAGCAGTCCTCAGGTCGATGTCCTCTGGTTCTACAAATTTCACACCACGACACCTGATTCTGATTCATATTCATTGGGTTCGGTGCACCACTGTTGAGATAATATTGAAATAAGGGGCAATGTTCTCTGGTGTGACCTTCTCCTTTGCATCCTGTACACCAGACCTCATGCCTCTGTTCGTATCTTTTTTCCTTTCCATTCTTCATACCTTGCAATTCTAATGTCAAGGTGGTTAACTGGTTCTGGATCTGAGACATCCCAGAACTAATCTCTCCAATTGGTGAAGCCTCCAACTTCATTGCAATATCTAAGGCCTCTGCCTGTGACACAACCTTCTGTTGCATCAGTGGTTGTCTGATGTGGTGCAACAACGCAGTAATGAACCATTCCTGGTGCTGTTGTGGAGCTATAACAAATCTTACTTGGTCCAACAATGTCTTAAATTTTTGGTCAAATTCCTAGACCGTTTCGATAGGTTTCTGCTTAATCGCTTTTAACTCTGTTATGCACTACGACTCAGATTTCGGTTTCTTAAACTCTGCTACGAGTGGAGCCTTGATTTCTGTTAGGGTTCTCGGCTGTTCCTGAGAATATTTCATAAACCAATGTAATGCTCTGTCTCTGAAAGTAGTGATGATCTGCGCTCTCTTCACAGCATCATCTTGAACTTGCTTTACACTCCATATGGCTTCACATAGAAACCAATGCTGACCAGGGTCTTCTAGACCCGTTACTTTGAATATCGACAGTTTTATGTCGTTATCTGTCATTCTCCTTCCTGGTTGTGTAGCACCCTGAGTAGTGCTAGGATTCTCCGCGGGGTTCTGAGTAGAAAAATTAAAGGGAATACTCGGAATAGTGCTAGGTATACTACTCCGTGGAATGTTCTGAGACAGAATGGCCTGGGCACCCGCTCCTGCGGTGTTACCAGTATTGATGTTATGTGGAATGGGATGCGCGACGCTCATAGCAGGTGGGTTTTGAGATAGGAGAGGCGCATTATTTGCAATGGGTGGGTTCTGAGGTGTAATAGGGTGGATGGTGGCTGATGACGGCATGGTCTGATTGGTAAGGTCACATGGGATTTCGGTATTCACATGGAGTCTAGGTCCTCCGGGATTCTTTTCTTTATTAAACTTATATCTCTTTCCACTTCTCAGATTATGGTTTTCTTCGTCAGAATCACTATATATACTTTCTACCATGACAGTTTTAAAAATATTACTGCATTCTTAAAATGCCTTTCTTAGATAAAAGCATGTTAATGTATAAACTGAGATTGTTCAAGTACTTACCTCTAAATCCTTCGAAAAAATATGCTTTAGCTTGGCTCTAGGATTTCAGCGTGTCTACAACAAATTCTGTTACAAATCCTTCAAGTATGCTATCAACCCAGAAGTCGTCTGCTCACAATAGTGGGCTGTCTATTGCTTTGAGTTGCGCCATGAGCTCTGGAGTCCACTCTGTAGGTACTCCTCCTTGAAAACAGGTTTTCCTCTCTGTGAGTCATGATATCCACTCGTGCAACTCATTTCCAAACGAAGCCCAAAATATCTCATGAATATCTTTCCACAAATATATGTTCAACCACTCTACGTCAAATAGATGCGGGTGTCTTTTCTCTTTCTTTGCGAAAGCTCTTTCGGTCTTATCACACCAATCCTAGATCTCTTTCTTTTCGAGATGCCAATTGTCTGAACCCAACAGGAACTGATATTCTTTGTTACACATTACTTTCCAAGCACCGTATTGCATCATTGAGTCTTAGCTGAGCAACAGAACCATTTGTTGGCATAGATAACTGATCCAAAGGTTTCCAATGTAGACCTAGGTACTTTGCAGTTAAAGATACCAACAAAGCCCCTATTCACCGGCCCTTTCGGCAACAGACTGCGAGTAGCCTGAGGAAAAGCTGAGGGGGTTGTTGCAGAATCAGGTTTCCAAAACCTGGTGATGCGAGTCTCTGAAGAGATGGATGGGCAGCGCGGTAAAGGACTCTTACTGCGGACAAAAGATTGCACGAAGTCTCTACTTCGCATCAAATACTTCGGCAAGCGGAGGCGCTTGTGCAACCAACACATCCAAAGACTGCGCGGTACGGGATAATTCCTGCGTTATGACGATAAGCTATTAACAACTTACCTTGCAACACTCATAATGGGTCAGCACATCAACTAGACCATGCATGCATTTCAGGCCTTGATCAAATCTAATGAACCTTACTTAATGATCTTTATCCATTCAACAACACGTAGGTTATTATCGTTATGGTATATGTAAATGAATGGAACATACACTACTGCGTGCCCCAACACTACACTCAAATCCAGTGCTTAACTATGTGATTATCCAACAAATTCATGCATTCAAATACTTCATCGAGCTGAATACTTAACATTCACCTACACATGTATTACTTAACATATTATTCCCATCATTCCTGTGGCGAATACATATAAAAGCAATCACATAATAGATAACTACAACATTAAGCATCCATACTAAGTAAATGAACAGTTGCAAAACACAAAACAATCACACTACATAGAATTTAACATGGTTCACCCCCCAGATGGAGGCTACGTCCACAAGAACTGATGTTATATTGATCTTTTGGGAAGGGTACAGCAGTTCTTAGTCTACGCACTCAGTTGCAGACTCTCTTCTCTCTCAAATAAGGTCTCTGCGCACATAGCTGCAGAGCCTTTACAATAGCTTTCAAGCTTAAAGATTCTAACAATGTTCAATAATGACCAAACTGAAGAGTAACCCTTCCCTTACAAAATCGTGCCTTATTTATAGATCATGCCTGTAGGTCATGTCTTTACAATTCATAGGCAAAAACCCTTAGGTTTACAAAACTATCATGGTTTCCCCCAAAACCGGACTTCTGGCACTTGGTAGTGAATATTCCATCGTGGCGGTCTTCCACGCCTGCTTCACATTGCTATCGGCCTTCCTGTTGCATGCATGCCAATAGGACTCTTTCACCCAGCCATTCTTACTCTAACAGTCTCGTGCGACTGGTTCAGGTAGTGGCATCTTTCGCGTGTGCGACCAGTCGCTTTCTTCCCGATTTGCTCCTGCCCTCCGCTTAGCACTCCTAGAGCATCTTTACCGAAAATAGACCACCGATGGTCTAATCGGAACACATGCCATCTTCCATCCAACATTCTGCCTTGTTGTATCTTCATAGATTGGACACTTCATAGCACTGTCTCCTCGCAGCGCTGATCTTCGCAGCTCTTCTAATGCTACGCTATGCGCAACTTCACAGCATCCCAAAAACTTACACAAAATTCTTTAAATTGAACTGCGCTCAGCTTCGCAGTTCCAAACTCCTTCTTGCTCAAAATTGCCCCACTTGGGCCAGGCCCAACATTTATCAAACATATTCGATGTAATAAGGGTTCAAATTCCAATTTAGAGGAGACCCATTTCTGGCATTGAGTTATTTCAAGTTTAAATAAAATATTGCATAGCCAAGAAAAGGCCTTATAAAAGTAGAGATTCTTGTGTTGTGGTTTTATAGTCCGTATTTCCCTTTCTCTTGTGCATAGTTATCATATTATCTTTTCCATTGTGTTGTCTTTTCATACTTGAATAAAAGTTATAATGAATTAGAACTCATACTCATTTTCTCTAGTTCATCGTTTTCAAGTATTCAACAAAATTTTCCTCTCAAGTTAATATTGGATTCATCTTAATTTGATTCCCATATTAATAGACTGTTAATATTTTCTTCTATTATCACCATAAATCAAGAACTTGATTGTAAAAATGCAACTATCCCGCCTATATGAAAAACTATATTGCCAAAGTTCTGTATATATTTAATATTTCATGATCTTGACTCCATTTCCCAACGGTATCTTTCTCTTGTTTGTCCAAACACATCATTTAAATTTTACAAACCTTTACATTTATTTTACAAATATGGCCATTGGTTTTATTGTCAAGTTGCTATCGTAGTGACATTGGGTAGTAGAATTGTAGAGAGATCCCTCTCTGCATGAAAGAGGCCAGCTTTCAGTCTAAAGACTGGTTTGAGGTTACTTTGGGATTCCTCTTTACAACGAAGGGGATATTTTCGAGTGCTAACAACATCCATGGAAAATAGGCCTTGAGGCCATGCAGGGACGATTGCTAACACTGAAAAAATGCTCACTAGCTCATCTCCCCTAGCCAACTAACTCTGTTAACCATATTTCCTACAAAATCCTTAAATAATTACCCAAAAGGAAAAGGTTAATGTTTTCCTCAAAAAATAATCCAAAAACTCCCAAAACATACCAAAAACCCTCAAAAGGGGTCTAAAATTCCCAAAATCAAATAAAAAGGGAATACATATTGAAAATAAATCTAAAATGGAGAGAAAATGAGGAGGAAACCCTAAACCATTAACCTAAACCACTATTGGCCCAAAAACATGGTCCAAGCACTCCTCCACCTAAATATATATAAATAGAAGGTGGAGGCTCCTCAATTCATATCCATAATCCATCCTACCCTCATGCTGCCCAAATCACTCTAGAACCCTTGCTCAACCACTTGAGCTTGCGTTCGCCACCAAGAGTGAACCATTGGCCACCCCTTGCTAGCATTTTGGAGAAGAGGAGATACTGAAGCCTTGGAGCATACTCCACCACACGATTGCAAAGCTCTCCACCAGCCTCACCTTTGAGGTAATATTTGGATGTAAATCAGTTTCCCATTGTTAATAAAAGAGAATCGTTTACCATTTGTCAAGCTCTTTATGTTACTGTTGATATTAGAAGAAGTTTGGTATTTTATGCACATGTTTAGCTCAGATTTACTTTTCACTGTCATTTGCATTTAGTTTAACGTTATTTACTTCCATACTACTACTAAGGATTCCATAATCCTTAGCAGGTGCTCATTTGCACAAGCTAGGGTGAAAGCCCTAGCTACAGATTGGCGACTCTGCTGGTTGAACCCTTGGTTCTCTGGTTTTAGATAATTTTTACTGTATTTTTCAAGTTTGTTACTATGTTTGTTAAGTTTTTGCTACCATTTTCAACCCTGTCTATGCCTTAAGATCCCTGAAAACCCTGGCCACTAGTTTGGCCACCGATTTTCTCGATATCTTCCAGGCCCGAAAGCTCAAGTTCTGGATCTGTAAACGCATCCTAGAGCTCGGCTTCCAGTCTGACAATAGCGTCTCGGCCGCATATTTATTTTCCTTAGCTGCCGCTCTGGTTGCAGCTTCCCTCTGCATAACTGTCGCGGTAGCCTCAACTCTCGGCTCAATTCCTGCATCCTAGACGCAACAACCCTGGCTTTATCTGCCGCTCTGGCTGCAACTTCCTTCTCCATAATTGCTGCTGCAACCTCAACCCTTGGCTCAGTTCCTGCATCCCAGATGCAACAACCCTGGCTTTATCTATCACTCCGACCACAGTACCCTCAACCCTTGGCTCAGTTCCTGCATCCCAGATGCAACAACCCTAGATTTATCTGCCACTCTAGCCGCAACTTCCTTCTGTATAACTGTCACTGCAGCCTCAACACTCGACTTAGTTCCTGCGTCCCAGACGCAACAACCCTTGCCTTATCTGTCGCTCTGGTTGCAACTTCCTTCTTCTTAGCTACCGCTGCAGCCTCATGACTCGACTCTACTCCTGCGTCCCAGATGCAAAAACACTGGCCTTTGTTGCCGCTCCGACCGCAAATTTTCCTTAGAAAGTCGAGCTCCGGCCGCAGGTTTCGGCAGGAAAGTCGAGCTCCAGCCGCAGGTTTCGGTAGGAAAGCTGAGCTCCGGTCGCAGGTTTTTGTCAAAAAGCCGAGCTCCAACCTCAAGTTGTGGCCACAAAGTCGAGCTCCGGCCACAGGTTTTGGCCAGATAGCTGCACTCCAAACCCCAGTTTCGGCCAGAAATTCAAGCTTCGGCTGCAGGTTTTGGCCACAAAGCCAAGCTTCGGTTGCATGTTTCCACCGGAAAGCCGAGCTCCGGCGCAGGTTTCGGCCATAAAGCTGAGCCCCAAACCCCAGTTTCGGCCGCAAAGCCGAGCTCCGGCCGCAGGTTTTATCTAGATAGCTGCGCTCCTAATCCCAGTTTCGACCATAAAGCCGAGCTTCGACCTCACATTTCAGCCGAAAATCCGAGCTCCGATCTCAGGTTTTGGCCTGAAAGCCGAGCTCCAAACCCCTATTTCGGCCCATATTTTCCTGCACTTTTTCCTCCACCTTGGCAGGCATCGACACCTATCCAAACTACATACATTGATTAATTAGCTGTATTTCTCTATTTCTGCTTGCTAATTTATTAGGAAAAACCTGGTTTTTCAAACATTCACATTTCAACAAATTATTTCACATAAGCAGTGTTATTTCAACAATTTTTCCCACTTTCATCAAGTTTAATTTCAGTATTTAAATTTACAGCATAATACACAAACATCACTTTGCACACAATCTGACACAATTAACCCAAGTGAGACTTAAAATTCACCTAACTTAACCAACACTTAACCTCACTTGGGGAACACAAAATAATATTTTAGTTAGGTAGGGAAGGGGGGATAGACATCCAAATAACACCCCTCAGTCATATTCACTTGAGACATAGTTGTTGTCAATTAGGGTACCAAAATCACCTAGTACTTATTGGCATAGTTATACACCAATTTGTTGGAAAGTCCTCTCCCTTAGGAGGGTCGAAGTAGCAAGACTGGTTCCGGAGGCCTGAGTGGAATACCGCAATCCATTCAATAACTGAAGGCTACCTACTCGTTGTTCTCGATGTACTACCCTAGTGGGAGTACAACGATGATAGAACAGGAGATACGGATTTACCTTTCTAGACGTGTCATGAACGAGGTATCTTAGTGGCCATTCTTCTAGGATTGTCTACCTGGTGTCCCTCCCGCTAGGGGGATATCATTAGCCTTTGGTTCTGCGTTTCATATTTTCTGACTTGGATTTCATCACCTTACAGAGCATACATCTTGTTCGAACCATAATACCTCTTTAGTTAGGTGTTTGCATGCCCCCTGACCTCCTCTTGGTTTAGCGAGTACACCATTTTTCTGCTTTAGGAGTCGTTTGCTTGTTGGTTTTCTGACCACCCTTTTTGTCACTCCACTCGCCGTAGCACAGCTATTACAGTGAGCATTTTGAGTTTTTTGTTGGCCTGAGTACTATATTTTTTGCGCTCCTCTTATGCACACTCAGTTGCATTAGAGTTTTTGGAGCTTTTTACTCACCACAACCCACTAGTCTTACTATCCTTCTGTCACCATTGAGTCCCCGAGGCGTTCTCAGTGCTTCCGGGGTGAGCCCCTGTAGCACATCCCACATGACACCACCCATCATAGGCATAGAGCCTCGTCACTTGACACCACTCGTTACCGGCGCAGAGCCTCGTCACTTGACACCTCTCATCACAGGCATAGAGCTTTGTCACATGACTACGAAACCCCCCACACTGCATCTGAATCTGAGGTAGAATCATAAAACCCCATATACACTGCTCCATCTATCCCCATGGCAGGCATGAATTCCAACCCATTCTTTGGAGGGACTGTCGATGGAGGGTCCACCATTCCCCTAGACACCACGATAGCCACCACGATGGCACCCATCACTAGTATACGATCGGGAGGACCCACACCTGCTATCCCTGCCACCCTTAAAACCCCAGCAGTCGCTGGGCACAACATCACCCCGTTAGTGATCCATGGTACACTTGGTGGTGCAAGCCCCTCCTTTTCATTTCCCCCACCTCTGACTAGAGGTCCCACGATCCCATCCACGATGCATAACATATCCCCCCCACACTAGGGGCATAGGCCCCAATTTCAATGCTACCACCAACACACACACCCCGGTGACCATGTCACATCCTTCGTCCAGTTTAACATTTATGGCTAGTATCAATATGCCTGACCTATCTAGATTGACAAATGATCCCATTCAACACGACATCACTTGGCCTCATATGCCTACCAAGCTCCCATCAGACATCCCTAAGTTTGAGGGAAAGGATGGTGAGGATCCCCAAAATCATATCATGTCTTTCCATCTATGGTGTTCCTCCAACTCCATAGTGGATGACTCTATCTACCTACTCTTATTGCAATGGAATCTCACTGGTTGTGCAGCTAAATTGTATATTGACCAGCCACACGGGACCCACTCCACATTCATGTCCCTTGCCTCCACCTTTTTACAGTTCTTTCATCTTCCAGTTCGTTACAATGCTGGTGTCGAAATTCTCCTATCTTGCAGGCAGAATATGTCCACCCATATCACGGACCACATCCATGAGTGGCGCAAACGACGTAGCTTGTGCAAGATAAAGCTTGACGATCAAATTTTCCTAGATTGGTTCCTCAAGTCTCTGATGCCAGCAATTGCCAAGGATGTGGCATCCAAACGGCCTCAATCGGAAGAAGAGGCCATCCTCAAAGCACAATAGTTCGACTTGATCTACGCCCAATCTGGCTACTTATAATCCATCTTACCAGACGCTCGTTGTGACAACTCCTCCCTGAACGACGCACTGGGGGAATCCCATGCCGCCGACAACATCATTAGACATATGGCATCCCATGGCCAACCTTATGATTCTATGCCTCCCACCTACGGCCCTGATCTATGACGGGCCACATCCCATTCTAGAGCAACGACATCGTGTGCTCCCATATCTCACACCCCCCATACCCATACACCATCGTGTCCGCCACAATGTTTTGGTCATGGAATAATACCCTATACTCCCCCTACAACACGCACCGCCTATTACCATTAGCAGGCCACACCTGTGCATACCCAACCCCAAGCTCCACCGGCTTATTACCCCCTGCAGTCAATACCCGTACAACAGTAGACACCCCCAGTTTACTATCCGCAGCAAGCAACACCACCTACAGCTCAACCCCAGACCCCTCTTGCTTACAATCCTCAGCAGACGACCCTGACACCTACCCAACACCAGAATCTCCCCAACCCCCAATGGCAGGTATACGCCCAGCAGAACCCACAACAAAACCAGCGATCCCAACACAACCAACAGGGCCAACAACAACGGGGTCGAGGGAGTAACTGTGGTAACAACCAACCACAAGATCAAGGTGGCCAACAACCCAATCGTCTGAATAATAACAACGTTTCCCCACACAACCAGAACCCCGACAGACCTCCCCGTCAGGGGAAGAACCCCAATCTACGAACTAACCACCCATGTTCAATTTGCGGGGTGTTCAGCCATTACACACACACACCTGTCCTCATTTAGAGTGGGCGCGCCAACTATGGACTGATGATGCCCAACGACAGGGTCATGTGGTCCCACAAACACCACCCAACTCCCTGCCACCCCAAAACCAACCCTTCGTATTACAGAACCCCTTGCCCACACAAGGAGTCATGACCACCCAACCAATGGGTCCCCCTCAAGGACCCCCGACACAACAACAAAAAATCACATATGCTGCACCGCCAATCAACCCATGGATTTGGGTACCCACCACCTGCTTATGATGTCTTCAACCGATGTCAACCTCCAAACACGCCGAAACCAATACGGGCCCACTGTTGAATCCATTCCGACCGATAGGGTTGCTAACACTGTTCGCAATGATTAGTCTCTATGTATACCCCCCAATGGACTACCAAGCGATGGGGCCCCCAAAGCACCTCATTTCCCGCTACGACGTTTAAAAAACAACCCCAACGTCCGCACGGTCTCCAACTACAACATTGTGAATGACTTAGCCCAATCTCTTGCTGCTATGTTAGCCTTAGAGGTTCTAAAGAATTGTCTTGCCCAATGCAAGACTTTGTTATCCACCATTGGTGCCATCAACCCTTCTGACTCACGAATGATGGCATTCGACCTCAACCAATCCGATCCATGCATGCCTTCCACCTTAGCTTTCTAAGTCTCCGTATCTATCCAAAATCTTATCATCCATCGATGCATCATCGATGAAGGTGCCTCCACATGCGTTATGTCGACATTCATATGGCAGAAGATCAGATCACCTATGTTACAGCCATCCACCACGGCCTTGCGAGCTTATGATGGTCGCTCTACTCAACCGCGGGGCCTCTTGGCAAACATACCCGTCCAATTAGCGGGGAAAACCGTCCTCGTAGACATTGAGGTTATCAATGCCCAACTTGATTACAACCGAAGGCAAGCCAGATCTCCCTAGCTCAATGTGAGTCTAGAACAAATAGAACAGACTACAAACACATTTCCTAGATCTACTTAAGGATCAAGTGCTAGATGTCTTACCTCTTTGATTTGCTATCCTTTCTGTCGAATGTTGATCCATGTCCCATGGTCGTCAGATCCAAGCTGCAAGACTTGTTAAGACACAGAAAAGAGAAATGAGTAAAGAGCATCTATACAATAAGAGATCTATGTAAACAGTTAAGCAGGTAAACAACACAGCATCATCACACATGAGAGCGATATTGGTGGAAAGCATTTGTATTACTGCAAATAGAGGAGTACATGATAGAGATATAGAACTACAACCAATGACTTAACATAGCAGCCCTTCTCCACACAAGCCAATTGCCAAGCCCTTCCAAGGAAGCATGAATTCTCCAAGAGGTGAGTGAAGGTGTCCTAAGAGAGATTTCACCAGCATTATAGTCTTCCTCTCTTTGGTGTGGGAGTGAGTCTCATATATATAGGACTAAGTGGATGAGGTTATGGATAGGATAGGTTGAGAGATGGTAGGAGAGAGATAGGGGATCTTCCCAATGAGTTAGGGGTCGAGTACCAGCTCTCCAAGAGATCAGGGATAAGCCCCCAAATGGGAAAGCTTCGAGAAAGATATCGAAATGGCTATTTTTGCCCATTAATAGACCTCGTCGCACCATGCTATGGGGTAACCTGCGACGTCGCATGTTGCTAGTGTGCAACCTGCGACGACCTCTCAAAAGGTTGTACAAACTAAGTACAAATCCTCCCAAATGAGTACTTGGTCCAGATGACTTCAGGGATGTATACACTAAATCATGATGATGAGTAGATTTTAGGTGTAACAGAATCCCCCCCAAAGCATGAAGTTGTTAAGGATGTACATGTGAAGTGCTTTGATAAAAATAATGGCAAAAGACTTGTCGGATGAAGGATGCTGCTGCAGTACAACTGACTCTGAACTGACAATCTCATATGTAGTACAACATGGCTGTCGACCAATACATCGCAGATCCATGGGAGTAATGACCGACTGAACACAATCATGGCTACTAGACACAAGCGTAGATCCATGATGAGATGATAACATAGCCACGACCAATACAAAAGTGGATCTGTGTAATATGACTCAATACAAACTCCATCACAACCTGGGTAAAACATGACTCCCCAGGGTCTTCAAGCTGAACCCGCAATGATATGAATCTATCCATGTGATTATAAATGTCTTGATGTCGAACATGGTAGAAACCACTTGATTACCGATCATTGATGTAAACCGTTAACAAGTGCAAGGGAGATCACCATTAATTTCAATGATTCCTAAGGTATCACAGTACATATCATCAAGCGTGAATAAATGAGTTGACGTCGAACGCAAGATGAAATATTTCAATCAAGAGTCAATGATTTGAAATCATGATGAAAGCGAGGTAACCTGCCATTGAGGCATGCAGGACCAAGGTACTTGACTGGTTTCTAGATTCAATCCTTGGATGATGAGTTGAAGTCGACAAGGATGAATCCGTCGGAGGGCCATGATGAATTCCCCATCAATCGACACGAAACACGACAAAAGATGTGTAGAGTGGATTGGATGGTACAGTAATATGTGAAACTGACTCAAAGTAACAACGACATGACGACGCGTGTACTGACTAAAAATGATGAGTGATGAATGTGTTCTTGAACATGGGCATGGCATGACTTGGCAGTATCGACATGAGAATGACGCAAAATTCTAATGCAACTGATAGTGGAAGCTTTCTCCGAATGACTTAGAGGAGTAACAGGACTCAGAAAGTAAGCGGGGCCTCATAGACAAACAAATGACCCAAGTATCGGTATGCAAATGCAGATCAGTTCCATGTTCAAGAATGACTATATACTGCCACTAAGGGATGTAACACAAACACTTTCCTTTTTCCCCATCATGAACGATGAGTGCCTCATGTGTTTTTTAACGAGCTTGATGAGGGTAACCAGATGCTTGGTATAGCTCATCTCATAGATGAGTCCAATCCCAAAGATTTTCCGAACCTGGGATAGGAGGGGTTCATCCCATGACGGGTCCTTCAATGTGAAAATTTAACGAGTCCATAGAAGGAAAACTCGGTCGTCATTTCATATTTAGAGAGTCTGAAAAGAACTAAAGAAGACTCCAATGGTCCTTTTTCGTAAAGTTAGCCTCATCGCCCGAAAAAGGGTAAAACAACACGGGAGAGGACTCTTCCAGTCATGATTGGTTGGAGTATTCATTTTTCATAATTAGTGCCCCCTGGTCTAAAAAAGGGGTAAACTATCACTAGAAAGATGACCATTCAAATACTTTAACAAGCGTGAATGAAACAAGTTCTCTTGGCAATCTTTTCAATTTTAGGGAGTCTGAAAAGAGCTTAACTATGGACTCTGGGGGTGTCCTTTTCCGTGGAAGTTTAATGAGCCTGAAAAAGTGATAAATCATAACTCGGTACTTGTTCTCATGATTTGATGAGTACGAGAACAAATGAAGAGTAAACTCATCCTCATGCAATAATTACGACTAGCTAAAAATAATAATGACAAAACGTTCAAAGGAGTGTTCATACCTGCAATTACCGTTTGTAACGTGAGAAACGCTACAAAAGACCACTTTACGACTCCTGTACACTAGAAAAAGTGTCAAATAGCCCCAAATATAATGACAAACGGTCAAAACTATAGTAAATGGCCCAAAAGCATCAAAATATTTAAAAAGGAATATTCCATTCCATTCTATAAATAGAAATATGGGCCAAAAATAGAAACATTGTTCAAATTACCAATTTGGGTGGAGAAGTACCAATTTGGAGCCAAAACTTCCTTTGCCGATTCTGGGAGCTATGCTCCACCATTTCACCAACCGTCCGGACCAGGTAGGCCTAAATCTTAGCCAGCAACTTTGTAGTGGTTTAATTTTTCCATTTTTGTTCATTTTTTGATGATTTGGGGAGGGGCCAATGCGCCCTCGGCTCGTCGCAAGTGGCCCTTTTGGGACTTGCGATGAGCCTAGGTCATCGCAAGCCTCGAAAATGGGACCTGCAACAATGTCGCGCTGTATTTGAAGGTACACTGCGATGGTGGAAAATCAAATCCCAAACATCAAACATGCTCCAAAAAATGAGTTTGTGCAAGTTGGAGAAGGACCTAACATGTTTTAAATTCCCCTTTTGGCAGGTTCCTAGCGAGCAGAGATGGTACTAGAGTGGTGAGAGAGAGAACATGAGATAGAGGATGAGTAAGCCACAAATGATCCACAATGTGTGGGTGCTTTGCGAAACTGTGGGTTGCTCAAGTTCTTCCAGGTACAGGGAATGAGAGCCCAGATCCCGTTCTTAACACACATGCTATAGAGTTGGGATGCAGCCCAATAGTACTTCGTCATAGGTGAGCATATCCTCAATATTGACATTGAGGACATATACTTTCTAACTAGTTTGTCCCGAAGAGGGGACGATGTACATCTTACTAGGACACGGGCTAGTGATTGTATAGTTGAGGACATGGTGTCACAACACTGTGTTGCTACTTCTCGTCCTTCCAGCGGGAAAATACTCATCAGAGATGTGGTGAGTCATCCACTGAGTACTGTAATACTTACTATTACCAGGGTGGCAGGTATCCAAGCTCCACATACGACTACTAGGACTCAGATGTTGTATGCGAAAGACTGTATGTCTCCCATGGTGTTCAACTGGTGCGAGGGTCTCCTCGCCAACATCTGAGCTCAGCTGACCAAGTGTCGGTGTGGGGAGCTCAAGCAGTTTGGATACGGATCGATCATAGTGTCATTCCTCTTGGAGCGGGTTCCTCTCTTGCACCCGTTGGTGGTACTGGATGACAGGGATATGAGAGATCCACACATGATCAGGTGGGCAGAGCTTATGACCAGCCATGGTGGGGGTCCCATCATCACTTTTGGCCCCTAGTTCTTAAGCTGGCTAGAGGGCCAGATGCTCATGGTCGAGGACTTCCCATACGGTGGCATGGAATTCCAGGAGGATCCCGACTTAGTGCTGCTAGAGGGTGCAGCATGGGGTGATATCGGTAAGAACAAAACCCTTGTACTTTTTAGTTTTGTGAATTACATTATTTTTTTGATGTAGTGTTGACAAGTACTTTATATGTGTGTGCAGATGTGGGTCCCGTGCGACCAGTAGGTCTCTATCTTCTAGCGAGGAGAGACAGAGGTGGAGAGGCAGTGGTTCCTTCCAGTGCTCATCCTGTTGTTGAGGAGATGGAGGAGGTCTACCGGAACCTATCCGGGCTGACTGTGGAGGTACCAGATCCAAACATCGATGACCTACCGAGGCCCATGTAGAGGTATGGGGTTGGAGCATCCGTGCGCTTCAACGCCTTGCTCCGCAAGGTGGCCCGTACTATAGACTGCTTTCTCACCCAGCGTCAGAGAGCTATTATAGGCAGGGGTGGTGTACGGGTCAGGCGTCCAGCCTGATTGCACTTTTAGACTTGTACTAAGAGCTTAGAGGCCTCAGATTTTTGTACTTACTGAAAGCCATGATGCTTCATATTTTTGTAGAGACTTACTGAAAGCCAGCATGCTTCAAATTTTGTACTAGCACTACTTTTGAGCGATTTATATAGATACATTATCGACGATTTATACATTATGCGTCTTTGGAATGATTAGTGATGTGATCTTGTTTACATGTTTGCTTCTGTACATTATATTTACATGTTGTGAATGCTTTTACATATTATGGATGTTATGTGTGTGCAATGTACGAATCTAGAATGAAATTGGCCATCGAGTTAGCAACTATGTTTAACTCTCGTGGAATGTGCAGGTATTGAATAGATTCAAATGACCTTTCCAGGAGATGTACTCATCTGAAGAGATGGATTAGGATGGGATCACAGATGGCGTATATCCGGTTCAGATGGGAAACCACTAATTGAGAATCCACGTGGATGACAATGTGGTTCATACCCAAGGAAATGGCATCAGTTAGGGTTCCGATTACTGCCTGATATTCTGCGGCATTGTTGGTCGCAAACCCTAGGCAACTTCCTCCTGAGCTAATGAGCTCACCTATTGGGGAATATAGTAGCCAGGCTGCATAAGCAAGGTGAAGGGTATGCCGGCTGGCGCCGTCTACAAATCCATAGTATGTTGCCATCTGCACACGCAGACATAACATGGTATGAGAAGCAGAAACAAGATCAAAAGACACTCGAAAAGAGAAATGTGTCACACCACACAAAAAGCACACAATCACGCCATGTACAGTATATACAAGCAAGTCTATGCATGAGAGATCAAGTGTAGTATCTCTTTAGGTAAATCCCATTGCGGGGTTCACCCAAAGAGATTCCATCATAATCTTCAAGCTCGTAGGCACTCTTTTCCAACACACGTTTTATAACGTAGGGTCCATGCCACATGGACTCGAACTTCCCAGCTCCTAGCTTATCGTGCTTCTAGTCGTAAGTGAGGACCAGATAACCCTCATTAAAGATACGAGGTTCAACTGATTTATCGTACTAGCCCTTGATGCATTTCTTATGTGCATCATTAGCAAGAATGGCATCACGGCGAGACTCGTCAAGTTGGGCTAGGTGTAAGAGACGTTCTTCCTCAGCAGTAGTGTTAGGAAGAAGTTCGACCACGAGCTATAAAGACGGGATTTCGCACTCTATCGGCAGAACAACCTCCAATCCATATACCAATTGGAAGGGAGTGAATCCTGTGGTGGTTTTAACGGTAGTTCGGTAGGCCCATAATGCTGAAAAGAGCATATTATGCCAGTTAGACTTTTGTGTCCCTACCATCCTCTGGATCATAGTTTTCAAGACCTTGTTAATTGCCTCGACATGTCTATTGGATTGTGGGTAGTAGGGTGTTGAGTTTTCATGGCGAAAACCCAACCTGTCGCTCAATTCAGCAACCATATGGTTCTAAAAGTGAGAACCATGATCGGTAACTATAGCCCGAGGAAGTCCAAACCATGCTATCACATGATTAAACATGAAGAGTGCGGTGATTTTTTTGTCATTTTGGTATGTCGACATAGCTTCGGCCCACTTTGTGAAGTAATCCATAGCTATGATGATGTAATTATGCCCCCTGGCCGAGGTAGGCTTGCAATGCATAAAATCAATGCCCCATTTTGCAAATGGGCCAACGGCAATAACCGGATGTAGTGGGGCAGGATGAGTGCGCTTCTTCATGTGGAAGTGTTGGCAAGGAGGACATTTTTTAACGGCCTCGATACAATCTTTGAAGATAGTAGGCCAGTAATATCTTGTGCACAAAATATTATGGGCTGTATCCATCCCAGAGAGATGATCGCCACATGCCCCAGCGTGATAGTCATTCAAAACGCGTTCGGCCTTATCGTGAGTGAGACAACACCAAAGGATTGAATCGATGCCACAACGATACAAAGTATCATTGATGATTAAGTAATACTTTGCATGGTGACAAACCTTACGACAATCATCGCAGGAAAGTTGAGGATCGAAGCGTTAGGTTTGAAGATACAAAAAAATATCTCCATACCAAGGGTCAGTCGTACTAATGAGAAACAATGATTCATTCGGAAATAAATCATTGTGCTCAACTTCTGCATCAAGACGAGGAAGGTCACAAATGAGCTCGACAAACACCAAAGACTTTTTAGACTTAGCTTTCTTGAAAAGAATATCGAATTCTTGCAATATCAAAATCCAACGTGAATACTTTCCCCCAAGCACCTGACGTGTCAGTACGTGGTACATGGGGTTTGAGTCGGCAATGATAGTGGTGGTGCAGAGCAAGATGTAGTGACATAACTTCTAGATGGCAATGATTGTCACGAAAGCAAGTTTTTTGACATGTGAGTATCTAGTTTCGGCATCAGCTAGACCCTTACTTGCATAGTATATCACATGTTCCTGAGCATTTTGATCCTCCTGTACCAGAACCATGGTGATAGTGGTAGCAGAAGCGGTGAGATATAAGATATAATCTTGATAATAATTAGGCGGTTGGAGCACAGGGGTGTGTGTGATGGCATGTTTGATACTATCGAAGGATTTTTGAGCTTGATCATCCCAAATGAACGCGACGTCCTTCTTAAGCAGTCTCATATAGCCCTGAGTTTTCTCCACGAAATTGCACACAAAACGTCTTAGGTAAGTCACCTTCCCTTGGAGACTTTGAAGTTCTGTAACATTAGTCGGAGGTGGTAGGTTGATGATGGCCTCCACCTTTAAGGGATCAACGTAGATCCCATCCTTCGAGGCGATAAATCCTAAGAGGCGTTCGGACTCGACACAAAAGATACACTTGTGAGGATTCAGATGGATATTGTACCATCTGCATTTGAGGAAAATGTCCGTCAGATGATCGATGTGGAACTCACGCTGCTTTGAGTGAGGAGGGAGGTCATCCAAGTAGTGTTCCACAAAGTCCTTGATATCGTGGAAGGCATACGACATAGCCTGCTGAAACGTGGTGCTAGCATTTTTAAGGCCAAATGGGAGCTTGCGATAAGCGAATGTACCCCACGGGAAGATGAAAGATGTCTTATGTTGGTCGGCTGGGTTGATCTCAATTTGGTTGTAACCAGAAAAGCCATCCATGAATGAGAAGATGACGCTTCCGGCACAGTTGTCGATGAAAGGGGTCGGGTAATTGTCTTTTGGACAAGCCCGATTAAGGTCTCGATAATCAACACAGATGTGAATGGTGCCCTATTTTTTGTTCACAGGAACAACGTTTGAGACCCAATCCGTCAATGGGACAGGATAAATAAAGCCATCCTTTAAGAGATTTTCAATTTCTTCCTTTATTGCCGCAGTCTTCCGGGGGTGTACCGGTAGCAAATTTTGACACACAGGCTTGATGTCAGGATAGGTTTTTATTTCGTGAGAAACAATCGTGGGGTCTATCCCTGACATCTCCTCATAGGACCAAGCAAAAACATCTCGGAATTGCTTGAATAAGGCCGTGCTAATAGCGATTTCTTCAAGGGAACACTTCTGGCCTATGCAAATGTGTTCCACTATACCTAGTTTCACGGAGATGTCTACCTTAGTAGTTGGATCAATGTTAGCCAAGTTTCCCTCTGTGTTCGTAAGACATGTGAGGATGGGAAAATGAAAATATGGGTAGATATTCGGTAAAAAGAGGGTATGAATGTTGTCCTCTATGTACTCCCATGGAGGAAGAAAAGATGACCTGTGATGAAGATCATCCCATGGATCGTCGTCTACATTCATTACTTCCATGATGGACTCCTCTGAATGAAAAGTCCGAAGTAAGAGATTGGGTAGCGAGGATGTCTATCGTAGAGAACAGGACGGAAGGTCCATGGATGGATAATCCTCCAACATTGTTTGGATAGCCTCATAAATACGTTCAGTGGGTGAAAGAGGCATCACGTTTCCAAACAGGTGTGTTGTGGCTTCATCTGGTACAAGCCAAGCATCATTTGAGTGAGATAAAATCTCAGTGGAGATCATGTTCACTGTGGCAACATGATTAGGGGGGTTCGTGGTTGGAAAAACACCCATGAGAGATGAATCTTTCAATAGGATAACCCCTACACTCTCATACTGTTTTGACGTCTATCCAATGGAAGGAACATGGTCACCAGGATGAGTAGTGGCATCCGGTGTACAAAAATATAGCTGGTCGATAGTAATAATTCATCCTTGGTGGGGGAATTGTACTATGCGGAAGACTGAAGAGCCTATCGCTTGCATGGTATAAAACCAATTGCGACCAAGCAAGAGATTATAATCTAACGAAGCCGAGACCACTTCCACGATAATGGTTACGGTCTTTCCGCCCAACTCAACTGCAAGAGCTTGTAAGATCCCATGAGGTTGAAAGCCATGTCCGTCGAATGCTTTCAACGTGGTAGGAGAACGATTCAATTCAGGGGTGCCAATGGCTCTCCAACAAGCAATGGACTTGACAGAAGTGGAGGCTCCTTCGTCCAAAAGAGTACGATGGAAAATCTTTCCACCAAGGTTCGCGGTAACTTGGAATGTGAGTTGGTGTGAGAGCCTCGCCTTGAGGTTGTCAAGACAAAACATGATGGTGTTCGAGGAATCCGGGTCAACTGCACCAATAGCTGCAAGGAGAGTTCTGTGTTGATTGGGACAATTATGCAAAACTTCCAGGGTGGACATGGTGCACAGAGCTTGGGCCAAGTCTTCTATGATATTTTAATTTTGTGCTGCGCGAGCATTAGGATTGAAAACAGCTTTTTGAATCGTGCTCTTGGGAAAACACAATATCGAATCTAAAGAGGGTCTCTTGATGGTGAGAGAAGTTGATGGTGCAGTGACATCAGGTAAAGAGTCGGAAGCTTTTTTAGTATTACTTCCGATGGGTTCCTTTGAAGAGGCCGTTTGTAAGATCACGAGTGAGTAGTTAAATTGATCACCTCGTTATGCAACATGAGAACATGCACGGTATTGGATGGTTCCCCCTGGGATGGGGGGGTTTGAGCAATCATCTGCTGATTTTGAGCAGGAAATGGATCGTTGAGGACTGTGGGAGTCGGTTTACCCCTAAGAAACTTCTGAACTTCGTCTCTATGAGGACACTCTTTGGAGAAATGGTCTTCTCCACACAGTAAGCAAGGATACTTCAGTTTCCTTTTCTGCTTAGTATCTTCGGGAGTGCTATTCATTTCCTACTGGGAAGAAGACTTCTTGGGTTTCCCCTTGTTCTTCTTTTTGCCATTAAACTTCTGAGATGAAGCTGATTGAACATAATTCACTTCTTCAGTTACAGCAGGAGGAGTAGACTTGGTGGTGCTATGACCAACCGCAGTTGGGTTGGATGATCCAACAGTGCTAGTAGCAGGCTAGGTGGTAAGGGAACCTATGAATCCATCAGCTTGGGGTCCCTTATGTGGTTTAGTGGGATTGTTAACATCCCAGTGTGCGTTAGGAAAAATATTGAACAAAGTGCAAGACTGTGTATAGACCAGGTCTAACTGATGAGCACTAGCGATGGCTTGTTCTTCGGTGGTAGCACCTCGCATGGCAACATCTTTTGCTATGACAGGAAGGAGTGACTTTGTAAACCAGTCTACTAGGAGTTGATTTGGAATGGGAGCTTTAATGAGACATCGTCTCCTTCGCCACTCGTGGATGTGATCCAAAATGTGAGTGGAGGTATTCTGACGGAGCGAGGTTAAAAGCTCAGTACCAGTCTCATACCGTATAGGCAGCTAGAAATGCGTCACAAAGTTCATAGCAAGAGAGCCAAAATCAGGAAAAGAGTGTGGTGGCAACTTGATGTACCACTTGGTAGCCGAACCGGTGAGATTCCTTTGGAACAATCTAAGACAAATTGAATCATCCATTAAGGAATTAGATGAGCACCATAAATGGTATGTCATCACGTGGTTCTTGGGATCTTCACCCAGCTTGCCGTCAAACTTGGGGATATCAGATGGAAGTTTCACTGGAATCGGTGGCCAGTTAGATCCATGAAAAATAGGATCATTGGTTAAATGAGAGAGTTCAGGTAGGTCCAAAGTATCCAAAAAGGGTAGGTTTGGATTAGGCTGCGCGTATTGATAATACGGATATGGCGTGTAAGGACTAAAGTGACTGTAAGGTGTACTAGGATAAAACTGACCATAGGGGGGTGTGCCGCCTGGACCGTAAGGAGGTCCGCCACCATAAGGTGGTCCATTCCAATAGGGTGGGGGTCCACCTCCACCTACGGGAGGTCTATTCCAATAGGGAGGGGGTGGAGGTCCACCACCACCACCAGGAGGAGGTGGGTGTCCATAACCGTAATAAGGTGGCCCACCACTGCCTTCGCCTGGAGGGGGTGGTGGACCACTTCCACTGCCAGATGGGTGGGGGCCCCCACCGCCTCCGCTGCCGAAAGGATGAGGGTTTCCACCACCAGCGTCGCCAACAGGGTAATTAGATCCTCCACTGCCTCTTTCTAGAGGGGGAGGTGGGCCACTTCCGCCACCCGATGTCCTCCTCCACCATGATAAGGTGGTCCGCCGCCTCCTCCACCTGGAGGAGGTGGTGGACCATTCCCACCACCGCCTGAGGGGTGAGGGGCATTGTAGGTAAAATGAGGTGGGCCTCCGCCAATGTTAGGTGGGGGCCCGCCACCTCTAACAGGAGGTGGGGGAGGACTGATCAGGGGTGGTGTTACTTGAGGGGTAGTCAGTTGGGGTCTGTGTTGCAACACAAGTTGTTGCCCCCATAGAGTGTAAGGATTCCCGGGATAAGGTATCCTGTATGGCGCGTTCCCAGGATTGGGTTGACCCGGCATAAGGTTAAAAGAACCTGTATACGCTTGACTCCATGGGGGTTGGGTTACATTTGACGGCTGTCCAACATGAGATAATCCCATGGTGGACGGTCTGGCGGGTTGGGTAGGTCCAATGGAAGGCCCGTCGGGGACTCCACCAACGTGCTGGTTAAGAAATAGGGGTTTCCCCCCAGCCACAATGGGCTGACCACTACTCAAAGGTTGAACCAACGTGGGTTGTTGACTAGCTACCGTGGTAATAACATTACCAATAAGATAATTTGTAGGAATGGAGTACCCTCCCCTCAAATTTTGAGGTGGGGGAGGAACTGGTAAAGTAACCATGGTAGTGACAGGTGTATTGGACCATTGTCCTTCCACCGGTTGGTTCACTTGAGGTGTAGGATTGGATTCCTGCGAGGGTTGACTAGTCTCATTAGTGGTCATGTGGTGGGGTGCTTCAGGTGATCCGAAAGATATCGAATGAACTGGGATGGGTTGGTAAGGAGGTGACGATGGATCCTGAACCCGTCGTTGGAGAATCAACTGCCGAAACTCTTCAGCCATGGAATGAAAGTGAGCCAATTGGCCACGAAAGTAAGCTAAAGTGTATTTCAAGGTAGTCTCACTGGATGAGGATGAAATGGAAAAATGAGTCACTGGATGGTCTGTAGAAGATGTCCAATAAGCTGTTGAAGGACCAATAGCTACAGTAGGGTCGTCCTAGGGTTGGTTTATCCATTCCAACGATCCATGTTCTCCCAGGATAACGGGAGGAAGGTTTTGAGAAGTGGGAGTGTGAGCTTCTTCATCCTATGTGGGATGAGAGGCAGGTGAATCTGGTGGAAACAAATGTCTGCCAATATTCAAGGTGGGGTTCCCTACTTTAGTTACTACGACCGCGTTACGTTGATCCATTCTTACCCTCGAAATAACCTTCGGATTAAGGGGAAATTCAGGTGGCAAGTTCAAGATCCTACGGGACCTTCTCCAGGGAAAATCTGCCAAAGTATCAGGAAAATCAGCCAAAAAAGGCCAAAACAACGTTTCTCCTAAAGGTATTGTAAAAAAAAAAGCAGTCCAAGAAAACCTACTCAATTTAAGGCAACAAGCAAACTTATGTCACAGAGTCGATTCAAAAGTCTAGAACCTCATGGGATTATCAAGGCATCACAAACCGCAATATACTGTAGGGTCCAACAATATGACGTGACAAAGAGGATTGGGACCGTACCCTTGCCTGCATACCCGACTACCTGAACAGGACGTGCGTGCTAATATCCCCGAGTGCTGTTCTCGGTGTATTGCTTTGCCAAGATGGCCAAATGGTTAACTCGGTTAGTTTCAGGAATCCTAATGGTGTCTCCCAAGATACGTAAGGTAAGTGGGAGCTCAAATCTATAGTGGTGCTATCTAATGCACAGCCGTTGGCACGAGACCTTCCGATATACGTGTCGAGTACGTGATACACCATTCGATATATGCCAAGTACAGATTATGGTACTTGGTGGGTACGTGAAGGATCTCGATATAACGATGTACGTGGAAGACTACAATACCCCCGGACTACAGTGCTGGCAAGTAACGACAGCTACCATGCTTAACGACGTCGGAACATGTCTCTAACTTACACGCAAGTTACTAAAAATTTTACCTAGTTCTACTGTTAATTTTATCTTGGATGGTTAGGTGAATTCATGAGGTGAGTACATAATCGGAAACATAATGCAACCTTAGCTATATGCACGAAATATTCTTTTCTTTCGATGAATTCTACGTATGGTAAGGAGAACTCCTTTTCCAATGGTATTGCCAAACAAACTCAATGCAACACAATTCCCAATGCAACCAAATTTGACAATGAAATTACTCTTTTCTTTTTCAACGAAACACACAAATGTACACAACACTACTATCCAAATCAAAGTATATATTTTTTTCTTTTCTTTTCTTTTTCAAATCAAAACAACACTAAGTAATGAGATGATAGGATTCTGAAATGGAAATGCAAGCTTTTCACTTTCTCTTTTCAATGATCTAATGGAAATAAAAATAAAAAATGCACCTATCTTTCCCTAGCATGGAAACAACTTTTGAAAGAAAATGAAATGTACTAGAGTTTTTCAAGAAGATGAATAATTCATAATTCAAGAAAAACACAATCAATCATATTTCCATTCATCTTTTCCAAAACATTCCAATGCACAATGATCTTTCTTCAATAACTTTTTGAGAAACAATGGGAGAGAAGCACTTTTAATTTTTCAATGGATGTATCAAAGCAATAAAATTGAGGACAACTTTGCTTTCAGATCTAAATGGATGAAAAGAAAATGTTACTTGTGGCACTCATACACTCAGAAAACTCAAGAAAAGATAAGCACTCAACCAAGCAAAAAGACACACTTAACTCAAAATCAAGCAGCAGCAAGCAAACTAAGCAAGCAAAGCTCAAAGCAAAAATAAATGAGGTCTGGAAGTTGATCCAATGCAATGATCAGATCAAGGATGGAAGGAAGGGAATGTAAGAGTGAAAAGGATGAAGGTGAAGGAGACAAAAGTGTCCAACACTACCAATTCCAAACTTGTCCAAAGCGGAACCCAAAATCAATCCAAACAAACCAAAATCTCAACACACAAATCAAAATGGGATCTCTGGGTGAATGATGCAGCATAAGAAGAGTTCATACACCAAAACAAGGCTCAGACTGTCAGATGAGGGAATGAATGCCCATATGTCAAGTCTTGACAGATCGGCACACTCTGTCTTTGCAGACAGTGCGATGTTGCAGGTTACCTATATGAGAGGTGCGACACTGTCATAGTTCACTAATTCACAGGACGCAATGAGCAAGCAACAAACAAAGGACAAAGGCTTAGGAAAACACAGTGTCACTCTGTTTTCATTGCCCAGGTGTGACAGGCGAGTTCTAGATTCAAAAATGAATTAGATCTCTAAAAAATGAACCAGAAACAGGTTTGAAACTGAGTTGTATAAACTCAAAGGAAGAAGATCAGGATTTTCAACGGGAAGATCTGACAATGGAATCAATCCTAAGAAGGAAAAATGGCAAAAAAATGACAACAAGGCTTGTGACAAGTAATCAATTGAAAATGACTCAGATTAACGATCACTAAACAAGAATAATCCCCAGTATGGTCGCCAGATTTGTTATCGGACAATCCACTCGACTGGAGGTGAGCCGGATCTCCCTAGCTCAATGCGAGTCTAGGACAAATAGAATAGACTACAAACACGTTTCCTAGATCTACTTAAGGATCAAGTACTAGATGTCTTACCTCTTTGATTCACTATTCTTTCTCCCGAATGTTGCTCCACGTCCCACGGTTGTCAGATCCAAGCTGCAAGACCTGTTAAGACACAGAAAAAAGAAACGAGTAAAGAGCATCTATACAATAAGAGATCTATGTAAACAATTACGCAGGTAAACAACACAGCATCATTACATATGAGAGCGATATTGGCGGAAATAATTTGTATTACTGCAAATAGAGGAGTACATGATAGAGATATAGAACTACAACCAATGACTTAACGTAGCAGCCCTTCTCCACACAAGCCAATTTCCAAGCCCTTCCAAGGAAGCATGAATTCTCTAAGAGGTGAGTGAAGGTGTCCTAAGAGAGATTTCACCAACATGTAGATACCATAGTCTTCCTCCCTTTGGTATGGGAGTGAGTCTCATATATATAGGACTAAGTGGATTAGGTTATGGATAGGATAGGTTGAGAGATGGTAGGAGAGAGATAGGGGATCTTCCCAATGAGTTAGGGGTCAAGTACCAACTCTCCAAGAGATCAGGGATAAGCCCCCAAATGGGAAAGCTTCGAGAAATATCTCGAAATGGCTATTTTTTCCCATTAACAGACCTCGTCGCACCCTGCTATGGAGCAACCAGCGACTTTGCATGTTGCTAGTTTGTAACCTGCGACGACCTCTCAAAAGGTTGTACAAACTGAGTACAAATACTCCCAAATGATTACTTGGTCTAGATGACTTCAGGGATGTATACACTAAATCATGATGATGGTAAGATTTTAGGTGTAACAAACAACCAACCACAAGATCAAGGCGGCCAACAACCCAATTGTCTGAATAATAACAACGCTGCCCCACCCAACTAGAACCCCGATAGACCTCCCCATCGGGGGAAGAACCCCAATCTACGAACTAACCACCCATGTTCAATTTGTGGGGTGTTTGTCCCTTACACACACACACCTTTCCTCATTTAGAGTAGGTGCACCAACTATGGACCGACGATGCCCAACGACAGGGTCATGCAGCCCCACAAACACAACCCAACCCCTGCCACCCCAAAAAAAACCCTTTGTATTACAGAACCCCTTATCCACACAAGGAGTCATGACCACCCAACCAATGGGTCCCCCTCAAGGACCCCCGACACAAGAACAACAAATCACATATGCTGCACCCACCAATCAACCCATGGATTTGGGTACCCACACTTGCTTATGATGTCTTCAACCAATGTCAACCTCCAAACACGCCGAAAACAATACGGGCCCACTGCTGAAGCCATTCCGACCAATGGGGTTTCTAACACTGTTCCCAATGATTAGTCGCTATGCATACCCCCCAATGGAATACCAAGCGATGGGGCCCCCAAAGCCCCTCGTTTCCCGCTAGGATGTTTAAACAACAACCCCAACATCCGCGCGGTCCCCAACTACAACATTGTGGATGACTTAGCCCAATATCCTACTACTATGTCAGCCTTAGAGGTTCTAAAGAATTGTCCTGCTGAACGCAAGACTTTGTTATCCACCATTGGCGCCATCGACCCTTCTGACTCACAAATGATGGCATTCGACCTCGACCAATCCGAGCCACGCATGCCTTCCACCTTAGCTTTCCAAGTCTCCGTATCTATCCGAAATCTTATCATCCATCGATGCATCATCGATGAAGGTGCCTCCACATGCGTTATGTCGACATTCGTATGGCAAAAGCTCAAATCACCTACGTTACAGCCATACACCATGACCTTGTGAGCTTATGATGGTCGCTCTACTCAACCGCAGGGCCTCTTGGACAATGTACCCATCCAATTAGCTGGGAAAACCGTCCTCATAGACATTGAGGTTATCAATGCCCAACTTGATTACAACCTCTTGCTCGAACGCAGCTATATGTACGCTATGAAGGAAGTTTCCTCATTAGTCTTCTGCATTATGATGTTCCCCCACGAGGGACAGGTCGTCAAGATCGACCAACTCACCTACTATGACCCGAACGCCCCCGCCACCCCAGAGAATATTCTTCCCATGGTTGAACAACTCGTCTTGGGCACTCCCACAGCTTTGGTATCCACAGTAGGACCCAAAACATACTTTGAAACCCCCATGACATCTACTTTCAGGTCCATACCACCCCGGCCATTAGCAGACGAGATATTTGACTTGTGCACAATCTCAACTAAGCAAGCGATGCGAAAGCCAAAACCACCCTTACTTTCACCACCACCAATAGTACCGATTCATGTCGGATCCACTCCCATCCACACCATCCCGTTCCTTTTCCCTCCATCTGGATTAACAAGCATGCCAGTCATGGATACGCTAAATCTCTCGGGCTTAACATTGGGACTACCTATGTGGTACCTCCCCACTCCTAATCCTTCCCTGACACCACAGGTTGTTCTCCAACCTGTCCAACCCATCAACACTTCTAATCGCCCACCCCTGGGTGTGGTGAACATATCTAATCGTCCACCCCCTAGTGCAACCACTACATCGACAACAAACCCTGCCCCCCCACCACCTAGAAATATTGGGGGCAGAGGCCCGCAAACATATACAACCCCACCAGCAAGGAAACTTGCAGTACCCCAACCACCACACCGTGCACCCCCGAAGTGCTCCCTATGCGATGATCTGGGCCATGTCACCCACAACTGTCCTCAGTTACTTGATCTCCAAAAACACATGCAAACTTTGGATGATGACCCCAACATCCCCGTAGTCGAATTAAATCCCCCCTTTCACTAGCGCAACAAGGCATTATGCACCAACCATGCTTGCGCCATCTGCAGAATCTATGGCCATTACTCACACAACTGCCCCGATCTCCTGGATTACAGAGCATCTCTCTACGAACTGAATAACGTCAACCTAGAGACATCCCCTCCTACCATTGAAGAAATTCATCCCCCAACATCTTCCTCCTCGAAAGAAATCAATACCATATACATGATCTCTACAGTTGATAGGCATGATGCGCCTCCAACATCTACCCTCCCCCCATCTAACCTGACAACTCAGTACTTCCGCAGAGACAAGGAAATCCTCGAAGCCCTTACGGAACCCAACTACCCATGGAATGACATGCACCATCGATCATATTTCATCCTTGGTGAATCCACCCCTGCCAAAGCCAACCAGTTGACAATCGAAACCACGGATTTCCTCCCCAATAAGGTGGACTGGTTCAAGAACCCCATCCCAGCACCCAATACCTTCGAAGATGGAAACATGGAAAATATTTCTCCCATTACACAAGTGGACATTTCTTGCCCAGGTGGCCAAGCCGAGATCATCACCTTAGGTGCCTCTTGTACCGAATACGAGATCGAGGAATACACGAAACTCTTCCAAGAGTTTTGTGACATCTTCGCCTGGTCCTACACTGAGATGCCCGGATTATACCCCGCCATTGTCGAACATCACATCGATACTTGGCCAGATGTCCCTCCTGTCCGACAGAAAGAGAGACCAATTCACCCATCCAAGCTCCCAACCATCAATGCTGAAATCGAGAAATTGTGAAAATCAGGTTTCATTTACCCCATCGTTTACACCACATGGGTGTCCAACCCGGTACTTGTAAACAAAAAACAAGGCACCATCCGCGTTTGCATCGATTTCCACGATCTCAACCGTGCATGTCCAAAGGATAATTTTCCCACACCATTCATCGACCAACTCATCGACGCCTATGTGGGACACAAAGTTCTCTCATTTATGGATGGTTTCTTCAGATATAACCAAATCCACATCCGAAAAGAGGACCAATATAAGACCACGTTTACAACACCATGGAGCACCTTTTCCTACCACGTCATGCCATTTGGTCTTAAAAATGTTGGCGCCACTTTCCAGCAAGCCATGACTTACTGTTTCCATGACCTAGCACACATTATCCTGGTATACCTTGATGATCTCACTATGCGATCAAAGGAACGGTACAATCACTTGAATGACCTCCGACAAGTTTTTATGCATTTTTGCAAATACCAAGTTTGCTTAAACCCCCTTAAGCGTGTATTTTTTGTTCCTGCAGGTCGGTTGTTAGGATTCATCATTCTCAAAAAAGGATCACCATAGATCCTTTAAAGGTACAAGCTATCCTAGACCTTTCACCCCCCCGCACAATCAGACAATTGCAGAGTTTGCAGGGGAGAGCCAACTTTCTCCGCCACTTTATCCCAGAATACACCACGACCATCCACGTTTTTCTTCACCTAGTTCGTACGCACATCCCCTTTGTGTGGGACAAGCAAGCACAAGCAGCTTTCGATGCCCTCAAAGTAGCCTTGACTAATTCCCCACTGATCTCACCACTAGATTTCTCAAAGGATTTTATCCTTTATGTTTCGGCATTTGACCACGCTGTCTCGGGGGTCCTTGTTCAGGAGGATAGCGCGCGCAAATAACATGTAATCTATTATGTGAGTCAGACCTTATCCGACCCACAACTGTGTTATCCTTTTGAGGAGAATTTGGCCCTTGTCGTCATCTTCTCGGTCCAGAAAGTCCGCCATTACATCCTATTAAGACAAACCACAGTCGTGGCCGACTCGAACCCCATGGTTTATCTCTTGAGTCATCTCCTCCTCCAGGGCCATGTAGCTAAATGGGTAATCATACTCCAAGAGTATGACCTCACTTTTATGACACCAAAAAGAGTCAAAGCCCTCGCATTAGCACAGGTCATGACGGACTTACCATCCCCGTCTATGTCACCATCCATTAATCCCAACCTACCTGATGACCACTTATTCATCATCTTGTCAGACAACTCCTGGTACGGTGACATCCTACTATACCTGTGGACCCATAAATTTTGATCCCACCTTGACCGAGATGACCACCGTCGCATACGCCACCAAGAATCTCATTATACCCTCCTCGGTGATGTGTTATACCGACGTGGAATCGACACCATCCTCCGTCGTTGCCTCACAAGAGATGAGGCTGAACAAGTTCTTAACGACTGCCACGGCGAAGCCTGTGGTGACCACTTCTCTGGGATGGCCACTGCCCAAAATGTTATCCGTGACGGTTATTTTTGTCCCACTCTTTTTACCGACTTCATCATAGCCATCAAACATTGCCGTAACTTCCAACTCTTCGCCCCCAAAGCAAGAACCCCACCCGCCCCTTTCCATCCCGTGATCACCGTCGGCCATTTTTGCAAATGGGCCATAGACTTCATCGAATGCAACCGTCCATCGGCAAGAGGCCATAAATACATCATAGTGGCCATCGATTATTTTACCAAATGGGCCGAGGCCATGCCCACCTTCAACTGCAAAGCAGAAACGATAGCCCTCTTCTTCTTTAACCACGTCATCGCTCGATTCGGGATACCCAAACAACTTGTGTCCGACCACAGCTCCCATTTTGAGGACTCCATCTGGAAGGAGTTATCCACCATGCTAAAATTTTAACACCAATACGCCTCATCCTATCACTCCCAAGGGAACGACCAAGTTGAGGGTGTCAACAAGATTCTAAAAACCATTCTCCAATGCATGGTGGACAAACACAAGTCCAATTGGCACCATATGTTGTTCTCCACACTGTGGGCCTACTGCATGTCCACCAAAACTGCCACTGGTTTTACCCCCTTCCACTTAGTCCACGGGGTTGAGTCTGTTCTTCCCATCGAATTCCAGATCCCCACACTACACCTCACAGTAGAACTCCTCCTCGATACCTCACCACTCGAACAACGACTCATCCTCCTAGAACAAGCCAACGAGGACCGTCAGACAGCCCTTCAGACAGTTGAGGTGTCCAAAAATTGCTCCAAAGCTGGTTACAACAAACACATTCACCCTCGCACTTTTCGAGAAGGTGACCTCGTCCTCGTCTACGACCAAGCGCATGAAAAAACTGGCAAAGTAAATTTTGCATCAATGTGTCAAGGACCATACGTTGTCCATACATGCCTCGGACATGGGGCATACATCCTCACCGATTGTGAGGGAAACCCCCTGCGTAACCCCCGTAATGGGTTGTACCGCAAGTGATTTTACCCCTAAGCACTTCTCAGACCCACTAGTCCATGTAGTATAGTTTCATTTATTTTTTTCTTTTTACATATAGAACCTCACACATTGCTTCCCTGCATGATTACAGATGGAGCCTCCTCCACCACTCTATCTTGGTTTTGCCGACAGTGCAAGTCGTTGGTCCCCTCACCTCACCTCCGCAGCATGGGTGTTATATGACCCCTCACATGACTTGATCCACCTTGACGGAGTGTGCATAGGTGCGGCCACCAACAGCTAGGCTGAGTACGATGCTGTGACCAATCTCCTGACCGCTGTTCTCTAGATGGGTATAGATCACCTTGGTGTGTTCCTCGACTCCCAGTTACTCGTTTCCCAACTCAACAACTAATACTAGGTACGGGATCCCTGGCTCTTTATAAAATTCCTGCGCACCAAACAAATGATTAGAAAATTTGGATCCATTACATTCACTCATGTCCCACGATGTCAAAATAGTGTCGTAGACCAAATGGCTAACAACATTCTAGACTGGCACATAAACCACAACCTGTAGGAAGCAAACCATAAACCATGCATATATCCATCAGATAGGCATACATAAAAATCACAGAAAAGCACAAAAGAAATCACCATCATAATTTTCAGCCACGTGCATATAGATACTCATCACAATGTGCATCGACGTGCATATACATAATCACCATAATCTGCATCTACGTGCATAGAAATAAAACAAAAGACATCACTACAAAAATGCATCCATGTGCACACACACACACACACATATATATATACGTCATAAATACAAGTGTCGTCATGTCCAAAGTACCCCGATACATCAATACACTAAGGAGCCCCAACAACATCCTCATCATATAAATACATCTCGATACAAAATACAAAATCGACATGCCCTGGACATGGGGGCAGCCCCATAGACTGCTAGATCAATCTGAATCAACTCGGTCATCCTCTGCCTCCTACTCAGCTGGCTCATCGGACCCTCAACATCTTCATCGCCAAGATGGGGGACGTCCCCCCATGCCATAGCCCATATAGTCTCCGCAGCCATCACAATACCCCTCATCAGAGTCCTCCACTCCTACGGAGTGTCATAACAAATGTCAATCAGCTCCTCACTCAGGTGCTACCAACCCTCATCAATGACCTCCATTAGCAAACGGTCTATCCCCATGCATAAATTATCCAGTGTAGCCCTAGAAATCTGACGTCGGACCTAACCTCGACCAGGAGGGACCAAACCCGCTACGCGACCCCTCCGCACGCGATATCCATCTGGGGGAACTGGTCCAATATCTGCATAAGAAATACGATCCCATAAGTCTCGACATCATATGAATCATATAAGCTATCACCTATGCTATGATATATATGATATACAGTGCCAAAAACATGAAATAAACATACCTTCAGGCCCCCAGGCCTGCCCCAATGGTAAGATCATTTCTGGATCTCCATGGAAGTCCATCCCCACATACAGATAATCCTGGATCACAACAGGGAGCTGCATCCACTGCTCAAACAGCTCCTCGGTAAAGAACCTGCCCACGAGTCCACCACCTGCACGGGTCATCATCTCTCCCCACCTGCACATCCATGGCTCGCGCCGTCCCCCGTCCTGTATCGCTAGGTGCGGCCGCAAGGTAGGGACCCGCTCGAAGAAGAAAGAACATAAAATTGAGGGGAAACAAAATCCTCCCCTCCCTCAGCCACACACCTCATTCAACTGCCGTTGAACCATAGCCAAGTACATCTTCCTCCAGGAAAAGTAGGACCTTGTCAGGACCCGCTCTACTAACATCATCTGACCCCCGAAAACTTGGTGTGGAGAATGGGATCCTAGCACACGTACCACCAATGCCGCGATAGCTCATGTCTCCACACTCATTAGGTCAACAATTAGTAGTGCATTATCATGCACGTGAGCACCCTGATAGCAGTGGCGCTCCAGAAAATCCTCCATGTCTATGTCGCTCCACTGCCTTGGCTAGGTATCGGCTACCTGACCCAACAACGACAAATCCATCAGAAAATAAACATCCATCAAGGTAATCTCTAGGTGCTCACCCTGGATGATGAATGCCTCCGCATCTATGTCCCAAAAGCCGACTAAATTGTTTAGCAACAAGTTAGCCGCATGCATCAGAGAGACCTGGAAAAACTTCATGAATCCGCAACGAGCCAGGCAAAGATGCACATCTAAATCATCTGCATAATCCAACAAGAGATCATCCGCCACCTCACGCTCTCGCCAAGTCACCGGCATCTTGCCATGCAACAAACCAAAACTTATTAAGCCTTAGAAAAAAAAAACACCCCATATATGGGCAGAACGTGCACTCCAAAGCACACTTTCTGGCCTCTCAGTTGTGCTTCAAAGCGCAACCATGACCCCCACAGTTGTGCTTTGAAGCACAACTGTGACCTGACGGGATTTGGATTTAGCATATTTTTACCACCATTTCACCTTATTTATAATTCCTTTTGCCTATCCATATTCATGCATTAATTTTTTCTTACGCTCATATCCGGGTTCTTATGCTCAAGTAATTTTTCCATTACATGTCTTAGTATTTCATTTGATTTTTTACTAACATTGAGAAAATTAGTGTACTATGTATTTGCTTTGAATATTGAATCAATTGTTGGAAGCAGCTACAACATATTTGAGGGAGTTCTGTAGTAGTGCAAAACATTTGTTGCAAAACTATGGAAAATCTACAGGCATCTGTAGCATTACGGAAACTCTACAGGCATGCTGCAGCATTACGGAAACTCTATTTGCAGCATTACAAAAACTCTATAGGCATCTACAACATTACAGAAACTCTATCTACAGCATTACAGAAACTCTATCTGCAGCATTATGGAAAGTCTACAGGTATCTGCAGCATTACGAAAACTCTATCTGTGGCATTACAGAAAGTTAATAATTCAAAATTTACCTTCAACCGCCAACTTTGGAGAAAGATATTCATTAGGAGTAATGGATTTTTATAAATCCATTATTTCTATTATTCTTGTATGTGTCAAATCATGATGTTAAATCAAAGTTGGTAAATGGAAGTGGATATGAGTGCATATTTGACTTATTCACAAATAATTGAAGATCTCTATCAAATATATGATGGACCTAAGAAGTCAAAAGTTGTTAAGCGACATTTGGGATGAGTTTTGACTATTTTATTATAGCCTCTATCCCTAAATTCGAATTTGACTTCAAAGGTATTCTAAATAGCATGTAGTTAGTAAGGATCTTGGATTAGTTTTGAGATCCAAACTTTTAGGAATTTGTTGAGGATATTTTGGATCCTCATTGATTATTTGTTATGGAGAAATCATGTATAAATAACAGTTCTTTCTCCATTATAAGGAAGGAATCCTAGAGTAATAGTCCAATTAATGATGGAATAAAGCTATACTCTCATTTTGATTCAATTAGATCTTAGTTTTATTATTTTCTTTTTGTAGCATGATTTTATTTATTTTATGTTGATGTAGTTATAATTTGTTGCTTTGTTTCAATTAGATAATTTTGCATTTCTCATTATGTAGTTTCTTTCTGCAATTTGATTTCAATGCATAGATAGAGATTTAAATGTTTATTTTACAATAATTGAGCTTAATGCAATAATGTTATTTACTCCATTGGATCATAAACAGTAACTTGTATTTGGCAAGGATAGCTTTTAGATTTTATTTATGCAATTTACTTTTCTAACAAGTGTGCTGTGAACTTAGATTTCGAATTTATTTTCTTGCACAGTGTGAACGTAGTATTAGAATTTACTTTTCCCGCAAAGTGTGACATAGTTCTAGAATTTACTTTTCTGCAGAGTGTGAATGTAGTTTTAGAATTTACTTTCAAGTGTGAATTTAATTTTAGCATTTACTTTCATGTCGTGTGTTTTACTTTCATGTCATGTGATTTACTTTTCGTGCAACTTAGTTTGGTAACTTCTTGCCATGACTATGTAACTATTCATACCATTGTTTGTAAGTAAGGTTATTGAACTACAACTTCAAGTAGATAAACCAATGTAAGAGGAGATTGTGGTTTGCACAGACAGTGCATGGTAACTCGCAAGTTCTCAATGAACCCCGGGTTGACAATTAATGTACAGTTCTTAGTTGTTTTCTAAGTAATTAGAAGGCAATTAAAAGGCCCATAATTTTGGTGCCATTGTCGGGGAACAAACCTGGGTCACCCGCATGACAGGAGGGAATACTTACCACTATACTACAACGACTATCTTTTTTGCTTGAGTCAATTTTCTTTTGGTAGTGAGCTAATTGTTTTTTTCATTATACATGCATATGTTTTTGTTTGAAGGATGGAGGTGCAGAGACAAGTAAGATGCAAAGACGACCTCACTGTAGCATTGCTATAGTGTAATAGCCAGGTACAAGTCTCTGCAAATCTGAACCATGTTAATAATTTATGCAATAGCAATAGATTTGTTTATGCCTTCTATTTTCATGAATAAAATCAAAGATTCAAGATGATGATTATGTGGTGCAATAAGAGCCACACATATTACTAATTTTTCTTTTGCAGAAAGCTTGGAAAGAGGAATGAGGCTTGGCGAATGAAGATTTTATTGAAGGATTCAAGAGGATTCAAAGGGAAGCCATTGAAGAAAGAGTACACGAGACTCAAAAATTTCAAAAGGAGTAGGTAATATGTTATTCAATTCATAAAAATATATCATTTAGCACTAAAATACAATTTTTGAAGTTTGACTATAATCATTTATTCATATCTTGCAAATTTTTAAATTTTTGAGGATCCGTAGCTCAACTACGGAACCTTCAAAAACACATGTGTAGTTCAGCTCATGGTTTGGATTGTTGATTTTATTTTATATTTTATGTATTACATTGAAATTACATCCATAAAAACATTCACTTCCATCTAAATCGTCATTTTAGTGAAAAATTGGCTATTTGGGCATTTTGGCATGTTGGGCTTACTGAAAACGCAGTCAAGAGAGTTGTGTTTTGAGAGCCCAAATGGACACATTTTTAAAACCCGTTTCTATCCAAATTAGTTCTTGAAATCTAGTTTCTAATCCAATTTGAATTTTTCAATTTGGATTTCAAACTAAAAAGTTATGGTCAAAATACTGATTTGGTGTAGGGTAGATAGCTCAAGAACACGGTTGGGACAGTCAATTTTTGGGTGCCTAAATGGATGAATTTGTTAAATTTTCAGTATTAAATCACAATACTATAGGATCTTTGCTGAGAGAATAACATCTACAGTATATCAATGCATGACAATCATAATATGACAAGCATCACAAGCATCACAAGAATCAAAAGCATAGAGACAAGAGACACAGAGTTTCCGTGGGGAAAACCCTAAGGTGAAAAACCCCACAACTTCCTCAGAGATAGAGAGAGCAATGGCTCAACCAAAATACAACCAAATAATACAGAGATAGTCTCCTAGCAGATGATCCTCCTCCTCCTCACTAGTGCGCCACTTTTCAGAGAGAGAGATAGATACTTTTCCGAGTGAGTAAAATAGAGATCTCCTATCTCTATTTATACTCACCTTTTTGCCCAGTGACCTACTGGGGCCGACTTGTCTACTTTAGTACATCCACATTATATTATATATTAATTAGGGCCGACCCCATAAGGTGGTCTAATAACCCATCGGCAAGTACACACACTTGCGACACTTGTCAATCCACATGATGACACTTCCTTATAGAGGAATAACACATCTCTTATAAGGATACAATAAATATACATATAATATACTGATGAAATACATTCCGAAGTTACATATACATCAACACTCCCTCTTAACAAGGAAGGTATTTCTCGACACAGATTTGCTAGACAAGTCTTCTTCTCTGGATCATTGTCATCGATGCATCGTCATCGTCATCGTCACTGCTGCTGCTATCTCGTCCAATCTCTGTCTCTACTCGTCATAGGAAGTTCTACAGAGCCAGTCCTTTTTTCATACTGGATGTAGGCCCACCACCTGCAGGTCTTCATCATCACTGGCCATACTGTGGAATCCTCAGGACTTTTACGTGCGTCACAAAACCTCGCAAGAGCATCCCAGGCTGTTACGAGCATACTGCTCTACCTATAGGATCTCCCAGGGCAACGAATTACATGTGACCTCACCACAAAACCTCGCAAGAGCATCCCAGGCTGTTACGAGCATACTGCTCTACCTATAGGATCTCCCAGGGCAACGAATTACATGTGGTCATGGCAAAACCTCGCAAGAGCATCCCAGGCTGTTACGAGCATACTGCTCTACCTATAGGATCTCCCAGGGAAACGGATTACATGCCATAGGACAAAACCTCGCAAGAGCATCTGCCAGATATCCCAGGGCAACGAATTACATGCCATAGGCAAAACCTCGCAAGACTATCTGCAGATCTCCCAGGGAAACGAATTACATGTCCTCCCAGAGCAAAACCTCGAAAGAGCATTTGACAGATGTCCCAGGGCAACGAATTACATGCCATAGGCAAAACCTCGCAAGACCATCTGCAAATCTCCCAGGGCAACGAATTACATGCTCATCTGCACAACCTGATCCACGGCCACAGAGTATCAACCTGATACTCACCATACATCATCCTGATGTATCCATGATCATCCTGATCATCATCACTGCAACGTCCTGCTGCATGTCATCCTGAAGCTCGTCATCTATGATCATCTTGATCATTACTGCAACATCCTGCTGCATGTCATCTGGAGCAACATCCTGAAGCTCGTCATCTATGATCATCCTGATCATTACTGCAACATCCTGCTGCATGTCATCTGGAGCAACATCCTGAAGCTCGTCATATATGATCATCCTGATCATCACTGCAACATCCTGCTGCATACCAAGTATCTATCATCATACATGATCCTCCTGATCATCAATGTATCCACCTGATACAAATACAAAACATATGATATATATCACCATACATGATCCTCCTGATCATCAATGCATCTACCTGATGCATACCAAGTATCTACCTGATACATATCATCATACATGATCCTCCTGATCATCAATGTATCTACCTGATACAAATACAAATGCATGATACATATCACCATACATGATCCACCTGATCATACAATGTATCCACCTGATACATATACGGATACATGGTCCAAGCATCCAACATGATGCATACATACATACATAAAATGATCCAACTGATCATATCCAGCATCCAACATGATGCGTACATACATACATAAAAATGATCCAACTGATCATATCCAGCATCCAACATGATGCGTACATACATACATAAAAATGATCCAACTGATCATATCCAAGCAGAAACCAGAACATCATCCTGATGCTCATCATCCAGCGCTTACATCCACAGCCATGTGAAGGATCCTCCTTCCAACATGCTTGGAATGGCTTCAGCAAATGTGTCCATCACTTCTTCCTCGAAGTGTCCTCGATCTGAATAACGCCAAGCCTCTCTCTGAAGTACTCGAACTTCACCCTGGCTAGTGGCTTCGTCAGTACATCTGCAATCTGCTCGTCTGTCGCAACATACAGGAGCTTCACAGCTCCTCTCTGCACCATATCCCTGATATAGTGGTATTTGATCTCTATGTGTTTCGACCTGTCATGAAACACTGGGTTCTCGGACAGCTTTACACAACTCTGGTTATCACAGAAGATACCAGTAGCTTCCAACGGGAGATCAAATAACTCAGACAGTAGCTTCCGTAGCCATACTGCCTCACAACTAGCTGAACAGGCTGCAACATATTCTGCCTCAGCTGTACTCAATGCTACGCAGGATTGCTTCCTGCTAAACCAAGAGATCACACCTGATCCCATACTGAAGCAACACCCAGATGTGCTCTTCCTATCTGCAGCACTGCCAGCCCAATCTGAATCAACATAACCCTGCAGGTTAAACTTTTGATTCGCCTCATATTTGAGCCCATAATCTACTGTACCCTTCAGGTACCTCAGAACATGCTTTACAGCAACCAGGTGAACACTCCTCGGATCCGTCAGGAACTGGCTCAATGTGTTCACAGCAAAGCAAATATCTGGTCTCGTGTTCGTCAGGTACATCAAGGACCCAATAATCTAACGATACATAGAAACATCAACTGGCTCAGATGAAGCATCACAAAGAAGCTTCAGATTCGATGCCATAGGTGTGGCCATGGCCTTGCAATCCATCATCCCAAATCTCTTCAGGATATCCACTGTATACTTCCCTTGACCAAGGAAGACCCCTCCTGCACTCTGCCACACCTCCATGCCAAAACAAATAGTGCATCATCCCCAAGTTCTTCATCTCGAACTCGGTAATAAGCTTCCGCTGTGTGTCGGCAATCAATCTATCTTCACCATACCAAGTTCTGCACATATATGATTTCCTATCATGTGTCTCAGAACCAAGTGGCTGCTCCACATACACTTCTTCTTCAACTACACCATTCAAGAAAGCTGTCTTGAATCCATCTGGTGTATCTTCTGTTTCGTCACTTTTATATTTCTCTATGCTGCCATCTGCAACATGCTTGATCTAATAGTTCCATAAGGAAGTCATAACAAACTTCCCTTCAGGTCTTGGGATTACATCCCAAACATCATTCTTCATGATCGACGGATCATGGCATTCCATTTCTTCATCCCAGATCCTGGGAACTTCAATATCTTTAATAGATATCTTTGTTGCTGGAACAAATGTTGTAGTCTTTTTGTAGGTAAAGATATACGGTCTTTCCTACAAAACAGGTTAAATTGCATGATTAGAAACATCTCATAATTTTCAGAACAAATTCTTACACATAAAGAAATATGTCATACAGTCATGCAATTATCTTAGCCAATGCTTCAATACAACATTTATCCATATCCCGTAACTTTCTAGATGCCTTCCAATCTCTACCAGAACATTGTTAAGAGTGTGCACAACTCCCAACATGTCAGCAAAGAGGTTTCATTCTAGATAAGTAGCAATGGAATGTTGTACAGTGCCATAGGCCACTTACCCATGTATATTAGTAGTATACTGTTCATTAATGCAACTATCTTAATATGCACAATACATATCCTAAGTCTAGGAACATGAACATATACATCATTGAACAATTTTATTTAAACAAACAAATATGCAAGAAATGATAATTAAAATACTTATCTTTGTTTGTTTGTTGGGTGGACTCCCTCTGAGTCTTTGCTTCCTTGCAAGAGATGCTGGAGTCCTAATATGAAGTAGCTTCTTCTACACCTTTCTGATGTGGAATGTAGAGAGATGGTCAACTCCCTCTGAATATCTACATCCTTGCATAAACCACTGGAGTGTACTCCTTTTCTTTCTTGCAGGAACAACTGGAGTGTGCTCCTTCTTGATCTTTGCTTCCTAGATTACTTGTTCTTGAACTCATATTCATCCTTAGTCCCTATGCATGCTTATTAGTATCATGATTGTGTTATCCTTGTGAACTCATATACATTCATTAGTATACTATTAAACACAATAATCTCAAGCATGTATAGTCATGATCATTTCAAACAGAAAATAATAAGCATTTAGCATTCAAGGTTTATGTAGGATTCTTATGGTTAGTCAAATCATAAGAAACATAACATGTCTAAACCTGTAATTACTCAAACCTATGACTCTTCGGTTTAGTTGAATCATCAATCAAGATAGGAGATATAATATGCATAAAACCTGTGATTATTCAAACCTATACCTTCATGATTCTTCTGTTTAGTCAAATCAATCAATATAAGAGACATAATTCTTTTACTTATATTCCTATTTGACCATAGGACTTTTCTGGTTAGTCATATCATCAATCAAAGTAAAAATCATAATATGCCTAAACCCATGAGTACTAACTTCAATGAATAATCATAATCAATCATGCCAAGTATACTTAAATAAAGGATCTTATCACAAGGTGAGATTCTAACTTGATATAGGAAAAACATACCTGGATTAGCATGCTAGCTAATTATGTCTAACATACTCACATGATGTCTTCTTGTTCTTCTTCAATGACTTGTGCTAGTAACCTGTATATCTCATAGGTTATCCATTGCAAAGCCAAGTTATACATACCTCGTAAATGGATCTTCTATGTGATCCATGACAATGGATGAATCTTTGTCCTCAGGTCATCATGATCACATGTTCTTGAACCAGAATATGATTTGTCTTTCTTGGTGTACCTTTCATGTTAGTAGACAACATAAACCTCATACAACACCATAATGCATTAGTACAATCATAAGTGTCAATACCCTAATCAATGAATATTTTCTATCGTGCATTCATAGTTTTATTAAGGTGATACGACAAATCAAATCAAGATTGTACTAACCGTAATAACATGAAGACAAACATACCATAAACTTTAATCATGAACAAATATCAAGACATACCTTGATGAGTCATACCTGTCGAGATCGCTAGTAATCTTCTTATGTAAGGCCTTAGCCTCATCTCCCTCTGAAACAGGAACTTCTTCACTTCTATGATTTTCCAGAATCTAGATTGTAGGAGGCTTCACCACTTCCTTTGATTGGGTATTGATAATCATCCCCAAGTTTCACCTTATGGGGTGATTCATGTTCAGAAAGGTTCATAAAAGATTCCTTGAACCCAGTCATGTGTTTGGAGGCCCCACTATCAATTAACCAATCATTACATCCATGGGAGATGGTACCTGTAAGAGCAGAGATCAGAACATACTCTTCTTCACTTGATGAGTCATCATCACTATCACTTTCTGCCCTAGCCTTCTTCTTTGGGGGTACATTCTTCCCGAAGTCTACTTGAAGGAGATCAACTTCTTCCTTGCACAAATTCCTTGAATAAAGGAATCCTATGACCTGGGTAGGCCATTTAGAGTAGTCATCACCACCTCACCATTCTCCACCATTTCATCTACTGCTTCTAATTGTTCCTTGATCTGAGAGACCCTTGAAAAGTAAGATTGAATGGTTTCTCCATTCTGGAACTTCACTGCTTTCAATTGGTTCCGCAGGGTCATCTTCCGATTTATGTTCTTTCCTTCAAATAGCTTGGTTAAAGATTCAAACATCTCTTTGGGTGTCTTAAGAGAAGACACATGGGGTATGAGATGGTCTTTTATGGAATCAGCAATGATTATCTTTGCCTTGACCAAGTTCTTCTTGTGCAATGCCTTGGCTTCTTCATCCTCTTGGGATAGGGATGTCTTCTTTCACATATGAGTCCAACTCATTCTCTTCCAGGATTAACCCAATCCTATACTTCCAGGCTCGGAAGTTATCAGCCCCTTCAAGCTTATCCTCAAGCTTGGTGTGAAGAGACATCTTTAAGAGTACTTCAAATGGAAATAGAAAAGATTTAGAACTTACCACTTGAAGTGCTGAAAACTGGATCTGGTCCCGGATTAAGGTTTGTCAGAGAAACCCTAAAAATTCAAAATGTGAATTTTAAAATTCTGAAAGGATAGAAAGATGCGCCCTGGAGAGCTGATCAGCCTAGTACATTCAGAATTTGAAATCAGCAAGGTCTTGCCCTTCAAAATTGCCTTTTTGTCCTCCCGGGTTCACTAGGGAGAGCCCTGAATTAGGGTTTGAGTTTCCCGGAGATCTACCCAGCCAAAAATCTCGATCCAAAGCTCAAACCTTCGATTTTTGCAAGGAGCTTCCAGCTGTGCCTTCAGTTTCCAGAAATTCCTATTTTTGTGGAAACCCTAATTTTTAGGGCCAAATCTGAAAATGCTCGGAACTGAATTCTGATTGGACAGATAGATGCGCCTTGATGAGTAGATCCAATCTACTATACTTAATTTAAAAAATCTGTGGAGAGAAACCCAATAAACAAGGAATACAAGCTTCCGTCACTGCAAAATGTCTTCTTCTCAGTTAAGCTCTGATACCATGTTAAATTTTCAGTATTAAATCACAATACTATAGGATCTTTGCTGAGAGAATAACATCTACAGTATATCAATGCATGACAATCATAATATGACAAGCATCACAAGCATCACAAGAATCAAAAGCATAGAGACAAGAGACACAGAGTTTCCGTGGGGAAAACCCTAAGGTGAAAAACCCCACAACTTCCTCAGAGATAGAGAGAGCAATGGCTCAACCAAAATACAACCAAATAATACAGAGATAGTCTCCTAGCAGATGATCCTCCTCCTCCTCACTAGTGCGCCACTTTTCAGAGAGAGAGATAGATACTTTTCCGAGTGAGTAAAATAGAGATCTCCTATCTCTATTTATACTCACCTTTTTGCCCAGTGACCTACTGGGGCCGACTTGTCTACTTTAGTACATCCACATTATATTATATATTAATTAGGGCCGACCCCATAAGGTGGTCTAATAACCCATCGGCAAGTACACACACTTGCGACACTTGTCAATCCACATGATGACACTTCCTTATAGAGGAATAACACATCTCTTATAAGGATACAATAAATATACATATAATATACTGATGAAATACATTCCGAAGTTACATATACATCAACAGAATTTTCTAAACCTATTTCTAAGGAATATTCTCCTATGAATATAGTTTGAAAATCAATTTGAATCACTCAAATCCGATACCATACGAGGAAGTTATGCTCAAAATACTAACTGCCTGTCCTAAATCAGCACTCCCGGAACTTTGTCTCATCGGCTGTACTTTGGCACATTCGACCCATCAATTCTTATTGAATTAAAAACATGTTTCTATTGGAAGTACATATGGGAATCTACTTTAACCTCCAATTTTAATCGAGTCAATTCGTCAACAAACGAAAAAGTTATGCTCAAATCACTGACTGTTGGTCTAGGCTGGAAATTGCAACCAGTCTGTCTTACATGATGTTCTTTAGCAGATTTGGAATACCATATTAATGAATTTTCAAAACCTATTTCTACTGGAGTTATCCCTCTGAATCCACTTTCATTTGGCTTCAGAAACACTCAAATCGGTTGTGAATCAAAGTAGTTATTAGCAAAATACTGTTGGGTTGTCTAAGGTGGCCACCGCTCTCCAACAAGTAAAAAAGTGAATTTTTGTTTTCCTTGGATTTGTTTTATAAGAATGTGTTGTATTTATCTTGCATATGTTTGGGATTAAGAGAGATTGATCAACTCTCTTCTTCCATGAGCTCACATTTTATTGCAGGTAAGTGCCAATTTTTTTGCAGGTCCTTGGAAGATTAAAGAAGGATAATCTATGCATGAAGTGATTTGTGAAGAACAAATTTAATGCTGATGGGAATTCTCTCTAGAAATCCAACAATGAAGATTCATTAGCATGATATGTGCTACTTTTGAAGCTCAAGTTCCTAGAATCCTGATCCAATATTATCTCACCAAAAGACAACAACTAGAAGACTTTTTATCAAAGATGGCAGATGGATCCAGAATGAGGCATATGAATAATTGATATGAAGAAGCTGAAGACCAATATTCTAGAGGTCAAGTGTCATTCCCACATTCCCATTGCCACATCCCTGATTTCAGTAAAGAATCCTTTTAGAAGACCTAAGATTCATCATGCTCATTCACTAGCACCATGGTATGCTTATGTATTTAATTTTCCCATTTTGATATGCATGCCTGCTGAAGTTAATAAATCTTTCATTTCCTTATGTGGTTGATAATCTTTTCTCATGAACATCATCTATATCACCACTATCATCAGATTGACTTCATCCCCCACCATTCCATTTCTCCCATGACTTTCTGCTCCAGCAATCCTGGACCCACACAATAATGCAGCTTGGCTCACTTATAATGTTAAGATCCCTCACCTCCCTACCCCCTTTCCAAATAAAATTTGATGGTGAAAACATGTTTCAGGCACCATCAGACCTTGGAAATGCTTGAAAACCAGCTTGCTGGCGGGCATCCCTCAGGAATAAAAAGTTTATGATAGTGAAAACCCTCTGGGCGCAGTTAGACATATCTTGTCTGAAAACCAGCTTGCTGGTGGAAAAGGTTTGCAAATAAGTGAGAAATAAAGTATTCCATCATGCTCTTTAAATAAAGTTCCAAGATTTGCTACTACATTAGAAGATCATTTTTCATCTCCAAATCCAAGCTTTGGATTCTGCATTGCTCTTTCTTGTCAGTTTCTACACCATTGTGGACCACATCAGATCTCATTCTTCTCAGGATGTTGTTGCACATTTCATGATATTCATAGGTAGGTACAGGTATGCTTATTTTCTTTATTGTTAGTCAAGTTCATTGAACGCTATAGATTTGTAATTGGAAAATCGCTTGAGCCTTTATCACTACTTCCTTCTATATTTCTAAGGGTAGTAGAAGCTTTCAGTTTCGGAGAAGGGGCACACCATTACCTACCATGACTACACCATTACCTACCATGAACACACCATTAGCCTTACATTACTCGTCATCATTCATTTCCATCCTCTACCATCATTTCTCAACCCAAACCTTCACCCTTCCATTTAAAAATGACCTCATCTTTACTTCCCTAGCTAAGTCCACTCCGACATCTCCTAGCACCCAAGCATAAAATGATGTTTCCACATAAGACCTATTGTTGTCACACAAGAACCAATAATAGGAAGTCTTGCTGCTGCCACACAAGAACCAATAGTGAGAAGAAAATAACATCTGGTGCACAAGCCAAATAAGCTGATTGAAAAAGAAACTTACTGTTGTCACACAAGAACCAACAGTAGGTAAAAGGGAGAAGCTCATCTTCAAGCCAAGAACACTACAAGAAGAAGGGAATAGGCTGGCCACAAGAACCTACAACAGAATAAGCTGTTGTAGAAGCCATTCCTACATAAAAATCTACTGTCATACAAGAGGGTGGAAAACAAAAGGGGTTTAACACAGGATAGTCAGATTGAGCACCTTGAGATAGAGCCACACCTGCCAACAAAGGATCATTGGAACAGATTGCTTCAGATTGTTCAAAACTTGAAGATGAGTCCAGACTTAAGAGACCACAACCCATGGGAAGAAGTAAGGTCAGTTGTGCTTTTATTGACACTAGTTTTGTTTATGGGAAATGAATATTGCTAGTGTTTTGAAGTCTGCAATTTATAGAGAATATCATGCCTTCAGTTCATGGCATAATTCTGAAAAGTAATGGGGTTATTTTCTAAAACATAATAAGCATCATGGAGTGTTTGGATGCTAGACCACAGTGTCTACAATCTCTGAAAAAGTCACAAGAATACATGCTACATATCATCTACAGGTTGCTACAGAATATTTGCAGGCTACTATAAGGGATATGGTTGATGGTTGTTGAATGTCTCATGTTTTGCTGCTCGGAAGTTTGGTTGGTGAGCAAAATCTTGAAGATGGATCCATTGTTAGTATTTGGAGGAGGAGAATATGGATTTTTGGACAGGTTATATATAGTTGCCACAAGAAGATATTCTAAATGAAGAAAAATGCTCAAAATATAGATGGCTGTTGCATTTTTGGTTCAATGGAAAGGGGCAGATCTCACTTTCATTATTATTTTTCCTTTCAAATTTGCAAATAACATTAACAGTGATACCTGTAGCAGAATTATCATTTTCCAATCTGTCATAATTATTTGCAGGCCTTCTTTCAAGACACTTCTAGTGCCAATACGAGTCATATTTCTTCGCTCCAAATTTTTGCCACACGGTGGATGCACTAGCCTTTCGATGAGGAATACATTGATGCATAAGGACATGCAGATTATTCAGTTTGGGGGAGAAAAGTCTTATAAAATGTGATGAATGGAGACATCCCATAGTTCCTACAAGTAACTGATTTCCTTTAAAGGGATCCCTCAAGTAATAAATGGTATGTAATTATCAAGATTGACGCTCATTTCTGCCCAGCTTCTCGAAGGAAAATCAATGTATACAAATTATTATTGCACTCTTTAAAATAGTAAGGGTTCTAGTTGTCTGAAAGGAATAATAATGCCAAAGCATTGCAAATCCTAAGAACAAATGGTATCCTATAATTAGCAGTGTTATGTTTTCTGTATTTGATGCATTCTTTGCTATAGTCATGCGCTACATTTAAGGAATTTTTATTTTAGGATCTTTAGCGCACCTTTGAAGAGGATTCCTTTGGTGAGAATAAAAGTTTTGACTATCTAAAAAAAGAAAAAATACATAAAAAGAATTTTGTTTGAATAATTTAAAAAAGCCAGGGAGATGGTATTAAATAATTCTTAGGAATTAATTGGGCATGCATGAGCTAATCCAATGACTGCTCCAACCAACTGGTAATTTCATCTCAAGTTCTATTTATAAGTGCTTATCTCTCGATGATCAAATTACCTGTTATTTATTGATTGATTTCCAAAAAATTATCAAAACATATGCCACTACAGCCATATATAATTATGCTATGAATATGTCTGATATGAATAAGAGCCATTTTGTGTATGGAGAGAAATGAGTGATTGCAATCTCTATAAGCAGCAGCAAAGGCATATGAAACAGAGCAATTGCATACTCCACTTGACAGATTGGGATTTGCACAAGAACAAATATTTTAATTGCAAAAACATGATATATGTTCCGATTTTTTCATTTTAAGTCTTCATGCAGTTCACTTGGCAAATGCATGCACAACAATGGAGCATTTTATGGCATAAAAAAAATACAGAAATTGAAGTGGAGATATCTCCCAAACGGTGAAATGGGTTTTCAGTAAACTTGGTGGAGATAAGCATTAGGGTAAGAAGAATAAATACACCAAGTTTCAGCTCAATCCGATGCACGGTTTTCGAGAAATCAAGAATAGTCACCTACAACCATTTTCTCATTTTCTCGAAAACCGTGATGTGGGTTTCTCCCATTTTTGTCTAGGAGAAGCATAATGGCATTCCTTACACCCCTGCAAAGTTTGGTGAAAACCCAGTTGATATTTTTTGAGAAATCAAGCATAGTCACCTACAACCATTTGTTCATTTTCTCGAAAACCGTTGTGTGGGTTTCTCCAATTTTTGGATGGGAGAAGCATAATGACATTCCTAACACCCCTGCAAAGTTTGGTAAAAACCAAGTTCATATTTTTGAAAAAATGACATTGTTTGTGAAAGTTGCAAATTGCCAGTCCATTGACTACAAAATATATTTTTTCTTGCATTTTTGCAAGAAAAATGTTAAGTTGGCATGGAAGATTGTTCAGGATGAAATTTCATACCTCTTGATGATCAGATACATTGGTGGTGGCTTGTTGATGATGCATTTTGAGTCATGCATAAAAATGAACATCATTCAGCTTGGTTGACACAGGGTTGCATTTGGACATGCCACATTTTTAGTTTGGGGGAGATGACGGGCCTTGGATTTAGCATATTTTTACCACCATTTCACCTTATTTATAATTCCTTTTGCTTATACATATTCATGCATTAATCCTTTCTTACGCTCATATCTGGGTTTTTATGATCAAGTAATTTTTCCATTATATGTCTTAGTATTTCATTTGATTTTTGACTAACATTGAGCGACTTAGTGTACTATGTATTTGCTTTTAATATTGAATCAATTGTTGGAAGCAGCTACAACCTATTTGAGGGAGTTCTGTAGCAGTGCCGAACATTTGTTGTGGAACTATGGAAACTCTACAGGCATCTGCAGCATTACGGAAACTCTACAGGCATTCTGCAGCATTACGGAAACTCTATCTGCAGCATTATAGAAACTCTACAGGTATCTGCAGCATTACGGAAACTTTATCTGCAGCATTACGGAAACTCTACAAGTATCTGTAGCATTACGGAAACTCTATCTGTAGCATTACAGAAAGTTAATAATTCAAATTTTACCTTCAACCGCCAACTTTGGAGAAAGATATTCATTAGGAGTAATGGATTTTTATAAATCCATTATTTCTATTATTCTTATATGTGTCAAATCAAGATGTTAAATTAAAGTTGGTAAATGGAGGTGGATATGAGTGCATATTTGGCTTATTCACAAAGATTTGAATATCTCTATCAAATATATGATGGACCTAAGAAGTCAAAAGTTGTTAAGAGACATTTGGGATGAGTTTTGACTTTTTTATTATAGCCTCTATCCTTAAATTCGAATTTGACTTCAAAGGTATTCTAAATAGCATGTAGTTAGTAAGGATCTTGGATTAGTTTTGAGATCCAAACTTTTAGGAATTTGTTGAGGATATTGTGGATACCCATTGATTATTTGTTATGGAGAAATCATGTATAAATAAGAGTTCTTTCTCCATTCTAAGGAAGGACTCTTAGAGTAATAGTCCAATTGATGATGGAATAAAGATATACTTTCATTTTGATTCAATTATATCTTAGTTTTATTATTTTCTTTTTGTAGCATGATTTTATTTATTTTATGTTGATGTAGTTATAATTTGTTGCTTTGTTTCAATTAGATAATTTTGCATTTCTCATTATGTAGTTTCTTTTTGCAATTTGATTTCAATGCATAGATAGAGATTTAAATGTTTATTTTACAATCATTGAGCTTAATGCAATAATGTTATTTACTCCTTTGGATCATAAACAGTAACTTGTATGTGGCAAGAATAACTTTTAGATTTTATTTATGCAATTTACTTTTCTGTCAAGTGTGTTGTGAACTTAGATTTAGAATTTACTTTCTTACACAATGGGAACGTAGTATTAGAATTTACTTTTCTCGCAAAGTGTAACATAGTTCTAGAATTTACTTTTCTGCAGAGTGTGAATGTAGTTTTAGAATTTACTTTCAAGTGTGAATTTAATTTTAGCATTTACTTTCATGTCGTGTGTTTTACTTTCTGTGCAACTTAGTTTGGTAGTTGTTTAGTTGGTAGTTTCTTTCCATGAATATGTAACTATTCATACCATTGTTTGTAAGTAAGGTTATTGAACTACAACTTCAATTAGATAAACCAATCTAAGAGGAGATTGTGGTTTGCACAGACAGTGCACGGTAACTCGCAAGTTCTCAACGAACCCCAGGTTGACAATTAATGTATACTTCTTAGTTGTTTTCTAAGTAATTAGAAGGCAATTAAAAAGCCCGTCATGACCCCCAAAGTTGCACTTCAAAGCGCGACTGTGACCCCCACAGTTGCTCTTTGAAGCGCAACTGTGACCCCCACAATTGCGCTTCAAAGCACAACTGTGACCCCCACAGTTGCGCTCTAAAGCGCAGCTACAACACCCAGCACTACGCCCTAAAGCATGGGGTTTCTCTCGAAACCCATGCTAGGGCTTCTTGAGGATCATTTTCCCTCCATAGGTATGCCCCAAGGCCCCGACTGTAACATCCTGATATTTTCATAAAATTTAAAAAAATTTAAATCACCATAAAAAGCTAATATTGTAAAATGCAGAAATAATAATAATCAATATTCAACAATTAATAAAAGTGTCACTTGGTAGGAACAATTTAATGGTTGTGTCTTTTGTCTTTTAATGATGTCATGAAAATCAATTAATGATTATGTACTTTATTCGTATGCTGGAATGATTGAAAATTATGATGCATTGGAAAACATAATTCTTTTGACAATGCTGACAGTTCAACTTTTCTGGATGATGATGAAAGGGGTCCCACGAGGTGCCCCGAGGCTTACTTAGCTACTCCGCTAAAGCATTGCACTCATCCTTCATGCGCAGATTCGCAAGTAAGTGATAGCGATAAAATTCAGAGTGTTTAATAACCGTGATATAAATTGAAACTACTTATGGATTTCGATGCTACAGGTATGGTCTCCTTCCAATTCTATAAGATGAACCTATCTATCTCAATACTGAAGATAACGTCTATGTTTGTTATGAATGTTTTCGTTAATGTTGATGAATTTACATATGGTCATTCCATAAATGCCTTGCGGTTGTTAAAGTAACTCTTTTGTAAATTTGACGGTGACAGGTTGATGACAAGGGCGCATGGTCTTAAGTCATACTATGGAGAGAGTGATAAGTTGGTTTTAAATCTCCATTGCCCGAGCAATTAAAATGGTGATTCCTTAAGCATTAATACCCTACCATGTAATGAATGCAATGGGTCCTTGGGTGGAAACCATACCCTAACGATGTGTTGATATAACTTATGGTGTGGGAAAGCTTTATGAGCTCTACAATAATCCCTATGTTAAACTTTATAATGGATTTATGTAATGGGTGGAGTCAATCCATGCCCTATGATTGCTCGCGAACTTAGTGGATATTCATATGCTATGTTTGTGTTTCAAAATTGATTATAAGGATCATATGAGACCTTGGTTATATGCTATCGGTGATCGTTATACATTGATAATATTTATATGTTGAAGCTATTAACATTGATTCGTATGGGTTGGCAGGTGGAATGATAACCCTGCAAAAGCCTGCATACGAATCGAGGGTGTATTAAATGATTTGGTTTGCAATTATTGTGCCTGGCCACGGTGTTAAGGATATTGTTACGTGTAAGTTGTGATAGCTGACTCGACGTGTGAAAGGGTTTGGAATGTTGAGTTGTAATGGGCTTCCTACCCTGCTGTCCACCGATATGGAAACCTCGTAGCTTGGGAGGTAGATGAGCAATTTAATGCTACTTCTGCCACCTTCCAATGTGGCTTGATGAGGATGGATCTTCGTCGTTGATCGTTGTGTATTGGGATGAGTTGAACCCTAGCGTAATTTATGGATTCTTGTAATGTTTCTTGTCATTGTTTGGTGGTAGGGTTTGGGAGGTGAGGCCAATCGACTAAGAGGCACTTAGGGTTTGCTGGTTTTTCTAGCCTCCCTCGTGCTCGATCCTGAGACCGGAAGCAACCTTGGTTTGTGAGTAATTGTTATCCGTGGAAGCCAAGTCTGGAAATGATTGTGTGGTAATCTATAGGTGGGATGAGTGCATTTGTTCTGAAGTTGCAGTAGCTTGCAAGTCTGGGGTTTTAATGAAGTTGTAAGTTTTTTCGGAAGGTATCCCTCGTCGCGGTCTTCGAGCTGGGTGCATCTCCTTCACAGTGGATGGATGCAGGCTTCATCGACTCTTTGTCACAACTCAAGTAATGTAACGTGGAAGGGTTTCCATACTATTCTTTGTTGCATGCATTTCGTTCTCATGATCCAATGCTTAACTTATTGTATGGTTGTTGGTAGGTAACCCTCAGGGAATCCACAGGGTGCCGAAATAGCTGAAGGGGAATAGAATTTAAGCGAACGCACCAGTAAGCTTCGGTGGTATCCCTCCTTAGTGGTTCTCCTGGAATCAGACTTGATGAGCAAGTGTTGGTAGCATGCCTTCGCGGCAGTGGCTTTTGTCTCGTCTGCATCATTTGGGCAACCTTCAGTTTTAAGTTTTGTTGATAGAGTAGGTGATGTAAATGTTTAAAATATATGGCCAGCTATTCTTGGCATCGGCGAGTTTAGAAGGGTTGAACCCTCGTGTTTGCAAATAGTCTTACATCTTTATGTTTTATGTCTTATCGTTTTGGTACTTCTGGGTTGATAAAAAAAAGATACATCGACTGTAATTTGCTTCGGCACTTATTGTGTGTATAAATGGCATGGGGTTTCGAAAGGAACCTTCGACAAAAAAAGTGGCGACCGTAGGGTGCAACCACTGTTAATTTAAATGGAAACGATTACTGTTTAGGGTTTAATGTTTCGTTTGGTGAATTGAACTTCTCATTTTTGTATCTAAATATAAGAAGCCTGTTCAAGATATTTTTACGTTTCATGTCTGCATATTGTGTTTTCATCTTCTCAATCTTGAACTCAAATCCAAGGATCGAAAGGCATGTTTAAGTTGTTTAAATAAAATGTGGCTATAAGCCGAGAGCGATCTTCCTGGCTTATACTGTGTTTGAGCTTGTATGTTTTAAGCCGATAATAGAAAGGAAATGGTTTTGTTTCGAAAGCATATGTGGTAATGTTAAACCTTAGCTATCGATGTGAATGAAATCTTCTTGTCTTATAATGATGTTTTAAAAGAACAAGAATAATAACTCTAGATTCTGCAATTAAAATGTCTATGGTAATGAAACCTTCGATTTGGAAACTATTTAAATGTTTATAAATAATAATGTGATGAGAACATGTTAACCCCAGTTTGGGGGTAGGCGTACTGTAATTTAATTTGTCAATTTAATAAAGCTATGTTTGTCCTAGTTTTTAATAATTTGGTATTCTGTGATGTAAGTTCTATCACATGCAATTGATAATTGAAAAAAAGAGAAAATAATAGTGCAATCGTTAGATTATTTGATTGCTTATGAATATAACAGCTTTTCTATTCTAAATATATATTCCTGTATTCATCCAATTTGGACCTCTGATGAAAGGATAAAATAACACAGTAGCTTTCTTTCTTTCTGTACAAGATAATACAGTGAAGACAATACTTTGTATAAGATCAATCAGATTCTAAAAACAATAAGAATATAGAAAAATGGGAATGTGGATAAACAGAATGCATGGTATTGTTTTCTTTTGAAATAATTAGTAAAGATCAGTAACCCTAGTTGTCAACATACTGTTCACCTTCATAAATAAGAAAAGAACCTATTATGTGACTAGTTTTTGGTAGGTTATTCAGCAAACAGATTTGAACAGTAGAAACATTGCATGCAAGGATCTAATCTACAGCTGCTAAAATATAAGATGCATGATAAACATAGGTCTGTGCATGGGTGGTCTTTGGTTTAGATATTTAGATGCATGCAAGGTTTCACTTTTAACTGGGCAGATTTAATGCTACCTCTCTGTACTAGAGTACGATGTAGCTCCACACATGGGGAAAAATGTAGAGGAGTCATTTTATCAGTTCAGCAAATCTAACTTAATTAGGAGCTGACATTTTCTACTATTGATTATTAAATAACAATACTAAACCATTTTCTGAGAGCATTCATATGATTTAAAAAAAGAAAACATAGAAGAGTAGAACCTGAGTGTAATGGGAGGAACAAATCACTTAAGAAACCTGTTCCACCCAACCTGCTCCCAAACAGCCAAGATGTCTTCCTTAGGACCCCCGAGCCTATCCACTGATCCACCAGGAGGAAGAAGGTTCTGCATCTTAGGACTTCTACTTGCAACATCAAGAAAATTTATATATCCATCCTTACAGGCTTAGTAATCAATGGGACCAACACCATCACCTCTGGTCTGTCCTTCTCATAACATTTGCAGACTTATACTTGAACTCTCCACAGCCTCCCCTATTTGAATCTCTCTGCCATCACCTGATGAGCATGAGGAATGTTTCTGTAGAAAACATTGTAAGAGCTGCCTGCTCAATTCGAATTGGCCTTTATAGGATGCCTAGATCTTTTGTAATTAACTGGTCATTAGTGAGCTTCCTACTCACCTCCCTCCACTTGGAGGGGGAAATGCCACAAGATTAGGGGGAGTTGTCCCATACCAATAGCTAATGGTAGAGTGCAAATGCTGCCATTTGTCCCAATCCTTCCAGCAGTTGTGGGCCAGTGGATACTCTTGTAATAGCTTTCTTGAGTGTTTGTCTCCCATTTTCATTTATTAAATAATAATAATGAGTCATTACATTCATTTTTGACCTACTTGGTCATAATTACAAACTTGTAATTATAATTTAACACAAAGTATTTTTTTTGCAAAAAGGATAATAGTAGAAAATAATTATTCTCAAAAATTGGGTAGGTGACATTGTAATGTCCCTTGTTAGGAATTTTATTAAAATTGCAATTTTCCACTTTTTTCCTTGGTTCGACCTTTGACTAGTTTCGATCTCTAGGTCCCAAATTTGCCCCAAATGATCCCAAATATTCTGAGAAGGTATATGAATGATATTAGAACATAAATATGTTTTTCAGGGATGCCTTTGTACCTTTAAAACACTTCTGCAAATACTCTTTCAATTCTGGTCAATGTAGGTAACTTTACTAGTGATTTCCCTTTGACTAGTATTGGTCTCTAGGTCTCAAATTGACTCCAAATGCCTTCAAATATTCAAGGAAGGTGTATGAATGATATTAGGAATTGAATATAATGTTCAGGGGTAACATATGGCCACCAAAAGACCTCTGCAAGCTCTCTTAAGATTCTGGACCAAGTATGCAATTTTACTAGTAATTTGGGGTTCAAATCCCCCTAAGGTAAGTACTGAAAATGGCTTCCCAAATGCCTCCAAACCCACTCAAATTTATGAAAAGAGGTATGTAATGTGTTAAGTATGTTATGAAGGTCTCATATTCACCATTAATGGTTTATTACAACTGTTCTCACCCTCTCCCATTCAACTGCAAAAATCACCAATTCGACCCTTGGGGAAATGGCACTATTTCTTCTCCCAATACAATTAAACTGAGTAAAAATACTTCAAATGCTCAAGTACAGTACATGAAACTTGTAAAATACATCCATGGCAGTCCATTAATCACAAATGTATCATAGAATCATCCATTCATTCGAAATCATCATCAATACATTGGTTCACAACAAGGTAGTGGGGAAATGGCATTGTTCTTCCATTAAAAATGAGATTTATACATTTCTACCTGGAATTTCGACCTGAAACTTTCTGGAGATGAAGAACAGAGTATTTAATTCATATTAAAAAAGAAATGGGGCATTAGAAGCTCCCCCAAAGAGTACAATAGCTCACCAAAAACGCCCTCCCTCAAGGATCAAGAATATGCCATCAAAATTGGAAATGGTTGAAGGAGCGAGCTGCAATAGAAGAAACCATGAGCTGCCCTGTATCTTACACCTGCAAATAAAGACTCCATTAAAGCTCCAAATGAAAGGTCTGAATGGCCTTTCCAATTGCCAACTTGGATGGGAATCTTTCACCCTCGAAATTGGCTAAGGCAAGAAACTAGTCATCCACTAGCTCTCCCTCTTCACAAATGCAATTGCAAATTCTACAAATGATCAAAAGCTGGTTTCATTCTTTGTTATTGACATTTATAAACTTCTAATGTCCTCCATGGGTCGAATTCCTTCCAAGAGACTCATGCCAACTCATGTTGGGAAGAGATTCCAAAGAACGCCACTTGTACAACAATTCCTAGTCTCCCACTTCCACCAAATCACATGTGGAAGCATCTTAGCTGCCCTAACACCCTTGAGCGCCCTCTTGGAGTCTATTTTTAACCCTGACATTTCATATATGTCATATGTCAGCCTTTAGGTCTGATTTGTGTCATAGGTGTCATAGCATCTTCATTATTGTTGTCATAGAGCTAGGGAATCTAGCCCAAGTGTCTCACTAGCTCCAAATTGCCTCTTCCTCTTCCATGGGAGTTACTCTTCCTCTATATTTCGACCTTGGATGAGTCATGCAATGAATAATACCTTTTGGACTCCCCCAAGTATGTTACCATTCACCTTGAATTCGAATTGGTGAGAGAATGATGCCAAATGTAGTGGGGAAATTTAGCCATATGTGGGTCCCACTTCCTCCATGTGTCTTCATGATGAAATGCCACTTTGATTTTCACTTGTATATATTTATTTAGATCCTTTATTAAATATTTATGCCATTCTAATGTTCAAACATCATTTATTATCTCCATTATTCCAAATCCCAAAGCTTCCACCCCAAACCTAGGAAACTAGTAATTTTTCTCCTTGGCAATTATTTGACCTTTAGCATCAATTTGGCAAACTCTAATGAATAGAGCCAATGTGATTAGGCCATTGTGAACCAATACCAAATTTGGGACATGACAGACATACACCCCCCCTTAAGCCTCAACATCGTCCTCGATGTTGCTTTATTCACTCCTTGAGTGTTCCTGGAATAGAGTTGGGTATGCATCCTGCATACTACTCTCCAAATCCCAGGTAGCCTCTGCTGGGCTATAGTGCTTCCATTGCACTTTTACTTGGCCAACTGTGCCGTTTTGGAGTAGAGTTTCTTTCCTTGCGAGAATACAGTTCGGTTCCACCGGAAAATCTCCACCTTGTTCCACTTGAACATTATTCCAATTTACAACATGAGTAGGATCATGCACATATTTATTTAAAAATGAAATGTGAAAAAATTATGGACTTTGAGGTTTGAAGGTAGGATAATTGATATGCCACAGGTCCAACCCTAGACAAGATTTCGAAAGGACCACAATACTTGGGTGCCAGTTTGGCACAACTTCCCAATTTTAAGGAACTCTTTTTTGGCCTTACCTTAAGAAAAACATGTTCACCAACCTGGAACTCTCTATGAGTTCTTTTAAGGTATGCTTGACTTTTCTGTCTATCCTGAGCATCTTTAAGATTCCCTTGTACTTGCTTCACGATTATTTCTAGTTCCTACAACAATTCGGGCCCTAAGGTGACCCTGCTAACTGGATCACTCCATGACACCAGTGTGTTACACTTTCTTCTGTAAAGGATCTCAAATGGGATAAGTTTGGCTGAAGCATGGTAGTGATTATTATACACAAACTCTGCTAAATGCAAGTAGTCTTCTCACTTGCCAGGTTAATCCTTAACATACATTCTAAGCATATCTTCCAATATCTGGTTCACCCTTTCAGTCTGTCTATCTGTTTGCGGATGGAACGCAGTGCTGAAATTTAAGGTGGTGTTTAAACCCTTCAACAAAGACCTCCAAAAATTACCTGTGAACTTCGAATCTTGGTCTGAAACTATTACCTTGGGTATGCCATGTAGTCAAAAAACCTGCTTCATAAAAATTTCTGCGATATCAGGGGCCTTATAGGTAGTTTTGACAGGGATAAAATGGGCTGCCTTGCTAAGTTTTTCTACTACCACCATGATGGACTCATGTTGTTTTTGATTCTTTGGTAACCCAGTGATGAAATCTATACTTATGACTTCCCATTTCCAGCTGGGTATAGGCAAGGGCTGCAGCAATCCAGCAGGATGCTGATGTTCCACCTTCACTTTTTGATAGTCAAAACACTTAGCTATATACTCCGCTACTTCATCCTTCATCCTGGGCTAGTAGTACTCCTTCCTTAGCATTGTGATGGTTTTCTGGTAACCTGGGTGGCAAGAATAGTGGCCTTTGTGCATCTCATCCAAAATCAGAATTTTTACTGTTGGTACGTTTGGTATGTACAATATGTTTTTGTACAACAGTAAGCCATTTTCCTTCAAACTAAAATCTATTACAGAATTTTCAAAGTTGTTTTATGTTGTCCTTTCCTGTAATTTTCTGTATTCCTCATCCTCCTTGATTCCTTCAAAAATCTGTTCCTCCAAATCTGTTGTGTATGTGCTGATGGCTGAAACAAAATGTATCCTTGCATTACGACTTAATGCGTTGGCCACTTTATTCTCCTTCCCCTTAATGTGCTGAATTTCAAAATCGTACTCACTCAGAAAAGTCAACCATTTGGCTTGCCTGGCATTCAAATTTGTTTGATCTAACAAATATTTCAGCCCCATATTATCCGTCATCAAGGTAAATTTTATACCGATAAGGTGGTGTCACCACATTTTAAGAGCATGAATCATTGCTAACAATTCAAGGTCGTAAGTGGAGTAGTTCTTTTCATGAATCTTCAGTTTCCTAGATTCATATGCTATAGCATGTCCCTCCTGCATTAGGACTCCTCCCAGTCCATCATTGCACACATCTACTCATACTACAAAATATTTATTAGGATCTACAATCCTCAAAATAGGTGCTAAAGTCAATAATTCTTTTAACTTTGCAAAACTGTTCACACACTTTTGGTCCCAGACAAACTTCTTTCCCTTTTTCTGCAGCGACGTTATGGGGTTTGCGATCATGGAAAACCCTTCAATGAATTTTCTATAATAACCAGTGATACCCATAAATGATCGCACATTTGTCACATCTTTAGGAACCAACCATTCATTAATGGCCTTTATCTTGGTAGGGTCAACCGCAATCCCTTCCTCAGAGATTATGTGTCCCAAGTACTGAATCTTGTCTTTGTAAAAATCACATTTGTTGAATTTTGCATACAACTGGTGCTTCCTCAGAACTTGCAAAATGATACGTAGATGTTCATCATGCTCTTCCTTGTTCTTAGAATATACCAAAATGTCATCAATAAACACAACTGCAAACTTATCTAAGTACTTGTGCAAAATTTTGTTCATTAAGCACTCAAATACAGCAGGTGCATTAGTTAATCCAAACAACATGACAACGAACTCATAGTGCCCATAACAAGTTCTAAAGGCTGTTTTGAAAATGTCTTTATCCTTCACACGGACCTAATGATATCCTGATCGTAAATCGATCTTCGAGAACATTGTTGCTCCGCGTAGCTGGTCAAAGAGATCGTAAATGCGGGGCAACAGGTACCTATTCTTGATCCTAATTTTATTCAGTTGACGATAATCTATACAAAGTCTTAGGGTACCATCCTTCTTCTTAACAAAAATGACTGGTGCTCCCCAAGGGGACACGCCGGGCCTTATATATTTTTTATCGATCAACTCCTTCAACTGAGAATTTAACTCATTCAGGTCTAGTATGTTCATCCGGTAAGGAGCTTTAGAACTTGGTACAGGACCAGGTATTAATTCAATAGTAAAATCTAGGTCCCTTTTGGGAGGTAAATCTGGGATCTCTTCAAGAAAAATATCTTGGAAATACTGCAAGACAGGTATGTCTTCCATTTTTAGTTTGTCGTCCTTAGTACTTATCTCATCATGCACTGCATTCACAGCAAACATCTGACACCTTTTTCTAATTGCCCTTTTTACTTGCATGGCTGAAATCTACCGAACGGATGTTTTTCTGGGGATGCCTTTTACCTCTACTGTCTTTCCTTCATCATCCAGGCAATTGAAGATTTTTTCATAACAATTCAGAATGACCCGATGGGGTTTCTTACCAATCCATACCGATTAGGATGTCATATGACCCTAGTGGTAGAATGTTTAGCTTAACTTGCATTGTTAGTTGATTCATAGATAAAGCACAATTTTCCACGAAATCAGAAACCTTCATTTTTGTTCCTGTCGCTAATCTAACTAACCAGAATTTATCGAATTTCTCTATTTTCAAATCAAGTCTTTCTACAACAATTGGTGATATATAACTTAGACTAGCACTGGGGTCACTTAAAATAGAAACTGGGTGGTTTTGTAGCATACCTTCGACCTCCACCATTGAGACTTGGTGTTCTGCTTGCCGGTTGTCTAATGCTGCACTAATTCTGGGTACTTCTCTTGCCACATCTCCTACAGTAGATTCAGACTGTATGGAGTGAATATGATTGGCCGCCCGTTTCCTGAGGGGATAGTCTGAGGCATAATGGGGCCCTTGGCACCCAAAGCATTTTATAGGTGGCTTCTGTTCATTGGTCTTGGCAACATTGGGGACATTTCTGGGTGCTGTAAATTTTTGCTGCTGATTATTTCTGTTCTGCTGAAATTTTTTATTCTAAAAATTTCTCTTTTGGAAATTGGAATTGCCACCATATGTAAAATTCTTCTTCTTCTGTTCAAAGTCACTGGGTTTTGGGTTTTTCCAGCTAGGTACCACTTCTCTTGTCTTATTCTGGTCAAAGCAAAAAGTGGCTTTCCTCATGGCTTCCTCTAGGGTCTTAGGGTTATCGTACTCTATCCTGTCCTTGATGTGGAAAGGTAGACAACTTAGGTACCTCTGGACCTTCAGTTTTTCTTCCACCATGTACAACACATATCTTAGCAGACTTAAAAACTTGATGTTCAGTTCTTTCATATTCATTGTTCCCAGTTTCAGATCATAAAATTCTTTGGATTTTTCTTCATAATACCACTCAGATAAGAATTTCTTCTTGAAGTGTCTTTTAAAAGTACTCCAACTCACATCTCGGTCTTTTACACCTTTTACCCTTTAAGGTCTTGCCACCAAATATCTTCCTTCCCAGGAAGATTATAAATTGCCATCTTCGCCTTCAAGGACTCCGAGTAGTCGTAGATATGAAAATACTTTTTCATGCCGGACAGCCATGCTTCTGCTGTTTCTCCTTTTTTTGTCTCGCCATTGAAAACTCGGGGTTTGATTTTCTTGAATTCTCCAAATATCTGTTCGTACTATCTATTCCTTTTTCTTTTTGGCTTACAGTCTCCTTCACTGCTGTCACTAGAGTAGTTATGCTTCTTTTTACATGGATGTTTGGAAGCTCTTGATGATTTTGAGTTGTTGTTTTCTTCAACTGTTTCTGTTTGTTTGTTCTTGCCTTCCTGGGATAGCTTTTTAGTTTCAGAAGTATGTTCCAAGTTCTATTCATATTTTGGATATTGGTCAAATAGTGCTTGCTTCAATTCTTCCTGCGTCTGCAGGATTCTTTCATTGTCTTGTTTTACTGACTGGATCTCTGCTTTTAATTCATGAAAAGAACGCAATAATTCTGATGAATCATTACCCTGATTGCCTTGGAATTGTTGTTCCATACTTGGGTTGTTTGGTGGAAATCTGCCCCTTATGTGTTTAGCTGATCCTTCCATATCTATAAATCAAAGAAATTTTTTTCCATATAGGACAAAATAATTTAAACTTGAGTTAGTGAAAATTTTCACAGTCATAAATTTTCTGTTTGTGTGTTTCTTCGACCGTCTTTAGGCCTAGAGTTCGAACATGAGCTTTGATACCACATGTAACATCCCGATATTTTCATAAAATTTAAAAAAATTTAAATCACCATAAAAAGCTAATATTGTAAAATGAGGAAATAATAATAATCAATATTCATCAATTAATAAAAGTGTCGCTTGGTAGGAACAATTTAATGGTTGTGTCTTTTGTCTTTTAATGACGTCATGAAAATCAATTAATGATTATGTACTTTATTCGTATGCTGGAATGACTGACAATTATGATGCATTGGAAAACATAATTCTTTTGACAAGTGCTGACAGTTAAACTTTTCTGGATGATGATGAAAGGGGTCCCACGAGGTGCCCCAAGGATTACTTAGCTACTCCACTAAAGCATTGCACTCATCCTTCATGCGCAGATTCGCAGGTAAGAGATAGCGATAAAATTCAGAGTGTTTAATAACCATGATATAAATCGAAACTGCTTATGAATTTCGATGCTATAGGTATGGTGTCCTTCCAATTCTGTAAGATGAACCTGTCTATCTCAAGATTATATATAACGTCTATGTTTGTTATGAATGTTTCTGTTAATCTTGATGAATTTACATATGGTCATTCCATAAATGCCTTGCGGCTGTTAAAGTAATTCTTTTGTAAATTTGATGGTGACAAGTTGATGACAAGGGTGCATGGTCTTAAGTCATACTATGGAGAGAGTGATAAGTTGGTTTTAAATCTCTATTGCCTGGGCAATTAAAATGGTGATGCCTTAAGCATCAATACCCTACCATGCAATGAATGCGATGGGTCCTTGGGTGGAAACCATACCGTAACGATGTGTTGAAATAACTTATGGTGTGGGCAAGCTTTATGAGATCTACAATAATCCCTATGTTAAAATTTATAATGGAATTTATGTAGTGGGCGGAGTCAATCCATGCCCTATGATTGCTCGCAACCTTAGTGGATATTCATATGCTATGTGTGTGTTTTGAAATTGATTATAAGGATCGTATGAGACCTTGGTTATATGCTATCGGTGATTGTTATACATTGATAATATTTATATGTTGAAGCTATTAACGTTGATTTGTATGGGTTGGAAGGTGGAATGATAGCCCTGCAAAAGCCTGCGTATGAATCGAGGGTGTATTAAATGATTTGGTTTGCAATTATTGTTCCTGGCCACGGTGTTAAGGATATTGTTACGTGTAATTTGTGATAGCTGAATCGACGTGTGAAAGGGTTTGGAATGTTGAGTTGTAATGGGCCTCCTGCCCTGCTGTCCATTGATATGGCAACCTAGTAGCTTGGGAGGTAGATGAGCAATTTAATGCTACTTCTACCACCTTCCAACGTGGCATGATGAGGATGGATCTCCGCCGTTGATCGTTGTGTATTGGGATGATTTGAACTCTAGTGTAACTTATGGATTCTTGTAACGTTTCTTGTCATTGTTTGGTGGTAGTGTTTGGGAGGTAATGCCAACTGGCCGAGAGGCACTTAGGATTTGCTAGTTTTTCTAGCTTCCCTTGGGCTCGATCCTGAGACTGGCAGCAACCTTGGTCTGTGAGTAATTGTTATCCATGGAAGCCAAGTCTAGAAATGATTGTGTGGTGATCTACAGGTGGGATGAATGCATCTGTTCTGATGTTGCAGTAGCTTGCTAGTCTTGGGTTTTAATGAAGTTGTAAGTTTTTTTGGGAGGTATCCCTCATCGCAGTCTTCAAGCTGGGTGCATCTCCTTCATAGTGGATGGATGCAGGCTTCATCGACTCTCTGTCACGACTCAGGTAATGTAACGTGCAAGGGTTTCCACACTATTCTTTATTGCATGCATTTTGTTCTCATGATCTGATGCTTAACTTATGGTATGGTTGTTGGCAAGTAACCCTCGGTGAATCCACAGGGTTCCGGAATAGCTGAAGGGGAAAAGAATTTAAGCTTCCTATGCTTCCTATGCTTCCTTCATATGCTTCCGTCATATGCTTCCTCGAGTACGCTTGAGATTCTCAATCTCGGTCATTGAGTCCATCCAGTTGTTGGGCACCCTCAGATCCAGCAGAGCATCAGTTGTTATGGTACCACATTCAGCATGGATGCCCTTATGTCCATATATCAGTTCTCCATATCAGTCATGGTCATACCATGAGTATGTCCCAGATTTGTGTCCCCCTTGGACCAATTATGATGTACGCAATAGTTCTCCATGTATTGTTCAGGTCCCCTTTTGGGCCTCATTATTATTTGTATATCTTAAATATGAGCATGGGTATGCCTGCCTCGTCCACATATTGAGATGATTTCCTCATTCATTAAATGAGGCCATGTATTGTTTCACTTTTTGAAGTCTTTACGGATTCTAGGTTACAATATCCACTCTTTTCCTCCAAAATGCTCACACCCCTATAAAATGACAGAACCTATGATGTCCATCGGCCATACGATGAGATCCTACCCCCACACATCAGGGGGCAATTTGCTAACACTCAAAAAATGCTCACCAACTCATCTTCCCTAGCCACCTAACTTTGTTAACCATATTTCCTACAAAATCCCCAAATAATTACCCAAAAGGAAAAGGTTAATGTTTTCCTCCTCAAAAAATAATCCAAAAACTCCCAAAACATACCAAAAACCCTCAAAAGGGGTCTAAAATTCCCAAAATCAAATAAAAAGGGAATACATATTGAAAATATATCTAAAATGGAGAGAAAATGAGGAGGAAACCCTAAACCATTAACCTAAACCACTATTGGCCCAAAACCATGGTCCAAGCACTCCTCCACCTAAAAATCTATAAATAGAAGGTGGAGGCTCCCCATTTCATATCCACAATCCATCCTACCCTCATGCTACACAAATCACTCTAGAACCCTTGCTCAGCCACTTGAGCTTGCGTTCTCCACCAAGAGTGAACCATTGGCCACCCCTTTCTAGCATTTTTGAGAAGAGGAGATACTGAAGCATTGGAGCATACTCCACCACACGGTTGCAAAGCTCTCCACCAGCCTCACCCTTGAGGTAATATTTGGATGTAAATTAGTTTCCCATTGTTAATAAAAGAGAATTGTTTACCCTTTGTCAAGCTCTTTATGTTACTATTGATATTAGAAGAATTTTGGTATTTTATGCACATGTTTAGCTCAGATTTATTGTTCACTGTCATTTGCTTCAGTCATTTGCATTTAGTTTAATGTTATTTACTTCCATAATGCTGCTAAGGATTCCATAATCCTTAGCAGGTACTTATTTACACAATCTAGGGTGAAAGCCCTAGATACAAGGATGGTGCAATGCGATACATGCTATTGTTTACATTGAAGTCAGTGTACAATGGAGGAAGTTCCTTAGGTACCCATTGTTTCACCAAATTCTAATACCTGAATGACACCTCGATGTCTCCTATTATCTCATCATCATAGGAGCATGATCCTCCTTCGGAAAGAAAAAATTCCATACCTCTACATAAATTTATTTTGACCTTTTCACCTATGGTCGTTCTTCGCCTATCATATCTACTAGATGCAGTCGCATTTCCCTCTGTTTGTCTTGAGATTCCCTCACTCGACGAAGAAATATCTTATAGGCACCTATTTGGTTCTACCTTTAGTCGATCGAATTAGCTATACAGTTAGCTAAAATTCAAATAACGACATATCAATGACATATAATTTAACTTGTATAAAAATAAGAGCTATATTTTTTTTTTATATGACATTTTTCACATTGAACTTATTAGGGAAATATGTGTCCCTTTTCATTCCAAGAAAGAAGTTTGTTGTAGCTTTACTGTATTCCTGAAGGGTTTCTCTTGTTAATAATAGAACAACCACTTAATTTGTTGTTGGTGAATTCCCATATATAGCAAGTTAAGTACCACTAAATTATTGGATTGACAACATAGGAGCATATTGAGGTTATGAAGACTCTGGTTACTATCCCGAGATTGGAATATGCCACTCTAGATCTTTGTTAGGAAGAATACCACCAAGAAGCAAAAGTATGCAATCAAAATTTATTTACTAGTTTTGGGTATCCTAGGAATTATGATTATGCACAAACCTTCTTAACACACCCTTTGGAAGGAGAGGCATCATATCAACTACCATTTTATCTATCTAGAGAGGGAAATGATTTTATGATGTACAATTATTTTTACTTTGATCTAAACTGATGAGAATCATAGTTACAATTCCTAGTCTCAACATTGATTTCTCACTCATGCGTGTATACATTCATGTTCGATGGATTTTCCACTTAGGGAGGGGCCCCTTCATCACCCCCTTGTGAGGTACATGGTTATTTGAAACACCAACAATCAATTATTGTCCCTAAGGAGGTAAAGGATTGGTGACAACAATGGGTTATTGTGGATCTTCCCACTATGATAACAAACATTGAGATTCCTCCATTTTTAGGCATTGATTGATTAGATGGTCATATTGACATAACATACAAGAAAAATTAAATATTTTCTTCTCCTTTCCTCCAACCAAAAATATTATTATTGTCATTTCTAGACCCTTACTTGGAATTTTTGTTCTTTCCTTTCTTATTCCCTCCGGTTTGTTTGTACCATTTCTAGTTAGAAGTATATGCTAAAAGTGCTAAATTTAGGGTTAGGTTAGGGTTTGGAGTATAAAATTAAAAATTTTATACTTTAATGCACAAAATAAATTTCTAAATTAGTATTGGAAGAAGAATAGTACAGTTGTAGCAAAGCAAGATAAATTAAAACAAAATTTTCAGCTCTTTCAACTTTAACACTCCCAAAGAGGTCCCTATGTTAAAGTTGAAACATATAGTAACAACAACATGTAAAGAAAAACATTATTAGTATAACTAGTTAGAAACAGTTATAGCAGCCCTTAACAAGATGGGACCACTTCCAAATCAATCCACAGTGGAGTAATAGAAAACCCTAGGGCCGTGGCCACATTCAAAACATCCTGAACAATACATGGATGGAAGAAAATGGGCCACAAGACTCATGGATTAGTCCATGGGGTAGGCATACATTCCAACAAGCTCACAAATTAGTTCATGAGGAAGGCATACAGAACATAATGCTCATGGATCAGGAAGATTAGTCCAACAAGGAAACATATTGATGCAACAAGACAAAAACCTCACTAAAAGATGACAAATGCAGACCTAAACAAGGTGTGGCTCACATGTGTGGAGTAGGAAGCAGATTGAAGAGACACTCTAGCAAGAGAGGGATGAAAAAATCTTAACTATTGATGAGAAAATAGGTCAAAAAATTCCAACCAACAAAGATGCGTCACTTAATTAGCATGCAAAATTAAAATAGCTATGGTTTTGTAGATCAATGTCTTGAAATGTATGATAATCTAGGATCATGAAGGTTTATCAAAATTAGGATCATGGAGGATTATGAAGGTTCATTAAAATATCTCAGGTAAGACTTGGAAGTTGATTGAATTTCATGGATGCATGTTGAAAGAAATACTTGTAGTAAAAAAATAGGACATCCATTGCATATGTGCTATATCTTACCTCAAAGATGACGGGATGAAGCAGGGGGGAAGGGAAGAAAAGGTAAGGATTTGACAATTTGTTTTGAGCGAGAATATATTTTGGTGGATAGAATGTCGAAAAATTGAGAATTTCAACATACAACAAGATCGTGTGATTCATCGGTATGCCTATATCCATCAAAACATAATTAGTCATTAGTTATATATGCAAATATCATTTAATTCATAGACCATTTTCTTACTCAAGTCCATCTAATGAAGTTAAAAGTGATTAAATAAAAATAAAAGTAAAAAGAAACAAAAATAGTATGTGAAAATAAAAATCAACAAAAAAGTAAGTAAAGTGATGAATGCAATTTTTATACAAGAAAATGCAGTTTAGAGAAGCTCAAATTCATATGAAAGCAATAAATAAAAACAAACAATATGAAACAGATAAAAAACCTAATCTACCATTATTTTATTATTGTTTTTGTTTTAAAATTTTATTTATTTATTTATTATGTAGAAGGGGGAAGAGGCATCCATTCAATATTCAATGGGAATGAAACTCTACATACATGAATGCATACTTGGCCCTACATGAGGGGTTCCTGATATGGAAAGGATCATGAGAGGAATGCCAACCAATATGAAAATCAACAGAGACATGTTGGTAACAAGGTTGGATTACAAAGTTCCCAAGGTATCGGTCATGCACTTGCAAGATATTCCAAATGTTCAATTCATCATGAAATTTTTTGTTAAGAACAATTAGAGTGCTCATGCACATCAAGAATCATAATCAAAGCTTTAATGCATGTCTTCCTAGCTTGTTCTTGCTTGTGAAAAGGGGAATGGCCAATGGCATCAATTTTTTTTCCTTTTTTTATGAACTCAATCATAGGATAGTCATATAAAACCAATATTGGCTCCACCTCATCAACCCTAAGGTCAACATCCTCAAAAGGATGAATTTAGAATTGAAACAAGTTGTTGGAGAAAATGGGAATGCCTTTGAACTCATCCTTGTCATCAAAATAAAATGAGAAAATGTAAAGTGCATCATGCATGTTGTTTCCAAGTATCTTGAATTCATCCAGATCAAACATAGGATTAAAGAAATGTTGGAATATTAAAAACCCATCCATATCCATTTCATACTTAAGATAGAATAATTAGTCATTTTTTGATTAATTTCTAGGTGTTGACTAGGTAGTTGGCCATTATTTGTCTTTTGTGTGGACCACAATCCATCTTGAGTCACTAGGGCACACTTATGGAGATTCTAGATAATATTTCCTATGATTCTGTGATATTTTATTCCATTCCTAGTTTAGAAGGGCGCTATCTTTCTTTTTATTTCTTTTTACTGTTTTGGGTGAAAAGTTAAAAACTAGTTGACTTGGCTTTAGCATTTTTTTGTCCAACTCCCCCTCCATGATGTTTACTCTTTCTAAATTATATACTTATCATTATTTTCCATCCTACATCACCATCCAACTCTAATTTTACCAATTTGTGAGCCTTAGAGGTGATTTGGAAAGCACTTTTTGCACCTAAGGGGTTTTTTCATCTTTTTAGTCAGCCTGCTTTTGTGAGGATTTCAAATGCATTATTTGGATTTCAAATATTTGGAAAGCCATTACATAGCCTAATTTTGACTGATTTAGAATTATTCAATAGATTTTTACTGGTTGCATCATATTCATGACTATTTTATGTCTTTTATGACTAGTTTTTGCAAGGCAACTTGTGAGAGTTTGTAATTGCTTGAGCAGATGCTAGTGTGAACAATATTTTCACAAGAAATGCCTCTCAAAGCCATTAGTTTGGTTGGGTTAGGAAAATTGTCAAGGGAAAATTTAATCTTTGATGTTAAGGCTCAATTTCTTGCTAGTGGAAATATCATAAAACCTTTCATCGTCAAGTAAAGGTAGAGCATCATTGTCTATCCCCGCATGGCTATCTTGTAGTTCATTATTGTATACATGAGGGTGAGAGCCATGAGATAAATAATAATTTTGGAACTTAATTTTTGGTTAGTTTCATGAATGATAGTGCTTGAGGCACGAGATGCAAGGAAATTATTGAGGATCATGATATGATCCTGTCTAGTTCACACCCAAAATCTTGGTCATAGATCATGAAGGCATCACAATCAGGTCTTAGATAAAAGAGCTCCAAGGGATTCTAAAGATGATCTTGAATTGAAAACATTTGTTTGAGGGAGAGCATGTGGTATTGTAAATTTTTAATGGTGTGAATTATATATGAAAATATTCATGTGAGTTGGACCCTTCCAAAGGGAAGCATGTTCTAAAGGATTGTCCTTTAAAGTCTAGGAAAGTGGTTAAGGTGATCTCAAGGATTTGAACATTATTCTACTCCAACTACCAATGGTAAGGAGGGGGTATAAGGTCATAATAATGAGAAAGGGAATCCAAGTTAGTTGTGTGGATAAGCATAGGAATACAATTGTACAAGTTAATTAACCTAAGGTTGAAATATCTAATACTCTCACCTAGTAATAAAATTATACTAAGAAGATGAATATTTGTTGTTTGTTTATGATCCAATATCTAAGTTTGTATTAGTAGCATCAAAATATTCATGGGAACCTAGTTCCTCATGGTGTTATGGTCCCTTTAAAGAACCCTGAATGGACTCGAGGAGGTGATAATACTTATCATTGAGTTGGTGTATTTAACCCATAACATTGTTCATAATAGTATTGTATTTCGTTGGCATGATGTCCATGTGATATGCAATCATATCATTGGTATCCCAATATAAATCCCTTGTGAGAGAGTAATGGGTGGATTGGCTCCTTGAGAATGTAGTGTCTAGCACAACACTCTATTATTCCTTATTAAAGTGTTCACTGCTAGTGGTTTCCTTTTTGGTCTTGACCTTATGCATTAGACTATAAATATTTTGGATGGTAATGGCCTTGTTCCTTCGAATTTAATTAGGGATTTGATCCCCATAGTTGGTTTTATATACTAATCTCTAGTCTGGGGATGCCCAAGGTAGTGCAACCCTATCCCCAACCAAATTGAACAAATGTGCCAAACGCATGTGGAAAATTAGTCTTATGGAGTTTGCATAAATAAACAATGAACTTGTCTAGATGGGCAGTTGATGAGCTTACCAAATTTGTTGACATTATGAGGCTAGTGCAGTCTCCTCTGCTAGCACGGTCTCCTCTACTCGATGCTAGATGAAATGAGGGATAGCACAATATCGTCGGTATCCTCTACTCGATGCTCAACATAATGATTGCTAGCACAGTCTCCACAATATCCTTATTCTCCTATGCTTGATGCTCAATGAAATGAGAGCCATCATGGTCTCCTCTACTCGATCCTTGATGAAATGAGACTCCTCTACTCTATTATGACAGGGTTAGTGCGGTCTCCTTTACTATTTTATGAAAGGTCTAGTGCACGGGGTTTGTGCATATGTAACACAGGTTCTCGGAGTCATGCAAATGGAAATTGCGAGTTGTGACACATCTAGTGCATGGATGGGGTATCGGCCAAGGTCTGTGCATATGGAACACGGGGTCCTAGAGTCCGGTTAACTATGCCAATGGTACCCACAGTCTCCCGGGTTAACTGTGCAAATGGAATGTGTGTGTACCTTTCCTAAATCTATGGAAGAAACCTTAATGATATAATATTTTGTGGGTTAGGTTATGCATGAATTGGTCATTGGGATTTGAGAGTTGGGTCAAGGAGGTTTAGGAATCACATGGGTGGCATTATATCCTTGTCTAGATCCTTAGCAACAATTATTTTCTATTTCAATTTGTTAGTGTATCCCATGTACATTAATTTATCACTCACGATGCTTGGGTTTGCTAGAAAACATTTGCTGTGTTTTCCTTATGGGATGATGGGTCTCAACGGACTAAAGGACCTAGTTATTTGGTTTACATTAGGTTGAATTATTAGGCATATATATTCAACTTTTTCCTTTCATGAAGCGTATTTATGTGCATGTCAAAGGATTTATTTTCCACAATCCATTGCATATTTTTATCCCTAGGCATTAAAGAAGCGTGTGTCTTGTAGTCAAAATATCTAAAGACCTAAAAGAATTTGTTGTGATTAAGGTTGGCGAAAAAATGCTAACATGGATTATTAGATGCATAAATATTGCCAAACATTGATTATTTATTGTGTACTTATACACAACATATCATGTACACAAGTTATTTTGTTTCTAAGATCATGAATCTAACTTAGGTTATTAAATTCTTTGGGAATAGTTAGTTATATCAATGGCTCATCATAAAGTTAGATGAAAGATATTAGGTAAGATCATTAATGACCTTCCACTAAGTTAAAGGAGGGTCATTACTTGACATTTATATTAGAATGAGCCTTCCTCCCCACTTATAATATCAATTCATCTATTATTAGTAAAATCAAATCTTGTTCGAGTACCAATTTACATTGAAAGGCCTTCCTCCATATTTTATGAGTTGCAAGTGCATTCCAATGCTTGGGTTCACAAGTGCTCCCAACTCTTTGTTGTCTTTCCTTGTTGTTTATTGTTGGAAGGCACCTACACAACTAACCTTAATGTATTTTTATTTCTTGACTTTGGAAAAGGACTGGGATCGGTTCACTAGTGTGTAAATATGTTACATATCCATTATTTGAATGCTTAATTTTCACTTCCAAAGGATTGTTAATAAAATGCATGAATGCCCATCATTGGTCAAATATGAACCTAGTACAAGCTTGACTACTTATATTAATCAAGTACAATATAGTTCTCAAGACAATGTTTATAATGATGGTGAGTGAATATGAGTGGCTTGTAGTAATAAACAAAATAAAGAATAAAATAGTGCTTTAAAGGCTCCTCTCAAGGAAGCCATGGTGCCAATTATCTCTATCAAGCCTCAATCCATCTATTAAAAAGGCTCATCCTGCACCCCATTACTCAAAACCCATTATTTTTTAGTGAGGTGTCAACCATAAGGCTCATTCTCCACCCCCATTACTCAATCCCCTTATGGATGATATGACTAGTGTCCTTCTTAAGAGGCAAAGAGATGACAGTTTGGATCACTAGTTTTCATCTCATACCACTTCAACAAATTCAAACCCTTGTGGAGAGATAAGTGAAATTCATCACTATATTTATTACTGGAATTTGCATCATGGAATGTTTGGGACATAATCGACCCTAGTAGAAAAATCATAGTATGACGTATTTGGACATTTATTTATGAGATTGATATTATGTTTTTGCAATAAATTAAAATTATGGGTTTTTTAAAGGACAACCATGCTTATAAGATAAGCTCAATGTTGTGTGTTGTCATTATAGTCATAGTGAAGGGGGGGGAGATGTTACTACTTCGATATATCCTTAATTTTATTCTATATTCATAGGGTGAGGGATAAACACCACTCAAAGGTTTATTTGTACCTTTCTTAATTTAATTAGTCAAACATCAGAACTAAACAACATTGATGCCTCATGATTAAGAGAAAGAGCAATATGCTTGATATGGATGGTTGATAATTTGTTATAACCCTTTAGATATCTTGTGGTGACAATAATATGGTTGATAACGTACAAGATAAAAGGACATTAGTAATGCAAATTTCACCTAGAGAGAAGGAAGTGTGGTTTGATATGGAACCTAAACTAGGGCTCTACAACCCTAACATATTTTGGCACCACAATTTTGTGGAGTGTTAGCTTTTCATCATTTAATTCAATAGATCTAAGATCTTAACTGAAAGAACAACATGTACAGCATATCAATCATAAGAGACAAGATACAAGAGACACAAAACATTTCACCGGGGAAAACCAAGAAGGTGAAAAGCCCCACAACTTCCTCAGAGATAGAATAAGCACCAATACAAGGATCACGATGATCAAACCCAAGAGATAGATATCTTCAGTAGCATACTCCTCCTCCACTTGTGCGCACTCCTCCTCTCTCTCACTAATGCGAAGTGAGTGAATAATAGAATGTGTAAAATGAGAGAGACACACTCTCTATTTATACACTAACTTTCACTTGACCTTTACTCAACTAGGTCGCCCTCAAATTAACCACTTAACATAATGCTGACTGGGCCGACCCCCACTAGGGTGGTCTAATAACCCTTTGACCCATATGACTCATATAGGGCCGACCCCATCAAGGTCGTCTAATAACCCATCAAGTATAAGTTACGACACACACAATATAACTTGCGACACTTGCAAGTACAACTGATGACACTTCCAACCGGAGGAATAATACATCTCCATTGGGGATACAATAAGGTACAAATGTAATACATACAATATACAAGTGAATATCTTTCGAAGTTACAAATACAATCAAATAAATTTTGATTTGCATCATACTTGAGCCCATAATCAATTGCACCCTTCAGGTACCTCAGAATATGCTTTACAGCAACCAGGTGAACACCTCTCGGATCCACCGGGAATTGGCTCAATGTGTTCACCACAAAGCAAATATCTGGTCTCATGTTCGTCAGGTACATCAAGGACCCAATCATTTGATGATACACCGTGACATCAACTGGATGAAATGAAGCATCACACAAAAGCTTCAGGTTCGATGCCATAGGTGTGGCCATGGCCTTGCAGTCCATCATCCCAAACCACTTCAGGATCTCTACTGCATACTTCCCTTGTCCAAGGAAGATTCCATCTGCACTCTGCCACACCTCCATACCTAGAAAGTATTGCATCATACCCAATTCCTAGGAGCTTCCTTCAAGCCATACAAGGATTTCTTCAATCAACACACATATGACTTTGTGTCATGTGTCTTAAAACTGAGTGGCTTCTCCACATACACTTCCTCTTCGACTACACCATTCAAGAAATTTGTCTTGAAATCCGTTTGGTGTATCTTCCACTTCATCACTGCAGCCAGAGAAAGTATTGTTCTGATGGAAGTGTATCTAGATACAGGGGCAAAAGTATCTTCATAATCTATTCCCTCTTTCTCGGAGAATCCACGAGCTACAAACCTCGCCTTGTATTTCTCTATGCTACCATCTGCAGCATGCTTGATATTAAAGATCCACTTGGAAGTCACAACATACTTCCCATCTGGTCTCGGGACCACATCCCAGGCATCATTCTTCATGATCGACTTGTACTCCTCGATCATGGAATTCTTCTATTAATGAATCCTGAATCCTCGGAACTTTAGATTCGTCAATATCTTCAATAGATAGTTTTCTTGAACTTCGTTGCTGGAACAAATGTTATCCTTCTTCTGTAGGTGATTGTATACGATCTTTCCTACAAGTCAAATTCAATTGCATGATTAGAAACTTCTCATAGTTTTTCAAAAACAAATTCTTACACATAAAAATATATGTCATACAATCATGCAATTATTCTGGCCAATGCTTCAATACAACATTTATCCATATCCCGTATTCACACGGTAACTTTCTAGATGCCTTCCATCTCTACCAGAACATTTGTTAAGAGTGTGCACAACTCCCAACATGTTAGCAAAGAGGTTTCATTCTAGATAAGTAGCAATGGAATCTTGTACAGTACCATAGGCCACTTACCCATTACTTGCATATTAGTAGTATCTTGTTCATTAATGCAACTTTTCTAAAATGCAAAATGTACATCCTAAATCTAGGAACATAAGTATGTACATGAATGAACAATATCATTTAAGTAATCATATATATAATAAATGACAATTCAAATACTTATCTTTGTTTGGTTGTTGGGTGGACTCCCTCTCAATCTTTGCTTCCTTGCAGGAACTACTGGAGTGTGCTCCCTCTTGATCTTTGCTTCCTGGATTACCTGTCCTTGAACTTATATCCATCCTGAACCACTATTCATGCTTAAGTGTGCACTAGTGTCATCATTGTGTTATCCTCATACATAACCATACATATATTAGTATAATCTTAATACTATCAAAACATTATGATCCTAAATAATCTTATGTATGGTCACACAGGTAATAAGCGTTAGTATTCAAGGTTTCAGGGAAGACTTCTTTTACTCATGCATATTCTTATTTGACCATAGGACTCTTCTGGTTAGTCATATCATCAATCAAAGTAAGAAACATAATATGCATAAACCCTTGATTACTTAAACTTCTAACTTCAAGAATAATCATAATCAATCATACAAAGGTATACGATCCTAACACAAGGTAGGATTCTAACTTGATATAGGTAAAACATACATGGATTGTCATGCTTACTGGTTATGTCTAACATACCCACATAATGTCTTCTTGTTCTCTTTAATGACTTGTGCTAGTAACATGCATAACTCATAAGTTAACCATTGTAGAACCAAATTATGCATACCTCGTAAGTAGAGCTTCTATGTGATCCATGACTATGGATGAGTCTTTGTCTCCATGTCACCATGGTCGTATGTTCTTGATCTAGTACTTGATTTGTCTTTCTTGGTGTACCTTTCATGTTAGCGGACAACATCATCCTCATACAACACCATAGTGCATTAGTACAATCATAAGTGTCAAAACCCTAATCAATGAATATCTTCTATCATTCACATGCATTTATACTTTTACTAGGGTGATAATACAAGTCTAACATTAATCAAGATTGTACTAAACTTAATAATATGAAGACAAACATATCATAAACTTAATCATGAACATATTTCAAAACATACCTGTTAGTCATACCTGTCGAGATTGCTTGTAGTCTTCTTATGTAAGCCCTCAGCCTCATCTCCCTCTAGAACTGGAACTTCTTCACTTATGTAGGTGTCCAATTCATTATCTTCTAGAATTAACCCAATCCTCTTGATTTGAAGAAACTAGATCTGGAGCTGGATTAGGGTTTGCCAGAGAAACCCTAAAAATTTAAATTTTGAATTTCAAACTTTTTTATGGATGGAAACATGTGCCTTGATGAGCTGATCAAGCTAGTATACTTCAATTTTGAAAACTGCAAAATTTGACCCCTAAAAATTGCCTTTGAAACTTCTGATTCTTCTAGACAGGATCCCGAACTAGGGTTTGATAAAGCCAGGTCTTCTGCCCATCCAAAAGGTTTGATCTTGTGTTCTAAACTTTTATTTTTCTATGGAGCTTCTAGCCATGGTCACAGATTTCAAAAATTCCATCTTTTGCAGAAGCCCCAATTTTCCACCTTACCAATCAAAATCGCGAACTAGGGTTTGATCAAGCCCGACCTTATGCCCAACCAAAAAATTCGATCTTGGTCTCTAAATTTCGATTTTGATGAGGATCATTCAGCTATGGACTCCGATTCCAAAATTCAAACTTTCTCCGAAGCCCTAAATTCCCGTAGTAGTGACAAGCCAAGAATGAAGGTGCTCAAAATCCAATTTTGTTTTGACAGAAATATGCACCTGATTGTTTCTGGTGCATCTCTGAAATTACGAATCCACAGGGTCTGAAACTTCGGTTTGTGGTAGCCTGACCTATCATCTTTCCAAACCCACAGGTCTGACCTCAATTAGATTCTTTGAGAGAGAGTTATACCAAGTTTCTCAACGTGACCTGTTTATGGGATAAAACAGGAGAGAAAACTTGTACGGCGTGCCAAGTGTCACTGGTTCAACTTCGTTTTCTAAAAAGTGGACCTGTGAAAGTATAGTCCGTGCCCTACCTGTTTCTTTTTATGAAATTTCATTTGGAGCTTCCTAGCCCAACTTGTGACCTTTTTTCCTGGGTCACCTGTTTATGACTGAGATCTGGAAGAGGCAGAAACCCTAGATTGTACAGGTCATAAAACAGAAATTACATCGAAGTAGATGTTGTTCTTTGGAAACAAGGTACATGGTATGTTATCTACGACCTGTAGAAGTTTCAGAACCTGAACCTTATCCAAAATGGATTTATAGTGAAAGTGCCACAATGAATGGTTTTTGCTATATCAAGCTCTAGCTTCCAATTTGTCACAAGTGCAACAAGTCTCATAAATTCCATACCGTGCCTTCCTTCAGGCTAGATATGAAAGCATGTTATTTTTTCATCATTTAATTCAATATATCTAGGATCTTAACTGAAATAACAACATGTATAACATATCAAGCATAAGAGACAAGAGACAAGAGACACAAAACATTTCACCGGGGAAAACCAAGAAGGTGAAAAACCCTGCAATTTCCTCAGAGATAGAATAAGCACCAATACAAGGATCACGATGATCAAACCCAAGAGATAGATATCTTCAATAGTATACTCCTCCTCACTTGTGTGTAGTCCTCCCCTCTCTCACTAATGCAAAGTGAGTGAATAATAGAATGTGTAAAATGAGAGAGACACACTCTCTATTTATACACTAACTTTCACTTGACCTTTACTCAACTAGGTAAGCCTCAACTTAACCACTTAACATAATGCTGACAAGGCCGACCCCCACTAGGGTGGTCTAATAACCCTTTGACCCACATGACTCATACAAGGCCGACCCCATCAAGGTGGTCTAATAACCCATCAAGTATAAGTTACGACACTTACAATGTAACTTGTGACACTTGCAAGTACAACTGACGACACTTCCAACTGGAGGAATAATACATCTCCGTTGGGGATACAATAAGGTACAAATGTAATAGATACAATATACAAGTGAATAGCTTCCGAAGTTACAAATACATCAACATGGAGTTGTGGTTTACATGCAATAATTTCTACAAAAGGAATGTGTGGGTGATGAAGAGACTAGATAGAGTTATGCTCTTTGACCAAAAATCCTTTTCTTTTGATGTTGTTGGTGGAAGGGTTGTCCATGTTTGTTATAATGGGCACACTATCTGATCACTAGCCCATCTCATTCATTGTGTTTTAGTGTGCATAAAAAATAAATATGTATAAGAACAAAATTCATCGTTAATGTCTCTTGTCTTAAAAATCCTATTTGTATTATATCATGTTAGTGCCCCCCCCCCAACCCAAATTTTAAATTTTAAATTGTGTTAGTGCCCCCCCCCCACCAACCCAAATTTTTAATTTTGTTTGATGAAATTTATTAAAAAAACTCATAAAACATTCTAAACATAAAACCTAACTTACTATTTTACCTTTTCCACGAGCTAAGGCTCAATGTACTCTTAATCAAGTTATTTTTCATTCTATGCAAGTTGTTTTTCTCTTGGAGAGAACTAGTTGCATGCTAGGATGTTGGGAGTGAAGAAAGTTGGAGCAATTTCATAATTGAAGGGGTGATTTTAATGTTTGAAAGTTGGAGAAATGGTTTAAGCTTCAACATTTCATATTACTAAGTTACTAGCTAGACCAACACTTTGCTTGGATAGATTTCCCTTGAACAAATAAGTACAAATTTGGGTTGTATTTTTGTTTGTATTCAAAATTTATTCATCCAGTGGTGCAAACATAAGGTCAATAGTGTTCATACTTATTGTTCTTAAATTTTTGGGCATGTTTCTTTAGTTTTTCATGGTGTTTTTTAATTTCTAGGCATTGTTTTTAGGTTTTTTTCCTATTTTTTAATTTCTAGGTAGTGTTTTTATTTATTTATTTATTTGGTGTTGAACACTTCCATCCTTCAATCCCCACCTTTGGAAATCTCACCAACCATGAAAAATTATCATCAACTATAAAGCCTTTCCACAAGTTGCCAATTAGTAAAATCATGTTCATAAAACCAACATAAGATTCTCATTATAATGATTCTCATAGGCAGTGATAGTGACAATGATTCTCATTATAATTCCCTAGTAGAGGATCATGTTGGGAGTGGTAACAAGTTGGAAGCGGGGGTGAATATACCACCTCATCCATGTCTACTCATTTGGACAATTAAACCAGCTCCAACCCTCAACCAAGTTTTTTATATGTAACCAAAGTATTTGGTCCTTGACCTAGCAAAAAAACTAGGAAAGTGAAATTTTGGGTCATGTCATTGGACGTGGAATATTTTTGGCCATCCTTGGGTTGGAAGTTGGAATTGGGTTAGGCAAGACCTTTTGGCGTAGGTGGAAAATGGGTTAATATATGTGCAAATTAACCATGCTTCAAATATCTGAGCTTTTAAATATGGAAATGGATGCAAATGCAAGGGCACATTCTCTAGCCAAAATGGCATGGCCCATGAAGATGATGATGTGGAGGTAACTTCTAGTTCCATAAGGAAACCTATAAGTAAAGCATCCACCCTTATGGCTCCACCATCTCATGTTATGGCATCTTCATATAGAAAGAAGGGCTTTTGTTCTTATACTGCAATGGCACCATCTATTACAAGGATATATGGTATAGTTAGGGATAGTAAATTTGAATGATGTATTTTTCCTAGCTGTGATTAGAGACAAAAAAAACATATTGATCTAGTTGTGGTTAGAATGACATATCTATGTGTCCTCCCTTGGTTTAGTTGGAGCTACTAAAAAAGTTATTGATCTAGTTGGGGATATCTAGGGATATTGATATAATTTCATTAGTTTGGTTGGGAGATAATAAATAATATGTACATTGAGCTAGTTGGGACTAACGAGATGGGAAAACATATTACCCTAGATTTGGTTGAGAGCTAGAAAGGAAGACCTTGAGATAGTAGGAGATAGAAATGTAACCTAACATATTTCCATTGGTTTTCTTAGGAGCCAATAAGTAATAAAAAATTGAATTATGAAAACTTGATCAACAAATTGTAGGTCCTTCATGAGAAATTAGAGGATTGATTATCCATTAATCTTGGAAGGTCAATAATCTTGTCATGAGAATGATGTGTCACAAGTACTGTACATCATATGATAATCAATGATGTTCAAATATTATTTACCATTGCATCAATACAAACCACATAGATTTCTCACTTGGTATCTTAAGCAACTAGGAATGCATGTAGTGTCATGATGTACCCATTCCAAAACATGGAAGCCTTCCAAAACGAGTTACCTTGCAAAAGTTGATGAAACCTTAGTTGTTTTGGTTGGGAGATTATATAATAAATAATGGATGCTATTAATTTAAATTTACTAATTTAATATTCTTAATTTTTTTTTGACCACCTTACTAATTTTACTTAACAGGCTAACATGAATAAGGTTGGAAAACCTAGAAAGTTTTGAATGTCATTTAGAATCTATTGCTATCTTCAATTTTTTCTCAAAATTATATATCCAATATATAATACACTTAAATAATATACAATACAACTTAATTATGCATTGGGTGTTGTAGATGGGAGAGATTAAGTTTGTTCCTTGACTTGGATAGCTTATTCCATTTTTACACTTAAGTATTCAAATACAAGAATAACCACTAACCAATAGTTTATCCTTTAAATATCAATTAACCATTTACTTTCCCTTATACTCTTTTATTGTAATTACTATGAACATCAATTAAATATGCATTCCACCCACTCCCCATGCATGTGGAATTTCTAAATATGACTTAGGGACAAGGATTTAAAGAAAATATGCTAGAGTAATATTGCTTTCTTTCCTTAATAAGTTTTCAACCTACAATTGTTGATTCACTATTTAATAAAATGCTAAACTATTTTACCTTTTTATCCATTCTACGGAATAAGCTTGATGGGATAAGGAAATACAGTTAGTTTACCCTAATAATAATCCCTCCCAACCTTTTATTTTACATCCTAAGACTTATCCATTTTGTCAAGGTATTATAGTTCATAGAAAGTAAGCATAACCATTACCTCATGTATAATAAAAATTACAACTTAGTATATTATTTGTATTAGGTTCCCTTCAAGTAGGTAAACACAAAGAATCATCATTTATTCCATGTCCACACACTATGGAGTCAATTTTAGCAATATGTTCATTATATCCATACATAAACTAGATTACACTATCAAACTAAGTGTACTAAAGTCTCATTTTTGGCATATGTTAGTTTAAACCCTAACTTGTTCCCCATGTTTGTTCCAATACATATTCAAGTATTTAATAATGCTATATATTATAGATCATACCATTATTCCAACAAGATTTCTTATAAGTATTACCATACGCTTACACATCATTCCATATAATATACCATTACATAACATCCTATCACAAATTTCAAAAGATCTTTCATATTTATTAAAATCAACTACATGTATGGAGCTTGAGGATTAAAGCACATAACTAAGGCTCACCACAAAGTATACTAAACTTAATTAAATTTTCCAATGCTAAGGACATCTCATCTATGTAAATTTCCTACTCGTGATAGAGTCTAAACAAATGCTCATACAATTGCACTTGCATCAAACATATATATATATAAATGTATGTACACCATATGTATGTCAAAAATTATTTTCAACGTTAAGGGGATTGGATGAAGAAATGTACATGGAACAACCTCTTAGCTTTGATTAGGGTGAACCTTCTCTTGTTTGTAACCTCAATAAGTCACTTTATGGTCACAAGAAATCTCCTCAAGCATGGCATGGAAAGATGTATGATTTTTCTTCTTGGTTATGGTTTTTTTAGGTGTTAATTTGCTCCCAATGTCTACACTAAAAATGTATATTGTGACCTCCTCATCCTTTTCCAATATGCCAATGACCTACTTATAAGTATGGGTAATCACCAATAGATCATAGTATGTGAAATATAATCCAATTATCACCCATTTTAATATGCCTAGTTTAGGCATTTTTCATGACATTGTTGGTATTTAAACCAAACAATCTGAAAAGGGGATCTGTGTTTCCCAGCGTAAGTGTTATCTTAACCAACTACTTCAAAATTTTAACATGGAATATTTTTAAGTGTTATTCATATTCATAGAGGAATTAGAATTCATATGGAAATTTGTTTTCAGATTTATGTATTTCATCTCCTTCACGCATTTATTCTATGAGTTTGTTGTTTGATTGTCGAATTATTTGTGTGAGTCATGTTTGAGTCTCGAAACCCTCCCATACCGTCAACGCATGCATCTACTCTAACCATGTCAAATTTAAGTCCATACAAACACAGATTGAAAAAATCTCAACGTGGGTCCCATTCGCATGTCATCAGTGATATATAGTACAATTGGGTGGGTGAGTCATATTTGAGTCCAGAAATTCTCCCATATTGTGAAGGCATGTGAACAATATTCCCATGTCAAATTTTAGTGCACACATAAACAATTTGTGGAAATTTCAAGATTGGCCCTGTTCAGAAGTCACTGTTGGCCATGTCTACTCACAGTACAATGTACTTTAGTTGTTCCTTTTAAATTTGGTTCGAGACGCACATTCTCGCATCTAGTGAAAGGGAAATAATGGTGATAAACAAGGAAATTTATTTTCTTTTCTTTTTGCTCTCATCTAAGTTTTTTTGCTCCATATAGAGGAGTAAGAACCCATTATTTCAAGATGAAATGTCGTCTACCGCCAAATTTAAATAGTATAAAGATGAATGATCTTCTCTTGGTTTCAAGAATAGTTTATCCTCTAATGAAAAAGGTCAATCACGTGAAGGTGGAAGCTCATATGGCCCTTTCCTCCCTCACATCACTCTCACTTCTTGAATACCCGATCTACAAAATAGAAAATAATCGAAAGCAACATGCCAATTAGATTCATACATAGAAACTACCGAAAAAAATTAATTAAGTGTTGTTGATACAACCTGATCCCCATTATTTTTTAAAAAAAGTAATGGGTCCCCTTGTTGGGTGTGTGAATGATCTCAAAGAAAACACCTAATATTTAATTATCGACTGGGGTTGGTAAGATTAGAGTTGAGCAAAAGTATATGCTAAGGTAGAATGATACCTAAGTTTCAGCTTGTCAGACCTTAGAAATATTTAATAAAGATAATATCAAAAGATCTTTCAAAATGAAAAACAGAGTTAAACTTCAGAAAAATACAACTACTGAATTAATTAAATTTAACTGAACCAAGAGATCATAATAGTATTAGATTATACTACTCTACTCTATGTTTTAACAATGGAAAGGAATAAAAACAAGTACTAAGAAATAACTACTTCTAAAGAAAATGAGAGACTACTTAATTAAACCGTCAGATGATAATTATGAACAAAATCAGAACATATAAATACAACTAATTAACTTCACAACTAATCTAGGAAAAGAACTAATAACAAAATCACAACTACTAAGAAGAACTTGCAATGTAAATTATTCTAAACTGAACTATCTAATTCCATTCCTCTTGGTTATGTACATCAAAAGTAATAGGAACTGGAGTGAATGTGTCATAGTGACTTTCAATTATAACAAGGAAGAAAAATGGAAGCAAATCTAATTTAACTGCTACAAATAAATGCAAACTAAAGATTATCGAACTACAATTAAATTTAAACATTATGAAATATTGTTTATCCATATATGAACAACATGAAACTGTTGTAAGTTAGAAGCAAGTAGAAAACTTAATAAATATATTTAACTGTATTGGATCTGATCTGGAAGCAAGTAGAAAACTTGATAAAGATATTTATTATGAAAGCAAGTAGAAAACTTGATAAAGATATTATTTCCGATCCAAATCTTAAATCATGAACATCTTCATTATTTATATGAATGGAAAATAGTCTTATGATTAACAATCTAAAAAAACTTAAAGAACGGAATTATTAACTATGACTTGGAAATAAACTATCTAGAAACAAGACTGATAACTTCTGAAACAGTAACTATTTAACAAATCAGATATGAAGAACTTAAGTTTAGAAGAAGGTTAAAAGTAGGAGAAGGAAGATAATATGGAAGGAGGAAATAATGATAAAACTTAATTAAAAATCTATATAACATGAAACAAATTTTAAATCATATTAATTAGAAGCAAGAAGCATTATATTTAAGAGGCAGAAGAAACTAAATTCTGAAATATTAAAAAAAAAAAAAAAACATTAATTAGAAGCAAGAAGCATTATATTTAAGAGGCAGAAGAAACTAAAAAAAAAAAAAAAAAAGTGTAAAGGTCCGAATGATGATCCGAATGCATGTCTGCATGATAGTCCGAATTCCAGTCCGAATGGAAGAAAATGATTTAAACTAAAGAAAAGAATACTTTGGATGACTTTAATTAACAGCTTGCTGATGCATATGATCCTATAGTGCAAAGGAAGCAATAAATGGATTAGTTAGAGGCTAAACTAACAAGAAACTATTTATTCTAATCATTATCTAAGAAGATGAACTATTTCTATGATATGTGAGAAGAAGATGAAGATGGGAGATAAAGTTAACCTACAGCTTATAGGAAGAAAAACTAATAGAGAGGAACTAAGAAAACTAATGCTAACTATGGAAGAATTTGAAGCAATAGCTAACTGTAGATGATGGAAGAAAACTGAAAGCAAAATAAAAACTATTAAGCCTGGTCGACCATTCCTAGTTATGAAAAAGAGATTATATTAGCAACAAATTACAATTTACAGAGAAGTAAAGAAAATGACATGCACAAGAAAAACAAAATTAATTACATATGTAGAAAAATAAACTAGCTATTTGCAGAAAAGAAAATGCATAAAAACATAAACAAAACCTCTGGTTAATGAGGGGACCTTCCCAGCAATCAGAGGTGGAAACTAAATCACTAAGTTACTAACATCAGAGCATCAACGTGCTGAAACTTCCATTAACTTGAGAAAATTACACAGTACTTCTATCTATCCTCCACACTATTTGATCCTCTAAACTCTAACAATTGTAAACTAACTCTGTTTCTCTATGCAAGCGTCTATTTATACATTACAATGGATGAGAAGGTCGATAGAGTCGACCTATCTAATAATAGAGGCGTTTATGACTGTAACTGGCTGCTTTAAGTGATGCATGCCAGCGGAGGGAGCATCAATAAGTCTCCACAGGATCGGTTCCTTCACATAGCTACTTGGAGCGTCGATCTACCTTTGACGTGGAATGAGCAATGTGTTGGCGGACTGAGTGTGGGCGAATGGGATTCTTCCAGAACAATGGCGTGAAAAGGCATGAATAGGCATGCGTGATCCCAGGATGAACAAGCAAGGAAATCAGCATGTTGGAGTGTTGACATGGACGTGGGATGTGCTGTCGAGCTTGGCGAGTATAGGGATGAATCTTCCAGAACAACGACTCATTAACCATACTCATCGTGTGGAAAACAGAACCGATGTGTCCAAATTTGACTTTAATGGTCCAAGGTATGCCAACCACTCATTTCACAGGCTGAATGGGACGCTGAATGACAAGTTGAACGCGGCTGAGCATTAGCACATAACACACAGTCTGAGCAAAGGTTCGTTTAAAAAATGCATCCTATAAATCAAAACATAAAATTCCAAGTATGCCTAGAAAATATCATTTAAACATAAATAAATCATAATATAGCAAGATATGAACAAGATTTGCATAATAAGTAAATATATGCATACCTGGTCTGTTTGATGGGCTAAATGGTTGAAATAATAACTTATCGTATAAAAAATAATGAAAAATACGCCATTTAGAATAGATTTGATGATAAAAAATGGTGACAAAATGGACACCAACATTCCCCCAAATCGGAGACATGCCAGGTCCCACTGAGCAAAACAAAAAGAAATTAGGAAGAAGGCCGAGCTGCGGTAGCAACGGCCTTTGACTTGGATGATGAAGATATAAATTTGGCCTGGAGCTTCTTGAATTGGTCTTTTAGGGAATTATGCCTGATCCTCAGGACAGTGTGGGATGTTGCTTTGGCATTAACTAAGCATTCGATGCTCTTCAATTGTGTAGGCAACATCCTATTTTCTTCATGGAGCTCGGAGATTGTCTCCACATAACTTTGATTTTCATCTGTTAATCGAGCTATCACTTGGGTTAGCTTATCCCATTTTTGCTGACTCGAAATAGGTTGTTCTATATGATGCTCCAAGTTCTTTTGAGGACTCATCTCTTTTGGATATGTCTCAATATTAATAGTCTGTTCTTCGAAAAATTTGTCTTGGTTATATGCAGGAGAGCTTCTAGCATCAGGGGCTTCACTCATTTGAGCGGATACATTAGCTAGTGTGAGGAGGGGTGATTCAAAGGTATGATTGTTCGACTGGGAACATGAAGGATGAACGACAATTTGAATGATAGACTGATCGACGGACTAGTCACAATTTGTCTTTCTAGGCTCAATGGATATTGATGAGAAAAGTGGGGGTTTCAAAGCAATCTCAGGAGAAGGTAATGAGTAGGCAGAGTGCATATCATCTAAGGAACTTTCATCAAAACGTACACGTTTAGCATTTGGTTCTGCTTGGGTATGATGATGTTCTTGAGAAGAGGAAGATTTGACAGTAGATAAATGAGGGTTAAGTATCTTGAAAACAAAATGATCCCAAGTTTGACCTCTCTCCTCTAATTCATGAATGATCAGAAGCTTGATAAGACAATGGTGATACAAGCTGCCAGAAGGGTTAACTGTATTTTTTCTAACTTGACTCGACATCTTTTCCAAACTCTTTAGAAAATAAAATGGGAAATTTAAGGTCTAATTATCGACGAAATGCGCTAATTGTTAGGATATTCCTATACTCCATCTAGTCCCACCAGTATTTTGATCATTTACATTTTCATTCATGCATGCACCTTTAGGGTTTGCATGCATTCTAGGGTTTGCATGCATTTTGCATGCATCCCAGTCATCAGTCCAGCACCTAGCCCTCAGTTAGCCAGCCCCTAGGAGCTTCTCACTATTCAGTTTTAGCCCTCTAGTTGCTTAATGTGCCCTTCTTCCTTGATTTTAGGGAGCAACTTGCCCTTCTTCACCTACCAGTCCAGTTGTCACTCAGTTACACTCAATTACACTTAGTTACACTCAGTTACAGTCAGTTGCACTCAGTTACACTCAGTTACATTGAGTTACACTTAGTTACACCTACCAGAGTTAGTTTGACTGATGGTTGACAGTTACTTGAGCATTGATGACTCCATTGATGATGATGAAGACTTCCAGTTGCGCTTCGATGATCATGAGGACACCTAGTTGTGCTCCGATGACACTCTATTGATCTTATGATCACTCTGAGAAGCTAATTCTAATTGCCACCTTAGCCATTCGAATCCTTTCTACCATTGTACTATTTATTTGTCCATACTATGATTAATTAATTAGTGTGTGTGAAGTATTATTGCTTCTATCTAAGTTCTACTGTACGATATTATTTTATTACTCATTATACTGTATTGTTCACTCTTCTTCTATTTTCCTACTTAATCATAATTACTCTTGTGAGTTATACATCATCTCTTAGATCAGCTGTGAGGATTTTCACATGGTATCAGAGCATGTTGAGAGTATTGTTTATCTCCATTCTTGAGAGTTTTTTGCAGGTTATTACCAAGATTTCGAGTGCAGCAGTTTCTGCATTTTTGCAGCAGTAGCAGTTGCAGTTATTCTATATTGTTTTTGCAGGTCCTCTACAGCTTCTATGTACTCATCAGGAATTACTCCTCTTGATCCACTCAACTATGATGAATGGAAACCAAGAATGATAGCAGACTTGAAGATCCATGATCTTTTTTATTGTTATTTTGAAAGAGAGTTCGAATCCCCTGAAGAGAAGATTGACTGGTTAAATAAAAGTGACATGCACTTTCAAGCAATAATGTTTTCTTTGTTTGCACGCCAGAGATTCCAATTCAAATACCGTAGAGTTTTGGACTCCAAAAGAGATATGGGCTCACCTGGATTGAAAATTTGGCAGAGAAAATGAAGGACTTGGTCCCAACCCATTCGAAAGAAAACAAGGTGATGCATTCGCTCCTCTTGATGATCTCTCAGATCATGCACCAGTATCATCTCATATTAAAGTTGCTAACAAAGAACTTGCAGATTCTACACTCATGCTCAAACTTTCTTCTCTTTCTGTGCCAGCTCACACTCTAGATATTGCAGAAGGTCCTAAATCCTCTCTTGCACCAGAGTCTGTTGGTTTGCATCATGATCACATGATTATTTCGAAGGTCAAAACAACTTTTGAAGGTAATTCATTCGCTCTTCTCCAGCTAACTCCTCTTTTATACTACTATATGATCATAATTCCATGCTTTCAGAAGGTCATTGAAGAATATGGCCATTGCCATTCGCTTGGGATAATTTCTCATGCATCTACTGGTTTTGATCTCCAATCTCATGGTTCAAAGGAGATCTCAAGAAACCATGATTCAAGTCTTGGATCTAATTTGGATTCTAAGCAATTACTGCTTGGGATAATTTCTCATGCATATGATAGTTTTGATCTCACCCCTGCTAGTTCAAAGGAGATATCAAGAAACTATTTTTTAAGTCTTAAATCTGATTTTGATTTCAAGCAAACATGTAATAGTTATTTTTGGCATAATCTCACCCATGGTGGTTCGAAGGAGAAGACAAAAGACTATATGCACTTTCATAGATTTGATCCTACCTCAGCTGATTCGAATCACAGGTTCAAGGATCATTCTCATACTGTTGGATTTGTTCTCATCACATTCGATCTGAAGAGCAAGTACAAGCACATGCTTTTTGAGCATGATCCACTTCTTCCGAAGAAGAAGATACCTCCAGACATATGACCAAGCATCACACATGCTTGAGTTTGGAGCATTTATTTTTTATGTGTGCCTTACAGTCTATTTTTTTGAGGAGGGGGTATGTTTCCCATGAAATTTTCCCATTTCCTTGGTTTATTGATTGTTATTATTCATTTTATTGGGTGACCTTTGGTCTTAGTTACCAAGGCCCAGGATGGATTAAGGGGGGGTGTTAGGATATTCCTATACTCCATCCTAGTCCCACCAGTATTTTGATCATTTACATTTTCAGTCATGCATGCACCTTTAGGGTTTGCATGCATTCTAGGGTTTGCATGCATTTTGCATGCATCCCAGTCATCAGTCCAGCACCTAGCCCTCAGTTAGCCAGCCCCTAAGAGATTCTCACTATTCAGTTTTAGCCTCCAGTTGCTTAATGCGCCCTTCTTCCTTGATTTTAGGGAGCAACTCACCCTTCTTCACCTACCAGTCTAGTTGTCACCCAGTTACACTCAGTTACACTTAGTTACACTTAGTTACACTCAGTTACAGTCAGTTGCACTCAGTTACACTCAGTTACATTGAGCTACACTCAGTTACACCTACCAGAGTTAGTTTGACTGATGGTTGACAGTTACTTGAGCATTGATGACTCCATTGATGATGATGAAGACTTCCAGTTGTGCTTCGATGATCATGAAGACACCTAGTTGTGCTCCGATGACACTCTATTGATCTTATGATCACTCTGAGAGGCTAATTCAAATTTCCACCTTAGGCATTCGAATCCTCTCTACCATTGTACTATTTATTTGTCCATACTGTCATTAATTAATTAGTGTGTGTGAAGTATTATTGCTTCTATCTGAGTTCTACTGTACCATATTATTATGTTGCTCATTATACTGTATTGTTCACTATTCTTCTATTTTCCTGCTTAATCATAATTACTCTTGTGAGTTATACATCATCTCTTAGATCTGCTGTGAGGATTTTCACACTAATAGTCTGAAATGGAAAGCTTTGAAGACAATGAACTTACCCTCGCAAGTGATTAAGTGAATGATAATGGTCAAAAGATCTAAGTATTCCGTCTTAATCCATTATCTGTGGAAGCCTTTGGTACCAATAATGTGTTGAAAATTGGGCTTGAGGGAAAACTGGTGAGATGCTCATGGAAGAAACAAATGCTTATGCCAACGGGAACCTTCCCTGGGCAGTTTCGTGGCTAATGCTATTGACTCTTCTGTTACGAAGAAAACAAGATGGCCAACCTTGGCCATCTTTCCATCGAATCCTTTGGAAAACAATAATTAAATTTCATGGTCATGGCCTTGGAGAAGGCCGAGAAATGAGCTCCAACTTGCTTGAAGGAATGACCCACAACATCTTTTAAACTTAGGGATGCGAAGGAGATCTTGGTAGCTACTAGGCTTGTAACGGTTAGGCATTGCTGATAGAGGATGGGGGATGCAAATGGATAGGTACAGGGGTGCAAGGAATTTGCAGAGGACGCAGCTTACTTAAAAAAAAAATGAAAAAATGAATAGAATGAGAGAAATGCACATAGTCATCGATTTAAATTAAGGTCTGTTTGGATGGCTGAATGGTCGTAGATGAAGCATGCTTGAAATATTACGCTTGTCATTCGAAAATCAAGTGCCCGCACAGGAGTGCATGAATTCAATGGATGCGTGTTGCTATAATATATTCAACCATGTCCAAAGCCAAGCTTTGGACAGGTTGAATGTGATTCACGTAATGGGATATATTACACATGGGAGATCATAAAGATTTTATCCATATGCTTGGCAAATCGTATGACATTTAGGATCATGGCGGTCATGCAATGATTAAAAAAAAATCATAATGATACATGATTCATTCGTTTTAACAAAGACATGATGGGTAAGGGGATGAGACCATGTATGAAATTGACGTTTGATTGGTCCCTGTCATCATTGGTTAATCAGAATTTCAAATATCTAGGCATGCTATTTGATATTTATACAAAATACAAGCTAAGATTTCATTCAGCACTTCATTCAGAACGTTGTTTATTTGTTGCATCTGTCACCTCATTTGATCCATCATTCAGCTTTTCATACAAACTTTTGTCTATACAAGATCTTATTGCTACTGCTGACTAGAACTGATTTTTGCAAGGAGTTTCTGAGGCTATTAGTGCACAGAAGATGCTGTAAACTTTGCTTTCTAAAACTTTTAAGTCATGTCCTTTTTTATTTTTCATTGATTAAAATAATTTGCCTTCTGCTTTTGCATTAATCTTGCAAACACCTATCACTTTTCAGAGATAAATAAACCATTTTTTTCATAAATATTAGAAAGTAAAAACAGTTCTTAAACAGTTCTAATCCTCTGCCAAACCAAAGATATGGTGTGTCCTCAAGCCAACAAAGAAAAAGTGTAAAATATTCAGATTATTTTCTTTTTAAGATTTTACCGATAGCTTAAAATGTTGTAATAATTTTTCACAAGAAAATGAAATATTAACTTACTAACTGTAGATGATTCAGATATGTACATTCATAAAAAAGAATACAACAGTGCTTAAAAGGACCATATGAAGAAATGATAGTAAAATTTGATATAAAAGATGCCGTAGGAAAACTAGCCATTCATGACTGATTTTAAAGATCTCTTGTCATCCCAATATATAGATAAGGTGCACCGTAAAGTTTGTGAGATTTTTATAGTTATAGGTCCCATTTCTAGGATAATCACATCCTAGGTATTGTTTGAATTGGATGACAAGATCCAAGTTCAACTTACAGTCATTCTCTAATGACAATATAAATAATTGGCCCAAACATGTGCTTGTATACTTAGGTTTCTTATATATATGAATCATGTGCATAGTGATGCATTAACCAAATCTCTTTTACCCGATATTGACCCACTGCCAGCAGGCCTATTCAACACCTCGATGGGTTTATATTGGTACCATGCAAGCATAGCCCCATTGCCAGCAGGCCTGTTCAGTACCTTGACGAGTTTACTTGCATTTACCTAGCTTCCTTGTTTAAGATTTTACTTAGCATGGACCCGCTGCCAGCGAGTCTGTTCAGTACCCCGACGAGTTTGATTCGTATAATGATGTAAATATATATATAGATAGATAGATATTTTAAGGAATCCGGTTGGCACTAGAGTGTGCTAAGACTGCTAAACAAATATTTCAAAATATTAGAATGAACCTTATGAGCAATTCTATTTATAATGGCCCAGATTAAAGATCATGTCAAAAGATAATAACTTAAAGTTGTTCTTTGATCTCTATCTATCTTTTTCATAAGAAATCAGTAATGTTCCCCACAAAAATAAAAACATCATTCACTTTTGAGCTACCTTTAAAAGATGCTTTAAGAGACAAGTTTTAATAATGAGTCTAGGATGAGCTAGTAATCCATAGGTATAGAATGATACTTTTTGAAGATCATAGTGATTTAAAGTTGGTCTTTTAAGCAACTGTTCTAATGATAAATCAGAAATGTACATGTCTGAATCAAATACCATTTTCAAAATCATAAAAGAAATAGTTTGAAATGACATAAAGAACACTTTATCTTTTCGCTAATAAAAAATTGAAAAATACGGGGTTAGGATGTATTGTGAAAACAAATTAAGCACTTCCCCTTTTTTTCAAATAATATCGCATGAGTGGATAAGGTTCTTGTGATTAAGCTGCAAAACCATTTGTTAGATGATCTTGATATATTCAAAACAAAAGCATATGTACAAGGAAAAATATGTAAAATTTTCAAAATTAACGAAGGGAAAAGAGTCTTCATGTTTTAATTGACAAAGTTTTATAAACTAATCATGATAAATTCCTGTAAAAGAATGCAATCAGTTGTTAGAAATGACTCTTTATTATTGAAAATAAAATAACATATTTACATATATATACAAAAGAAAATAACCCAAAACAATTCAAGAACCAGGGGAAGGAGGAATGGCTTCCTCTTCTACTAGCTCCATTTCCTCCCGTTGTAAGGCATTCTGCACAAAATCTTGTTTAGATATTGGTTGATGATAAAGTCTAAGTCTGTGACCATTTACAACAAATGGAATTTGAGAATCATCAATTGTCTTAATTTTAACAGATCCATTATCGAAAGCTGTAACAATTCCATATGGATCCATCCAACGAGTAGTTAATTTACCTTTAAAGTTTTTGTACCTAGAATAAAAAAGTAATGCCCAGTCTCCTATTTTGAATTGTTTTCGTTTAATGTATCTGTCATGCCATTTTTTGCGTTGGTTTTGCATTAAGATTGTGCATTGAATAAAATCTTTCCTAATCTCATCTAATTCATTTATCTGTAGAATTCGTTGTCTCTGTGCTTCTTCTAAATTCATTCCTAATTGTGCAACCATACGAAAGGTTTTGACTTGGAATTCGATAGGTAAGAGAACTTGTTTACCATAAACGAGTTCATAAGGTGTATGACTAGTAGTGTTTCTCCAAGTTATTATGTAAGCCCATAAGGCCTCTGGGAGCCTATCTGCCTAGTCCTTGTGGTGTAACTAAATGGTCTTGGACAGGATAGCCTCCAATAATTTGTTTGTGATTTCTACCTAACCATTTTCCTACGGATGATATGGTGAATATTTGCAGTGTCTAATACCATATGTATCAGTAAGTTCTTTCATTAGCTTGGAGGTAAATTGAGATCCTTGATCGGTTACAATTTGCCTAGGTACACCAAATTGGGTAAATATTTCTTCATATATAAACTCTACCACTAATTTCTCTGTGGCTCGGAACAAAGCTTTGGCTTCTACCCACTTGGTGACATAATCTGTATAGACTATAACGTACTTTTTCTTACGAGACATAGGGGAAATTGGTCCAACAAAATCTAAAGCCCATTTTTCAAATGGCTCAATCATAACTTGGGGTTGCAAAGGCATCTCATCAGATGGCTTAGGTCTACCCATTCTTTGGCAACTGTCACATCCCTTGACATATTTGGCAACATATTTGAAGATGCTTGGCCAATAACACCCAAAGTGCAACACTTTGTATGTTTTTCTCTTATCATAAAAATGTCCACCGCAAGGTCCACCATGACATGCATGAAGGATCTCTGCCATCTCATCCTCTCATACACATCATCTAATAATAAGGTCAGGACTGGTACAAAAAAGATCATTATCCACCCAAGAATAATTAGAGCTTTGAACTATGATCCTATGTTTCTCAGGTGGAGAGAGATGGTTAGGTAGATTTCCAGTTGCTAAATAATTGGCTATGTCTACAAACCAAGGGGTTCGAAAAGACACAACGAACAAATGTTCATTGTTGACACAAGGTCTTTCGACAGGGGTTCACTTTGTCGTCAAAAACACCAACAACCCCTTATTCACCGGCCCAGAAAGGAGTTACCCTTCCCAGCAACACCTACAAAGCAGGTGAGGTCTCACCCGAGGTGGATAAGGGTGCTGCAGGAACCAAGCTTCCAGAGTTATGAAGAAGATACGTGTGCATTAACCAAAGATTACAATATTCACCGTAGTCTACTAATCAACTATTCGCATCAAAACACATTAGCATTAACCAACAACATATATTCACATAAACCAACATAGAACATTTAAATAACCCATTATCGCATCATAGCATAACACCAGAATTCACAACCGAACATCTACATTCATTAACATCTGCGGAAACAAATGTCACAGAAATAGTCAAAACATGATACCGCAGTTACAACCAAATGCAAAAGATCGCATTAATCTCCTAAACTCAAATTCCCTTAGGCTTACAATATACTTCTATTTGTATGCTTCTATCCTATTACAAAATGGCCCATTTTGGCTGACTTAGCAATTAAATATTCTAAACTATTCTTGCGCTTCCTTAGACTTCGTGGTAATTCCTTCTTTCACAAGATTTGGCTTTCATGCCTGTCAGCTTTCGCACTTCCTGTGGATCTATCCCATGCCAACAGGCCCCCAATACAAACTTGTGGCTCGCCCTGAGCCACCTCAGCCGGACTCTGTTGTTTTGCACCTGCCTTGTACTGTGCTCGGTCTTTGAAACTATTCTTACTATCTGGAACTCGCTGTTGTGTTTTTCCTATCTCCATTTGTCTATCACTGGTTCACTGTCATGTACTTCTTGCACTCATCTACCAGTCTCTTGGAACCTTGATCATCTACCTCTCCAGATTTTACTGGTTCATTCTTCTGTTGTTCTTGTCGGAACCGAAGGTTATTAGTGTCTCTAAGGTGGACAATAGGCCGATTGCTCCGGCACATTTGTTTCGTGCCTTGGATTTTCTGCTACTAGGGTCAGGTGGCTAGCCCCCCTATTCTTCTAGTGTTCACTGGACCCATGAAGCTTCGAACTACCAACACATACTTAGACATCTCGGGTGAAACCTTGTCGTTCTGACACCCAATTGTCCGGCTTCTTTCTTGTCAAGGCGCTCATGGACACTCGTCGTTCGGGACCGTAACACCCCTGGGGTGCTACCACATGAAATGAAGTGAATCATTTCCACAACCTCCTTGGAATTCCTAACTTATGCAATAACCTCACTAACTGGCAGCATGGTTCTCTTTTGTTTGTTAAATGCGCTTGTGCTTGTTTGAACCCCTGGTGCCTATATTTATGCATTCTCATTATTCAGGGTTTCTTCCCCAAAATTTCCTTTGTGAATCTACTTGCCTCATGCACTGATTCAGTCATCATTTCTCCTGCGTGTGATTACCAGGCGTCCTACGTGCGTGGTGGGTGATCGTACTGTTCCCATCGGTTCTTTGTGTCATCCCCATGCGATGTATAATTAGTGGTGCTAGCAGCCATGCTGCTACCGTGTATTCATACGTTCCTGGCATCGGCGATGCTTCTGGCCATTCAATCATCATTTCTGTCCAACAGATCTATCATCTCTGCCCATTCTGTCTACTGGTTGGTTGGTGTTGATTTGATGGGGTGGTAATCCGCCTGCTATCGCAGTCACAACGATCCCACTTTTCCTTGTGCGCATCCCTCTTATGTGATACCTCTTTTTTTTTTTTTTTTACTGCTGTGTTGGATCACAACAATAGAGATTTAGCCTATTTCCGTTCACCATGCGAGGAAACAATACACCATCTAAGGTTTGTAGCTGCATTGCACCACTGTTAATGAAAAAATTGATGATATAGGGTCCTAACCAGTGTATTTGTAATTTACTCGAGTGTTTTGTGAACTTGCTGTCATATAGCAACACCGTGTCACCTTTCTGAAAGTATCTCTGCTTAATGTTATGGTCATGCCATGCTTTTGGGCGATCCTTTTCAACTTGCTGATGGAATCCTGCGATGAATCAATCTTCTTCTAAGTGTACTAATTGTGCTAGTCATTCTTCCAACCCACTGTCATCGCTCATGTCTGTGGCGATTGCAATACGCAAACTTGGAATGATGTATTCCATTGGCATAACTACTTCTTATCGTAGACCAGTTTGAATGGAGTTTGGCCAGTTAATCGCTTGCATGTGGTTTGATAGGCCCAGAGGATCGCTGGAATTTTAAGGTCCCAATCATCTCGATTTGTGTTGCATACCTTTGTGAGTGTGTGTTCCAGGATTTTTTTGAATGCTTCTACTGTCCTGTTTGCTTGAGGGTGGTAGGGAGTACTCTTCTTATGCTGAACTTGAAAATCCTCCATTAGTGTTGCGATTGTCTTGTTCACAAAGTGTGCCCCTTGATCGCTTAGTAAAATATTTGGGCATCTTAATCGGGTGACCACGTTGTAGAAGAGGAATCTGGCAGTCGTTGATGTGGTACAATCCTTAACTGGCGCAGCCTCCACCCAATATGTCAAATATTCTGTTGCATTTATGATGTATCGTGATCCAGTGCATTTTCCTAGAGGTTAATGTGCCCTACAAAATATACCGCCCATTTGTCCAATGCTTGCAACATAACCTGGGGTACTAATGGAATCTCGTCCCATCTCAATGGTTTCCCTATGCATTGACAGACGTTGCAGGTTTGGGAGGACATATAATAGCGCCTTGGGAGATCTGTAGATAGTCTTGCAAGGTCTTGCCACTGGCATATAATAGCTCCTTGGGATATCTGGCAGATGCTCTTTCGAGGTTTTGTCCTATGGCATATAATAACACCTTGGGAGATCCGATAGGTTGATTTGTGTGCTTGTAATAAGTCCTGTGATGCTCTTGCAAGGTTTTTCCATGACCACATGTAATATCGCCTTGGGAGATCCGATAGGTTGGAATGTGTTCCCGTAATAAGTCCTGGGATGCTCTTGCAAGGTTCTGTGGTGACCACATATAATATCTCCCTGGGAGATCCGATAGGTTGAGCTGTGTGCTCGTAATCAGTCCTGGGATTCTCTTTCAAGGTTTTGTGGTAGGGTCACATGTAATAGCTCCTTGGGATATCCGATAGGTTGGGCTATGTGCCCATAATAAGTCCTGGGATGCTCTTGCAAGGTTTTGTGATGCACATAATAAGTCCTGGGATGCTCTTGCAAGGTTTTGTGATGCACATAATAAGTCCTGAGGATTCCACAGTATGGCCAGTGATGACAAAGACCTATAGGTGGTGGGCCTACATCCAGTATGAAAAAGGACTGGCTCTGTAGAACTTCCTATGACGAGTAGAGTCAGAGATTGGTTGAGATAGCAGCAACAGTGACGATGATGATGACGATGATCCCAAGAAGAATACTTGTCTAGCAGAACTGTGTCGAGAAATACCTTCCTAGTTAAGAGGGAGTGTTGATGTATATGTAACTTCAGAATGTATTTCATCTATGTATTTCATATATATTTATTGTACCCTTATAAGAGATGTGTTATTCCTCTATAAGGAAGTGTTGTCATGTGTATTGACAAGTGTCGCAAGTGTGTGTACTTGTTGATGGGTTATTAGACCACCATGTGTGGGGTCGGCCTTGAAATATATATTATATTGTGGATGTACCTAGCTAGACAAGTCAGCCCCATAGTGTAACTGGACAAACATGTTAAGTATAAATAGAGATCGGGAGATCTCTATTTGGATCACTCAAAAACTCATACTTCTCTGACTCAGAAAGTGGCGCACTAGTGAGGAGGAGGATCATCTGCTACTAGGAGACTATCTTAGTGTATTTTGGTTGTACTTTGGTTGAGCCATTGCTCTCTCTATCTATGAGGAAGTTGTGGGGTTTTTCACCTTAGGGTTTTCCCCATGGAAACTTTGTGTCTCTTGTCTCTCATGCTTTTGATTCTTGTGATGCTTGACATGTTTGATATGATTGTTATGCATTGATATACTGTACATGTTATTCTCTCAGTAAAGATCCTAGAGTATATTGAATTAATGCTCAAATTTTAACATTTTTGAAATGATTCATCTCTGTTTTATCCTTCATTTCTTCTAACTTTTTCATTTTGTCTTCAGATTCTTCACAGCTCATCTTTTTATTATTAAACCCTGACGCAAGTTTCTCATGATAACCAGACATTTTCTTGGATGATTCTCCAACTTCTATACCTGAGAATACTGAAGTAGTATTTTCTATTTCAAATGTCTGAATATGGCCCTTAGGGATGATTTTTGGAACTTTTCTGAGACTCTGTTCAATATTGTTTAAAACCTGATGCACAGTAGATTGTAATTTCTTAGATCTCTTGTCTTCTTCGTCCTCTATAGAAGAATCTTGTAAGTCTATGACTTGATCTTTTTTGAATTTTGGATTTAGCAATGCTTTCATATTCATTCTGAACTAGTTAACAGGTCGAGTTTTGGGTCTAGAATAGACCTTATTAGGTTCAAATATTTTTCCTGTATGCTCTGATAATTCATCAAAACAACAAACCCCATCAGGTTCTTTAATCTCCGTTTCATCTGCTAGACTCATGACAGAATTGTCATTTTTGGGCACCTCCATTTTACTAATCTTTTCCTGATCTTCCATGTCATTTTCTGGTTGGGGATCTTTCTTTTTGCTGCTAGAACATTCCTTGGATTTTCTCTTAGACAATTTCAACTTTTTCTTACCCTTGATTTCTACCAACTCTCCTTTAAAACCCGACCAAAACAAAAAATATGACCAAGACTTTTTCCCTTTTCTTAATTCTTGTTCAATCAGTAACTTAATTAGACCATGATGAAATATATTATGACTATCAGAGCTGGGGTGATTTCGAACCCTAGAAGACATTTTTCCTAGACTTTTGAACAAGAAAAATGGGAGATTCAAATCTTTGATACCTAAAACATGTTGTAGAAGCCTCATATGATACCTATAGATGGTTGCAAATCTTCCCTCGCAGGTGATATATCTTTGTATGATATATAAGATATACTGCCACTGCCCTGTAAGAAAACCCTAGGTATACCTTGACTCCAATCCAGATCTTGATGTGCTGGAAGAAGGTATTGGTTGTAATCCTCATGAATGGTTTGACATTTATACCATTTCTCTTGTACAAGGATTACACCAATAGCTTGATAAATTGACAACTCTGTCACATAAAATTTAAGCATACCAATATTAACTGTTGACCCATCGAAATTTTGGCAGAAATCCCTTGAAACGTCTTCATGATCATCACCCATCTTTTCAAACATAGTAAACCATCCTCTTTCTTTGAGTTTTTCAGTAGCCATGGAAAAATCTTCCATCCACTCCACGCTTCTAGGTTCAATTATGAGCAAGTGGCCACTCGGCCGAAGCTTCTTATGTTCTTCCATAACTGTAAACGTGACTGAGGAAGCAATGCTTGAAAAAGAGCTTTGAGGAAAGATTTCCTGAGACCCTAACACCATAATACCTCAACTTTTCTGAGCGAGAATTGATTTATCAATAACAAGTAATCATGGGAAGGAAATGGGGTTTCATTGCAGTACTATTCAGGACCCTTGATGATCCTAATCATAATTCCTTCGTAGCATTTCAAACTTTCTACAGAGTACAGTAGGTAAGATGAATAATCACATAGCATCGTGGCTTCAAACAAATGTTACAATCATGGCATCGATGAAACTAGATGTCATTGCTCAAATCAATCATCAATTCCAAAATTTCACTTAATGCAATAATGGCACCTGCAAAATATTAATGTTTGGCAAGCTGGCAGCGTACCCACTCTTTTGAATAATCATCACATACTATCAGTTCATATGAAATATATGCAAAGCAAAAACATTTTGAATGAAATTGAAAATGTCCTATAGGAGCATAGGCTAAAATCTAAATATTGTAAATACTCAGAATATTAAAAACATGAAATCAAAAAATAAACCAAAAACTTTAGAAAAATGGGATGAAAACAAAAGGCTTAAAAGACTTTTAAGGTATAAACTATCCTAAGAACTAAGGCAATAGACCTAGGTCAAACATTGGCTCCAACTGGGGGATGGAATTTCCCTGAGATTTGCCAAGAACTGCAGTCCATGTGCCTTATTTATTAGTCCATTGGGTTATGGAGTCTTATTAGAACAAACTGAAGCCTGATGATATTTACAATGTGAAAAATCCTCTTGATATCTTATTTGGTATAAAAATGCTTCAGAAACCGTCCATTGACAGGCCCTACTAACTCATCACCTTCCAAATTCTGAAGAACAAAAGTATTATTTTCCAAACTTCTCACAATTCTGAAAGGACCAAGCCATAAGTGATCAAAATTACCATGCTTTGATTTATCATCTCTTCTTGCATCCCATCTAAGCACCAAATCATTTGGTAAGAAATTGTTTTCTTTGACCCTTTTATCAAAACTCTGTTTTATTTTGTCTTTGTATAATTGAGTTTTTTCAACAAGTAGTTCTCTTTCTTGCTGGAGCTCAATCATCTGAAAAATTCTACGTTGTATCTGATTAGGTTCTTCAAAGTCATCTTGCATAAATTCCATAACAGGAAGAACTAATTGCGCAGGAAAAATTGCCTCAGTCCCATACACCAACTGAAAAGGAGAAGTTCCAATAGCCTTTTTTGTAGTAATACGATCAGCCCAGAGAGCATATTTCAGTTTACTATCCCATGCTTTTTTATTTTCAGACAACAATTTTTTGATACTGTTTATAATGTTTTTGTTTGTGGATTCTGCCAAAGCATTACCTTGTGGGTAATATGGAGTAGAGTGTTTTAACGAAATTCCATGTTTTTGGCAGAACTGGACCATTTTATGAGATTTAAAAGTAGGGGCATTATCTGTGAGTAGCTTTCTAGGGAAACCAAATCTACTGAAAATGTTCTCCTCCAGAAAATTAATTATGACTTCATCTGATGCTCTTCTGGTAGGAATTGCTTCTACCCATTTTGTAAAGAAATATGTGGCTGCCAAAATATATCTGTGTTGTCCACTAGAATGGGGATTAATTTTCCCTACAAAATCTAAACCCCACTAAACAAAAGGAGCTTCAATTTAAATAGGCTTAAGAGGTAAAGAAAGCAACTTTTGTTTACCTGCAAACTTCTGACATTCCACACAAGCTTATACATGAGCATAAACATCTGAAAACATTGTAGGCCAGTAATAACCTGCTCGCAAAATTTTAAGGGCAGTAGCCTTCCAATAACGGTGTCCACCACAATTTCCTTCATGCATTTCAATTGTAACAGCTTTAGCCTCTTCTTCATCAACACATATGAGAAGGATTCCTATAGGATCTTTCCAGAACAGATTCTTTTCATGGATATAGTAATTTATGGCTTTTAATTTCAAAGATCTGAATTTTCCTTTCTAAATCAGGTGGAGGATGTAAAAACAAAAGAAAATACACTATATCACCATACCAAGCTGAATCATTGTATTTCTGGAAAATCTGTGCTTTTTCTTCCTCATGTTGGAGTTCGTCTTCTTCAAATATTTCATCTGAGACCATATTCAAACCTAATGCTTGACAATTAGATTCTGCGAGTAATTTTGCTAACCCTTGACCTTTTACTAGTTTAGTTGGCTTAATCTCAATGTCATATTCCATTATCTTGGCAATCCAACGACCTCTCTTTCCTTCAGAATCAGGCTAAGTCAAAATTTCTTTTACTGTTGTATTAGGTACATATGACAAAATTTTGGAATGCAACAAGTAAATCCTGAAAAATTTAAGTGCTTTGACAAGTGCATAAGCCTGTTTTTCCAAACTTCTATACTTATGTTTTGAATCCCTTAAGATTTTACTGAAAAATGAAATGGGTTGTTCCATACCTTCTGTATTCTTTTACAATAGTACAGCTGCTATACTATCTTCAGAAGCAAAAGAAAATGTAATGAAGTCTTTAGAGAAGTCAGGTCTTACCAGAACAAGAGCTTCTGTTAATGCTTGCTTTATCTTTTCAAAAGACAACTTTGCTTCTAGAGTCCATTTAACATCTTGATCCTTTCTAAGCATTTTAGTTATTTGCTTGACAATCTCAGCAAAATTTGGAATGAACCATCTGAGAAAATTGTTTTTTCCAATAAAGGACTGAATTTCTTTTTTATTCCTAGGAATAGCAATTTTCAGAATTGCTTTGACACGTTCTGGATCAATTTTGATCCCATCTGCCGATACAATGTGTCCAAGAAGCTTCCCTTGTTGCATGGCAAAATGAGATTTCCTAGGGTTTAGCGACAAACCATACTTTCTACACTTCAAAAAGGTTTGCTCAAGGTGCTTGAGATGATCCTCATCTGAATTTGAGAATATTGTTATGTCATCTAAATAGATTACCACAAATTTTTCCCTTTCCCCTACAAATGCTATATCCATATCCCTTTGAAAAGTTGTCCCTGCATTCATTAACCCAAAGGGCATTTTGTCATACATGAAGGTCCCCCATGGAGTAGTAAAAGCAGTTTTTTCTCTATCATCTGGGTGTAAAGCAATTTGTTTATACCCTGAAAACCCATCTGTAATGCCCATATTTTGATTCGGCATATTTATTAGTTAGACACACCATACTTTATTTCTTATATATTCTGTTGAACTCAGCTCGACTGAGTAAACTATATTGGACCTCATTATATGATGTTACTCTGTTTTATGATTTCACCATGATTATGATGTACTATGTTATGCGGTTATAATGTCATGATTATCATATGATTTCGTTATTTTACGATTACAGTATATGTTTATATGTTTTCATTAATGAAATGTGAAATATATGATTCGGTACGTGGATACCATCTTCTTATATGAATTATTGAAGTGTTATATGTCATACGCATCTATGATGAGCTAAAAAGGTTACATGAAATAAAATGATTTTTGATAACATGGATCAATTGGCGATCAATGGGAAATGCTTTCTATAAATTTGTATTTTGCAAAATAGTAACCTACAGGACACAAGGGCTATGGGATAGCTAGTTACTTGATCTGATATATATTGGAAAGGAAAAACATGTTCATACAGTAAACCTTAGCAGCGAAAATGATGATACAATAACACAAACTGATAATCCCGATAGCAGCAAAGTATGAGTTGATAAGGGCGTAGGCCCAGTATGTTGAGAGGGATGGATGTGTTTCCCACCCTATGTTTCCATGAGACCCGAGGTCGTGGGATGGCCGTGCTGAGACACGCTCCCCATGTTGTTGTGATGACGATGGTCGGATGCCTGCTAGGGGAGGATAGGTCCGCTGTTCAGCCGACGCTATCGCTCTCAAGTTCTATGTGGTCAGATCGGTGAGTCCGACATCCACTTTGGTACTAGCAGAGGAAGGATAGGGAGGATGTTGGACGTAGGTTATGATGGGAGGATGTGTTAGTTAGTACTGTTGAGGGTTTAGTATTCCTTGATTCCGAGTTAGTGGTAGTAGGTACCCTTCCTTGTACATGATTGATTAAACTAATGTAAAGATAAAGATAATGATGTGAAATCATAAAGAACTAACTGTTAAATAACTGAGAATGTTGAAGTAATTGTACTATATATATTATGTTTGTTCTTCTACATGGGGGTAAATACTACTATTAGTTAGCAGGTATGCATAGGCGGGATGGGGTTTGTCTATAGTACATTTATGATCTGTCCATACACTGGCCACGCATGCACACCTTCCACATGTACACTAGTATCGATATACAAACACTTAACATGTTGAATAAATGTATAAGTTGTCATAAGTAATTAGGTTAATCATGCATTGACCGAATTCAGATAATGAATATAAAGTTATTTAATATGTGTAAAACAAGTCAATTAAGCTATGTATTACTCGTTGGTAAACATCGTGATATACAATGGAGACAAGTGTCATCAGTTAACATTGTCGTGTGAGAATTGTTGTAAATAAGGTAATGGTACTGTCTAATTAATTAGTAAGATTGTTTAAGCACTTAAGGGTGCTTTGTTTAGAAGAACGACGATACTATGTAGATGTTAGGGTACTCATGTGATAAACAAATGATTTAACAGACATTTTTATTAAATTCACCATTTATTATTACTTCGTGGTGATTTAATTAATGTTATTACTTAATTAATGTTATTTTAATAATATTACTACCCATGTCATAACAATTGCAATATAGGTAAAAATGTAAATATTGATTAATAAATGATTAAAGTGTGATTATTTCCATTACTAAGTTAAAAATAATAGGATAACAATTTTTGGAATGAATGTGATGTAATATGGTTTATGTACTTATTCAATACGAATCTTGGAATTTAAATCTCAAGATAAGTGATCTCGACGGATGAGGTAGACCATTAAGACACATCATGTCCAAGTTGAAAAGGATCAACTATTTATATAATATTTTATTAATTACATTAATAACATTAAATGCAAAGTTGGCGAATAGACTTGTAATTAATGAAGCTTGTCCCGAATGGATAACCTTTGGGTAATAATTTCCACCGTAATAAATACTTACGACCGTCAATCAAAATCAAATAAATTTACCATGAGAGTAATTAATTATTCGGTACATTGAGTGTGAAAAATACATTTTTATAAAGAAACGTGTATGAATGAACTAGTGGAAGGAGTAAATGTTTGAGGGGCTCGAGAGGGGGAGTTTGGGGCAGTGGAGTAAGCCCAAGGTCTTCTCGAGGAAGGAACTGTATATAGAGGGGGAGAGAGTTGAAGGTAGGGGGATAGCTTGAAGTGGAGAGAAAGGTTTTGGGAACAGAAAGGAGGTTTGAGAACAGAAAAGTTTGGAGAACTTAAGTGAAGACTGCTCTCGGGATTATCAGATTGTGGGCTCGGGGGCTTGGAAATCCTTGATTTCCAAGGGCCAGCAAGATAATAGCTGGTCGGCAGGGTGGACACTTCATTTTGGCCGACTAAGAGGATATACAACCTGCTACAACCTATGGTATACTAGCATCAGCATCAGGTAATTCCCTTGATTATTTATTTTATTTAATTATTATGTGGAAACGTACTCTGAAACCTGCATATACCTTCTTACTGATATATTACTTATTACTGTGAAATATATTCTTATGTGAAAACCACAAATTGTTGAAGGAAAATATTCATATGTTAGTTATTCTTTTAAATACGATTGTATGATTATTGGAGACAACACAGTATACTAAACATCAGTTAAAAGCATAGAATTTTCATTAGAAATTTACTTAGTGCTCTGTTGTAAAAAACCAGAGCACTACACCATCTATCATTCACATTCTCTGTGCTCCAACTACCCTCTGCAATATCTGATGTATTTTAGGAACATGGTAATTATCTTTTAAAGAAGATCTGTTTAGGTTATGGAAATCAACACATAACCTAATTTCACCATTTTTCTTTCGCACAGGAACAAGATTAGCAACCCAAGTTGAAAATCGAAGAGGTACTATGATTTTTTCATCCAACAGCTTCTTCACCTCTTTCTCAATAACTGGAAATAATGCAAGATTAATTCTTCTGAGTTTTTTCCTAAATGGCTTCACATCTGGCTTTAAAGGGATTTTGTGTTGGATAATGCTAGTGTCATAGGTTTTGAGATCTTCATATGACCAAGCGAAGATATCCACAAATGTTTTGAGTAAGCTGATATACTTCCTTTTATTGTCTTCTGTTAACAATTTAGACATTTTAATCATCTTTGGTTGACTATCAGTTCCAATGTTATAGTCACCAACATTTTCTTCAGAAGATTGCATAATTGGTTTAGCTAAAGTATCATCTTTCAGGAATAATCTCTTTAGTGGAACCAATCCCTTAGGAATGAAATTTCCTTTGAGTTCAATGATTTTATGATCAGCAATTGATTGTTATGGGAAAGAAGAAGTTTCATTTATAACATCATCCTATTCTTCATAAATCTAGGAATTTGAGAACTCACGTGTTAATTCTAAAAACCTTTTGATCTCCATATCATCCTGAAACACTCTCCAATGCTTAATGTTATCTGGGATTGAAGGCCTATGACTTACTTCAATTGGATATCTGAGTTGAGTATTTTTTGGCACTTTAAAGAAAGTTGATGCTAATGCCAGAGTCTATTGTTTGATTTAGGTCTCTAAGAATAAATGAAATGTTAAATGCTAAGAAGAAATTATCCACTAGATCCAAAACTTCATTTCTATAAAATTTTAACAGTTATTGCTTTACCTGATATACATTTCTGACCTGCTGAACAACCAATTCGGAGTCGCCAAAAACAACCAACTGTGGAATTCCCAAATTTTTTGCAGCTCTTAATCCCAGTACTAAAGCTTCATATTCTACAATGTTATTGGTTGTTTGGAATTCTAGTTTATACATCAAACAAAAAATTTCTCCTCCTAGAGAGACAAGAACAATCCTAGCTCCTGCCCCATCCTTAGATGAAGAACCATCAAAGTACATCTGCCACAATTCATCTTGTTTTTAAATACTATGATGTACTGATTTTTCTTTTTCAACTTTCAGAGCACCAGATGTTTCTTCATTTAAATGCAAAATATATGATCCCAAGTCTTCTTCTACAACATATACTGGATGATTTGCTGGGTTATTGCTGTCACTTACTAAGTAGGCTAACTATACTTCTCTGTAAATCCTCCTTTGTTCTCCTCCAAAGATTGGAATGGTAGCATAGGATAAATCCATTTGTAAAGTTGCCTCCACTCTTTTTGCCCATGATCTAGAAAGTAACATACCAAACTTGGTTGTAATATCCGCAACAACCACATCCATCATGATGCTCTTCATAGGTAATTGTGTCAAATTGACAACAAGGTCTTTTATCACTCCTACACACTGAACTGCTCTTGAATCAAAAGCAAATAGATCATGATAAGGTCTAGTGATGCTCAGGCCAAGGGCTTCCATTACAGCTTTAGGAATCAGGTTGTGAGAAGCTCCAGAGTCCAATAAACAATTATGTAGTAATTGCTCATGAACTGTTAAGGTAACATAGGAAGGAGGAAGGGAATCTGATTTCTTTTCAACTTTGTCAGGTGAGGAAGAACCAACCAAAATGGTAGGATGCTCATCATGTAAATTTATGACATCATAAGGGATTTCATTAACTTGTGTTTTTAGCATCCTATAGGAAGGATCTCTAAATGATGGAATTTTCATAAGTTCTATCAAAGGAATAGGAATCTTCACTTTACTCAATTCATTTTCAAAGCTAAAACCTTTATTATTTTTATTAAATTCTTCCAATTCTGTAATCTTAGCTTTATCAAACCTGAGATTTTGCTTCTTTTCTAATGATGGATTTGGATTCTTCTTATTAGGAACAGTAATTTTCTTTTTGGGGATTTAAGAAAATTTTTTAACACCAGACCTCAGATTATAAGACTTTTTCGGATCTGTTTGATAGATATCAGCTGGAGAAGTATAAGAACCATCCATAATTTCAGAACTTTGATACTGATCTTTAGTGAGAAAATTCTCATATGACTCTTCTTAAATATGGTTAATATTTTGATCCAACTCTTCATATTCCAACTCCTCAATCTCCTCTTCTTCATTCGCTAAATTATTTTGAAAAGGGGGATGAACTCTTTGGTCTTCATTATTATTTATCTCTCTTTGCATGTCATTATTCCTCCTTTTCCTGGGCACAAATCTTGGCACAAAAGGTCGTCTGTACTGATTAGGATTTCCTTCTTGCAAAGGTCTACTTAGATTTTTATTATCCATTTCTAATCTATTGACTTTTGCAGACAAATTTTTTATTACCTTATTCATCTCCTCCACTTTGTCTGGTGACTTACCAATTGAAGCTGGTGGCATCTCTTTCTTTCCCTTTTTATCTTGGTTAAAGTATTCTGATTGTTCTTTAAGCTTACTTGATGCCAGCATGTTTGATTCTACCTCTAATGCAGCTTCTTGCATATTAAATAAAGTCATTGCCCTTCTCTCTCTCACATGCAACGAAAACTTAGAATCAAATGAATTTGCATAGGTAAGTTTAGCAGAGGTTTCTGTAGGCTTAATTTATGCTGGTATTTTGATGTACATTTTATTAAACCTTTTTGAGAATTAAGCAATTGGTTCATCCTTCTTTCTTTTCAGAGCCCCAAACTCAGTGATGTAATAAGGAAGATCTTTGGTATCCCCCCATCACTTCATGAACACTTCCTCTAATGCTTATATTCCATCTATTGATCCTGCAGGCAATTCTCTGAACCATTTCCTAACTTCTCCATTTAATCTTTGAACAAACATTCTCATCCATACATCCTGAGCTTCAATATTCAAATTATCTGCATACCTAAAGAAAGCATTCCAATGCTCTTATGTTGTTACCTCTCCTTGACCATTGAATCTAGGAAGATATTTTTGATAGTCTCCCCCAGGTAGAGCATGAAGAGGTTGAGGCATAACCAGTGGGGCATACTATTGGCTACTTTTTGGATAGACCCGGGTTTTAATGAGGCACAGCAACAAAACCCCTTGGTGCACTGGCCCTCTCGGAAACGAGCTGCGCAACAGCTCGAGGTCTCACTCAAAGTGGCTATGGGGGGCCTAAGGAATCAGGCTTCCTTTTCCTAGGCGACGCGGAGACTACGATCCTCTCCCTCTCTTTCGCCTTAAGAGGATTCCTCAAAGCGGAACGTCTTACCCTTTCGCTGACTTCTCAGTGCAACAGCGCTGAAGCTCACACTTACTAGCCTAGCTGCGCGGCATCTCCACTCCGAAACACGAGGCGATTACCCTCTGCGTCCAATACTGTGCCATTTCTGGCCCTGTGCCTCGGCGTAGCAACACACTCCTCAGTCGCCGCAGTGACAGCATTCTACAGATTCCTTCGACACTTAATGATTATAACTACCAAGGAAGCTTTGAGAACTTACTTAACATATTCATAAAGATAACGCAATGTTCATGTATACACAGATAGTGAACTAAAACATGCAATCACACAACATAGCATCATAACACGAGAATTAGGTAGTTCACCTCCACGGGGAAACCACGTCCACTGGAAGTGTCTCTTATATTAATCAGAAATGGAATTACACAATATGCTGCGCACACAGCTGCAGCCTTAGATCTTTCCAGGAAACTCCACGCACACAGCTGGGAGCCCTTCTCTAGATCTAGTCTCTTCCTCTACAGAGATTACAATAGTTCAGACGTCGACTCATACTGTCTGCAACTCAGTGACTAGATAACATATCTCAAACTGCTAGCCTACGTCTAACCCTCTTCCTTTACAATTACACATATATAGGTGGCCATGACGGTCACACCTTTACAAAACTGTGGGCCTTTCCCAGCAGTAATCCCCAAAAACCCTAACCATGGACATGGCTAGGTGTACTGTAGGCGCCGCTTGCAGTCACGTCGCCGCTTCCTGCAGGTTCCGTGACTTTCGGCGCAGATTGCGGGTATAGGCGCTGCTTCTTCATTTACTGCTCTTTGTCCTTCGCCTTCAATGCTTTGGTCCATTGCTCTTCCTTGATTAGAACAACCATAACTTCTATACTTAGCCTTAATGAGGGTAGCTGAGCCCTCTCTTCCGTCGCTTCATTTATTATGGTAGCTGAGCTCTCTACTCGGCCACATTCATTCTCCTTTGATGTGTGCGTGCGAGCTCCGCGAATTCCGGTCCATAATCTGCGCTGAGCTCATCCATCTGGCACCGTACTGCGCACCATTTACTTCTACCCAAAAATTGGTGCTTATTCAAAATTAGCACTTTCCCTTCAACACTTGTGCTTTTTTCCTCAAAATTCACAGCTTTACCATAGCTGCGGCCTAGGCTCCAACATGCCCCTAACACTTACTTGTGGCTCATCCTCGAGCCACTCGCACTAGCGTGTGGTCACTTTACTTGCGCATCTGCTTTTGCTTGGGTCTCAGCAAATGTTTTCTTCCACTGCGCAATAGCTGAGTCCATTTCATCGACGCACTCCACAACTGTCTGCACCATTTCTGCAGTGGCTTCGTCTTCAATTATGCCATCAACCATCTATTGAGATTCTGCAATTTCTTTAATCTTTACCTCGGCTTGGGCAGCAAGTTCAGCATACTCATCCATAAATGGCTGAATGCTGTTGGTGAGTTTAGCATCTTCATTCCCGAGCTTGTGCAGTTGTTGTTGTATTCTGTGCACTTCGCTCATTTTCCTCATTTTTGCTAAGCCTTCTAATGCCTTAGCTTCTTCAGTCAGAACAGTTAGGGACTATTCTACTACTTGTACTTGTTCTAAAAGATCGACTTTGAAAGGGAGCTTCTCAAGCTCAGTCCAAGCCTCCATAGCTTGGGTCATCAGGTTCTCAGCTTCATCTGCTCTGCCCTTCATTTGTGTGGAAGCTCTGCGCAGTGCTTCAAATTGTTCTTGCCTATCATCTGTAGAGTGCGCTGCAACATGAGCTTCCAACTCGACGATCTGCGTTCTATGGTCTTTTGCCATAACAACTATTTCCTGCTCTAGGGCTTTCATTCTTTCACCAATAATTTGAACTTTATCAACCAGAGGAAGGTCTGGTTGAATCTCGCAGGCCGGCAGCTCCTGGGCAATTTCATCAACTATGTTTCTTATCCCAGTGTCTTGTGCCTCATAAATTGCAAGTTTCTCAGAGATATTCTTGTAGCCTGCCTTCATCTCTATCTCCTGCGATTGCAGTCTTTGGTTTGCATGGAATGTGGAGAGCTCTCTAGCTCTCAGCTCGATAGAGACCTCCTCTTGCACTAACTGCAAGGTTTCTATCGGAATCAAAGACAAATTTATTTCAACGGGCCCAACTGCGCTTACCTGCATTGCAGCCAAAGGATCCGGAAGTGTCATGCTTGTAGGCGGGATGTGCACAACAGTATGCCTCTCTGCAAGTACTTCAACTCGCTTGGTACTTGTGGTTGCTTGTGGTGCCTACGAAGTAGATGCTGGCGCATGGGTCTACGCAACTCTTCCTGTGAGACCTTTTAATTCCACGAACTGTAGGTCCAAAGCACTTCTGATGTGAGCATGCGCGGTCCGCAGCTCACGAAATTGCTCCTTCAAGTACTGGTCGATCCCCGAGGCAATGGTCTCAGAGGGATGCGACACCTTTTGTTTCTTGGTCGTTGGTTTTGTTGAACCTTCATCACTTCTTTGCTCAGGCGCTTCCTTGCCCATATCCTTCTCTTGCGCCGCAGGAAGTGGCATCGCGGATGCGATTTCGACGGCCTCCCTCTATTCATCCGACCAAGACTTGATAATTTCTTCAACATCTTCAGTGGTCATCCTGTAAAGGCCTATGGCCCATTCTTCTTGAATGCCGCAAGGGCGGACGTAAATTTCATGCAAGTTGGCGGAAAAAACCAACTTCCCTTCATATATTTTTGCTGTCTCCTCACTCAGCCTTGGCATTTCCTGAATGGCATTTTTGAGGAGATGGTAGTATTCACAAAATATAGCGCGGTTCATCTTGCGCTTCGCGGGATTGCTAGAATCCCATAGGTTGACATAGCGCATGCCTGCAACCTCTCCTGCGCAGCGCGGAAGGAACTGAGTGTTGGGGGGCTCCTTCCACCCGACCAAGGTGCATAAAATTAAAAGCCAAGAAAAATGGAACATCTGACCGGGGGTTTCTTGGACGTTCTGGCAGTCTTCCAAGAAAGAATTGAGGAGGAATAGAGACCAATTGTACTGTTCTCCCTCCGCAGCTGTGATAGCGAGCTCCACGATAGCACCAATTACTTTTTTAGGTCTGCACTTTGTGAGAAGTTTTCCTGTAAGCAGACTACCAGTGAATCTAAGTGCTTCATCCTCAACGATTGTGAGGTCATAAGCCCGACCTCCTCTTGTCAATTTGTATTTATGCACCAACTGTGTAGCCAATTTTTTGTCTTTGTCCTTTCCAACAAAATGAATATTGGGGTCCTTACCAACCTTAGACAGGTCGGTAATGCAATGAATCAAGTCGACGTTCAAATTGATTGGCCTCCCCAGCCAAAGGTAACCACCATGAACGTAGGATAGCAGTGCTTTAACAACTGCATTGACTTCATTGCTACGCCCGAAGTGTGGTAGCTTCAACAAGTTCAACAGTCTAGACTTCTCTAAATTTGCTGCGAATTCCTTTGGGACGAATTCATAAACTTTTCTGGTGGGATTGTGGACTACCGTCAAATAGCGATCTGGCGCAAACTAAGGATATGTTCTGTAGTCTCCCAAGTTGAAATCGGAAAACTTAACCAGTGGAAGGTGTCCAAGCAGGGACCCTTCTTGTCACACGCCTTCCGGCAATGGTGGCAGCGGAATCGGATACTTTGCATTCTTTGGAATATGCACCTCTGGTGCATCATCTGGACGCGGCGGAATGTAATTCACCATAGTGGCCAACGGCTCTAGAATGGACTCATCCGGCTACTGCGGCTGAGACGCCCTCGTTCCTAGAGATTGTCTGGGATCAGTCCAACCAGGGTGCATGTAAGCCGAGGTCGTCGCCGGGGTAGTCATGCCGAAATCTAAGCCTCTGCGCTTAAATTGATGAATAATTTCTTCAGTGGACAGGTTCTCATCGTGAACCGGTATAGACAACAAGGACTTGAATAGACAAATGGTGGAACAACGTAGGATACAAATGCTGAAAACAAAGGAAGCACTCTACACAACTCGGCTCTGAAAACAATAAATTAGATTCTCAAACAAGACTATGCAACTCGAGAAAAGTAACCCGAAAATATACAAGTGTGGGGTATTTATAGGTAAAGGAAGTAGTAAATGCAGACAAGTGGGGTTACTAGCCGCAGATGCCTATGCATGAGTTGACAAGCCCCCTACCCCCATGCCTCTGTGGTGCATTAATTGTGATGGACGGGTTCTGACAGCCTTTCGGGAGAAGCTAAAGCTTTCGGCGCATGACATAAATGCGAATCTTAGGGAGATCAAGCCGACTCTGTCAGAGTGGATACAATTAAGTGGCGAACTTATCCTTCATTAATATTCAAAGCGGCTATAGGACTACTGTAATTCAAATTTTTTGGCGGGTCATTTCAGCATAGGTAACTATGCATATAGAGGGGTCCACAACGAGAACTCCTCAAGCGGCAACTTTGACACAAGGAACTCCGCAAGAGTGACGATTTGACGAGCCGAAAAAACACTTCGCAAGAGCGCAAAAATAGGGTTGCTCAAAACAAACTTTATTGACATGCACGGATGTTTCAAGGGACTGCGCGGGAAGCCAAAGACTGAAAGTGTCTCGCGACTTCCATGTAGATTGTGATAATGCGATGCCTCTTTCAACTACACTAGACATCTGCACTTCTTTTAGCAATGTATTAAGTCGACAGGGCAGAGTGGCCGTCGCGATAAAGCTTGAGCTGACTCCCGTTGATCATTGTAGGTGGCAATTCTCCATTAAGCTTCGCAAGCTGAACTGCTCCTCCTTCTGTTATCTTTATCACCCGAAAAGGGCCTAACCAATGTACATGAAACTTGCCTGGAAACTTGATGAATTTACTATCATAGAGGAGTACCAAGTCTCCTTCTTCAAAGTGTTTATTCTTAATATGCCTGTCATGCCAAGCTTTCTATCTTGCCTTCTGTACTTGTTGATGGAATCCGGCTAAAAGTCTGTCTTCTTCTAAGGCAAGCAATTGTGAGAGTCTTTCACTCGTAGTATCAGTATCTGCCATTTCTGTAATTTGCGCAATTCTGAGACTGGTAACAATGTATTCCATGGGCATAACTGCTTCTTGTCCATACACCAAACTGAAAGGTGTGTGACCTGTTAGTTTCTTGCATGTGGTTCTGTAAGCCCATAATACAGCTGTGACTCTAAGGTCCCAGTCATCTCTTTGTTGATTACAGATCTTCATCAGGGCATTCTCGAGAATCTTATTGAATGCCTCCACCATACCATTAGATTGAGGGTGGTAGGGTGTACTTTTATGGTGAATAATGTGGAATTCTTCAGTAAGGGCCTCTATAGTCTCATTCAGGAAATGTGTACCCTGATCACTCATTAGAATTAGTGGACATCCAAACCTAGTGATAATGTTCTCAAAAATGAACTGCACGGCAGTGACAGTGTCGCAGTTCTTAACTGGCTTAGCCTCAGCCCATCTGGTGAGGTATTCAGTAGTTGTAATGATGTATCTTACGTTGGTTCTTTTTCTTGGTGGGTTGATAGGTCCTACAAAATCAATGGCCCATTTATCAAAAGCACGCAGTGTTATCTGGGGTCTTGGTGGCATTTCATCTCTCCTTGAAGGTTTTCCTGTTCGCTGGCACACATCGCAACATTTGCAGAATTCCTTAGTATCCTTGTGCAATGTTGGCCACCAAAGACCTGCGGCTAAGATCTTCTGCACAGTCGGCTTTCCTACGAAATGGCCTCCTGCGGTTCTTGAGTGCGCTTCTGCGATGATGGAGTTCTTCTCATGCGGTAGAATACATCTGCGCAAGACTTCGTCGGGGCCCAGCTTATAAAGCTGGCCTACTATCAAAGTGAATTCTATGGCTTTGAAAACAAGTTGCTTCTTCTGCTGGATTGAAAACTCAACTGGCACTTGCCCGGTAGTGAGAAAATCAAGAATATCGGAATAATATTCATCTGCTGCTTGAACAGAAAACAATTGCGCATCAGGAAGATTGTCCTCCAGATTTGTATGTTCCTCGCCTGACTCTAGCCTAGATAAGTGGTCAGGTCCTGCATTCAATCTACCTGGCTTTACAATAACCTCAAAATCATACTCTTGGAAGAGCAGTAGCCATCTGCAAATTCTTCCCCCTAACACTGGCTTATTGACCAAGTATTTCAAAGTAGAATGGTCAGTATACATTTTAAAATGTGCGCCCAATAGGTAGTGTCTGAACTTCTGTAGGGCATACACCATAGCTAGTCCTTCTCTTTCTGTAGTGGTGTAGTTCTTTTCGGCTGTGGACAACTTTCTGCTGGAGTAAGCAATGGGGCAGTCAATACCTCCTTCTCCCGGTTGTGTAAGCACAACCCCCAATGCTATGGAAGAAGCATCTACATGAACATGACAGGGTTTTCTCCAGTCTGGGAAAACTAGAATAGGCACAATGATCATCTTTTCTTTCAGTGTATCCAAGCTCTGTTGGCATTCTTTTGTCCATTGGAACTTCGAATCCTTTTTTAGCAATCTTTCCATAGGTGCAGTGATCTTTGCATAACCTTTGATAAATTTCCTGTAACACCCTGTATGTCCCAATGTAGTGCGCAATTGTTTGACTGAGTTGGGAGCAGGTAAATTAGCAATGATGGCAACCTTCGCAGGATCCATCAGGAGTCCTTGTCTGCATACAATATGACCCAACAAAATACCAAAAGGAGCACAGAAGATACTTTTTTTCAAGTTAAGGGAAATCTGATACTGTCTACATTTTTCTAACATCATGCGCAGATTCCCTATATGGTTCTTTAGTAAACCAAACACAGTCCAGTTATCAAAATAGACTTCTATAAACTTATGAATGAATTCTTTAAATACAGCAACAATGACTCGAGAGAAGATAGTAGGAGCATTTTTAAGACCAAAGGGCATTACTGTATACTGGAATGAGCCCCATTCAGCTGAAAAAGTGGTCTTATGGCGGTAGCCTGGATGGATTCTGATCTGATGGTATCTCGAAAAGCCATCAGTGAAGGAGTACGCCTCTTGTCCTCCAACATTATCAAGCACCTCGTCTGTAAAGGGAGTAGGAAATGGATCATGCGCTGATGCGTCATTCAGCTTGCGCAAGTCCACGCAGATTCTTATTTCACCTTTTGTCTTCTTCTCTTGTACTACCATAGGACTAATCCAATCACTTTCCTCTACTGGATCAATAATACCTGCTGCGAGCATCTTATCAATTTCTTCTTTAACCTTTTCTTTATATCGCGGATTCAATCTGTATGGGCGCTGTTTTACAAGCTTGGAGTCTGCTTTCAGAGGTATGCGCATCACTCCTAAATCTCCTAGGATGCCTTTCATTTCTGTGAACTTAGTAGGAAAGATATCCTGGTAGTCACGTAATAAATCTGAAATATGCCCAACAGTTTCATCATCCCAACAATCTCCGATAGAAGCAAACTTGGGTTCGGCTTCTGTACCAATGTTAATCTTTTTGAGCTTGATGTGTTCTGTAATGGCAGGGATATCAAGCTGAGGACCTTCAAATTTGCGCGTCCCTTCTGACTCTGGAATATTGATGTTGCGAGGATCATCTTCCTCTTCTTCAGTAGTGAAATTATAGCATTCCAGGGCATGTTCTATCTGGACAGTCCAATCTGGTTGGGAATATTCTGGTAATGGACATGGTTCAAATACCTTCTTTTTAATACACTTTAAAGCGTGGTCGATGCTCGGATGTTCTGACTCAAAGCTGAAGGTAAGTTAAAAACTTTCTATCATAAGAGGCCAAATGATAGTGCCTCTGCGCAATTCTGTTTCAGTGTACAAGTTCCTTGGGACTCTATCCAATGTGTGGATGAATAAGTGAACCCACTCATCTTCTGGAATATGTGACCATTGCTGAATACATGCTTCAACGTGTGACCTGGGGTCACTCTGTCCATCATATTTGCGCAACACTTCTGCTGTAGTTTCCTGAAATCTGCACAGTATCAATCTGCGACAGTCTTGCCATGTGTGAATATTTTCTTTATGCGCACTCCACCATCTTGTGGGTGTAGCGCGCAGTGCTACATCTAATGCTTGTATGCACTGCTCATCTGGAATCTGTTTTTCATATGTATGTATGAATTTACTTACGTCAGTTAAACCATCAAAAATTGGAGTGTCAGTCAATTCTGTGCCAATCCATCGAATGGATTTAGTCATCATGGCGCAATGCCTTGCAAAAACCTCATGTAAGCAATTCTGCCAGTTTTCCAATCCTGCTTCTGAATCTGATGTGCATGAACTATCGCATCGCCAGCTGATATGGCCATCTGCTGTGGGATTGACATAGTCACTCTGACTAGCAGTCATCTGATACAAACTTTCCATATGGTGCACTTCTTCTTCTGCCCGAATGGGTTCAATATACCTTGGTCCTTGAATGGGATCAAGCGGTGCAATGACCCTAATCTGGTCATCCTCAAAGGTCATCTGTCTTTTCTTCAAATTAATGATAGCCAAATTATCAAATGCCCAGTCTATGCCTAAAAGTGCTGGGTAAGGTCTGCTATCATCCAGAATTTTGATTACTTCAAAGTCTGCAGAACTTCTTACTCCCTCAATATCAATAGGTACATTGGGTAATCTGCCCAATGGAGAGACTCATTGCTGATTCACGAGTCTTAGCTGGATAGGAGATCTTGTAAGCTGAGGGCTACCCATCTGTTCCCATGTCTGCATGGTGAGAACATTAACTTCTGAGCCCAAGTCTAAAATGACTTCGTCCATTTCAAATGCTCCAATCTGCGCTGTGAGCCTCATCTCTTTTCCAGTTCTAGTATGACTCCCAATCTGGTGAATAGCACGCTGCGGTGTGTTCATCGAAGCAGATTGTTGACACTTATCCAATAGGTGTTGAAGTTCCATAGTTGCTTTTTCATTGCGCAACAAATTTAGGAAGTTTCTCAGGAAAGCATGGACACTGCCTAGTGCATCTTCATCATCAAGCCTTCCAGATGTAGTGGCTTGTTCCTGCACCAGGTTCTCTTGTCTTAGCACTTGCGATGTGGTATCATTATGCGAAATTGCGATAGAACTTGAAGCTCTTGGATATGAGAAATACTCTTGAGCTTGCTTGAATGCTTCTTTCTACTTCTGCAGGTCAAGCAGGGCTGATTTAATATTAGCGCGACACACCCATTGCGTCGCTTGATTTCCAGTTCCCAACTCTGGCGCACCAGTGGTTGCTCCACTGCGCGTTACTATATTAACTGTAGGATCTGGTTCTCTTTTTTCTGCTCCAATCGGCTGAATATTCTGATTGACCTGTGGCATCTTTGCTTGCATATTAGCCATCAACTGAGGGCATTCTTCAATGACATGATCATAAGATTTACAGTATCTGCAGATGGTTGTAGGATTTTGGCAATCCCTTGCAAAATGACCTTGAGCTCCGCAATTATAACAAGTGACCTGTCCTCTTCCTCGACCAAAACTTGATGCGTGTCTGCGACCTATATAATTTCCTGCTCGACTGTCGCGAGTTTGGTCATACTGCGGACCTGCTGTGGGTCCTTGTGCCTCTGATTGTACTCTATAAACATCATGTTTTCTTTCCATCATAAGATCATATGCTCTGCAATTGTTCTCATCATGGCCTACTAATTTACAAAAATTGCAATATAGGTTCTTTGGAGTTTGTACGTATTTCTGTAACAAGTGACATTCTTGTGGTCTGTGACCTCTAGTTCTACAGATTTCACACCAAGGCCCTTGTGCCTGTGGTAAAGGGTTAGGTGCTCTAGTTGCAATATACTCTATGAAAATGGGACAATGGTCCTTTGAATGACCTTGCGCTTTACATTTTGTACACCAAATTTCTTCTTTAACTTCCTTGCCTTTCTTAATATCATGCACTTGCAAGGTTAAGTTTGCTAACTAGTTCTGCAACTGCGCAACATCGTTGCTTGTTCCAGCAATTGGTGAAGCTTCTAGTTTCATAGCCATCTCTAGAGATTGTTCCTGAGTAGTGAGATTCTGTTGCATAAGAGGAAGTCTAATGTGTGGAAGTAGCGCAGCAATGAACCATTCCTTATTTTGCTGCGGTGCAAACTCAAAGCTTACTTGATCTACCAAGGCTTTCAACTTCTGGTCAAAGTCCCATACTGACTCTGTAGGTAACTGTTTTATGTCTTTGAGCTCTGTTATACACTGTGATTCTGATTTAGGTTTCTTGAATTCTCTAATCATAGCATTTCTTACATCAGCAAGCGTTCTATTCTGTGCTGCTGAGTATTTCATGAACCACGTTAAGGCTCTTTCTCTTAGTGTGGTTGCTAACTAAACTAGCTTAACAGCATCATCATTAATTTGCTTAGTTGTCCAAATGGCTTCACATAGGAACCAGTGTTGCTCAGGGTCTTCTATCCCTGTTCCTCTAAAAGTTGGTAGCTTCATGTCATCACCCATCCTTCTTGCGCTAGGTTGAGGTGGAGGTGTTGTAGCACTACCTACAGGATGGTTAGACAATGGTGGTGCTGAGGTACTAGAAGTACTGTGTGGGCTACTAGAAGGTGTTACTGCGGGGTTATACTGAACCCCGTCTGGCTTTTGCGGTGTGAAAGGGTGATAAGGGATATGAGCACTCCCTTGTCTTTCTATATGGCTCGCTCTAGGAACTTGACTATCTTCTGGGCTAGACTCAAAAGAATGTTGGTCAAGGCCTACTTTATACCGTTTTCCACTACGAGTGCAACCAATAAGTTCAATATCACTGTCAGAATCTGCGGACATTACTTGTCTATGCTATTCATCGGAAGCTATGCATGGTTTTCCTTTTTCATACAGAAGCATTTTAATCCATAAGTTCAGAGAATTTAAGAACTTACCTCTATGTGCTTGGAAGAAGCTCCTCTCAGCTTCGTTGAAACTCTTTCTCGTATATACTGCAAACTCGGTGATGAAGCCTTCCAGCAGACTATTCAACCAAAAGTCTACTGCGCGGGACACAGAATTATCTACCTGCTTCAAACTGCTGACGAGCTCAGGCATACAAGCGACGAGTCGATCAACATGCACAGTGGGTCTAGTATCTGCTAACTTGGCTACCCACGCATGCAACTCAAGTGCAAATGTGACAAATAAAATTTCGTGAAGGTCAGTATAGATATACTTCTGCAACCAGTCTTCTGTCTGAAGCCTAGAGCTTCTATTTTCTCGTTCAGCGAACTCTCTAGCCTTTAAATCAAACCAGTCTTGAATTTCTTTAGCTGTAGGATTCCAGTAGCACATTGCCTTCAAAATAATAGGGTTAAAGTAAAAAATGGAAGCATTTGTTGGCTTCACAAGTCATAAGGCAGCATAACCATTTGTTGGCTCCTTCTTTCTCTTGGTTTCACATCAATCTTGCGCGTCGCCAAAATAACAAGTCTCACAGTAACAAGTCACAAGGCAATGGAACCATTTGTTGGTTGCTTTTTGGACAGACCCAGGTTTTAATGAGGTGCAACAACAAAACCCCTTGGCGCACTGGCCCTCTCGGCAACGAGTTGCGCAGCAGCTCGAGGTCTCACCCGAAGTGGCTATGGGGGGGCTAAGGAATCAGGATTCCTTAACCTAGGCGACGCGGAGACTGCGATCTTCTCCCTCTCTTTCCCCTTAAGAGGATTCCTCAAAGCGGAACGTCTTACCCTTCCACAGACTTCTCAGTGCAACAGCGCTGAAGCTCACACTTACCAACCTAGCTGCGCGGCATCTCCACTCCAGCACACGAGGCGATTACCCTCTGCGTCCAATACTGTGTCATTTATGGCCCTGCGCCTCAGCGTAGCAACACACTCCTCAGTCGCCGTAGCGACAGCATTCTACAAATTCCTTCGACACTTAACGATTATAACTACCAAGGAAGCTTTGAGAACTTACTTAACATATTCATAAAGATAACGCAATGTTCATGTATACACAGATAGTGAACTAAAACATGCAATCACACAACATAGCATCATAACACGAGAATTAGGTAGTTCACCTCCACAGGGAAACCACGTCCACTAGAAGTGTATCTTATATTAATCAGAAATGGAATTACACAATATGCTCCGCACACAGCTGCAGCCTTAGATCTTTCCAGGAAACTCCACGCACACAGCTGGGAGCCCTTCTCTAGATCTAGTCTCTTCCTCTACAGAGATTACAATAGTTCAGACGTCGACTCAGATTGTCTGCAACTCAGTGACTAGCTAACATATCTCAAACCTCTAGCCTATGTCTAACCCTCTTCCTTTACAATTACACATATATATAGGTGGCCATGAAGGTCGCACCTTTACAAAACTGTGGGCCTTTCCCAGCAGTAATCCCCAAAAACCCTAACCATGGACATGGCTAGGTGTATTGTAGGCGCTTCTTGTAGTCACGTCGCTGCTTCCTGCAGGTTCCGTGACTTCCGGCGCAGATTGCGAGTATAGGCGCCGCTTCTTCATTTACTGCTCTTTGTCCTTCGCCTTCAATGCTTTGGTCCATTGCTCTTCCTTGATCAGAACAACCATAACTTCTGTACTTATCCTTAATGAGGGTAGCTGAGCCCTCTCTTCCGTCGCTTCATTTATTGTGGTAGCTGAGCTCTCTACTCAACCACATTCATTCTCCTTTGACGTGTGCGCGCAAGCTTCGTGAATTCTGGTCCATAATCTGCGTTGAGCTCATCCATCTAGCACCGTACTGCGCACCGTTTACTTCTGCCCAAAAATTGGTGCTTATTCAAAATTAGGACTTTCCCTTCAACACTTGTGCTTTTTTCCTCAAAATTCACAGCTTTACCATAGCTGCGGCCTAGGCTCCAACACATACATAGTAGCTACTATACGTTCCATATAGTTAGGAGGTTGGCCAACCATTTTTGAGCTAGTGGGACTTGGTTTAATTTGGCTTGAACTAGATTGGTTTGATGCAGGAGGAAAAGTCTTGAACTGGGATTGATGAAGTGAGATTCTACTTGTAATAGGAATATAAGGTGAAAATAGGAACTCGGCTTTTACTTCCTCTTCAAATAATAAAGGATTTGTGAAGACTTGAAAATTATCAATATGAGTGGAAGGAAAAGACAAGTCTTGTTCACTTTTTTCAGTAGGTGAATTTTCAGAAGGATCTGGAATCTCTAAATATGAAGGATACAAAAATCTGCCTAATGCAGTAGAACTTAATTGCTGCCTAGCATCTCTGAGTATTTTTTTGGGATCTGGAAATCCTGGAAGTAGAGGCGATGAAGGGTTAGCCGTTGTCCCAACTTTGTTCGGATCCACAACTGCTCCCTTTTATTAAAACAGGTGAAAATTGTAGTCTAACAACCCTTCATTGATATTGTTCACCCAACAAATCAGCTCTAGTCAATTTAAAATAGAGGAAGAATCTGTATGCTTCCTCCCTAGTATGGTCGCCAAAAGATGTTTGCCCTAAATTCTGCTACCTAGACTACAGGGTTAGCAGTGTTTAGACACCTCAGAAAATAAAGGATTGTTTTTATGGTTTTGGATAACAAATGAAACATCAAGATCGATAATGATAACATTTAGCAGAGACTCAAAAACTGAACACTTCAAAAATACAAATGTAAGAGACAATAATCTTATCAAGATGAATGACAAGGCATTTTGAGGTACAAGAGATAAGCTTTTTAACTGCAAATAATAAACTAACAGTTGAAATTTGTAGCTTATGCAAAAAGTATTGGGATTTGAAAACACATTTCAAATATCAATAAGTATTAACATTCACTTGTATATATGAAATGAAACATAGAAAACATCTACATCACAGTCATGTATAAAGAGTTCAAACTAAACCAAAGAACATTGAAACAATATAGATTAAAAGCCTAGCTCCATATAGTATATTAACTGTCATTCAAAAATGTAAAAGAATTTCTTACATAGGTAACCATTTAGTTTTTGCAACATTCCTAGTAGATCGACTCCCATGTGTGTCTCCTAGTTCTAAAAAATATTACATAATATATAGAATTAAAACAAAAGATAGGATCTCCAAAGTTTGTTTCACAGATCCACTTTTAAAGGCTAAGTCTTCTAAATATAGCAAAAGAAAATCATAAAAGATATAATCTAAGTTCTATTTGACATATGTCAAAACAAGGAACCTTCTTAGAGTCTTCTCGTTGCTTCTGCCAGAGTGGCCAGTCCATCTAGGGATTCTGATTTCTTTCACAGCCTGTTCAATTCCTTTTGCATGAGTTTCACTTTTAGCTCGAGCTCTGCTTGATTTTTCTCTAATTGTTCATTTTGCTTCTGAGTTAATTTTCTTCTCTTGACAACTTCATCTGCTATCTGGATCACCTCTGCATGGCTCTCATTTAACTCTTGCAAATATTGCTTCAACATCATATTTGCCTTTACCAAACCATCATTTATCAGATTGATGTGTTCATTCTTCTTTTTGAAATGATTCATCTCTATTTTATCCTTCATTTCTTCTAACTTTTTCATTTTGTCTTCAGATTCTTCACAGGTCATCTTTTTATTATTAAACCCTGATGTAAGTTTCTCATGATAATCAGACATTTTCTTGAATGATTCTCCAACTTCTATACCCGAGAATACTGAAGTAGTATTTTCATTTTCAAATGTCTGAATACGACCCTTAGGGATGATTTCTGGAACTTTTCTGAGAATCTGTTCAATATTGTTTAAAATCCGATGCACAATGGATTCCAATTTCTTAGATCTCTTATCTTCTTCGTCCTCTATAGAAGAATCATGTAAGTCTATGACCTGATTTTTTTGAATTTTGGATTTAGTAGTTCTTTCATATTCATTATGAACTTGTTAACAGGTTGAGTTTTGGGTCTAGAATAGACCTTATTAGGTTCAAATATTTTTCCTGTATGCTTTGATAATTCATCAAAAGAACAAACCCCATCATGTTCTTTAATCTCCGCTTCATCTGCTAGACTCATGACAGAATTGTCATTTTCAGGCACCTCCATTTTACTGATCTTTTCCTGATCTTCCACATCATTTTCTGGTTGGGGATCTTTCTTTTTGCTACTAGAACATTCCTTGGATTTTCTCTTAGACAATTTCAACTTTTTCTTACCCTTTATTTCTGCCAACTCTCCTTTAAAACCCGACCAAAACATAAAATATGACCAAGACTTTTCCCCTTTTCTTAATTCTTGTTCAATCAATAACTTAATTAGACCATGATGAAATATATTATGACTATCAGAGTTGGGGTGATTTCGAACCCTAGAAGACATTTTCCCCATACTTTTGAATAAGAAAAATGGGAGATTTAGATCTTTGATACCTGAAACATGTTGTAGAAGCCTCCTATGATACCTATAGATGGTTTCAAATATTCCCTCCCAGGTGATATATATTCATATGATATATAAGATATCCTGCCACTGCCCTTGTAAGAAAACCCTAGGTATACCTTGACTCCAATCCGGATCTTGATGTACTGGCAGAAGGTATTGGCTGTAATCCTCATGAATGGTTTGACGTTTATACCATTTCTCTCCTACAGGGATTACACCAATAGCTTGAGAAATTGAGAACTCTGTCACAAAAAATTTAAGCATACCAATCTTAACTGTTGACCCATCAAAAATTTGGCAGAAAGCCCTTGAAACTTCTTCATGATGATCATTCATCTTTTCAAACATAGTAAACCTTCCTCTTTCTTTGAGTTTTTCAGCAGCCACGAGAAAATATTCCATCCACTCCACGCTTCTAGGTTCAATTCTGAGCAAGTGGCTACTCGGTCGAAGCTTCTTATGTTCTTCCATAACTGTAAACGTGATTGAGGAAGCAATGCTTGAAAAAGAGCTTTGAGGAAAGCTTTTCTGAAACCCTAACACCATACTACCTCAACTTTTCTAAGTGAGAATTGATTTATCAATAACAGGTAATCATGGGAAGGAAATGGGGTTTAATTGTAGTACTATTCAGGACCCTTGATGATCCTAATCATAATTCCTTCGTAGCATTTCAAACTTTCTACAGAGTACAGTAGGTAAGATGAATAATCACATAGCATCGTGGCTTCAAACAAATGTTACAATCATGGCAACGATGAAACCAGATGTCATCGCTCAAATCAAGCATCAATTCCAAAAATTCGCTTAATGAAATAATGGCACCTGCAAAATATTAATGTTTGGAAAGCTGGTAGCGTACCCAATCTTTTGAATAATCATGACATCCTGTCAGTTCATATGAAATATATGCAAAGCAAAAACATTTTGAATGAAATAAAAAATGTCCTATAGGAGCATAGGCTAAAATCTAAATATTGTAAATACTCAGAATATTAAAAACATGAAATCAAAAAATAAACCAAAAACTTTAGAAAAATGGGATGAAAACAAAAGGCTTAAAAGAATTTTAAGGTGTAAACTATCCTAAGAACTAAGGCAACAGACCTAGGTCAAACGGAAGGAAAGAACGAGGCTGTAAATTTTTCATCTTCAGTGTTGGGAAATTATTTTCTAGAAATTGAACCAGGGAATTACCAGTCGACAGATGTTAGCCATGACGCAGACGAATAGTTTGATCTCTTTCATTTTTCTCAGAATGATGATATTGATTGTAACATAGTAGAATGAATCACTGACTTAGGTGGTAACAATACTAACTTAATTAAAACAGAAAACACATTTTGGATTTTATACTTCGATGGTTCCAAGACTCAAGAAGGATCCGGAGCTGGTTGCGTTTTGATTGACCCTAAAAAGAACAAACATTTTTTATCTTGTAGACTAGAGTTTTAATGTACAAATAACACAGCTGAGTATGAAGCTCTAGTTCAAGGATTAAAAAAGGCTATTAGTTTGAATGTCAAAAACTTAAAAGTCTTTGGTGACTCAGAGATAGTTGTCAGACAGGTAAGGGATACAATTTATTGTCTTTCACCGCACTTAAAAGGTTATCAGTATGAAATTTGGAATTTGATTTCACATTTTGATGCATTCAATATCAGTTCTATTCCTAGATTACAGAATGCTGCAGCTGATTGGTTAGCTACCTCTGCTTCCAGATTAGTGCCTACAAATAACAAATGCTCTATTGAATTGATTTCCAGGCCATCTGTTCCTGATAACATCACAAATTTAAGAGTGTTTGATGATGGTGATCAAATTATCAGTTTCTTAACTAATGAAGATTCTTTCCAAGAATATATAATCGATGAAGATAAGCACGATTCAAATTTGTAGAATAAAGATGCAGCTAATGGAAAATTTATGCTGAAAGGAGTAAGGACTCTTGAAGGATTGTTCGATTTACAAAACAGTTCCAAGAGGCCTGCAAATGTCAAAACTAATAGCTCCTCTATGCAACACGAACTGGTAAACCTGGGCACATAAGCTAAGCCAAAATTTGTCAATCTTGGTAAATGTTGCTCGCCAGGCGAGAGGGATAAGCTCATCAAATTGTTCCAGCAATACAAAGATGTTTTTGCATGGAATTATGAAGATTTGAAAATATATGACTCTCGCATCATACAACACATAATACCAATGAATCCAGGTGTGAAGCCATTTCAGTAGCAATTGCGTAGAATGCATCCGACGCTCAAGGCATCAATACAAAAGGAATTAAAAAAAATGTTGGATGCTAAGATCATCTTTAAAGTATGACACTTTGAATGGGTCGGTAATTTAGTTCCCGTATGGAAGAAGTCGGGGGAGATAATATTATGTGTGGATTTTCGGAACTTGAAAAAAGCATTTGACAAAGACAACTATCATGTACCACCAATGGACCAAATTTTACAGATGGTTTCAGGTTCAGAACTATTCTCCCTGCTAGATGGTTTCTTTGGATATAATCAAGTACTAGTAGGGGAAGAAAACCGACTCAAAACCACTTTCTGTATGAAGTGGGGAACCTTTGCATACCGAAGAATGCCATTTGGCTTGATAAATGTAGGAGCTACCTTTCAAAGAGCCATGGACATTGCTTTTTGAGGATTGGTTGGCCACTGTGTGGTAATTTATTTAGATGATGTGATAGTCTTTTCAAAGAAAAAAGAAGACCATGTTTTCCATTTGAAACAATTTTTTTATCGCTGCAAAAAATATGGTATATCTCTAAATCCCAAGAAGAGTATTTTCACTGTTCTTGAGGGTAATCTTCTAGGTCATATCATCTCAAAGAAGGGAATCTCGATAGATCAAGAGAGAGTGCAAGATTCCCATGCCCCATAACAAAAAATCTATGCAATATTTTATGGGCACAATAAACTTTGTTCAAAGGTTTGTACCAGATTCGCTCAGATTGTAAAACCTTTGCAGCAAATGGTAAATCAGAGTATGCAGTTTAAATGGATTCACATAGAGAAGATTGCATTTAAAGAAATTAAAACTGCCATAGCCAACGCGCCTTCTTTAAGAAGTACCGATTTCGAAAAATATTTCATCATGTACACTTTCGCTTCAGATAACTCTCTTGCAGTTGTGCTCACTTAAAAGGAAGAATCAGGAGAGGAGTACCCAATATCTTTCATGAGCACTAGTCTGCAAGGTGCTGAATTGAATTACCCTGCCGTGGACAAGCAAGCATATGCAATATTCAAAGCGATCAAACAGTTCAAGTTGTACATCCTAAATAGTAGAACCAAAGTCATATTACCTCACCCCACTGTTAGATCTATGTTTGTATCGAGGAAATTGGGTGAAAGAAGAGGGAACTGGTTGAATGTGCTTCAAGAATATGATATAGAATTCAAACCAGCTGTAACGTCCCCTACCATCATACCAGCATGATAGAGAGGACGTGATGCTAAAACCGGGCATCTAGCCCCATATCCATTAAGTAAAAACTCATTGATAAAAAGACATATACATGTGCATGTTATAGAAACACAACAGAATTTAAAAACCATGTTTAATATCTAACATACATTCAACATTTCTGTGACAGCCATTAAATAAAGACATTTCAGAATTTATAACAGAGAATACTTATCTCAATAAGTAGTCCCAAGCAACCAGCTGTGCATCTGCAACGTTCCACCCAACCATAGGCCAGTTGTGCTTATCAACCTCTTGATACAACTGCCACCCCCGAGCTGGGCATGATTACTACAAGGAACCAGGGAACAGAAGACTCACACATAGCCAAGCATACACCAAGATGAGCCAAGCCAATCTACAATTGGGTTTATCACGCTGCTAGGAAATGGAAAGGAAGAGTGGCTAAGCTAGTGATCTCAAGCACAGAGCTAGGGGTAACCTTACAAGATCTATCTAGCTTGGAACCCACAATACCTACACACCCAGCACAAGGAAGTATTCTTTTCACTGTTGCACAATCCCTCAAGCCATACCTTTCCCATCTAGTGCTCTCAGGGTGTGCATAGAAGAGTAGCCAAAGCCCTCTTGATCTTCTTGAGAGGTTATCTCCCCCCCACTAGGTTTATCAAGCCAATTTTGTCCACTACCACCCCAAGTTTCTTGCTCACAGATTCAAACCAAAACAGGGATTCACATAACAGCAAAACCACAATGGCTGGGCATGAGGAAAAATGTTTCTTCAGTTGGATGCCCAAAGAGAAGGTTTCTACTAATTCACAAAAATGTGGGAAAGCCCAAAAATGAAATGGAAATTGGGGAACAACCCTGGAGAGGAGAGATCGTTTTCAGAAAAACATCCATGGGCATTTTGGGGCAAAAATGACCTCCATCACAGTCCCCAAATCGTGGCCCTTCTCTCCCAACTGCTGTATAATGCAAAAACGACTCCCAGGCATGGAAAATGTAGGAAAAATGGTGAAAAACGTGATGGGGAAAGACCCAGTAGTTCAGATTGCGTGAGAGAGGAAAGACTGACTGTTCAGAAAGGCTTTGGGCACCATTTCATGGGTGCTTTCTTGCCCAAGGAGACAAAATACGATTTCCCAGGTTGATGGCTTGCCCATGCATGAAATTGGCTGCCATACCTCTTCATTCCCAAGGCATTAACTACCTCAACCAATTTCTGGAAGAATTAAATGATTGGGTCCCTAACCCAAAATGGGTAGTTGGTGGTTTGTGGCTTTTCTCATTGACACATGGATTAACACCATTGGCTCAAGGGTTTCAATAATTTCCCTCCCTATTCCTTGTAGAATCATGCCCCATCTCTTTGTTCCATTGCATAGCTAGTTGTGGGTATTTTCATTAAAATTTGTATTTACATGATGTATTATTTACATTGTGCCTATCTAGCACAAGAACCATAGGCATCTATTTCTATTTTCCGATACATAAAACGCTAAATCAATGGTGGGGCCTTTTCCTTGAGCTCCTCACCATGATTAAATTACAATATTTACATCATTTACGATTTAATGCAAAGGGGGTCAAAATGGGGACATTACATTCCCCTCCCCTTACATTAGCACTGTCCTTAGTGCTCATCAAAATTGAACAAAAATGGATATGCCACCCTCATGGCATCCTCCAGCTCCCATGTAGCCTCATCGGGACCATAGTGCTTCCATTGCACCTTTACCTATCCAATGGCTTGGTTCCGGAGCAACGTTACCTTCTTGTCTAGGATGTGCAATGGATCGGTTTGGAATTCTCCCTTGGGTTCCACCTGGATCACATCCCAATTAATCACATGGTTAGGATCATGTACATATTTCTTAAGCAAAGAGACATGAAAACCATTATGAGCTTTAGTGCTAGCAGGCAATGCAATTCTATATGCAACTGGCCCTATTCTTTCAAGCACTTCAAATGGCCCACAATATCTAGGTGATAGCTTGGCACAACTCCCAAGCTTCAAGGAACTCTTCCTTGATTTCACTCTAAGATACAAATGATCCCCAACATTGAATTCCCTATGGATCCTATTCTTATCTGCATAGCTTTTCTTTCTATCCTGGGCTACTTTTAAATTTTTTCGGATCTTGGCAACTTCTTGCTCCATTTCCTTAAGCAATTCTGGCCCAAGTACAACTCTGTTCACTGGATTGTCCCAAGTCACTGGTGTCCTACACCTTCTGTCGTACAAAGCCTCATAAGGACTCGTTCCCAACGATGCTTGTTGCCCATTGTTATATGCAAATTCTACCAAGTGTAGATAATCCTCCCTCTTGGATGGTTTGTCCATTACATACATGCGGAGCATGTCTTCAAGCACCCGATTTACACTTTTTGTTTGCCCATCTGTTTGAGGATGGTATGCGGTACTAAAGCTTAGCTGTGTACCCAAATCTGCAAAGAGACCTTTCCAAAAATTGGAAGTGAACTTGGTGTCCCTGTCAGAAATTATTGCCTTAGGCAACCCATGTAATCTGAAAATTTCCTTCATGAAAATGTTTGCAATGGCATCGGCTTTATGTGTGGACTTAACCGGTATGAAATGTGTTGCCTTTGTTAACTTGTCCACCACAACCATGATGGAATCATGTTGTCTCACAGTCATTGGAAATCCTGTAATAAAGTCCATGGTTATTACTTCCCATTTTCATTCTAGAATTGATACTGGGAGCAATAAACCTGCGGGGTGTTGGTGTTCACTCTTCACCTGCTGACATTCAATGCACTTAGAAATATATTCAGCGATGTCCTTCTTCATCCCTGGCCAGAAATAGTATTTTCTTGTTGTAGCAATTGTTTTCTGATATCCTGGGTGACCATAGTATGGAGCTTTATGGATTTCATCGATAGCGATCCTCCTCAAATATGTTGCATTTGGAATATAGACTCTATTCTTATAAGTAAGAAGTCTGCCTTCTTCCAAATGATAGCCTTCATACTTCTTGCCAAGGTCTTGCTGCTACAATTTGTCCTTTATCTGCATGTATACTTCATCCTCAACCATATGGTTAATAATTCGCTGCCTCAAATCTGGTTGGCAAGTACTAAGTGCTGCCACATGCATTTCATGTACCTTCCTGCTAAGTGCATCAGCCACCTTATTTTCTTTCCCTTTTATGGGTTTGATTTCAAAATCAAATTCACACAAAAATTCTAACCATCTAGCTTGCCTAGCATTTAAAGTTGGCTAGTCAAACAAGTATTTCAGACCACAATGGTCTGTCCTTAACTCAAATTTTCTTCCCATTAAGTAATGCCTCCACATCTTTAAGGTATGTACTATGGCTGCAAGTTCTATATCATGAGTAGCATAGTTCTTTTCATGCTCCTTCAACTTTCTTGACTCATAGCATATCACGTGGTTGTCTTGCATAAGAACTCCTCCAAGTCCTTGATTGCATGCATCGGTACACACCATAAAGTCTTTTTCCGGGTCTGCAATTTTCAAAATTGGTACACTCATAAGAAGATTCTTCAACCGTTGAAAACTTTCCTCACATCTCGGTGACCATTCAAACCGTATCCACTTCTTTTGCAAAGAAGTGATTAGGTTTGCAACCTTGGAGAATCCTTCGATAAATCTCCTGTGGTAACCAACAAGGCCCATAAAATATCTCACATCAGTCACATTCCTTGGAGTTGGCCAATTCATGATGGCTTCAATCTTCTCATGGTCTACAGATATTCCTTCGTCGGAGATGATGTGACCCAAATAATGAATTCTATCTTTATAAAAGTCACATTTGCTCAACTTTGCATACAACTTATGCTCCCTTAGTAATTGCATTGTCATTCTCAAATGTTCTTCATGCTCTTCTTCATTCTTAGAATAGATGAGAATGTCATCTAGGAATACAAGAACAAACTTGTCCAAATACTTGCTAAAAACATTATTCATGAGACACATGAATGTAGCTGGTGCATTTGTGAGACCGAATGGTACCACTACAAACTCATAGTGTCCATACCTCGTTCTAAAGGCTGTCTTATGAATATCTTCTTCTTTGATTCTTACCTGATGGTAACTAGACCTCAAGTCAATCTTTGAAAATACCTTTGCTCCTCTCATTTGGTCAAAAAGGTCATCAATTCGAGGCAATGGGTATTTGTTCTTCACAGTGACTTTGTTCAACTGCCTGTAGTCAATACATAACCTGAGTGTTCCATCTTTCTTTTCCACAAATAGAACAGGTGCTCCCCACGGGGACACACTTGGCCTAATATATTTCTTTTCTAGCAACTCTTGTAATTGCATTTTCAATTCTAGCAATTCCGGTGTACTCATCCTATAGGGTGTCTTAGACACTGGTGCCACTCCTGGCACAAGTTCAATTGTAAAGTCAACGTCTCTCTTTGGAGGGAGTCCTAGAATCTCATCAGGGAAAGAATCCCTGAATTCTTGCAATACATGATAGTCCTCCAATTTAAGAGTTTCACTCTCTGCTGCATCTAAAATATGGGCTGCATACAATTGAAATCCCTTCCTACAGAACTTCTTCAGCTGCATGGCTGAAACCTATCTAACAGAAGTCACCTTTGGAATACCTTTTACAACCCTCGGGTTTCCTTCTTTGTCCATGCATTCAAATGTCTTATTGTAGTAGTCAAGTTTAACCCTATGTGCTTCTAACCAATCCATTCCAATGAGAATATCATAGGAACCCAGTGGTAAAATATTCAGATCTGCGTAGGTGAGTAGCCTATCCATCTCTAATGGACATTTCTCTACTATTTCACTAACTTTTCTCTTGGTTCCAGTGGCTAGTTGAACTAACCATGATTTACTATGCTTTAATTTCTTAAAAGCACAAATATCAGCAATTCTAGGAGTGACATAACTGTGAGTAGATCCAGGATCAATCAAAATAGAAACAGATTGCCTAGCAATCTTACCTTCAACTTCAACCACAGTTGATTGATGATCTGCCTGGCGGTCTTCCACTGCTGCATAGATTCTAGGGATTGTCCTTGCTACCTGACCCACAGTTTCATTTCCTTGGATGTTGTGGACTGTTGATGTATATGTAACTTCGAAATGTATTTCATATATGCATGTTGTATGTACTCCTATAGAGATGGTAGTATTCCTCTATACGGAAGTGTCGTCATTTATATTGTAAATGTCGTAACTTATACTTGATGGGTTATTAGACCACCTTGTTGGGGTCGACCCTGTATAAGTCATGTGGGTCAAAGGGTTATTAGACCACCCTATTGGGGGTCGGCCATGTGGGTCAAATGGTTATTAGACCACCCTATTGGGGCTCGGCCCAGTCAGCATTATGTTATGTGGTTAAGTTCGAGCCTACATGATTTATGTAAAAGGCAAGTCAAGTCAAGTATAAATAGAGTGCGGGAGGCACTCTATTTGATCACTCATGCACTCAAGAAGGAGTGGCGCACTTATGGAGGAGGAGGATCTACTGCTAGGATATGTCTATCTCTTGGTTGTATCATTGCTCTATCTATCTCTGAGAAAGTTATTGGGGTTTTTCACCTTTATGGTTTTCCCCAAGTAAATCTTTGTGTCTCTTGTGTGCTTGCATTATTGTCTCCATGATTGATATGTTGTACATGTTGTTCTCTCAGTTAAGATCCTAGATTAAATTGAATTAAATTCTGAAAATTTAACATGGTATCAGAGCTAGCCTGAAAGAAGGCATGATATGGCATGTATGACACTTGTTGCACTTACGATGCTAGGGCTTGATATAGCAAAAACCAATCATCATAGCACTTTCGCTATAAATCTGTTTTGGAGAATTTTTTGGATCTGAAATATTTATAGGTCGAATATTAAATCCCCATGTACCATGTGTCCAAAGGACAACCTCTAATTCGTTGTACTTTGTGTTTTATGATCTGTACAATATAGGGTTTCTGCCTCTTCCAGATCTGAGTCAAAATCAGGTGACCTTGGGAAAAGGTCATAACTTGGGCTAGGAAGATCCAAATGAAATTTCATAAAAAGTGATAGGTAGTTCACAAACTGTACTATCTCAGGAAAAATTTTCAGAGTCCGAAGTTGAAGCTGTGACACGTGGCACGCCGTACAAGTTCGCTCTCCTGTATTATCCCATAAGCAGGTCATGTTGCGACACTTGGCATAAATCTCTCTCAGAGAATCCAATTGAAGTCATAACTGTCAGGATGGAAAGATAATAGGTAGGGCTATTTGAGGAAAAATTTTCAGAGGCCAAAGTTGAAACAGTGACACGTGGTACGCCGTACAAGTTCGCTCTCCTGTATTATCCCATAAACAGGTCATGTTGCGACACATGGCATAACTCTCTCTCAGAGAATCCAATTGAGGTCAGACCTATCAGGATGGAAAGATAACAGGTCGGACTATCTCAAGAAACGTTTTCAAAACCCGTGGATTGAAAAGTTCAGATTTACACCAGAAACAATCATGTACATATTTATGTCAAAACATAATTATTTTTTAGTACCTTCATTCATGGCTTCCGGAATTTAGGGCTTTGGAGAAAGTTGGAATTTTTGTAGTCGGAGACCATGGCTGGATGCTACTCATCAAAATCGAAATTTAGAGACCAAGATCAAAATTTTTGGTTGGGAAGAAGGCCGGGCTTGATCAGACCCTAGTTCGGGACGTTGATCAGAAAAGCGAAAAATTAGGGCTTTTGTAAAAATGGGAATTTTTGAAATCTGTGACCACGGCTGGAAACTCCTCAGAAAAATAGAAGCTTAGAGATTTGGATCAAACCTTTTGATTGGGAAGAAGAGTTGGCTTCATCAAACCCCATTTCAGGGTCACGTCCAGTGAATCCGAAAGTTTCAAAGGCAAAATTGAGGAGTGAAACTTTGCAGTTTTCAAATTCTGAGCATACCAGTGTGATCAGCTCATCAAGGCGCATATTTCTATCCTTTCGAAAATTTGAAATTCAAAGTTTGAATGTTTGGGGTTTCTCTAACAAACCCATATCCAGCTCCAGGTCCAGTTCTTGCAAATCAAGTGGATTGGGTTAATCCTAGAAGAAGATGGATTGGTCACCTGCATATGTGAAGAAGTTCCTATTTCAGAGGTAGATGAGGCTAAGGCCTTACATAATAATATTACAAGCAATCTCGAGAGGTATGACTCATCGAGGTATGTTTCAATATTTGTTCATGATTAAGTTTATGGTATGTTTGTCTTCATGTTATTACGGTTAGTACAATCTTGATTTTAGACTTGCCGTATCACCTTAATAAAATTATGAATGCACGATAGAAAATATTCATTGATTAGGGTGTTGACACTTATGATTGTACTAATGCATTATGGTGTTGTTTGAGGTTTATGTTGTCTGCTAACATAAAAGGTACACCAAGAAAGACAAATCATGTTCTACTTCAAGAACATATGATCATGGTGACGCAAAGACAAGGATTCATCCATTGTCATGGATCACATAGAAGATCTACTTTCGAGGTATGTATAACTTGTTTCTACAATGGTTAACTTATGAGACATGAAGGTTACTAGCACAAGTCACTGAAGAGAACCAGAAGACATTATGCGGGTATGTTAGACATAACTAGCTAGCATGCTAATCCATGTATGTTTTTCTTATATCAAGCTAGAATTCTACCTTGTGTTAGGATCTTATACTGTTGTGTTGTTGATAATGATTATTCATGAAGTCATAGGTTTGAATAATCATGGTTGTATGCATATTATGTTTCTTACCATAATTGATGATATGAATAACCAGAAGAATCATGAAGGTATAGGTTTAAATAATCACAGGTTTTATGCATATTATATCTCTTATCTTGATTGATCATTCAACTAACCAGAAGAGTCCTATGATCAAATAAGAAAATGTATGAGTAAAAGAAGACTTCCCTGAAACCTTAAATACTAATGTTTATTATCTGTGTTTGAATTGATCATGAATATACATGTTTAAGATTATTGTGTTTTGATAGTATTAAGATTATAGTAATAAATGTGTGATTATGTATGAGACCTCAAGGATAACACAATGATGATACTAATAAGCATGCATAGTGATTAAGGATGGATGTAAGTTCAAGGACAGGTAATCCAGGAAGCAAAGATCAAGAGGGAGCACACTCAGTTGTTCCCGCAAGAAAGCAAAGGAGCACACTTCAGTAGTTTCTGCAAGGATGCAGATATTCAGAGGGAGCTGACCATCTCTCTACATTCCACAACAAAAAAGGTGTAGAAGAAGCTACTTCAGATTAGGACTCCAGTAGCTCCTGCAAGGAAGAGAAGACTCAAAGGGAGTCCACCCAACGAACAAACAAAGATAAGTATTTGAATTGTCATTTCTTAAATAATACTGTTCAATAATGTATATACTGATGTTCCTAGAATTAGGTTGTGTATTATGCATATTAGAATAATTGCATTGATGAACAGTATACTACTAATATGCATGGGTAAGTGGCCTATGGCACTGTACAACATTCCATTGCTACTTATCTAGAATGAAACCACTTTGCTGACATGTTGGGAGTTGTGCACACTCTTAACAATGTTCTGGTAGAGATTGGAAGGCATCTAGAAAGTTACGGGATATGGATAAATGTTGTATTGAAGCATTGGCTAAGATAATTGCATGACTGTATGACATATTTCTTTATGTGTAAGAATTTGTTCTAAAAATTATGAGATGTTTCTAATCATGCAATTTAACCTGTTTTGTAGGAAAGACCGTATATCTTCACCTACAAAAGGACTACAACATTTGTTCCAGCAACAAAGATATCTATTGAAGATATTGAAGTTCCCAGGATCTGGGATGAAGAAATGGAATGCCATGATCCGTCGATCATGAAGAATGATGTTTGGGATATAGTCCCAAGACCTGAAGGGAAGTTTGTTATGACTTCCATATGGATCTATCAAGATCAAGCATGTTGCAGATGGCAGCATAGAGAAATATAAAAGTGATGAAATAGAAGATACACCAGATGGATTCAAGACAACTTTCTTGAATGGTGTAGTTGAAGAAGTGTATGTGGAGCAGCCACTTGGTTTTGAGACACATGACAGGGAGTCATATATGTGCAGAACTTGGGGATGATGCACTATTTCCTAGGTATGGAGGTGTGGCAGAATGCAGGAGGGATCTAACTTGGTCAAGGGAAGTACACAGTAGATATCCTGAAGAGATTCGGGATGATGGACTGCAAGGCCATGGCCACACCTATGTCATCGAATCTGAAGCTTCTATGTGATGATTCATCTGAGCCGGTTGATGTCTCTATGTATCGTCAGATGATTGGGTCCTTGATGTACCTGACGAACACGAGACCAGATATTTGCTTTGCTGTGAACACATTGAGCCAGTTCCTGATGGATCCGAGGAGTGTTCACCTGGTTGCTGTAAAGCAAGTTCTGAGGTACCTGAAGGGTACAGTGGATTTTGGGCTCAAGTATGAAGCGAATCAAAATTTAACCTGCAGGGTTATGTTGATTCAGATTGGGATGGCAGTGTTGCAGATAGGAAGAGCACATTTGGGTGCTGCTTCAGTATGGGATCAGGTGTGATCTCATGGTTTAGCAGGAAGCAATCCTGCGTGGCACTGAGTACAGCTGAGGCAGAGTATGTTGCATCCTATTCAGCTAGTTGTGAGGCATTATGGCTATGGAAGCTACTGTCTGAGTTATTTGATCTCCCGTTGGATGCTACTGGTATCTTTTGTGATAACTAGAGTTGTGTGAAGCTGTCTGAGAACCCGGTATTTCATGACAGGTCGAAACACATAAAGATCAAATATCACTATATCAGGGATATGGTGCAGAGAGGAGCTGTGAAGCTCCTGTATGTTGCGACGGACGAACAGATTCCAAATGTGTTGACAAAGCCACTAGCCAGAGTGAAGTTCGAGTACTTCAGAGAGAGGCTTGGCGTTCTTTAGATCGAGGACACTTCGAGGAAGAAGTGATGGACACATTTGTTGAAGCCATTCCAAGCATGTTGGAAGGAGGATCCTTCACATGGCTGTGGATGTAAGCGCTGGATGATGAGCATCAGGATGATGTTCTGGTTTCTGCTGGATATGATCAGTTGGATCATTTTTATGTATGTATGTACGCATCATGTTGGATGCTGGATATGATCAGTTGGATCATTTATATGTATGTACGCATCATGTTGGATGTTGGATATGATCGGTTGGATCATGTGTATGTATTTTGTATATGCATCATGTTGGATGCTTGGAACATGTATCTGTATATGTATCAGGTGGATACATTGTATGATCAGGTAGATCATGTATATTGATATGTATCAGATATGATCAGGTAGATCATGTATGTTGATGGATACATTGTGTGGATCATGTATCTATGTATCAGGAGGATACACTATGTATGATGATATGTATCAGGTAGATACGTGGTGTGCATCAGATGGATGCATTGTATGATCAGGATGATCGTGGATGACGAGCTTCTCCAGATGACATGCAGCAGGATGTTGCAGTGATGATGATCAGGGTGATCATGTGTACATCAGGATGATGTATGATGAGTATCAGATGATACTTTGTGGCTGTGGATCAGGTTGTGCAGGTAAGCATGTAATTTGTGCCCTGGGAGATTTGCAGATGGTCTTCCGAGGTTTTTCCTATGGCATGTAATTCGGTGCCCTGGGACATCTGGCAAAGGCTCTTTCGAGGTTTTGCTTGGGATGACATATAATTTGTGCCCTGGGAGATCTGCAAATAGTCTTTCGAGGTTTTGCCTATGGCATGTAATTCGTTGCCCTAGGATATCTGGCAGATGCTCTTTCGAGGTTTTGTCCTATGGCATGTAATTTGCTCCTGGGAGATCTAGACAGGATGAAAAAGGCCTCAGATGCTTCAGCTAGGTTTTGCCATGACCACATGTAATTTTCGCCTGGGAGATCTGGACAGGATGAAAAAGGCCTCAGATGCTTCAGCCAGGTTTTGTGGTGGACCACATGTAATGTGCTCCTGGGAGATCCGAAAGGTAGAGTTGTGTGCTCGTAACAGCCTGGGATGCTTCAGCCAGGTTTTGTGGTGAGATCACATGTAATGTGCTCCTGGGAGATCCGACAGGTAGAGCCGTGTGCTCGTAACAGCCTGGGATGCTTCAGCCAGGTTTTGTGATGGGTCACATGTAATGTGCTCCTGGGAGATCCTACAGGTAGAGCTGTGTGCTCATAATAGCCTGGGATGCTACAGCCAGGTTTTGTGATGCACATAATAAGTCCTGAGGATTCCACAGTATGGCCAGTGATGATGAAGACCTGCAGGTGGTGGGCCTACATCCAGTATGGAAAAGGACTGGCTCTGTAGAACTTCCTATGACGAGTAGATTCAGAGATTGATTGAGATAGCAGCAGCAGTGACGATGATGATGTATCGATGATGATTATCCAGTGATGATGATCCAGAGAAAAAGACTTGTGCTAGAAGACCCGTGCCGAGAAATAACTTCCTAGTTAAGAGGGAGTGTTGATGTATATGTAACTTCGCAATGTATTTCATATATGCATGTTGTATGTACTCCTATAGAGATGGTATTATTCGTCTATACGGAAGTGTCGTCATTTATATTGCAAATGTTGTAACTTATACTTGATGGGTTATTAGACCACCTTGTTGGGGTCGGACCTGTATAAGTCATGTGGGTCAAAGGGTTATTAGACCACCCTATTGGGGGTCGGCCATGTGGGTCGAAGGGTTATTAGGCCACCCTATTGGGGGTCGTCCCAGTCAGCATTATGTTATGTGGTTAAGTTCGAGCCTACATGATTTATGTAAAAGGAAAGTCAAGTCAAGTATAAATAGAGTGCGGGAGGCACTCTATTTGATCACTCACTTCTCACTCATGCACTCAAGAAGGAGTGGCGCACTTATGGAGGAGGAGGATCTGCTGCTAGGATATGTCTATCTCTTGGTTGTATCATTGCTCTATCTATCTCTGAGGAAGTTATTGGGGTTTTTCACCTTTATGGTTTTCCCCAAGTAAATCTTTGTGTCTCTTGTGTGCTTGCATTATTGTCTCCATGATTGATATGCTGTAGATATGTTGTACATGTTGTTCTCTCAGTTAAGATCCTAGATCAGATTGAAGTAAATTCTGAAAATTTAACATGGACCTGATTTGCATTCCCATTCCGATGTGGACAGTTCCTAAGCATGTGGTCTCCTCCACAACCCCAACATCGAAGTGGTTCTCTTGGTTCCTTTGGATCTCTTGGCTTATCTCCCATTATCCTAGCTGGCTTAGTCACAACTTGTGATGGTTGCCTTTGCTGATTTCGGAATTGAGGAGGCTTGAACTCCTTCTTCCTTTGATCAAACTTTTCATTTTTCCTATCCTTCCATGCCTTATGGAATTTTGGTTTGCTTCTGTTTTGATCAAATCAATACTTGGCCTTTCTTATGGCCTCCTTTAGAGTTTGAGGTTCATCAAACTCAATTCTATCTTTATATGACTGGGGCAGTCCACTTAGGAAACGCTGAATTTTCACCTTATCATCTCGAATGTACCTGACATATCTTAGCAGCTCCAAGAATTTGTTTGCATATTCTTCCATGGTCAATTGTCCCAATCTCAGCTCATGGAACTCTTTGATCTTATCATCATAGTACCTATCAGAGAGGTACTTCTGCTTGAAGTATTTCTTGAACTGCTTCCACATAATCTTCCTTTCATTGATCTTCTTCACTTGCCTGATGTGTTCCCACCATATAGATGCTCTTCCATTCAAGTTGAAGATGGATACCCTTGCCATCATATTTACCGAGTAGTATTGGACTTGGAAATACTTTCTCATCCCAAGAATCCAAGCTTCAGCTTCTTGACCAGACTTTATCTCTCCATCAAATGTAGGAGGTTTCGCCTTCTTAAATTCCCCATGCGAACTGTTCTTGTAGTGCTTCTTCCTCTTATTCCGGCGAGATGAAGAGCTTAAACCCTCAATGGATTCTTCAGAGTCAGATGATTCATTAGAAGATATTTCTGGAGTATATGTTCTGTCTATAGAAACTCTTCTTGAGCTACTAGCCCTCTTATGGGAATTCCTTCTAGAACTACTCCCACCCCTTTCTAGATTTGATGTCTGATGCCCAGAGTTTATTTGCCTTTGGATGTCTGTTAAACTCTACAGCATGGATGCATTCAACTGATTTTTTTCTTCCTGAGCTTTAATCATCCTTTCATTATCTTCTCTGCAACTTTGCAACTCCACCCTTAGGCTTCTCATGGTGGCTGCAATACCTGGAGGAGTCTCTTGATTTCTTCTCCCATTAGATTATGTTTCAGAATTTTCAACATGTATGTTCTCCCCCATGGCATCTGTATAAGGCTCATAGGGATCCTATGCATCATCCATGATGTTGATTTTCTTAGCCCAACCAAGATCCAAAACTTTCCAACTGTACTATCTAGGGTGCTGCCCTGATGTAACTGTGATTCTGCAAAATGTGTTCATCCACACAATTGTTAGCTACATTATATTCTCAGAATTCATAACTTACTTTCATGCACATGGGAAAATGTTATATTGACAATTTTGTCAGATCATAAAATTTTCTCACAATCACGACATATGAGGGGGAACGATGGGGGTTAAGGGGGATTGCCCCCTTGTGGCTTCCCTGTGCCACTGCAGGGCGGGTCGAGGGTAGCGCCCTCATTTTTTTTTATTTTTTATTTTTGGAAATATTTCCGCATCTTCAGGGTGATTTGTTGAATGCTTCCACAATTGCGGGGCGATTTTTCGAGTGCTTCCGCAATTGCGGGGCGGTTTGCCGAATGCTTCCGCAAATGTGGAACGACTCGCGAAATTCTTTTGCAATTTTGGAAGACATTCCGGAATTCTTTTCACAGTTGCAGAAGACATTCCGGAATTATTTCCACAGTTGCGGAAGACATTCTGGAATTCTTTCCGCAGTTTTGGGCCATCTTGCCGAATTCTTCCGCGTTGCGGAACGATTCACGGAATCCTTCCGCAATTGCGGGGTGACCTCCCGAACTCTTCCGCATTGCAGGACTATTCGCGGAATCCTTCCGCAATTGCGGGGTGACTTCCCGAACTCCTGCGCGTTGCGGGACGATTCGCGGAATCCTTCCGCAATTGCGGGGTGACTTCCCGAACTCTTTCGCATTGCGGAACAATTCGCGGAATCCTTCCGCAATTGTGGGGTGACTTCCCGAACTCTTCCGCATTGCGGAACGACTCGCCGAATGCTTCCGCAGTTGCAGGACGATTCACCGAAGTCTTCAGTAGTTGCGGGACGACTTGCGGAATCCTTCCGCAGTTTTGGAAGAGAACTCCTTCCACAATTTCGGAAGAGAATTCCTTCCGCAATTTCGGAAGAGAATTCTTTCTGAAAATTTCCTTTCAACACTGAACACTTACAAAAATTTTCCGCCGTTTCAGAGCATTTCGTCGAATTCTTCCGCGTTGCAAAACAACTCTCGAAATCCTTCCGCAGTTTCGGAAGAGAATTCCTTCCGCAATTTCGAAAGAGAATTCCTTCCGTAATTTCGGAAGAGAATTCCTTCCACAATTTCCGGCAGAACTCATAGAAACTTAGAAAAATTTTGAAAATTTGAAAATTTTTGAAAATTTTCTTATCTATCAGTGCTGAGCAGGAAGCATACTTACCTCCGCAACTATGATAGGTAGCCCCATAAAGGCCCAATGCTGCAACTAGTGGCTCTGATACCAAAATGTAACGTCCTCTCCCATCATACCAGCATTATAGAGAGGATGTGATGCTAAAACCGGGCATCTAGCCCCATATCCATTAAGTAAAAACTCATTGATAAAAAGACATATACATGTGCATGTTATAGAAACACAGTGGAATTTAAAAACCATGTTTAATATCTAACATACATTCAACATTTCTGTGACAGCCATTAAATAAAGACATTTCAGAATTTATAATAGAGAATACTTATCTCAACAAGTAGTCCCAAGCAACCAGCTGTGCATTTGCAATGTTCCACCCAACCATAGGCCAGTTGTGCTTATCAACCTCTTGATACAACTGCCACCCCCGAGCTGGGCATGATTACTACAAGGAACCAAGGAACAGAAGACTCACACATAGCCAAGCATACACCAAGATGAGCCAAGCCAATCTACAATTGGGTTTATCAGGCTGCTAGGAAATGGAAAGGAAGAGTGGCTAAGCTAGTGAGCTCAAGCACAGAGCCAGGGGTAACCTTACAAGATCTATCTAGCTTGGAACCCACAATACCTACATACCCAGCACAAGGAAGTATTATTTTCACTGCTGCACAGTCCCTCAAGGCATACCTTCCCCATCTAGTGCTCTCAGGGTGTGTATAGAAGAGTAGCCAAAGCCCTCTTGATCTTCTTGAGACGTTATCTCCCCCCCACTAGGTTTATCAAGCCAATTCTGTCCACTACCACCCCAAGTTTCTTGCTCACAGATTCAAACCAAAACAGGGATGCACATAACAGCAAAACCACAATGGTTGGGCATGAGGAAAAATGTTTCTTCAGTGGGATGCCCGAAGAGAAGGTTTCTACTAATTCAGAAAAATGTGGGCAAGCCCAAAAATGAAATGGAAATTGGGGAACAACCCTGGAGAGGAGAGATCATTTTCAGAAAAACGTCCATGGGCATTTTGGGTCAAAAATGACCTCCATCACAGTCCCCAAATCGTGGCCCTTCTCTCCCAACTGCTGTATAATGCAAAAACGACTCCCAGGCATGGAAAATGCAGGAAAAATGGTGTAAAACGTGGTGGGGAAAGACACAGTAGTTTAGACTACGTGAGAGAGGAAAGACTGACTGTTTAGAAAGGCTTTGGGCACCATTTCGTGGGTGCTTTCTTTCCCAAGGAGAAAAAATATGATTTCCCAGGTTGATGGCTTTCCCATGCACAAAATTGGATGCCATACCTCTTCATTCCCAAGGCATTAACTACCTCAACCAATTTCTGGAAGAATTAAATGATTGGGTCCCTAACCCAAAATGGGTAGTTGGTGGTTTGTGGGTTTTCTCATTGACACATGGATTAACACCATTGGCTCAAGGGTTTGAATAATTTTCCTCTCTATTCCTTGTAGAATCATGCCCCATCTCTTTGTTGCATTGCATAGCTAGTTGTGGGTATTTTCATTAAAATTTGTATTTACATGATGTCTTATTTACATTGTGCCTATCTAGCACAAGAACCATAGGCATCTATTTCTATTTGCCTATACATAAAACGCTAAATCAATGGTGGGGCCTTGGCCTTGAGCTCCTCACCATGATTAAATTACAATATTTACATCATTTACGATTTAATGCAAAGGGGGTAAAAATGGGGACATTACATTCCCCTCCCCTTACATTAGCACTGTCCTCAGTGCTCATCAAAATTGAACAAAAATGGATATGCCACCCTCATGGCATCCTCCAGTTCCCATGTAGCCTCATCGGGACCGTAGTGCTTCCATTGCACCTTTACTTGTCTGATGGCTCGGTTCCAGAGCAACATTACCTTCTTGTCTAGGATGCGCAATGGATTGGTTTGGAATTCTCCCTCGGGTTCCACTTGGATCACATCCCAATTAATCACATGGTTAGGATCATGTACATATTTCTTAAGCAAAGAGACATGAAAACCATTATGAGATTTAGTGCTAGCAGGCAATGTAAGTCTATATGCAACTGGCCCTATTCTTTCAAGCACTTCAAATGGCCCACAATATCTAGGTGATAGCTTGGCACAACTCCCAAGCTTCAAGTAACTCTTCCTTGATTTCCCTCTAAGATACACATGATCCCCAACATTGAATTCCCTATGGATCCTATGCTTATCTGCATAGCTTTTTTGTCTATCCTGGGCTACTTTTAAATTTTGCCGTATCTTGGCAACTTCTTGCTCCATTTCCTCAAGCAATTTTGGCCCAAGTACAATTCTGTTCATTGAATTGTCCCAAGTCACTGGTGTCCTACACCTTCTGCCGTACAAAGCCTCATAAGGACTCATTCCCAACGATGCTTGTTGCCCATTGTTATATGCAAATTCTACCAAGTGTAGATAATCCTCCCACTTGGATGGTTTGTCCATTACATACATGCGTAGCATGTCTTCAAGCACCCGATTTACTCTTTCTGTTTGCCCATCTGTTTGAGGATGGTATGCGGTACTAAAGCTTAGTTGTGTACCCAAATCTGCAAAGAGACCTTTCCAAAAATTGGAAGTGAACTTGGTATCCCTGTCAGAAATTATTGCCTTAGGCAACCCGTGTAATCTGAAAATTTCCTTCATGAAAATGTTTGCAATGACATCGGTTTTATGTGTGGACTTAACCGGTATGAAATGTGCTGCCTTTGTTAACTTGTCCACCACAACCATGACGGAATCATGTTGTCTCACAGTCATTGGCAATCCTATAATAAAGTCCATGGATATTACTTCCCATTTCCATTATGGAATTGATACTGGGAGCAATAAACCTGCGGGGTGTTGGTGTTCACTCTTCACCTGCTGAGATTCCATGCACTTAGAAATATATTTAGCGATGTCCTTCTTCATCCCTGGCCAGAAATAGTATTTTCTTGTTGTAGCAATTGTTTTCTGATATCCTGGGTGACCAGAGTATGGAGCTTTATGGATTTCATCCATAACGATCCTCCTCAAATCTGCCGCATTTGGAATATAGACTCTATTCTTATAAGTAAGAAGTCTTCCTTCTTCCAAATGATAGCCTTCATACTTCTTGCCAAGGTCTTGCTGCTACAATTTGTCCTTTTTTTGCACATATACTTCATCCTCAACCATATGGTTAATAATCTGCTGCCTCAAATCTGGTTCGCAAGTAGTAAGTGCTGCCATGTGCATTTCATGTACCTTCCTACTGAGTGCATCGGCCACCTTGTTTTCTTTCCCTTTTATGGGTTTGATTTCAAAATCAAATTCACACAAAAATTCTAACCATCTAGCTTGCCTAGCATTTAAAGTTGGCTGATCAAACAAGTATTTCAGACCACAATGGTTTGTCCTTAACTCAAATTTTCTTCCCATTAAGTAATGCCTCCACATCTTTAAGGCATGTACTATGGCTGCAAGTTCTATATCATGAGTAGCATAGATCTTTTCATGCTCCTTCAACTTTCTTGACTCATAGCATATCACGTGGTTGTCTTGCATAAGAACTCCTCCAAGTCCTTGATTGCATGCATCGGTACACACCACAAAGTATTTTTCCAGGTCTGCAATTTTCAAAATTGGCGCACTCGTAAGAAGATTCTTCAACCGTTGAAAACTTTCCTCACATCTCGGTGACCATTCAAACCTTATCCCCTTCTTTTGCAAAGAAGTGATCGGGTTAGCAACCTTGGAGAATCCTTCGATAAATCTCCTGTAGTAACCATCAAGGCCCATAAAATATCTCACATCAGTCACATTCCTTAGAGTTGGCCAATTCATAATGGCTTCAATCTTCTCAGGGTCTACAGATATTCCTTCGTCGGAGATGATGTGACCCAAATAATGAATTCTATCTTTATAAAAGTCACATTTGCTCAACTTTCCATACAGCTTATGTTCCCTTAGTAATTGCATTGTCATTCTCAAATGTTCTTCATGCTCTTCTTCATTCTTAGAATAGATGAGAATGTCGTCTAGGAATACAAGAAAAAACTTGTCCAAATACTTGCTAAAAACATTATTCATGAGACACATGAATGTAGCTGGTGCATTTGTGAGACCGAATGGTACCACTACAAACTTATAGTGTCCATACCTCGTTCTAAAGGCTGTCTTATGAATATATTCTTCTTTGATTCTTACTTGATGGTAACCAGACCTCAAGTCAATCTTTGAAAATACCTTTGCTCCTCTCATTTGGTCAAAAAGGTCATCAATTCGGGGCAATGGGTATTTGTTCTTCAGAGTGACTTTGTTCAACTGCCTGTAGTCAATACATAACCTGAGTGTTCCATCTTTCTTTTTCATAAATAGAACTGGTGCTCCCCACGGGGACACACTTGGCCTAATATATTTATTTTCTAGCAACTCTTGTAATTGCATTTTCAATTCTAGCAATTCCGGTGTACTCATCCTATAGGGTGTCTTAGACACTGGTGCCGCTCCTGGCCCAAGTTCAATTGTAAAGTCAACGTCTCTCTTTGGAGGTAGCCCTGGAATCGCATCAGGAAAAACATCCCTGAATTCTTGCAATACATGATAGTCCTCCAATTTAAGAGTTTCACTCTCTGCTGCCTCTAAAATGTGGGCTACATACAATTGACATCCCTTCCTACAGAACTTCTTCAGCTGCATGGCTGAAACCTGTCTAACCAAAGTCACCTTTGGAATGCCTTTTACAACCCTCAGGTTTCCTGCTTCGTCCATGCATTCAAATGTCTTATTGTAGCAGTCAAGTTTAACCCTGTGTGCTTCTAACCAATCCATTCCAATGAGAATATCATAGGAACCCAGTGGTAAAATATTCAGATCTACGTAGGTGAGTATCCTATCCATCTCTAATGGACATTTCTCTACTATTTCACTAACTTTTCTCTTGGTTCCAGTGGCTAGTTGAACTAACCATGATTTACTATGCTTTAATTTCTTAAAAGCACAAATATCAGCAATTCTAGGAGTGACATAACTGTGAGTAGATCCAGGATCAATTAAAATAGAAACAGATTACCTAGCAATCTTACCTTCAACTTCAACCATAATTGATTGATGATCTGCCTGGCGGTCTTCCACTGCTACATGGATTCTAGGGATTGTCCTTGCTACCTGACCCACAGTTTTAGCTCCTTGAATGTTGTGGACTTGATTTGCATTTCCATTCCGTTGTGGATAGTTCCTAAGCATGTGGTCTCCTCCACAACCCCAACATCGAAGTGGTTCTCTTGGTTCCTTTGGATCTCTTGGCTTATCTCCCATCATCCTAGTTGGCTTAGTCACAACCTGTGATGGCTGCCTTTGCTTATTCCGGAATTGAGGAGGCTTGAACCCCTTCTTCCTTTGATCAAACTTTTCATTTTTCCTATCCTTCCATGCCTTATGGAATTCTGGTTTGCTTCTGTTTTGATCAAAGCAATACTTGGCCTTTCTTATGGCCTCCTCTAGAGTTCGAGGTTCATCGAACTCAATTCTATCTTTATATGACTGGGGCAATCCACTCAGGAGACGCTGAATTTTCACCTTATCATCTCGAATGTACCTGACATATCTTAGCAGCTCCAAGAATTTGTTTGCATATTCTTCCATGGTCAATTGTCCCAATCTCAGCTCATGGAACTCTTTGATATTATCATCATAGTATCTATCAGAGAGGTACTTCTGCTTGAAGTATTTCTTGAACTACTTCCACACAATATTCCTTTCATTGATCTTCTTCACTTGCCTGATGTGTTCCCACCATATAGATGCTCTTCCATTCAAGTTGAATATGGCTACCCTTGCCTTCATATTTCCCGAGTAGTCTTTGAATTGGAAATACTTTCTCATCCCAAGAAGCCAAGCTTCAGCTTCTTGACCAGACTTTATCTCTCCATCAAATGTAGGAGGTTTCGCCTTCTTAAATTCTCCATGCGAACTGTTCTTGTAGTGCTTCTTCCTCTTATTCCGGCGAGATGAAGAGCTTGAACCCTCAATGGATTCTTCAGAGTCAGATGATTCATTAGAAGATATTTCTTGAGTATATGTTCTATCTGTAGAAACTCTTCTTGAGCTATTGGCCCTCTTACAGGAATTTCTTCTAGAACTAATCCCACCCCTTTCTAGATTTGATGTCTGATACCCAGAGTTTATTTGCCTTTGGATGTCTGTCAAACTCTGCAGCATGGCTGCATTCAACTGATTTTGTTCTTCCTGAGCTTTAATCATCCTTTCGTTATCTTCTTTGCAACTTTGCAACTCCACCCTCAGGCTTCTCATGGCGGCTGCAATACCTGGAGGAGTCTCTTGATTTATTCTCCCATTAGATTCTGTTTCAGCATTTTCAACATGGATGTTCTCCCCCATGGCATCTGTCTCAGGCTCATAGGGATCCTGTGCATCATCTATGATGTTGATTTTCTTGGCCCAACCAAGATCCAAAACTTTCCAACTGTACTTGTTGATGTATATGTAACTTCGGAATGTATTTCATCTGTATATTTTATATATATTTATTGTACCCTTATAAGAGATGTGTTATTCCTCTATAAGGAAGTGTTGTCATGTGGATTGACAAGTGTCGCAAGTGTGTGTACTTGCCGATGGGTTATTAGACCACCATTTGGGGTCGGCCCAGAATTATATACAATATAATGTGGATGTATCTAAGTAGACAAGTCGGCCCCAGTAGGTCACTGGGCAAAAAGGTAAGTATAAATAGAGATAGGAGATCTCTATTTTACTCACTCAGAAAAGTAACTCACTCTCTCTCTGGAAAGTGGCGCACTTGTGAGGAGGAGGAGGATCATCTGCTAGGAGACTATCTCTGTGTTATTTGGTTGTATTTTGGTTGAGCCATTGCTCTCTCTATCTCTGAGAAAGTTGTGGGGTTTTTCACCTTAGGGTTTTCCCCACGGAAACTCTGTGTCTCTTGTCTCTATGCTTTTGATTCTTGTGATGCTTGTATTGCTTGTCATATTATGATTGTCATGCATTCATATACTGTAGATGTTATTCTCTCAGCAAAGATCCTAGAGTATAATGAATTAATGCTCAAAATTTAACATGGAATCAGAGCTAACCTGAGAAGAAGACATTTTGCAGTGATGGAAGCTTGTGTTCCTTGTTTATTGGGTTTCTCTCCACAAATTTTTGAAATTCAGTATAGTAGATTGGATCTACTCATCAAGGCGCATCTATCTGACCAATCAGAATTCAGTTCCGAGCATTTTCAGATGTGGCCCTAAAAATTAGGGTTTCCACAAAAATAGGAATTTTCTGGAAACTGAAGGCACGGCTGGAAGCTCCTTGCAAAAATCGAAGGTTAGAGCTTTGGATCGATATTTTTGGCTGGGTAGATCTCCGGGAATCTCAAACCCTAATTCAGGGCTCTCCCGAGTGAACCCGGGAGGACAAAAAGGCAATTTTGAAGGGCAAGACTTTGCTGATCTCAAATTCTGAATGTACTAGGCTGATCAGCTCTCCAAGGCGCATCTTTCTATCCTTTCGGAATTTTGAAATTCACATTTTGAATTTTTAGAGTTTCTCTGACAAACCCTAATCCGGGACCAGATCCAGTTTTCAGCACTTCAAGTGGTAAGTCCTAAATCTTTTCTATTTCCATTTGAAGTACTCTTAAAGATGTCTCTCCACACTAAGCTTGAGGATAAGCTTGAAGGGGATGATAACTTCCGAGCCTGGAAGTATAGGATTGGGTTAATCGTGGAAGAGAATGAGTTGGACTCATATGTGAAAGAAGACATCCCTATCCCAGAGGATGAAGAAGCCAAGGCATTGAACAAGAAGAACTTGGTCAAGGCAAAGAGAATCATTGCTGATTCTATCAAAGACCATCTTATACCCCATGTGTCTTCTCTTAAGACACCCAAGGAGATGTTTGAATCTTTGACCAAGCTATTTGAAGGAAAGAACATAAATCAGAAGATGACCCTACGGAACCAATTGAAAGCAGTGAAGTTTCAGAATGGAGAAACCATTCAAGCTTACTTTTCAAGGGTCTCCCAGATCAAGGAACAATTAGAAGCAGTAGATGAAATGGTGGAGAATGGTGAAGTGGTGATGACCACTCTAAATGGCCTACCCAGGTCATGGGATTCCTTTATTCAAGGAATTTGTGCAAGGAAGAAGTTGATCTCCTTCAGTAGACTTCGGGAAGAATGCTCTCAAGAAGAAGCTAGACTTATAGCTCGTGAAGAAAAGATGGGAGGTGAAGATCAAGCTCTTGCAGGCCACACCAGGAAAGGAAAGTTCAAGAAAGAGCCATCTCACTCCAAGAGATCTTCACATCAATTCAAAGAAAGAAGAGTATGCTTCACCTGTAATGAGAAAGGACATATTGCCATAAATTGTCCCAAGAACAAGAAGGACAACAACATCTCAAATAAGAAGAAGAAGGGTGGTAAAAGAAGGTTTCATGCTCATGCTGCCGAAGATGATGAACCTCCAAAGAAGAAGGCTAGGGCAGAAAGTGATAGTAATGATGACTCATCAAGTGAAGAAGAGTATGTTCTGATCTCTGCTCTCACAGGTACCATCTCCCATGGTTGTAATGATTGGTTGATTGATAGTGGGGCTTCCAAACACATGACTGGGTTCAAAGAATCTTTTGTGAACCTATCTGAACATGAATCACCCCATAAGGTGAAACTTGGGGATGATTATCAATACCCAATCAAAGGAAGTGGTGAAGCCTCCTACAACCTAGATTCTGGAAAATCTCTGAAGATGAAGGAAGTACTTTATGTACCTGTGCTCAAGAAGAACTTACTCTCCATTTCTGCATTAGATGCAAAAGGTATGAGGGTTGCATTTGTGGATGGCCAAGTCCTAATGTGGCCAAAGGGAAAGACCATAGATGATGCAGTAGTAATTGGAGAGCAAGAGGGAGGCTTGTATAAATTGAAGGGACAACCTGAACATGCCATGGTGCATGAATCCATGGAGCCAAGTGAACTTTGGCATAGAAGACTTGCTCACATGCACTATAGAGCACTTCCAATTGCAAGCAAGGCAGTAGAGGGTCTTCTTGAAATCAAGACCAAAAATGAAGGTGTTTGCAAAGGATTTGCAAAAGGTAAGAATATTAAGAAGGCTTTCCCAAGCAGTGAAAGCAAGGCAAAAGACATCCTGGAAATCATCCACTCAGATGTATGTGGTCCTATGTCATCCAGTGCCCTAAGTGGGTATGTTTACTATGTCTCATTTATTGATGACTTCTCCAGGAAGACTTGGGTATACTTCTTGAAGGGCAAAGATGAGGTGCTTGATAAATTCAAGGAATTCAAAACCTTGATGGAGAACCAAACTGACAAGAAGATCAAAACATTCAGATCCGACAATGGTGGAGAATTCACCTCAAATGACTTCAAGAAGCTTTGCAGTGATTCAGGGATTAAGAGGGAGTTGAATGCTCCTTATAATCCTCAACAGAATGGTGTTGCAGAAAGGAAGAACAGAACTATCATGGAAGCAGCAAGGGCAATGTTGCATGACCAGGATCTTCCTATGCATCTATGGGCAGAAGCAGCTAGAACAGCTATATATGTGCAGAACAGAACACCCCACAAGATATTGGACAACAAGACACCAGAAGAGGTCTTTTCTGGTAAGAAACCTGAAGTCAGTCATCTCAGAATATTTGGTTGTCCAGTGTACACTCATGTCCCAAAGGAAAAGAGGACTAAACTAGATCCTTCAGGAAAGAAGGGTATTTTTGTGGGATACAGTGAAATCTCGAAGGCTTACAGAATATACTTTCCAGGGTTCAAGAAGATTGATGTCAGCAGGGATGTAACATTTGATGAAAACTCAGCATTCATCAAATCAAGGAAGGCACCTACTGAAGTTTATGAAGAACCTAAGGAAACAAGATTTCAGGACACTCCCATGACTGAAGCAGTTCCAGAAGCTGTTCGTGAGTTTGAAGATCCACAAGAACCTATAGATCCACCCCGTGAGGATAACTCTCACAAGAGGAAACCTGTATGGGTTAGAGAGCTCATTCAAGATGCAGAAAGATTTGGTATTCCAGAAGAAGAACACAGAGCAAAGAAAAGAACCAGATCACAAACCAGCTATGTTGCTTTACTCTATGACATTATGAACAAAGAACCTTCCAGTTATGAAGAAGCAGCAGAAAAGAAAGAATGGAAGGATGCCATGGTTGAGGAATACCAATCAATAATGAAGAATGATGTTTGGGATGTTGTCCCAAGACCTAAAGAGAAGTCTATTGTGACTTCTAAATGGATCTTCAAAATCAAACATGCTGCAGATGGCAGTGTGGAGAAATACAAAGCAAGATTCGTATCTCATGGATTCTCTCAGAAAGAGGGAATAGATTATGAAGAAACTTTTGCACCTGTAGCCAGGTATACTTCCATCAGAACAGTACTTGCCTTGGCTGCTGCTATGAAATGGAAAATACACTAGATGGATGTCAAGACCGCTTTCCTGAATGGTATAGTTGAAGAGGAAGTATATGTGGAACAACCACTTGGTTTTGAAATACATGACAGGGAGTCATATGTGTGCAGACTGAAGAAAGCCTTGTATGGCTTGAAGCAAGCTCCCAGAACTTGGTATGGTAGGATGGACAGTTTCCTATCTAGTTTGGGCTTTACCAAGAGTAAAGCGGATTCCAACCTTTACTACAAGGTTGAGGAAGGGAATCCTGTGATTCTACTCCTGTATGTGGATGACTTATTTGTAACAGGAGATGACAGACTGATTGCAGATACTAAAAGGAAGCTTGCCGCTGAATTCGATATGAAAGATTTGGGAATGATGCACTATTTCCTAGGTATGGAGGTGTGGCAGAATGCAGGTGGGATCTTCCTTGGTCAAGGGAAGTACACAGTAGATATCCTGAAGAGATTTGGGATGATGGATTGCAAGGCCATGGCCACACCTATGGCGTCGAATCTGAAGCTTCTATGTGATGCTTCATCTGAGCCAGTTGATGTCTCCATGTATCGTCAGATGATTGGGTCCTTGATTTACCTGACGAACACGAGACCAGACATTTGCTTTGCTGTGAACACATTGATCCAGTTCCTGACGGATCCAAGGAGTGTTCACCTGATTGTTGTAAATCATGTTCTGAGGTACCTGAAGGGTACAGTGGATTATGGGCTCAAGTATGAAGCGAATCAAAAGTTTAACCTGCAGGGTTATGTTGATTCAGATTGGGCTGGTAGTGCTGCAGATAGGAAGAGCACATCTGGGTGTTGCTTCAATATGGGATCAGGTGTGATCTCTTGGTTTAGCAGGAAGCAGTCCTGTGTAGCACTGAGTACATTAGAGGCTGAGTATGTTGCAGCCTGTTCAGCTAGTTGTGAGGCAGTATGGCTACGGAAGCTACTGTCTGAGTTATTTGATCTCCCGCTAGATGCTACTGGTATCTTCTGTGATAACCAGAGTTGTGTGAAGCTATCCGAGAACCCAGTGTTTCATGACAGGTCGAAACACATAGAGATCAAATATCACTATATCAGGGATATGGTGCAGAGAGGAGCTGTGAATATTCTGTATGTTGCGACGGACGAGCAGATTGCAGATGTGCTGACGAAGCCACTAGCCAGGGTGAAGTTCGAGTACTTCAGAGAGAGGCTTGGCGTGCTTCAGATCGAGGACACTTCGAGGAAGAAGTGATGAACACATTTGCTGAAGCCATTCCAAGCATGTTGGAAGGGGGATCCTTCACATGGCTGTGGATGTAAGCGCTGAATGATGAACATCAGGAGGATGTTCTGGTTTCTGCTTGGATATGGTCAGTTGGATCATTATATGTATTTTGTGTATGCATCATGTTGGATGCTGGATATGATCAGTTGGATCATTATATGTATTTTGTGTATGCATCATGTTGGATGCTGGATATGATCAGTTGGATCATTATATGTATGAATGCATCATGTTGGATGCTGGATATGATCGGTTGGATCATGTGTATGTATTTTGTATGAACGTATCATGTTGGATGCTGATGGATACATTGTGTGGATCATGTATCTTTGTATGATCAGGTAGATCATGTATGCTGATGGATACATTGTGTGGATCATGTATCTTTGTATGATCAGGTAGAGCATGGATGCTGATGGATACATTGTGTGGATCATGTATCTTTGTATGATCAGGTAGATCATGTATGCTGATGCATACATTGTGTGGATCATGTATCTTTGTATGATCAGGTAGATCATGTATGCTGATGGATACATTGTGTGGATCATGTATCTTTGTATGATCAGGTGGATCATGTATGTTGATGGATACATTGTGTGGATAATGTATCTATGTATGTATCAGGTGGATACTTGGATGATCGTGGATGACGAGCTTCTCCAGATGACATGCAGCAGGATGTTGCAGTGATGATGATCAGGATGATCATGTGTACATCAGGATGATGTTTGATGAGTATCAGATGATACTTTGTGGCCGTGGATCAGGTTGTGCAGGAAAGCATGTAATTTGTGCCCTGGGAGATTTGCAGATGGTCTTTCGAGGTTTTGCCTATGGCATGTAATTCGGTGCCCTGGGACATCTGGCAAATGCTCTTGCGAGGTTTTGCTTGGGAGGACATGTAATTTGTGCCCTGGGAGATTTCAGGTCGGAGTTGTGTACCCATAACATCCTGAGATGCTCTTGCGAGGTTTTGTCCTATTGCATGTAATTTGCTCCTGGGAGATCTGGATAGGATGAAAAAGGCCTCAGATGCTTCAGCCAGGTTTTGCCATGACCACATGTAATTTGCTCCCGGGAGATCTGGACAGGATGAAAAAGGCCTCAGATGCTTCAGCCAAGTTTTGTGGTGAGATCACATGTAATGTGCTCCTGGGAGATCCGACAGGTAGAGCCGCGTGCTCGTAAAAGCCTGGGATGCTTCAGCCAGGTTTTGTGATGGGTCACATGTAATGTGCTCCTGAGAGATCCTACAGGTAGAGTTGTGTGCTCGTAATAGCCTGGGATGCTGCAGCCAGGTTTTGTGACGCACGTAATGAGTCCTGAGGATTCCACAGTATGGTTAGTGATGATGAAGACCTGCAGATGGCGGGCCTACATCCAGTATGAAAAAGGACTGGCTCTGTAGAACTTCCTATGACGAGTAGAGTCAGAGATTGGTTGAGATAGCAGCAGCAGTGACGATGATGATGACGATGCACCGATGACGATGATCCAGAGAAGAAGACTTGTCTAGCAGATCTGTGTCGAGAAATACCTTCCTAGTTAAGAGGGAGTGTTGATGTATATGTAACTTCGGAATGTATTTCATCTGTATATTTTATATATATTTATTGTACCCTTATAAGAGATGTGTTATTCCTCTATAAGGAAGTGTCGTCATGTGGATTGACAAGTGTCGTAAGTGTGTGTACTTGCCGATGGGTTATTAGACCACCATTTGGGGTCAGCCCAGAATTATATACAATATAATGTGGATGTATCTAAGTAGACAAGTCGGCCCCAGTAGGTCACTGGGCAAAAAGGTAAGTATAAATAGAGATAGGAGATCTCTATTTTACTCACTCGGAAAAGTAACTCACTCTCTCTCTGGAAAGTGGCACACTTGTGAGGAGGAGGAGGATCATCTGCTAGGAGACTATCTCTATGTTATTTGGTTGTATTTTGGTTGAGCCATTGCTCTCTCTATCTCTGAGGAAGTTGTGGGGTTTTTCACCTTAGGGTTTTCCCCACGGAAACTCTGTGTCTCTTGTCTTTATGCTTTTGATTCTTGTGATGCTTGTGATGCTTGTCATATTATGATTGTCATGCATTGATATACTGTAGATGTTATTCTCTCAGCAAAGATCCTAGAGTATAATGAATTAATGCTCAAAATTTAACAGTACTATCTAGGGTGCTGCCCTAATGTTACTGTGATTCTGCAAAATGTGTTCATCCACACAATTGTTAGCTGCATTATTTTCTCAGAATTCATAACTTACTATCATGCACGTGGGAAAATGTTATATTGACAATTTTTTAGATCATAGAATTTTCTCACAATCATGACATATGAGGGGGAACGACGGGGGTTAAGGGGGATTTCCCCCTTGTGGCTTCCCTGCGCCACTGCAGGACGGGTCGAGCGCAATGCCCTCATTTTTTTTATTTTTTATTTTGAAATCTTTCCACATCTTCGGGGCGATTTGTTGAACGCTTCTGCAATTGCGGGGCGATTTGTTGAACGCTTCTGCAATTGCGGGGCGGTTTGCCGAATGCTTCCGCAATTGCGGAACGACTCGCGGAATTCTTCTGCAATTTCGGAAGAAATTCCGGAATTCTTTTCGCAGTTGCGGAAGACATTCCAGAATTATTTCTGCAGTTGCGGAAGACATTCCAGAATTCTTTTTGAAGTTTCGGGCCATCTTGCCGAACTCTTCCGTGTTGCGGAATGATTCGTAGAATCATTCCGCAATTGTGGGGTGACTTCTCGAACTCTTCCGCGTTGCGGGATGATTCACGGAATCCTTCCATAATTGCGGGGCGACTTCCCGAACTCTTCCGCATTGCGGAATGATTGACGGAATCCTTCCGCAATTGCGGGGTGACTTCCTGAACTCTTCTGCATTGCGGAACGATTCGCGGAATCCTTCCGCAATTGCGGGGTGACTTCCCAAACTCTTCTACGTTGCAGAACGACTCGCTGAATGCTTCCACAGTCACGGGACAATTCACCAAAGTCTTCCGCAGTTGCGAAACGACTTGCGGAATCTTTCCGTAGTTTCGGAAGAGAATTCCTTCCGCAATTTCGGAAGAGAATTCCTTCCACAATTTAGGAAGAGTATTCCTTCCGAAAATTTCCTTTCGACACCAAACACTTAGAAAATTTTTCCGTCATTTCAGAGCAGTTCGTCGAATTCTTCCGCATTGCGGAACAACTCGTGGAATCCTTCCGCAGTTTCGGAATAGAATTCCTTCCGCAATTTCGGAAGAGAATTCCTTCCGCAGTTTCTGGTAGAACTCATAGAAACTTAGGAAAATTTTGAAAATTTGAAAATTTTTGAAATTTTTCTTAGCTATTAGTGCTGAGCAGGAAGCATACTTACCTCCGCAACTATGATAGGTATCCCCATAAAGGCCCAATGCTGCAACCAGCGGCTCTGATACCAAAATATAACATCCCCTCCCATCATACTAGCATGATAGAAAGGACGTGGTGCTAAAACCGAGCATCTAGTCCCATATCCATTAAGTAAAAACTCATTGATAAAAAGAAATATACATGTGCATGTTATAGAAACACAGTGGAATTTAAAAACCATCTTTAATATCTAACATACATTCAACATTTCTATGACAGCCATTAAATAAAGACATTTCAGAATTTATAACAGAGAATACTTATCTCAACAAGTAGTCCCAAGCAACCAGCTGTGCATTTGCAACGTTCCACCCAACCATAGGCCAGTTGTGCTTATCAACCTCTTGATACAACTGCCACCCTCGAGCTGGGCATGATTACTACAAGGAACCAGGGAACAACAGACTCACACATAGCCAAGCATACACCAAGATGAGCCAAGCCAATCTACAATTGGGTTTATCAGGCTACTAGGAAATGGAAAGGAAGAGTGTCTAAGATAGTGAGCTCAAGCACAGAGCCAGAGGTAACCTTACAAGATCTATCTAGCTTGGCACCCACAATACCTACACACCTAGCACAAGGAAGTATTCTTTTCACTGCTGCACAGTCCCTCAAGCCATACCTTCCCCATCTAGTGCTCTTAGGGTGTGCATAGAAGAGTAGCCAAAGCCCTCTTGATCTTCTTGAGAGGTTATCTCCCCCCCACTAGGTTTATCAAGCCAATTCTGTCCACTACCACCCCAAGTTTCTTGCTCACAGATTCAAACCAAAACAGGGATGCACATAACAGCAAAACCACAATGGTTGGGCATGAGGAAAAACGTTTCTTTAGTGGGATGCCCAAAGAGGAGGTTTCTACTAATTCAGAAAAACGTGGGCAAGCCCAAAAATGAAATGGCAATTGGGGAACAACCCTGGAGAGGAGAGATCGTTTTCAGAAAAAACATCCATGTGAATTTTGGGGCAAAAATGACCTCCATCACAGTCCCCAAATCGTGACCCTTCTCTCCCAACTGCTGTATAATGCAAAAACGACTCCCAGGCATGGAAAATGCAGGAAAAATGGTGAAAAACGTGATGGGAAAAGACCCAGTAGTTCAGATTGCGTGAGAGAGGAAAGACTGACTGTTCAGAATGGCTTTGGGCACCATTTCATGGGTGTTGTCTTGCCCAAGGAGACAAAATACGATTTCTCAGGTTGATGGCTTGCCCATGCACGAAATTGGCTGCCATACCTCTTCATTCCCAAGGCATTAACTACCTCAACCAATTTCTGGAAGAATTAAATGATTGGGTCGCTAACCCAAAATGGGTAGTTGGTGGTTTGTGGGTTTTCTCATTAACACATGGATTAACACCATTGGTTCAAGGGTTTGAATAATTTCCCTCCCTATTCCTTGTAGAATCATGCCCCATCTCTTTGTTGCATTGCATAGCTAGTTGTGGGTATTTTCATTAGAATTTGTATTTACATGATGTCTTATTTACATTGTGCATATCTAGCACAAGAACCATATGCATCTATTTCTATTTTCCGATACATAAAACGCTAAATCAGTGGTGGGGCCTTGGCCTTGACCTCCTCACCATGATTAAATTACAATATTTACATCATTTACGATTTAATGCAAAGGGGGTCAAAATGGGGACATTACACCAGCCACCATTATTAAAGGCTAGGGGTTGTGCAAGTTACTCACAAAAAATCAAATAAGTGAAGAGAAGGACTGGGAAAATGAAGCCGAATTAAATATGATTGAGGTATGTCCTATTTTCATTGCCCTCGAATCTTGGTATAGGGACCTAGTGCATTATTTGCAACAAGGTTATCTACGAGAACACTGGAGTTCCAAGCAAAGAAGAGGACTCATGCTAAAATCAACATCCTATCAAATAATTGATGGAATACTTTTCAGAAATAATTATGATGGGATATTTCTCAGATGTCTTGAGAAAGAAGACGCGAATAAAGTAGTCAAAGAGTTACATGATGGCCCTGCTGGGGGACACTACTCTAGAGATACCACAGCTCATAAGATACTTAGATTTGGTTACTATTGTCCCATGTTTTTCAAAGATGCTCATGCCTATGCCAAGAATTGCGATGTATGCCAAAGAAGTGGTGGTAGATTGCCGAAAGCATCGGGACTATTGCAGCCAGTTATTATCTCGGAACCATTCGAGCAATGGGGTATAGACGTTATCGGAGAAATAAATCCAAATTCTTCGCTGCAGCACCGATATATCTTAACAGCTACGGATTAATTCACATGGTGGACAAAAGTTGTTCTGTAGCGCAAAGTGAATGAAGACGCAGTCATCAAGTTCCTTCAAGAAAATATCATAACCAAGTTTGGGGTTCCAATTTCTCTAGTTTTTGATAATGCAACTTATTTTTCATCTGTGAAATTGAATGCATTTGTTTACGAAAGAGGAATTAAGTTACACTATTCAACAAATTATTATCCCCAAGTAAATGGATTATTTGAGTCTACAAATAAAAATCTCATCAAAATCCTTAAGAAGACTGTTATTGAAAATCAAAGAAATTGGCATACAGACCTCCCAAATGCTTTATGGGAAGACAGAGTCACCCCAAAGAATGCCTTATGTGTTTCCCCTTACACTCTGGTGTCTGGAAAAGAATCCATCATCCCTCCTAACATACTTCTCCCATCCTTGCAACTAGCCCAAACCTCATGAGGCTCCGACAACGAAATCTTACAGTCGAGAATTAACACCCTGCTGAAGCTTGAAGAGTCATGACAGAAGGCCAAAGATAGGTTCCACCAACACCAAGACATTGTCAAGAGGTGGTTTGATAAGCGAAAATCTAGAAAAAGGAGTTTTGAAGTAGGTGACATAGTTCGGAAGTGGGATCACCCATATGATGATAAGGGGAAGCACACAAAATTTCAACACTTATGGCTTGGCCCTTACCAAATCTCTAAGAAGCTTTGTCCTTCAACATACAAATTGAAAGACTTACAAGGGGAGGAAGAAAATATCCTTGTCAATGGCCTTGCTTTAAAGCAGTACTTCACTTAGATTTAGGGTTACTTTTGTACATAAATAAACTTGTCTTGTTTTGTTTTAATTTTTGGCTTTTCTATTTTGAGTAGTCTATTTTGTTGATTACTTTCTTTTTTATTCTTTTTTTTTGCTTTTGTTTGATCCCTTTACTTTGTTTCAAATAAATCCCAACTCAACTCCTTGGTTTATGGAAATATAGAACTCTGAACAATCTCAAAAGCATGAAAGAACAAAATATGCTTATGAAAGAAATTTTCTCTATGTAAAGTTGCTTATGCTGAATATGTTTCTAGAAAGGGAGGATACTTTCCCATGCTTGAGTCATGATAATCCCTGTTAAAATAACCGAGAGTTGTGATTTCTGTAGTACTATCTTGGGACTCCATTCACTCTCACATTAATGACCATCTCAAGTAGTTCACAATAATGTACCCACAGAGAGGAATCAGGTCTCACAGATATATGGTATTTAAAATGATCCCATGATTCAAATCAAAAGACAAAATAACTTGTATTAAAGAGTCTATTTTCCATAATTTCTCGCCTCCATTAAAGCATGGTTGAGAAAGCAAAGAAATCCAATCAAGAAAGCTATCTAAATGATCATCCCAACAAGGTTCTTCTCCATCCATGAGCATGATAATAAAATAAATCTCTTGCTCACACAAAAGGACATCATGGATTGAAGAACCTAAGCCAAATGTCAAAGATTGGAGAAAGTTATAACGAGAGACTCAGACGACAAAATATCGTCAATAAAGAAAGCATCCAAAGAAATGCTAAAACAACATGGGAATGAGGAACAAACAAATATGTATGTGGGATTTTGTTACGATCTTGTTGATTCCTATTTGGTTGACAGCTGAAGATGGATTTAAAATGAACTCCACATTTTTTCCCTAAGAGAGTGGTGAAGAAGTCTAATTCAAGGTTTCCTTTATTCCCAAAATGACCAGTATGTTGAAAGTGGTTTCTTTCCCCTGTATATAATCTATCTTGAAAATATTTGTTTGTTTACAGAGTTATTAACATATAAGAAGTTATTAACATATAAGATTTTTTACTGTTAAAAGGGGATTATTCAGAGATTTGTGTTCACCAACGAATTGCCAATTGTTGTTGCTACAACCTGATCCCCATTATTTTTTCAAAAAAGTAATGGGGCCCCTCCTTTTCTCTTAACAGAGTTTTTAGAAGTTAAGTTTTCTAGAAATCCTTTTCATACTTAGTTATTTTTCCCAAAAGGTCAAGCAAAGAAATTTTTTTCTGCCTAAGTAAAAATCAGCTTTTTCAACCGAAACGGTCATCTAAACTTAACCAGTGGAGCTGAAATGGTCGGCCTTGTTTTGTGATGCTTTGAAGTGTCTTTGTTTCGGCGAAACTCACCCAGTCGGGCCAAAACGGCCGGTTGAACTCAGTCAAGTCCGATGAAATGACACTCCTTTTGACTTGTTTCTTTTTTAATGCTTTATGTTTCAGCAGGAATCGGCAAGTCCAGCCGAAATGGTTGCGATCCTTTTTAAGTATCTCAATGCTCCACGTTTCGGTAGAACTTGCTGGACTGATCCGAAACGGTTGAAAAATCTCCGTCAGAACTGCCGAAGTGCCGAAAAACTGTTCTTTTTTCCGTAAAGCACTTAGTTTTTTCGAGTCACCCAACCTTTTGAAAGTCGTGTTGTGTTTTGGCAGAGCTCAGTGAGTCGAGCTGAAACGATCGCCGGCGGTCGTTGAGACACGACGATGATCATAAAAGACTCCATTTTGATGCAGCGCGTCGGCAGAACTCGAAAGTCGCCATCGAAACGGTCACGAGTGAAATCTTTATCACGCAAGAACACACCAAAGAGACAAAATCGACAGAGTTAAATTTATTCTGCCGATTTTTTTCACAGAGACTCGCCCAGTCCCATCGATACACATCGCTTCGACTCGTCAAGTTCGTCCGAAACCATTGGCAGCAGCGAGGAGTTATTTCATTTACAACGCCAAAAGGACGCTAAACCCCAGTGCTTTTAACGACGTTTATTACTGCCACCAACCATGTTTAGTTGACATTAATGTCTCCACCATGTGGAGGAATATGTATTAAGTCAGGGACTTTTCAGTTTGATTATTGTTTAACGTTGAAGAACATCATCGGAGCACTGTCATACCCACCACTTGCAAAGCACCAGGTGCCCAACATCGTTGAGGCTTCGCAACTAATCAACAGTTGATAGGTAGGTCATTTTTCTATTTGGTTAGTCCTTTGCTTTGTTGTTGTCTTAAGTTGTGGGGTTTTTCTTACATAAACATTGTTTTCCCCTCAAATCCTTTTTGTCCGCGCTACCCAACTGCAACTAGATTTGGACCAGTCTTAAGCCCCACACTACACCAGCCATTCTTCTCATTGGTAGTTTTTTAACCATGTGCAGAAGACCCCACCACGGCTGTAATACCATAGGAACCCCGACATCAACCCTGTCATGTCCAAGAACTTGAGCCCTATCTCTTGTCCCTAATGAACCAACCAGCTGCTTCCGAGAACTACTTAACATAAAATAAATTGAACTAAATCAACGCATTCGGCTTTGTTTGGTTAACAGTCGATTGTTTTTAATTGATTATCTACATATATGTATGCCATGTGCCATTGAGAAGAAAGCAAGAAAAACTCTAAATTAAACATGACAACCTTGTTTTCTCAACTTCGCTTGTTGATATCTAGTTATTCTATTGTTAGTCTTACAGACATAATGATTTTTTATTTATTATTATTATGCATGCGTTCTATGTGGCCTGTGTATTGGTAAAACAAAGCATGTTTTTAACAAGTTTAGAAATGGTGTTGTTCGAACCTGCATACTTCTTAATGTGAATTTACTTGAAGATCTATTGTTTGATTTATACTTATACACGGATTTATCTTATCATATTTTCAACAATGACTAAGAAAGGAGGGAAGAAGGGAAAGTCCAAGATGATTGAGCTTGAGTTGGATGTTCAAGTCGTATTGGAAACCAGGTTAGAAACTAAATATGAATATACCAATCCAGTTGTGGGGGTTACCCCTGAATTCAAGTGGGGTGAAGTATATCAAATGATATAGGACCAGAATGTACCTGGTGCGGTTGTGGAAGAAATGGTTCTATATCAGAACACCAGAAGGTTCAACATTGAAAAAGCAGCTATGCGCCCAAAATGTTTTCCTTGCACAGAAGTCATTGGGTGGATTTTGTCACAATATGACCCCACATCAAGAATTATATCTAACAGTAAGGGAGAATCTATTTCCTCGTTCCACCTAGCTCACATATCATCCACTTACAAGTTACCAAATACTTAGCTCCACCTGACCACAGCCTAGCTTGAAAGTCTTAACATGGGCACCCTCGAGTTCGCCAATAAATTATTAATAACAGGCAAGCAACTGAGGCAAAAAGAGAGTGGGGAGTATGAAACCCAAATGCTAAGGCCTTCTTTCATAATCATAGCCCTAATGTTGAGTAAACTTTCGGCAAAGCATATGGAATCGTCTATAAAATACATTAGATACCTTTCATCCACCATGTGGCCTTCCACGACACAATCTTTAACTGGGTGGACATTATCTCAGATAGTATGTCGTCAACCATAGCAGCTGCAAAAGTAGGACTAACCCAGAAAAGGGCAGAATTTTACGTGTCCTCGTACCTGTTAGATTGCATTTTATCAAGGCATCCTTTCCCTAGGATGGGATGCATCTGGAACAAGAATGATGTCCCAATTTACATTGCGTACAAGATGCTATGGGCCCATAAATACAAGGGATATTACAAGACTATATGTGAAGACCTCATCATGCCTCTGTACGATTTGATCTTCATCGAAGAACCAAACTTCCTATCAGAGAATGCCATGGCAGTTGGAGAACAATATGGAGATTACTATTTCTCATAGGAAGGCACATACCTCAGGATGTATGGAGGTTCGAACCACCATCTCTCTTACCTAAGTATGCCATGGATTATGTAGTCTTCATAGATGGAGTTGGTGACTATTTGCATGATCCGAAGAAATCTTCATTTCCACCATTACCTTTCTTAATTGGGGCATATAAATTCTACAAAGTTAAAAATGATGAAGATTTTGTTTGGGAATTGCAAGTTTTTCATTCTGGAGAGAAGAGTTTTCACCGAAATGGTAACTATGGAAAAGTTGCAAAACATTGTATAAACGTCAAGGTACGTTTTGAATACACAGATTACTTTGACAAAGATGAAGTAGTTTTCAAGAGGGCCAACAATATGACTGAGCTCAACAAATGCTTTCATCCCAAGAGCGAGTATAGTTCCAATGCTACAACTCAAGCTGCAGAGCAGGAAGAATTACAGAGGAAGAAGGGCGAAGCCGAAGCTCCGGTGAAGGAAGAGAAAAGGCTAAAAGAAGAGTTTGAAAAGAACCAAAGAGAAGCAGGGGAAAGAGTTCAGAAGGAACTTGGTAACAGGATGCAGGAAGAAAAAGCTGAAAGAATCATAAAAGAAGAAGCTGATAAACTGCAAGTGATGCAAGGGAGGGAAGATAAGGAAGCCGCTGAACAAAAGAAGAAAAAAGAAGAAGAGGAGAAGTCCAAGAAGGCTATGGAAGCAGGAAGTCCAAGCATGTAGACCATGGACATAGACTCATCCCAATTATCTCAAGAACCACGGGAAGCCATTTCCCTATAGGAGAGCTCCCACTCATTCCTTTTACTCCATCAAAGAACCACACTGTGTCTCAACTAGACAAAATTGTCTTTGAAAAGAAAAGAAAAGCTATTGTGATAAAGAAAAAGAAGAGAATGAAGATGTCCTCCCAACCAAACATTATCATTAGACAGGAGAGCACCATCATACAAGGCATGCAGAGTGACCTCGCATTTGTAGCATCCGTCAACGTAGCTTCTACCCAAGCAAGTGAAGACAATGTTAACAAACTAATGAGTGATGTTGAGCTAGGTAAACAGAAAGTGTGCAAGTTAAAAGCTAATTTGATAAAGGAGCGAGTAGATGGGGAAAAATGGAAGAAGAAATATGACGCCCTCTTATCAGAGTGAGAAAAAATAACAAGCGAGTACTGAAATCTAGATGAATAAAAGGAAGCATTGGTGGTACAACTAATGATACTAGAGGGTGAGAATAATGACAGTGAAGAGCGAGTTACTCAGTTAGAATATGACCAGGGATATTCCAACCAACAGGTCGAGGAACTAAAGGATGAAGTGGAAGAGTTGAATAAGGAAAAGGAGCTCATGATAAGGAAACTGGAGCTTGCAAACAGCAGGAAGCAAGACTTAGCCGCTTCCCATGAGCAGGCATGTGACGTACAGAAGAAGATTCATCGGTCACAAGATCTTGTAACATAAGAAGTTAGCAAGATGAAGGCCATGATTTTGAGGATGAAAGAAATCGATACTGAGGATCTGAGACTTCGGAGAAAGTGTGTGTACACCATAGAGGAAATCATGAAACAAATTGAGTGGAGAGAAGGGAAATCAGGATTCCCAGGGAACCTACCTCTCAAGTCCTTTACCGATTTTAAGTTGGATTTGGGCCTCATCGAGTTCATTAAAGGTTGCGGTGTAAAAATAAACTCTGTAATCCATAAAAACATTGATTAGTGTGACAAATTCTACCAGAAAATCCAGGAAATCCATGAGAAATGCTAGATGATTTTACCTCAGACCATGGAAGACTTCCCTGCCCAAGACCGGAGCTTGTCGGGACTGTAGGGAGAACTGGACATAGATATAGACTACATAAAGGGGATAAACGTCCTAACAGTGGAGGACCTCCATCGGTTCATTGGGAAATATTTCATTCATTCCTACTTCTTAGAAGACATTTCTCAGGCAACCACAACAGGAGTAAAAAACATTGTAGATGATTTATATAAGCATGAAATCCCCCTAAAGATGATGACTCCTGCGTGCATCAATATTATTATAAGAGAGATAGGAATTTGGACCAGTTACATAGCTGAGTTGGAAAAGCCAGCTGAGGTGGAAAAACCATAAGGAAGCTGATTTTGCATTTGTATAAATTTTAAAGACAGCTGGAAGAAAATTTATTGTATAAACTTTTAAAAACAACTGGAAACTAATTTTGTTTTATGTGAGCACTAGAAGACAAACTTTTGTGATTCCCTAGGGTTAGGGTATGAGAAGGGACAATTTTGTAAAGTTATAAATAGAGGAATAGAATAGAAGAAAAAGACTTTTGGCAGGTGAAAGGACTATTTTGTTTTGTATGTGAACTTCTTTGTTGCATTAATAAAGAGGATCTATTTGCTTGGGAAAAGCTAGCACTGCGTTTTTTTTCATAGGGATGTGTTGAATGTATGTTGAATTATTTCTGCACCATTCGTACATATACTGTGTAGATCATTCCTAATTGTTATGAATTAATTCTTGGTTGTAAATGCTCTCATTTTCCTGTGCAAACAATTATGTGTTAAATGAGTAATTGAATGTTTTAATTGCATCAGAGCTACCTTTGTTATCTTTAATATTATACTGTAAGTGTGCTTATAATATCATAACAACTATCTGTGAGATTCTTTGGTACATTTCTAGTATATTACTCATATCTCGGATTTGCTCCCTGAAGGGATAGATTAATTAGTTTAAATAGTTTTAGATCATATTTGTTTCAATTACATGCATTTAGATAGAGCACTTGCATATCATCTTTAAACATAAAATACATAAACGGTGGATCAGGACACAACCGTTGAAAACAAATATTTAAACCTCATACGGTAGTCGGGCCGTTAACCGGTCGGATTCCCTACACCAAAAGGTGAGCGATCTAATTGGGCTTTCTTACCGGGGAGAATCCCTAACTGTTGGTGCTGCGAATTCCAGGGCATCAACATTAAGGTAAAGTAAATTATCATGTGTTCATAAGATATAATTTTGGTTTAACACGATGACTTATGCTGTGGCCATTATTTCCATGATTCACATGAAAAAGAACATGTAACGTAGGAAATAAAAAAATGGCATAAAACTTACAAACATGTACTAAACCCACATTTGTAAATTATTTAAAGAGAATAATTCATAGAAATTAAAATATATAGCTACATACCTCGTCCAACTCAACATATATATCATTCTTATTTTTTATATTCTTCTTCATCCAACTCAACATCTGTATCATCATCCGATTCAGAAACAATCTTGAAAGGATTTATGATATCATCACCATAATCACTATCATTTTTTAGCATATATTCATTGATATCATCATCAAGATCTGTCACTATATCGTCTCCTATGAATAGTTTATCTTCTCCATATTCTTCTTCTGTCGACCCATCTTCCTGCTCCGGTTGATCTGCATCATCTTGATCTTCTTCAATACCTTCTTATTCCTCTACAATATACTTTACTGGCCTTCCTCTTGGATCATATCTAACAACAAATGACTAATCCATCCTACCTGGAACCTTTGAGTAAAATACCTGTCCACACTGGCTTAGAAAAACGTAGCGATCATTTTAATTTCAAACACTGTTGTTTTAATCATCGTAAATCTGTTTGCATGCTGAATAACAATTATCTCCTCATCACCTCCATGCAGTAGTAATCTATACCATTTGACATTGAACATAACTAATTTGAAGGAATTAAATTCACACTCAATTATATCATCCAAATACCCATAGTATTCATTTTCAATTTCTTAGGGATGTCTGTCTCTACTAGAGGAAACTTTTGTGACCTGGAATACTACAGTTATACCACTATCAAAAGTTTTCCTAGTTTCATCCAACATTTTGATGCGAAATTTACGGCCATTGCACTGCATAGCCTTGTGGTGTTTAAACTGCAATATGCAAGACATATAAAAGATGGATTGACAATTAATTAACATATTTATTGAACTTGGAAAGTATCTAAAAATAACACACTTGTAGACACATTAATATAATATAAAATAACTGAATAAAATGGGTGAATTTTCTTTCCTTTCCATCTTTCAGACCATATACTAAATCTATTTCCCTCTATGTAACATCAACATCTCCATTACAACGAGATTCTCTAACCAATTTAGACAGTTGTTGCCATGATAACCTACCACCGTGACATTCTTTACATATTTCAATTGATACCTTCATCCAGTCGAGATTGTTTGCAATTTAAAAACGTAATGCCTCCCAATATCGATGATCTGACTCAAAAAATCATAATTCAACAATATTAGATATTAGTTATAACCATGGTTGTTAGCACTCAAATCGACCCCAAGGTTGTGTAAAGGTCTTTTTAAGGTAACACACAAAACCAAGATTTAGGAAAGAGAGTTGGATTCTATCTTTCCAGAGAGGGATCTCTCAATGTTTGTTTCTCAAGGCCAGATATATGAATTAGAATTAAAATCATATTTGTTGTTTGGTTGAAACAAGGTGAATATTCACTGCGAAATGGAGTAAAAAACACTTATGATCAAAAAGTGGTAGTCGTTTGCAAACAATTCATAACAGAGGCAGGGTAGCTACTCATTTACAGTCAAAAAGATGCTTGTCTGGTGATATAGAAGAAAATAAGAATAGTCCATTAACATGGAGCATTGTAAAAATGGATTATGCATTAACTTTAGTAGAACAAGTTTGTGGATGCTTGGAATCAAAGAAACAGAGCATAAACATATTAATTCTGCTTCAAAATACACTTATCCAAACATAAATAAAACAATATGAAGTAGATAACAAGGAAACATTCACATGAAGAAATAAAGGTATAGACTGCAAATCAGATAACGTAAGAATCTCTGCTCAAAATACTTGCTCGACTCTGCCAATTTTATTAAAGGAGCACCTAAAAATACATAATGCAAAATCCTCATGGGCTCCAACAGGTTTCAACCCTTTTTCTATTCATTACATATCCATATATATAAGAGGAGATAACCTCAGTCCTCCAGCTCGAGATATTCTACCCTAGCTTTCAAACATAAAGTTGTTACAAATCTTGATGACACCTATATAGGCAGTTTCATCCTCTATGAGAATTAGTTACAAAAAAAGAATGGAAAATGATGACAGGTAGGATTAACAGCCTTTACAAGTGCCCTCGAGCATCTACTAGCTGGTAACAAACTCCAGTAAATAAACAAAATGCCTTAGTGACTACTTTCTCAAGCTCCAAATTTTCGTGATCCTTGAATCTGCAGCCGTGCAGTTTTAGTTTTTCTTTCCCATAAAGTCTCCTCCTTTAGCAACACTTTCATTTCTGTGTGATCCCTATATGAATAGCTCCTGAAGTGTACACAAGCTTCTTTGAAGACCCAAACTAGATCAAATTCCTTTGTTAACTTTTCCACCACTGTTTTGCATGTCAAAGGCTGGTTCATGTCAGCAAAGCCTTCATGATCCAATATGCATTCCCATAACTTGCCCTGATATTCTTCCTGTGTCTTCATGGTGCCATATTCCTCCCAAAAGAGAGGAAGTCCCTTCTTGAATAAAGGATCGAACATCTCCCTAAAAGCTTTACTTGATGAGCTAATATGTCTATTTTTTCCTGAATGGTGCCCAGTTGGTGATGCTTGTTCATCAATTTCCTTTCCCAAATGATAATGGATAGCCTACCCTTGATGTTAGCATCCTTCAACTCACCCACAGTCAATCCATTCAGGAAATCTATGGAATTTGAATCACTCTCAATTGGCTTCTTATTTAGCTTCTCCTTTACTATTGTTATGCTTTTCTGGGCTAGCTTGATTACAACTCCCTTGTCCAAAATGAAATCAAGAGATGGACTTAGCTTTTCTTCCTCTGCAATAATGTCATCCCAAATGACTTGCTTTTCTTCCTAGAGGGAGGTCTGACCTATGGCCTACTTCACCAATTCCTCGTTTTTGACCTGCATCTCCTGGTACTTGGTTTCCCAAGCCTCCTTTTCCTGCTTTGCCTTTGACATCAGAGTTTTTAGATTTATGTTTTTCTTCTTTAACCTTTCCACTTCTAAGTCTCTTAGACTTTCCTGTGCCATAGCCTCCACAAGGGAGAAGTCACCTGATTCTATGGAGGAGCGTGTGTCCATGTTCTCCAACTCTTTTCTCTTCTCCTACAGTTGCCTTTCAAGGTCCTCAGACTTAGCTTTCCACTTATTTTCACTCTCCACCATGAGAGCCATATAAATCAGCCACAACTTTTCCTTCTTTTCAAACTTCAACAATATAGCACTGCAGTCTGTTAGTTCATTTTTTAGTTTTTCTCTCTTCTCCTCCAGCTCTGCCAATTCAGAGGATTCTATCAGCTGGGTGGAAGGGATATTTAATTTCTTATTCAATGTCTAAATATCATTGTCTTTCTCATCCAGTAGCTTTTGTACACTAGCCCTCTTGTCCTCCTGGCTTTCATTGGCCAATAATGCATTCTGCAACTTTTTGATTTGTGCCTTGTGGGTTTTGTTCTCCACTCTTTCTTGCTTGAGCTGATTTTGAACCTTGTTCTTACTGACTTGCAACTTGGATAATTCTAGTGCATCCTTTAGCAGTTTGGCATAGATAAACTCCCCAGTCTCTTTGTGCAAATTGATCATATCAGGAGCAAGAATATCTTCCAAGTTCACTTTCAGCTCAGTGGCTTTGTTCTTGGTAGCTAAGGCCAAGTTCAAGGTGTTCCGAGCATAGCTCCTGCTAGTTACCAAAGACACATCTTTATTGGAAATCTGCCTCACCTATGCATACAGCTTGGACTCTTATGAGGATGCTTTTGTACTCCCTTTATACTGATTCAACAACTCTGCTATGCTTTTGTCTTGTGTGGAAGGCTTAGCAGCAGTTTTGTTGAATACATATTGCTTGACCTCGAAGGCAGGAACCTTAGCCTTCACCTATTTCTTTTTGGCTTGACCGATTGTCACTGGCACCAACTGCTTCTCAAGTTCTTCTACCTTCTACCCTTTTGAAGCTCTCTCTATGTCTTTATCTATATCCATGGGATCGGTTCCTTCCAATTTGTTGGATTCTCCAGAGCTAGTGGCAAAGGGTATAATCGCTTCAATTGATAGGGCCAAGCTAGAGGAGCCAATTTGTGGTAATGTGGCCTTCTGCACTAGAGAGGTGGCATCATCAGGTGTATCCACCTCCATCTGACTCCAACCAGTTGGTAGTTTCTGCCATACCTGCAAGCCCTTTCTGTTGCTCTCTTTCCTCCTGGATGAGATGATATGGTGGGGGTAATAGTTGATGGATGCCTTAGTTCTGAATCCCATCTCTCTTACCATACACATGATGGATGAAAGGGAAGTATTGTTTTTAACGATGAATGGGCCTATAGCCCATGGAAAGGTGATATCTGAATCCTTCTTGTCATCCAAGAAATGTTCAATTTCCACTCTCAGCTTCTATCTGATGAATTCCAGTGTGAATAATCTAGGGGATAGAAAAGCTGGCAACACATAGGGTGCATGGGAAAACCCATAGGCCCTGATTGTGGTGCTATGTTTTGAGAGGAACCAGTCACCTATCTTCTTCTCTGGAGAAGGCTGCAGCATCTCTTTCATTTATGTTAATACCCTAGGAAGTTTCCTTTGAAATATAACATTGTAGACTTCAGACATGATGTTTTTCATGAACTTACTGTAGTCTATAAGTGTCTCCTTACTGAGCATCATCTCAGGCATCTGTAAGTTCTCTCCATTAAAGGACATGAACATTCTCAGTAGGTATGACTGGAATCTGAAGCTTCTGGTTTTGGGAAACTCTACTAGCTGAGAATGGATATTCTCAGCTAGGGTCTCATCAAACCTAAGATAGGCATGCTACATGGACTGATTGGGCTCCTCAGTCTCAAGAGGACATGTGCTCATGAAACAAAGCAGGCTTATTAAAGGGTCATAGACATACATATCAGTATATACTCCTAGGAACTGGCTTAACATAGTTATAACAAACTTGGATTCTTCAGTAAAGAGGCGGATTTTGAAAGGGAAGGCTTGGCTCTGCAATGGGACACTAGTTAGCAGAAAGTCCTTGTAGAAACTCTACTTCAATTCCACTATGGATTGTCTGAAATATTGAATTAGGGATTCTTCCCTGTATCCTTTGTATTTTTGGCAGAACTCATCTGGGATTGACAGGGATTTCCTAACGGTGAGGGGATTGATTGGGCATAGGATCTTTGAAACAGATGCATCCATAATTACCCTCTCAGAGGAGGAGTAATTGGTGGTGCACCAGTCGATGAACTCGGGACAATTTGGGGTTTGGTCGACTGCAAATAAGTGGAAAAATGACTGGTAAACCTTATGCACATCTATATTCTGTTCCCTAATCATATTCAACCTATCCTTCACGGTTTCCATGGTTCCACTAGTTAAAAAGGTATATTAAACCTCGACATACTTATCTTCCAACAGTTCGTCTAACCTCTGGTGTTCAGTTCTAGGGGGCTCTACTCCTCCAAGCTCATCCATTTAAATAGTTTTCTAGTGAGACAAGAGGCCTACCTAGTCACTGACAGCTGGTCTCAGCTCCTGGCTAAGTTTTCTTCTTCTGCACAGTCGCCTTCTATCTTTTTTTCGATGCACAAGACAAATGATACTCAGATCCCCATGCAACTGCATTTTTATATTATTTTTGTTTTCTCATCAGTCTTGCATCTCCCGTAGTGAAGAAGCTTAGGAGCCATCCATTTGCATGATCAAATCTGCACCGTGGATTTCTGTCCTGGTTTAACCCCTAGGGACCTCTGTAGTCTTCCTCCTTCAAGTACTGCCTTCCTTGCACTTTGGATCCACAAAACCACTCTCCGTCATCGATCTAGATCTCTCCCACATCTTAACTGTCGAAAGGTGTGGCCCCTACCAAGTTCGTAGATTTGGACAGAGTCGATGTTCCATGCATGTTCAACCCGCGATAAAATATCTATCGTAGATCTTAACTCCACCAAATATACACCGTCGTAACATGCGGTCCCTACCAAAACTTCGCAAATTTGAAAATCTCATTTCCCCATGCATGTCAAATTGGTGAAGTACTTGTTGGGCGTAGATCTGTCCTTCCTCCCGTTGATCATATTTCCAGTTTGCTTGCGGGCTAGCATCCTCTGCCCATGCTTAAACTACCCATCTTACCTTTGCGAAGCTACCTCTAAGCCGTCAATATTTATCACCATAGATCTATGTCCTTCACCGGTGCCACCATATAACTGCGGGCGTATTTTCACATTTTTAATACCCTCTGCAATGATAAGACTTAGGATTCTCAATCATTTTCCTCCCAAACCTAGTTATAAACATTCAAAGCTTCTCCTCTCATTCCTCTAGGTCATATGACTTGAAAACCTAGGACCTTCTCCATTATTTTCAGGGATCTAACCCTTCCACTATTGAACACAAAATTGGTGCCAACAACTGGCTCCAATTGGGGATGCTATCCTCCCTGTGAGGTAGCAAAGAACCCCATAGACCTAGTTCCTGATCCATTGGGAAGTTCTTCAAAACTTCAAACCATTGTTCTTGCTTTTCTGTATGTAAAAATCAAAACAAAAGAAATGGCTATCCCTCCATATTTCAGGGCCTTCACTTCAGGATTCAAATCTCTTGGTTCACCATATGTATTAATGCAAATGTAAAGCAATATATACAAATTATGATACAAAGGTTACCTTCCATCCTCAAGACAAGTAATGCTTCAAAAATCTTCCATTGACTGGACCTCTTGTCAGTGGAGACCCATCTTTATGCTCCAGAATGAAATAATTGACACCTCTATTTGCTACAATGATGTATGGACCTACCCACATATGGTCAAACTTACCATGCTTGTCTTCTCTAGGAGAATCCCACTTCAAGACCAAATCATCAAACTGGAATTGTTCTTCTTTAACCTTCCTATCAAAAGTATTCTTCATTTTCTCTTGGTGCACTTGCACTCTGTCATAGGCTTTGTCCCTTATCTCATTTAGTTCTATTATCTGATTTATCCTTCTCTACATATGGTTTGGTTCATCCTCATGCCTGTGCAATAGCTTCATGACTGCCACTCCTAAAGATGTGGGAAAGACAAATTCATCTCCATATACTAAATGGAATGGTGACATCCCAATAGCTCTTTTTGTGCTGATCCTGTCAGCCCATAAAGCATATTTCAGCTTTGTATGCCAAGCTCTTTTGTTCTCCTCTAACAACTTCTTAATTATCCTTACCAGACTCTTGTTAGAAGATTGAGCTAATCCATTCCCTTGTGGATAGTAGGAAGTAGAATGTTTCAGACTCATATGATATTTGTGACAGAAACTTATCATCTTCTTGGATTTGAAAGCAGCTACATTATCTGTCACAATTCTCATCCAAATCTAGCCGAAATGTTATTCTCTAGAAAATCCATGATCACAACATTAGTTTCTCTCCTTGTGGGTATGGCCTCAATCCAGTTTGTGAAATAATCTGTTGCTGTCAGAATCCATCTGTGCTGGCCTGAAGAATTTGGGTTGATTTCCCCAACGAAGTCTAACCCCCACTGCTGGAAGGGTGCCTCTACTGAAATTGGGCTAAGAGGAAGTGAAACCAGTTTCCTCTTACCGTCAAATATCTGACACTGATGATAGGTGGTAGTCACTTTATAAACATCTGAAAACATAGCAGGCCAATAAAAACCAACCCTCAAAATTATATTCATTGTTACCTTCCATGAGTGGTGCCGTCCACAATCTTCTTTATGGAATTCCTTCATTATCTGCTGAGCTTCATCCTCCAGCAAGCAATTCAGTAATACACCACTAGGGTCCTCCCAATACAAGTATTGGTTCATAACACAGAATTTTGTAGACTTTAGCTTTACAGATCTAGCTCTTGTTTTACTTAGTCCCACAGGAGCTTGTAAATTTTGCAACACATATACAATATCAGAGTACCATGGAGACATAGAAAAATATGGCTTTACCTGTATCCCTATGTCTAGCTGGTTTGAATGGCTAGTCAATAAGTTGAGTTGTAAAGATTCTTAGTTAGCATCTGTCATCATTCTGGCCAGCCCTTGTCCCTTAATCAACTTGGTAAGCTTGATCTCAAGATCATACTCCAATAACATAGCAATCCATTTGGCCCTCTTCCCTTTTGGATCAAGTTGGGTAAGAATACTCTTCACTGCATTATTTGGAACATGGGCAACAATGTGTGAATGAGGAATGTATACCCTAAAGTCTTTCAAAGATTTCACTAAAGCATAAGCCTGCTTCTCCACGATATCATATTTCAATTCTCCCTCTCCCAATACCCTACTGAAAAATTCAATAGGATTCTCAACATTTTGGTTATTCTTTTGCAATAGGACTCGAGCCATAGTATGCTCAGAAGCATAAGAAAAACTAGGAAATCTCTAGTAAAATATGGACTTTCCATGACTGGAGCTTCAATGATTGTTAATTTATGAGCATTAATTCAATATACTCTAGGATCTTTACTGAGAGAATAACATGTACAACATATCAAGTATAACAATGCATATCAATCACACGAAGCAATCACATGAGACAATAGACACACAGAGTTTCACTGGGGAAAACCATAAAGGTGAAAAACCCAACAACTTCCTCAAAGATAGAAAGAGCAATGATACAACCAAAGTACAAGAGATAGTATTCTCCTAGCATCTGATCCTCCTCCTCACATGTGTGCCACTTTCCGATTGATGGAAGAGTGAGTAAGTGAATGATCAAATAGAGATATCCCGGTCTCTATGTAAAATTCTAGCATAAATGCACAAGCAAGATCACTAAAAGAAACACAATCACAGGATAGACACAGATATACCCTGGGAAACCCTCATGGGTTAGAAAACCCAGCAAAGCTTTCCTCAATATAGATAATCAACCCAATACAAGATAGTAGACCACAACAAGAGCTCCTTCTCCTCCTATGCAGAACTCTCTCTCTCCTATGCGCACAATAGAAGTGTGAGAACAAGTGAGTTAAGTGAGGAACAACCTCCTCTACTTATACTTGTTTTTCAACTGACTTTTTACCCTATGAGACCAACTTGTCAAATTGAGTCTAATAACCTCCGATAAAATAACTTTGGGCTGATCCCCACATAGGAGATCTAATAACCCTAGTTCCCATAATCCAATGGAGGAATAAACATCTCCGGATATACAATAAAGTCCCATCAGAGGAATAAAACATCTCTGGAATAATACAAATATAATATTCTTTGAAGTTACAATATTTCAACACTCCCCCTTAACGAGAAGGATATTATAACAACAACCGCAGGAGCAAGGAGTCATCGACTACATGATACATGATACATCTATAAATCATTGGAATCTTTCTTTATACATCATCAGTAACTCAAGCAGTTACTGGAACATCTTCAAGATATTCAATACTGGAACATCAATATCTTCAGTACTGAGTCTTCATCTTCTGCAGCACTCGAACAGCTACATCATCATCACATGATCATCAGCATCATCATCACACGATCATCAACATCGCCATCAACTGGATCCACTCGATCATTAGTACAACAACATCATATCCTGCAATACACATGATCCAATTACGGGATGATCAATCCCTCTCACTTTAGGACATAGGTCCAAGGATGATACAATCCTAATCCACTTACGGGATGATCAATCCCTCTCACTTTAAGACATCTCTCATGTCTATGGACGATGCAATCCAGATCAACTTACAGGATGATCAGTCCTTCTCACTTTAAGACACCTCACCATGTCTAGGGACGATGCAATCCCAATCTATTTACATGATGATTAGTCCTTATCACCTTAAGACACCTCACCATGTCTAGGGACGATGCAATCCCAATCTATTTACAGGATGATTAGTCCTTATCACTTTAAGACACCTCACCATGTCTAGGGACGATGCAATCCCAATCTTTTTAGAGGATGATTAGTCCTTATCACTTTAAGACACCTCACCATGTCTAGGGACGATGCAATCCCAATCTATTTACAGGATGATTAGTCCTTATCACTTTAAGACACCTCACCATGTCTAGGGACGATGCAATCCCAATATACTTACAGGATGATTAATCCTTATCACTTTAAGACACCTCACCATGTCTAGGGACGATGCAATCCCAATCTACTTACATGATGATTAATACTTATCACTTTAAGACACCTCACCATGTCTAGGGACGATGCAATCCCAATCTACTTACAGGATGATTAGTCCTTATCACTTTAAGACACCTCACCATGTCTAGGGACGATGCAATCCCAATCTACTTATAGGATGATTAGTCCTTATCACTTTAAGACACCTCACCATGTTTAGGGACGATGCAATCCCAATCTACTTACAGGATGATTAGTCCTTATCACTTTAGGACATAAGTCCAAGGATGATGCAATCCTGATCCACTTACGGGATGATCAATCCTTATAACTTTAGGACATAAGTCCAAGGATGATGCAATCCTGTCATGTATATTTTGAACCAAACGCTCAGGGATGATGCAGTCCTATATACGTCCACTAAGGACCATATTCTCGGAGACATCTGTCTATGGATCACTTTAGGACTGAAGTCTAGGGATGATACAATCCTCATCGTTCGCTAGGAACCGCATTCTTGAAGACATCTATCTATGCATCACTTTAGGACTGAAGTCCAAGGATGATACAATCCTCCATCAACCTCATCGTCGGAACAGGCAACCTCATCTTCAACCTTATCATTGAAACAGGTAGGCACATCATCGATACAGTATCCTCATCAATACAGGTATCATTAGTATGTATCATCAATACAAGTATCCTCATCAATACAAGTATACATATCATCAATACAAGTATCCTTATCAATACAAGTATACACATCATCAATACAAGTATACACATCATCAATACAAGTATCCTCATCAATACAAGTATACATATCATCAATACAAGTATCCTCATCAATACAAGTATACACATCATCAATACATGTGTCCTTATCAATACAAGTATACACATCATCAATAACAAGTATCCTCATCAATACAATTATATATGCAATGATTCTCATCAATACAAGCAAACATAACATAGATGCAAGTATCCTTATCAATACAAGCAAACAAAACATAGATGCAAGTATCCTTATCAATACAAGCAAACAAAACATAGATGCAAGTATCCTTATCAATACAAGCAAACATAATCTAGATTAGCAATCTCATCATCAATATAGGTATCCACATCGATACCAGTACCCAAAGATATCTTCGTCTATCATATCACTCCCGCTTTCGAGGAGAGTCCTTTTGAACTACACCAAGCTTGTCTTGGAAATGCTCAAACTTTACACGAGACAGAGGTTTGGTTAGTATATCATCAACTTGCTCGTCCGTGCTCACATATTCGAGCTTGATAGCTCCTTTTTGCACCATATCCCATATATAGAAATAATGGATCTCTATGTGTTTTGACTTATCATGAAATATTGGATTCTCAGTCATCTTGATACAACTTTGGTTATCACACAAATTCATAGTGGGTTCCATCTCTAAGTCAACAATCCTGATAATAACTTACGAAGCCATACTTCTTCACAACTGGCAGAGCAAGCAGCTATGTATTCTGCTTCAGCTGTGTTGAGAGCCACACTAGACTGCTTCCTGCTATACCATGAGATCATAGTAGATCCCAGACAATAACATCCTCTCGATGTACTCTTCCTGTCTGATATATTTCCTACCCAATCAGCATCAGTGTAGCCATGCAAATTGAAATCATGATTTCCACTATAGTAAAGACCAAAACCTATCGTACCTTTTAAGTACCTCATCACATGTTTTTCAGCTATCATGTGAACTCTTCGACTCAAGGTATTCAAAGCAAAACATATGTCTAGTCTAGTGTTAGTCAAATACATTAATGATCCAATAATCTGTCTATACAGAGCTATGTCCACTAACTCTGATGAGTTATCTACTAATAACTTCAAGTTGGATTCCATGGGAGTGGCTATGGCTTTACAGTCCAAAATATTGAATCTTTTCAAAATCTCCACAACATACTTACCCTGATTTAGAAAGATTCCTTTTGGGTCTTTCCATACTTCCAGGCCTAAGAAGTAGTGCATCAATCCGAGATCTTTCATCTCAAATTCTGAAGAGAGCTTCTTCTTGCACTCGATAATCTGTCTCTCATTTCCAGTCAGAAATAGATCATCTACATACAATAATAATATAACAGGTTCATCATTCATAACTTTGAGATAAATTTTACGATCATCTTTACTCTTGGTAAAGCCCATGCTTGTCAAGAAACTGTCAATCCTTCCGTACCAAGCTCTAGGAGCTTGCTTCAACCCATACAAATCCTTCTTTAGTTTGCATACATGAGTTCTTCCATCTTCTACCTCAAATCCAAGTGGTTGTTCTATGTACACTTTTTCTTCAATTACACCATTCAGGAAGGTTGTCTTAACATCCATTTGGTGTAGTTTCCATTTCATCATCGATTCAAGTGCCATGATAGCTCTAATGGAAGTGTACCTAGCAACTAGTGCAAATGTTTCTTCTTAGTCAATTCCCTCCTTTTGAGAGAATCCTCTGGCTACAAATCTTTCCTTATATTTTTCAATGGTACCATCCGTAGCATGTTTTATCTTGAATATCCATTGGGAGGACACTACACTTTTATCTTTTGGTTTGGGAATTATATCCCAAACATTATTTTTCATTATTGACTGGTATTCTTCTGTCATTGCTTCTACCCATTCTTTCTTCTGAACTGCTTCTTCATAGCTAGTAGGTTCCTGATCCACTAGATTACACATCAAATCCATATAGTTGGATACTAGCTTTGGTTTCTTCCTTTCTCTAGTGGAGCCTTCAGGAGCTCCATACTTTTCAGCTCCTTGAATAATGTCTCTAGCCCATGCTGGCCTTCTTTTTCTTGATAAGTTTGTAATGGGGGGTTCTTGTGGTTCTAGCAAGTCATGGTCTTCAGGTGTAGTATCTTCAAGAATGGGTGCAGCCTCTATGATCCTGTAAGGTGTGTATTCTTCATAGATTTCTTCATGTTGGCACTTCCTAGATCACTTGAGAGTTGCTTCTTCATCAAATGTCACATCCCTACTAATTTCCATACGATGAAAACCTGGGATGTAGATTCTGAACGCTTTGGATGATTCACAATATCCAACAAATATTCCCTTCTTTCCAGAAGGATCCAACTTGGTTCTCTTTTCTTTTGAAATTTGAATGCATACAGGACATCCAAATATTTTAAGATGACTTACCTTAGGCTTCTTTCCTGTGAACACTTCTTCTGGAGTTTTGAAATCAAGAGCACTATGGGATAGTCTATTTTGAACATAGACTGTTGTTCTAGCTGCTTCAGCCCATAAATACATAGGTAGGTCTTGATCATGTATCATTGTCCTTACAGCTTCCATGATGGTTCTATTCTTTCTTTCCACAACACCATTTTGTTGGGGATTGTAGGGAGTAGTTAGATATCTCTTGATTCCAGCTTCTTTACAAAAATATTCAAAATCTTTTGAAGTATATTCTCTGCCATTATATGTTCTGAGTATTTTAATTTTCTTTTCTGAATGATTTTCTATCAATGCTTTGAACTCTTTGAACTTTCCAAAAACTTCATTCTTCCCTTTTAAGAAGTATATCCAAGTCTTCCTTGAATAGTCATCAATAAATGTGAGATAGTATTCATATCCACTTAAAGATGTGGAGGGCATTGGTCCACATACATCTGAATGGATCAATTCCAAAATGATTTTGGTCTTTGTTTCACTCTTTGGAAATGGGTTCTTGATGTTCTTCCCTTTTGCACATCCTTTGCATGTGCCATCATGGTCAACCTTTAAGTCTGGTAGACCTACAACTACCTTTCTTACATGAGGTATTGCCTTGTAGTTAATGTGAGCAAGTCTCCTATGCCATAGCTCATTTGGGATAGTGACTTCATGTACAAGGGCAGCTTCTGGATGACCCTTGAGCTTGTACAAACATCCTTCCTCTTCACCAATGACAATTGCATCCTTAATAGATTTACCTTTGGACCACATTAATACTTGTCCATCAATGAATGCAACTCTATAGCCTTTCATGTCCAATGTTGAGATGGAAAGCAAGTTCTTCTTCAATCCTGGAACATACAAAACTTCCTTAATCTTCATGGGGGTTCCAGAATCAAGTTTTTAGTTTGCTTTACCAATTCCCTTGATGGGATATTGATATTTATCTCCTAGAGATACCTTTTGTGGGGAGGTCTTTTCTTCAAGTTTTGATAGAGTCTTCTTTTGTCCTGTCATGTGCTTTGAAGCACCACTATCGATAACCCATGTACCTTCTCCAGGTGTTATAGATAGAGAGAGTGCGGAGAATAGAACATACTCTTCTGCATCTTCTTCTTCACTTCTTCTAGATCTTTTCTTGAAGAAGGTCCTTTCTTCATCTTCTTCTTCTCTTCTAGGTCTTTTCTTGTGAGACCTTTCTTCCTCTTCAACTTCTTCTTCACTATCATCTTCTGCAAGATGTGCTTGATGTCTTTTGTGGTGCGTACCCTTTTTCTTCTTCAGAGGATAGTCCTTAGCAATGTGTCCTATTCTGTGACAAGTAAAATATTGGAATGAGGAGTAATCTCTTCTTTGATTAGATCGTCTTTTCTTTTGAAATATTTGTGGAGGATGAGACTCCTTGTGACTATCCTTCTTAAAGTAGGATTGATTCCTTCTTCTCTTGGTGTGGGTGGCCAAGGCTTGGTCATCTTCCTTGAGCAATGCTTCTCTGTTGGCAACCATGGCTTCCTCTTGAATGCAATCCTCCCAAATCACATCAAACTTCATACTTTCTTTTCTGGCACACATGGTTTGGATGAATGACTCCCAAGGTCTAGTGAGACCATTTAGAGCAGTCATGACTAGTTCATCTTCATCAAGAGTATCTCCAATAGCATCTAGTTGTTCTTTGAACTGAGAAACCCTTGAGAAATAGTCTTGAATAGATTCTCCTTTATTCATCTTGGTGTTCTTCAATTGAGCTCTCAGGTTCATCTTCCTGTTGATGTTCTTTCCCTCATACATTATGGAGAGAGAATCATACATTTCCTTTGGGGTCTTATTGGATGCCACTTGGGGAATCAAGTGGTCCTTAATAGAATCAACAATGATTCTCTTTGCCCTAATCAAATCTTTCCTGTACTTCTCTTTAGCTTCATCTTCTGTAGGTTCTCCAATCTCATCTTTGATATAATGAGCAAGATCATTCTCTTCAAGAATGAGACCAATTCTATATTTCCATGCTCGAAAATTCTCTATACCCTCTAGCTTGTCTTCAAGCTTAGTACTTGGGGCCATCTTGCCTAGGGGGTCACTAAAAATTGAAAATTCCAAAAATGAAAAACTGACCTTACCAGGAGATTGGCTTGACTGAGGCGAGGTGACTAATGTACTTACTTTTTGGAAACTTCAATTTTTCAGCCACCAAACTTGACCATCGAACTTTGGATCTGCTGTAGAATTCTGGTTCTGGTTTTCTGGTTTTTTGGTTTTATTGCACTTTTTTCAAACTAGGGTTTGACTTTCCCAGATTTCTACCCAACCAAAAAGTTCGATCTAGGGCTCAAAAGATTGGTTTTGAGAAGGGCTATCCAGCCATGTAATCAGAATTCAACAATAACAACTTTTGCAGAAACCCTAATTTTCACCGGAGAGAGAGATAGAGATATTTTCACCTTGTGAAAGATGTCCTATTTAGGCTAGCTCTGATACCATGTAAAATTATGGCATAAATGCACAAGCAAGATCACTAAAAGAAACGCAATCATAAGATAGACACAGATATACCCTGGGAAACCCTCATGGGGTAGAAAACCCAAGAAAGCTTTCCTTAATTTAGATAATCAACCCAATACAAGATAGTAGACCACGACAAGAGCTCCTTCTCCTCCTATGTAGAAATATCTCTCTCCTATGCGCACAATAGAAGTGTGAGAACAATTTAGTTAAGTGAGGAACAACCTCCTCTACTTATACTTGTTTTCCAACTGAGTTTTTACCCTATGAGGCCGACTTGTCAAGTTGAGTCTAATAACCTCCGATAAAATAACTTTGGGCCAATCCCCACATAGGAGATCTAATAACCCTAGTTCCCATAATCCAATGGAGGAATAAACATCTTTGGATATACAATAGAGTCCCATCGGAGGAATAAAACATCTCTAGAATAATACAAATATAATATTCTTTGAAGTTACAATATTTCAACATCTTCCCTATGCCAGGCCAACATTTCTTCCTCTGTCACGATATCCAGCAGCACGACCTCTGTATCCTCCTTGGTCATATTGTGCATTCTCTTGTTTCAGTTGGTTATCTTCTTGTACATGGTACAAGCCAATGCCTCTCATTGAGTCCATATCCCATTTTCTCTCATTCATTAGCTCATATGTGCGGCAATTGGATTCATCATGTCCAACTTATTTACAGAAATTGCAGTATAAATTTTTAGGTGTTTTCACATATTTATGTATAAGATAGCAGTCTTCAGGTCAATGTCCTGTAGTTCTACAAATTTCACACCATGGGGCCTAATTCTGATTTAGTGGGTTGGGCACACCACTATTAATATAGTCGCAGAATAAAGGGAAATGCTCCCGGTCATGGCCTTCTCCTTTACAACTTGTACACCAGACCTCATGTCTGGGTTCATACCTTTGTTCTTTGCCATTCTTCATGCTTTGCAGTTCTAGTGTCAGGGTGGTCAGTTGGTTCTGGATCTGAGACATTCCAGAACTAATCTCACCAATCGGAGAAGCCTCTAGCTTCATTGCGATCTCCAAGGCCTATGCCTGCGACATAACCTTCTGCTACGTCAATGGTAATCTAATATGGGGCAACAGTGCAGCAATGAACCATTCCTTGTGTTGTTCCGGGGCTATAACAAAGCTTACTTGGTCTAATAGGGTCTTGAACTTCTAATCAAACTCCCAAACCGTTTCAGTCGGTTTCTACTTTATTTCTTTCAACTCGGTTATACACTGAGATTCAGATTTAGGTTTCTTAAACTCTGCCACAAGTGCACCTTTAATTTCTACGAGGGTTCTCGGCTGTGTGTTAGAGTACTTCATGAACCAATGTAAATCTCTATCCCTGAAAGTGGTGATGAGATGTGCTCTCTTCACGGCATCATCTTGGATTTGTCTTACACTCCATATGGATTCACAAAGAAACCAATGCTGGTCAGGGTCTTCTAGGCCAATTCCTTTAAATATTGGGAGCTTCATATCAGTGTTTGCCATTCTTATATTAGGTGGTGGAGCACCCAGATTAGTGCATGGCTACTGTAAAGGGCTCTACGGAGTGAAAACAAATTGGCTTATCGAGGTAGACGTACTGGGATGAGTATTCTGCGGGGTGGGATGCGTAGCGGGTGGGTTTTGAGATAAGGGTGGCGCGGTCTCTGCAGTCGGTGGGTTCTGAGGGGTAAATGGTGGTGTGGATTCGTTGTCAAGGTCACAAGGAATCTCAGTATCTATGTGGAGTCCAAGGCCGCCAAGATTCTTATTAAATTTATATCTCTTCCCACTTCTAAGATTATGGGTATCTTCGTCAAAATCACTATATATACTATTTACCATGACAAACTTAAGAATATTACTGCATTCTTAAAACACCTTTCTCAGCTAACAACATCTTAATGTATAGACTAATATTGTTCAGCAACTTACCTTGGAATCCTCCAAAAAAGTATGCTTCTACTTGGCTGTAGGATTTGAGTGTGTCTACAACAAATTCTTTTACGAATCCTTTAGCATATGATCGACCCAAAAATCAACTGCACGTGTCAATGGGATGTCTATTGCTTTGAGCTGCGCTATGAGCTCAGGAGTCCATTCTGTATGAACTCCTCCTTGAAAACAGGTTTTCTTTTCTGTGAGCTGTGAGATCCACGCTTGCAACTCTTTTGGAAATGATGCCCAGAAAATATCATGAATATCTTCCCATAGATATCTATCCAACCACTGTGTGTCAAATAGACGTGGATGTCTATTCTCTTGCCTTGTAAAGTCTCTTCTAGTCTTGTCCCACCAAGCTTGGATTTCTGTCTTTTCAGGATGCCAGTTGTCATAGCCTTCCGGGAACTGGCATTCTTCATCACACATCACGATTGCAACTCATCACGGATTCTAGTGCGAAAACGAAACCATTTGTTGGCTATAACTAACCCAGAGGTTTTCTTTAAGATCCAGGTTCTTCACAGTTTCCCTTTGACCAACAAAACCCCTTCGCACCGGCCCTTTCGGAAACAACCTGCGATCAGGTTCAAGTCTCACCCGAGGTGTATCTATGGGGTACTGCAGAATCAGGTTTCCATAGTATGTGATGAGTTGCTTGGACAGACGTACTGTGCAGCACAACAGGGTGTATGCGCTGCGGGGTGAGAAAACGCAACGATGGACAACGCTGCGGTCTGCACCACTAAGTTCTTCTACTGCGGGACTTCTACTGAGGATGTGACCAATACCTTTCAGCTTTATACTTGAGGTGGTTGGAAACGCTTAAGGCACTGACATGAGTATCACTCATCCACTCATTTATGCATCCAAATGGATATCACTTGAAAATTCTTTTATACACTTAAAGCGTTTACTATTTTAAGCATACACCGCAGTTACCATTCTTCTGTTATACATTCGTCTGTTGCGCGTATTAAAGTACTCAAGCAATCTCTTGTCACTTAAACAACTAACTGAATCAATGCTTTCGGAATCCAAGCTAAGTATTCACCATTCATCCATTCATGTAGACTTAACATATCACCTCCATACTTCTCCTGATGGCAAATGCATACAAAAGTCTCACATAACAGAATGCAAGGAAATACTCAGACATTCATCTCCAGAAAACAGATAAACACAATCATACACACATTGTTCCATTCAATCACACAACACAATATTTAAAATGGTTCACTCCCCTGGGTGGGAAGCTACGTCCATAAGAACGGTTGGTAATATATATCTTTAAAAGGGATGGGGACAACCATTCTTAGTCTACGCATGCAGCTGTAGACTCTTCCTCCTCTCAGATAGGTCTTTGCACACATAGCTGCAGAGCCTTTTCAATTTTCTCGACTTAAAAGAGATTTTACAATACAACTATTCAACTATTCCACAACACGGAGAGAAACGATAACAGTATAACAACAAAAAACCCCAACCCCATCCCATACAAAATTGTCTTCTTAAATAGACCATGCCCGAAGGTCATGTATTTACAATGCCGAAGACCTAAACCCAAAAAAACCTTTAGGTTTTGAAAAACTGTGTCGGTTTCCCTAAACCGGCCTGTTGGCCTCTAGTAGCGAGTGTGTTGTCGTGGCAGTCCTCCATGCCTTTGTTCTGTCACTTTTGGCCTTCCTGCTGTGCGCACACCAACAGGTCATCTTCATCGAGCCGCCTTTCCACTAACGAACTCGTATGACTGGCTCAGCTTCTAGATGCCTTCTTTGTAGACCATTCGTCCTCTTAACGACCTTGTACAACTGGCTCGACCTCTAGTCGCTTTTTCAGCTCCGTTCTCTACTTAATGGTCTCGTACCACTAAGCACGTCTAGCTGTCGCTTTCCCTAAGTCATTTTCCAATTAACGAACTCGTACAGCTGGTCGCCTTCTTGATATGCTCGTGCCCATCGCTCAGCACTCCTGGAGCATCTTTCCAAAATTAGACCACTATTGGTCCATCCGGTACCTATACCTGATCCTCATCCAGCAATCCACTTTGTTGGCTCCATGTGACCTGACTACTTCATAGCACTACTTCCTCCCAGCATTGGTCTTCGCGGTACTTCCAAAATTTGGGTGCTGCGCACAACTTCACAGCACCCTCAACACTTAGACAAAATTACATCTTTTTCTGAGCTGCGCCCAGCTCATCTTTTCCTGCTTATCAAAAATTTTACCAAAACTTTGTCCCAACTTGGGCCCAACAATGTGTTTCAAAACAGAGTGGCTGCTCCACATACACTTCCTCTTCAACTACACCATTCAAGAAGGAAGTCTTGACATCCATTTGGTGTATCTTCCATTTCATCACTGCAGCCAGAGAAAGTACTGTTCTGATGGAAGTGTACCTGGCTACAGGAGCAAAAGTTTCTTCATAATCTATTCCCTCTTTCTAAGAGAAGCCACGAGCTACGAATCTTGCCTTGTATTTCTCTATGATGCCATCTACAACATGCTTGATCTTGTATATCCATTTGGAAGTCACAACAGACTTCCCTTCAGGTCTTGGGACAACATCCCAAACATCATTCTTCATTATTGATTGGTATTCTTCGAGCATGGCATTCTTCCATTCTTTCTTTTCCACTGCTTCTTCATAATTGGAAGGTTCTTTGTTCATGATATCACAGAGTAAAGCAACATAGCTGGTATGAGATCTAGTTCTCTTCTTTGCTCTGTGTTCTTCTTCTGGAATGCCATATCTTTTTGCATCTTGAATGAGCTCTCTAGCCCATGCAGGTTTCCTCTTGTGAGAGTTATTCTCTCGGGGTGGATCTACAGGTTCTTGCTGATCTTCAATTTCACGATCTGCATCTGGAATTACTTCAGTCATAGTAGTGTCTTGAAATCTAGTTTCCTTAGGTTCTTCATAATATTCAATAGGTGTCTTCCTTGATTTGATGAATGCTGAGTTTTGATCAAATGTCACATCCCTGCTGACATCAATCTTCTTGAACCCTGGAAAGTATATTCTGTAATCCTTCCAGCTTTCACTATAGCCCACAAAGATACCCTTCTTTCCTAAAGGATCTAGCTTGTTCCTCTTTTCCTTTGGGACATGAGTGTATACTGGAGAACCAAATATTCTTAGACGGCTGACTTCAAGTTTCTTAACAGAGAAGACTTCTTTTGGTGTCTTGTTGTCCAGTATCTTGTGGGGTGTTTTGTTCTGCACATATACAATTTTCCTAGCTGCTTTTGCCCATAGATGCATAGGTAGATCCTGGTCATGTAGCATTGCCCTTGCTGCTTCCATGATTGTTCGATTCTTCCTTTCTGCAACTCAATTCTGTTGTGGATTGTAAGGAGCAATCAACTCCCCCTTAATCCTTGAATCACTGCATAACTTCTTGAAATCTCCTGAAGTGAAGTCTCTGCCATTGTCGGATCTGAAAGTCTTGATTCTCTTATCAATTTGGTTCTCCATCAAGGTTTTGAATTCCTTGAACTTATCAAACAATTCATCCTTGTTTTTCAAGAAGTAAACCCAAGTCTTCCTGGAGAATTCATCAATGAAAGAGACATAGTAAAACATACCCACTCAGAGAACCTGATGACATCGGACCGCATACATCGGAGTGGATAATTTCCAAGATACCTTTTGCCTTGCTTTCACTGCTTGGAAATGCCTTCTTTATGTTCTTTCCTTTTGCACATCCTTTGGAAACACCTTCATGCTTGGTCTTGATTTCAGGAAGACCTTCTACAGCTTTACTTGTGATTGGTAATGCCCTGTAGTGCATATGTGCAAGTCTTCTATGCCAAAGTTCACTTGGCTCCATGGAATCATGCATCATGACATGTTTAGGTTGTCCCTTCAATTTATGCAATCCTCCCTCTTGCTCTCCAATCACTACTGAATCATCAATAGTTTTACCTTTTGGCCACATTAGAACTTGGCCATCTACAAATGCAACCCTCATACCTTTTGCATCCAATGTGGATATGGAGAGTAGGTTCTTCTTGATCCCAGGTACATAAAGAACTTCTTTCATCTTCAAAGACTTTCTAGAATCTAGGTTGTAGGAGGCTTCACCACTTCCTTTGATAGGGTATTGATAGTCATCCTCAAGTTTCACTTTATGGGGTGATTCATGTTCAGATAGATTTACAAAAGATTCTTTATACCCAGTCATGTGTTTGGAAGCCCCACTGTCAATAAGACAATCATTACAACCATGAGAAATAGTACCTGTGAGAGCAGAGATTAGAACATACTCTTCTTTGCTTGATGAGTCAACATCATCACTTTTTGCTCTAGCCTTTTTCTTTGGAGATTCATCATCCTCAGCAGCATGAGCATGATATCTTCTTTTGTTGTTGTTCTTCTTCTTGTTGAATTTGTTGTTGTTGTCTTTCTTCTTCTTGGGACAATCTGAAGCAAAGTGTCCCTTCTCATTGCAATTGAAGCATGTGAGATCTTTCTTATCTTTTATGGTAATGGTGGTGTGAATATCTACTATTATGAGATGGCTTTTTCTTAGGCTTGCTTCTTTTGGTGTGAGCTGCGAGGGCTTGGTCTTCACTTCCCATCTTTTCTTCTCGAGCTACAAGCGTCTTCTTGTGAACACTCCTCCCATAGTCTACTGAAAGAGATCAATTTCTTTCTTACACAAATTCCTTGAATAAAAGAATCCCATGACCTAGGTAGGCCATTTAGAGTGGTCATAACAAATTCACCATTTTCCACTACTTTATCCACAGCTTCAAGTTGTTCCTTGATCTGAGAGACCTTGGAGAAGTAAGATTGAATGGTTTCTCCATTCAACAGTTTGACCCCTTTCAATTGATTCCACAGAGTCATCTTCCAATTTATGTTCTCCCCTTCAAATAACTTGGTCAGGGAATCAAACATCTCCTTGGGTGTCTTCGAGGATGACACATGTGGTATGAGATGGTCATTGATAGAATCAGCAATGATTCTCTTTGCCTTAACCAAGTTCTTCTTATGAAAAACTTTAGCTTCTTCATCCTCCGGGACGGGGACTTTAGAATTGATATATGTATCCAATTCATTTTCTTCCAGGATTAACCAAATCCTATACTTCCAGGATCAAAAGTTATCAGCACCTTCAAGCTTATCCTCAAGCTTGGTGTGGTGAGACATCTTTAAAGAGTAATTCAAATGGAAATAGAAAAGATTTAGGTCTTACCACTTGATTTGCTGAAAATTAGATCTGGTACCGTATTAGGGTTTGTCAGAGAAACCCTAAAAATTCAAAATGTGAATTTCAACTTTCTGAAAGGATAGAAAGATGCGCCTTGATGAGCTGATCATCTTGGTATACTCAGAATTTCATTTCTGCAAAGTTTCACTCTTCAGAAGTGTGTTTTAGTCTTCCCAGATTCACTAAGGAGGACACTGAATTAGGGTTTGAGTTTCCTGGAGTTTTACCCAGCAAAAAATCTCGATCCAAAGCTCTAAACTTTGATTTTTCAAAGTTGCTTCCATCTGTGTCTTTAGATTTTAGAAATTCCTATTATTTAGGAAACCCTAATGTTTAGGGCCAAAACTGAAAGTGCTCAAAATTGAATTCTGATTAGACAGATAGATTCACCTTGCTGAGGAGAGTCAATCTATCATATTACTTTTCCAAAATCTGTGGAGAGAAACCCAATAAACAAGAAACCCTGGTTTCTGTCACTGCACAATGTCTTCTTCTCAGGTTAGCTCTGATACCATGTTAATTTTTGAGCATTAATTCAAGATACTCTAGGATCTTTACTGAGAGAATAACATGTACAGTATATCAATGCATATCAATAATAACAAGCATGTCAATCATCACAAGAAGCAAACATAAGAGACAATAGACACATAGAGTTTCCTTGGGGAAAACCTTAAGGTGAAAAACCCCACAACTTCCTCAGAGATAGATAGAGAAATAGTACAACCAAAGTACACAGAGATAGACTCCTCTTAACAGCTGATCCTCCTCCTCACATGTGCACCACTTTCCGAGTGATGGAAGTGTGAGTTCTGAAGTGATCCAAATAGAGATCAGGAGATCTCTATTTATACTTGTCCTGACTGCCCAATAAACTTATGGGGCCGACTTGTCTAGCTTAGCACAATAACCTCATATTACATTAATCCAGGCTGACCCCTTACAAGATGGTCTAATAACCCATCGGCAAGTTAACACACTTGCGATACTTGTCAATACAAATGATGACACTTCTGTATAGAGGAATAATACATCTCTATATGAGTACAATAAATATATAAAAGAAATACATTCCGAAGTTACATATACATCAACCCTCCCTCTTAACTAGGAAGGTATTTCTTGACAAAGATCTACTAGCACAAGTCTTCTTCTCTGGATCATCGTCATCAATGCATCATCCTCGAATCATCGTCATCATCATTGCTGCTGCTATCTCAAACAATCTCTGAATCTACTCGTCATAAGAAGTTCTACAAAGCCAGTCCTTTTTCATAGTGGATGTAGGCCCACCACCTGCAGGTCTTCATCATCACTGGCCATACTATGGAAATCTTAGAACTTATTACGTGCATCACAAAACCTTAAAAGATTCTCTTGGCTAGCAAGAACCCTAAAGAGCATTTGAGGCCTTTTTCATCCTGTCCAGATCTCTAAGACTGATTACATGTGACTCCACCACAAAACCTCGAAAGAGAATCCCAGGACTAATGACGAGCACATGGTTCAACCTATCGGATCTCCCAGGGCACAAATTACATGTGGTCACCACAAAACCTTGAAAGAGGATCCTATGATTGATTACGAGCACATAGCTCAACCTATTGGATCTCCCAGGGCACAAATTACATGTGGTCATGGCAAAACCTTGAAAGAGAATCCCAGGACCGATTACGAGCACTCGGCTCAACCTATCGGATCTCCCAGGGCACAAATTACATGCCATAGGACAAAACCTCGAAAGAGCATTTCTCAGATATTGTTGGCTTGGTTTTGCAACCAAGCTTAGTGCTATGGGCACCTGCTAACTAGTAGCAGCAGTTTCAATACTAAGCAAAAACAATAAACTAAATCTAAACTAAAACTAAACTAGCATGTGCATTTTTGAATTAAAAAACAAGAACAAGAAACATAAGAAATTATTTTGTATTGAAAATGGGGGCAAGCAAGTGCTTGCAATAAGAATACCTTCGATTGATGAAGATAGTTGAGAAGCTCCAAGGGTGAGTAGCTGCAAACTCCAATGGGTCCTTTCTCCAAGGTTGCTACAATGGCCAAAAACTCAAGGGAGATTTTGGCAGCATGAGGATAGGAATATGGATGGATGTGAAATGAGGAGCCCTTACCACCTTTTTATAGGTTTTGGTGGTGGGGAATACCATTTGTGGTTTTGTGGAAACCAATGGTATTGATCAACATGGTTTAGGTACTTTTCCCTCCTTTTTTTCTTTTTTGAATAAAATTAATATTTTTATTCCCTTTTTAATATTTTTGGGAATTTTGGACCCTTTTTGAGGGTTTTTTATGCTTTTTTAGGAAAAATAATCTTTTTGAGTGGGAAAAGGGGTGTATTAAGGTCTTTTGGTGACCTTTTGTTGGCTTTAGAGGCTCAGATGGTGGAAAAAGTGGACAAATGGGTCATGTGAATAAGGAAATGAGCTAGTGAGCACTTTTTAGGTGTTAACAGATTGCCCCCTGATGTGTGAGGGCAGGAGCTCATCGTATGGCCGATAGACATCATAGTTCTTTTGTCTTTTTTCTGGGGTTTTGGGGAGGAGAAGAGACCTATTGGAGACTGGATCCGCGGTCCTTGGAACTTGCAAAAAATAAACAATATTATATGGCCTCAATATGAATGAGGAATAATCTCTGATAATGGACGAGGTGGGCATACCCATGCTCGTATCAAGACATGTACAAACAATTAGTCCCAAGAAGGGGGACGTGAGAAAATACATAAAAAATATGCTGGTACATCATAAGGGTCGAGAGGGGACATCATTTTGGGATGTACTCATGATCATATCATGACTGATCTCAATAACTGATACACTGGAATAACTGGTGAACTGCTGAAACTGAAGGTGTCCAATATCTGTAGGGACTCAATGACTATGAGCCATCTCTGGGAAGTATATGTGACTGTATACTCGAGGGAGTATAAAACTGGTGTACATCTGCATACTGTCGCCATGCGCAGCCCGGATATCTATAGAAAAAGTGTAACTGGTTGTATCCATAGGTAGACTCTCAAATGTGGAGGAGTCAGATGGTATCCGGGGTCTTCGACTAATAAGTGAACGAACCAATGCCCTGTGCGAGTCTCAACGATGCGATCAAGGTGTTGAAGTCGAGCATGTGAGAAAAAACCATTTGGAGAAGCACTGAGGACTCTTCTCGAAATGATTCGTAGGCACTCATCATAAATGGTGATGAGTCCAAGACACAGGGACCTCTAGGTCTATCCTCTGAAATAAATTTGGTTGTCGTCGACAGAGGAGACCAGCAACTAACAAGGCAATGATGTTTCCTTGATAGGAGCACGAGGTGTAGAACTGAAGTGTGGTAGTACTGATGGTAGGACTGACATACTTGTGGGGATGGGAAGTAATTGGGGTCATATAGTGGGCAGAATCAAACTTCCTTTGTTCAAAGCATGATGACATGGTTGACCTAGCAACGTAGGGAACTGACTTGTAGGTGTGGGGATCATAGCTTTTAGGGACTGAAGGGTGTGTCTTGACTCTGGGGTGGGTCAAGCTGATGGGTGTTGTCGAGGGGTCCTCAGGGTGACATACTGCAGAATACTCTGAACAAAGGCGACCAAAATGGAGAAGCTTCTATATGAGTAGACGTGATCTGTTGTGGCACCGAGAAGCACCATTGGGTCCTTCTTCATGGTTTTAATGAGCTCCAAGAAGGGATAAAAGTGTGCTCTGAAATAGTACTGTCCTGTGGATTTTGTGAGCCCAGGACTGTTCGTGCTCATAATTTGGTGCTTTCATTTTTAAGGAGTCTGAAAACGATAAGAAGACTCTGCAATGGTTATGATTACTGTCATGTTGGTTTTACGAGCCCAGGATGGTGATTGCTCGTGGTCGCTTTCATGTTTAGAGAGTCTAAAAGCAGTAAGTGGACTCCATTGGTGTTTCTTTTTCGTAAGTTAGTCTCCAAGGCCTGAAAAAGCATAAAATGATACAGATGGAGAACTCTTCTAGCCGATGTGACTAGAGTATACCTTATTCGTAATTAGTCTACAAGGTCCGGAAAAGGGGTAAACTTATACTAGGTAGACGCCCTTTCAGATACGTTTAATGAGCATGAAAGGAAGCAAGGTTGCTCAGGGATCTTTTCATTGTTTTAGGAGTCAGAAAAGAGCTTAACAGAAACTCCCTAAGTGCCTTTTTCGTAAAAGGGATTGCTCGACCCGAAAAAGGGATAAAATTATACCGAACAAAAAGGATTGATGAGAGCGAGAAAAGGTCTCAAGCATCATCATGGGTGCGAAAAACTGAATCCGGTGACATAAATATTGTCAAAAAGGGGCAACGGCCAATGTGGCACACGAACCGAGGTGATGGGTGACATTAAAAAATGCCTAAAAAATCTGGAGGTGAGGGCGAGAAATGATCTCAAGCGTCATCACGAGCGTGGAAAACTGAATCCGGCGATATAAGGCATGTCAAAAACGGACGACGACCGATGTGGCACGCAAATCGAGGCGACAAGGGGGCATGGAAAAATGCCCTAAAATTATGGAGGTGAGAGCGAGAAATGATCTCAAGCGTCATCCCGAGCGCGGAAAATTGAATCCGGCGATATAAGGCATGTCAAAAATGGATGACGACCGATGTGGCACGCAAACCGAGGCAACAAGGGGGCATGGAAAAATGCCCTAAAAATATGGAGGTGAGAGCGATAAATGATCTCAAGCATCATCACGACCACGGTAAACTAGATCCGGTGATATAAGGCATGTCAAAAATGGACGACGACCAATGTGGCATGCAAACCGAGGTGACAAGGGGGCATGGAAAAATGCCCTAAAAATATGTAGGTGAGAGCGAGAAATGATCTCAAGCATCATCACGAGCGCGGAAAACTAAATCCGGTGATATAAGACTTGTCAAAAATGGATGACGGTCGATGTGGCATGCAAACCAAGGCAACGAGGGCATGAAAAAATGGTAAAAAAATGGACCTGGTTAAAACAGGAAAAGGAAAGAATTGTCATGAAGTTCTCGCTGTTCTGATTCCAATGGTACCAACGGTTTGAGAAATGGACGTCGTATGACACCGGAATGGTTGTTGGAAAAATGGTGGAATCTCTATAAATAGGACGTGGGGCCCATATGACGTGTCATTGTTACGTGTGAGTTTGGCAGAGCAGTCAGAGCTCTTTCTTGATTTCCGGTAGATTTCATCGTTGGTTTTCGATTCCGCGAGTTTCAGGTAACTCTATTCGCCTTCGCCTTTTCAATTATGTCATTTTTGGTTAGCGGCGGGCCCCCGAAGGTTGCGAAATTCCATGTTGGCCTTCCAACATGGAGTATCGCGGGTTTCGGGTCTCTTCCCGCGATGAACCTCGCGGGTTTTAGGCTGACAGTCGCGATGTTCATCGCGACTATGAGGTTGGAACCCGCGATGTTCATCGTGAGTTCATGGGAGATAGTCACGATGTTCATCGCGACTGTCTGGCCAATACCCGCGATGTTCATCGTGGGTTCTTGTGTGGAGGCCGCGATGATCATCGCAACTTTTGATGAAAAAGCCGCGATGGTATTTTTTGCAAAATTTTTTTTGCTGGGGCTAAAAATTTCTTCTGTTTTTTGGCAGGATGTTGAGGAGACCGTTGGCTTCCTGGCGAGAGCGGGAGATAGATGATGATTTGATGCAGAGGATTCAGACTGATCCGGGGGTTCGGCAGACTTTGGCGGTGAGTGGACTTCTGAAGTTCACTCAAATCCCACCAATGCGTTCAGTGAGATGGCTCCTGAACAAGTTGGTGAGTTGGTGGGTGCTAGCAGAGGGTGCTTTTATGATTGGGGGACAGAGGTTGGAGATCAGCCTCACAGACGTATATTTTCTCACTGGATTGCCTCGTTTAGGGGAGGTGGGAGATCTTCTGCCGAGGATCCTGCCAGGTGTTGATATGGAGGATTTGCTGCAGACCTTTTGTGTTGATGGGGCCATTTTGCAGAACAGCGCATTGAGTCTGCGATCACTACAGGAGTGGGATGAGGGCTGTTGGGGCATGTGTGCTGCAGGTTCTGGGTGCCGCGGCGCCACATCGTTTGTCAGGGGGACAAACGATGATGGTGGATTTTGTGCTTCGGGGGACCTATTATGCCTGGGGTCAGATGTTCTTAGCCGGTGTCCGGAGAGATCTGGACAAGGCCAGCCAAGAGGGAGGAGAGTTCTATTATGCCTCCTTTTTATGTTGCTTTTTCTTCGAGCGGGTGCCGACCTTGCGACCACGGGTGCCCATTCCTGACGGTTTGGTGAGCGAGCCGCGCATGGTGCGGTGGGGGCATATGATGCCTCGTGGCGGTGGTGGTGTCTGCGGGTTTTTTACAGAGGAGGTATATGAGTAGTGGGAACAGATTCTCCTGGTGATTGAGGATTACCCATATGCTGGCATGGACTATCGAGGCGACCCAGAGATGCCTTGAGCCTAGGGACAGGCCTGGGGTTTAGATGGTATGATTTGTGGTTTGTTTTGTACTATATCATGTGATTTGTTTATGATTATAGTTAGACATGTATATGATGGTTTACTTGCATTGTGCAGATGTTGGACCTGTACCACCGCCCGACTACGTGACTCGTCAGGGGCAAGTGATGGTGGTTGCTCAACCTGTTGCAGCGGTACCGCCTCCACGTGGTGGAGGATTTGCGGTTCGTGGGTGAGGGGTTGGCCCTTGAGATGATGCCATAGAGGGTGTCAGACAGAAATTTGACATGATTCTAGCTGGACTCCCCGATGATGGCTGGAGAGACTTGGACCGGGACATCGTGGAGCGTTGCTTCGGTGCGCCGCGTGAGTGGCAGTCGATTTTGTTGAGCACAGTGGTTTTTGTGGACGAGCACAGGGATGGTGTTCGGGATGACCCGGCAGGGCCGGCTGAGAGGAGGATCCATCTACAGGATGATCCAGCGGGGCCAGCAGAGCGGAGATTTTGGGCTCGCCATGATCCGACGGGGCCAGCAGAGGAGGTGCCAAAGGAGCCCAGGGACCCTGATGACTAGATGATATGTATTTGCCCCCAAATGCTAATGAGCATATGGGGAAGCTTTTTTTGTACGGCTGATGTATTTTTTGTATATTGGGTGCTGAGGGAACCTATGACATGTTCTGACTATACGATGATGCACATATATATATATATATATATTTGATGTTGGTATATAGTCGTGTATGTATGTGGATGCACTTGTTGTCTTTTCGTTCGCCCGTGGAGGCATGTTTGATTTTCTGTATGCCTGTGGAGGCACATTGTATGCACGTGGATGTATATTTTGTTTTTGGTATATACCCGTGCAGGCACATGGTATGCACGTGGATGCACATTTTGTTTTGGTATATGCCCGTGGAGGCACATGTTATGCATGTGGATGCATTATTTGTTTATGGTATGATGCGATTGGTGTGCTAGTCAAGTACATTGTTGGCCATATGGTCTGCTACACTATTTAGGTTTCTTGGGACATGTGTGAATGAAATGGATTCAAACTGTCGAATCATTTGTTTAGTGAGCAAAAATTTTCTGAACAGACAGGGATCGCGTACCTAGTAATCATTGTTGAGTTGGGAAACTAGGAGTTGTGAGTCCAAGAAAATGTTAAGGTGACATATGCTCATTTGGAGAGCTGTGGCCAAGAGACCGGTCACGGCATCATATTCATCCTGGTTGTTGGTAGCGGCACCCAAACACACTCCGTCGATGTGGATCAACTCATGTGAAGGGGAATATATTACCCAAGATGCGGAGGCAAGATTGGGGGACCAACGGCTTGCCCCATTAGCGAAATCGGCGTAGCAGAGGGGAACATGTGTGCGAACGAGATCAATGGAAGGGGCCGACCGGATAGAAGGGTATCCAGTGGAGATTGTATAAATGGCAGGGTCAAGGCCAGGCATTTTGGTATCTGACCAAGTAAAGACATCAGTGAATTCTTGGAAGAGTATTTGGTATTCTCTAATCTCATGTTCACTGTGGGAGGCTCCTAATGTAATGGTATGAAGGGCACCAGGTGGGTCAGAGGTGTCGATGTGGATGAGAGGAGAAATATTGGCCATGTTATTTTTCTCAGAGGCATCAGGAGTAGGAATAGGATCCTTTAGGAAGGAAATCTTTGGACTCAACTGCGAATTGGGTAGCGGTGGTGGATGAGGTCTCTTTTGGGAGGAATTATGAACGATGGTGTATGTCTTCCTAGGGATAATCCGGGGTAGTAGGAGCCTCTAGAATCTCTTTATCACTGCGGGAGCTGTGAGTGGCCAAGTCAGTTGACGAGGTTTGGGTGGTCGAAGAGATCATATAAATGGTGTTAATGTATCCGGATGAAGATGATGCGGGAGGGTAGATCTCCTCGATAGTAGGGGGCGCCGTCTCAAGATCCAGATTATTCATCTCATAGAGAGCTGCTCTGTAATCTGGAATGTCAGGACAATTGTGGGAGTAGTGGCCGTAAATACCGCATATTGCACATGGGTGGTTGGTACACAGTGATTTGTCCCGAGGCATGGGGTTTGGGTCAATTTTGACAACCAGAATGTTGGGGTCATCGTCAAGCATTTGCATGTGTTCCTGTAATGCAGGTAACTGTGGACACTGATGGGTTGGATGGCCTAACTCATTACACAATGAGCATTTTGGAGGATCACGGAATACGGGGGGAGGTTTAAATGCCTTGGGTGGGGGTACCGCAGTGTATGGTTGTGGGACTCCACCCCCAGTGGGCCTGATGAGTGGAGGGGGATTCGTCGATGACAAAGGAGTAGTGATACCGGGAGGTGGTTGGGTAGAAGTGACAATGGGTTGCACCGGTTGCAGGATGACATTTGGTGTCGGCGAGGGAACGGGAGGCGAAATATACCACACGGGTAATCCTAATGTTAACCCAAGTAGACTAAGGGTAGCCATAACTGGAGCGCTTACTACACCCGAGGGAGGGAATAGAAAGGGGATTGTGTGGATGGGTGTAACACCGATGTGACTAGGGACCAATGGTGGTTTAGGGAACAAGGGTGGTTGATTACTGGGTGTTTGTGTATTCTGTGAAAGAGTACAGAGGTCAGCGACGTGGGTCTCCGGTGACGGTGGTGGAATAGATTGGAATGTAGAAGTCATCGGCGCCTCGGAGTAAAGTCCGGATCCTACTGAGGAAACGAATGAGGTAGTTGCACCACAAACAGGTTGTTCAACCATGGGGAGAACATTTTCAGGTGTGGCGGTTGCCTTGGGGTCGTAATAGGTAAGTTGGTCGACCTTGACCACGCGTCCCTCATGGGGGAACATCATAGTACGAAAAACAGATGAGGCAACCGTCCGCATGGCATACATGTAGCTGCGACCTAGTAAGAGGTTATAATCGAGTTGGGCATTGATGACCTCAATGTCAATGAGCACGGTTTTACCCACCAGTTGGACGGGGACATTAGCTGAGAGACCTTGGGGTTGAGCCGAACGGCCGTCGTAGGCTCACAACGCAGTGGTGGATTGCTGGAGAGTAAGGGATCCCAACTTCTGCCAAACGAATGTAGACATGACGCATGTAGAGGCCCCTTCATCGATAATGCACCGATGGATGACAAGATTCTGAATGGAAACAAAAATGTGGAATGCTAAAGTAGAAGGTAAGCATGGTTCGGACTGGTCTGAATCGAATGTCATCAGTTGTGAATCATTGGGGTCAATGGCACCAATGGCAGAGAGCAAAGTCTTGCGCTGTGAAGGGCAGTTTTTCAAGACTTCTAAAGCAGACATGGCTGCAGGAGACTGGGCTAAGTCATCTACAATGTTGTAATTCGACGCAGCCCGAGCATTGGGATTATTGTTGATGCGACGAAGGGGGAAGCGAGGCGCTTTAGAAGCGCCATCGAGTGGAGCCGGAGGTATACGTAATGTCTGATTTGTGGGATGAACGTTAGTGTTCTTGTCGGTGGGAGGGGCTTCAGAGGTGGAGCCATATTGGTTTCGACGGGTTTGGAGGTTGACATCGGCGGTTGACATCATCAACAAGTGGTGAGTACCTGAATCGAACATGGGTTGATCAGGGGCTGCATAAGTGATCTGTTGTGGTGGCACATTGCCCTGAGGGGGATCTAACGGCTGAGTGTTCACTACACCTTGGTTTGGAAAGGGGTTTTGCAGCACCAAAGGTTGATGTTGAGGTGGTGGAAGGTTGGGTGGCGGCTGAGGAGCCGCTTTCCCTTGACGATGGGCATCGTCGGTCCAGAGTTGTCGAGCTCGCTCCAAATGTGGGCAAGAATGTCTGTAATGACCATAGACCCCGTAGATAGAACAAGGGTGGTTTGTTCTGAGGTTATTATTTTTAGGCTGCTTGGGATTACGATCAGGATTGTGGTTGGGAGGAGCAGCATTGTTATTTTACGGAGGATTGGGAGGTGGAGGACCTTGCTGATGTTGTTGGTTATTACCGCGGTTACGTCCTCTTCCACGGTTCTGTTGTGCACCTTGGTTGCACTGATTGTTCTGGTGCTGGGGCTGGTTGTGCTGTGTGTACACTTGCCCTTGAGCAGTGGGAGGATTTTGGTTCGCCGCAGGTGCGGGAGCAGGTTGTGGTGGATAATACGCCGGTGGGGCTGTAGGTGGACCAGTTTCCTGCTGGGGTTGTTGCTAACCCTGAGCTATTGGAGGTGTTGGGCTAGTTGTCGCAGCTTGCTGCGGGTAATACATTGGTTGAGGTGCAGCTGGGGGGGCATATACAGGTGGTGCATGACAAAAGCACTGAGGTGGACATGAAGGTCCGTGGGTATGGTGGTGATGTGCCATGGGAGCATATGAACTGGTTGCTCCAGATTGAGATGTAGCCCACAAAAGGTCGGGACCATGGTTAGGATGTGCAATGGAAAAGGGTTGGGGATGCAAGGCCATATGACCAATGATGCCATCAGTGGCATGGGATGCCCCCGACGCATCGTGTTGGGATGACTCGCCCCGAGGGGCGTCTGGTATAATGGTATATAGATAATCCGATTGGGCGTAAATGAGATCAAACTGTTGGGCTTTGAGGATGGCCTCTTCTTCAGACTGGGGTCGTTCGAATGCCACATCCTTCACAATGAGAGGGAGGAGGGATTTTAGGAACCAATCTAAGAAGATGCGGTCATCTAACTTGATTTTGCAGAGGCTTCGGCGTCGACGCCACTCATGAATGTGGTCAGTGATGTGGGTGGCCGTGTTCTGTCTGCAAGACAGTAGGATCTCAATGCCTGCATCATAGCGGACAGGTAACTGAAAGAACTGCAGGAAGGTCGAGGCAAGGGAGGTAAAGGTGGCATGCATCCCATGGGGCTGCTCGATATACCATTTAGCTGCAGAGCCAGTGAAGGTGCGCTGTAACAGACAGAGGTGGACTGAGTCATCCACTATGGAGTTGGAGGAACACCATAGATGGAAGGACATGATATGGTTCTGTGGGTCCTCACCTGCCTTGCCCTCAAACTTAGGGATGTCGGAGGGGAGTTTAATGGGAATTTGAGGCCATGTAGGATCGTGTCTGATAGGATCATTGGTGAGCCTGGCTAAGTCTGGTAAGTTCAGACTCGCCATGTATGGTAAGCTAGCAGATGTAGTGACTGGGACTGGGACATGCCTAGTCATGGTGGTATGATGTAGGGGTCCAGTAGCGCCTAAAGGTATGTGTCCTCCAATAGGTGTGGTCTGGTATGGGCCAGCGCTTCCAAGTGCAACATGGGTTACACTTGGGTTAGGAATAGTAGTGGTGATTCCTGGAATCTGGGTTGTGGTAATCAGAGGGGGTGTGACCCCTATGTTGGGCATACCCATAACAGGTGGTGGCCCTGTGTTGGGAATTCCTATAACAGGAGGTGGCCCTGTGTTGGGCATTCCTAAATGTGGAGTGTCCGCCATATTAGGCATACCTAGGGGGGTTGTGGTTTCCATGGATGGCACTGCAGCAGAAGGGTCTGTGGATGTCTCACCTATGGTGCTAGTAAAAAGTGGGTCGAATTGTGTCCCAGCCATGGGGTTGGTTGGTAACAACTCGGTAGGGTTTTTGGATTTTGCCTCAAAATCAAATGTGAAGTGAGGCATGTCAGAATCGGATGACGGTCTATTCGACTGACGATATGTCGAGTCAAGGGATAAGGCTCGTTGGTGACGTGGCGAGCCAAGTAGACTGAACTCTGGGAGTTCGCCCTGAAGACAATGAGAGCGTCTAAAATTCTCAATGGTGAGAAATAAGTTTTTTGTGGAAAAATCTTATGTGTAAAATGGTAATATATAAAAAAACTCAAAACCCTAATGCAACCAAGGGTGCAAGAAGGGGAGTGAAAATGAAGGCTCTCAGGCCAAAAAATCAACCTCAAAAAAGCACTTATTATAGAAGCTGTGCTATAATAAGTGGAGGGATGCAAAAAATGGTCAAAGTACCAACATGCAAACAGCTTCTAGAAAAAATAGGTGTAACTAGACCAAAGGTGGATTGTATCATGCAAACACCTAACTAAAAGTATTGTGAATCAACAAACTATATTCTCTGCAAGGTGATGAAATCTAAGTCAGACAATATTGAGTGTTGAATCAACGGCTAGATATCCCCCTATCGGGAGGGACACCGGGTAATCAATCCTAAAGAATGGCTACTAGGATACTCCATTCATGACACGTCGAGAAAACGTAAATCTGTCGTTTGGTCCTTTTACCGCAATACCCCCATATAGGGATATTCCGAGAACTGCGAATGGTAGCCCTTCGGTTACTGAATGGATTTCGGTATTCCACTTAGGCTTCCGGAACCATCCTCGCGACTTCAACCCTCCTAGGGGAGAGGCCTTCCCATAAACCGGTTGTGACCGTGCCAATAAATACTAGGAGATTTTGGTTCCCTAATGGACAACAACTATGTCTCAGATGTAATAACTGAGGGGTGTTATTGGAACACCTATCCCCTCAATACTACCTAGCTACAAAGTTCTTTTAGTGTTCCCCAAGTGGGGTTAAAAGTGGGTTGAAGTTAGGGTAAGTTTTAAGGCTCATTTTAAATTATGTGTTTGAGTGGGTGCACGTGTGATATTTTAAACTGAAATTGAAAAAAGTAACTGCTTTGCAGAAAATATTCAAAAAACAAAGGATCTTTTGAAAATAGAAAAGCAAATAATATGACTTTTTTAATAAATGGAAATTAAATGCTTTGCAAAGACTATTCAAAAAACAAAGGATCTTTTGAAATAGGAAATCAAACAATATAACTTGTTCAAGAAATAAATGGATTTCTTTTCAAAAATTGCTATGGGCAAAATATGAAGGAAGTAAACAGTAAATTTTTTTAATCTAGATAAAATGCAAATAAATCCTTCTTTCAATTTCTGAAAATTTTTAAAAAGACTCTTTCAAATGTGCATTCTAAATAGTAAAATTTTCCTATGGCTGTAAACAATGCTGGAATCTTAGTACTGTAAAATGTCCTATGTGGGCAGAAAAAACAGTAAAAAATTAATTTTTTAAACGGATCGGTCGAATGAAAAAATTGGCATTGCGGGTTTTGACAGAACAGCCGCGATGGACCGCGTGGGTTTCTGTCGCACAGTCGCGATGGGAAGCGCGGGTTTCAGCCGCGAAGCCATGATGGACCGTGCGGGATTTCGTCACACAGTCGCGATGTGCAGCGCGGGTTTCGGCCGTGAAGCCGTGATGGACCGCGCGAGATTTCGTCACTCAGTCGCGATGTGCAGCATGAAAAATGTCCGCGAAGCCGCGATGTGCAGCGCGCTAATTGGCCGCGAAGCCGCGGTGAACTGCGCGGAAAAAGGCTGCGCAGTCGCGATGAGCCGTGCAACTGTTGGGAAAAAAGCCGCGAGGTGAAAGCCGTATGCGGACGCCGAAAAACGAACCCGAAAATTGAGAATTTCAGGATGTTAATGACAAAACAGTGGGCCAAGATCTAGAACAGCAATGGATCTGCTTTCTAGGGTGGCAGATCTATGAATTAAACTACCTAATACTATCAAAAACTAAGATCTAAAGCAAAAGTGAGATCTAAAGATTCGAAAAGCAGCGGAGTCGCCAAAAACTGTTGGCTTGATTTTGCAAGCAAGCTTAGTGCTATGGGCACCTGCTAACTAGTAGAAGCAGTTTCAATATTAAGCAAAAACAATAAACTAAATCTAAACTAAAACTAAACTAGTATGTGCATTTTTGAATTAAAAAACAAGAACAAGAAACATAAGAAATTATTTTGTATTGAAAATGGGGGCAAGCAAGTGCTTGCAATAAGAATACCTTCGATTGATGAAGATAGTTGAGAAGCTCCAAGGGTGAGCAGCTCCAAACTCCAATGGGTCCTTTCTCCAAGGTTGCTACAATGGCCAAAAACTCAAGGGAGATTTTGGCAGCATGAGGATAGGAATATGGATGGATGTGAAATGAGGAGCCCCTACCACCTTTTTATAGGTTTTGGTGGTGGGGAATACCATTTGTGGTTTTGTGGAAACCAATGGTATTGACCAACATGGTTTAGGTACTTTTCCTCATTTTTTCCTTTTTTGAATAAAATTAATATTTTTATTCCCTTTTTAATATTTTTGGGAATTTTGGACCATTGTTTGAGGGTTTTTTATGCTTTTTTAGGAAAAATAATCTTTTTAAGTGGGAAAAGGGGTGTATTAAGGTCTTTTGGTGACCTTTTGTTGGCTTTAGAGGCTCAGATGGTGGAAAAAGTGGACAAATGGGTCATGTGAATAAGGAAATGAGCTAGTGAGCACTTTTTAGGTGTTAACAGATTGCCCCCTGATGTGTGAGGGCAGGAGCTCATCGTATGGCCGATAGACATCATAGTATGATACATAGTGACATCAACCGGCTTAGATGAAGCATCACATAGAAGCTTCAGGTTTGATGCCATGGGTGTGACTTTGGCCTTGCATTCCATCATCCTGAACCTCTTCAGGATCTCTACTGTACACTTCCCTTGTCCAAGGAAGATTCCATCTGCACTCTGCCACACCTCCATTCCTAGAAAATAGTGCATCATCCCCAAGTCCTTCATCTCGAACTCGGCAGCAAGCTTCCTCTTTGTATCGACAATCAATCTATCATCTCCTATTACAAACAGGTCATCCACATATAGAAGTAGTATCACAAGATTGCCTTCCTCAACCTTGTAGTAAAGGTTGGAATCCACTTTACTCTTGGTAAAGCCCAAATTGGAGAGAAAGTTGTCCATCCTACCATACCAAGTCCTGGGAGCTTAATTTAATCCATACAAGGCTTTCTTCAATTTGCGCACACATGATTCCATGTCATGTGTTTCAAAACCGAGTGGCTGCTCCACATACACTTCCTCTTCAACTACACGATTCAAGAAGGCAGTCTTGACATCCATTTGGTGTATCTTCCATTTCATCACTGCAGCCAGAGCAAATATTGTTCTGATGGAAGTGTACCTGGATACAGGAGAAAAAGTTTCTTCATGATCTATTTCCTCTTTCTGAGAGAAGCCATGAGCTACGAATCTTGCCTTGTGTTTCTCTATGCTGCCATCTGCGACATGCTTGATCTTGTAGATCCATTTGGAAGTCACAACAGACTTCCTTTCAGGTCTTGGGACAACATCCCAAACATCATTCTGCATTATTGATTGGTATTCTTCGACAATGGCATTCTTCCATTCTTTCTTTTCCACTGCTTCTTAATAATTGGAAGGTTCTTTGTTCATGATATTACAGAGTAAAGCAACATAGCTGGTATGAGATCTAGTTCTCTTCTTTGCTCTGTGTTCTTCTTCTGGAATGTCATATATTTCTGCATCTTGAATGAGCTCTTTAGCCCATGCAGGTTTCCTGTTGTGAGAGTTATTCTCTTGGGGTGGATCTGCAGGTTCTTGCGGATCTTCAATTTCACGATCTGCATCTGGAATTGCTTCAGTCATAGTAGTGTCTTGAAATCTAGTTTCCTTAGGTTCTTCATAATATTCAATAGGTGTCTTCCTTGATTTGATGAATGTTGAGTTTTCATCAAATGTCACATCCCTGCTGACATCAATCTTCTTGAACCCTGGAAAGTATATTCTGTAATCCCTCAAGCTTTCACTATAGCCCACAAAGATACTCTTCTTTCCTGAAGGATCTAGCTTGTTCTTTTTTTTTCTTTTGGGACATGAGTGTATACTGGACAACCAAATATTCTGAGATGGCTAACTTCAATTTTCTTACCAGAGAATACTTCTTCTGGTGTTTTGTTGTCCAATATCTTGTGGGGTGTTCTGTTTTGCACATATACAGTTGTCCCAGCTGCTTCTACCCATAGATGCATAGGTAGATCCTGGTCATGCAACATTGCCCTTGCTGCTTCCATGATTGTTCGATTCTTCCTTTCTGCAACTCAATTCTGTTGTGGATTGTAAGGAGCAATCAACTCCCTCTTAAGCCCCGAATCACTACATAACTTATTGAAATCTCCTGAAGTGAATTGTCTTCCATTGTCGGATCTGAAAGTCTTGATTCTCTTATCAGTTTGGTTCTCCATCAAGGTTTTGAATTCCTTGAACTTATCAAACACTTCATCCTTGTTTTTCAAGAAGTAAACCCAAGTCTTCCTAGAGAAGTCATCAATGAAAGAGACATAGTAAAACATACCCACTCAGAGAACTGGATGACATCGGACTGCATACATCGGAGTGGATAATTTCCAAGATACATTTTGCCTTGCTTTCACTGCTTGGAAATGCCTTCTTTATGTTCTTTCCTTTTTCACATCCTTTGGAAACACCTTCATGCTTGGTCTTGATTTTAGGAAGACCTTCTACAGCTTTACTTGCGACTGGTAATCCCCTGTAGTGCATATGTTCAAGTCTTCTATGCCAAAGTTCACTTGGCTCCATGGAAGCATGCATCATGGCATGTTCAGGTTGTCCCTTCAATTTATACAATCCTCCCTCTTGCTCTCCAATCACTACTGCATCATCAATAGTTTTACCTTTTGGCCACATTAGAACTTGGCCATCTACAAATGCAACCCTCATACCTTTTGCATCCATTGCAGATATGGAGAGTAGGTTCTTCTTGAGCCTAGGTACATAAAGAATTTCTTTCATCTTCAAAGAATTTCCAGAATCTAGGTTGTAGGAAGCTTCACCACTTCCTTTGATAGGGTATTGATAGTCATCCCCAAGTTTCACTTTATGGGGTGATTCATGTTCATATAGATTTGCAAAAGATTCTTTAAACCCAGTCATGTGTTTGGAAGCCCCACTATCAATAAGCCAATCATTACAACCATGAGAAATAGTACCTGTGAGAGCAGAGATTAGAACATACTCTTCTTCGCTTGATGAGTCATCATCATCACTTTCTACTCTAGCCTTCTTCTTTGGAGATTTATCATCCTCAGCAGCATGAGCATGATATCTTCTTTTGTTGTTGTTCTTCTTCTTGTTGAAGTTGTTGTTGTTGTCTTTGTTCTTCTTGGGACAATCTGAAGCGAAGTGTCCCTTCTCATTGCAATTGAAGCATTTGAGATCTTTCTTATCTTTATGGTAATTGTGGTGTGAATATCTCCTATTATGAGATGGCTCTTTCTTAGGCTTGCTTCTTTTGGTGTGAACTGCGAGGGCTTGGTTTTCATTTCCCATCTTTTCTTCTCGGACTACAAGCCTAGCTCTTCTTGTGAACACTCCTCCCACAGTCTACTGAAAGAGATCAATTTCTTTGTTTCACAAATTCCTTGAATAAAAGAATCCCATGACCTAGGAAGGCCATTTAGAGTGGTCATAACAACTTCACCATTGTCCACTACTTCATCCACAGCTTCAAGTTGTTCCTTGATCTGAGAGACCTTCGAGAAGTAAGATTGAATGGTTTCTCCATTCAACAGTTTGACCCCTTTCAATTGATTCCGCAGAGTTATCTTCTGATTTATGTTCTTCCCTTCAAATAATTTGGTCAGGGAGTCAAACATCTCCTTGGGTGTCTTCAAGGATGACACATGTGGTATGAGATGGTCTTTGATAGAATCAACAATGATTCTCTTTTCCTTGACCAAGTTCTTCTTATGAAATGCTTTAGCTTCTTCATCCTCTGTGAAGGGGACTTCAAAACTGATATATGTATCCAATTCATTTTCTTGCAGGATTAACCCAATCCTATACTTCCAGGCTCAAAACTTATCAGCCCCTTCAAGCTTATCCTCAAACTTGGTGTGGTGAGACATCTTTAAAGAGTACTTCAAATGGAAATAGAAAAGATTTAGGTCTTACCACTTGATTTGCTGAAAACTGGATCTGGTTCTGGATTAGGGTTTGTCGGAGAAACCCTAAAAATTCAAAATGTGAATTTCAACTTTCTGAAAGGATAGAAAGATACACCTTGATGAGTTGATCATCCTGGTATACTCAAAATTTGATTTCTGCAAACTTTCACTCTTTAGAAGTGCCTTTTATTCTTCCCGAATTCACTAAGGAGGACCCTGAATTAGGGTTTGAATTTCTCGGAGTTTTACCCAACAAAAAATCTCGATCCAAAGCTCTAAACTTTGATTTTTCCAAGGAGCTTCCAACTGTGTCTTCAGATTTCATAAATTCCTATTTTTTAGGAAACCCTAATTTTTAGGGCCAGAACTAAAAGTGCTCAGAATTGAATTCTGATTGGACAGATAGACTCACCTTGCTGAGGAGAGTCAATCTATCATATTACGTTTCCACAATCTGTGGAGAGAAACCCAATAAACAAGAAACCTTGGTTTCTGTCACTGCACAATGTCTTTTTCTCAGGTTAGATCTGATACCATGTTAATTTTTGAGCATTAATTCAAGATACTCTAGGATCTTTAACGAGAGAATAACATGTATAGTATATCAATGCATATCAATCATAGCAAGCATGTCAATCATCACAAGAAGCAAACATAAGAGACAATAGACACACAGAGTTTCTGTGGAGAAAATCTTAAGGTGAAAAACCCCACAACTTCCTCAAAGATAGATAGAGCAATAGTACAACCAAAGTACATAGAGATAGGCTCCTCTTAGTAGCTGATCCTCTTCCTCACATGTGCGCCACTTTTCGAGTGATGGAAGTGTGAGTTCTGAAGTGATCCAAATAGAGATCGGGAGATCTCTATTTATACTTGTCCTGACTGCCCAATAAACTTATGGGGCCAACTTGTCTAGCTTAGAACAATAACCTCATATTACATTAATCCGGGCCAACCCCTTTGTGATGAACCTGGAATAATTAATTAATGCAAATACATGAGATATCAGAAATAATAGAACTCAGAATCACTTTTATATTGATCACGGGCCACTTCGAGGGGGCAACCTCCTTTGAGCAAGCTCAATATAATTAACTTCACGGTGCTTTCATAGGCCTCAACACACACTTATATACTAAGTCTAGGCATCAATACCATGGTTCAATACTATGTGTCAATACAAACCATGGGCTAAGTCTAGGCGCCAATACTATGAGTCAAAACCATGGGACATATAATACTATGGGACGACTTACAAAGCTTATGCATCCAATACTATGGGTCAATACTATGGGCTAATATAAACTATGGATCAACAAATACTACGGGATGACTTACAAATCATATGCATCCAACAACAATATACTAAGAAAGTAAAGACATGGGTTCCTAACATCCCCTCTCCCTTAGAAAAAGATTTGTCCTCAAAGCTTTAGATGTGGAAATTGATGCAGAATCTGAAGGAGAGGTTCCCCTGTAGCATCCTCGGGTTGCATTCCAAGCCACTGGCGCCTTTGGAGTTTCAAGGAGGATTGCATGGAAGGCTGTAGACAAAGAAAAACCATATCAGCGATGTGAAAAGTGCACTCAGAACGGTGCTGATCGGCTTGTTGTTTCAGTCGAATTCTTGCCATGTGAAAATTGTCTTGCAGAATGAGAAGACGCTGATCACAGTTTCGAAGAATTGAGTCAATTGCCTAAACTGGGGAGCTGCTGAAGGGAAGAAGAACTGGTGGGGCCTGTCCAGAGACTGCTTCATATGGTGTCGTTTGAGATGTGGTACTATACCACTAGAGCGCTTCTAGGAAATCCATAGAAATAGTTGTCCAAATCTGTGGAGGGATGGGCAAGGGTTCGAGTAGTCCCGAAAGGAGGGTCGTTTCACCCTTGTTGACCTGGAAAGTATCACAGTCAACCACCATTTGCTGAATTATCCTTTTGAGTCCCTGCCAAAAGAAGTTACATTGTTCCTGGTCATACGTTTTGAGGAACCCAGAGTGCCCTATTGATGAAGAAGCATGGAGTTCATAGAAGAGATAGCCCCGTTGAACAGATTGCAACCAATTTGGAACAAGCAGAGAAATAGCTATAAGAGCAACTGGGTCATCAAATGTGCGAGGAGGAGCATCTTCCACCATATTGTCCTTACCCTTCTGGTAAGTGGTTGCATAGTCATAACCCATGAGTTGGATAACCCATTTAAGGTGTTTTGGGGAGGAGACCCGTTGTTCCAGGAAAGTTTCCAGACTCTGGAGATCAGTCTTGATACATAAATAATTCCCCAATAGGGATGGCTGCCACTTCTATACTGTAGGAAAAATAGTCATCATTTTCTGCTGCGAGGTAGATGTGGCTAAATTCTTATAAAAAATGTCTCTTGAAGGCAACAAGCTCATTGGTTCAGCAAAGACACCTGCATATCTATCCAAGGAAGTAGTGGAGGCTGTTGATGGGTGCATCTGAATGGAATGGAGTTGAGTGATGACACCATGCGAATTCTTCTTAAGTATTTTTTCCAGGTGATGTGAACTGATGATGCAGAGAGACCCTGGTTGTAAGCCCATAAATTTGTTTTGTGCCCCGTTGACTGAAAATTGCATCCAAAGTTCAGCAAAATCCCATAAGATGGGGCCAAGTGTGCGTAACCATTGAACGCCCAAAACCACATCACATCCGCCTAAGGACAAAGAAAACATGTGAGAGCATAGGTTATAATCTTCCATAGAGATACGCACATTGTGATACTTCCCCTTGCAACGTAAGGTGCCCCCATTGACAACCATGACTTCAAACTTGGAGCAAGGATGGACAAAACAATCATCCTGTTTGGCAATCCGAGGATCAATGAAGTTATGAGTGCTACCAAAATCAATGAGTATGGTAAGAGGGAGCTTCTTGAAGTATCCCCTGACTCGCATTGTTTGTGGGGTGGTGACACTGGTTACAGCATGGAGAGAGATCTCGGGTGGGTCATCCTGAGATGGGGTTTCAACAGGCAAGTGTTGAATGTCAACCTGATCATCTACTATATCTGGAGCTTCTTCATCAAGTTCTGAGGCAGGCGGAGAATCCACATCCAAGAGATAGAGCTTTTGTTGAACACATCTATGTCCTTGAGTGAATTTCTCATCACAATTATAACAAAGCCCTTTTTCTCGACGTGCCTGCATCTTTGTTTCAGACAATTGCTTGATAGGAGTTGGTTGAGGAGCAGGCGTGATGGGAGGTCGTTGGGAACCCATATTTCAGAAGGGAACAAAGGTGGGTTTGGAGTGTTGTTGAGCTACGATCTTGTCCTCGGCCAGCCTAGCCAATTCTAGGACTTCCATCATTGTGTTGGGACAAAAAATTTTGACCTATGAGCGGATTTCATCCTTGAGACCACTAATAAAACAACTCCTGTAGAATTCATCAGACAATCCTTCTGTGTGATTGGCTAGTTTCTCAAATTTCGTCTGATACTCTCTCACTGTGCCAGTTTGGTGAAGTTTAGTGAGTGCTCCTGTGAAGTCGTCAAAAGCACTAGGACCAAATCGTGGCAAAAGGAGTTGGCAAAAATCTATCCAGTTTGGCTTGGGATGAGCTTTGATGTACCAATGGTACCATTGAAGGGCTTCCTGTTCCAAATGAAAGGATGTAAGTGGAACTTTCTGAACATCAAAAGTATTATGCAGACTGAAATATTGTTCTTCTCGGTATATCCATCCAGTCGGATCAGTACCATTGAAGCGAGGAAAATCAAGTTTCGGCCCACGAAAATTGTTGGAAGAAGAGAACCCGAGGGCTGCAAAAGATTCTAGCTGTCAGTTATTGATCATGGCTGAATGCTGAAGATGGAGGCTGAGAAATTTTTCATCCAGATCTTAGAGTTTGGTTCGGATGGCTACAAGTGCTTCCTCCATGGTGTTTTCTCCTATGCGAGTGACAACCATAACCAATAATTTATTTTTTTTTTAGTGGGGGGGGGGGGGAATGGATAAAAAAACACAAACACAAGCTTATTTAGTAAGGGGAAATTTGGATTTGGGAAAAACTCGGAGGGGTAGTTGGGGTTTGACTAGGTTTTCGACACTTTCTGAGGGACATGGAAGCAAAAAATGGGGATTTCAGAAGTGGGAACTCTATGGTAAAATTTGAAGGCAATCAGGTAAAAATTGAAGAAGTTATGGCAAACCCTAAAAATAGACAAATGTGAGATTTTTGGTCTTGGAAAGTGGAATTTGGGATAGGGTCTTCAGGAATGAAATATGCAGAATGGGATTGCAGGGATGTCAGTGAAGTTTCAGGGAAAACAGAGTTGAAACAAGGGAGATATGGCCGAAAAATAGTTGTTTTTTTTTAATTTTTTTTTCCAGAAATGGATTGGCAACAGCGGCGCGGAAGGGATCCGCAACAGATGGATCTGCAATGGCGCGGAAGGGATCGAAAATGACTGGATCTAAAACGGCGACTGGATCTAGAATGAATTTCAGAATAGATCTGAAACGACTAGATCTGGAGCGGAAGTGATCGGCAACAGTTCAGCTGAAAATAGATATGGACCCCAGGTATGTGCGGCTTCCTATCGGTTCAGGGGATTCACTCGGCCACCAATGTTGTCTGACGGCTTGCTTATTGGGGCAGTACCCCTCACTCCACGGCTCAGGTAAAACTGATAACTGCTTTGCCACAAACGATAGCTCTTGATTTACCTCACAGGTGAGAACTAGTGAATGAGGTAGGGGTCATTGCCCTTTTCGCTGGCAGGTCCTCTCAATGGGCCAGCTACTTTGGGGTTCCTGTGGTACTCCTCACAATGAGTTTTAGGGCTTATTCCCAAGTACTTCACACAGTTAAGCGGATAGGGTTTATCCCCAGATCCGAACTTGCAATAGATGCGAAAAAAAAAATTGGTATAAATTCCACCCAATAAGCCCAAGAAAGTGCTCTGATACCAGATGTGATGAACCTGCAATAATTAATTAATGCAAATACATGAGATATCAGAAATAATAGAACTCAGAATCACTATTATATTGATCACGGGCCACTTCGAGGGGGAAACCTCCTTTGAGCAAGCTCAATACAATTAACATCACGGTGCTTTCATAGGCCTCAACACACACTTATATACTAAGTCTAGGCGTCAATACCATGGGTCAATACTATGTGTCAATACAAACCATGGGCTAAGTCTAGGCTCTAATACTATGAGTCAAAACCATGGGACATATAATACTATGGGACAACTTACAAAGCATATGCGTCCAATACTATGGGTCAATACTATGGGCTAATATAAACTATGGATCAACAAATACTACGGGACGACTTACAAAGCATATGCGTCCAACAACAATATACTAACAAATTAAAGACATGGGTTCCTAACACCCTTCCAAGGTGGTCTAATAACCCATCGGCAAGTTAACACACTTGTGACACTTGTCAATACAAATGATGACACTTCTGTATAGAGGAATAATACAGCTCTATAGGAGTACAATAAATATATAAAAGAAATACATTCCGAAGTTACATATACATCAATACCTACTCCAAGGAATGCAGCAGATGTTAGATATTTTATGGGCCTTGTTGGTTACTACAAAATATTCATTGGAGGATTCTCCAGGATAGCCCATCCAATTACTTCCTTGCAGAGGAAGGACATCAAATTCACATGGTCTGAAAAATGTGAAAGAAGTTTCTAGCAGTTAAAGGAGTTGCTTACTAGTGCATCTGTTTTGAAGATTGTAAATCTGAGTAAGGATTTTGTGGTATGCACCGATGCTTGCATTGAGGGACTCGGTGGGGTGCTAATTCAATAAGGATCTGTAATTTTTTATGAGTCAAGAAATCTGAATTAGCATGAAATGAACTATGACACCCATGACTTAGAGCTAGCATCCATAGTTCATGCTCTCAAGAGATGGAGGCATTATCTCTTGGGGGGAATATTTGAGCTCAGGACTGATCATATGAGTTTGAAATACTTGTTTGACCAGCCAAATATGAATGGAAGGAAAACCAAATGGATGGATTTTCTTTGCGAGTTTGATTTGGAAATTAAACATGTCAAGGGTAAGGAGAATAAGGTTGTTGATGCACTCATCAAGAAATTTTATATTGTAGAAATAAGTAGGTGTGAGTTAGAATTTAAGGAAATAATTTTAAGGGCTCAAGATGGTAATGAATTCTACCTTCAGATCAAGGAGAAATTGCAACAGAATGTTACAAATGAAAAATATGCAAGATATCAGCTGGGTGAGGATAATGTTCTCATTTATCAAAACACCAGACTGTACATTCCAAATAGTGCATATTTGAAGAAGTTGGTGATGGATGAGATACATCAAAGACCATACTTAGGACTCCTAGGATATTAGAAGACTATAACAACAACAAGGAAGCAATACATTTTGCATGGTATGAAGAAAGACATAGCTGAGTATATTGCTAGTTTTCAGAAGTTTTAACAGGTCAAGGAAGAGCACCAACATCCAGCAGGATTGTTGCAACCATTTCCCATCCCAGAATGGAAGTGGGAAGTGATTTCTATAGATTTTATAACAAGATTTCCAATGATAGTGAATAAAAATGATTCAATCATGGTGGTGGTGGACAAACTATCAAAGGTAGCTCATTTCATTCCAGTCAATTCCACTCACAAGGCCAATGACATTGCATATATATTCATGAGAGAGATATTCAGATTGCATGGATTTCCCAAGGAAATAGTTTCAGACCATGACACAAAGTTCACCTCTAATTTTTGGAAAGGATTGTTCCAAAAGTTGGGAACTCAGTTGAATTTTAGCACAATCTATCATCCTCGAACAGATGGTCAGACTGAGAGAGTCAACCAGATTCTCGAAGATATGTTAAGGATGTATGCGATGGACAAGCCATCTAAGTGGGAAGACTATTTACACTTAGTGGAATTTTTTACAACAATGGACATCATGTATCAATGAATATGAGTCCTTTTGAAGTGTTGTATGGCAAATGATGCAGAACTCCAGTGAGTTGGGACAACCTAGTGAACAAAGTAGTGCTTGGACCTGAGATGACTGAGATAGAGATTGTGAATATCAAGAAGAATTTGAAGGTAGCACAGGATAGGCAGAATTTGAAGGTAGCATAGGATAGGCAGAAGAGTTATGCATATCTGAAAAGAATGCATAAGGAATTTCAGATTGGGGATCATGTCTACTTGAGAGTGAAACCAAGGAAGAGTTCCATGAAGTTGGGAAGTTTTTCCAATTTAGCACCAAGATATTGTGGGCCATTTGAAGTCCTTGATAGGATAGGGACAATTGCATATAGGATTGCATTGCCTGCTACCATGAAAGCTCTTAATGTTTTCCATGTATCTTTGCTTAAGAAATATGTACATGATCCTAATCATATCATTGATTGGCATGTGATACAGGTGGAACCAGAGGGAGAGTTCCAGGTGGAGACTACATCCATCCTAGACAGGAAGGTTACCTTGCTCTGGAACTAGACCATAGGGAAGGTAAAGCTAAAATGGAGGCACCTTAGTCCATAAGAGGCCACGTGGGAGATGGAGGATGCCATGAAAGAGGAATTCCCATTTTTGTTCAGTTTTGAGAACACCGAGGACAATGTTATTTTAAGGGAGAGGGAGTTGTAATACCACATTTTTCCCTTGATGTTTATTGGATTCAATGTAAGTACTATGTATATGCGATGTGTGTGTATTCACCCTAGTTTGGAGCTCAAGGCCAAGGCCACACTAGTGGATGTTTAAGGTTATTGCATAGGCAAGTATTTGACAGTTTGATTGTTCATGGGATGTTAAGCCATGAATAAATGTAAATGATGTAATTAATATTAATGAATAAAATAACCAAGAAGCTGGCTAAGGAGGAAACTAATGAGAAGGGGCCACATGTATCCACTAGGGAGAGGTGAGGGGGTTATGGGATTGGTACCCATGTTGCCCCATGTCCGATTGTGAACTCATTTGAACTCCCTACTGACATTAATTTGGTTGCAGAGGGTGGTTGAGAACCTTGTTACTAAAGCCGATGGAGTATGGAGCATGCTTACGATTTCGTATGGAAGGGCATGGCTCTGGTTTCTTGTCCTGGAAGGAACTCAACGTCCAGGAACTCGCAGAAGCTGTTTGAATACCCGCTTGTTGGTGGAAAAGGTGAAATTCACACATTCATTCATTCACACATCCATTCACTTCCTCAGACTTCCACGATCTATCGACCCATCAGGAGAGAGATGCTCATACATTCCTGCTTACGCAGAACCAACCAGGGTGGGGGAAAGCCTGAATATAATCATTTTTCTTTGTGTAATAGAAAATACCAGAGAGTTGCTAGTCATGAAAACTGTGAGTGTGAACCCAGTCTATCGGTGACATAGTAAGAACCCATGAGGAAACTGCAAGCTTGAACAGTGCATAGAAACCGTGAGAACATGAGATTGAATCACAACAAGTAGATTGCAGAACAGAGCCCTATTCGCAAGTTTGAAATGAGTCAGTTGATTAAACTGTGGTAGAAGGTTGGGTTGCTTGATAAACCCGGTGAAGGCTGAAATCTCATAGAACTAGTGACTGGACTTTTCTATTCCCATCCTGGAATAGAAATGGAAGGGAAGAGGCCTTGAGGGACTGTGCAATAGAGAAGAGGGTCTTCCTTATGTTGGATTTGGTAGGTAATGTGGGTGCTAGGTAAACTGAGTGTTGAGATGCCTACAACTCTATGGTGGAGCTCAATGGCTTAAAAATGCCTCCCGTGATATCCATGTTCTTCTAATAAACCGACTGCATATTGGATTAGCATGATAAAATTTCTTGATATGCTTGATAAACCCAACTGTGTGCTGGATTGGCATGATTGTATTGGTTGGTATGCCTGATAAACCCACTGTAGGTAGGATTAGCATGATCAACTAGTCTAGTATGCTTGATAAACCCAACTGTAGGCTGGCTTGGCATGACCCTATGATTGTTATGCTTGATAAACCCAACTAGAATTTGGATTAGCATGACTAGTATGTCCCTAAATGATTGATAAACCCACTGTAGGTTGGCTTACCATGGATAGGTTCCTTGGAATGATTGATAAACCCAACTTTAGGTTGTCTTAGCATTGGGATGGAACCTTGATTGTGAGAGAACTTGATATCCCTCCTTAGTGGATACACAACCCAGCTCCATGGTGATCTCTCAGCTGAAAGAGTACAGGATGGACAAATATATAAGGTTGGGTGGAACGTTACTCTCACTTAGCCAGTTGCTTGGCAGCTTCAGAAGTTGAAAGATAAGTACTTCTTGTTATGTTAAATGATGGTGTTTCATTTCTGAATTATGGTTTCTTATGTTCAATTGTGGAATGCATGTTTATATGAATTTGATTGACAAGACGTCATGTGTAGGCCTAAGTAAAGGGATGAATTCACTTTTATATGTATATGGTTGTATTGCATGAGTTTAATGTATTATAATTCTTGCATATGATAAATGTATTTGTTAGATCTAACTCTATGCACCTTACATGTCATGATATGTTTGATTGGCCCTGTGAATGAGTTGTATGACCACATCTAATCCTTCGGAAGGAGGGGAATTCCTTGAAATTGTTTCAGAACCCCTTTGTGGATCAGGAGGAAGGGAATATCATGGCATGAAGAAGGATTAAGTGTTTTAAGTGAAGTTATCAACGAGAAATTTAGTGGGAAATTTAACATGGTATGAGTGCTCATATGGGGCAGGGATTCCACCATTGGATAGAGCTCTCCAAGAGATTTCCAATGGTACCGACCTTGTCTCATTTGTACCAAGGATGAGGAAGTTACACCCCTCACAAGATTGCATGGAAAGTTACTTGTAGGGGTGTGTTTCCGCATGACCGCATCTGTAATGTGGATTGCGGATTCCCAAAATGTAAAAGTTTCAAAGTTAAGTTTTGGACTTCCGAATCCGCAGTTGCATATTGCAGATTTGGGATTGTGGAAAGGTAAGTTTCTGGTTGGGGATTTTTGGACTTCTGCATCTGCAGTTGCGGATTACGGATTGTGGATTGCAGAAAGGTAAGTTTCTGGTTCTGAAGTTTCACACTTCTGCATCCGCAGTTGTGGATTATGGATTGTGGATTGTGGATTCACAGTTGCAGATTGCAGATCTGAGCTATTATGACTGTGTGGGTGTATTCAGTCGGATTAGGAAGAAAACAAAATGTATCAAGGTCTCCCGTGGCCTAAGGGGGTCAGTGGGGACGTGACATACATATGTAAAGAATGTCATGGTGGTAGGTTATCATGGAAAAAATTGTCTGAATCGGTTAGAGAAGTTGGTCGTCATGGAGATGTTGATGTTACACAAAGGGAAAAATATTTAGCATATGGTATCAAAGATGGCAAGGCAAGCAAAATCACCCATTTTATACAGTTATTTTATATTATATTAATGTGTCTGTAGGTGTGTTTCTTTCATATGCTTTCCAAGTTATATAAATATGTTTATTAATTGCCAATACATGTTTTACATGTCTCACATATTGCAGTTGAAACACCACAAGGATATGTCTTGTAATGACCATAAATTTCATATAAAAAATTTGGATGACACCATGAAAACTTCTGATAGTGGGATAACTACAATATTTAAGGTCACGAAGGTTTCCTCTAGTAGAGACATACATCCTTGAGAAACTGAAAATCAATACTATGGGTATTTGGATGATATAATTGAGTGTGACTTTAATTCCTTCAAATTAGTTATGTTAGATGTCAAATGTTATAGATTAATACTTCATGGAGGTGATGAGGAAAGAACTGTTATTCAACATGAAAATGGATTTCTGTTGATTAAAACAATAATGTTTGAACATAAAAAAACCATCACTACATTTTTCCAAGCCAGTGTGAACAATTCTTTTACTCAAATGTTCCAAGTAAGAGGGATTGGTCATTTGTTGTTAGATATGATCCCAGAAGAAGGCCAATAAAGTACATTGTAGAGGAAGAAAATGATAGTGAAGAAGATCAAGATGATGCAGACCAGCCAGAGCAGGATGATGTGTCAACAGACAAAGAAGATGGAGAAGATGAACTATGCGTAGGAGACTATGCAGTACCATATCTTGATGATGATATCGATGACGATATGCTCGAAAATGACATTGATGTAGATCATGATGATATCATCAATCCTTTGAACATTGTTTTTGAATCGGATGTTGTAGATACATATGTTGAGTTGGATGAAGAAGAAGACACAAAAGAAGAATGATACATATATTGAGTTGGATGAGGTACGTAGATATATATAGTGTTAATTTATATTATTCCCTTTAAATAATTTACATATGTGGGTTTATTATATTTTTATAAGTTTTATGCAATTTTTTATATCCTATGTTATATGTTGTTTTTTTGTAGTTTCTATGCACGAATCGAATTAGTATGGTGCTTTCAATTATTTTATATTTTGTAGATCGGGTATTGGAGAATTGAGAGCGATGTGAGGGGGACTTGAGAGGCCATATGAGCTTCCAAATTCATGTGGTTGGCATTTTTCAGTAGAGAATAAATTATTCTTGAAACCAAGAGAAGCTCAGTCATCTTTATACCATTAAACCTTGGTTGTAGATGACATTTCATTTTGAAATAGATGATGAAGCTTGTGCAGTTTATCATGAAGTACCTATTTATCGACATTAGTTCCCTTGCACTAGATGTGGTAATGTGCGTCTCAAACCAACTTTAAAAGGAGTGACTAAGAGACATTGTACTGTTAGTAGATGTGGCCAACGTCAATGACCTTTAAACAGGGCCAATGTTTAAATTTACACAAATTGTTTCAGTATGCACTGTAATTTGACCTGGGAATACTGTTTGCATGCCTTCACGATATGGGATGCTTTCCAGACTCAAATATGACTCACCCAACCAATAGTACTATATATCACTGATGACATGTGAATGGGGCCAACGTTGAGATTTTTTCAATTTCTGCTTGTATGGACTGAAATTTGACATGGTTAGAGTAGACACATGTGTTGATGGTATGGGAGGGGTTTGAGACTCAAACATGACTCACACAAATAAATATTCGACAATCAAACAAAAAAATTATAGAATAAATGCGTGCAAGTGATGAAAGTGTACGTTTCCATCTTGTTTTGACCCACCAATGCTTTGTATTCCCTATTTAGACATATTATCAAGTGGAAACATTGATCATCTTTGAGAGAAATCCCTCACTAGAATTGCATGAAGGAACAAAGCTACACTCCCATTTATAGAGGTTGCGACAATTTCATTTTGAAATAACTGATGAACCTTGGCTGTAGATGACATTTCATTTTGAGGGGACCTATAATTTGAGGCCTATATTTGATGAGATTAAAATGAATTTTTTTAACAATATCCCATGCTTTCATAGAAAGAAACAAGGATGTAGATGCCCTCTCAAAGGTTTGATTGTTATTAGATGTAGGCTTATGGCACATTCAAGGGTCCACGACCGAGTGCCATAATTCTGAATATTTTCATATTCCCTTTTATTATAATTTTTGTTGGAAAAAAAATACCTACATGTCATTTAGGGAAAATCTTTGTAGCTTTATGGTTTTTATTTTATGGGATATCCAATGGGTGTATTGGATAGTGAAGTTTTATTTTTTCTGCACTAGTTTGAAGGATATGTTGGAGAAGTATTTTGTATAAACTTTTTTATGGTAGTCCCATTGGGGAACTATTTTTGGAATGTGATCATGCATCTACAAAATCTAATTTTGTTAGATATAACAAAATTATATTTTTAAGGAAATTAATGTAGTTATAAATAACAATAATTAATTTTTAACATTAATAAATCCTAGTGAAAATTTTTGCATTGCAAAGCAACACAAAATGAATTTTGTATTGTAATGCGACACAAAATTAAATTTTCATCCAAATGCGACATAGTGAAAATTTTGATACTAATACAATGCCCAAGTGTCATTTTAATGTGCAAAACCAACACAAGATGTCATTTTGATGCACAACTATGAAGCAAAAGTAACAAAATGGTCACCACCGAATGTTTCAAAGTATGTTTCAAGCCTTTAAAAAAGAGAGAGGAAGTGACATAAATTTTGATGCTAGGGCCCTATATTGTAGCAATAGATCTCTTATTGAGGGATTTGATGATAATTTTTTAATATGCCCCTATATTTATTTGATCCAATCCAATCCTTCTATTTTTAGTTATACATTCAATAATAAAAGCTCATCTGATTCTTTTGTTTGAAGTGATTCTGATAAATCTTCCTCATTCCCAAACTATCTTAATCTCATGATTTATTGGCTAACTCTCTACTTCAAATTTTATCACAATACAAATTTCAAATTTGTTCAAATAACATACATAGGGTTGTTAGTTTCTATATGTACATAGATTCTAGAATCATAATAAGAGATTTGAGATTCACAATAATTACATATTGTACATGATGGCTAGTCCCTAAATCTATCTGATATGAGATTAGAGATTCGCTAAAGTACATATCACACATGGATTAAGATTAGGATGATTGCTCGATCTACATGATATGATGTTCAATTTCGACAAATAATAAATTTATTAAGATTTTGATAGTTTTTAAATTTACATAATATGATCATATGTTTCAATAGATCTTAGCCCGATGGGTTAGCTCAATCCATAAAACCTAAGCCATATAACCTACCTTTGATCCATATAATACCTAAACCTTACAATAGGAATCACATATAATCTGTCACCCCTTACAACATTCATCACTTTAAACACATATTATGTATAAACAATAACAATTATAATCCTAAACCCACATGAACCCTAACTTCTAACCTTTAAACATGACAACTCTTAACCAATAACACATATAACACATAACACGTAATGTCAAACCCATAATCACCATCCATTAACTAGATATAACCCTCATAACAAATTATATAACCCCAACCCCTAACTCCTAACCTCTACTACCCCTAACCTTAACAACTATAGCTACTAATCAATATAGCCCCTAAATTTTTAAATACTTAACCCCAAACTATTGTACTCCATAACTTCTAAAATCCATAATAATTAACCCTTTACAATGATAAATCCTTAATAAATATTAATCTTAACCTCTATCACTCTTATATTTCCTATTACCTCTCACTTGTAATATATTACCGCTATCCCTCAACACATATTACTGGTTGTAGTTCACAACTCTCATAATTTAACTATATTAACCATTATAAGCCATAAAAAATGCATTCCGTAACCCCTAAATCATATATCATTTAAGCCATAAATCTATGTTATCCATAACCCATACTACCTAATTTTTATCACTCCTATCATTTAACTTCCAACCCCTAACCCTTATAACCCATATCACATGTAAATGTTGAGAAAAAGTAAGGAGGAAGGGACCAAAATAATGGAATTGTGAAAAAATATTCATACGAAAGGGAATCACATGAGGGAACTTTGTAAAAATATTCAGGACGAATAGGATAGCATTATCACCCAAGGGGAGTATACAAGAAAAATATGTGCATTGTATGATTTAGAAGAGATTTTCATGCATGTTATTGACTTTTTTTGGTTATGTGAAGACTTATACTTTCAACTTCTATTTGTTGAACATACTCTTCCATATGCAAGACATATTAATGAGGATATTGAGGTGTTGATAGTGCAATGGACAATGAATATGGAATGAGTGAACAAGGGATGAAATGATGTTCATTTTTAATTGAGCATAGAAATTGGATGTCATTGCAAGAATGTAGTGTGGATGGAAATGGGCTAAGTTTGTGGTCTCCACACACCATACTTGAAAAATAATTTGACATGTCAGATGTAGAGATAATGTGGAGGAAATGGAGTATGTGTAAACAAGGTATTGGGAGGTGTGGAAAGGGTTTGGCTCGAAAACTCAACTAAATATCAAGGGAGAAAAGGGAAAAGGAGAAGTGAAAGAAGAAAGCAAGACCCAAGGAAAGCAAGAATTGACATATTTTTCTTAACTAACCACCAAATTGTTGTGCTTTAAAGTTTTCTCCACATGGGGACAACGAGTTCCTTTTGAGGTGTTTATAACCTTAGATTTACGTAGGTAAGGAAACCAAAAACCACATATACAACTATGATTAAAAAATTGACGCCATAAGATATGTTGGATGGGGCTAATAGGGAATTATACATCATATAAATTTTATATTTTTAGGTAGAGGTATATTATGAAAACATGGATGGAAAAGAGAAAGGGGTTTGAGATTTTTGGAGGGGGGAGGCTAGTCAATGGAAAACATTAATAGTGAATATGAAAAATTAAATAAATAAATCTAATAGAAGAAGATGATTGATAGGTTTGGTATTGGAACACATTGAGTGAATACATTGCTAATATGGGTGTTGTCTTACTTCTTATTACTCTGGGGATGACCTGGGTTCTACATAGTTCCTTATTGTAGACCCAACAAAATCCCCTTCACTAGCCCTTTTGACATCAACCTGCGAACAGGGTGAAGTCTCACCCAAAGCGAAGATGGGTGGTTATAGAATCAGGTTTCCGTAACCTTGGTGACACACGGCTATGTTACGCAATCTTTTTATGCACACATTGTTGAACATATACTTAATACACCAATACCAATATGTAACTACACACTTTGAAGTTATCAACAACCTACATGATTCATTGAATCGTTTCTACCTTAACTCTTCTCACTACACATTTATCATACTTCACATGACTTCGCAATGTTTATACATGCGTGTTCCATTTACTTAACATGTCATTCTCATTCACATTCATATGAAAACACATATATAAGCATAAACATTTATGAACACACAATATAACATAGATTCAAACACATAACACATATATTTGTGTGGTTCACCCCCTAGATGGGAGCTACATCCATGGGAACTGTTCTTATATTTATTGGAAGGGGTAACAATTCTAGTTTGCGCACTCAGCTGCAGGATCTTATCTACAATAGATATCTGCGCACACAGCTATAGAGTCTTTTCCTATCTTAGATATCTCTCATCCTAGATCTAATAATAGTTAACATAATACAACCATTCCTTATACAAAATTTCCCTTTATATAGATTGTGCCCGAAGGTCACATCTTTACAATAACTATGGGCTAACACCCATAGTACCCTTAAACCAAATGGCATGGTTCTCATGTTGACCATGCTTTTCCTTAACTTCGTTGGAGCTCTGCTATCCTTTTGCACTGCTTCTCTTTACTTTTCGCTTCTGTAGTTGACAGTCTGCCGCTTCATTCATAACTACTCCAAATACCTTGATCGTCCTTATTACTTTTCCTTTACTAAGGGGAAAGGTCATTTTCTGCCATTTCTCTTTGCTCCATACCCTGTTCCCAGGAATTGTGGAGTTGCCTCTCCCAGTACTGGTCGATGTTAGGCCTCTTCTAACTTGTACTTTCACCATCAAAACTTCCTCCACTTGGGATGTGCCCAACAATGGGTAAGAAAGTCATGTTTCTTGCTGGGGATACCAATGAATATTAGTGGTAGAATCCATTCCAAAATTTTAAAATTTTTGTAAGTCAAGGCTCTTTCTTTAATTAGATTTGAGTAGTAAAATTTTAACATGGGGAAATTTCTAGAAGGGGGATCGATAAGGACTACAATTATACTATTTATGTAGGATGAGTGATGAGACCATTCAACTCATTTTGTTGGAATTTCCATTTACAAAGGAATTGAATGGGAAACACACTAGTGAAGGACAATCCCATTCGAATGGAGAAATCTCAATATAGGATAGAACGAATTAATGGCCTCCCAAGGATTCCATATACTATGCAATTTTTTTATAGAAACTTTGACTTTATTAGAAGTGACTATCAAAGTTTGAAAGGATACACCTTTGTAAGTCTTATTACCCAATGGGAAAAAGAGAAAAATATTTTTAGGATTGTGGTCTCATTGGTTATCTATGAGGGGGCTAGTTAAATCTAATTAGATAGTGTTGAAAGCTATACTGATGGTCGTGTTGATTACAATGACGATGATTTCATTATCGATATCATCATCATCATCATCATCATCACTGCTGCTGCTACTGCTGATGATGATGATGATGATGGCGATGACGATGGTGTTGTTTATGATGATGATGATGATTATTGACGATGACAATGATGCTTATGATGATGATGATGTTCTTAATGATGATGATGATAATGATGAAAATGATTATCATGATGATGATCAAGATGGTGTTGATGGTGATGATGATGATTTTCATCGACACTAATGTCATTAGCATTACCATCACTAACATCATGTTCCAAGTTGTTAGGTTAATGTGTGAGTTGTTGCCAGTTCTGGATCAATTGTTAAACAATTGTAAGAAACAGATGGCAAATAAAATGTGATCGATACATAATTTATGTATCAGAACATTCCAATTTCAGTACTAACATTGGAAATGATATTAATTACATGGCTTATGGGTGGTATATTTCTTGTGATTTGTTATTTATGTGACTTATCAACAATTGTAATTTTTTGAAAAATGTTCTAAAGTAGGGCATGGGAAACATTCAAATTTATAGGCCCAAGGTCAATGTAAATACTTATAAAATGGGAAGAGATATGTTGTAGGATTTTCTTGAATTCATAACAATTTATGAATCCAAAAGAGGCATAATCCATAATTTCCTTGAAATAGCTAATTTTAGATCTATCTAGCTTGGAGACATCCTTGATATTATTTTTCATTCACTTAGATAGAACCAAAGGTAACCAATAAAAAGCATAAACGAAGCAAAAAAAAAAACATTTTTACACAAAAGACCATTTAAAAAATTACATTTTAACACAAATGAAAATTTAAAAAATTACATTTTAACACATATGGAAATAAAAAAATTAGATTTTAACGCAAAAATACCAAACTATATAAACATTTTCTCCATTGCATTGAAGAGCTAGTTGGAACACAAAGGGAACAAACACAAAACCGACTAGTGCCTTAGCTAAATTACATATCATTGAATTCCAAACACGACTGGTGTGCTAGCCCTCAATCGATTGTCAAGTATATGAGAGAGTTGAGTGTGCTATCTCTCAATATTTGACCATCAAGCAAAGGAGACAATTCAGGGTGCATTTCGACAACTATTAACACTCAAAAAGTGGAGGAGGACCTTATTCACATGACTCATTTGTCCACTTTTCCACCACTTGAGCCTTTAAAGCCATCAAAAGGTCACCAAAAGACCATAATACACACTTTTTCCCCTCAAAAGATATATTTTTCCTCAAAAAACCCTCAAAAAGGGTCCACAATTCCCAAAAATACTAAAAGGGAATAAAAATATTAATAATATTCAAAAAATGAGAAAAGAGGGAAAAAGGTACCTAAACCATGTTGGTCAATACCATTGGTTTCCTCAAAACCATAATGGTATTCCCCACCACCCAAAACTATAAAAAGGTGGTAGGGGATCCTCACTTTCCATCCATCCATCATCCTATCCTCACGCTGTCAAAATCTCTCATGAGACTTTTGGCCATTTTCAGCATCTTAGAGAAGAGACCATTGGAGCTTGGAGCTACTCACCCTTGGAGTTGCTCAACATAAATCCTCACCATTTGAGGTATCTTAATACAAAACATCTATTCTTTTATTTCTTGTTCTTTCTTTTCATGAATCGTTTTTAAATTTATTTGTTATATGCACATGTTAGTTTAGATTTAGATTTAATTCATAATCATTTTTGCTTTCTATATTGAAATCGCTATCACATTGTTGATAGGTGCCCATTGCACAAAGCTTGGTTGCAAAACCAAGCCAACAGTTTTTGGCGACTCCCCTGGCTTCGAATTCTTAGATCTCAGTTTTTTGCTTTAGATCTTATTTTTTGTTAGTTTTAATCATTTTAATTCATAGATCTACCATCCTAGACAACAGATCCATTGTTGTTCTAGATCTTGGCCCTTTCTATTGCCATTAACAGCCTAAAATTTCCATTTTCGGGTTCATTTTTTGGCGTCCATTTTTAGCTTTCACCTCACGGCTTTTCACTCGACAGTCGCGCGGCTCATTGCGACCTCACAGCCTTTTTCTGCGTGGCGCACCGTAGCTTTGCGGCCATTTTACGCACTGCACATCACAGCTTCGCGGACATTTTCCACGCTGTACATTGTGACTGTGTGACCGAAATCTACGCTACACATCATGGCTTCGCGGCCATTTGCCACACTGTACATCGCGACTGTGCGGCCAAAACCCGCGCTGCACATCGTGGCTATTTCCCCAAAACCCGCGATGCAGTTATTTTGAATTCGGCAATTTTTTGAAATTTTTTTGTTGTATTGTTTGCCCATTTATCCTATTTTACAACATTATTTTTTCTGCATTTTCACAGCCATACTAAATCTTTTTCTATTTTATATATGCTCCATTAAAAAGTCTTTTTAAAAATTTCCAGTAATTGAAAGAAAGATTTTTTTGCATTTTATTTAGATCAAAGGATTTACTGTTTATTTGCTCAATGCTTTGCCCAAGCAATTTTCTAAGAGATCCATTTATTTCTTGAAATATTTATGTTATTTGCTTCCCTTTACATTATTTCAAATATCCATTCTTTTTTAATAGTTTTTTCAAGCATTTACATTTCAAAAAACACCTTTATTTTTTGCAAACTGGAAGCGTCTTTTCTTTCATTTGTAATCAATTGCCCAAGCGAGGCAAATCAATTTCAGTTTAAATATCACACTTGCACCCACTCTGCCACATAATTTAAACTGAGCCTTAAAATTTACCTTAACTCAACAAACCTTTTAACCCCACTTGGGGAGCACTTAAAAGAATCTTGTAGTTAGGTAGAATTGAGGGGATAGGTGTACCAATAACACCTCTCAATTATTTACATTTGAGACATAGTGGTTGTCTGTAGGGTTCCAAAAATACCTTATAATTTTGACACGGTTATCAACCAATTTATCGGGAAGGCCTCTTCCTTAGGAGGGTTGAAGTAGCCAGACTGGTTCCGGAAGTCTGAGTGGAATACCGCAGTCCATTCAGTAACCAAAGGATACCTTTAGAAGTTCTTGGTGTACACCCGAATGGGGGTACAGCGGCGATAGAACCAAACTGCAGATTCACCCAACCGAATGTGTCATGAATGGGGTATCCTAGTTGCCACTCTTTAGGATTATCTACCCGGTGTCCCTCCCGGTAGGGGGATATCTAGTCGTTGATTCAACACTCTATATTTTCTGACTTGGATTTCATCACCTTGTAGAGAATATCATTTGTTGACTCACAATACTTCTAGTTAGGTGTTTGCATGATACAATACCCACCTTTGGTCTAGTAACACCACTTTTTTCTAGGAACTGTTTGACTTTTGGTATTCTGACCAATTTTGTTGCATCCCTCCACTTATTATAGCATACCTGCTATAATAAGTGCTTTTTGAGGTTGGTTATTGGCCTGAGAGCCTTTATTTTTTCACTCCCCTCTTGCACTCACTGTTGCACTAGGGTTTCAAGTTTTTTACATCACCACCTTACATTGAAATTTTTAAATATTTCTCACCATTGAGAATTTAGGACGATCTCACCGTCTTCAGGGTGAACCCCCTCAGTTCGGTACACTTGGCTCTACACGTCATAGACGTAGAGCCTTATCCCTTGACTCGACACATCATCAGCCAAGAACACAGTCATCCAATTCTGACACGCCTCACTTCACATCTGATTCTGAGGCTGAATCCGAAAACCCTACTGAAATATCACCAACCAACCCCATGGCTGGATCACAATACGACCCCGTCTTCACCAGTGTTATTGGAGATACATCGACAAACCCTTCTACTACTGTGCCACCCATGGTAACCACAACCCCTTTAGGCATGCCTAATATAGGGGCCACTCCACCTTTAGGTATGCTCAACATAGGACTACCTCCTATTATGGGTATGCCCAACATAGGAATCACACCCCCTCTCATTACCACAACCCAGATCCCAGGAATTCCTGGCACTATTCCTAACCCCTCTACAACCCATGTTGCACTTGGGAGCGCTGTCCCATCCCACACCACAACGGTTGGAGGACACATACCTTCAATACCTAGCATACCTTTAGGGGCCACTGGACCACTACATAATACCACCATTAACAGTTATGTCCTAGTCACTATGCCACACCCATCTGCTAGTTTACCATACATGGCTAGTCTGAACTTACTAGACCTAGCCAGGTTAACCAACGATCCTATCAGGCACAACCCTACATGGCCACCCATGTTTACAAAGCTCCCCTCAGACATCCCCAAGTTTGAAGGAAAACCTGGGGAGGATCCCCAAAACCACATAATGTCATTTCACCTATGGTGTTCATCTAACTCCATAGTATATGACTCCATTAGACTAAGACTGTTGCAATGAACGTTCACTGGCTCTACAACCAAGTGGTACATTGAACAACCACATGGGACCCACCATACATTTACGTCCCTCACCTCCACTTTCCTTCAGTTTTTTTAGCTACCTGTACACTATGATGCAGGAGTTGAAATATTTTTGTCTTGTAGACAAAACACGACTACCCACATCACCGACCATATCCATGAGTGGCACAAGCGTCGTAGCCTCTACAAGATAAAAATGGATGACCATATATTTTTGGACTGGTTTCTTAAATCACTCCTACCCCTCATAGCCAAAGATGTAGCTTCCGAATGACCCCAATCAGAAGAGGAAGCTATCTTAAAAGCTCAACAGTTCGACCTGATTTATGCCCAGTCAGGCTATCTCTACACCATCATACTAGACGCCCCATGAGGTGATTCTTCACACGGTGATGCTTCGGGGGAATCACATGCTGTTGATGGTATTATCGGCCAAGTCACGACACAAAATAAACCTTTTAGCATAGTCAGCACCATAAATGCCCCAGACCTCTCTAGGGCTACATCTAATTCTGGAGTGATGAATTCGTACGCTCCAACGAATCAGACACATCACACTCATGGACCCTCTTGTACACAACATTGCTATGGGAAAGCGCCATCGACATATGTACCACCCACATACTATAACCAACCGTCCACCCAGAACCCAATTCACTTATCGTCCCAACCAATGTATTACCCACAGCAAGCTACACAAGCTAACCCAACACTTCCAATAGCTTAGGGTTACCAACAACCCCAACAGGCAACTGGACCACCTCCATTCCCACCAGCTTATTATCCACCGCAACCTACTCCTACACCCGTGGCACCCCAAAATCCTCCCATTACTCAAGGGCAAGTGTACACACAACACAATCATCCCCAACACCAAAATAACCAATGCAACCAGGGCGAACAACAAAACCGCGGAAGAGGATGTAACCGCGACAACAACCAACAACATAATCAAGGTCCACCACCACCCAATCCTCCAAATAATAACAACGTTGCTCCCCCCAACCAGAATCCTGATCGTCACCCCAAGCAGGCAAAAAAAAATAACCTGTGAACAAATCATCCATGTTATATATGTGGAATCTATGGACACTACACTCACAACTGCCCCCATTTAGAGAAAGCACGTAAGCTTTGGGCTGACGATGCCCAATGCTAGGGCCACCCTGGACAACTAGATCCACTTAATCAACCGCAACCCATGATATTTCAAAACCCATTGCCAAACTAGGGAGTAGTAAATGCTCGCCCAATGGATCCCCCACAAGGATCTGCTGCACCTCAGCAGCAAATCACCTATGCTGCAACTGATTATCAGCATACGGATTCAGGCACACACCATTTATTAATGATGTCATCCAATGGCATTAACCTCCAGACTTGCAGGAATCAGTACGGCCCACCCCCAGAAACTCCTCCCACTGACACATCCACCTCCCTTCCACCAAATCAACCACTACGCATACCAAATATGCCATTGGATGGAGGACCTAAAATCCCTCTCATCCCTTTGCGAAGGATTAACAACAATCCTAATGCTCGCGCAACATCCAATTATAACGTTGTGGAAGACCTAGCACAATCCCCCGCTGCTATGTCTGCTTTAGAGGTACTGAAAACATGCCCTGCACAATGAAAACTACTACTATTCGCCATCGGAGGAGTAGACCTTGATGATACACACATGATGGCTTTCGACTTAGACCAAGCCGAACCTCGATTGCCATCAAATTTGGCCTTCCAAGTATCAGTAAACATTCGAAACCTTGTTGTGCATCGATGCATCATCGATGAAGGAGCTTCAATCTGCGTTATGTCCACTTTTGTGTGGCAGAAACTTGGCTCCCCCGCTTTACAACCATCCACCATAGCATTATGAGCTTACGACGGGTGCTCAGCTCAACCACAAGGCCTCTTAGCGAATGTACCCATAGAACTAGGTGGCAAATTAGTTCTCATCAACATCGAAGTGATCAATGCCCAACTCGACTACAACCTTCTTCTTGGACGTAGCTATATGTACAAAATGAAAGTCGTCGCCTCATCTGTGTTCCACCTCATGATGTTCCCACATGAAGTACACGTTATCAATATCGATCAACTCACATATTATGATCCTAACGCCCTGGCAGCCCCTCAAAATGTGCTACCAATGATTGAACAAACTGTTCAAACTGCACCGACATCATTGGTCTCGTCAATTGGTCCTGGAATCTACACCGAGTCACCCATGACTTCCACATTTCTATTGATCCCACCACCTTTACCTATTACAAAAACATCCAATTTGTGCACCCTATCGCACACCACACAACAACGCTCGTCACTACCACAAACACCCACAGTGCCTACTCATATTGGAACAACGCCAATTCATACTATCCCATTCTTGTTCCCATTTTTCAGAGTTGTCAGTTCACCAGTAATGGCTACACTCAACCTTCCTGGTTTAACATTAGGGATACCTGTATGGTACTTACCTGCTCTGAGCCCCCCGCCGACTCTGACTTTTATTTTACAACTTGTACAACCTATCCCTACTACCAACCACCCACCCCCTCCTGTCACTCATATGCAAAACAGACCACCCCCAATAGTGACTACAACATCAACGTCTAGAAATACCCCACCTTCGTTACGAAACATAGGGGGCAGAGGCCCACAAACTTATAACACTGGACCCATAACTCGCACACCCCCAGCAACCCCCAAGGTAGCCAAGAACCCCCCAACTATTCGCATTCCCCCTAAGTTCTCGTTGTGTGACGATGTAGGCCATGCCACTCATCAATGTCCACAATTACCTACACTCCAAGAACACATGAATATGTTGGATGATGACACCGGAATTCCAGTGATAAGACTTGATCCACCTCCTCAACCTCGCGACAAAACGCTTCGCACTAACCACCCTTGTGTGCTATGCGGCATTTATGGCCATTATTCACACCACTGCCCTGATCTCCTGGATTAAAGAGCAACCTAATATGAGATGAACAATGCCAACTTAGAGATATCTCCTCCCCTAATCGAGTAGATCTACCCTCCGAAATCATCTTCTTCAGAAGAAATCAATACCATCTATATGATTTCAACCACATACAAACCCGAACCCGTTGATTTATGGTCTGATTACTTCCATACTGATGAGCAAATTCTAGAAAAACTCACTGCACCGGACTACCCTTGGGATGATATGCACCATCAATCATACTTCCTCCCTGAGGCGTCTACATCCACCACGGAAAACCAGCTATCAGTCGAATCAAAATATTTTCTACCAACTAAGGTTGATTGGTTCAAAGACCCCATCCCAGTACTAGATTCCTTCGAAGAGGGGAATATGTCCAACATTTCCCCTATTATACAAATCGACATTTCCACCACACCTGGAAAACCTGAGCTCATCTTGCTAGGCGCATCATGCACTCAAGCGGAGACTCAGGCATATAAGAAACTCTTCCAAGAGTTTCATGATGTCTTCGCCTGGTGTTACACCGAGATGCCTGGCCTCGATCCTAACATTATGGAACATCACATCGACACTTGGCCCAATGTGCCTCCTGTCCGACAGAAACAACGCCCAATTCACCCGTCCAATCTCCCAGCTGTTAAAGCTGAGATTGAGAAACTTCAAAAAGAAGGATTCATATATCCTATTGCCTACACCACCTGGGTTTCAAACCCAGTACCAGTAAAAAAGAAAGTGGGCACCATAAGCGTTTGTACTAATTTTTGAGACCTCAACCTCACTTGTCCCAAAGACAACTTCCCCACACTATTCATTGACCAACTAATTGATGAATGTGCGAGCCATGAGGTTCTTTCTCTTATGGAGGGTTTCTCCGGATATAACCAAATCAAAATCCGTAAAGAAGATCAATACAAGACAACTTTCACTACCCCATGGGGCACCTTCTCCTATCGCGTCATGTCTTTCGATCTCAAGAATGTTGGAGCCACTTTCCAACGTGCCATGACTTCTTGCTTCCACGATCTACATAGAATCATAAAAGTTTATCTAGACAACCTCACCACTCGATCTAAGAAATGATCTGACCATTTAGACGACCTTCGACAAGTTTTCTTGTGTTGTCGAAAATACAACATCCACTTGAACTCACTCAAGTGTGTCTTTTGCATTACAACAGGTCACCTGCTGGGATTTGTCATTTCAGAAAAAGGCATCACTATAGACCCCTTGAAATTCCAAGCCATTGTAGACTTACCGTCACCCCATACATTAAGACAACTTCAAAGCCTCCAAGGGAGGTCCAACTTCCTCCACTGCTTTGTCCCTAACTATGTCATGACGGTCCACGGTTTCCTTCGACTACTACATCTACATACCCATTTCATATGGGACCAACAAGCAGAATTATCTTTCACCAACTTAAAGAAAGCACTCACAAACGCCCCATTGATCTATCCTCCAGATTTCACAAAAGATTTCACCCTCTATGTTTCATCATCCAAATATGTCGTATCTGGAGTTCTTGTCCAAGAAGATACTGCTCGCCAAGAGCATGTCATCTACTATGTGAGCCAGACCTTGTCAGGCCCACCCATCCGCTACCCACATGAAGAGAAGATGGCCCTCACCATCGTCTTTTCAGTACAAAAGTTGTGACATTACATTCTCCTCAGCCACACCACGGTTGTATCCAATTCCAATCCAATGGTTTACCTCTTGACACGTTGCCTCCTTCAAGGCCACGTAGCTAAATGGGTGATTATCCTGCAAGAATACGACCTAACGTTCAAAACCCCAAAGAGAACCAAGGCCCTAGCACTCGCTCAACTCATCACAGATCTCCCATCCTCTTCGTCATCACCCGCTATCCAAACGGACTTCATTGATGACCACATTTTCATCATTTCCTCTGACGACCCATGGTACGGTGACATCTTAATCTACCTCCGCACACAAAAATTTTGACCCAACATTGATCATGATGGATGCCATCGTATACGACACCACGCCCCCTGATATCTCCTATTAGGCAATGTACTTTATCGACGTAGTGTCGATACCATCTTACGACGCTGCCTATCTCATGACGACGCAAAACAAGTCCTTAATGACTGCCATAGCAGTGCTTGTGGAGGCCATTTCTCTGGCATGGCCACCGCCCAAAAGATCATCTACGCAAGTTACTTTTGGCCTTCATTATTTACTGATTGCATCACCGCAGTCAAACATTGTCAAAACTGCCAACTTTTTGCCCCCAAGGCAAGAACCCCACCCGCCCCCCTTCATCCATTCGTCACTATCAGATCAGTCTGCAAATGGGCCATCGATTTCCTAGATTGCAACCCCACGTCATCCGGCGGTCATAAACACATCATTGTGGCTATAGATTATTTCACCAAATGGGCAGAAGCCATGCCAACTTACAATTGCAAAGCCGACACCGCAACACGTTTTTTCCTCAACCATGTTATCGCTCATTTTGGAGTGCCAAAACAACTCGTCTCAGACCACAGCTCTCACTTTGAAGATGCCATTTGGAGAGAATTATCAACCCTACTGAAGATTGAACACCATTTCTCCTCCGCCTACTACCCCCAAGGGAATGGCCAAGTCGAAGCGATTAACAAAATTTTGAAGACCATCCTCTAGCACACTATTGACAAACACAAATCAAATTGGCATCACATGCTCTTCCTGGCACTATGGGCATACTGCACGTCAACCAAAACTGCCACCAGTTTTACCCCTTTCCATCTAGTTCATGGTGTTGAATCCATCCTCCCCATTGAGTGCCATATTCCAGCCCTACATATGGCCGTTGAACTCCTACCGAACACTTCACCAATTGAGAAACACTTACTACTTCTGGAGCAAGCCGATGAAGATCGACGCACAGCCCTCCAAACCATGGAAGCAGCCAAGAACCGATCCAAACTGAGTTATGACCAAACATGTCCACCCAAGAACCTTTACTGAAGGGGACCTTGTCCTCGCCTATGATCAAGCTCATGACAAAACCAGAAAAGGAAAGTTTGTGTCCATGTGGCAAGACTCATACATTATACATACCTGCCTCGGACTGGGGGCATACATTCTGACCGATTCAGAAGGAAACCCCCTACGCAACCCATGCAATGGGTTGTACCTCAAGCGATTTTACCCATATAAAATGTGATGGACACCACTCTCCATAATTGAACAGCCTTATTTTGTTTTTTACAATATATATATATATATAAACCAAAAAAAAAAATTTCCTGCATGACCACAGATGGATCCTGTTCCACTTTGCTACGTTCGTTTCGCTGATGGTGCAAGTTGTTGGTCCCCCAATCTCGCCTCTACAGCTTGGGTAATATATTCCCCTTCACATGAGTTGATACACATCGATGGAGTGTGCATAGGTGCCGCCACCAACAACCAAGATGAATACGATGCCATGACCAGTCTCCTGGCTGCTACTCTCCAAATGAGCATAAGTCACCTCAACGTTTTCTTGGACTCACAACTCCTTGTTTCCCAGCTCAACAATGATTACTAGGTATGCGATCCCTATCTTTTCAGAAAATTCCTGCACACTAAACAAATGGTTCGACAATTTGAATCCATTTCATTCACACATGTACCAAGGAATCTCACTAGTGTAGCAGACCATATGGCCAACAACATTCTTGATTGGCACACCAATCCAACCATGTAGTAAATACAAAAGGTGCATCCACGTGCATAACATGTGCCTCCACGGGCATATACAAAATTACAAAATGCATCCATGTGCATAACATGTGCCTCCATGGGCATATACAAAATTAAAAAACTGCATCCACGTGCATAATATGTACCTCCACAGGCATATACAGAAAATAAAATGTTGCATCCACGTGCATAACATGTGCCTCCACGGGCAAACAAATAGACAATAATGCATCCATGTGCATACACGACTATATACCAAAACATATATATATATATATATCATCATATAGTCAACATGTCATAGGTTCCCTCAACACCCAATATACAAAAATACATAAGCCATACAAAAAGGTACTTCCCCATATGCTCATCATCATTTGGGGGCAGATACAAGATCATCTAATCATCATGGTCTTCAGGCTCCTCTGGCCCCACCTCTGCTAGCCTCGCCGGATCATGCCGAGCCCGAACCCTCCTCTCCGTCGGCCCCGCTGGATCATCCCGCACCCGAATCCTCCCCTCCACCGGCCCTGTCGGATCATGTCGAGCCGCATCCCTCCACTCAGCCACCACCAATGCCACTCTGAGAAGGATAGAGCACCACTCACACGGCGCATCTAAACAACGCTCGACGATGTCCCGATCCAAGTCCCTCCACCCATCCTCTGAAAATCCTGCCAGGATCATGTCTAGTGTCTCTCGTATGACCTCCATGGCATCATATCAAGGCCCAACTCCTCGACCGTGAGGCCCAACTCCTCGAGCATGAGGAGGTGGTACCGCTATAGGAGGTGGAACAACCACCATCGCCCGTCCCCTACGAACCACATGATCGGCCGATGGTACAGGATCAACATCTGCACAATCACGCAAGTGAACCATCATATAAATATCTCTAACTATAATCATAACAAAAACATCTAAAAAACACATGATATAGTAGAGAACCAAACACAAAAACATACCATCTAAACCCTAGGCCTATCCCTGGGCTCAGGGAATCTCCGGATCTCCTCGATAATCCATACCAGCATATGGATCAATCAGTAGGGGGATTTGCTCCCACTGCTCATACATATCATGTGAAAAGAACCCGCCGATACCACCACCACCGTGGGGCATCATCTACCCCCACCACACCATGCGCAGCTCGCTCACCAACCCGTCTCGAACCGACACATGTGGCCGCAAAGTCGATACCCGCTCAAAGAAGAAACAACACAGGAAGGAGGCATAACAGAAATCTCCCCCCTCCTGACCGACCTTGTCTAGATCTCTCCAGACACCAGCCAAAAACATCTGACCCCACGCGTAGTAGGTCCCCCTCAGCATAGAATCCACCATCATTGTTTGTCACCCAGACAAACGATGTGGCGCTGCGGCACCCAACACCTACAGAACACAAGCCCAAACAGCCCGCATATCCCACTCCTGTAGAGATCTCAAGCTCAAAGCGTTGTTCTGCATGATAGCCCCAGGAACACAGAATGTCTCTAGCAAATCCTCGATATCCAAACCTGTCGGGATCCTCGACAGAATATCCCCTACCTCCCCTAAGCAAGGCAACCCGGTAAGAAAGTAAACATCAGTGAGGGTGAACTCTAACCTCTCACCCCCAACAATGAAAGCACCCTCTGCAGGGACCCAGAGACCCACCAATTTGTTCAGCAGTGGTCTTACTGAACGCATCGGTGGAGTCTGAGCGAACTTCAGGAGCCCACTCACAGCTAGAGTCTGTTGGACCCCCTGATCAGTCTGAATACGAATCATCAAGTCCCCCTCCATCTCCCGCTCTCACCATTACACCAATGGTCTCCTCAACATCCTACCAAAAAACAAGAAAAATTTTTAGAAACAGAAAAAAATTTCAAAAAATTTCATCGCGGCTTTTCCATCAAAAGCTGCGATGATCATCAGAGCTTTCATCCATGAACCCACAATGAACATCGCGAGTATTGACCCCACAGTCACGATGAGCATTGCGACTATCAACCCCATAGTCGCGATGAACATCGCGATTATCAGTCCCGCAATCGCGATGAAAATCGCAACTTTTAGCCCGACAGCCGCGATGAACATCACGACTGTTGGCCCCAAACCCGCGATGTTCATCGTGGAAAAGGATGTGAAACCCACAATATTCCACATTGGAAGGCCAACATGGAATTTTTTGGCCTTTGGGGGCCCGCCGCTAACCAAAAAAGACATAATTAAAAAGGCTAAGGCGAATAGGGTTACCTGAAACTCGTGGAATCGAAAACCAATGGTCGAATCTCCCGGAAATCAAGAAAGAGCATTGATTGCTCTACCAAACTCGCACGTAACAATGACACGTCATATTGGCCCCACACCCTATTTACAGAGATTTGACCATTTTTCAAACAACCATTGCGGTATCATACGACGTCCGTTCCTCAAACCGTTGGTACCGTTGGAATCAACACAGTGAGAACTTCATGATAGTCCTTTCCTTTTCCTATTTTCACCAGGTCCATTTTTTGACCATTTTTTCATGCCCTCATCGCGTCAGTTTGTGTGACACTTCAGCCGTTCTCCATTTTTGATGAGTCTTATATCACTAGATTCAGTTTTATGTGCTCATGATGATGCTTGAGATCATTTCTCGCTCTCATGCCCAGATTTTTTGGCCATTTTTTCCATGCCTCCTTGTTGCCTCAGTTTTCGTGCCACATCGGCCGTCATCCATTTTTGACAAGTTTGATATCGTCGGATTCAGTTTTCCGCGTTCGTGATGATGCTTGAGATCATTTCTCGCTCTCACGCCCATAATTTTTGGGCATTTTTTCAAAATGCCACTCATCACCTCGGTTTGCATGCCACATTGGTCGTTGGCCATTTTTGACAATCTTTATGTCACCGGATTCAGTATTCCGCACTCATGACGATGCTTGAGACCTTTTCTCGCTCTCATCAATACCTTTTTGTTCAGTATAGTTTTACCCCTTTTTCGGGCCGAGCAATTCCTTTTACGAAAAAGGCACTTAGGGAGTTTCTGTTAAGCTCTTTTCTAGCTCCTAAAACAATGAAAAGATCGCCGAGCAATCTTGCTTCCTTTCATGCTCGCTAAACATATCTGAAAGGGTGTATACCTGGTATAAGTTTACCCCTTTTATAGACCTTGTAGACTAATTACAAAAAATGAATACTCTAGTCACATCGGCTAAAAGAGTTCTCCATTTGCATCATTTTATGCTTTTTCGAGCCTTGGAGACTAACTTACGAAAAAGAACACCAATGGAGTCCACTTACCGCTTTCAGACTCTCTAAACATGAAAGTGACCATGAGCAATCACCATCCTAGGCTTGTAAGAACCCACAGGACGGTACTACACCACCACTGCAGAGTCTTCTTATCGTTTTCAGACTCCTTAAAAAATGAAAGCACCAATGAGCACGAACAGTCCTGGGCTCACAAAATCCATAGGACAGTACCATTTCCAGACCACACTTTTATCGCTTCTTGGAGCTCATTAAAAGTATGAAGAAGGACCCAATGGTGCTTCTCGGCACCACAACATATCATGTCTACTCATATGGAAGCTTCCCCATTTTGGTCGCCTTTGTTCAAAGTATTCTACAGTATGTCACCCTGAGAATCCCTCAACAACACCCATCAGTTGGACGCCTAGAGTTAATACATACTCTTCAGTCCTTAAAAGCTATGATCCCCACACCTACAAGTTAGTTCCCTATGTTGCCAGGACAACCATGTCATCATGCTCTGAACAAAGGAAGTTTGAGTCCACCCACTCTATGACCCCAGTTACTTCCCATCCCTACAAGTATGTCAGTCCTACCATCAGTACTACCACACTTCAGTTCTACACCTCGTGCTCCTATCAAGGAAACATCATTGCCTTATTTGTTGTTGGTCTCCCTCTGTCGACGACAACCAAATTTATTCCAGAGGATAGACCTAGAGGTCCCTGTGTCTTGGACTCATCACCATTTATGATGAGTGCCTACAAATCATTTCGAGAAGAGTCCTCAGTGCCTCTCCAAATGGTTGTTTCTCACATGCTCGACTTCAACACCTTGATTCCATCATTGAGACTCGCACAGGGTATTGGTCCTTTCAGTTATTTGTTAAAGACCCCGGATACCACCTGACTCTTCCACATTTGAGAGTCTAATATATGGATACAACCAGTTACATTTTCCTATAGATATCCGGGTTGCGCATGGCGACAATATTCAGATGTACCCCAGTTTTATACTCCCTTGAGTATACAGTTACATGTACTTCTCAGAGATGACTCAGTCATTGAGTCCCTACAGATGTTGGACACCTTCAGTTTCAATAGTTCATCAACCCTTCTGAGACCTTATTCAGAACGGTTGTCACTTTATTATAGTGTATCAGTTATTGAGATCAGTCATATTATGATCATGAGTACATCCCAGAATAGTGTCCCCTTTGGACCATTATGATGTACCAACAGATTTTTTTATTTAGGTCCCCCTTCTTGGGACTAATTGTTATGTATATGTCTTGATACGAGCATGGGTATGCCCACCTCGTCCATTATCAGAGATTATTCCTCATTCATATTGAGGCCATGTAATTTTTTTTGTTTTTTTTGTTTTTGCCGCTTCCAAGGGCTGTTGATCCAGTCTCCAACCGATCTCTTCTCTTCCCCAAACCCCAGGAAAAAGACAAAAGAACTATGATGTCTACCGGCCATATGATGAGCTCCTACCCTCACACATTAGGGGGTAATCTGTTAACACCCAAAAAGTGCTCACTAGCTCATTTCCTTATTCACATGACCCATTTGTCCACTTTTCCACCACTTGAGCCTCTAAAGCCATCAAAAGGTCACCAAAAGACCATAATACACCCTTTTTCCCCTCAAAAGATATATTTTTCTCAAAAAACATAAAAAAAACCCTAAAAAAGATTCCAAAATTCCCAAAAATATTAAAAGGGAATAAAAAAATTAATAATATTCAAAAAAGGAAAAAAGAGGGAAAAATGTACCTAAACCATGTTGGTCAATACCATTGGTTTCCTCAAAACCATAATGGTATTCCCCACCACCAAAAACTATAAAAAGGTGGTAGGGGCTCCTCACTTTCCATCCATCCATCATCCTATCCTCATGCTGTCAAAATCTCTCATGAGACTTTTGGCCATTTTCAGCATCTTGGAGAAGAGACCATTGGAGCTTGGAGCTACTCACCCTTAAAGTTGCTCAACACAAATCCTCACCATTTGAGGTATCTTAATACAAAACATCTATTCTTTTATTTCTTGTTCTTTTCATGAATCGTTTTTAAATTTATTTGTTATATGCACATGTTAGTTTAGATTTAGATTTAATTCATAATAGTTTTTGCTTTCTATATTGAAACTGCTATCACATTGTTGATAGGTGCCCATTGCACAAAGCTTGGTTGCAAAACCAAGCCAACAACAATGTCGTGAGGCATTTTGAGACAACCCTGAGGAATTCCAAGGAGCATTCCCTGAGGCATTTTGAGAACACCCTGAGGCATTTCAAGACCACTATGAGGCATTTGAAGACCACCCTAAGGAATTTCAATACCACTGTGAGGCATTCAATACCACTCCGAGACATTTTGAGTAGCATACCCTACGAAAATTGAAGGAGCATACCCTGGGGCATTTCAAGACAACCGTGAGGAATTTCTAGGAGCATACAACCTTGAGGAATTTCAAGGAGCAAATACCCTAAGGGATTTCGATACCAGAGTGTGAGGAGTAGAGGAGTAGAGACAAAAAAGGGTAACAATGTCTTCAGTAATCCCTACCCTCTTTTATATCTCTGATCACAATAAAGAATTTAGGAATTTGTGTATCTCTTAGCAATGAAACTTGAATATAAATTGGAAATAGCAGGGCATGTTGGATAAGTGCGATTTTTTTTGCAAATTGGTAACCTTTTATTTTTTTCTAATATTGCACAACCATGAACGCCATTAGTGGGACTTAGATGTCACATCAATGACAGGTTTATAAGGAGGTGGTTTGGTTGGTAGGGTAGCATTATAAGCCATAAAACCACCTATAAATTGTTATTTATATTTATGTGGCAAATATTTATGTAGAGTGGGTAAGGCACCATCGTCTAGGATTTCTGATGGTGAATTTACATGAACAATGAAGCGTGGCAGCTAGAGATTATTTAGTAATCTTACAAATTACCATAGCCATGTCCTTGGAACAAATGGTTCGGCTATCAACATGGTAAATGAATACAAAACAGTATACTAATTCATGGGAATTGTAAGTATGTGGAACAACTATTTGGGGTAGGTAGTTTGATTCCCACAAATGCAGGTAATCTCACCCATTAGCAGCGTCATTCTGGGCTCTCAAGACTATGGAAAACATATCAGGGAAGGTAATTTCAAGGTAAAAATCATCCCCATCTCGGTCAATTAGGGATTATTTAGGGGCCATGGATTTATTGGAAGGTTGGGAGGAAGTAGGGCCTGTCTCTTTCATCATTGTGGGTGAATAGGGAGTAATTCAAGTGGTTAGAAAACAATCAAGGTTAAAAATGATGCAGAATTACCTGGTTATATGGAAGCTTCAATGGTTGTAGGAGGATGATTGTATGCACATGAGATTGTTTTTTAATGCATCAGGGGCACTCTATTAAACAAATAATATCAAATTTCCCCATAGTATTCCTCTTTTGTATTTTCCCAAAACCTAATCCATGTGTCATTTGACAATTGGTGGATCAGGCATTAAATTTTTGTCCACTTTTATTTGGTGAGTCCCACTTCCATGTGGCATTCTATGAGTGGTCCACTTGTCATTGATGTGATAATAGAGTCCCACTTCCCTCTTCCATTTTCTTATTTCCAATAGGTATTGCACATTGTTCACTGCATATGAGATCTGAGACCGCATCATATTCAAATTTGCAAAAAACAAGATATGTTGATAATTGGTTAGATTTGTTGTCTATTTTGCTATCACCTATATCCACCTTAGGAAACTTGTGATAATTCCCTCTATGATTTTTTGGAGACCTTTTCCTTTTAGAGATAGAAGGAAAAATGTGTTCCTTGTCAAGATTAGACTTTCCTATGTTTTTAACTGTTAATATTTAATATGCTAAGACTGAAAATAGCAGCATTACATTCCATTTCACAATAATAGCATATACAGGATCACTGAAGAAACAACAAGCATAGCATAAACACAAGAGATACATATTTATCCTGGGAAACCCTCATGGGGTAGAAAACCCAGTAAAGCTTCCTCAATATAGATGATCAGCAATACACAAAGATGCAAACCAAATATATGATCTCCTCCTCCACCATAGCAGACCTCTCCTCCACAAGTGCGCCTTTCTCAAGTGAGTGTGTGTGTCAAATGAGGAACACACCTCCTCTATTTATACACTACACTGACATATATTTTACACAGGTACACGTAGGCTCGTATTTAACCAATGGGTTAAATACCCCACTACAACTGACTGGGCCGACCCCTCTAGGGTGGTCTAATAACCCTTTGACCCACATAACATATACAGGGCCGACCCCCACTAGGGAAGTCTAATAACCCGAGTTACCACATTCCGACGGAGGAATAAACATCTCCGGATATACAATAAGATCTTCACGGAGGAATGAAACATCTACGGAATAATAAAGTACAAATATAATATTCTTTGAAGTTAGAATATCTCAACATTAACATCAGCATCACCTCCATATTTGTCCAAGTTATTTTTTTTTTCTCTTGAAAAAGTGCCCAAGGTAGCCTTCTTAGAAGCACTAATAGCATTTCTAGTTGATTGTGATTAAGTTCCACTCACCTCTAACATTCCTCTTTGCAATCTCTTGTAAGTAATTGTTATTCTTTACAACAAACTTTGAAAATTTAAATGGAATAGTAAAAAATGTTTCCTTTTCTTTTGTTTGAAGATGATAAACCATTTTTTATATTGTCGAAAACAAATCATCAAGATAGAATCATTCACAAACAAATATAGGTAGAAAATAAGGCCTCCCCTCAAATCCATAAAGGTTGATGTAAGTAAATATTCATCATAAAAATACACTTCTTTTGCAATGAGGAAAGTTCAACCCTCTAATGTCAATCTATTAGGATCCCTTCCAAAAATCCTTTTTCTGAATCTCCTTATAGATGCATCCTAAACTCTATAAAAGTGGAATCAAGATTTATGTCTTAATATTTAAGGGTACTAATTTAGTATTGGATCAAACTTGAAATCGACAACTCCCTTTGGAACCAATTTCTCAAATAAATTTCAAAAACATAATGCGTAAATGAGATACGAGGCCATGAAGAATCTTCTAGTTTTATGAAAATTTGACAATTGATGGGTGATTTCATAAGATATGAGCTCACCATAGTAAAAAATATGACTCTTTATGTTTGTAATAAATAACATGCATTACATACCTAGTGTTGGTGTCCTCTTTTAACTTTTAATCCAAAATAGAAAATCCACCTCTAAGCATGGAGGTTTCCCGGATAGTGAGTTCATATCTCCATGAGGTGATAATGAGTTATGGTCGAGCATGGGAGAAATAAATTGGTCAAATCCATTGATAACAATAATTGGCACAAAAGTACATTACCAACCAATACATTGTGAATGTATGTTATTAATTCAAACAACTAATTGAACCATGCTGAAAATACCACAAACTACCCCATTTTGGACTTGTTCACACTTTTATTGACCTCCACCAACTTGCACATCACACACTAGTTCTTCCTATATTGAGCAATTTTTATTATGTTGTTGGGGATGCCCAAAACCGAAGTGTGTGTCCATGAATATTCTTCACAACATTCAATTGGACATAACATACTATTAGTGTTCTTTTTTATGAGCTCTATCATGGTTTGTGCTTGGTCATTGTTAGAATTTGTTGCAGGTGGTGTAATATATGTTCTTGTAATTTAGATTTTCTTTGATGTTTATAAAATTTAGTACCCCTTGGATAATCTACAATCTAAACTATCATAGCAACAAGTTTCAATGTAATATTATCCCTAGCAATCAAGAATTTATTGCATCAGTGTGCTCCATTGGAATTCACATGTTTAAACATATAGGTGCTACATGTCTACACATAACATTGAATCCTATGATGAAATTCTTGTAAAAATTTGTTGTAACATAAAAAATTCTCACGTATGTGACACTACAGGGTGTGGGACAAATTTAGCATCACCTTCAGTTTCTTTGAATCCATGTATACATATCAAAGACTAAAAACACATTTATATTTATTAGTTATTATGATATTAACTAAATATTCAGTGTCTCATCCATTAATTATGTGATATTTTAGAAGTAGGATCACTCAGCTATAGAAGAACTCACTAAAACTCACTCAAGAAGTGCAGAAAGAAGAAGAAGAAATGTTGATTTAATAATCACTCATACACAAGAAATGACAAAAAACTGCTATATCATACATCATCTTTGAAATGGCACTCTGAATAGTGAATACTAACTGAATACAATCAAATGAATTCAAATTCTCCTCAATGTGTGGCTTGGATGACATTGGAGACATCATCCAATTAGTAATAGTGATCACAAGTGGTCAAACATCAGTCAAAAGAGTCTAACTGAGTCTAACTGGTGCATTTGGCACAAATTAAGGGAAGGAGACTCCAATGTGGGTGCATGAGGAGTTTCCAGTAGTCAGTATAGCTGATCTAGTCCCTCCGGAGGTCTATCTAAGTGGTTCAGTTACTGAAACTAGTAATCAGTCCTCAAATGAAGGAACATATCCACTAATCATGGAACTAACTGAAGAATATCCTAAATAGGTGGAAGAGGGCGCGCTTGTACTCCAGTGATGAAAACAAGGGCGCATCTCTGGATAGGAGGGATAAAACTGAGCAGAAATAGGATCCTTGGGCTGAAAAACTAGGGACTAGGTGCTGGGAGACTACCATACTGATGACTGGATGCATGTAGATGCATACATGATGATTGGATGCATACAGAATGCATGCAGGCATGCAAATATAAAAAATGATGGTGAGAATATTCCAACACCCCCCCAAGCCAAACTATGAGGAAGAACTGAAGGAACTAATGGTAGGGCCCTGGTAACTAAGACCAAAGGTCACCCCATACACCAATATAAATAAATAAAGTGAGTAAAGAGGGAAAACCTAGTGGGAAGAAATCCCCCCCTCAAGATAGACTGTGGTCTAGATCCAATCATGAAAACAAAACCAGATGTTGACTTTCGATTTGAGCTATCTCCAGCCCAATCTGAGTTAGTATAGCCAACAAGGTTCAGAGGAGACCCAACTGAATAGTGAATACCAAAGTTCTTTGTCCCTTGCAAGTAATGCAAGATCCTCTTTCCTTCCTTCCAGTGAATCTCATGAGGCTCCTGCATGTATATGGAGACATCACTGACTGCTTAGGAAAGATCGGGTTGAGTGTGCGTAAGAAACAATAGACTCCCAATCAAATGTCGATACAATGTACTATCCCCTAGAGGTGTGGAAGAACCATCGTCAAGGATGATCCCTAAAAGAAAAGGAAATGCTGCTGGTTTGCATTCGCTCATATGGAACCTGTCAAGCAGATCTGAAACATACTTGGACTATGCAACCTTGATTCCTGAATCACTTTGAGTGACTTCAAGACCAAGAAATTGTCTCAACAATCCAATATATGACATGGATAAGGAGTTATGCAAAGCTGTTTTTATAGATCTGATGCATGAAGTGTTTCTCCCTGTAATCAATAGATCATCAACATATAGAACAATCAAAAGTAGAGAGTCCCCTTCATGTCTCATATAGACATTCGAATCAGATTTGCATCTCATGAAATTTTTTGATAGAAGGAAGGAGTCCATTTTTTCATACCAAGCTCGAGGAGCTTGCTTGAGTCCATACAAGGACTTCCTCAATCTACATACCAGTGAAGAGTCTTCAACATACACCTCAGGTTGCTTCATGTATATATCCTCCTCTAGATCTCCATGAAGGAGAACACCCTTGACATCCATGTGATGCACTTCCTGGTGCTTGTATGCAGGAAGATCAAGAACAAGACGGATGGAATCCATCTTAGCAACAGGAGCAAGTGTCTCCGAGTAGTCAATCCCATGGACTTAGGAGTAACCCTTTGAAACCAGTCAAGCCTTGTATTTTCTAGTGACCCCATCAGAGTCCATATTAGTTCTATAAACCCACTTGCATTGAACAAGCTTCCTCCCAAGAGGGAGAGAAACAAGCTCCCAAGTTTCATTTCTTTGAAGAGACTCATACTCTTCATCCATAGCTTCTACCCATATTGGATCTTGGTAGGCTTCAAAGAATGTCTTTGGATCTAATCCAATCATAAGAAATAATCTCTCAGCTAGAAATGGATCTGTGTGAGAGAGAATATCAGATCTGGTTGTTCTTGAATATGGTGGATCTCCAACAAGATCACCAGTGGATGCAGCAGTAGTGATGGCCCATTTTGCAATAGGAGTTCGAACCTTAGGTGCTAGATCTTCAGGTTCTTATGGATATGGATCTAGCATTCTCTCTACCTTATGATTTTTCTTTTTCTCAACCTTCTTTGCTGGATCTTTTTCATTCAAGCAACCTTTCCAGGTGCCTTGGGAAAACTTGATCTTGGGAAGCCCTTCAACCATCTCTTTATTATGCATGTCTTGCAAGTATTTATAGTTGAGATGCCCAAATATTTCATTCCATAGCCTAATCTCTTAATTTTCATGAGTGTGAAGAGCATACTGTCTAGAGAGAGGTAGGAAATGGGAGAACTCATAGAGTTTCAACTTGTGATTTGCAACACCTTTTTCAATGGTAGATCTTGATACCATATCTTGAATTTCGACCTCATTTGGAGAGAAGATGACCCTCTTGGGATCTCTAGTATGGGTCATATGGTAGATTGAAAGTATATTTGCAATGAGTGTGGGAACATAGAGAACATCTGAGAAGTACCCATGATAAATTTGATTCTTCCAATCCCCTTAGAGGAGACCTCAGAATCATTCCCCAACATGATGGATGGTCCAATAGTATATTCGAAACCAGTGAAGATATCCTTGGAGGAATACATGTGTCTTGATGCTCAAGAATCTATGATGAAGGAGTATTGTGTTGATACACTAGCCATGAGGGCATGGAATCTCTCTTTGTTCTCAAATCCAGATGGTTCACTCTCTTTCTTTCTAGCACATGCAGGTACTGGAAGATTATTTTTTTCAAGAAGTGAAACCATAAGATCTATGGTCTTCTTCATACATGAAATCTCAGGGTGATATCCTCTATTGCAGTATGTGCACTTGGATTTTCCATTTTGATTTGTCTTGTTATCCCTAGGATTCGAAGCTCCTTATGCATGGTTTGGAGCCTCCTTCTGCTTTTGGTCATTCGACCTCCTTTCATAAATTTTTTGTTTCCCTTTACCATTCGCTCTTCTCATCTCAGTGGCTGCAAGAGCTGAATCCAATTTGGTTTTTATCACTACCATGTGCACTAGATTCTCCTCCTCAAGTTTGAGGGATTGTATGAAGTCTTCAAGCGAAGGGAACTTCCATCTTGGAATGGAAAACTTTGCTGACTAGAAGGTTAAAACAAACATTGAATAATCAGGGCCTAGCTTCGACAGTGTGGTAAGGATGATTTGTTTTTCTTCCTTCTCGATCCCATACCTTTTCAACTGTGAAATCAAGTTCTTGAACTTATTGAGAAACTCAGTGATAGTTTCGAAATTGATTGGGCTGAAGGATATGAGCTCATTTTCTAACTTATGACCCTTCAAGTCATCGTTCTGACCAAGAAGAGATTTGAGCTTGTCCCAAACCTCCTTTGTGTTGGAATACTCACACCATCATTTTTGTATTTTGCATGCCTGCATGCAAATCTGCATGCTTTGCATGGCATTGCATGCATCCGGTCATCATCATGGTTGTTCCCCCAGCACCTAGAGCTTGCTTCTAGCTCTCTAGAGCCTGTCTATAGCCCCCATTTGGCCTCCTACCTACATGATGTGCCCTTCTTGACTATTGTGCATGGAAAGTGTGCCTTTCTCACCTACCATTGTCAGTTAGAGTTCCTTTAATCACCTACCTTTAGTTATCACTCAGTTAGTGCACCTTATCTCACCTATCGAGAGTTATCATTCAGTTAGTGCATTGATTGAGTAGTTCTTCCACTGATGGCTCATGTTGACTGCTTGTAGCTTCTAGTTAGCTAGTTCTAGAGTTCCACTTGACTATTTGGAAACCTCATGCGCCCCCCTTGGAGTTTCCATTCCCTGATTTATGCCTAGACGGTTATGTTAGACTCAGTTAGACACACTTGATTGACTATTACCATTTATGACTGATACTATTGACTGGATGATGTCTCCATTGTTATCCAAGCTAGACTTTGAGCTAGACAGCCTCATGCACCCACCTTGGAGTCTCCATTCCCTAATTTATGGCTAGATGGTTCTGTTAGACTCAGTTGGTCACACTTGAATGACTCTTACCATTTATGACTGATACTACCGACTGGATGATGTCTCAATCATTATTCATGCTAGACCTTGAGCTCAGATTCGAATGCCCTACTTGGATAATTCGAATCCTATATGATGCCTCATCATTGATCATTGTAACACATTCTCTACATTCATTATTCATTGTATGATATTGACATTGTCCATTATTCTGTGTTTATGAGTGATTATTGAATGCATGCTTTTTCTTCTTTGCAAATAATCTTGAGAGTTAGATTGTGAGTTTGTTACAGTTGTTAGATCCCTGCAGATAATCACATGGTATCAGAGCATTCAACAGCTATTTGAATTGTAGCCATTGCTGCAGTTGCAACATTTCTTTGAGCAACTAGCTTTCACTTGTGCACCAGAAGCCTCTGAGTTTCCACGACAAATCTTGGTGCTATTACTTGAATTCATTGGAGAAATACAATGAATTCTAGCTAGGTGTGAAGGAATTAGTCTATGTGCCAAGTGTCGTTAAGGTAGTGTTCAGTCGAAGTGTATCATTCTCCATCAACAAAAATTCTCTTGTTTTGTAGGTTTATTCACCTGTTCAGAAACTTATTCAACTATTCAAATTTCTTTGTTCATATGGATCTAAAGCTCACATCTTCCAACTATGTTGAGTGTAAATACAAGATGTCTCTCTTCATGAGATCCAAGAGCTTCACCCGAATACTCAACGGAATGATGGTAGAACCTCTCAGTGCAGTTGAAAAGTCCAAGTACTTGGACAGGCTTGATAAAGAAGTTGGCCTCCTCCTTCTCTCAATTTATGAAGATCTTCACTTCCATGTCATCGATCTTACATCTCCTAAAGAGGTTTGGGACATGCTCAAATCCCTTTTTGGATAGAATGATGATATGAAAGGACACAAATTGGATAATGAGCTCATATGTTTGAGTCCTGCCTAGTTTCGAATCTATCAATTCCTTCCTCACCAAGTTCAAAAGCTTGATATCACAGTTGAAAAGATATGAGATAGTCAAAGAAGACAAGCAGCTTATACTTTCCATTCTCTCAAAGTTGGGGGCAAACTTCTCAGTTTTTTCTCTACCTTCCAATCAGCTAGGTTGTCCATTCCAATATGGAAGTTTCCCTCACTTGATGATTTCATCCAATCTCTTACTCAAGAGAAAGAGAAGTTGATCTCTATGGGAATGATCAAACCCAAATTGGATTCATCTCTTACAGTTGCAGAGAGAGCGAATGGTAAAGGCAAGCAAAATATTTCTAACAAGACATCGAATGATACAAGGCCTACAGATACTCCATATCAGTCAGATGGGCCTTCGAAATCAAGGAAGACCAAGCATTCTCATAAGGGAAAGACGAAGTGCACATATTGTCTTAAGGGGTTTCATCCTGAGAGTACTTGCATGAGGAAGACTATAGATTTGATGGCTCAGTTACTTGAGAAGAACAATCTTCTTGTACCTACTTGTGTAAGAAAGAAATATCATGATACTGAATCTTCTAGATCCAAAGACAAAGAAATATGTCATGCCTTCATGGCAAGTGCATCAATAGATTCTTCTTTCATTGTAGATTCAGGAGCCTCAAGATTCATGTCTTCCTCCAAAGATCTCCTCTCCAACTTCGAAAGCTCGGTTGGCCCTTCCATCATGTTGGGGAATGATTCAAAAGTCTCCTCTCAGGGGATTGTAAGAATCAATCTTGACTATGGTTACTTTTCTGATGTGCTTTATGTTCCTTCTCTTACAACAAACCTGCTTTCAGTGTATCAAATGACTCATATTAGAGAGCCCAAAAGAGTCATATTTTCTCCAAATGAAGTCGAGATACAAAACATGGTTTCAAGTGAAATCATTGCAAAGGGAGTTGCAAATCACAACTCCAAACTGTATGAGTTCTCACACTTCTTACCTCTCTCGAAGCAATCATCTCTCCATACTTATGCCAATGAAGAAAGCAGATTGTGGCATGAAATATTTGGGCATCTTAACTATAAGTACTTGCATGACATGCATGCAAAGGAGATGGTTGATGGGCTGCCCCAGATCAAGTTTTCCAAAGGAAACTGTCATGGTTGTTTAATGGGGAAGCATCCTGAGAAGAAGTTTGAGAAGGGAAAGGCTAGGAGAGCCTCTCACCCTCTTGATCTCATCCAGAGTGATGTGGTTGGTCCATTTCCAGATATGTCTCTAAGAAAATCAATGTATGTGATCACTTTTATTGATGATTATTCTAGATTCACTTGGGTATATTTCCTTAGATTGAAATCAGAAGTATTTGGGTTCTTCAAGTTTTTCAAGTCTTTTGTAGAGAAATTTTCAGACAGGAAAATAAAAGCCATTCGCACTGACAATGGTGCTGAGTACATTAAGGGTAAATTTCAATATTTTTGTACTAAAGAGGGCATTGAGATGAAACATATTGTTCCCTATAAACCACAATATAATGGTGTAGCTGAAAGGAAGAACAGAACATTGAAAGAGATGGACACCTACATGCTAAAGTTGAAAGGGTTGCACCCTAGTCTTTGGGCAGAAGCCATTAACTGTGCCACCTATCTTCAGAACAGAGCTCCTCACAAGGGACTCAAAGATACTACTCCTTTTGAAGCATGGATGGGATATAAACCTAATGTATCTCATCTTAAAGTGTTTGGATCCAAATATTGGGCAAGGATTCCAACTGACAAAAGGAGATCTCTTGATTCACAAACCAGAGAGTGCATTATGGTGGGCTATGCATTGGATGCAAAGGATTACAAGTTACTTGATCCTACTTCCATGACCACATTTATGGAAAGGAGTGTACAATTTGAGGAGTGGCCTCTCCATGATACTCCTTCTATTGAGAAAGATAGCTCACCTACTACTCCTACTTTAATTGATGAGAGCGATGCATCTTCACATGATACTTCAAATTTAGAATCTTAAGATGGAGATGATGATGATGGAATGCTAGATACAGATCCACAAGAACCTAAAGGTCTCGCAACTGATGATGAAGATGAGAGAATGAGAGATCCAAATCCATAAGAACCTGATGTTCCTACTTTTCCTCGAAGGGATGCCATTACACTCCGATCTGTCGATGATTTGGTTGGTGATCCACATGATCATAGAAGAACCAGGTCATATTTTCAGCATGGAAGGGTCCATCCTCCGCACAATGCTGATCCATTTCAGATCGATCGATCTTTCTTCAGAAAAGAAGGACACTTACCTCCTTTAGGGGTGAGAGATGATATGCTTCATTATCATCCTTCAGTCTATTTTGAGGGAGGGCTTTCTTCCCACTGGGTTTTCCCTCTTTCCTCACTTAGTTGATTTAGATTGATTGTATGGGTTGACCTTTGGTCTTAGTCACCAGGGCCCTATTTTTAGATTTCATTTATTTCCTCATAGTATAGCTTGCGGGGGGGTGTTGGAATATTCACATGATCATTTTTGTATTTTGCATTCCTGCATGCAAATCTGCATGCCACTGCATGCATCCAGTCATCATCATTGTTGTCTCCCCAACACCTATAGCTTGCTTCTAGCTCTCTAGAGCCTGTCTACAGCCCCCATTTGGCCTCCTACCTACCTGATGCGCCCTTCTTGACTGTTGTGCATGGAAAGTGCACCTTTCTCACATACCACTGTCAGTTAGAGCACCTTTACTCACCTACCTTCAGTTATCACTCAGTTAGGGCGCCTTATCTCAACTCCCGAGAGTTATCATTCAGTTAGTGCATTGATTGAGTAATTCTTCCATTGATTTCTCATGCTGACTACTTGTAGCTTCTAGTTAGCTAGTTATGGAGTTCCAATTGACTATTTGACAACCTCATGCGCCCCCCTTGGAGTCCCCATTCCCTGATTTATGCCTAGAAGGTTCTGTTAGACTTAGTTAGACACACTTGACTGGATATTACCATTTATGACCGATACTATTGACTGGATGATATCTCCATTGTTATCCAAGCTAGACTTTGAGTTAGACAACCTCATGCACCCACCTTGGAGTCTCCATTCCCTGATTTATGGCTAGATGGTTCTGTTAGACTCAGTTGGTCACACTTGACAGACTCTTACCATTTATGATTGATACTACCGATTAGATGATGTCTCCATAGCTATTCATGCTAGATCTTGAGCTTAGATTCGAATGCCCTACTTGGATAATTCGAATCCTATATGATCCCTCATCATTGATCATTGTAACACATTCTCTACATTCATTATTCATTGTATGATATTGACATGGTCCATTATTCTGTGTTTATGAGTGATTATTGAATGAATGCTTCTTCTTCTTTGCAAATAATCTTGAGAGTTAGATTGTGAGTTCGTTACAGTTGCTAGATCCCTACATATTATCACACTTTGGAGTCTTCAGATCGATAACATGAAAGTGTAGGTCTTCAAAAATGTTAAGTAGCAGCAGTCCTATTGCTTCATCAAGCTTGTCTAAGTACTTGGATTTCTCTACTGCACCAATGGGATCAATTGCAAATCCATTCACCACTCTATAAAGGATCCTCGACTTCAAGAATATGTCCATATTTTCCTTCCATTCGAAGTAGTTGAATGAATTCAACTTGAGATCCATGATACTGAAGAATTTGAAGTTGAAGAGGGGATAGTCGTGCAAAACAAATGATAATTATGAAATCGAGATCTGGTGCAATTCGAATTGAACAATGCATTAGGGCACTGAGCACATGTGACTTGGTCCTTCACACTTGGATAGACCTCACTGGATTTCTCCAGTGAATTCAAGGAAATAGCACCAGGATTTGCTGTGGAAACCGAGAAGCTTATGGTGCTCAATGAAAGACAGCTACTCAAAGAATTGTTACAACTGTTACTGTTGCAATTCAAATAGATGCTGCCATCTATGATACTATGTGATATTTTAGAAGTAGTATCACTCAACTGTCACTAAAACTAACTCAAGAAGTGCATAAAGAAGAAGAAATGTTGATTCAATAATCACTCATACACACTGAAATGACAAAAAACTGTTGTACCATACATTAGTTGTGAGATGGCACTCTGAATAGTGAATAATAACTAAATACAATCAAATGAATTCGAATTCCTCCTAAGATCATTCAAATTATCCTCAATGTGTGGTTGGATGACATTGGAGACATCATCCAATCAGTAATAGTGATCATAAGTGGTAAAACTTTAGTCAAATGAGTCTAACTGAGTCTAACTGGTGCATGTGGCACAAATGTAGGGAAGGATACTCCAATTTGGGTACATGAGAAGTTGTCAGTAGTCATTATAGATGATCTAGTCTCTCTGGAGGTCTATCTAAGTGGTTCAGTCAGTTAAACTAGTAATCAGTCCTCAAATCAAGGAACATGTCCACTAATCATGGAACTAACTAAAGAATCTCTTAAATAGGTGGAAGAGGACACACTTGTGCTCTAGTGATGAAAACAAGGGTGCATCTATGGCTAGGAGGGATAGAACTGAGCATAAACAGGCTCCTGGGGCTGAACAACTCGGGACTAGGTGCTAGGAGACTACCATATTGATGACTGGATGCATGCATGATGACTAGATGCATGCAGAATGCATGCATGCATGCAAATATAAAAAATGATGGTGAGAATATTCCAACAAATTCTAGGTCATGCTTCAACCCAAAGTTAACTCATGAAAAAATTTGTTAGTGGGGGTGGGAGCTGAGGAGGTTGTTATTTGTCGAAATTTCCATCATATAGATTGAGCAATCATCCTAATATTAATCCATGTGCGATATGTAGTTTAGCGAATATCTAATCTCATATCACATAGATTTAGATACTAGTCATGATGTACAATAAATAACCCATGTACACTATGTAATTATTATGAATGTCAAATCTCTTATTATGATTCTAGAATCTATGTAGATATAGAAACTAACAAACCTATGTATGTTATTTGAACGAATTTGAAAGTTGTAATGTGATAAAATTTTAAGTAGAGAGTTATCCAATAATTTTGAGTTAGTCGAGACTCAAGATCACAAAGAAAAGGAAAAAGATTCCATGTGTCCCATCTAGACAGGAAAAATGATGGTCTAAGTATGGAAAAAAAACATTTATGTTGCATCATATGGAATTAAATCCTATTTGTTTAGAGATTATGGACAGTTAAAAATACAAGGTAGGACCTCTTCCTTGTTATCTCACAAAATCTTGAAGGAAAGGAGCTTCAATAACAAATAACAACAAGTCCTCGAATCTTTGAACTAGACTAGTTGTTTTAGTTGCCTTCACCATCCTTTTGATTAGCATCAATAGCCATCAATAGGGTTTGCCAAAAATTACTAGGTAATATCTTGTATCTTCCTCTCTCAGTCAATTTTAGTCTTTGTGAGTATCCCTCCATCATACCAAATACTAAGAAAACATTTTCTTCAATCCATGAGTCATTGAATAGAACTGATTGATGTCTCCTCCTCGTTGGACTGGCCTCTGAGAGGCTCAGATCATTCTAAAAGTAAAGTTTCTGAGTATAAAATAGGAACGGTCCAACATTCCAGGAAAGTACCCTAACATCCTCTTAATTAGACTTTTTAATCTTAGTCTTATACTGTTGGTTACATGTTACTGAAGATTACTTTAACACAAGGACCCCTTGTAGAATCCTTCAAATAACTATTTTTTCTAGTTTCCTTTTCCTAGACTCTTATCCCTTTCGAAAGACCAAATTCTTGTAAGAGTCTCATTTGAACTAATATTTTCAAACATGGCTCTATTTTCCTCTTCTGACAATATATTGGGAACAAATGAGTCCACCTTGATAATGTTTATTATCTTTGGTTAGGGATGTTCCTCTTACATTTTCTAAAATGTATGAATGAAGGGCTCTAGAAATTCCCTGTAAGAATTTTCTCATGATCCTTAGTATTTCTACAATTTTTCTTTCATTGGGAAGAAATTTTGGGGATTAATTTTTTTCTCATTTTTTACCTTCGACTATGTCTCTCTAGATTTTAGCCTCATTTGTGATTTTTTTTTTCCTTAAAAATATTGAGTTTCTATTATTCCATTTTTTTAAAAATATGCATGTTCAAGTCATTAAAATCCCCAATAGGTAGGTAAATAGTAGTTCATTGATCTCACCCTCCACTACATTGATATGTGTACCTCTATTTTTCTTCCATTGCGAGATCATCAAGTTTGGACCTTCCTTATATGGTGATGATAAAAAATCATAGTTATTGTACGGAACACATCTGGACAATATACCTTGAGAGGGCATGCATCCAATTATTCATCAATTTCAAAGACTAATTAAATCAACATCAAAGACGAATTGCATTTGTTAAAGGTGCATGGGTTTAATAACACTTAGAGTACTGAAGTTGAAAAGTCAAAGGATACACACAATATTAAATATCTTGATGTTGAATTATATGTCATTGATATGGCCTTATTTGAATTTTAGATAACCATATATTTGATTTGATCGACTGAAGGTAGAACCAAATAGGTTCCTTTCATAAAAAAACCATTGGTTTCCAAAAACTATGGGTCAATACTCCACCATCAATATAAAAAGGTGATGGAGGCACCGCATTATACATCCATCAATCACTCTTCATACCCTTATGCTGCCAAAATTCATGTTGAACTCTAGCCTAACACCTTGAGCTTTTGTTCACCATTTAAGTTGAGTCTTGGCCACCTATTGAGCATTTGGAGAAGGGAAAGGAACTCTGGAGATCCAGTGCACTACTCTTCGTAAAGCCGCAAGGACTCCAACAACCTCACCATTTGAGGTAAATGCCATTGCAAACCATTGTTTGCCCAGTAATACAAAAAATTTCAAATTCCATTAATGAGTTCCTCGTGATTGTTTATTTTTATTGTTATTGTGAGGTTTATTTTTACGTTATTACTTGCACATGTCACTCTCTCACATATTATTTTTTACCTGTTATTGAAATGCTACTAAGGGTTCTTGAATCCTTAATAGGTGCTCTTTAGCACGAGCTGGGGTGAAAACCCCAACTACAGTTTTGGCGACTCCGCTGGGGATTGAACCTCGAATCTTTGGTTTCATAGACCATAGAATATTTGGTTATTTTTAGTTATTTACTTGTTATTTTGTTTGCATTTTACAGCTCTGGTCTACCCCTTGGACCCCATATTTGCAGATCAGACCCTTTCCTTTGCTAAAAGATTCAAAATTTCAATTTTTATGGCTCGACCCACAACTTCCACATCCATTTTCTGTGTCGTGAATTGTGACTGTCACCTTGACAACCGCATCCTGCAGTGCGTATCCCAGTCCGAAAGCTGTGCCTTGCTGTTATAGGTCAAATCTGCACTTCTCCGTCCGTGATCACCTTGAGCTGTCAATCACACAAAAGGACAACTTGGATTGAAGAGCATGATGACCTCAGATGACACTTTGACCTGATTCACCTCTCTGCAAGCTAACAAAACCCTAAAAAACATCATATTTTGGCATGGGCGCTACTCTGGTTAGGTAAACTAGCGCATATGCCCTACTCCATTGTGCAATAGTAGCGCACACCTCCTGATGGACACTACTCCTCTTCAGTAGACTAGCGCACAACATTAAAAAAGTGGCAAACGCTTGTTGTTAAACACTGTAGCTACGCCTTAGGTTCTACTCCACTATGAAATAGTAGTGCACATCTTAAAATATGATCAAAAAAAGATTAATTTGATGAATGGAGATTAGTTACAGTTGGTTTCCCAACTTCCCCAACTTCTCCTTCAACCACCTCTCGACCTGAACTGCCTACCTTGTCATATAAATACAAGGAGGATTGAAGAGAGGGGTTAGACATGAGAGCCATAGAAAGAATCTTCTATATGAGAAGCTTGTATTCAAGGAAATTATGCTAGAAGAACTTTGAAGTCATAGAGGAGTAGGAGCCTAGGATCAGGTTGCATGAGCATGCTGCAAAGTCAGGTATACTTTGTATCATTCATCTGTTTTTGACAATAAAAGGTTGAAGCATCTTTATCATCCCAAATCAAATGCTTAATGGACTATGTGTTTGTTTGGATCATGTTGGTTAATGCTTGATGTTTGAATTAATTTTCAATTCCATCATTATTATATTGGCCAAGATACGTTGAGAAAGGTCTTTTTGTTGCAGGTTTATCAAATGAGAGATTCAGTTGAGGATCAAGCACAAGATTGGACAAAAGCTAGGATCAAACTTCGTTCACAAGGTATGTCCTCAAAGTCTCTAATCTATTTCCATTTATAAATGCTTCTGTAATGCAATCAGTATGTTTACCTGTCACCCCCTTAAGTTGATAGTGTCTATTTCCTCACTATAGGGTAGTATTTCCCGCCAACAGACGGCGACCATACTAGGGAACTTATTTTTTCTGCTCTAGGAAACCCTTCTTGATTGTCTTTCCAGTACTTCTTAATCCCTTTTAATCTTCTGAGAAGCCTTGTAGTTTGTCCCTACCTACTTCCCTTTACTTAACTCAGTCTTTTTACACCTCTGCAAGGTTAATTTTTAACTCTTTAAGACCTGTGCGCTACCCTGCTATACATACAGTAGCGCCCATGCTCTAGTTTGTCTCTGTAAAGTAGCGCCCACACCCCCAAGTGCGCTAGTTTACCTACTGCACAGTAGGGCACAATCCTGTAGCTCTCTGTTTGAGTTAGGGTTGAGTTTTCTACCTATTTGGGTGAGTTTCTAACTTTGTTTTTGGCCTTCTTAACTGGTCTTTGAGTTCTGTAACCTTTCTTTGAGTCTCATTAGCCTCTTTTGAGTCCTTTGGGTCATCTTTTGGTCACTTGTTTACTTTTGAAGTGTTTGGTTCATTTGTGACTCTTCTTGGAGATTGGGCATTGTTCCTTAGTGAACATAGTTACTCATTCCATACCCTGATAGTGTGTTGATGACCTACAAACCTTTGCACTTAGCATTTGTTGTTTGTTGCAACACTTGTATGCTCTTTAGGCATCTCATCCTTTGTTTTAGGGTTTGATCCATCTTTTGGAGCCTTTTGGGGTGTCTTCCAAAACTTTTTGAGTCCCAACATTTCTTGACTTCATTGTCTTTTCCAATATCAAGTGAGTTTAAAGTGCTTTAGCTTGCTTCATCTTTCAGTCTTTGTGCTAGTAAGGTTGTCTGTAGTTTGCTTGCCTACCTATTGCTTAGCATAGTGGTCTTGTTAGGGTTTGGTGCTTTGGAGCATTCTTTTAAGATTGATTTCCAGTTCTAAGCATCTTTCCTTTTTTTTTTCTTTCCGCTTTGTTTCCAAGTTTGAGAGCTTTTTCTTTTGAAAAAAACTTGTAGGACAAGTCTTTGTCGAACCATCATTTTGACAGTTGCGAACTTTAGAGTCATCTTGCCATTACTTACATATCCCTTATAGGTCTTATTTGCTTCCACTTTCAAGTTCTTTTTTGTTCATATATAACAGAAAAGAAAAATAAGTTTGGTTGTTCATAATAGTAAGGCTTGTAATCTTTGCAAGATAGCATAGTTTATTTTGTTAAGAATTAGAAAAGAAAGCAAAAAGAAAGCTTAGGTTTGCTTACTCTTTACTTTGGAGCGAATATTAAATGAAAAAATAAAAAAAGTCCTTTCGTTGTTGAAAGTTGTTTCATTTCATGCACTTTACTTTCTGTTGCAACCACATCACACAATGCACTGCCTTGTTGAGTAAAAAAATAACCTTAAAAAGAATCTTAATAAAATCAATTAGAAACTATCTTCTTTCTAGGGATAGACGACACCAACAAGTCTAGGATAGAGTTTCGAGCTTAAAACACCTTTAACTACTTGAAGCTTGTTTCATTACTCAAAAATCATAGTGCGACTATCATATAGGTAAATCCATATATATCAAATATTCCTGGGAAACTCTGGTTTCACAGACCATAGAATATTTGGTTATTTTTAGTTCTTTACTTGTTATTTTGTTTGCATTTTACAGCTCTGGTCTACCCCTTGGACCCCATATTTGCAGATCTAGCCCTTTCCTTTGCTAAAAGATTCAAAATTTCAACTTTTACGACTCAACCCATAACTTCTGCATCCGTTTTCCGCGTCGTGAATTGCGACTGTCACCTCGACAACTGCATCCTGTAGCGCGTATCCCCGCCGGAAAGTTGTGCCCTACCGTTATAGGTCAAATATGCACTTATCCATCCATGATCACCTTGAGCTATCGATCACACAAAAGGACAACTTGGATTGAAGAGCATGATGACCTCAGATGACACTTTGACCTGATTCGCCTCTCTGCACGCTGACAAAACCCTAAAAAACATCATATTTTGGCATGAGCGCTACTTTGCTTAAGTAAACTAGCGCATATGCCCTACTCCATTATGTAATAGTAGCGCACACCTCTTGATGGGCGCTACTCCTCTTTAGTAGACTAGCACACAACATTCAAAAAGTGGCAAACGCTTGTTGTTAAACACTATAGTCGCGCCCTAGGCGCTACTCCACTATGAAATAGTAGTGCACATCTTAAAATATGATCAAAAAAAGACTAATTTGATGAATGGAGATTAGTTGCAGTTGGTTTCCCAACTTCCCCAACTTCTCCTTCAACCACCTCTCGACCTGAACTACCTACCTTGTCATATAAATACAAGGAGGATTGAAGAGAGGGGTTAGACATGAGATCCATAGAAAGACTCTTCTTTATGAGAAGCTTGTATTCAAGGAGATTATGTTCGAAGAACTCTGAAGTGAGAGAGGAGCAGGATCCTAGCATCAGGTTGCATGATGATGTTGGAAACTTAGGTATACTTTGTATCATTCATCTGTTTTTGACAATAAAAGGTTGAAACATCTTTCTCGTCCCAAATCAAATGCTTAATCGACTATGTGTTTGTTTGGATCATGTTGGTTAATGCTTGATGTTTGAATTACTTTTCAATTCCATCATTATTATATTGGCCAGGATACGTTGAGAAAGGTCTTTGTGTTGTAGGTTTATCAAATGGGAGATTGAGTTGAGGATCGAGCGCAAGATTGGACAAAAGCTAGGATCAAACTTCATTCACAAGGTATGTCCTCAAGGTCTCTAATCTATGTCCATTTATAAACGCTTCTGTAATGCAATCACTATGTTTACCTGTCGCCCCCTTAAGTTGATAGTGTCTATTTCCTCACTATAGGGTAGTATTTCCTGCCAGCAGACTGGCAACCATACTGGGGAACTTGTTTTTTCTACTCTAGGAAACCCTTCTTGATTGTCTTTCCAATACCTCTTAATCCCTTTTAATCTTCTGAGAAGCCTTGTAGGTTGTCCCTACCTGCTTCCCTTTGGTTGACTCTATCTTTTTACACCTCTGCAAGGTTAATTTTTAACTCTTTAAGACCTGCACGCTACCCTACTGTACATACAGTAGCGCCCATGCACTAGTTTGTCTCTATACAGTAGCACACACACCCCCAAGTGCGCTAGTTTGCCTACTGCACAGTAGGGCACAATCATGTAGCTCTCTGTTTGAGTTAGGGATGAGTTTTCTTCCTATTTGGGTGAGTTTCTAACTTTGTTTTTGGCCTTCTTGACTGGTCTTTGAGGTCTATAACCTTTCTTTCAGTCTCATTAGCCTCTTATAAGTCTCTTAGGTCATCTTTTGGTCACTTGTTTACTTTTGAAGTGTTTGGTTCATTTGTGACTCTTCTTGGAGATTGGGCATTGTTCCTTAGTGAACATAGTTACTCATTCCATACCCTGATAGTGTGTTGCTGACCTACAAACCTTTGCACTTAGCATTTTCTATTTGTTGCAACACTTGTATGCTCTTTAGGTATCTCATCCTTTGTTTTAGGTTTTGATCCGTCTTTTGGAGCCTTTTGGGGTGTCTTCCAAAGCTTTTTGAGTCCGAAAATTTCTTGACTTCGATGTCTTTTCTAGTATCAAGTGAGTTTGAAGTGCTTTAGCTTGCTTCATATTTCAGTCTTTGTGTTAGTAAGGTTTTCTATACTTCGCTTTCCTACCTATTGCTTGGCATTGTGGTCTTGTTAGGGTTTGGTGCTTTGGAGCATTCTTTTAAGATTGATTTCCAGTTCTAAGCATCTTTCCTCTTTGTTTCCAAGTTTGAGAGCTTTTTCTTTTGAAAAATACTTGTGGGACAAGTCTTTATCGAACCATCGTTTTGATAGTTGTGAACTTTAGAGTCATTTTGCCATTACTTACACATCCCTTATAGGTCTTATTTGCTTCCACTTTCAAGTTCTTTTCTGTTCGTATACAACAAAAAAGCAAAATAAGTTTGGTTATTCATAATAGTAAGGCTTGTAATCTTTGCAAGATAGCATAGTTTATTTTGTTAAGAATTAGAAAAGAAAACAAAAAGAAAGCTTTGTTTAGGTTTTCTTACTCTTTACTTTGGAAAGAATATTAAACGAAAAAATAAAAAAGTCCTTTCATTATTGAAATTTGTTTCATTTCATGCACTTTACTTTCTGTTGCAACCACATCACATAATGCACTACCCCATTGAGTAAAAAAGTAACCTTAAAAAGAATCTTAATAAAATCAATTAGAAACAATTTTCTTTCTAGGTATACACGACACCAACAAGTCTAGGCTAGAGTTTCGAGCTTAAAACACCTTTAACTACTCGAAGCTTGTTTCATTACTCAAAAATCGTAGTGCGACTGTCATATAGGTAAACCCATATATATCAAATATTCCTGGGAAGATCTACTGAAACCAGAGCTAAGCACGAGGCCATGGAAGATCGGAATCATTGAGGATACCTCCCTCATGTTCCTTTTGACCATAAACCAAGGTCAATTTGCATATGGGGATCCATCTGGATTTCAGTCTTTGTTACCCTGCCCACGCATTTTGATTAGGCTGACGACTATCCTCCCAGGATATTTCGTATGTATGGTAGCCTTAGTATCTGACCATAGGATCATACACGGGTGACAGCGGAGGGTATATCTGTTGTACCTAGGACAGATGTGCGAGGAAATCCCTTGCAGGTCTTTGGGAGGGCGGTTCGGTGATTCCAGTGCTTGCACCCTTAGTCATTGTATTGTGGACCCCGAGTAACTATTCTTCATCCTTTGTTTATTTGTTCTGGGCCCTCATCATCCCAGACTCTTCTCCGGAAGGCATCTTGTTTGACTGGTTTGAATACCTAGGATTTTTTTTAGTGGTGTGCTATTTGCCCCCTAGTCTTAGTGGCCACTAGGATTTTTGCTTAGTTTTTATTTTTATATATAATCATGGAGGACCAAGAGCTTCATAGGTCTAGAACATTGCAAAACCTTCTCCCACTTAGAGTGGAACCACTACTGCCACCCAGACAACATAGGGTAGACTCCAGTGTTCCTTTGGAAACTACTGGTGAAATAGAAATTCCTGAGGAACTACAACCTGCAACAGAAAGACCTGAAATAGAGGTTCCTGAGGAACCACAACCTGGGACTCCAGATCAACAAACTTTTAATACAGTCGAGATTGAGGATCTCACTTCTGGTGAGTTCAGTACTCCTTTTAATCCTCCTCTGACTAACCTTAACAATCTGCTTTTGTTACCTGTTGGTTTCCAACAACCTAATTATAGTGCATACTTGTTCATGCCTGGGATTTTTATGACTAATACAGGAGGCGAACAGGGAGTTCCACAGACTCCCACAATAGGTATGAACACAAATACTATAAATCCTCCTCCCACTGCTACACCGAGTTCAGCACAGACAACTTTTGTTTCGACTTCGTCCTTCAGCTTTAATGTTAGTACCCTAGGCATGCCGAGTTCAACAACTGTGGAATCCGCCTCTACACCCACTTTTGGACCTAGCAGTACATCGAATCCTGTTCCACCTCCTGTAACTCAACCATCATACCACATACCCAACACTTGGATTTCCACACCAAATGTAGAGCCAAACGCCTATGCAACTATGCTCGTCATGAGTACCATGACTGTGTCGTCCACTACGATTACCTCTGGTTTTAATGCCTTTGCAGGTTACAATATCAATCAAGGTAAGTTACCTGCAGGAAACACCCCTTTTTCTTTGTTTTTTGGAGGAGGGGGTAACATCCTTAATCAACAATACGGCGGGGCTAACGCCTAGCCGCAGTGGACAAATTTTCAGAGTACCAACACACTTTCATTTGGATGGGGAAATTTTAACAACACTTTCACACAACAGCAAGTGGCTGGGGGCAACCCCTACCAGCAGATGGCTGGGGGAAATCCCTACCAGAAGATGACCGGGGGAATCCCCTACCAGCAAGTGGCCAGGAGAAACTCCTACAAGTAGTTTATGGGTCAAACTATGGGTGATTCTCCCTTTATGACCCCAGCTTATCAAATGCCATCTTGTAGACCTCATTTACCATTTCTGAAAACTCTGAACTTGCCAAACCTTTCCAAGTTAAGAAATGATCCCGTATGCCATAACGCGGCTTGGCCACCAGTTCCTACCAAGTTACCTTCGGAAATTCCAAAATTCGAAGGAAAAACCGGTGAAGATCCTGGTGATCATGTCACCATTTTCCATTTATGCTGTTCTTCGAACTCGTTGAACGAGGATTATGTTATGTTGATACTTTTCCAAAGAACCTTAACCGACACTGCAGCTAAGTGGTACATTGAGTTACCTACAGCTACGTTTTTTAACTTTCAGGATCTCACGACTATTTTTCTGAACCACTTCCAGCTTCCTATTCGGTACAATGTCGGGACAGATCTTTTGTCTACATTTAGACAAAATAAGGCCACTCACTTATCTGATCACATTCAGGAGTGGCGAAGATGGAAGAGGCTCATTAAAGCCAACATACCTCTAGAATTCCTTCTTAAGTGGTATCTGAAATCACTCCTGTTCGGATACACAGGGTACTACCAAAGGACCGAACACCAAGATCAACCACTTCACATAAACAGATCACAGATCAACACACCGATGTTTTGACGTGGTTTAAACCCTCTTGAGGGAAACACTCCACGGCCCCGACCAAATAGCTTCTACGGGACAATTTATTATGCAAAGAAAGAAAGTTACAAATGAGCTTCTCATAATCGATCAACTAAACAATGACCCTCCATGCTCTTTAAATAGAGATCATGGACCAATCGGGTGTTAAGCCACGGATCAAGGTTAGGTTTGATCTAAGAGAAGTTGAGCCGTTGGATCACTCTATGTCGGAAACATATCGTGACCATCGGATTAAGTATTTACAAATGCATACTAATGCATACTAAAGAAACACACTATCCCTAATGGATATATTACACAAGTTGATCTTAACTAACTCCTAAGTGTCTAAATATCCTAACATCCCCCCTTAAGAACAACTTGGGATAGGATTGAAGGATTTACAAAAATGACACTATTAGGAGAAGGAAGGAGGCATTAGAGCCTATCCCCCCTTAATGACAAGTTCCTGAACTCCTAACATAGATCGAAGTTTAGAAAACTTCGCTTCTGTAAGAGACTTGGTGAAGATGTCTGCAACTTGATCATCTGTAGGGCAAAAGAGCACTTCAAGAATACGATCATGAACAAGATTTCTGATGAAGTGCATATGTAGCTCAATGTGTTTGCTGTGTTGATGTAGAACTGGATCTTTGGCAAGCTTGATGGCACTTTGATTTTCGCACCAAAGTGGAGTAGGCTGCTGCTGCTCGAATCCAAACTCTGAAAGGATCTGTCGAAGCCATAAAGCTTCCTGACTGGCATTGACGGCTGCTCGATATTCTGCCTCTGCTGAAGAAAGAGCAAGAGCTTGTTGTTTCTTACAAGCCCAAGTAATAGGTCCAGATCCCAAACTGAAAACATAACCTGCAGTAGACTTTCGATCATCAGGATCGCCGACCCAATCTGAATCAGTGAAACCAACCAACAAAGGTTTCCCCCCTGTACTGTAATGAATCCCGAACTGAACTGTACCTCGAATATATCGAAGTATTCTTTTAGCTGCTTTCCAGTGACTTTCATGAGGTGTCTGCATATAACGGGCAACTCGACCAACGGCAAAGGAAAGGTCAGGACGGGAATGAGTCAAGTATAAAAGACTACCAACAAGCTGAGGATACAAAGTGGCATCTACTTCAGGTGAAGTACAAGTGGCAGAAAGTTTGACTCCAGACTGGAAGGGAGAAGGGGCTGGTGTACAATCTTCCATGTGAAAGCGACGAAGAAGGTCACAAGCATACTTAGACTGAGAAAGAAATATTCCTTCTTTGGTTTGCAGAACTTGGAGACCAAGAAAATAATGCAAAGGTCCTAAGTCTGAGATTTCAAAGGTTTGTTTAAGACTGGATTTCACATGGGTTATAAGCTTAGGGTCACTACCAGTAAGAATAAGGTCATCAACATATAGAACAAGTATGATGAGATGGTTTCCTACTTTCTTGGTATAGACATTGGGGTCAGAATGGCATCTAGAAAAACCAGTGTCAAGGAGAAAGTTATCCATTTTGGCATACCAAGCTCTAGGAGCTTGCTTAAGGCCATATAAGGATTTCTTAAGGTGGCAGACAAGGCTAGAGTTATTCTGAACATAGCCAGGAGGTTGTTCCATGTAAATTTCCTCCTGTAAATCACCATGTAAGAAGGTAGACTTGACATCCATTTGATGGACTTCCCAGTTGTGTAAGGCTGCAAGGGACAGAACAAGGCGGATGGAGTTCATTTTGGCGACGGGAGCAAAGGTTTCATTGTAGTCAATCCCTTCAACTTGGGAAAAACCTTTGGCAACTAACCTTGCCTTAAGTCTTTAAACACTTCCATCTGATGCATACTTAGTTCTGTAGACCCATTTACATCTGACAAGTTTTTTTCCTTTTGGAAGAGGTACAAGATCCCAAGTATCGTTCGCCATTAAGGAACGATATTCTTCATCCATGGCTGCATCCCAATCTGGATTCCCTGAAGCTTCTGCAAAAGTTTCTGGATCATGATTCTCGGAAACTTGAGCCAAAAGAGAAGAGGCTCGCTGAAACTAAGAACGTGTTCGACGTTGATCTCTAGGATCACCGACAAGATCACCAGCTGCTTCACATGTTGAACAGACCCATCGAGGAAGCACTTGTGCTGGTGCAACTGGAGGAACATGAGCAGGCGGAGGTGGATTTTCATCCTCACTGTCATCATCAGAAACTGGAGTTGGAAACCTGTCAAGGAAGTTGGAAGAAGAAGAAGAAGGCACAAACTCCGAATCAGGCTCACAGGCCAAAGATGGCACACTCGCCGAGTTAGGCTCGCAGGCCAAAGATGGCACACTCGCCGAGTTAGGCTCGCAGGCCAAGATATTTTCATCAAATTTAACATCTCTTCTAATGATTATAGCATGAGAATGTGGTTGAAGAAGTCTATAACCTTTTATATCTTCAGAATATCCAACAAATATGCACTTTTCACTTTTAGGCTGCAATGCTTTCCGTTTTTCATCCGGAATGTGAGCCCATGCTTCACTACCAAACACACGAAAGTGACTTACATCAGGTTTAATTTTACTCCATGCTTCTTCCGGTGTTAAACCTTGTAATGCTTTTGTGGGGGTGCGATTAACTATGTAATTTGCACAATTTATGGCTTCAGCCCAAAATTGAAGACTTAGTCCCTCAGATTGGATCATACAATTAGCCATTTCTTTTAAAGTGCGGTTCTTTCGCTCAGCTACACCATTTTGTTGTGGTGTATATGGAACTGTGTGCTGTTGTTGGATGCCTTGTTCAGTGCAGAAAGTAGTGAACTGTTTGTTAACATATTCTCCTCCATTGTCAGATCTTAACTTAATAATTTGATGACCAGATTGTTTTTCAACAAGGGCCTTGTAGGCCAAGAACATGTTAAATACTTCGCTCTTAAGTTTTAGGAAATAAACCCAAGTGCATCTGGTGTAATCATCAATGAAAGTTAAGAAATATTTGAAACCAGAAAAGGAAGCAGATGGAAGAGGACCACACAAGTCACTATGCACAAGCTCCAAGGGAACCGAGGCGTGCCAAGAGGCACGTTTGTCAAAACTGTCCCGATGATGTTTTTCGAGTACACAACCGGAGCAAACACCATCCCTGCAAGATACCATCGGAAGACCTGTCACCATATTTTCTTTACATAGTTGTTGCAACAAGCGATAATTTAAGTGACCAAATCGCTCATGCCAAAGTTTGCTCAAGTTATCACTATGAGCAACAAAAACTGAAGGGAAAGGTGATGACCCAAAGTTGTTAAACTTATACAACCTGGTAATATCATCAACAATTTCGGTAGCTAGGACCTGTTGAGGATCTTTAAAATCCTTGATTACAACTTGGTGAGGTGTAAAGGTCACAGTTTTACCTTCACCAGAATGAGTGATCTGATAGACTGATAACAAATTGCAGGAAATTCTTGGAACACATAGTACATCACTAAAATGACCATTATCTACTAGAACTGTTCCAGCTCCTACAACACTTAGAGATCTATCATCACCAACAAATATTTGTTTGGTGTTACATTCATGCATAGTAGAAAAGATGGCTTGATCCTTAGCCATATGATAAGATGCTCCAGAATCAATGAGCCATTCATTTGAAGTAGAAGAAGAAGATGCATTATAAGAATAACCAGAAGCACAAAGTGCATGTCCATGAGAGGTAGATTCTGAAGGCGAATCTAGGCTGATGTGGTGCTTCTTCATTGCTGCTTCCAAGGCTGCCATCTTCTTGAAACACTTAGATTCATCATGATTATCTTTCCCACAATAGTTGCAATGACGCTCAGTCTTCTTGCCTTTTGGCTTGGATCCTTTGTCATTTTTTAAAGAAGGAGCTGACTGAGAGGGTTTTGGACCCTTGTTTGACTTATTATTGCAAAAATTTTGTTTCTTGGGAGGCTTGGACTTTTCTTTCTGTTGGGACAATAAGGCTTTCCCAGATGTATCTGCATTGTTGATTATTCCAAGATGAATGAGTTTATCTTGTTCCCTAATCAAGGAATCACAAAAGGATTCAAGACTAGGCTCTTGATAGCTAGCTGCATTCAATGATGCTTTCATGGAGTAAAATGTAGATACAAAAACAGAATATGCAGGTCCAAATTTGGAAAGAATATGATAAATGCATTGTTTGTCTTCCCTCTCAATCTTACATTCTGCACATAAGAGTTTAAGAGTTTTGTACTTAGATAAATAATCTTGAATGCATGAAAAGTCACTTGGATTTAAAGAAATCAACTCATTTTTGAGTTGGTGGCCTCGAATTTCATTGTGTTTACCAAACACAGTTTCCAACTTGTCCCAAGCAGTATTAGGTTCATCAATTCTAGATATGTGGAATCGCAAATCAGTAGAGATTGACATCCCAATCAATCCACGAGCTTCATCACATCTATTTGTCCATTTTATTTTCTTATAATCATCATTGGGTTCTTTTTCTTTCCCTGTTGTAATTCTGAAAAGTCCCCTACTTCGTAGAACATCCTCCATACGAGATTTCCATGAGAAATAGTTGGAACTGTTAAGTAGAATATCACAAGAAGTGGCCATATTTGTAAATTAATGACTGTAAAAATAGAAACCAATAGTCTGGATGTGAAGATCTCAAAAAAATAGGTGGTTTAAAAAAAAACGGCACTGAAAATGGACTCTGTATGATGAAGTTATGCTTGAACAAAGAAACTGTTGAAGATGTCTCCAATAGTGACGTGGCCGCTAGAGAATGTCCAGCAAAAAAAGAACCCCCCTCTTCCCAAGATAAACCTTTTGACAATCACTTTACAAGAAAGTTGCTTTAAGTGAACCACTTTTGTAAAATAAGTGATTTCACTTTTACAATGATATTACTTTTAAATAGTGCAAAAACTTAAGTGACTCGTATTTTTATTTTTTATTATTTAAGTGAGATGCACTTTTACAATAAAGTAACTTGAAAATAGAAATTGCATGCACTTTTCTTTTTAAAAGTAACTTCCTAAGACTTGAACTCAAGACCTATTAAGGAATAAAGCAACTTTGAACCAATTGAGCTAGATTAAAAGGTATGTAAAATATGGGAATGAGGAAGGGGGTTTTTTTTTTTTTTTTTTTTTATAGTCTTCTTGCTCGGTTTGCGTGCTTGCCCTTTTTCCTGCAAAACAGAGCACAAATCGAAACAAAAAAAACTTTTCCACACTTGTGGAGTTAGATCTTGTTAGCTTGCCCAGAAAGTCTACGTTTTCTCTCTGTTTCTGATTTGCCGAGATCGCGCAAAGTGCACGGCAAAGAGCATACGCAGCCAAAAAAACCCTTTCCCTTTCTGTTTCTGATTTGCCGAGATCGCTCAAGGTGCACGGAAAAGAGCATACACAGACGGGAAAGCAACAATCCGAACTAAAAAAAAATCTAACAGTAAAAAAAATGAAATATGATATTTTTTCTTTTCAAAAAACGAAATAAAAAAAATGCGTCACTGTAACATTATACCTTCAGATCTGATGAAATACGCGTTTCTGGAGCAACCAGGAACCGTTTTCGATCAAACGAAAACTATTTCCCAATGGAAACGACGCTTCGGACACAATGGAACACCTCCCATAGCCCATAAATGTACAGAAATACTAGAACTAGAAACCCTTTCGAGTTTCAGCAACAACAGTTCAAGATCTAGATCATAACCAGAAGCGGCACTTCATAAAAGCTCTGATACCATGTTCGGGTACACAGGGTACTACCAAAGGACCGAACACCAAGAGCAACCACTTCACATAAACAGATCACAGATCAACACACCGATGTTTTGACATGGTTTAAACCCTCTTGAGGGAAACACTCCACGGCCCCGGCCAAATAGCTTCTACGGGACAATTTATTATGCAAAGAAAGAAAGTTACAAATGAGCTTCTTATAATTGATCAACTAAACAATGACCCTCCATACTCTTTAAATAGAGATCATGGACCAATCATGTGTTAAGCCACGGATCAAGGTTAGGTTTGATCTAAGAGAAGTTGATCCGTCGGATCACTCTATGTCGGAAACATATCGTGACCGTCGGATTAAGTATTTACAAATGCATACTAATGCATACTAAAGAAACACACTATCCCTAACGGATATATTACACAAGTTGATCTTAACTAACTCCTAAGTGTCTAAATATCCTAACAACTCCTTCCTTACATTTCTAAGGAAGTACCTACTTCTGGAGTGTCTACAGAGGAAGAATCCATTTCACGGACCCAGCAGCTAGACCTTGTCTATGCACAGTCTGGGCTACTTTATGAGATTATACTAGATGCACCGCAATCAAACACTAATCTTGGCAGACCTAAACCTGGACCACATGCTGAAGGCATAGTGGGTTCAGTAGATTTTGTAGCTTTCGAAGCATTGACCAAGCAGGGTCATGCCTTATCCATCAAATAATCGACTACAGAAGTAACCTCCATCACAACCTCTCCTTCTACTTCTGAATCTGTGAACCAGGTTCAGAACAATCAAAAGGGCCCTCGACAGCCCAACAACAAAAAGAAGGACAAGAAAGGAGAGGGGAACCAGCAAAAGCCCAAGAACAAAGAGAATATCGAGGAGGGTAACAAAGAGAAGAAGAAGGTTAAGTTCGCTTGTAAGCTTTGCAAGAAGGATCACCTCACTCACCTATGCCCTCTACTCAAAGAATCCCAGAAGCTGCTTCAAGAAAAGAAACCTGCCATACTTACAGATCCATTTCCTAAAGGGAAGGGTTCAACTTCTGGCACCTCCAAAGCTGGGGGCACCACTCAGGCTTTAGTTGATCAAACTTTCATTAATATGGTTAGCGCGGATGCACTTTTGAAAACGCGAGCAAGAAATTATACCCCGGATGTGCAGAACAAGGACAAAGAGATTCCTGAATATTCCATTCCTCTCAACATGCCAGTGGATCCGCTGCCCAATATCCCAAAATGTGTCTTGAAATGGGCCTCTCACAATCCCAACACTTGGGTTGCTTCCAATTACAATGTTGTTGAAGATCTAGCCCATACCCCTTGTGCTATGTCCACCTTAGAAGTTTTGCAAAGTTTTCCGTTACAACGAAACACACTTCTGGCAGCGATTGGAAGTATGGAATCATCTAACATGACTGCGCATTTTGATATGTCTAATATCAAATATCAGTTGCCATACCATGTTGCCCTATAGATTGAAGTGGTCCATGGTCCTATGACCATTAGACGGGCTATCTTTGATGAGGGCACGTCGACGTGCGTGATGTCCATTTCTTGTTGGAAAGCTTTAGGCTCTCCCGAGCTAGCCCCCTCTAACACACTGCTTACTGCCTTTGATGGTAGGACTTTCCATCCACATGGATTTCTACCGTCGTTTGAAATTGCACTTGCTGGTAAGACAGTTGCTATAGAGATTGAAGTTCTTGACGCTCTGCTTGATTACAGTGTGTTATTAGGAAGGAGATGGACATATGCCATGCGAGCCATCGCATCTACAATTTTCCAAGTGGCTATGTTCCCTCACGAAGGAAATATCATCACGGTCGGTTAACTTTTGTTCTCTCGGAAAAACAACAAGACTTAATCGGATACCACTATTCCTTTAGTTGATCAAACTGCCCCATTAAGCAAGAGTTTAGGAGCATGGCTTTACGGGTCGTTAATAGGAACTTTCGACCTACCCTCCCCTGTTCTTTTTATGCGTTCTGATGTAGGTAATTCGACTGAAACTTTCATGGTTGGTCTTAGGACTGATCCGTGGATCCTTCCTACTGTATCAGAACCTTCAGTGCCTTTAACCATTGCAGAGATAGCCTACATGGAAGCACAACATGCTGCAATGGAACATATCGTGACTCTGCTAGTCTCTGCTGAGTCGGATATGGACTATGCTCCTGCATGGTCACTGAATTCTACCCACTCTTTCGACTCTTTAGATACGGTCTTACCGTCTGATGAAGCCATTTTGGAAGCCATGATGGGCCTGGACCAGCCATGGGAACATATGCATCACAGGTCTTACCTGCTTCCAATCCTAGACAGGATAGAGAGAGGATAATTCTCTTTGAGACCCGGTGGATTTGTTGATTTCTCATCTTTTCCTTCTACTTCAAGAGCCGCTTATGCTGAAGGGAATATGGCTAATATATCAAAGACAATCCCGATTAATATTTCCACCAAACCCAGGATCATGGAAAACATTTTTATTGGTGCATACTATTCTCCAGAAGAGATAGCTCTATATACCAAGCTTTTTAAAGAATTCTGCGACATTTTTTCTTGGTCTTATGAGGAGATGCCAGGTATCGATCCAGCCATCGTGGAGCATGTTATCACTACATACCCTAATGCAAAACTTGTGAGACATAAGCTCCGTCCTGTGAATCCTCGAAAAGCGGCTGCCATTAAGGCGGAGGTTGAAAAATTGCTTAGAGTTGGATTTATCTACCCGATTGACATGACGGAATGGGTTTCAAACCCCGTTCCAGTTGATAAAAAGCAAGGTACCATTTGAGTTTGTACTGACTTCTAGGATTTGAATAAAGCTTTCCCGAAAGATAACTATCCCACACCATTTATTGACCAGATCATAGATGCATGTGCGGGACACGAGATGTTTTCTTTCATGGATGGATTTTCGGGATATAATCAAATCCAAATCAAACCCGAAGATGAACACAAAATAGCTTTCATCTTCCCATGGGGAACCTTTGCGTATCGGAAGATGCCATTTGGTTTAAAGAATGCTGGAGCTACGTTCGAGGGAGCTATGAATTTTGCTTTTCATGATATCAAACACATAGTTGAACCTTACTTGGATGAACTCCTGACGCGATCTCGAAAGAGACGGGAGCATCCAGCTCATTTGAGACTTGTGTTTGAAAGATGCAGACAATATAAGATTCGTTTGAATCCTAATAAGTGCGTATTCTGCATCGAATCGGGACATTTACTGGGTTTTATTGTATCCAGTCGTGGTATAAGGGTCGACCCATTAAAAGTTGAGGCGATTGTAAATCTACCTCCTCCTCGCACCTTGCGACAACTCCAAAGTCTGCAAGGCACGTCTAACTTCTTGCGATGCTTTATCATAAACTATGCTAAGATCACGAAAGGTTTTATGAGATTGCTTAAACAAGATACCTACTTCTTGTGGGATGAGGCTGCTCAAGCATCATTTGAGGCCTTGAAAAAGGAACTACTTTCAGCCCCCTTGTTGAGCCCGCCAGACTATGCAAAATATTTTCTTTTATATTTGGCAGCATCTCTTAATACAATTGGCATAGTACTAGTTCAGGAGGATGACACACTCTAAGAGCATGTTGTTTACTATCTTTCTCACGCATTGATAGCCCCTGAGGTTAAATATTCGCATGTTGAGAAGTTAGCACTTGCTGCGGTCTATGCAGTACAGAGGCTTCGTCATTACATACTTTTACGAACAACTACTGTGATAGTGGAAGTCAATCCTTTTCAGTATGTTCTCACTTGACGCATCATCGGTGGGAAGTACAACAAATGGATTGTAATCTTACAAGAGTTCGATTTGGTCTTTCAATTGGCCAAGTCGAAGAAATCACTAGTGTTCGCTGAGTTAATCTCAGAGTTTCCAAGTGACTTAGAGCATATCGAGGAAGGATCATCATTCCTAGATGAACATATCTTCCTTATTGCCTCCTCTAACCCATGGTACGGGGATATCTTAGTATATCTCCAGACTTTGAGGTGTCCTACCACTTTTTCTAGAGAAGAACGACGCAAACTGAAAAGTCATGCAAAAAACTATCTCATCATCTCTGATACTTTGTATAGACATGGGATAGATTCGATCTTATGACGTTGTTTAACTTTGGAAGAAGCAGAATCAGTATTGAATGATTCCCACAGTGGAGCTTGTGGGGATCATTTTTCTGGGTTGGCAACAACCCAGAAAATATTGCATCCCAGGTATTTTTGGCCCACAATCTTTAAAGATTCTGTGGAAGTTGTGAAATGCTGTCGTCCGTGTCAGTTTTTCACCAGGAAAATAAGACCACACCCAACTCCTCTTCATCTTATGATTACAGCAGGTCCCTTCACAAAATGGGGGGTTGATTATATGACTTGCAATCCAGTTTCGGCTGGAGGACATCATTATATCATCGTTGTCGTTGACTACTTCACCAAGTGGGCCGAGGCAATGCCTACTGTCAAGGCAGATGGAGAAACTGCAGCTTATTTCGTATTTAATCAGATTATTGCAAGGTTCGGCATACCCAAAGATATTGTGACTAATCACGGCTGTCATTTTCAGAATAGCATGATGACTGATCTATACACAATGTTAGGTTTTTGGCAAGAACATTCGTCTTCATATTATCCACAGGCGAATGGACAAGTCGAGGAAATTAACAAAACTTTAAAGGTAATACTGCAAAGAACTGTCAATACCAGCCGAAATAACTGGCACATCATGCTATAGCCTTCTCTTTGGGCCTACCGAGTGAATGTAAAGACTGCTATCGGGTTCTCTCCCTTTCAGCTTGTGCATGGGATAGAAGCAGTCGTTCCGATTGAATGCAAGATTCCTTCGTTAAAACTGGCTGTTCAATTACTACCATATACTTCAGCACTGGAAGAATGTTTGTTGCATTTAGAGCATCTAGATGAGCAACGCCAAGATGTGCTCACAGCAAACGAAGTTCACAAAAAATGAGTCAAAGGACAATATGACAAGTCTGTCAAACCTAGGGTGTTCCTTGAAGGAGATCTTGTTCTACTGTGGGATCAGGACAAGGAACCTCTAGGACCTGGCAAGTTCAATTCCATGTGGCTCGGGCCTTACATAATTTCTAAAGTACTGAAGAAGGGTGCTTACGAGCTAGTAGACTACGAGGGTAATAAGCTGCCTGAGCCTAGAAATCGGCTCTACCTGAAGAAGTACTACGCCTAGGCAGTTGTGCTTTTTCTTGTAACATAGCTATATATTTTCTAGATCTAGTTTTTGCTTGTGTTTGCTTAGTTAACCTTATGTGTGTCTTCATTTCATGTATCAGATGTCGTCTGGACATTTCTTAGGATTTGCTGATGGCGCCAGTCGCCACACCCGACAGTTGGCTTCAACAGCTTGGGTCATTTACTCACCAGCTGGCCAATTGGTCTCATCGGAGAGGGTTTGTTTGGGTCCCACTATGAAGAATGTAGCTGAGTATAGTGCAGTTATAGAACTTCTCTGAGATGCCCTTATTCACAGCATTTCAAATTTGGAGGTAAGACTTGATTCGCAACTAGTTGTATTTCAGTTAACGGGTGTTTACCAGATTAGAGATCCTGTTTTGCTATGACAGTTTTTGCAAGTTAGATTATTGGAAAGACAGTTTGATTCTATTATATCTCAACACATTCCAAGAATTTTAAATGCATTAGCTGACTCACTTGCAAATTATGTCTTAGATTGGCATTTGTATCATACACTTCCATAAACAACATTTCACACATAAAGTTCAAACACATACACATGTAAATAACCAATACTATATATATATCCGATATCGTATAAAAAATATGAGTTTTGGATCACAAGTCTATCACAAGTCATGTCATAAAGTACAAAACTGGGCACAGTGGCCTCAAAAATATACATAAAGTATCCATCTCTTATGGAGAAGGAGGGGCCTCATCATCATCTACTGCATCCCGATAACATATGACTAGCCTAGCTATCTTTCGTAGCACCCTAAGCCATGCTGGGGGCACCCCAACTACATCTTCTTGCATATCAATAGGTATCTGATCCATGCGTCATGCAGGAACATCATGATTCAACCGACTCACTTTCCTCTCTATGGTCCCTAACATAGCATCTACTGCAACAACATCAGCTGGCCTCACGAAGATGGTAGGATGTCCCTCGGGACGAACAGGCCCAATATTTGCATATAACACTTGTTTAGTACTTCAAAATTCATTCATAAAAATCAAATAGTTGAAAGCTTGAAAATATTAAATAATTCTCAAAATAAAAACATACCAATAGCTCCCTAGGCTCCATCTGTAGGAAGCACTAGCTCTGGATCATGGCGGAAGTCCAATCCAGCATTCGGAAACTGCTTGAATGCCGGCACCTGTGTCTCCCACCACCCCCAGAAATCATCAGTATGATAACAGAAGTGGCTTTCGCCACCACCCTGGTGGAGAAAGATGTCACCCCACTGACTCAGTCTAGGCTCACAGGGATTGAATGGAGGTAGAGGCATCCCCAAGCTAAGAGCAGGTACCCTCTCAAACAAGAAGGTACATAGAATGCTGCCGTATCCAAAGTTCTTCATACTTCTGGATTTACAACCCGTAAGTTGAAGCTTCATATTTGCCAATAAACCAGTGCACCAATCATACACATGTCCCTGCAAGCATCTAACACCAATATGCATGGAATGCCTTGAAGCAAGGTGTTGTGTGGCACTCCCTGCCATCCAGTTTATCATACTCACAATAACCTTTAGAGGGAGGCTTTCAATAGTAGAAACAAGGATTTGACTCCTTGATTTCTCAGCTCCAGACACACAGTATGCATTTAAATATTCTTGCACCGATGTTGCACCCACATTACGAGAAGATCCCTTCAGGTTTACTGCATCTCCCCTCCTGGAGAGTCCAGTAATAAAGTAGATATCATCGACAGTAAGGTCCAAGGATTGTCCTCGGATAACAAAGGCATTAGTATCTACATCCCAGTATTGAACAAGTCTTCGAAGCAATCTATTGAGTGCCCTCATGTTCACAGTTCGGTAAAAATTTAGCAAACCACATCTTCGGAGGGCATGGAGAGTGGCCGAGTTTTGCATTGCCACCCTATCCATATCCTCATGTTCTCTCTCCCTCCAAACAAGAACCATCCTGCCACAAAAATGTCAAATTTTAGCATCTCAACACTTTTTTTCATTATTTTCAGGGGTGGGCACTACTGTATATACCACACAGTCACGCATGGGCACTACTTTGTGTAGGCAGAGTAGCGCACACCTCCTGGTATGCCCTACTATGCCTACTGTAGAGTAGCGCACACGCTCTTCACGTTGTGAACATAGCCTTAAAAGTGATTTTTTGCTCAAAAATTGACAAATGAACAATTGAAATGCAAGTTGGGATGATTTAAACTTACTTGGTGGAGGCTGAATGATGATTGGTCGCTTGATTTGATATCCACGGAGGATTGAAATTCAAGGTTTGCTCCCAAATTGTTTGCCCTACAAAACCAAAATGAAATTTCAGTTCTAATTGTGAAATTACATATATGAATTTAATTTTAATTTTTACCCAATTTGGTGAAATGTCTATAGTTTTAAATTCTACCAAAATTGGTCTATTTAATCAATTAATAGTCACACATGGTATTATGCTAATTTCACCCAATGGTTCTCATTTTTTCACTAAAATTTTGTAAGATCAATCCTTTAAAGACTAAATTTCTTGACGGTAGGCCTTTTTAACTAGCTCATGGTTAGAATTACTTATCATTTAATATTTTTTGTCGTGATCACTAATAATTTTTGTTGAAGACGTAGTTTTGGCAAATTATGAGTCGTGATCCCAGAAGCTATCTTTCAAGTCATTTTAAGCCCTTGTTTGGACTATTTAAACCTAAACAAGATTGCCGAGCAAACTTATCCTCTTCAAGCTCGTTAAAGGAACTGAAGGCTCATCCACTCAGGTATAGAATTACCCCTTTTCCGAGCCTTGGTGGATAATTTACAGAAAAGGTATACTCTAGGTATACTTCTGTATGCGCTAGAAGAGTTCTTCTTCCATTGTTTTATACTTTTTCGGGCGAGGATACTAACTTTATGAAAAATGACCTTTCGGAGCCTTTCTTTAGGTTTTTTAGGCTCTCTAAACATGAAAACACCAAGCAAGCATTCACCTACTTGGGCTCGATGTGAAATCCACGAGAGGGTAAATAGAGGACTGTTTAAGTTTTTCAACTTTATAAATAAGAAAACACCGTCGAGCACAGACCAATCCGGGCTCGATATAAAATCCACGGATAGGTGTAAAGAGGATTGTTTAAGTTTTTCAGACTCTATAAATAGGAAAACACCGGCGAGCATCAACCTACTTGGGCTCGATATTAAAATCCACGAGTAGGTGTATGGAGTTATTATTTAAGTTTTTCAGACTCCTTAAAATTGAAAACACTGGCAAGCAAGAATAGATCTCGGCTCGATATTAAAATCCAGAGATCAGTAATATAGGGTAATCTTATATCTCTTCTTTGAACTCTGTAAACAATGAAGAAGGTCGTGAGTCTTCCTCCCATGGGCTCGTTAAAATTTTTACATGCTTGGATCTATTGAGTTTTTATTCCTTCTTAGACTCATTAAAACAACAAGAAAGGTATTCTTTTATCTAAAACGAATAAGGGATGAGAAGGATGTATCGTATCTTCAGTGGTAAAAGCAGTTCAGTCATTTCTATCCTTGAACACAGCACCTACTTGAGTCTATCATGTCGGTTGGGTTTTGTTTTTGACCTTAGGGTGAACTTGATCTCCGAGTTGTTTACTCCCACTATTGGTTATTCTTCCAATCATATGGAGGGTCTGCTAATGTCTCCTACATTACATATTTATATCATTTTCCCCATTATGTTGAAAACTACCTAAGTCACTTGTGTCGTGCTCACTATTCAAGGATATACCCTCTGTCGGCCATTCTGCAGTTTACCTTGACCTCGTGTGTCGGCCATCCTAGTGTCAGTATTGTTACATATATTACTCCATATCAGCTCATACTAGTTGAGTGTCCCTCGTGTTGGATGATGGAGGATGCCTTAAAGCCTCCCTTCCAACAGACTTCTTCCTATCGACATCAACTCATTTTTCTCTGGGAATGAAGTTTAGAGTTTCGGTTAGTTATTTACTTGTTATTTTGTTTGCATTTTACAGCTCTGGTCTACCCCTTGGACCCCATATTTGTACATTTGGCCCTTTCCTTTGCTAAAAGATTCAAAATTTCAATTTTTACGGCTCGACCCACAACTTCCGCATCTGTTTTCCGCGTCGTGAATTGTGACTGTCACCTCAATAACCGTATCCTGCAGTGCATATCCCAGCCCAAGAGTTGTGCCATGCAATGCGCATCCCGACCTGCAAGTCGCGCCCTGCAACATGCATCCCAACCCGAAAGCCGCACCCTACAACGTGCATCCCGACCCAAAATTCATGCCTTGCAACGTGCTTTCCAGCCTAAAATACACTCCCTTCAGTGCGCTTTCCAGCCCAGAAGCTGCTCCCTATTTCCTGTTATTGTTGTCCTGTCCCAGCGCACCTTTTTTGTAGTTTGTCGCACCGTGCAACCATTTTTTCCAATTTTTCTGCCCTAACAACCACCTGTTCCCTTGCATCCATTTTTGCTAGCTATACTTTTATGCTATTTACTTGATGTAGCATTTAAAATATTTTATTTAGCATTTACATTTTAGCAGGTCCATTTATTTTACATAGCAGTCAATACTTTTTTCAAAATTTTAATGATTCATTTTCCCGCTTGGAAATCTTGGGTACACACCACTTGTGCACACACTCGGTCCCCATAATCAAAGTGAGCCTTAAAATATACTTAACTCAATCAAATTTAACCCCACTTGGGGAGCACAAAAAGAACTTTGTAGTTAGGTAGGAAAGTGGGGATAGGCATCCAAATAACACCCCATTTGTCACTTACACTTGAGACATAGTTGTTGTACATTAGGTATCCAAAATACCCTATTATTATTGGTACAGTTAACACCGATTTGTCGAAGTGACTCTCCCTTAGGAGGGAAAGTATCAAGACTAGTTCTGGAAGTCTGAGTGGAATACTGCTCTCCATTCTGTACTGAAGGACACCAACTCGTTGTTGTCACCATGCATGTTGGCGCCCATACCGGGTGTACGACGGCCAAATAAATGAAGCTGCGGGACATCTTTCCGGAGGTGCCATGAACATGGTAGATTAGTTTCCATTCTTCTAGGTCTCTTTTACCCGGAGTCCCTCTCGGTAGAGAGATATCATTATCCATTTGGTTCTCCATTTCATATTGCTTGACTGGAGATTTCATCACCCTGGACGGGATACGATTTGTGTGAGCTTTCATATCTTGTAGATAGGTGTTTGCATGCTCCTATACCCCCATTGGATTAGTGAGTCTACCTTTTTATTTTTTATCACAGCTGCTTGTTGGTATTCTTAGCATTTTTATTTCCACTTTGCTTGTTGTTGAACATTATTGCAACACACGTTTTGAGCTTGTTGTTGGCCTGAATGCCGCATTTTTTAAGAGATCTCCTTTTGCACACATGGATGCACTAGGATTTTTGAGTGTTTTATCTCCCACAACCATTTATCACTTTTTACACCTGTCACCATTTGTAACATCCCCGGACCTCTCTTGTGGCCTTCAGTTGGCTACCAACGATCCTTCGTTACTTTTTTTTTCTTCTTTACTTCCAAAAATACACATAGCCAAAATGGTCGTCAATCCACAATACGTAATCCACATTACGGGATTCGGGAATGAGGAATTGCAATTTACCATTCCCAATGGCCTTCCACAATCTGCAATCCACATTCCACAATCCACAATCTGCATTGTGAATGCGGGAATGCAGGAATCCAACTTCTCTGCCAAATGCCCTTCCACAATCCGCAATCTGCATTGCGGATACGGGAATACGGGAATCCAACTTCTCCACCAAACAACCTTCTGCAATCCGCAATCCACATTGGGGATGCGAGAATGTGGAAATCCAACTTCTCTGCCAAATGACCTTCCACAATCCACAATCCGCATTGCAGATGCAGAAATGCAGAAATCCAACTTCTCATCCAAACGAACTTCCGCAATCGATAATCTCCATTGCGGATGCGGGAATGGTCATGCTCAAGACTCCTACTACAGCAAATTTCCAAGGAAACTTCCAAGGGCCATAACATCCTCATCCTGGGTCCAAATGAGGCAAGGTTGACACCATTGGAAATATCTTAGAGAGCTTTATCCAATGGTACAATCCCCTTCCCTATTAAGGTATCTAAACTACTCCTTTTCTTCTATGAATTTTTGTCTAAAATCCTTCTAAGGTACCTTCCAACCTTTAATAGGTCTCTACCTGTCTTCTGCCATAAACCATCTTTCCTATGACCCACAGAGCAGTCTACGAATACCACAGGCCACATAACCATCCCATGCGTAAAGTGAGTTTAAGCAGTCCCTTTACAAGGGTAAGGATCTCCTAACAAAATACATATAATAAATGAAGTGAAGGTCAACCATACATCTGACACATGTGAAATTAGCAATGCATTAAACTCAAGCCACTGAATGAAGCATTCAATCAACACTCAACCTTCCACATAGGCTTACACATGGTATACCTATTTATCACATTCATATAACATTCATTCAACAACTTAAGTAAAACAACATAATAATAACGCATGAAATAAGATCATTCATTCCACAAAACACTTATCTTTGTATCTTGAAGTTGCCCCACAATTGGATAAGTGAGAGCAACGTTCCAGCCAACCTCAGGTCTCTGTCCAACCTATATTATTTCACCTAAGAGACCACCCCTGAGTTGGGCTATGTATCCACTAAGGAGGGATACATAGACTCTCTAACCATGAAGATCCACTTTAATGTTAAGCCAACCTATAGCTGGGTTTATCAAGCATACAGGGCAACATGGAGGATATTGCTAAGCCAGTGATCTCAACGATAGAGCTACAGACATCTCATTCACTTAGCAGATAAGGAACCCAGATTATCCACCTCACCCAACACAAGGAAGGCCCTCTTCTCTGCTACACAATCCCTCAAGGCTCATTCCCTTCCATTTCTATTCAAGGTAGGCATAAGAAGGTCCAACTACTAGTTCTATGAGATCTGAAGTCTTCACTGGGTTTATCAAGCATTCCAACCCTAAACCCTATTTTCTATCTCTTCTAAACAAGCTAGTTCATTCCAGGGTTGTGGACTAATCTCTATCTCACATCTCGACTCCCTACTCACGGAATTCCAGGCTTCACATAGCTTCCTCAAGCTATTCATGCCCTGTAATCTCCTTCAGCTCGTCTTCAGGGTTCTACTCAAATGTAATGCATACGCGCAACATTCCTATGGAATTCAACTTCACTACTTTGGCTCACATAGGATATGTTGTCTTCTTCCTCTATCTCATTGTTGGATCTACATTTCAGGATCCGCAGAAGTTTGGATCATGAGCACCTTGCAAGAACCAAGTTACTCCCCCTTCTTTGGCGGGTCTCTACTACTTGTGCCAATCCTCCGCACACAGTAGCTCCCAGCGAACAATGAATGAACTGACTAACCCCCTTCTCTGATCTCAACATCGTTTTTATCTTTGGTAAATATCCTCCACTGGCTTTCCTTCTCCACATTCTATAACCGAATCCGTACCCGTAAAGGGAATCAAATTGGTTACTCCTACCCAAGTTGCAACTTGGATCACCATCCCACGACCCCCTCACCTCTCCCTAGTGGATACCTTCACCCACTTCTCATTAGGTGCCTCACTTATCCAATTTTGGGTATTTCATTCAAATATTAAACATTTACATCAATTACAAAATTTCATGGCTTAATAGAACATGCATAGTTTCACTGTCAAATACTTTCCTATGAAAGCAAACCTTAAGCATCCACTCGTGGGGCCTTGGCCTTGAGCTCCACACTAGGATCAACACACATTGAAAAACACAATATTTACATTGAGGCCAACAAATACCAAGGCAAGGTAGGGGTATTGCAACTCCCTCCTCCTTAGAAAAACATCATCCTTGGTGTTCTCAAAACTGAACAAGAATGGGAATGCCTCTCTCATGGAATCCTCCAGCTCCTAAGTCTCCTCCTCTGGACTAAGGTGCTTCCATTGCACCTTTACATGTCCGATGGATCGCCTCTAAAGTAATGTAACCTTCCTGTCGAGGATGCATATAGGCTCCACTTGGAATTCTCCCTCTGGTTCCACCTGTATCACATGCGAATCAATGATGTGATTAGGATCATGTAAATATTTCTTAAGAAAAGAGACATGGAAAACATTATGAGCTTTCATGTTAGCAGGTAATGCAATCCTATATGTAACTGGTCCTATTCTATCGAGGACTTCAAATGGTCCACAATATCTGGGTACCAATTGGCATAAATTCCCAACTTCATGGAGCTCTTCCTTGGTCTCGCTCTGAAGTAAACATGATCCCCAATATGGAATTCTTTGTGTACTCTCTTCAAATCTGCATAGCTTTTCTTCCTGTCCTGAGATGCGTTCAAATTTTTCTTGATCTTAACAACTTCTTCTTCGATCTCTTCAATCATTTCTAGTCCAAGCACTACCCTGTTCATTGGGCTATCCCAATTCACCTAAGGTCTGCATCCTCTTCCATACAAAACTTCAAAAGGTCTCATCTTTGACAATGCCTGGTGTTGGATCTAGATGTGTTCTTTCGGCTTTTAATAGATAGACCCAGGTTCTGTGTAGTTTAGGGAACCAAAAAAAACCCCTTTTCACCAGCCCTTTTGGCAACAGTCTGTGAGCAGACTGAGGTCTCACCCGAGGCGAAGTTATGGGGGGGTTGTAGAATTAGTTTTCCACAACTGAGTGATGCACGCTTTTAATAGAATTCTTGGCTGTTGATCACCTTCTTGAGGTTTCCAGTGTAGACCCAGGTACTTTGCAGTTCAAGGAACCAAAAAATCCCCAATTCATCAGCCCTTTTGGCAACAGGCTGCATGCAGCCTAGGGTCTCACCCAAGGTGAAGCTGAGGGGGTGGTTGCGGAATCAAGTTTCAACAACGGGGTGATGCGATGGGGGAAAAGGATGATAAGCAGTGCAATGCCTTGCGGGATGCTGCATACAATAACTGTGCGAACCTTTTGTTCCGCGTCGAGTACTTCAGCGCGCAATTGTGCTTGCACAATTGCACCTCTAAATGACAGTGATATAGGATACCTTTGTGTTTCGACAGTAAGCTATCAACAGCTTGCCTCGCAGCAACCTTCGATGACTCAGCGCATCAACAAGACTATGCATCCTTACCAGGATTTTTAATTCTAACCACTCTACTTAGCATTCTTTATCTCTTTATTCCGTTGAAGTTCTTATCATTAAATTGCAGATGACTGACTAGACTTAAAATTACGACGCGCTCCAACGCTGCGCTTAAACTCAATGTTCACTATATAACAAATTGATAGATTCATACATGTTGAATACTTAACATCCCTCTGTGCATGTATTACTTAACATATTACTCCCATTCTCTGCAGCAAATACATATAAAGGCAATCACATAATAGAAGTTTCCAGCATTAAACATTCATATCAAGCAATTGAACAATCATAAACACACATTGGTCACATAACACAGAATTTAACGTGGTTCACCCCTCGGAAGGAGGCTACGTCCACAAGAATGGTTGTTAATATTGCTCTTAATGGGAAGGGTACAACCGTTCTTAGTCTACACACTCAGTTGCAGACTCTCTTCTCTCTCTCAGATAGGTCTTTGCGCACTCAGCTGCAGAGCCTTTACAATGGCTTTTCTAAGCTTAAGATTTCACAATACCCCAATGCTTAATCAAAACTGAAGAGTAACCCTTCCCTTACAATATTGTCCCTTATTTATAGATCATGTCTGTTGATGTATATGTAACTTCGGAATGTATTTCACATATATGTATATTGTATTCCTATAGAGATGGTATTATTCCTCTATAAGGAAGTGTCGTCATTTATATTGTAAATGTCGTAACTTATTCTTGATGGGTTATTAGACCACCTTGTTGGGGTCGGCCCTATATAAGTCATGTGGGTCAAAGGGTTATTAGACCACCCTATTGGGGGTCGGCCCAGTCAGCATTATGTTATGTGGTTAAGTTCGAGCCTACATGAGTTAGGTAAAAAGGCAAGTCAAGTCAAGTATAAATAGAGTGCAGGAGGCACTCTATTTACTCACTCACTTCTCACACATGCACTTAAGGAGGAGTGGCGCACTTATGGAGGAGGAGGATCTACTGCTAGGTTGTGTCTATCTCTTATGGTTGGTTGTATCATTGCTCTATCTATCTCTGAGGAAGTTATTGGGGTTTTTCACCTTTATGGTTTTCCCCAAGTAAATCTTTGTGTCTCTTGTGTGCTTGCATTATTGTCTCCATGATTGATATGTTGTAGATATGCTGTACATGTTGTTCTCTCAGTTAAGATCCTTGAAGTAAATTCTGAAAATTTAACATGGTATCAGAGCTAGCCTGAAAGAAGGCATGATATGGCATGTATGACACTTGTTGCACTTACGATGCTAGGGCTTGATATAGAAAAAACCAGTCGTCGTAGAAATTTTTCTATAAATCCGTTTTGGTGAAGGTTTCAGATTTGAAATTGTTACAGGTCAACGATTAAATCTCCAGGTACCTTGTGTCCAAAGGACAACCTCTAATTCGTTGTACTTTGTGATTTATGATCTGTGCAATATAGGGTTTCTGCCTCTTCCAGATCTGAGTCAAAATCAGGTGACCTTGGGAAAAAGGTCATAACTTGGGCTAGGAAGCTCCAAATGAAATTTAGTCAAACGTTGTAGGTATTACACAGACTGAGCTATCTCAGAAAACGTTTTTAGAGGCCGAAGTTGAAACAGTGACACGTGGCACGTCGTACAAGTGCGCTCTTCTGTATTATCCCATAAACAGGTCATGTTGCGACATTTGGCATAAATCTCTCTCAGAGAGTCCAATTGAGGTCATACCTGTCAGGATGGAAAGGTAACAGGCAGAGCTATCACAAGAAAATTGTTTAGGGGCCGAAGTTGAAACAGTGACACATGGCACGCCGTACAAGTTCGCTCTCTTGTATTATCCCAAAATAGGTCACGTTGCGACATTTGGCATAACTCTCTCTCAGAGAATCCAATCAAGGTAAGACCTGTCAGGATGGAAAGATAATAGGTCAGGCTATCTTAGGAAATTTTTTCAGACCTTGTGGATTGAAACATTCGAAGTTACACCAGAAACAATCAGGTACATATTTCTGTCAAAACAGAATTATTTTTGAGTACCTTCATTTATGGCTTCCGGAATTTAGGGCTTTGGAGAAAGTTGGAATTTTTGTAATCGGAGACCATAGCTGAATGCTACTCATCAAAATAAAAATTTAGAGACCAAGATCAGAATTTTTGGTTGGGTAGAAGGCGGAACTTGATCAAACCCTAGTTCGGGACTTTGATCAGAAAAGTGGAAAATTAGGGCTTCTATAAAAATGGGAATTTTTGAAATATTTGACCATGGCTGGAAGCTCCTCAGAAAAATAGAAGCTTAGAGATTTGGATCAAACCTTTTGATTGGGAAGAAGAGTGGGATTCATCAAACCAGAGTTCAGGGTCACGTCCAGTGAATCCAGAAGTCTCAAAGGCAAAATTGAGGAGTGAAACTTTGCAATTTTCAAATTCTGAATATACCAGCTTGATCAGCTCATCAAGGCGCATATTTCTATCCTTTCGGAAGTTTGAAATTCAAAGTTTGAATTTTTGGGGTTTCTCTGACAAACCCATATCCAGCTCCAGGTCAAGTTCTTGCAAATCAAGTGGATTGGGTTAATCCTAGAAGAAGATGGATTGATTATCTGCATGAGTGAAGAAGTTCCTGTTTCAGAGGGAGATGAAGCTAAGGCCTTACATACGAAGATTACAAGCGATCTCGACAGGTATGACTCATCGAGGTATGTTTTGAGATTTGTTCATGGTTAAGTTTATGGGATGTTTGTCTTCATGTTATTACAGTTAGTACAATCTTGATTTTAGACTTGGCATATCACCTTAATAAAATTATGAATGCACGATAGAAAATATTCATTGATTAGGGTGTTGACACTTATGATTGTACTAATGCATTATGGTGTTGTATGAGTTTTATGTTACTAACATGAAAGGTACACCAAGAAAGACAAATCATGTTCTAGTTCAAGAACATATGATCATGATGACATGAGGACAAAGAGTCATCCATTGTCATGGATCTCATAGAAGATCCATTTACGAGGTATGTATAACTTGGTTTTATAATGGTTAACCTATGAGATATACAGGTTACTAGCACAAGTCATTGAAGAAGAACAAGAAGACATCATATGAGTATATTAGACATAACTAGCTAGCATGCTAATCCAGGTATGTTTTTCCTATATCAAGTTAGAATCTCACCTTGTGATAAGATCCTTTATATAAGTATACCTGGCATGATTGATTATGATTATTCATTGAAGTTAGTAATCATGGGTTTAGGCATATTATGCTTTTTACTTTGATTAATGATATGACTAACCAGAAAGTCCTATGGTCAAATAGGAATATAAGTAAAAGAATATGTCTCTTATATTGATTGATTTGACTAACCAGAGGAATCCTATGATCAAATGAGAACATGCATGAGTAAAAGAAATCTTCCCTGAAATCTTGAATACTAATATTTATTATCTGTGTTTGAAATGACCATGACTCTACATACTTGAGATTATTGTGTTTTATAAGCATGCAAGGATGAATGTAAGTTCAAGGACAGAAGCAAAGATCAAGAGGAAGCACACTCCAGTTGTCCCTGCAAGAAAGCAAAGGAGCACACTTAAGTAGGTTCTGCAAGGATACAGATATTCAGAGGGAGTTGAACATCTTTCTACATTCCATAACAGAAAGGTGTAGAAGAAGCTACTTCAACAGCTCCTACAAGGAAGCAAAGACTCAGAGGGAGTCCACCCAGTAACCAAACAAAGATAAGTATTTTTAATTATCATTTCTTGCATATGTGTTTGTTTAAATAATACTGTTCAATGATGTATATACTGATGTTCCTAGAATTAGGTTGTGTATTATGTACATTAGAATAATTGCATTGATGAACAGTATACTACTAATATGCATGGGTAAGTAGCTTATGGCACTGTACAACATTCCATCACTACTTATCTAGAATGAAACCTCTTTGCTGACATGTTGTGAGTTGTGCACACTCTTAACAATGTTCTGGTAGAGATTGGAAGGCATCTAGAAAGTTACGGGATATGGATAAATGTTGTATTGAAGCATTGGATAAGATAATTGCATGACTGTATGACATATTTATTTATGTGTAAGAATTTGTTCTGAAAACTATGAGATGTTTCTAATCATGCAATTTAACCTGTTTTGTAGGAAAGACCGTATATCTTCACCTACAAAAGGACTACAACATTTGTTCCAGCAACAAAGATATCTATTGAAAATATTGAAGTTCCCAGGATCTGGGATGAAGAAATGGAATGCCATGATCCATCGATCATGAAGAATGATGTTTGGGATGTAGTCCCAAGACCTGAAGGGAAGTTTGTTATGACTTCCATATGGATCTATCAAGATCAAGCATGCTGCAGATGGCAGCATAGAGAAATATGAAAGTGATGAAATAGAAGATACACTAGATGGATTTCAAGACATCTTTCTTGAATAGTTGTATGTGGATGAACTGTTTGTAACAAGAGATGATAGATTGATTGCCGACACGCAGCGGAAGCTTACTGCTGAGTTCGAGTTGAAGAAATTGGGGATGATGCACTATTTGTTTTGGCATGGAGGTGTGGCAGAGTGCAGATGGAGTCTTCCTTGGACAAGGGAATTATGTAATAGAGATCCTAAAGAGGTTCGGGATGATGGACTGCAAGGATATGGCCACACCTATGGCATCGAATCTGAAGCTTCTATGTGATGCTTCATCTGACCCGGTTGATGTCTCCATGTATCGTCAGATGATTGGGTCCTTGATGTACCTGACGATCATGAGACCAGACATTTGCTTTGCTGTGAACACATTGAGCCAGTTCTTGATGGATCCGAGGAGTGTTCACCTAGTTGCTGTAAAGCATGTTCTGAGGTACATTAAGGGTACAGTGGATTATGGGCTCAAGTATGAAGCGAATCAAAAGTTTAACCTGCAGGGTTATGTTGATTCAGATTGGGCTGGCAGTGCTGCAGATAGGAAGAGCACATCTGGGTGTTGCTTCAGTATGGGATGAGGTGTTATCTCTTGGTTTAGCAGGAAGCAGTTCTGCGTAGCACTAAGTACAACTGAGGCTGAGTATGTTGCAGCCTGTTCAGCTAGTTGTGAGGCAGTATGGCTACGAAAGATACTATCTGAGTTATTTTATCTCTCGTTGGATGCTACTGGTATCTTCTGTGATAACCAGAGTTGTGTGAAGCTGTCCGAGAACCCAGTGTTTCATGACAGGTCGAAACACATAGAGATCAAATATCACTATATCAGGGATATGGTGCAGAGAGGAGTTGTGAAGATCCTGTATGTTGCGACGAATGAGCAGATTGTAGATGTGCTGACGAAGCCACTAGCCAGGGTGAAGTTCGAGTACTTCAGAGAGAGGCTTAGTGTGCTTCAGATCGAGGACACTTCGAGGAAGAAGTGATGGACACATTTGCTGAATCCATTCCAAGCATGTTGGAAGGGGGATCTTTCACATCGCTGTGGATGTAAGCACTGGATGATGAGCATCAGGATGATGTTCTGGTTTCTGCTTGGATATGATCAGTTGGATCATTATATGTATGTATGTATGCATGATGTTGGATGCTGTATATGATCAGTTGGATCATTATATGTATGTATGTATGCATCATGTTGGATGTTGGATATGATCAGTTGGATCATTATATGTATGTATGCATCATGTTGGATGCTGGATATGATCGGATGGATCATGTGTATGCATTTTGTATGTACGCATCATGCTGGATGTTGATGGATACATTGTGCGGATCATGCATCTTAGTATGATCAGGCAGATCATGTATGTTGATGGATACATTGTGTGGATCATGTATCTTTGTATGATCAGGTAGATCATGTATGCTGATGGATACATTGTGTGGATCATGTATCTTAGTATGATCAGGAAGATCATGTATGTTGATGGATACATTGTGTGGATCATGTATCTTTGTATGATCAGGTAGATCATGTATGCTGATCGATACATTGTGTGGATCATGTATGTATCAGGTGGATACTTGGTGTGCATCAGATGGATGCATTGTATGATCAGGATGATCATGTGTACATCAGGATGATGTTTGATGAGTATCAGATGATACTTTGTGGCCGTGGATCAGGTTGTGCAGGTAAGCATGTAATTTGTGCCTTGGGAGATTTGCAGATGGTCTTTTGAGGTTTTTCCTATGGCATGTAATTCGGTGCCCTGGGACATCTGGAAAATGCTCTTGCGAGGTTTTGCTTGGGAGGACATGTAATTTGTGCCCTGGGAGATCTGCAGATAGTCTTTCGAGGTTTTGCCTATGGCATGTAATTCGGTGCGCTGGGATATCTGGCAAATTCTCTTGCGAGGTTTTGTCCTATGGCATGTAATTTGCTCTTAGGAGATCTAGACAGGATGAAAAAGGCCTCAGATGCTTCAGCCAGGTTTTGTGGTGGACCACATGTAATGTGCTCCTGGGAGATCCGATAGGTAGAGCTGTGTGCTCGTAACAGTCTGGGATGCTTCAGCCAGGTTTTGTGGTGAGATCACATGTAATGTGCTCCTGGGAGATCCGACAGGTAGAGCCATGTGCTCGTAATAGCCTGGGATGCTTCAGCCAGGTTTTGTGATGGGTCACATGTAATGTGCTCCTAGGAGATCCTACAGGTAGAGGTGTGTGCTTGTAATAGCCTGGGATGCTGCAGCCAGGTTTTGTGACGCACGTAATAAGTCTTGAGGATTTTACAGTATGGCCAGTGATGATGAAGACCTGCAGGTGGTGGGCCTACATCCAGTATGAAAAAGGATTGGCTCTGTAGAACTTCCTATGACGAGTAGATTCAGAGATTGATTGAGATAGCAGCAGCAGTGATGATGATGATGACTCGATGATGATTATCCAGTGACGATGATCCAGAGAAGATGACTTGTGCTAGAAGAACTGTGCTAAGAAATACCTTCCTAGTTAAGAGGGAGTGTTGATGTATATGTAACTTCGGAATGTATTTCACATATATGTATATTGTATTCCTATAGAGATGGTATTATTCCTCTATAAGGAAGTGTCGTCATTTATATTGTAAATGTCGTAACTTATTTTTGATGGGTTATTAGACCACCTTGTTGGGGTCGGCCCTGTATAAGTCATGTGGGTCAAAGGGTTATTAGACCACCCTATTGGGGGTCGGCCCAGTCAGCATTATGTTATGTGGTTAAGTTCGAGCCTACATGAGTTAGGTAAAAAGGCAAGTCAAGTCAAGTATAAATAGAGTGTGGGAGGCACTCTATTTACTCACTCACTTCTCACACATGCACTCAAGGAGGAGTGGCGCACTTATGGAGGAGGAGGATCTACTGCTAGGTTGTGTCTATCTCTTATGGTTGGTTGTATCATTTCTCTATCTATCTCTGAGGAAGTTATTGGGGTTTTTCACCTTTGTGGTTTTCCCAAGTAAATCTTTGTGTCTCTTGTGTGCTTGCATTATTGTCTCCATGATTGATATGCTGTACATGTTGTTCTCTCAGTTAAGATCCTTGATGTAAATTCTAAAAATTTAACAATGCCCATAGGTCATGTCTTTACAATCATTAGGCCGAAACCCTAAGGTTTCCAAAATTGGCGTGGTTGACTGCCACCCTAGCTGTCACCGTTGACAGCCTGCTTCGCCTGCTCTAGCTGGGCCACTCATGGTTCACACGCTCTTCTGACAACCGCATTCCTCAAAATGGTTACAACTACATCATGACCTATCCCTTTCCACTCCTTCACTTGCCTGTCGCCATCAATGTCATGGTCTAGTTTCTCAACTGCTTGCCACCACACGTTCGAATAGGTCGCTTTCATCTTCCCTCTACCTGTTCCTTACCCAAAATAGGTCATATCTTCATCTAACCTTTACCCATGTTCTGCCCCAAAAATAGCTCATGCACTACCATGCACATCGTCCTACAGCGCGATCGTGCCTTAGCTATTTCCATCGCGCAACATGCACAAAACCTCAAAATTGTTTGTTGCCTACCGCCGCACGCAATGCGCTTTCAACAAAACTGGTAGAAGTTCCTGCCGTAGCGTGCAATGCACAATTATCAAAATTACCTTTTCTTCCTACTGCTGCGCACTATGAGTGATTTTCTCTACTTGTATATTTTTCCAATCCACTTGGGCCCCACCCAACAGGCCCCTAACACTCACCTGTGGCTCATACCAAGCCACTTCCACTTGCGGAACTTGGTGCCGCATCTTCCATCGTCCCAAGATTTAATGTAAAGCTTTGTAGAGTTCCTTCTAACTCGGCAACTATGTCCTTGGATTTCCGATTGAACCCTTGAAGCATCTCCAGAGTAGCTTGCGAGACCTTCTCATGAGCCACTCGTTCCTGCATAGTTCCTTTTATCATCTGAAGTTCTACGAACTTCGCATCGAATTTCTTCATTAATTCGAGGCCTTCTTGATCAATAGGTTGTAGCCTGTCCAATGTGGCAGTCTCTTTTTCCCTTAGTGTTTCCAACTCTTTCTGCAGGTCCTTGACCTCATTAAACCTCTGCGCTTTCTCTCTGGCCGGTGCATTCTGCATCTGCATACTTGCAGCATCTACCTGCTGCTGCTTCTGTTCTACTTCTTCCCTTAGCTGCTGTAGCGTAGGATCCTCACTCAGCCCGGTTACTACTGTAGATATCCGCTCAAGTAATTCTTGACATTTCGTCACTTCCGACGAAATGCCATCCATGGTTGATTTGACGTCCTCAGCTAGAGCTGGGCACTGATATGGTGGAATGGCAGGGTACCTAGCCTCCAACTCTACGATTTTGCATTTATACGAGGTTTCTATTTCCATTTTCTCAGCAATAAGGGACTCTATCTGTCACGTCCCCTCCCATCCTACCAGCTAGGTGGAGAGGATCGTGACGTTAAACCGGGCATCTAGCCCCCATATCCATTCATTAAACAAGCATTCAAATTCAAATGAATAAAAATATATACATACACAGATGCATAACAGATGTGATATTAAACTGGGCGTCTAGCCCTATGAAACATTTAATCATAAGCATGAACATAATATAACAGAGATAGATGGAACTGTATGGTTTTAAGAAAATCACAGCGGAATATTAAGAATTTCACATCCATCATACATTTAAGATGTTCATCAAATAAGTAATTGCAATTTAACACAAGAGAATACTTATCTTATACAAAAGTAGTCCCATGCAACTGGCTATGCAACTGCAACGTTCCACCCAACCGTAGGCCAGCGTGCTCCTCAATCTCTCAGCACCACTGCCACCCCCGAGCTAGGCATGATCTCTACAAGGAACCAGGGAACAACAGACTCACACATAGCCAAGCATACACCAAGATGAGCCAAGCCAATCTGCAATTGGGTTTATCAGGCTGCTAGGAGATGGAAAGGAAGAGTTGCTAAGCTAGTGAGCTCCAGCACAGAGCCAGGGATAACCTTGCAAGATCTATCTAGCTTGGCACCCACAATACCTACACACCCAGCACAAGGAAGTATTCTTTTCTCTGCTATACAGTCCCTCAAGCCATACCTTCCCTATCTAGTGCTCTCAGGGTATGCATAGAAGAGTAACCAAAGCCCTCTTGATCTTCTTGAGAGGTTTCCTCCCCCACTAGGTTTATCAAGCCACTTCTATCCACAACCACTCCAAACTTCAATTCACAGGTTCAAACCAAAAACGAGGATGCACATAACAGTAGAACCCCACTTGCTGGGCATGAGAAAAACGTTTTCCACAGTGGGATGCATGAGATGGGGTTTCAACTAACCCAGAAAAATGTGGGAACCCACAAAAACGAAATGGAACGTGGGTGAGCAACCCAGGAAGCCAAATCCATTTTTAGTAAAACGTCCAGGGTCAATTCGGGGCAAAAACGACCTCCCTCCTAGTCCCCAATTCGTGGCCTTCCTCTCCCAACTGTTATACCAGGCAAAAACGACTCCCAGGCATGGAAAAATGCCGGATTTTTGATGAAAAACGTATATGGAAAGACCCAGCTAACTCCAACTGCGTGAATCGATGAAGACTGCCCATTCCCCATGGCTTTGGGCACCATTTCGTGGGTGGTTTCTTGCCCCACAAGCAAAAACACGATTTTCCAAGTTGATGGCTTCCCATGCACGAAAATGGCTTGCCCATACTCTTTCATTCCCAAGGCATTAACTGCCTTAACCAATTTCTTGGAAAAATTAAATGATTGGGTACATGAGACAAAATGGGTAGTTGGTGGTTTATGGGTTTCCCCATTGACACATGGATTAATACCATTGGCTCAAGGGTTTAAATAATTTCCCTCCCTTTCCCTTGTAGAACCATGCCCCATCTCTTTTGTTGCATTGCATAGCTAGTTGTGGGTATTTCATTAAAAATTCATAATTACATGATGTCTTATATACATTGTGCCCATCTCGCACAAGAACCATAGGCATCTATTTTAATTTGCCGATACATAAATGCTAAATCAATGATGGGGCCTTGGCCTTGAGCTCCTCACCATGATTAAATATCGGTATTTACATTATTTACAAAGGGGGTCAAAATGGGGACGTGACACTATCTTGGCCCCAATTTTCTTTATTGTGTCCTCCATATCATCTTCTTCTTCGCATTCTTCTATGTTTGCGCACACAGCAGAAATGGTTTCCTTCAGCTTCTGGCCCTTTTCCTTGGCTGTGCTCAATTCTTGTTGGTGTTATCTGATTCCTGCCTTAACTGATTGATGTCTTCAGTTAACTGTGCACACTTATCATATGAGGTGAGGCCTCTCTCATGAATTTCTTCTGCCACTCTGATGTGCAACTCGTTCAGGTCCTCTAGGGGTAGGGCCCCAATGTTCAGGTCGGGGTGCCCAGTCTTGAATGCCTCCTTCGGCATCTCATTTGGACAAATGAGGTAACTCAGGTCAAGGTTCAAGATGCATGGATACTTAATTCTAGTGACAGGTGGTCTTCTTTGCGCACTTGGTTCTCTTGACTTCCCGTCAGAACCTGAACCTGGCTGTCCCAATCTCATATGGGCTACCAATGTTTTGACCTCCTCCATAGCTTGGATTATGGTCAACTGGAGTTGTTCTTTCCTGGCTTCTTTCTCAACACGAGTCTCTTCCCATGCTTCCTGCACTTTGGTTGCAATGGTCTCGCAATCATCGGAGCGTAGTTGCGGCCCAAGCTCGGGTTTTTCATCCTTCCTCTTTGTGCGACAGCCCTGTGATTGCGAGGGGCCTTCAGTGGCCTTTCTCTTTGCTGCTGATGAGGTAGAATGTTGACTCTGTGCGTCATCCTTTTCTTCCCCAATGGGCGTGCCAACCGGTAGCCCGCCCTTCTTTCCCTTATTCGCTATTGTTTCATCTTTTTCTTCCGGATTTGTTTCAGTACCTTCTTCATCGGTGTCTTTCACATCAATCTTCCCCCGAAGAGGTTCTACATTCTGCTCATAGTCTAACACATCATCGCGTGAAGCGGGAACTTTCCATTCTGGCTCCCATCGCTCCATCATTCCCTCGATCACCTCCTTATCTAGTCGATAAAACCCTGGATACCATAAGTCATGCTCTATTATGTCACCTCTTGGTTGAATGAAATATTGGTGGCTCTTCGCTTGAAACCTCATGCTGTAGGTGTATTCATCAGTTAGTGGTTTGGAAATGCGTGGTGTTGCCAAAATTGCTTTGCGCAACTGGTGATAGTAAACATAAAAGACTTGAGCCATTTGTTGTTTCCTAGACGCCTTTGGGCTCGCCCATAGATTGGAAAAGCGCGTTCCTCGGCCTTGTCTGGTTAAAGTGGCAGCTCCCTGGTAACTCTCTGGCTCCTTCCAGCCTACAAGGGCTATCAACAATAGCAGCCATCTAAAATGGAACGGTGTTCCCTCATCTTGTGTATCTTGAACATCTTCCAGAAACCTGTTCAGTAAGAACTGGCACCAATTGTAAGCTTTTCCGCGCAATACATTAGCGGCTTCCTTGATTGCGACCGTTGGTACTTCAGGTGGTCTACACTTGCGCAACAGCTTGCTTGCAAGCAACTAGGTGCTAAACTATGTGGCACGGTCATTGATGTCGACCATTGGGAACCCTCGTCCCTTGCGCACTACACCGAACTCTTTTGCTATTTTGGTGCTAAAAGATTTAACCTCCACCTTCTTTATGATGAGATTACCAGGGTCCTCTCCTCACTTGTTTAATCCAGTGATGTGATGGATCAGGTCGATACTGATATCAATGTGCATGTCCAACCATAGGAATCCTTCATGCACGCAAGTAAGTAGTGTGCGTGCCACGGTGGAAAACTCAACGCTCTTAGTGAAGTGCGGCATTTGCAGTAAATTTAATAAACCTAATGGCCGGATGGCCCTTAGCCATTCTTGAATTTCTAGCCTGCCAGTGCCGATCTGTGCGTCCTTGACCCAATTATGTTACAACATAATCTTCCACCTTGTGAGAATCAACACTCCTTGGCCTATAGGATCCATTCCACTGACTCAGAACCATTGTATATCCTTCAGACACTAATTTTTCCTATTTTTTCCCTTGTACGCTTGTTGCATCATTACAGTGGGCGTACCTACAAGTTGCATCACTATAGCCCGCGGGTAGCATGTAAAATAGTAAAAATCACTAGTTTATTACTTTTTACTCCCAAAAAGCGGTCATTGGGTGACCTTTGATTCTCCATATGCCCAAGAAATGCCTCGATGTGTCCTTTCACTTACCTTTGAGAGGACTATATATTGAGCACATATGGCTTATGGACGGGAGGGGAAAGAAGAGCAATAGAACTCTAGTGGATTTTTGCCCAATCTTGAGTCTACACTCATGATCCTTATAGTTGTGAACCCTTTATGTTCACCTTCCAAACTCCTATTCTAGTTTGAGTTTTCCATTCCATGGAGGATTGAAGTGGTAGAGGCACAAGTGGATTGATCCAGATCTTGGTTTAGATTGGTTGTCGGCAAGAGGTCGTATCACATTGTACTTCTTCTTGATTATTAATAGAAATACTCATATTCTCGTCTATTCATGTTGTAAATGTTGTTTATCTTACATTCGGTTGCATTTACTTGTTATAACATGGACCATTAATATTGATGATGTTAATGTCGTTTATATATTATATGTACTTGTTGTATATTAGCTGTCAATACTAATTTGCAGATTCGAGTGCATGGATTGAAAAGCTCCAACGGGGATCTACATCAAATGTTTGAATTGAGGTTGGTTATATTCTTCATTATCTTAGCATTGTCATTTATATAGCATAGCATTGGGAATTGAGTTGATTTTTGGTAGTCAGCTGTCTGTTGTGGTCTACCCCAAGCCATAGTGAGTTTTCTCCAATACAGAAATGGTGACTCCACTGGGGAATACATCCATGTTTGGGGATTTTTTGAGCATTAGAGTTGTTGTTTGTCGAAGCTCTATGTCACTGATTATCCATTGAGATACATTGTAGAAAACTGGTTTTTTCTGAGCCATTAGACTCTTTATTTTCTGATTTTCCTTTCCCTACCCATGGGCTATCTTAGCTATGCCCGCGTACACCCACCTCTGTTTACTCTACTGCTCGCGGGTACCCGCAGGTATTCCTTCGACAGTAGTGTATAACTCTGGCTTTGGTTGATTTATGACTTTTGGTTGTTGCTGGGTTGGCTTTGGATGATCCTGAGTCTTTGTTGGCCTGTTTCTTGACTGTTCCATGCCTTGGTTGTGACCAGAACTCTTCTTTTCTCTTGGTTGCGCCTCGTTGGTTTTTTTACCCATCTTTGGATTTAGCCTTGTTGGTTTTTTCCTTTTGAGCTCATTCCGTTGGCTGGGTCTTACTATTTGGTATCTGTTAGGTTGTCTTAGTGATCTTCTTGGCATATCAATGACTAGATAGTAGGATTTTGCTTGCATTTTTCATTTCCATATATTGAAAAATACAAAAATACACATAATTTTGCATTTTCCTTTTGTTTATAAAAGAAAATACAAAAAATTTTCTTTTATGTACTGCATCTTTCATTGAGTGCTTTCTACCTTCATTTAGATTATGATTGTGCATCAAAAATATAAAAGGATTGCATCTTTATTTTGAAACCGTTGGATTGATTTTGCATGTTAGTGGCATTGTTTTCATTGGATAGATGAGTCTAGGATTTGACGATTTTGCATACTATGGAGTATTACACATCACTAGTTTCACGATCATATCCCTTGAGTAATCATAGCCATTGAAAATAATGCTTAATCTTAAAATTGATTAGACCGATTTTATTTATAGGGTACACCAACTAGCATAAGTTTAGAGTCTTGGAATAGATCATTGTGAGTTAACAATCCAAGACTACTAGACGAAACATTAGGTGTCTGACCAGGGAGTGGAGGAATCCATGGTATATATCGGTGTTCTCAGGAAGCTCTACTCAAGCCAGAGTTAAGCACGAGGTCATGAGAGGTTGGTTGAAGAGATATCCCTCTGATACCGGCTGAACGTGGGAGATATTTCCAGGGTTTGTTCGTATCTAGGGGTACCAGAGGTTTGTCCTCTTATGCTTTGGGCTTAGCTACCCTGCCCATACGATGGATCCCACCTGCGACTGTCCCCCTAAGCATTGGTTATATTGCGGTGAACATAGTTGCCTTACCTAGGTATCGCATAGGATACTTGTAGTGGTTATGCTATTTGTGTCTTGAGTCAGATAGGGGTCGGACAACATACTTGTCGTTGTATAGGGACTTGACCCTGTGCACACACTAAAGTCTGGGGGGAATTCTAACTGATTCTATTACCTCTAGCTATAGTTTGGGAGGCTCAAGCCTCTCCTAGGCGAGACATACTGGCTCTAGTGTCAGGAGCTCATTTAGCCACTTTGTTTGTCTTCTCTTGGCTGTAGTTTCTTTAGGTGTGTGCTTTTGATTTACTGTTTTTTATCGATAGTTGGCCTTTAGGGGATGTTTGTATTCTATATTCTCTCCGAAGATATCGTGGCACGGAGTCCTACTCTCTACCGATCCCATTGGTTGGTTGGTTTAGAACCTGCCGAGCTTTCACGCCACGTTGCTAGGGGACGCTGGCGGGCGCCCTCTGAGTCTTTAGATTCTTACGAGACATACGTCCTAGACGTCATGACTGTTGCACATTCTGATACTGAAGAAATACCTATGACTCCATCGGGTAGAGTCCAACACACTTCAGACTCCCCTACTCCTTGTGAGGTGTGGGGGGTGATCCACTTGAGACTCAACGTAGTTTGTTTGGTCCAGATCCACCCGAGGATGACCCATTCGTTCCATCGTTTCCACACAATTATAGACACAAGATGCCATAGTTACATGATGACACTGGTCCTAGGGTCAACCCAACCACATTCTCTTTTGGTATGCCTAATTATAGTACAGTTGATCCTTCCACTACGTTTGGTAGTCAAGTTGGCACTAGTCATGGTGTTAGGCATACTATACCCACTAGGGGCACTACCCTCACTGGGGCCACTACATTGAAATCTCACACACATAGTATGGGGACCGGTCAGATTCCTCTTAACAATGCTAATGTTGGAAGATGACCACCTCCTAGGGCTACCCAACCTAATAGGAACACTGTGCACAACACGACTCATCATCCACCACCCAATACACATGCCGCTACTCGTCAACCCAAGACTACTTTCACAAATGTTAATGCTCCTCCTAACCATGGGGGTGGACATATATCGCATAATTTTGTGTCCATTGTCGCCACTAGTAATGCCAATGTAGGAGGTGGGAATGTATCTTATCCACATGGACATAACACCACCATCCCTGCTACTAGTAACACCAATGTTGGGGCTGGGAATACATCTCATGTTTATGGTCACCACACGACTGCTCAAGCTGATCCTAATGCTAGGGGTGGGAACATACCATACCATTATGGTCATTACAACTCGGTTCCCGCTACAAATAGTACGTATATGCCCCATACTTATGGTGGCAACCCTTACTACAACACAATCGGTGTTGGCCACCAGTACAACCCACCCCAATATGGTGCCCAAAACATACATACTTGCTCACTCTCATATGGGTCAAGCAGGAGGAGGTTATCAATCCTATGGCCATGGTCAAGCTTATGGTCCATCAGGTCCTCATTATCAGTAGTTCAATCCTCATGGTCAAGCTTTTGGTCCATCTTATAATTCGGTTCCATTAAACCAACCTTTTATGGGAGCTTATAATCAAGCTTTCCAGCCTCATCTCTCATTCCTTGCACGCTTGAATCTTTTGGATCTTTCGAAGCTCACAAATGATCTGGTGTGTCATGACCGTAATTGGACTCCGGTCCCTACCAAGCTCCCTTCGGACATTCCTAAGTTTGAAGGGAAAGGCAGTGAGGATCCGGGTGATCATGTCACGACATTTCACCTTTGGTGCTCCTCCAACTCATTGAATCACGATTTCATTAGATTGTGACTATTTCAATGCACCCTCACGGGGGCAGCTGCGAAGTGGTATGTCGAGTTGCCTGGAAACACTTATAGGGTTTTTAATGAGATCGCTTTGGTTTTCTTGGATCATTTCTAGTTGCTGGTTTGCTATGATACTGGTACTGAACTTTTATCTACTTTCTATTAGAACAAAGCCACACATATTTTTGACCACGTTCAAGAGTGGCGTCGACGGAAGAGATTAGTGAAAGCCAACATTCCTCCAGAATTTCTGTTGGAATGGTTCCTCAAGTCTCTACTCCTATACATTGCTAAGGATGTTTTGATGTCTAGCATTGTGACTGAGGAACAAGCCATCTTGAAAGTCCAGTAGTTAGACTTATTATACTCTCAATCTGGCATTTTGTATGACATTATTCCTGACGCATTGAGAACACGCCATGAGCCTCATTCAGTTCCTGGACCGCATGCCAATGGCATCGTAGGATCCGCAAGAACTCACCCTGTAGATTTGGTAGCTAATCAAATGAAAAATTTGTCGCTAAACCAGTCTACTCCCGGACAGGTTCACACCTTGTCCACTTCCACCCCGTCGTCTGATATACACAGTGTGCAACCGATGAACCAATCAGGTAACCAACAACCTGGTGGTAAGAAAAAGGGGAGAAACAACCATAAGGGTTGAAACAATGGTAATAACAATAGCAATCGCAATACCCCCCGTAAGGAGAATGACAACCCTCCTCGAGAAGGAAGAAATGCTGGTGAGGACCGTAAACCTAGGTGTAAGGTGAAGTTTCCTTGCAAGCTCTGTGGGGAAGACCATCTTACTCACTTATGTCCTCGAATTGAAGAAGCATCAAAGCATTTGGCACAGAGCCTAGTTGTGTTAAAGGATCCCCTACCTCATCATCAAAACATGGCTTCGCATGCTCCCACCACTTGTTATGGACCTACTGAGACGACAACATATTCTTCCAATACTAGTGGTTATGGATGTGTGAACATGGTTTAATCGTAGGTTAGTGTTGCCACTCGTCAACGCGATTATGATGCACCACAACCCAATTTGGGGAGTGAGCCTCCTCCTCCTAACAATTCCTTGCATATCAAGAAGCACCTTAATATGCCGCAGATACCGAAAGGTGTTCTTAAGCTCTCTATGCATAATCGTAAAGCTCGAGCTGCCCATAACTACTCCATCGTCGAAGATTTGGGCCAAACTCAGTGTGCCATGTCAGCTCTTGAAGTCTTGCAAGCCTATCCTTCTCAGAAGCATGCCCTTTTGAGTGCGTTAGGAGTTCAGGATGGGGGAAGTCCCACTGTTATCAAGTTCGGCACTACTGATGTCAAACCTCGCTTACCCTACCATGTGGCTTTACAAATCCAGGTGGCGTGCCTTCAGAATTTTGTCAAATGTACGATGGTTGAAAAAGCTGATTTTGCATCAATAATGTCATTGTCTTATTGGAAAGCTCTCGGCTCTCCTCCCCTACTCACATATAGAACCACACTCACTACATTCCATGGTCGATCATTTAAGCTGCATGGAATTATCCTTTCCCTTGTTCTTTTCTCGGGAGGTAAATCTATGCCTATTGAAGTCGAGGTGGTTGATGCGCCCATCAACTACAACCTTTTACTGGGTTGGAATTGGATGTATGCTATGAAGGCTGTCGCATCTACTGTATTCAGAGTTATCTTCTTTCCTCATGAAGGCAAGATTGTGACCATCTATCAGCTGGATTTCATTAATTCCTCTTCCATAGCATCCACAGGATCCATAGTCCCGCAGGTTACTCATTCTCAGCCGGCAACTGGGAACATAGGTGTTGGAATGTATCCTTAATTGATGGGATCTTTCGACCTCCCTGTGCCAATATCCTTCATAGGAACCATCTCCGATGATGCTCCTTCCTCGTTGAATCATGTACTTTTCCAGACATCATACTTTAGTGATCTATGGGATCCACCTTCCACGAGTTCCCCATCTGGAGACGTTTCCCACATTGGGATGGATATGCCCTTGTCTGCAGTCAAGATTGCTCATCATGTTCAACCAACCATTGCAGATTCGGATCTCTCTTCTTCATGGACAGTAAAGGAAGATCCTATTATGTTTCCTACCTGTGCAGTCGACCTATCTTGTTCACATGGTTTCCTCAACGGTATTTTACCTTTAGATGAAGTTTTTACTGAGACCATGATTGGCGATGACAAGCCGTGGGGGGATCTTTATCATAGATCTCATTCCCCTCCTACCCTTCATCTTATTGAACAAGATGAGTTTAGAATACAGTCTGCCATACATTTTGATCCAGGCATAGTTTTTTCTAGCCCCGGTTTGACATTAAAGTCTTATTTCCCTAGTGACGAGTCTTTAGACTCCCCTATAGATCTGCAAATCGGTGATATTGATGAGTTCGATTCTACTTCTAGAATTTCCAACTCCTGTGATGATGAATTTTCCACTGTAGATTCATTCACATCCTTCAGCTTTTCTCTTCATTTTGAAGATGATCACTTTGATTCCTCAGGTATTGGTACTATGGCACCTTCAGTGGTTATCTCTATGTGCGTTATGTCTGAGGTTAACAATAGTGAAGTTGAACATTTTTCTACCAGAGTGACTTGTATCAGATTTTTCTTTACATACGTTTTAGAGATGATCTTGGTACTTATCTTTCTTGGAGACAGGATTCTTAGCTCAGCTTATACTTGGTTACCAGTCCTTTTCGACATTTGCTTCGGTCATGGCAGGCATATTCGGAACCTTGCATATAGGTTTAGGCCTCCCCATTTTTATGATGCATTTGAACCTATTACTATCCGAATTTGCAGACACCCCTAGAGTGTCCTTATCTTGCTCATGTTCCTTGCAATATGCATAGCTTTGTCCCATGCGCTTGGAACTAGTCTTGCATGTCCCTGACACTCGTCTGCTCTCATTACGAGCATTCTTCCATATCTCCTTTGAGCTCGTTAAAAATAGTAAGGAGGTCATGAGTTTACTTTTTCGGGCTCGTTAATCCTTTACGGAAAAGATTTTTATAAAGTCTTTTTTAAGCCCTTGTTGGAATTTTTCAAAATCAAACAAGATTGCCGAGTATACTTGTTATTTCAGACTCATTAAAGGATTTGAAGCAACATACACTTAGATATAATTTTACCCCTTTTCCGGACCTTTGTGGATTAATTACGAAAAAGGTATACTCTAGTCATATGTGACTAGAACAGTTCTTCTCTCATTGTTTTACACTTTTTCGGGTGAGGAGACTAACTTTAGGAAAAAGGACTTTTCTTTTATGTCGAGTTGTGATTGCATTGCATTATCCTGCTTGGCGCTTGAGCCTTGTGCCGGCTCCTGCTTACTCACTTATTAGCCATGTTCCTGAGCACTTTACCTTCTGAGCCAAGTAGAGCCTTAATTTATCTTTCGCATCTTGATGACCATTTACCATGAGGGAACATTCCCCCGAGTGTCCACATCCTGCACATGCTTCCTTGCATTGATCATAGGTATGTTCCACTACTTGGAACTAGTCTGCTCACTATTTGACACTCGTTCCCTCACTTGTTGCACTATAATCAATTTTATTCTTTTTCAAGCTTTCACCAAATATGAAAAAGACCAAAAAAATCAAATATTCCGAAAAGCCGGATGGGATTATGGTCACTACTTCTTGTTGGCAGTTGTTGTGTCGCCTTTGAACAGAGCATTCATTCCACTCCATACATTTTGAGTCAGGACTATAGTTGGACCTTAGGAGATGTACTTGTTTCTCAGTTTACTCCACCGATTGGTTAAGCTTCCAGTCATTATGGAGCCCTTTGTAATGCCTCTTGCATTGCACAGTTTATGTCAGGTCTATGCTGCTTGAGTCTATCCATCTGCTCATGCTCTTGTTCAAAGGAAGTCCTGAACCTAGAGTCGGCCACTCCTCAGATCTCTTGACTATTGCATGTTGGCCATCCTTATTGAGTCAGTCCGTTTCACCGGAGTTCTTCCAAATCTTTCAGCATAGCTGGTACCTCGTGCTGGTTGATGGGGGATGCCTTAATGCCCTCCTTCCAGCGATTGTCATTCCGTCGACTTCAACCCATTTATTCTGGAAATTGAGGCTTAGAGTTCGGTTGAGTACCTTGAGGCTTGCAATCATTAGTGATAGGTTCTCTTGCCATCGACAGTTTTGGGAATACATCAATGTCCCATAATCGATGGATTCATCCTAGTGTTCGACTTCAACTCATCTATTCACACTCCGATGATTGTGCTCTGTGCCTTGATTCCCATTTTCATTATTGGTGGGTTATCTTACGTCTGTTAACGGTATACATCATTGATCGGTAATCAGATGATGTCACATCAGGTTTGACCTCAACTCCTTTATTTACTTGATGGGACTTGCACCATCGAAGACTTGTGTAGAAGACCCCAGGTGATAGTGGCATTTAGTATGCTACTTATGACTTTGACTTACATCTGAGATATCATCTCTCAGATATTCACAGTTTGTACCTCCATTCTGCACTAGTTGTTTCCTTTTTAGCAGGAGACCATATCTTAGTGTAGAGGGATCATGGCTATGCTCACTTATGACATGTGTTGATTATGTACTGCCTATTCATGGCCATTGTACCAAATTGTTGTACTATACCGACATGTATTTAGGGATACTATTGTATTATGACGAGTGATATGCTCTTTCCACTTGTGTTTCCATCACTCTAGTTCTGAGATTGATAATGTATTTTGGCCATTGTAGCATTAGTCTCTGACCTCACACATTAGGGGGCATCTGTTACAATGCAATCTTCCACCTTGTGAGAATCAACACTCCTTGGCCTAGAGGATCTATTCCACTGACTCAGAACCATTGTATATCTTCAGACACTATTTTTCCCCATTTTTTTCCTTTTACGCTTGCTACATCATTACAGTGGGCGTACCCACGAGTTGCATCAATATAGCCCGCGGGTAGCATGTAAAATAGTAAAAATCACTAATTTATTACTTTTTACTCCCAAAAAGTGGTCATTGGATGACCTTTGACTCTCCATATGCCCAAGAAATGCCTCGATGTGTCCTTTCACTTACCTTTGAGAGGACTATATATTGAGCACATATGGCTTATGGACAGGAGGGGAAAGAAGAGCAAGAGAACTCTAGTGGATTTTTTCCCAATCTTGAGTCTACACTCATTGATCCTTGTAGTTGTGAACCCTTTATGTTCACCTTCCAAACACCTATTCTAGTTTGAGTTTTCCATTCCATGGAGGATTGAAGTGGTGTAGGCACAAGTGGATTGATCCAGATCTTGGTTCAGATTGGTTTCCGGCAAGAGGTCGTATCCTATTGTACTTCTTCTTGTTCATTAATAGAAATAATCATATCCTCATCCATTAATGTTGTAAGTGTTGTTTATCTTACATTGTGTTTCATTTACTTGTTATATCATGGACCATTGCTATTGATGATGTTAATGTCATTTATATATTATATGTACATGTTGTATATTGGCTGTCAAGACTAATTTGTAGATTCGAGTGCATGGATTGAAAAGCTCCAACGGGGATCTACATCAAACGTTTGGATCGAGGTTGGTTATATTCTTCATTATCTTAGCATTGTCATTTATATAGCATAGCATTGGGAATTGAGTTGATTTCTAGTAGTCAGCTGTCTGTTGTGGTCTACCCCAAGCCATAGTGAGTTTTCTCCAACACAAATTGATATACGCGTCCGGTCTAAACTGTGGGTAATTTTTCAGAGTTACCAGCGTATTCTCCAATAAGTCTTGGTCATCCAGCTTGCAGCCTGGTATGCCACCCATCAAGTTCTCCTCAATCTTTACCCTGGTAGAGATAGTGGGTAGTGGGATTTCATATTTGAAGTTCTTTTCTATGTTGACTGGTGGGGCATCGAGCTTCCTTAGGGGAATGTAGTCGGGCACAAAATAAAATGGCAAGACTTGAGCTGAGGTTGTCTACTGTAATGGCACTTTGGAGCCCCCCTACTCTGAAGCTGTTTCTTTTCCCTTGCTGCTTCCTGCGTCCTATCATGTTGAACTTCTAGATGGACCTGATTTCATTGTCGTCATTGCTGTTGGCCTCCCTACTTGCTCAAATAACTAGGAGATATCTGCCAACTCAACCTGTTCGCTCATACACGCTCTGATCGCTCGGCTCTGGAATAGTTCAAGCACTTCGTAAAAATGGTTAAGTGGCTGAGAGGGGTCTATTTATAGTCGTTTCTAGTCTACTACGTGGCCTTTCGTAGTTCCCAAGGCCCTTAAAGACATATTGATTGCCAATTTGTGCGTATTATCTTTGTGATATCAACCAATCCTTCTCATGATGCGAATGTTGTTTCCTTAAATGCCAAAAGGTTGCCTGGCAAGCCAACTTGTCAACTCCGTGGAATCCACGTTAATGGCTTAGCCTACCAGCCGGATTTTGGTATGAACTGGTCACTTCCGCCTTGAATAGGTTCCAAAATGTCACGTCCGCCTTTAAATTGTAAATTTCCCTAGTGCCGCCAATTTGGTTAACGACCCACTAACCGGCCGACAGATGTCATGGTAATGGTTTCCATTATAATGTGCTGGAAGTCTAACAGGATGCTTGCTAGGGTACGTGCACTGGGTGTTATCTTCTGCATGATTGTCGTTACGTCTTTTCTGCGTGATGAGTATTTGAGCTTGCTCTGTGTGGACGCTCTTCTCTTCCCTCTTCTCTCTTTTGTTTTTTTTTTTTTTTTTTTGTGCACGCAACTTTAGCAGTGTTGCATGGTACACTTCCCCTGATCATAGAGGACTCTGCGCAGCCAGACTATCACAGTAAAGCTTTAGTCTGGTACCATTTATCAAAATTGGTAAGGTATCTTTGGCTAATGTAGCTAACTGGACTGCGCCACCATTAGTAACATGCATTACAGTATATGGGCCAAGCCAATGCATCTTAAATTTTCCAAGAAATTTCATGAATTTGCTATCATAAAGGAGGACTAGATCACCTACCTAAAAGCTCTTGTTCTTGATGTGGTGATCATGCCATGCTTTTTCACGGTCTTTCTATACTTGTTGATGGAAGCCTGCGACAAAGCGATTTTCCTCTAGCCCAACCAAGTGTTGGAGCCTTTCTTCGAGTGTTGTGCGATCTGCCATACCTGTAAATGGTGCTATTCTCAAGCTGGGAACAATGTACTCCATGAGCATTATTTCTTCTTGCCCATAGGCCAACTGAAAAGGTGTATGTCCAGTTAGTTTCTTGCAGGTAGTCCTGTATGCCCATAGTATAGATGGAATGCGAAGGTCCCAATCATCCCGGTTGACGTTGCATATCTTGGTTAGCGCATTCTCCAACACTTTGTTAAATGCTTCAACAATTCCATTTTCCTATGGATGATAAGGCGTACTGCGTTGGTGATGAACATGGAACTCTTCGGTTAAAGCTGCAATGGTCTTATTCAAAAAGTGTGTGCCTTGATCGCTCATCAATATCTTTGGGCATCCAAACCTTGTAAGGATATTTTCGTAGATAAAATACGCAGTTGTAGCTGCACTACAATCTTTAATTGGCTTTGCTTCTGCCCATCTAGTGAGGTAATCAATAACAGTAATAATATATCTGGCACTAGTTCTTTTCCCTGGTGGGTTAATAGAACCCACAAAATCAATGGCCCACTTCTCAAAGGCCTGCAGTGTCAGTTGTGGATTTAAGGGCATTTCATCTCTATGCGATGGCTTCCCGATTCTTTGACAAACATCGCAATTCTTACAGTGTTCCTTCCAATCTTTATGAATTGTAGGCCACCATAGCCCTGCATGCAATATCTTTTGCGTGGTAGCTCTCTCTGCATAATGGCCTCCTGCAACTCCTGAGTGCACATCAGCTAGTAAGAATGGTTTCTCATGCTCTAGCACGCATCGGCGTAGTATTTCATTCGGTCCTAGTTTGTATAGCTGACCTGCAATTATAGTGAAGTCTTCTACGCGCACTACCAATTGCTTTTTCTGCTGCGTAGTGAACTCTACGGGTGCGAACCTGGTAGTCAGAAAATCAATGATGTCTTTATAGTAATCATCAGCAACTTGTATAGTGAACCACTACGCATCATGCAGATTGTCCTCTAGATTCGTAGGATCCTCGACTGACTCGATTCTTGACAGATGATTAGGTCCCAAATTCAATCTTCCTGGCTTAACAACAATCTCAAAATCATACTCCTGAAAGAGTAGTAACCATATGCATATGCGCCCCCCTAACACTGGCTTGTTGACTAGGTATTTCAAGGAAGAATAGTCAATGAACATGGAGAAATGCGCACCAAGTAGGTAGTGCCAGAACTTCTGCAGTGCATATACCATTGCGAATCCTTCTCATTCTGTGGTGGTATAGTTCTTCTCAGCGGATGATAGTTTTCTGCTGGAAAATGCAATGGGATGATCAATACCTCCATCTCCTGGCTGAGCAAGAACAATGCCTAGTGTGATACATGAAGCATCAACATGGACATGGAATGGCTTTTCCCAATCTGGAAACTAGGATCGGTGCAGTGACCATCTTCTCTTTTAATGTGTCAAATCCTTTCTCACAGTCCTCATTCCAAATGAATGGTACATCCTTATTTAGTAACTTCTCCATGGCCGGAGTTATTTGCGCATACCCTTTTATGAATTTCCTGTAATATCCGGTATGTCCTAATGTGGTGCGCAGCTACTTGACTGAATTTGGTGTAGGAAAGTTTACAATGACTGCGATTCCATAAGGAACATAGAAAACACACTTCTTCAAGTTTAATGAAATTTGATGCTATCTGCATTTTTCCAACATCATCCTGAGGTTCGCGGCATGGTTCTTCAATAAACCGAAAATGGTCCAATCATCAAAGTAAACCTCTAAAAATTTATTTGTAAAATACTTAAATGTTGCGACGACCACTCTAGAAAATATGGCAGGTGCATTCTTCAAGCCAAAGGGAATTACTGTGTATTGCAATGACCCCCATTCTGTAGCAAAAGTCATCTTGTTCCTATCTACGCAATCGATTCTAATATGATGGTAACCAGAGAATCCATCAGTAAAAGAATAGGCCTCATTTCCTCCAACATTATCTAGCACTTCATCTGTGAAAGGTGTAGGAAATGGGTCATGCATTGAAGCATCATTCATTTTTATGAGAGCCACACAAACTCTCATCTCACCCTTTGTATTCTTGTCCTAGATAACCATTGAGATTATCCATTCAAATTCTTTGATTGGCTCAATCATCCAAGCATCAATCATTTTATCGAGTTCTTCCTTAACTCGTTCTTTATAGCACGGATTCAATCAATACGGTATTTGCTTTACAGACTTGTTGTAGCCACAACAGATCCCATGCTTAGCTAAGCACGGGAGCCCCCCCCATTTTTAATAAATGCAAAAGTATGTGGGTGAGTCATCTTGAAAATTTTAGGTTTTTTATTTTTCCTCTAAATTCTCCACCCATGCTTTTGGTCTGCTTGCTTTTGAGAGTTTGATTATTCCTTCAAAGGAGTTTTGGTCTGAAAAAAGCCAAATTTTTGAGTATTTTGTTAACTGGTATCATCATCCCAAAACTTGACATTTAGAGAACCCGAAACCCGCAACCCGACAGCTGCGGGTTGCGGGATTGTTGTTTTTAAAAGTTTTGGTTTTGGTAATTCCAAAAACCGCAACCCGATGGCTGCGGGTTGCGGAATCATTCTTTAATAAAACTGAGAAATAATTACCCTGAAACCCAAACCCCTCAATGGCGACATTCGGATTTTGGGATTGTGTTCTTTTTGTTTATTTGGTGTGTGTTCTCGAAACCCACAACCCATAATTTCGGGATGCGGCTTTCGGGATGGATATTTTACATCACAGTTTAACGTTCTGAAGCCCACCACTCGCATAGTAGGTTTTCGGCTTTCGGAAATTCATTTTCTATTTTCATTTTTGCTACCCGCAAACCCACACTTTTGGATTTCGGCTTGCGGAGTCTTTGAATAAAAACTTCATGAACATAATTGAATTCGATTCCACATCCCGCTCCAGCTAATCACAGCCGTCCATCATTATGAACTTGCAGTCATATTGATCTTGGGTAATAAGTTAAGTCAGGATGCATTATTGTGTCTGTTGAAAACTGGTTCTCCCAAATTATCATTTTTCTATATAATTTATAATAGTGGATACTACTACAAGACTATCAATTGCTTCATGTTGGATGGACACCATTGCTCTGCCTTGAGTTCGCTGTGTCTGGTCTCAAGTTTTGACAAGTTGTCTTCCACTTATTAATGATCATATATTTTCACTTAATTTCCGACTTCAAAAGCTGCTATCATTCTCATGGAATTCGGATCACATTGATCCGATGTGTTACATGTGAAGAACTAATCACCCGTGTACCGGAACTCCTAATCGAGACTCTTTGTAGGTCAATTCTGTCACCGCGTCCTCCGTTTCCATTATTAATTACCAATTATAATTATTGATTGGGGGTTTCCTATAACGATGTGATCGTAAAAGCCATTCAAAATCATGCAAGCAGTAATTGATCCTGTACTTCACAGAAGCTTAAACTCAAATCTCAGCTTTTTCATGACAGTTGAAGTAATTATAATGGGTTCGCTCCGTAAGTTTAATCATTGCAAATTGCCTCGCTTAATCAACATCACCCTACCTATTGGTCTTAAAGTAGCAATTAATGTGAAAATTCTACATTGTTCATTGCTTTCTGTAATAGGAAAGACTTTGTGCTGCATTTTGGGCATCCTATTATCTAAAGATTTATTCGGGATGAGTAATTTTCATGCAGGAGGTGAACCTTCTAATATTCATGTTGATAATGAGGAACTTTACCCCTTGTTTTATCAACAAATGTTGTCACCACCATTTGATGCAGGTGTTCCTGATCTTAGCAGCGGTAGCAATGAAGAAGACTTCATAGCTTTGTCTGCTTACATACAGAACCCCGAAAAGCAAAGGAAGGAAGGTCTGGGGAACCAACTGATCTCGATACTGATGTTATACAAGACTTTATAATCAATGAAGAACCTGACAGGCCAGCTCCCATTCCTGAAGTCAATCCGCTGATGGATTTCTCTATTTTTGATAGTGGGTTCCTCGACCCCGAATTTTCTACAGCAGATGCTCTGCAAGCCACACCATCTATCGACGATAGTGAAAAATCCATGATTGAATTTTTATGGTTCCACGAGACCTTATCTGATTAATGAGTAGGTTTTTCTTTTGTGGAAGGTGGCGGAAAATCGTTTTAGCTTAAAAATAGCAAGATTTCTTGGATCGACGGTTTGATCCGATTTTGTAATCCCTACTTTGTAGAATTTCTCCTTTTGGAACTCTGATGTAAATTTAGTATATAGGGAGGAATGTTTCCCTAGGAAAAGGGTTGGGAACTTTGGAATTATGATTCAGTGGGAGTATGGACTAAAGACGCCTTGTCTATTCAAGCCATTGTAATTTTTGTACAAGACTTTTATATGCAGTAAAGTTATCTTTTATCCACCTCCTTGCGTTCTTCAAATTTCTTTGAGAATCGCTGAGTTAAATGTTTCAAATTGTCATCGGTTTAAATGTGTTTAATATTTTGCAGGTTATTTATTATTACACAAAGCCTTCATATTGATTTTTCTGTATGTTAGGTTCAAGCTATAAATTGTTCTGTTAAATTTCTTTGACCGAATAGTTTTCATTTTAAATTTCTGCAAATGATTTGATGCAATTAAATATGCATAATCAATTGTTAATTTTTCAATTAACACAATGATTATAGATCAGTCGTTTAAATAGGCTTAAAGCACTTTGGAGAATTGTCTCTTAATTTTTATTGATTGATGATCCTTCAAGCTACAAGTGGAAGAACCCGAAGACATTTATGTTTAAGGCATCTAATACTTGTTAATCACATTTCAAACCTGATCTGCACAACATCAACTTCTACTTTTAGGTTAGATCTAACTTAACATAGTTTCCTTCTTTTGATAGAATAAGATAGGTTCGTTAACCAGCCTTCATACTTTGTTTTCCTTTATGGGAAAACTGATCTTTCAAGATCAAATCTTTTACTCATAGAGTGCCGGCGCAGGCCAAATATCCATGGGTGATTACCATCCCAAACATCTCGAGGATAGGGTAACTCTTGCGTAGGGTTAACGGAAGCCTTTGGTTGGGTTTTCATCCCCTGTTGTGTGCCTTGGAACCCATTCTAGCACTTTGCACTTACCATGCACCCCTGAGGCATCAACAAATGGTGCTAGAAGGAGGGCCTATAGTAAAACATGCCTAAGCAAACTACTAATAATTCTCCTCCAGCAAGTACTTCAACGGTTCAAACCCGAAGCTAGAATAGGGCTTCAACATCTGAACAACCAACTGATTCAAAACTTGGAGTTCTACCTGTTACATCTGTGCAACCTACAGTTATACCTGTCACACCTGTGATACAACAGGAGAACAGAGGGGAAATCATTTTCACATCACCCACAAGGGGACCCATTTCGCTAGGGCAGATATTGAAAACATCTGCCGATAGGGTCTTAAGAGCATAACAATGACTTGACGATCAAAGAGGATGTTGCCTGGCAGCTCTAAACTTAGAAAGTAATTTGTAGGCTAGCAGTCGAGAAGATCAGGAAGTTCCCACCTCACAAACCACTGATCCACAGGTTCAACACACCAATAGTTTTAACACAGAGGATCGACATAGAACTGATCAACAATCTGAAAACCAAGACCTAGTCAAATGACTAGATTCTCCTGAATATAACCACGAGGCCACTCTCGTAGGAACACAAAGTCAACCAAATCTTGGAGCAGGCGGTCCACCACCGTCCCCTCCTTCATCTTCATTATCTTCCTCAGATGAAGAGAATTCTTCTAGTTCGTCATCTGAAGAAGAAGCACAAGAACCTCCAATGGATGGAAAAGGGAAAAACAGACCTTGGCTTGACCAAGGTGCAGTTTTCATATTGGGCGATCAACATAGATTACCAAAGAATCCTAAGAAATGGCTGCCTAAATACAACCCTGATGATAAAATACCTGCATTGGATCACATAAAAACTTTCATGCAGGCGATCAGGCTTAGAAGCGTGGTATATGAGGATGTAGTATGCAGACTTTTTCCATAAACCTTTGAGGGTAGAGCGGCCACTTGGTATTTTGCTTTACCAACCCAATCTATAACTTCCTGGGATGAATTCGAGAAACAATTTACCCAGAAATTCGAAGATGACAAATGTTAAATTTTGAGCCTTAATTCACAATACTCTAGGATCTTCACCAAGAGAATAACATATACAGTATATCAATGCATAACAATCACAATAAGCATGACAAGCATCACAATAATCAAAAGCATGAGAGACAAGAGACATAGATTTTCCATGGGGAAAACCCTAAGGTGAAAAACCCCACAACTTCCTCAGAGATAGAGAGAGCAATGGCTCAACCAAAGTACAACCAAAATACACTTGAGATAGTCTCCTAGAAGTAGATGATCCTCCTCCTCACTAGTGCGCCACTTTCTGAGTGAGAGAGATATGACTTTCTGAATGATCTAAATAGAGATCTGTTGATCTCATACTAACCTGTTTACCCAGTGACGTTATGGGGCTGACTTGTCTAGCTAGGTACATCCACAATATAATATATATTTTAGGGTCGACCCCACACATGGTGGTCTAATAACCCATCGGCAAGTACACACACTTGCGACACTTGTCAATCCACATGATGACACTTCCTAATAGAGGAATAACACATCTCTAATAAGGGTACAATAAATATATATGAAATACATAGATGAAATACATTCTGAAGTAACATATACATCAACACTCCCTCTTAGCTAGGAAGATATTTCTCGACACATATCTGTTAGACAAGTCTTCTTCTCGGGATCATCATCATCAATACATCATCATCATCATCGTCACTGCTACTGCTATCTCAACCAATATCTGACTCTACTCATCATAGGAAGTTCTACAGAGCCAGTCCTTTTTCATACTAGATGTAGGCCCACCACCTGCAGGTCTTCATCATCACTGGCCATACTGTGGAAATATCAGGACTTATTATGTCCGTCACAAAACCTTAAAAGAGTCTCTTGACTAGCAAGAACTCTAAAGAGCATCTGAGGCTTTTTTCATCCTGTCCAGATCTCCAAGACTTATTACATGTGACCCCACCACAAAACCTCGAAAGACAATCCTAGGACTGATTACGAGCACAAGGCTCAACCTATCGGATCTCCCAAGGCACAAATTACATGTGGTCACCAAAAAACCTCAAAAGAGCATCCCAGGACTGATTACGAGCACAAGGCTCAACCTATCGGATCTCCTAGCGCACAAATTACATGTGGTCATGGAAAAACCTCGAAAGAGCATCCTAGGACTGATTACGAGCACACGGTTCAACCTATCAGATCTCCCAGGGCACAGATTACATGCCATAGGACAAAACCTTGAAAGAGCATCTTCCAGATATCCCAGGGCACAAATTCCATGCCATAGGCAAAACCTTGAAAGACTATCTGCAGCTCTCCCAGGGCACAAATTATATGTCCTCCCAAGCAAAACCTCGAAAGAGCATTTCCCAGATATCCCAGGGTACAAATTACATGCCATAGGAAAAACCTCGAAAGACTATCTGCAAATCTCCCAGTGCACAAATTACATGCTTATCTGCACAACCTGTTCCACAGACACAGAGTATCAACCTGATACTCACCATACATCATCTTGATCTACACATGATCATCCTGATCATCATCACTGCAACATCCTGCTACATGTCATCTGGAGCAACATCCTGAAGCTCGTCATCCATGATCATCCTAATCATACAATGCATCTACCTGATGCATACCAAGTATCTACCTGATACATATCATCATACATGATCCACCTGATCATACAGTGTATCCACCTGATACATATACAAATACATGATACATATCAACATACATGATCTACCTGATCATACAATGTATCCACTAGATACATATACAGATACATGGTCCAAGCATCCAACATGATGCTTATACAAAATACATACACATGATCCAACCGATCATATCCAGCATCCAACATGATGCATACATACATATAAATGATCCAACTGATCATATCCAGCATCCAACATGATGCGTACATATAAATATAAATGATCCAACTGATCATATCTAGCATCCAACATGATGCATACATACATACATATAAAAATGATCCAACTGATCATACAAAGCAGAAACCAGAACATCATCCTGATGCTCATCATCCAGCGCTTACATCCACGGCCATGTGAAGGATCCTCCTTCCAACATGCTTGGAATGGCTTCAGCAAATGTTTCCATCACTTCTTCCTCGAAGTGTCATCAGTCCGAAGAACACCAAGCCTCTCTCTGAAGTACTCGAACTTCACCCTGGCTAGTGGCTTCGTCAGCACATCTACAATCTGCTCGTCCGTCGCAACATACAGGATCTTCACAGCTCCTCTCTGCACCATATCTCTGATATAGTGATATTTGATCTCTATGTGTTTCGACCTGTAATGAAACACTGGGTTCTCGGATAGCTTCACACAACTCTGGTTATCACAGAAGATACTAGTAGCATCCAAGGGGAGATCAAATAATTCAGATAGTAGCTTCCATAGCCATACTGCCTCACAACTAGCTGAACAGGTTGCAACATACTCTGCCTCAGCTGTACTCAGTGCTACACAGGACTACTTCTGGCTAAACCAAGAGATCACACCTGATCCCATACTGAAGCAGCACTCAGATGTGCTCTTCCTATCTGCATCACTGCCCGCCCAATCTGAATCAACATAACCCTGTAGGTTAAACTTTTGATTCACCTCATACTTGAGCCCATAATCCACTGTACCCTTCAGGTACCTCAGAACATGCTTTACAACAACCAGATGAACACTCCTCGTATCTGTCAGGAACTGACTCAATGTGTTCACCGCAAAGAAAATATCTAGTCTAGTGTTCGTCAGGTACATCAAGGACCCAATCATTTGACAATACATAGAGACATCAACCGGCTCAGATGAAGCATCACATAGAAGCTTTAGATTCGATGCCATAGGCATGGCCATGGCCTTGCAATCCATCATCCTGAATCTCTTCAGGATATCTACTGTGTACTTCCCTTGACCAAGGACGATCTCACCTGTACTCTACCACACCTCCATACCTAGGAAATAATGCATCATTCCCAAATCTTTCATATCGAACTCGAAAGCAAGCTTCCTCTTCGTATCTGTAATCAATTTGTCATCTCTTGTTACAAATAAGTCATCCACATAAGGAGTAGAATCACAGGATTCCCTTCCTCAACCTTGCAGTAAAGGTTGGAATCTGCTTTACTCTTGGTAAATCCCAAACTAGATAGGAAACTGCCCATCCTGCCATACCAAGTTCTGGGAGCTTGCTTCAAGCCATACAAGGCTTTCTTCAATCTGCACACATACGACTCCCTGTCATATATTTCAAAACCGAGTGGCTGTTCCACATATACTTCCTCTTCAACTACACCATTCAAGAAGGCAGTATTGACATCCATCTGGTGTATTTTCCATTTCATCGATGTAGCCAGGGCAAGTACTATTCTGATGGAAGTATACCTAGCTACGGGTGCAAACGTTTCTTCATAATCTATTCCCTCTTTCTGAGAGAAGCCACGAGCTACGAATCTTGCTTTGTATTTCTCTGCACTGCCATCTGCAACATGCTTGATTTTGTAGATCCATTTAGAAGTCACAACAGACTTCTCTGTAGGTCTTGGTACAACATCCCAAACATCATTCTTCATTATTGATTGGTATTCCTCAACCATGGCACCCTTCCATTCTTTCTTTTCCGCTGCTTCTTCATAACTGGAAGGATATTTGTTCATAATGTCACAGAGTAAAGCAACATAGCTGGTATGTGATCTGGTTCTCTTCTTTGCTATGTGTTCTTCTTCTGGAATGCCAATCTTTCTACATCTTGAATGAGCTCTCTATCCCATGCAGGTTTCCTCTTGTGAGAGTTATCCTCACGGGGTGGATCTACAGGTTCTTGCGGATCTTCAAACTCACGAACAACTTCTGGAACTGCTTCAGTCATGGTAGTGTCTTGAAACCTAGTTTCCTTAGGTTCTTCATAAACTTTGATAGGTGCCTTCCTTGATTTGATGAAGGCTGAGTTTTCATCAAATGTTACATCCCTGTTGACATCAATCTTCTTGAACCCTAGAAAGTATATTTTGTAAGCCTTCGAGCTTTCACTGTAACCCACAGAGATACCCTTCTTTCCTGAAGGATCTAGTTTGGTCCTCTTTTCCTTTGGGACATGAGTGTATACTGGACAACCAAATATTCTGAGATGGTTGACTTCAGGTTTCTTACTAGAAAAGACTTCTTCTAGAGTTTTGTTGTCCAATATCTTGTGGGGTGTTCTGTTCTGCACATTTATAGTTGTTCTAGCTGCTTCTGCCCATAGATGCATAGGTAGATCCTGGTCATGCAGCATTGCCCTTGTTGCTTCCATGATTGTTCTGTTCTTCCTTTCTGCAACTCCATTCTGTTGAGGATTATAAGGAGCAGTCAACTCCCTCTTAATCCCTGAATCACTACAAAGCTTCTTGAAGTCACCTGAGGTGAATTCTCCACCATTGCCGGATCTGAATGTTTTGATCTTCTCATCAGTTTGATTCTCCATCAAGGTTTTGAATTCCTTGAATTTATCAAACACCTCATCTTTGCTCTTCAAGAAGTATACCCAATTCTTCTTGGAGAAGTCATCAATAAATGAGACATAGTAAACATACCCACTTAGAGAGCTGGATGACATAGGACCACATACATCTGAGTGGATGATTTCTAGGATGTCTTTTGCCTTTTTCACTACTTGGGAAAGCCTTCTTAATGTTCTCACCTTTTGCACATCCTTTGCAAACACCTTCATGTTTGGTCTTGATCTCAGGAAGACCCTCTACAGCCTTGCTTGCAATTGGAAGTGCCCTATAGTGCATATGAGCAAGTCTTCTATGCCAAAGTTCACTTGGCTCCATGGATTCATGTACCATGGCATGTTCAGGTTGTCCCTTCAATTTATACAAACCTCCCTCTTGCTCTCCAATCACTACTGAATCATCTATGTTCTTTCCCTTTGGTTACATTAGGACTTGGCCATCCACAAATGCAACCCTCATACCTTTTGCATCCAATGCAGAGATGGAGAGTAAGTTCTTCTCGAGCCCAAGTACATAAAGGACTTCTTTCATCTTCAAAGATTTTCCAGAATCTAGGTTGTAGGAGGATTCACCACTTCCTTTGATTGGGTATTGATAATCATCCCCAAGTTTCACCTTATGGGGTGATTCATGTTCAGATAGATTCACAAAAGATTCCTTAAACCCAGTCATGTGTTTGGAATCCCCACTGTCAATCAACCAATCATTACAACCATGGGAGATAGTACCTATGAGAGAAAAAATTAGAACATACTCTTCTTCACTTGATGAGTCATCATCACTATCACTTTCTGCCCTAGCCTTCTTCTTTGGGGGTTCATCATCTTCGGCATCATGAGCATGATATCTTCTTCTGTTATTCTTTTTCGTCTTATTGAAGTTGTTGTTGTTGTCTTTCTTCTTCTTGGGACAATCTGAAGCAAAGTGTCCCTTCTCATTGCAATTGAAGCATCTGAGATCTTTCTTATCTTTATGATAATGGTGGTGTGAGAATCTTCTGTTATGAGATGATTCCTTCTTAGACTTGCCTTTCCTGGCATGTGCTGTGACAGCTTGATCTTCATTTCCCATCTTTTCTTCTCGGGCCACAAGCCTAGCTTCTTCTTGAGAGAATTCTTCCCGCAATCTGTTGAAGGAGATCAACTTCTTAGTTGCACAAATTCCTTGAATAAAGGAATCCCATGACCTGGGTAGGCCATTTAGAGTGGTCATCACCACTTCACCATTCTCCACCATTTCATCCACTGCTTCTAGTTGTTCCTTGATCTGGGAGACCCTTGAAAAATAAGATTGAATGGTTTCTCCATTCTGAAACTTTACTCCTTTCAATTGGTTCCGTAGGGTCATCTTCCGATTTATGTTCTTTGTCACGTACCCAAAATTTCAAGAAAATTTAAAACTTTTCTAAGCGTCCAATCTTCATTAAATGCTATGTGGAAGATAAAATGTGTACACAACATCTATATTTATCACTTCATGATAGCATCTTAACATTAATTATTCAATTGTAATTATTAGTGAAACTTTACTTGTCGACACAAGGTCTTAAACTTTCACAAGCAACCCCAATCATAATTATACAACTCGTTAAATTGTATCTTATTGTAATAGCAAAAATTCTAACACTTGTCTCACCATAACAAATTTTCCTCTACTAACTTGATTATAAAATGAGTTAAACATGTTCATGGAAAGATATACATAACAATCATCATAATAGTAAAATGCTTAAGATACATAAATTGGAAGTAAACAAAACTGAAGAAATACCTGAGATGCATCATCAAGGATATATATGAAAGAGATACACAAGTACAACCACAATTATCAAAAGAGATATATACAAAAAATACACCCGAAGAGAACAAAGACATACACAAGAGACCAAGGTAACGTGGTTCACCCGTACACGGGCTAGTCCACAAAGGTGTGTGCATCTTTTATTATTAGGCAAAAAGTATTAGGATTACAACTAGCAACATGGTTGCTGCAACCAGATTCCTTCTCCTTCTGTCAAGCATCTATCATATAGAGCTTTTCAATAATTAAGCTAAACACATCTCTCTTTTCTTAAGAATTTATGTAAACACTTTTTATTATCAAAACTACAATGCATTTCTCCTTCCTTTACATTAAGAATATATATATACTAAAGAACATCTGTTCATACATACCTTAAGAATATATATATATATATTTATGCTTTTAAATACTAAAGTACATCTAAATACTTCCTCATCCTAAGAGTTAATATTATAACACAACTAAACATTACTTTAGGCTTAAATCTCTTATACCGAGAGTCTGTAATTTATAAAAAGGGTAATGTTGTGTACTGATCCCCTCTATGGTTTTCACTAAAACCTGACTTTGTATAATATTCATTGTATTATTTATTAGTTATACCCTAATCAATATCCACACAAGGAGTACGTTCTTTCTCATTTTGGATAGTATAATATTATATATTTCTCTAAGAATATATATGTATACTTAAGTGAGTTCCACATTTACATAGAGGATACAATAGATAGCATGTAAGAAAGCTAGAATTCTTACAGTTTACACTAGCATGATAGATGGCTAAGTCATATAGTTTTCGCCAGCATAAAACTAACATAAGATCCCATAGAAACGAGTTTGATCAGTCAAAGAGGACAGATATCTACGCCATTAGATTTATGCCAATTGATTAGGTTATTCCAGAATTTGATAAATACATATATAAAAATACATTTATATATAATAGTAAGAAAACATATAAGAATAGTTCATATTTGCACTCTTTCCAAAGACAAAAGGGGGTTCTCGGCCGAAGGTATGGTTAAAACTTCTACAGGGTTAACCCCGCCTCTACAGAGATCTGATCGAGTTGACACTAATCTTCATTGATACCGTGATAAAAGAAAAGATAGTTTAGATTCACCTTAACTAAATAAGGTTCAGACCACGGTCAATCTCAAGAGTGAGATTGTTGAAACAAAAGTCAGATAACACCAGGTGAGGTATGAGTGCATTTACATCAATTGAACCAGCATGAAAATACAATGGTTCATGACGTTTTCTCCCTTAAAGAAAGGCAGGGTATAATAAATGGAACATATATATAATTGAACCATTAGCATTATTGCAGTGTGCACCATTCGATAAACAAATGCAAGGGCGTTTAAGCTGAACCATTAGCATTTCTTCAACTTAGATTCTTTAGGAAGCTATAGCTCAGATCATAAAAGCTTAATTCATACTTAGGGTTTTTAATGCAGTAATAAATTTATATATATAACTAGCTGCATAGGTTAATCAACTCGGGATTCTTGGCTCTGTTGCAATATATATATATATATATATATCAACCAAAGCATGCGACACTTGAACACATCGAAATAAACGAACAACAGTGTTTATACTATTTGACAAGGCAAATCCCTTATGCCTGGTTGAGCAAAAGCTCTCCAAACCTGCATTCGCAGAGATTCCTGAACAACTAAAATAATAAAAACACACAGTAACCCGTCCACATGCAGAGATTGTTTGTCTGGCTTCCAAGATTACTGGTAACACACCTATCGCAAAGAATTGCTTATCCTATTTAGAGTATATAAGAGGAAGGAGGCGCAGATATCACAATTCTTTGTTCATAGATTTCCATACTGTCACAATAAGCAGCCATCCTTAAATGAATGTAGCGGTTTCTACTCATAAAAAGGTAGTGATGCACACAAGACCACACAATACGTTTTGTGGAAGAAAATAAGGCTGTAGAGATCCCAATTCGATGTGAGACTGTCTAATAACTTTATCAATCATAAAATATAGATATTATGCAGAGAGTACTTACCAACCAAGGGTATCTTACAACTCTTCACGCCGAATTGTATCTCCTCTGGTTGCGAGGGTCGTTCTCTAACTAACTTCCTTTCCAGCCTGCTCACCGTGATACCTCAAAACAAAACAACGACTCCACCGTGGTCCAGCTTTCATAAACTTCTCCCCCTTTCTAACTGTAACATGCTAACCTTCCCCTCTGCAAATTGTCCAGCCTCCTCCTAAAGGGAACCGTCCCTCAAGATGTGAACTCTCGGTTCTTTAACTGGAGACAAATGGAAAAAATAATATTAACTGATGGTAGTGCTCTATTAAAGAGACAACTCGTTCCACTATCTCATAATTAACTCCCTCCAAATTTCCCAAATCGACAACGAGTTAGTTTAACTTAAACTTGTGACAAGTGGCGAATTAGGTAATGGAAGTGCTCCACTAAGGGAGCAAACTCCCACTAAAAGTTGCTCCACTACCAAAAGCTACACGCCTCTCTTGTTAGTGGAGCGAGTCCTCTCAATAAATACTTCTCAAAGACTTAAGATTTTGCTGGAAGAGCCCGCCAAGTCTAAAAAATATAAGACTACCATATAAGAATTTTATAATTCCTAATTCATTTATAAGGTCATATCTTTAAAATGTATTATACAAATTAACCCTAGATCTTTGTCCCTTCTATGTAAAACAAAAATCTCCATACCACTCCTTACGATGCGTCCTCTATGTTCTATACAATAGAGTACCTAAATAAATTCTTAATAATAAAATATCTTACCTCCATATGCACTTTTAAACATATCTTATATATTCATAATATGTTTTAATTTTTCCAAATTTGCTTTAAGGTATATAATAATTTATAGCTTTGTATGAAAGTAAAAATGGCATAAATACAATGATACCATTCTTTTTATTTCAAGGTGATTATTCCACATAATACCTTTAAAATAATTTCCTTGGCTTGAATCTATCTTTATAGATGACATGATGGCATTTCATCCCTAGTTAAGATGTTTATATGAACTGGGATTAATCTTACTAGGGTCATCATAACTTATAGGGCATAATAACTTAGTTAGATACTTGCGGTAAGCTCTACAAGGATGAAACTTTAACACTATCATAACTTAAGATGATACTTACGATTATGGTCATCAAACCCATGGCTTCCTAGCCATTTTTACATTGCTCCCTAGTGGATTCTTTGCCTCGTCGTTTTTGTCATGTCTAAACTTTTAGTTGCTAGGTCTATAATAAACCATTTAACAATTCAATCATAAGTAACAAAAACCAACAAGGCCTACTAGTGGGGGCCTTGGCCTTGAGCTCTTCACCATGGCCTTTTACAAAATTTCATAATTACAATTTCAAGAGTAATAACAATAGGAGTCAAAATTTAGGGATGTTACATTCTTCCCTTCAAATAGCTTGGTCAAAGAGTCAAACATCTCCTTGGGTGTCTTTAGAGAAGACACATGGGGTATGAGATGGTCTTTGATAGAATCAACAATGATTCTCTTTTCCTTGACCAATTTCTTCTTGTGAAAAACCTTAGCCTCTTCATCCTCTGGGATAGGGATGTCTTCTTTTACATATGAGTCCAACTCATTCTCTTCCAGGATTAGCCCAATCCTATACTTCCAAGCTCAGAAGTTATCAGCTCCTTCAAGATTATCCTCAAGCTTGGTGTGGTGAGACATCTTAAAGAGTACTTCAAATGGAAATAGAAAAGATTTAGGTCGTACCACTTGAAATGATGAAAACTGGATCTGGTCCCGGATTACGGTTTGTCGGAAAAACCCTAAAAAATCAGAATGTGAATTTCAACTTTCTGAAAGGATAGAAAGATGCACCTTGATGAGTTGATCAGCCTGGTGTATTCAGAATTTGATATCAACAAAGCTTTACCCTTCAGATTTACCTTTTTGTCCTCTCGGGTTCACTATGGAGAGCCCTGAATTAGGGTTTGAGTTTCCCGAAGATCTACCCAGCCAAAAATCTCGATCCAAAGCTCTAAACTTCGATTTTTGCAAGGAGCTTCCAGCTATGTCTTTAGATTTCAGAAATTCCTATTTTTGTGGAAACCCTAATTTTTAGGGCCAAATATGACAATGCTCAGAATGGAATTCTGATTGGACTGATAGATTCTCCTTGATGAGTAGAGTCCATCTACTATACTGCTTTTCCAAAATCTATGGAGAGAAACCCAATAAACAAAAAACTCAAGTTTTCGTCACTACAAAATGTCTTCATCTCAGGTTAGCTCTGACACCATGTTAATTTTTGAGCATTAATTCACAATACTCTAGTATCTTCACTGAGAGAATAACATATACAGTATATCAATGCATACCAATCACAATAAGCATCACAAGCATCACAAGAATCAAAAGCATGAGAGACAAGAGACACAGAGTTTCCATGGGGAAAACCCTAAGGTGAAAAACCCCACAACTTCCTCAGAGATAGAGAGAGCAATGTCTCAACCAAAGTACAACCAAAATACACTTGAGATAGTCTCCTAAAAGCAGATGATCCTCCTCCTCACTAGTGCGCCACTTTCTGAGTGAGAGAGATATGACTTTCCGAATGATCTAAATAGAGATCTCCTGATCTCTATTTATACTAACCTATTTTCCTAGTGACCTTATGGGGCCGACTTGTCTAGCTAGGTACATCCACAATATAATATATATTTCAGGGCCGACCCCACACATGGTGGTCTAATAACCCATCGGAAAGTACACACACTTGCGACACTTGTCAATCCACATGACGACACTTCCTTATAAAGGAATAACACATCTCTAATAAGGGTACAATAAATATATATGAAATACATTCCGAAGTTACATATACATCAACAACAAAACACCGCAAGATCTTGTCTTAGAGTTATCCTCCATGAAAACCAAAGGAAAAGAAAGGGTCAAAGACTTTAACCAAAGGTTTTCATATCTCAAAAACAGAATTCCTACCAATCTTCTTCTTGCTGAAGAGTTGTTGGTGGCTTATTATGAAAAGGGTCTGCCTCCCCCTATTGCAATATGGGTCAAAAGGGCGCAGAAGGGTACTCTGCTGGAAGCATTTGATGAATCAATCCAACTTGAGAAGGACATATTTTGTCTGGAAGACAACCATGAATCCTCAGAAGGACAACCTTCCACTTATAGGAAGAAAATTGAGATTGTCCCTCAATCCACAGTTCAGAACAAGGATTCATTTGATATGACTAATATAAAAAAATTCCTTCAAAAGATGTCAAATGAGATGGTGGATTTGAAGAAGAACACTAATGACAATCAGAATCAGAATAGAGGTTTTGTAAGGCCACCGTTTAGGAGACCTTACCAGCCCCCACAAAATTCACCACCACCAAATCCGGTGGATGCACTCACAAACGAGGAACTCTTTTCCATCTTTAGAGCATTGACAGCAGAATCCCAAGTCACCCCTGACACTTCCAATGATCACACTACCCTGGATCCTCCACTACCTGAAGAAGAAGCAGAAGATGATCCACAGGTCAATGCTGTAGGTTTCTTTTCAGAATTTCCTATGTGTGAAGAAGAAGAAGAACCTGAGGCGGTGTTTAACACACAACATCCTTATAATACAAGGTCAAGACCGCAGCCACCTCAAGAACCTTCATCTCCTTCCCCGGTTCTCACAAGTAACAAGACTGTCCCACAGAAGGATACAATCCTCCCTCAAATCGAGTACAACCTAGTTGAACACTAAAAAGAGTCAAAGCAAACATATCTCTGCTTGAGCTACTCAAGATTCTTGATATGAGAGACTCTTTACCTAAAAAAATGGTAGTCAAATAGCCTAGAGAGTCATAGAATAATAATCTAGACTTTGTCACTAAAACTGATGATCAAAAAACAACAAGTAAGAGAACTCCTCCTTTCTTGCTCACTTTTGAGATTTTCAACCGGAATGTACACAACTGCATGATAGATTCGGGAGCATCATCAAATGTGATGCCCCTCTCTGTTTGTAGAAAATTGAATGCAACATGGGAACCTTGTCCAACCCATATTGTGCAACTTGACAAATCCAAAGTCAGAGTGGTTGGCAAATTGAGAAACGTTCTACTCACGCTGTCAGCTGATCCCAGGATCCATCAGATAGTTGACATTGTGATAACTGACATCCTAGAAGCCTATGGGATGTGGTTAAGCAGGGACTGGTTAGAGAAACTCAAAGGTTACTTTGCAACCGACTGGTCCCATTTATGGTTTCCTTACAATGGTCATCCAATTAAAATTGAGATCAACAGAGAACCTTTCATGAAACAAAAAGTTACTGATCTTAATGATTCAAGTGAACCTGCGGGTTATCTCACCTCTCGCGCTGAGCAATTTACATTCGATAAATTTTTCGGTGAGTTCTCAGCTGATGCCTCAATAGAAGAAAGCATCCGAAATGAATCACATATCACTCAGGTCACTTCTATACCTTTTTCTGGTGAAATTGTGCACAATGTATATAATGTAAATACGAATTTTAGATTAGACCTTGTCTCATGGACCTTATTTTTCGATGGCTCCAAATCCAAAGAAGGAGCTGGAGCGGGTTGTGTTCTTATCAATCCTAAAGGAATGAAAATCATGATTGCTTGCAGGTTAGAATTTGACTGCACTAATAATGTAGCCGAATATGAAGCTCTTGTGCAGGGGCTCAAGAAGGCCATTGATTTGGGTGTACAAGTAATATAATGCTACGGAGATTCTAAAATTATAGTCAAACAAGTCAGGAATAAAATACACTGTTTATCTCCGCATTTGGTTAATTATCAAAAGTTGGTAAGGGATCTAACCAACTCATTTTCGGCATTCAATTTTAAATCAGTTCCCAGGTCACAAAATTTGGATGTAGACTTGTTAGCAAATACAGCGTCTAGACTGATTCCACCAAAAGGTCGGTCTCCTCAAAATTTTTCTATTGAATTGATGTACATACCATCTGTTTTGGATAATGTGACTAATTGGAAAGAGTTTGATGATGATCGACAGATACTTGACTTCCTCACTGCTCAGGATACGTTTCAAGACATGACCATCAATGAAGCAGAACATGAAAAGTATCTCACTGATTCCTCAAACGTCATCCCGAAGTCTGTGATCAATCTAGAAAAGTTTTATGATTTACAAGACAAGTTCAAATCTCAAACTAATTGTAAAACTCAAAGCTCATCATTAAATTAGGAGCGGGTCAACCTAGGCACCGAATAGGAACCTCGCTTCATTAATTTGGGAGTTGATTGTACCCTTGAAGAACACAGAGCCAAAATTGCATTGTGTAAATAGTATAAGGATGTTTTCACCTGGACGTATGACAAGTTGAAAACCTTTCACACTATCATCATGTTTCATAATATACCCATGAAACCAGAAGTTAAGCCATTTCAACAAAAGATGTGGAAAATGCACCCCAGTTTGGAGCCTTCTGTTAAAAAAGAGCTAGAGAAACTACTCACTGCTCGAATTATATTTCCGGTTAGGCACACTCAATGGATCGCTAACTTAATACCTGTCCGTAAGAAAAGCGGGGAAATTTGACTGTGTGTCGATTTTAGGAACCTAAATCAAGCTTCTGAGAAAGAAAACTATCCTATTCAACCAATGGAGCAAATTCTTCAGAGGGTAGCTGGGTCAGAGATGTTTTCCCTCCTATATGGTTTTTCGGGGTATAACCAGGTTATGGTTTCCCCGGACGATCAATTGAAAACAGCTTTCAGAACCCCATGGGGTACTTTTTCCTACAGACAGATGCCTTTCGGGCTGATCAATGCAGGAGCTACTTTTCAGAGAGCTATGGATATAGCTTTCCAAGGGTTAATGCATAATTTTGTCGTGGTTTATCTTGACGATATCACTATTTACTCTAAAAAACGACATGAACATGTGTTTGCTTTGAACCAAGTTTTTGATCGCTGTAGGAAATTCGGTATTTCTCTCAACCCGAAGAAATCTATTTTTGCAGTAATAGAAGGAAAGTTGCTAGGCTTCATTGTTTCGAAAGAAGGTATGATTATCGATCCTGAACTTATAGAGGCTATTTCAAATATTGGTTTACTAGGCTCGCGAAAAGCGATGCAATCCTTCTTAGGTAAGATTAATTTTGTACGTATATTTGTACCAAATTTTGCCCAGATTGTTAAACCGCTGCAACTTTTGGTCAAGAAAGATGTGCAGTTTGCTTGGTCGCAGGAGCAGAGAGATACGTTTACCCAAATTCGAAAGGCCATTGCAGAAGCTCCTGCTCTCATGTCCCCATATTTTGATAAGGATTTCATTCTTTATACTTTTTCCACTGACTTTTCTTATGCAACTATCTTAACTCAAAAGCATGACAATGATACTGAAATCCCAATCTCTTTTATGAGCTCAAAATTCAAAGGCGCGGAGCTTAATTACTCACAGATTGATAAGAAAGCATATGCGGTCTCTAAATCCATCAAACATTACTGACCCTACCTGCTGAAGTCTCAAACCAAAGTCATTGTTCCATATTCTGCTATCAGAAATGTCCTCATCCAGAAAGAATTGGGAGAAAATAGGGCCCATTGGATGACCGCACTACAAGAATATGACCTTGATATCTGACCGGCTAAAATTGTAAAAGTCCAAGGCCTCTTTCTTCTTACTGCACAATCCAACGACCCCGCACAGCAGCAGTCCGAATGGGATCATGAGGAAGAAATTCCCCCAGGTGTTGTTAATGTTATTGATGCTCCGACATCAGAATGGTACGACGATATCATATTTTTTCTGAACCATGGGTTTGCTCCTGAAACTCTTGATTTCAAGAAAATAAGGGCTTTAAGACTGAAATCTGCTTGTTATCAATTCATTAATCAAATTCTTTTTAGAAAAAATTATGATGGAGTATTTCTTAGATGCTTGGAAAAACATGAAACTGATGACATTTTGTTTCAATTTCATGCAGGTCCTGCTGGAGGCCATTTTTCAGGAGAGACTATGGCACACAATATTCTTAGGGACGGATATTATTGGCCCGTGTTGTTTAAAGATGCCTATGCTTATGTGAGGAAGTGTGAGCCATGATAGAAATGCAAAGGTAGGTTTAGGAAACCTACATTTCCTCTACAACCGGTTACAATTCAGTTTCCATTTCAACAATGGGGACTGGATTTTGTTGGGCCTATAAACCCTCCTTCATTTATCCAACATAAGTATATCCTCACAGCCACAAACTATTTCACTAGATGGGTGGAGGCAGCTCCTCTTAAACAATGTAACACCTCCCAAGTAATCTCTTTCCTTGATAGCCAAATCGTCACACGCTTTGGCGCTCTAGAGTACTTAGTTTTTGATAATGCATCTTACTTCTTTTCAATTGATATAACTGAATATGCCTTTGAAATGGGGATTAAGCTTAAGTTTTCTTCCAATTATTATCCTCAAGGTAATGGTTTGGCAGAGTCATCAAACAAAAACCTGATAAACATTCTCAAGAAGACTCTAGCTTCTCATCACAGAGATTGGCACACACAGTTGTATAATGCATTATGGGCAGATCGAATCACCTCAAAAGCAGCAATTGCAAATTCTCCCTACTGTTCGGTTTATGGCAAAGAAATCATCCTTCTCACTAATCTCGCCATTTCTTCTCTACAATTGGCCCAGTCTGTCCAATAAGATGATTCTTCTCCCCTCCAGCAAATAATTGACACCCTTTTGAAGCTGGAGGAGGACAGGGAAATAACCAAGAACAAGTTGTATCATCATCAGCAGATGGTGAACAGATGGTTTGATAAAAAATCTTCATCTGACAGGGAATTTTCTGTTGGTGACCTGGTTCTAAGGTGGGATAAGAAACGTAAAGATAAGAACCAGTACACCAAGTTCCAGCACCTCTGGCTAGGACCTTTCATTATTACAGAAAAGATTGGTCCCAGTACTGTTCGATTACAAACGCTAGAGGGAGTTGTAGACACCTTCCCAGTGATTGTGTCTCTTCTCAAAAAGTATTTTGTTTGAGCAATCTGATGCACTTGTACATAGGTGTGATTTGTTTTTCAATCATTTGTTTTATTGCGTTGATATTTTGATTGATTTTCTTGTTTTGTTTTAAGGCTTCATAGTTGTGGTAATAACTTATGATCACTTTTCTTAGCAACAATTGCTTCTGAAATTTTCAGCATCGTTCTTAATCTTGCTTTCTGGCTTTTGATTAGAATTTGCTCTAAAGAATAAACAGTCAAATAAGTGCAGTGCCTTTGGATACTTTTCACTTTGATCATTATCTTTCACATGCTTTATTTGTGTAATTGAGGTATGGAGGATGGTCATCATTTCTCTATCTGGTGTTTCATGGTTGAATGACATATCATAATAACCTGACAAGTTTCGATTGCTCATGGGTCCTTTTACGATCACTTTGAATATGAAATTTGTTTAAAATTATAATTTATAAGGTGGGTGGTATTGTTATCAAGCTATCCCATTAGGTTCATAGGTGTTTAAAGTGGAATGACATCTTCACATCAAGCCACCGCACTTGGAAGATGACTTTTAGTTCTCCTGGAAGGTGGAAGATCCTATTACAGGTCGATCCATTCATGATCCGCAAAGAACTAGTGAGTAACAATATCACTATATGGTCACCAAGCCATGGTAATGCCTTGTAACTTATGCCAAAATAAATTGTTTTGTTTGTCATAAGATTTTGTTGTATACAAGGACAGGGGGGTCTTATTACAAGCCAGCCCTACTATGATCATGAGTTTGACCTTGGACTGGAATTATCACTATGTGGTCACCAAGCCATGATAATTTCTTTTGGTCTTACATAATTTCTTTTGGTCTTACAGCCAGAAGACAAGGAGTCTCGACATTGAGCTAGCTTGACCAACTTCCAGATCAGGCTTGTGAATGGCGTTGTTTCATCTGATCACCAAGTCAATACAGTGGTCTTGTATCAACAAAATTTTATGTTTATAAAAAATAAAATAAAAATAAAAAAAGAGAAAGAGAAAATATAAAAAAAAGAGAAGAAAAGAAAAGAAAAGACAAAAGATAAGATGATGAAGTGTCACTGAATATACATGTAAATAATAAACCAAGGGGATCTGTAATTAGGATATCCATGAGCATTTCTAAGATTGTGCCCAGGTTCAACACAAGCTAGTTTTCTATGATTACATCATGGTAAAGATTTGGTATTACTCTCTAAATCTCTTTATCGGATGAGTGTTATCTTTAAAATGGTCATTGTTGAAATCTATCCATTTTCATGTTCACTGTTTGTTGGATGCTATCTTTTAAGTATCTTCTTTTGAATTGAGTTTCAAGAAATTGGTTGATTAACATGTTGTCTTTAGTTGGATTTGATTGCAGAGATAACTGGTTCTTCCCAGCCAGTCGCCATTTGTTGTAGCCACAACAGATCCCATGCTTAGCTAAGCACAGGAGCCCCCCCCCCATTTTTAATAAACGAAAAAGTATGTGGGTGAGTCATCTTGAAAATTTTAGGTTTTTTATTTTACCTCCAAATTCTCCACCCATGCTTTTGTTCTACTTGCTTTTGAGAGTTTGATTATTCCTTCCAAGGAGTTTCGGTCTGAAAAAAGCCAAATTTTTGAGTATTTTGTTAACTGGTATCATCATCCTGAAACCCGACATTTCGAGAACCCAAAACCCACAACCCGGCAGCTGCGGGTTGCGGGATTGTTGTTTTTAAGAGTTTTGGTTTTGGTACTTCCAAAAACCGCAACCTGATGGCTACGGGTTGCGGAATCATTCTTTAATAAAACTGAGAAATAATTACCCCGAAACCCGAACCCCGCAATGGCGGCATTTGGCTTTCGGGATTGTGTTCTTTTCATTTATTTGGTGTGTGTTCCCGAAACCCGCAACCCATAATTTCAGGATGCGGATTTCAAGATGGATATTTTACGTCGAAGTTTAACGTTCCGAAGCCTGCCACCCGCATAGTAGGTTTTCGGCTTTCGAAAATCCATTTTCTATTTTCATTTTTGCTACCTGCAACCCGCAAACCCGCACTTTCGGATTTCGGCTTGCGGAGTCTTTGAATAAAAAATTCATGAACATAATTGAATTCGATTCCACATCCTGCTCTAGCTAATCAAAGCCTTCCATCGTTATGAACTTGCAGTCATATTGATCTTGGGTAATCAGTTAAGTCAGGATGCGCTATTTTGTCTGTTGAAAACTGGTTCTCCCAAATTATCATTTTTCTATATAATTTATAATAGTGGATACTACTACAAGACTATCAATTGCTTCATGTTGGATGGAAACCATTGCTCTGCCTTGAGTTCGTTGTGTCTGGTCTCGAGTTTTGACAATTTTTCGCTTTTCTTCCGCTTCTTAATGATCATATCTTTTTGCTTAATTTCCGACTTCAAAAGCTTCTATCATTCTCATGGAATTCGGATTAGATTGATCCGATGTGTCACGTGTGAAGAAATGATCACCCGTGTACCGGAACTCCTAATCGAGACTCTTTGCAGGTCAATTATGTCACCGCGGCCTCTGTTTCCATTATTAATTACCAGTTATAATTATTGATTGGGGGTTTCCTATAATGATGTGATCGTAAAAGCCATTCAAAATCATGCAAGCAGTAATTGAGCCTATACTTCACACAAGCTTAAACTCAAATCTCGCCTTTTTCATGATAGTTGAAGTAATTATAATGGGTTCGCTGCGTAAGTTTAATCATTGCAAATTGCCTCGCTCAATCGACATCACCCTGCCTGTTGGTCTTAAAGTAGCAATTAACGTGAAAATTCTACATTGTTCATTGCTTTCTGTAATAGGAAAGACTATGTGCTGCATTTTGGGCATCCTGTTATCTAAATATTTATCTGGGATGAGTAATTTTCATGCAGGAGGTGAACCTTCTAATATTCATGTTGATAATGAGGAACTTTACCCCTTGTTGTATCAAGGAATGTTGTCACCACCATTTGATGCAGGTGTTCTTGATCTTAGCAGCGGTAGTAGTGAAGAAGACTTCAAAGCTTTGTCTGCCTACATAAAGAACCCCGAAAAGCAAAGGAAGGAAGTTCTGGGGGAACCAACTGATCTCAATACTGATGTTATATAGGACTTTCTAATCAATGAAGAACCTGACAGGCCGGCTTCCATTCAACAAGAGTATGGACTGAAGACGCCCTGTCTATTCAAGCCATTGTAATTTTTGTACAAGACTTTTATATGCAGTAAAGTTATCTTTTATCCACCTCCTTGTGTTCTTCAAATTTCTTTGAGAATCGTTGAGTTAAATGTTTCAAATTGTCATCGGTTTAAATGTGTTTAATCTTTTGCAAGCTATTTATTACTGCACAAATCCTTCATGTTGATTTTTTTGTATGTTAGGTTCAAGCTATAAATTGTTCTATTAAATTTCTTTGACCGAATAGTTTTCATTTTAAATTTTTGCAAATGATTCGATGCAATTAAATATGCATAATCAATTGTTAATTTTTCAATTAACACAATGATTACAGATCAGTAGTTTAAGTAGGCTTAAAGCACTTTGGAGAATTGTCTCTTAATTTTTATTGATTGATGATCGTTCAAGCTACAAGTGGAAGAACCTGAAGACATTTATGTTTAAGGCATCTAATACTTGTTAATCACATTTCAAACCTGATCTGCACAACATCAACTTCTACTTTTAGGTTAGATCTAACTTAACATAGTTTCCTTCTTTTGATAGAATAAGATATGTTTGTTAACTAGCCTTCATACTTTGTTTTCCTTTATGGGAAAACTGATCTTTCAAGATCAAATATTTTACTCATAGAGTGCCAGCGGAGGCCAAATATCCGTGGGTGATTACCATCCCAAACATCTCGAGGAGAGGTTAACTCTTGCATAGGGTTAACTGAAGCCTTTGGCTGGGTTTTCATCCCCTGTTGTGTGCCTTGGAACCCATTCCAACACTTTGCACTTACCTTGCACCCTCGAGGCATCAACAAGGCTTAGCGCCAGGATTAAGAAGAATTTTCATCACTCCTAAGTCTCCCAGTATACCTTTCATCTCTGCGAATTTAGTTTGGGATTTCTAGTCGAGGTCCTTCTACCTCGCGCGCACCCTCTGATTCAGGTATCTTTATGTTCCATGGGCCATCCTCATCGGTGTCTTCCTGCGCTACAAATTCATTAGCGAGGCTATAACAATCAAGAACAGGCTCGAATTGCTCCTCCCATTCCAGGTGTAGATGTGTAGGTATGTGTTCTGCGCCAAAGAATTCTTCTAGGGTCATATTTCCATCAGCGCAGTCTAGTCCGAATATTTTTTTCTGAAGAAGCTGTAATGCATCATTGATGCTAGGATGTTCATCCTCGAAACTGAAATCTGTCTGGAAGGTCACGGTCAGGGAAGACCAATCTGTTGTGCCCCTGCGCAGTTCCAGGTCTAGGTACCATTTCTTTTGGATCGGTTCTTCCAATGTATGCACAAACAAATGCACCCATTCTGTTTTTGGTCTTTCCACCCAAGCTTGTGAACAAGTTTCTAGGTGATCCCTTGGATCTATCTGTCCATTATATTTTTCAAAAGGTAATGTAACCTTCTCTGCGAATTTGATTTGCATCTTAATTCTGCATTGATCCCATGTAGTCAATGTCTACTTGTGCGCAACCCACCATCTAGCAGGTGTCTCGCGCAATGCTACATCTAATGCTTGTAAGCAGTGTTCATCTGCAATTGCTGCAGTATAATCTCTGATGAAAGAATAAACGTTAGATGAACCATCATATGTGGGGATTGGGTTTACCTGCATTCTAATCCAGCGTATCAACTTTGTGACCTGTGTGCATCTCCTGGCAGATACTTCATGCACGCGGTTTTGCCAATTCTCCAAACCTGCATCGGAGTTTGAAATGCAAGAGTTGTCACATCTCCAGCTAAGTGTACCATCTATAGTAGGGTTGATGTAGTCTTCCTCGTTCTTGGTCAATTTGTACAACCAGTCCAAATCCTGAGCTTGGGATTCCTCTTGAATCAGCTCACTATATCTGTCTCCATTTGCAGGGTCTAGTGGTGAAATCACCCTGAGATGTTTTCCTTCAAAGATCATCTTCCTAGTCTTCAAATTTATAATTGCAAGGTTATCAATATCCGAGTCAATCCCCAATAATGGCGGGAAAGGTTGACTATCGTCCACAATTTTGATAACCTCAAAATTGGCATGACTCTGTACTCCGTCAATGTCAACAACCACATTGGCCAACTGTCCAAATGGTATGACTTTTTCCTGATTGGCCATTCTCAATTGGATAGCTGACCATGATAGCTTTGGTTGCCCCCTCTGCTACCATGTCTACTTAGTCAAGAAATTGACCTCTGATCCCAGGTCAAGAATGATTTCATCCATTTCATAATCTCCTATATGCGCATTGAGTCTCATCTCTCTACCAATTCTCTGATGTTTCTTGATATGATAAACTGCGCTATCAGTAGTGTCTTCTCCACTGTGCGGTTCATACTGATCTATGACCTTCTGCAGTTCTGTTATAGCATTCAAGTTTTTTAACAATTTCATGCAGCTCTTAAGGAACTGCTCAACAAAGGTGTATGTCTCTGCTGCGGCACATGTGTTGTCATAAGCAGCTGGTATGTCTTCCACATACGGCATTTGACTACGCAGCGAGATTCTCGGCGACCTTGGTGATGATTCTCTAACGATATCCCATGCTTCCGTAAATGCTCCTTTGTTCTTCGCTAGGTCAAAGGCAGGTGTTTTCTTAGAAGCTTTTCTTATCCATTGTGTCTCAACGGGTGTTTGCTTAGTTCCAAAATCCCTAAAAGTCGAAGCTTTTGCTCCTCGATCATGCCCTATCGCAGCACCGCTACGCATTACTACATTGATGCTTGGATGTTCATGTCTCCTTTCTGCTGCAATCAACTATATGTTTGGAGCCGGTGGATCTATTCTTCTGCGTTTTTGCATCTCGACCTCTAGTATGGGGCAGTATTCAATAACATGCTCAAAATATTTATAGTAATTGCATGTGGTGCATGGGTTGGTACAATTCCTAGAAACATGACCTGGTTGGCCACAATTATAGAAAATTACCTAACCATGGCATCTTCCTTGCGTAGGGCCTCTTCCTCTTCCGCGGTATCCACCACCATGGCCTCTATATCCCCCTTGGTCATATTGTGGATTCTCTTGCTTCAGCTGGTTGTCTTCTTAGACGCGGTATAGTCCAGCACCTCACATCGCTTCCATATCATGCTTTCTTTCATTCATCAGCTCACATGCACGACAGTTGGATTCATCATGTCCAACTGATTTACAGAAATTACAATACGAGCTCTTAGGTGTTTTTACATATTTCCGTATGAGATAACAGTATTCTAGTCGGTGTCCTCTGCTTCTACATATTTCACACCATGGTGCCTGGTTGTGATTCATATTTATTGGGTTTGGTGCACCACTGTCAAGATAATCTTGAAATAGAGGGAAATGTTCTCTGGTGTGGCCCTCTCCTTTGCATCCTATGCACCAAACTTTGCGTCTGTGTTCATATCTCTGCTCCTTTCAATTTTTCATACCTTGCAATTCTAATGTCAAAGTAGTCAACTGGTTCTGGATCTGAGACATCGCAGAACTAGTTTGGCCGATCGGTGAAGCCTCTAGCTTCATCGCGATCTTTAGGGCCTCTATCTGCGATGCAACCTTCTGCTACATCAATGGTTGTTTGATGTGGGGAAACAACGCAATGATGAACCATTCCTTGTGTTGTTGCAGAGCTATCACAAAGCTCACTTGATCTAATAGTGTTTTAAATTTTTGGTCAAATTCCTAGACCGATTCGGTGGGATTTTGCTTTATTTCCTTTAATTCCGTTATGCACTGCGATTCTGACTTGGGCTTCTTAAAATTTGTGACCAGTGCAGCTTGTATTTATGTTAGGGTTCTTGGCTGTGCCTGAGAATATTTCATAAACCAATGCAACGCACAGTCCCTGAAAGTAGCGATGAGCTGTGGTCTCTTCACACCATCATCCTGGATTTGCTTTAAGCTCCATACGGCTTCACATAGAAACCAGTGTTGATCAGGGTCTTCTAGACCCATTCCTTTGAATATCAGCAGTTTTATGTTGTTATTTGTCATTCTTCTTCCTAGGGTTGTATTGGTGTTCTGATTCTGGGTGTTAAATTTTCAGTATTAAATCACAATACTATAGGATCTTTGCTGAGAGAATAACATCTACAGTATATCAATGCATGACAATCATAATATGACAAGCATCACAAGCATCACAAGAATCAAAAGCATAGAGACAAGAGACACAGAGTTTCCGTGGGGAAAACCCTAAGGTGAAAAACCCCACAACTTCCTCAGAGATAGAGAGAGCAATGGCTCAACCAAAATACAACCAAATAATACAGAGATAGTCTCCTAGCAGATGATCCTCCTCCTCCTCACTAGTGCGCCACTTTTCAGAGAGAGAGATAGATACTTTTCCGAGTGAGTAAAATAGAGATCTCCTATCTCTATTTATACTCACCTTTTTGCCCAGTGACCTACTGGGGCCGACTTGTCTACTTTAGTACATCCACATTATATTATATATTAATTAGGGCCGACCCCATAAGGTGGTCTAATAACCCATCGGCAAGTACACACACTTGCGACACTTGTCAATCCACATGATGACACTTCCTTATAGAGGAATAACACATCTCTTATAAGGATACAATAAATATACATATAATATACTGATGAAATACATTCCGAAGTTACATATACATCAACACTCCCTCTTAACAAGGAAGGTATTTCTCGACACAGATTTGCTAGACAAGTCTTCTTCTCTGGATCATCGTCATCGATGCATCATCATCGTCATCGTCACTGCTGCTGCTATCTCGTCCAATCTCTGTCTCTACTCGTCATAGGAAGTTCTACAGAGCCAGTCCTTTTTTCATACTGGATGTAGGCCCACCACCTGCAGGTCTTCATCATCACTGGCCATACTGTGGAATCCTCAGGACTTTTACGTGCGTCACAAAACCTCGCAAGAGCATCCCAGGCTGTTACGAGCATACTGCTCTACCTATAGGATCTCCCAGGGCAACGAATTACATGTGACCTCACCACAAAACCTCGCAAGAGCATCCCAGGCTGTTACGAGCATACTGCTCTACCTATAGGATCTCCCAGGGCAACGAATTACATGTGGTCATGGCAAAACCTCGCAAGAGCATCCCAGGCTGTTACGAGCATACTGCTCTACCTATAGGATCTCCCAGGGAAACGGATTACATGCCATAGGACAAAACCTCGCAAGAGCATCTGCCAGATATCCCAGGGAAACGAATTACATGCCATAGGCAAAACCTCGCAAGACTATCTGCAGATCTCCCAGGGCAACGAATTACATGTCCTCCCAGAGCAAAACCTCGAAAGAGCATTTGACAGATGTCCCAGGGCAACGAATTACATGCCATAGGCAAAACCTCGCAAGACCATCTGCAAATCTCCCAGGGCAACGAATTACATGCTCATCTGCACAACCTGATCCACGGCCACAGAGTATCAACCTGATACTCACCATACATCATCCTGATGTATCCATGATCATCCTGATCATCATCACTGCAACGTCCTGCTGCATGTCATCCTGAAGCTCGTCATCTATGATCATCTTGATCATTACTGCAACATCCTGCTGCATGTCATCTGGAGCAACATCCTGAAGCTCGTCATCTATGATCATCCTGATCATTACTGCAACATCCTGCTGCATGTCATCTGGAGCAACATCCTGAAGCTCGTCATATATGATCATCCTGATCATCACTGCAACATCCTGCTGCATACCAAGTATCTATCATCATACATGATCCTCCTGATCATCAATGTATCCACCTGATACAAATACAAAACATATGATATATATCACCATACATGATCCTCCTGATCATCAATGCATCTACCTGATGCATACCAAGTATCTACCTGATACATATCATCATACATGATCCTCCTGATCATCAATGTATCTACCTGATACAAATACAAATGCATGATACATATCACCATACATGATCCACCTGATCATACAATGTATCCACCTGATACATATACGGATACATGGTCCAAGCATCCAACATGATGCATACATACATACATAAAATGATCCAACTGATCATATCCAACATCCAACATGATGCGTACATACATACATAAAAATGATCCAACTGATCATATCCAGCATCCAACATGATGCGTACATACATACATAAAAATGATCCAACTGATCATATCCAAGCAGAAACCAGAACATCATCCTGATGCTCATCATCCAGCGCTTACATCCACAGCCATGTGAAGGATCCTCCTTCCAACATGCTTGGAATGGCTTCAGCAAATGTGTCCATCACTTCTTCCTCGAAGTGTCCTCGATCTGAATAACGCCAAGCCTCTCTCTGAAGTACTCGAACTTCACCCTGGCTAGTGGCTTCGTCAGTACATCTGCAATCTGCTCGTCTGTCGCAACATACAGGAGCTTCACAGCTCCTCTCTGCACCATATCCCTGATATAGTGGTATTTGATCTCTATGTGTTTCGACCTGTCATGAAACACTGGGTTCTCGGACAGCTTTACACAACTCTGGTTATCACAGAAGATACCAGTAGCTTCCAACGGGAGATCAAATAACTCAGACAGTAGCTTCCGTATCCATACTGCCTCACAACTAGCTGAACAGGCTGCAACATATTCTGCCTCAGCTGTACTCAATGCTACGCAGGATTGCTTCCTGCTAAACCAAGAGATCACACCTGATCCCATACTGAAGCAACACCCAGATGTGCTCTTCCTATCTGCAGCACTGCCAGCCCAATCTGAATCAACATAACCCTGCAGGTTAAACTTTTGATTCGCCTCATATCTGAGCCCATAATCTACTGTACCCTTCAGGTACCTCAGAACATGCTTTACAGCAACCAGGTGAATACTCCTCGGATCCGTCAGGAACTGGCTCAATGTGTTCACAGCAAAGCAAATATCTGGTCTCGTGTTCGTCAGGTACATCAAGGACCCAATAATCTAACGATACATAGAAACATCAACTGGCTCAGATGAAGCATCACAAAGAAGCTTCAGATTCGATGCCATAGGTGTGGCCATGGCCTTGCAATCCATCATCCCAAATCTCTTCAGGATATCCACTGTATACTTCCCTTGACCAAGGAAGACCCCTCCTGCACTCTGCCACACCTCCATGCCAAAACAAATAGTGCATCATCCCCAAGTTCTTCATCTCGAACTCGGTAATAAGCTTCCGCTGTGTGTCGGCAATCAATCTATCTTCACCATACCAAGTTCTGCACATATATGATTTCCTATCATGTGTCTCAGAACCAAGTGGCTGCTCCACATACACTTCTTCTTCAACTACACCATTCAAGAAAGCTGTCTTGAATCCATCTGGTGTATCTTCTGTTTCGTCACTTTTATATTTCTCTATGCTGCCATCTGCAACATGCTTGATCTAATAGTTCCATAAGGAAGTCATAACAAACTTCCCTTCAGGTCTTGGGATTACATCCCAAACATCATTCTTCATGATCGACGGATCATGGCATTCCATTTCTTCATCCCAGATCCTGGGAACTTCAATATCTTTAATAGATATCTTTGTTGCTGGAACAAATGTTGTAGTCTTTTTGTAGGTAAAGATATACGGTCTTTCCTACAAAACAGGTTAAATTGCATGATTAGAAACATCTCATAATTTTCAGAACAAATTCTTACACATAAAGAAATATGTCATACAGTCATGCAATTATCTTAGCCAATGCTTCAATACAACATTTATCCATATCCCGTAACTTTCTAGATGCCTTCCAATCTCTACCAGAACATTGTTAAGAGTGTGCACAACTCCCAACATGTCAGCAAAGAGGTTTCATTCTAGATAAGTAGCAATGGAATGTTGTACAGTGCCATAGGCCACTTACCCATGTATATTAGTAGTATACTGTTCATTAATGCAACTATCTTAATATGCACAATACATATCCTAAGTCTAGGAACATGAACATATACATCATTGAACAATTTTATTTAAACAAACAAATATGCAAGAAATGATAATTAAAATACTTATCTTTGTTTGTTTGTTGGGTGGACTCCCTCTGAGTCTTTGCTTCCTTGCAAGAGATGCTGGAGTCCTAATATGAAGTAGCTTCTTCTACACCTTTCTGATGTGGAATGTAGAGAGATGGTCAACTCCCTCTGAATATCTACATCCTTGCATAAACCACTGGAGTGTACTCCTTTTCTTTCTTGCAGGAACAACTGGAGTGTGCTCCTTCTTGATCTTTGCTTCCTAGATTACTTGTTCTTGAACTCATATTCATCCTTAGTCCCTATGCATGCTTATTAGTATCATGATTGTGTTATCCTTGTGAACTCATATACATTCATTAGTATACTATTAAACACAATAATCTCAAGCATGTATAGTCATGATCATTTCAAACAGAAAATAATAAGCATTTAGCATTCAAGGTTTATGTAGGATTCTTATGGTTAGTCAAATCATAAGAAACATAACATGTCTAAACCTGTAATTACTCAAACCTATGACTCTTCGGTTTAGTTGAATCATCAATCAAGATAGGAGATATAATATGCATAAAACCTGTGATTATTCAAACCTATACCTTCATGATTCTTCTGTTTAGTCAAATCAATCAATATAAGAGACATAATTCTTTTACTTATATTCCTATTTGACCATAGGACTTTTCTGGTTAGTCATATCATCAATCAAAGTAAAAATCATAATATGCCTAAACCCATGAGTACTAACTTCAATGAATAATCATAATCAATCATGCCAAGTATACTTAAATAAAGGATCTTATCACAAGGTGAGATTCTAACTTGATATAGGAAAAACATACCTGGATTAGCATGCTAGCTAATTATGTCTAACATACTCACATGATGTCTTCTTGTTCTTCTTCAATGACTTGTGCTAGTAACCTGTATATCTCATAGGTTAGCCATTGCAAAGCCAAGTTATACATACCTCGTAAATGGATCTTCTATGTGATCCATGACAATGGATGAATCTTTGTCCTCAGGTCATCATGATCACATGTTCTTGAACCAGAATATGATTTGTCTTTCTTGGTGTACCTTTCATGTTAGTAGACAACATAAACCTCATACAACACCATAATGCATTAGTACAATCATAAGTGTCAATACCCTAATCAATGAATATTTTCTATCGTGCATTCATAGTTTTATTAAGGTGATACGACAAATCAAATCAAGATTGTACTAACCGTAATAACATGAAGACAAACATACCATAAACTTTAATCATGAACAAATATCAAGACATACCTTGATGAGTCATACCTGTCGAGATCGCTAGTAATCTTCTTATGTAAGGCCTTAGCCTCATCTCCCTCTGAAACAGGAACTTCTTCACTTCTATGATTTTCCAGAATCTAGATTGTAGGAGGCTTCACCACTTCCTTTGATTGGGTATTGATAATCATCCCCAAGTTTCACCTTATGGGGTGATTCATGTTCAGAAAGGTTCATAAAAGATTCCTTGAACCCAGTCATGTGTTTGGAGGCCCCACTATCAATTAACCAATCATTACATCCATGGGAGATGGTACCTGTAAGAGCAGAGATCAGAACATACTCTTCTTCACTTGATGAGTCATCATCACTATCACTTTCTGCCCTAGCCTTCTTCTTTGGGGGTACATTCTTCCCGAAGTCTGCTTGAAGGAGATCAACTTCTTCCTTGCACAAATTCCTTGAATAAAGGAATCCTATGACCTGGGTAGGCCATTTAGAGTAGTCATCACCACCTCACCATTCTCCACCATTTCATCTACTGCTTCTAATTGTTCCTTGATCTGAGAGACCCTTGAAAAGTAAGATTGAATGGTTTCTCCATTCTGGAACTTCACTGCTTTCAATTGGTTCCGCAGGGTCATCTTCCGATTTATGTTCTTTCCTTCAAATAGCTTGGTTAAAGATTCAAACATCTCTTTGGGTGTCTTAAGAGAAGACACATGGGGTATGAGATGGTCTTTTATGGAATCAGCAATGATTATCTTTGCCTTGACCAAGTTCTTCTTGTGCAATGCCTTGGCTTCTTCATCCTCTTGGGATAGGGATGTCTTCTTTCACATATGAGTCCAACTCATTCTCTTCCAGGATTAACCCAATCCTATACTTCCAGGCTCGGAAGTTATCAGCCCCTTCAAGCTTATCCTCAAGCTTGGTGTGAAGAGACATCTTTAAGAGTACTTCAAATGGAAATAGAAAAGATTTAGAACTTACCACTTGAAGTGCTGAAAACTGGATCTGGTCCCGGATTAAGGTTTGTCAGAGAAACCCTAAAAATTCAAAATGTGAATTTTAAAATTCTGAAAGGATAGAAAGATGCGCCCTGGAGAGCTGATCAGCCTAGTACATTCAGAATTTGAAATCAGCAAGGTCTTGCCCTTCAAAATTGCCTTTTTGTCCTCCCGGGTTCACTGGGGAGAGCCCTGAATTAGGGTTTGAGTTTCCCGGAGATCTACCCAGCCAAAAATCTCGATCCAAAGCTCAAACCTTCGATTTTTGCAAGGAGCTTCCAGCTGTGCCTTCAGTTTCCAGAAATTCCTATTTTTGTGGAAACCCTAATTTTTAGGGCCAAATCTGAAAATGCTCGGAACTGAATTCTGATTGGACAGATAGATGCGCCTTGATGAGTAGATCCAATCTACTATACTTAATTTAAAAAATCTGTGGAGAGAAACCCAATAAACAAGGAATACAAGCTTCCGTCACTGCAAAATGTCTTCTTCTCAGTTAAGCTCTGATACCATGTTAAATTTTTAGTATTAAATCACAATACTATAGGATCTTTGCTGAGAGAATAACATCTACAGTATATCAATGCATGACAATCATAATATGACAAGCATCACAAGCATCACAAGAATCAAAAGCATAGAGACAAGAGACACAGAGTTTCCGTGGGGAAAACCCTAAGGTGAAAAACCCCACAACTTCCTCAGAGATAGAGAGAGCAATGGCTCAACCAAAATACAACCAAATAATACAGAGATAGTCTCCTAGCAGATGATCCTCCTCCTCCTCACTAGTGCGCCACTTTTCAGAGAGAGAGATAGATACTTTTCCGAGTGAGTAAAATAGAGATCTCCTATCTCTATTTATACTCACCTTTTTGCCCAGTGACCTACTGGGGCCGACTTGTCTACTTTAGTACATCCACATTATATTATATATTAATTAGGGCCGACCCCATAAGGTGGTCTAATAACCCATCGGCAAGTACACACACTTGCGACACTTGTCAATCCACATGATGACACTTCCTTATAGAGGAATAACACATCTCTTATAAGGATACAATAAATATACATATAATATACTGATGAAATACATTCCGAAGTTACATATACATCAAAACTGGGGAGGGTTCTGAGTGGAAAAAGTAAAAGGTATATTCGGAATAGTGCTAGGGATACCAGTCTGTGGACTATTCTGAGACTGGGTGTTGTGTACTGGATCAGTATTAATATTCTGTGGGTTGGGCTACTCAACGTTCGCAGCGGGTGGGTTCTGAGATAAGGGTGGCGCGGTCTCTGCAACTAGCGGGTTCTGCAGTGTAATATGATGGATGGTGGTTGATAATAGTGCGGTCTGATTATTGAGGTCACACGGGAGTTTTGTACTCACCTGGAGTCCAGGTCCTCCTAGATTCTTTTCTTTGTTAAACTTATATCTCTTTCCACTTCTCAGGTTATGTGTCTCTTCATTAGAATCACTATATATGCTATTGACCATGATAGATGCGAAAATATTACTGCATTCTTAAAACTCCTTTTTCAGCTAAAATCATTCTAATGTATAGACTGAGGTTGTTCAGGAACTTATCTTTGAATCCTTTGAAGAAGTATGCTTCATCTTGACTATAGGAATTCAGCGTGTCTACAAAAAATTCTGTTACGAATCCTTCAAGTATGCTATCAACCCAGAAATCGACTGCTCGTGATAGTGGGTTTTCTATTGCTTTGAGCTATGCTATGAGTTCTGGAGTCCACTCTATAGGTACTCCTCCTTGAAAATAGTTTTTCTTTTCTACGAGTTGCAAGATCCACTCGTGCAACTCGTTTCCAAATGAAGCCCATAAAATATTATAAATCTCTCTCCACAAATATTTGTTTAACCACTGTACGTCGGTGAGACATGGATTTATGTTCTCTTTCTTCACAAAATCTCTTTCAATCTTGTTGCACCAGTCCCAGATCTCTTTCTTTTTGGAATGCCAATTGTCTGAACCCAATGGGAACTGGTATTCTTCTTCACACATTACTTTCCAACACTTTATTGCATCACTGGTCTTAGCCGGGAAATAGAACCATTTGTTGGTTGTCGATCACCTTCTTGGGGTTTCCAGTGTAGGCCCAGGTACTTCGCGGTTCAAGGAACCAACAAAACCGCAATTCACCGGCCCTTTCGGCAACAGGCTACGTGCAGCCTGAGGTCTCACCCGAGGCGAAGCTAAGTGGGTGGTTGCGGAATCAAGTTTCCACAATTGAGTGATGTGATGGGGGGAAGGGATGATAAGTAGCACAATGCCTTGTGGGATGCTGCAGACAATAACTACATGAACCTTCTGTTCCGCGTTGGGTACTTCGGCACACAATTGCACCTCTAAATGACTGCGATACATGATACCTTTGCGTTATGACAGTAAGCTATCAACAGCTTACCTCGTAGCAACCTTCAATGACTCGGCGCATCAACAAGACTGCGTGTCCTTACCAGGATGTTTAATTCTAACCATTCTACTTAGCATTCTTTATCCCTTTATTCCATTCAAGTTCTTATCATTAAATTGTAGATGACTGACTAGACTTAAAATTACTGCTCGTTCCAATGTTGCGCTTATACTCAATGTTCACTACCTGACGAATTGATAGATTCATACATTCCAACTGATAGATTCATACATGTTGAATACTTAACATCCCTCTATGCATGTATTACTTAACATATTACTCCCATTCTCTGGGGTGAATACATATAAAAGCAATCACATAACAGAAGTTTCCAGCATTAAACATTTATACCAAGCAATTGAACAATCATAAACACACATTGGTCACATAACACAGAATTTAACGTGGTTCACCCCCCGGATGGAGGCTACATCCACAAGAACGGTTGTTAATATTGCTCTTAATGGGAAGGGTACAACCGTTCTTAGTCTATGCACTCAGCTGTAGAATCTCTTCTCTCTCTCAAATAGGTCTCTGCGCACTCAGTTGCAGAGCCTTTACAATGGCTTGTCTAAGCTTAATATTTTACAATACCCCAATGCTTAATCAAAACTAAAGAGTAATCCTTCTGTTGATCTTTGATCCTTTCTCTCTGGACAGACCCGGGATGGCGGTAATCTTTTAGACCAACAGAACCCTTAGCTCACTGGCCCTTTCAGCAACAGGTCGCAGAAGCAACCTGAAGTCTCACCCGAAGTGATTCTAATGGGAGGCAGAAGACTCAAGTGTCCTCAGCCAAGTTCCGAGGCATCCAGGATGGTTAAACCCTCCTTAACCCCTTTCACAGAAGCTGTCTATCTCATTCCATTACTTCGGCTATGCCTCTGTCTTATCGCGGTATGCAGGGAATGCGATAAGTCTTTCCCTATGTGAAACCGTCTAGCGATACCCAAGATATCGTAGGTGCGATATCTTCCCCTTCTAGTTCCTGCGGCAAGCGAACCTTGACCGCTTCCTGGGTTAATAGGTGGTCTTAGCTATCCTTATCCTGGTACTGCAGTTAGCAACAACATTCAGCCTACAAGCCTAACCCTCGCTAATGAACTCGACCCTTGATATCTCGCAACGCGTAACTAGGTAGAACATTACTTTGCGCAATGTCTAAATAAACCATTCATGCCTCATATTCAGTTCTTACTCGCACATTAACCTCTGTTTAACAATTATCTAGTTCGCAAAGAGGTTAGCTATGATTATCGCAATTGTTATACATCATTCAGAAGTTAACTGACAACCATGTACATTACTTATAACAGATTGAAGCATTCATATATATAGCACAAACACGTGAATGAGAACAATGGCTACACAATTACAATAGTGCTACTTAGATAAGCACATTGATACTCCCAGGGCAAAGACTACGCCCAGGGGAACTGCGGTTCTTGCTTACAACTCTGGGGAATAAACACAGCTCCGTTCCACTCTTTACAACAGGGGTCTTCTGGGAAACTCCACCTCAGTGGGAGCCCTTCTCTATAGACCTCTTTTCTCTTCTTGCCTTTACAGTGCACTCTCTTCCTCTCGCAATCCCTGCGGATTGCACTCTCTCAACAGGTCGGCCCTTGTCTTCTCAGGGATGTTCAGGCTTGCAACAACAAAAGACTTGACTAGCATCTACCTGATGTCTCTATCGCTATGCGGCCAACCCCTTATCCTATAAAAAGACTACTATATATAGATGGCCTGAAGGTCTCATCGCAGTTACAAAACTGTGGGTCTTATCCCAACAGTGACTCAACCCTAACCACCTACAGTCAACTGGCTGTACTTCCATGGCCGCCTTCTGTCTCGTCGCCGCTTCCTGCAGTCCTTAGTCTTTAATGCATCGGCCCGTCGCTTCTTCTTGGTTCAAGCAACGCTGACTGTGGTCCTTCTTCTTTAATGAGGGTAGCTGAACCCTCTCTTCATCTCCGGCGCCTTTATTGCGGTGGTTGAGCTCTCCCTTCGGCCTCTTCTTTGTACCACATGCTTGACTTTTCTGTACCTATCGCCGTGATTCCCGCCGGAATTTGTGCTACGGCGATATCTTTGTCTTACCGCCAAAATTGGTACTTTCTCTCCAAAATTAGTTATCCTTCCCAAAATTAGCATCTTCCTAAATGCTGCGGAAGTTCTCTCCAACAACTCCCCTAACACTTACTTGTGGCTCGTCCCCGAGCCACTTGCAACAACAGCCTGATTCATCTGCCTAAGCTTATCCTTTGCTGCTCGTGAGATTGCTGCGAATTGTGCCTTAAGCGCTTTAATACTTTCATCCATGTGTGTTACTTCTTCCTGCGCTGCGCTGAGCAGCTCAGCGGTTACCAAGGAGTCCTCTGTGCCCTCAATGACTCCTTTACTTGAGGTGAAGCTTTTCACCTTTTGCTCCAGTTCATCAACCAGATGTGCGATTTTGCTTTCATGCGGGCTAACTTCGTTAGCCAGGTTGATCTGCTGTTCTCTGTATTTCTGCACCTGCTGCTGAATTTGTGTGATTTCTCCTTTCTTTCTTATCTTCGCAAGAGCACTCAAGCCCTTGTACTCTTCTTCAGCTCTTGATATCGCATCTTCATAGTGCTTAATGTGTTGATCGAGCTCGGCTTTCTGTGGGAGCTCCTCTAGCTCCAGCCATGTCTTTGATGCATCCTCCAGGATGGCCTCTGCTGCTTCCACCCGACAGTGCATCTGTGTCTGTACAACTCTGAAAGCTTGCACTCGTGCTTCTTGGATCTCCTCTGGAGTAGGTGGCTTATTTGCTTCTAGTGCAGCAATCCTTGCTTCGTATTCTTCCTCCATCTTTCTCTTCTCTTCATCTAGAGCCTTTGCTCTTTCCGCTATTTTTCTGATCTTTTGAGTTATTTCTAACTCAGGCCTGATATCGCACTGCGGAAGCTCTGCTGCGATATTCTTTAAAACAAGAGAGACATCCTGCTCTCGCTGAACATATTGCGTCAACTGGGCACTCTCTGCCTCATGCTGCGCAATGAGCTGCACATTGTCGTTAGACAGCAAAACATTTTGCTCATATGTGACTTGTTCTCTGTGCCTCAGCTCCGTGCCTATCTGCTGGAAAATTTCGTACAACTGATCCATAGGTACCTCTGGTAGGTTCACCTCAAGAGGATGAACCATCTGCACTTCCATAGGTACAGGGAACTTAATACTTCCCGGCGGTATACGAACAATGTTCGTGCGGTCCCTTGCAATGCTTTCTTCTCTGCTCTGCGAAGGGGGCTGCGAACTTTCTGCGACTGTAGTTGGAGCTGGCTGAATCTGCATGGAAGCAGTCTTCTCAGTAATTGCCTTCAACTCTCGCAGTTTGTTGTCGAGGCTGATGCGCATACGATCCTGCGATGACTGAATCGCAGCGAATTTATCCCGCATCTTCTCCTGTATTCGGCTGGCGATGAGATCATACTCATCCTCTGTCATGACTGGTGCCTGCGGTTCGTCGGAAGTAACCGCCTTTGTTCTCTTCTTCTTTGCTCGCACCGGAGAAGGGCCTTCAATAGCCTTTCTCTTAGAACCCATTGGTTCTTTCTCTTTGTCTTTAGGATCTACCTCCTGAACATCTTCTGGATCCTCAGCTGGGGGATCAACTGGAACTAGGCCAGAGGATAGATCATCATACATTTGTTTCATGTCCTCGTCGAAACAGTTCTTAATGGTATCTTCGACCTGCTGGATTTCCATGCGATATGGGCCGGGGGCCCATTCGTTATGTTTCCTGAATCCTTTGGGTCTGATGTAGGTTTTATCCCTGTCGACTTTAAATTCCAGCTTGGACTGATAAAGATCAACGACCGGCGAGTCGACACGCGGAATCGTTGCGACGGATTCAAGCAATAGCGTATAATATTCATGGAATACCATTGCGTTATTCTTGTGTTTCTCTGGGTGACTACTCGCCCAAAGATTGGAGTACCTTGACCCTCTGCACGCCCCTGGCGGCAGTTGTGGAAACTGCGAATTGGGCGGCTCTTTCCATCCAATGAAAGCCATAAGGATCAGCAGCCACGAGAAGTGGAAGCTGTGAAGTGGATCCTGCTGCGCCTGCGCACAGTCTTGAAAGAAACTATTTAACAAAAATAAACTCCAGTTGTAAGGTTTACCGTTTATGACTTCTATCGCTAGGCGGATAACTGAGCCTGTGACCTCCTTCGGCCTCACCTTGAGAAGGAGTTTTCCAGCCAACAGACTAACAGTAAACCGCAAGGCGTCATCCTGTATTGAATTGACATCGTAGGCGCGACCTCCTCTTTGCAGCTTATACTCCGCAACCTGCTTGGTTGAGAGCCTGGTATCCTTTGTGGCGCCATCAATATTTATCTGTGGGTCGAAACCAGTCTTCGACAGACCGGTAATGCGGTGAATGAGGTCAACATTGACATCTATTCGGTTACCCAACCATAAGTAACCGCCATGCACGCATGAAAGTAGCGTCCGCACCACAGCATTGACCTCCGGGCCCCGTCCAAAGTGTGGAATCTCCAGGAGATTGAGCAGTCCCGACGGTACTAAATGGCTTACATGGTCCATGGGGACGAACTCATCGTGCTGTGTCCTTGGGTTCCTCTGAATCGTCATATAACGATCGCGGCGGAATTGTGGGTACAGCGTATAATCTCTCAGATTATAATCAGTAAACTTAACAGCATGCATATTCCCCCACAAGTTACCTTCTTCCTTCACTCGGTTATCCAGCGGCGGGAGTATGAGTTCATATTTAAAGTCTCTTGGAAGGACGATCGCTGGCGCATTCTCTACTCTCGGTGGGAAGTATATGGTAGTGACTGTAACTTCTTCCGGAAGTTCCTGCTCCGGTTCTTCTGACTCTGTGCTATTCAGGGTCTCGCTACGTTCCATATTAGCTAAGGTTCTCGGCGACTGGCGTATGGTCGAAGAGCCAGCAGCAATTTTCTTTCCTTTCTCTGCCACAACTGAAGTCATAGCGCACTCAATTCCACCCCTTTGGAATCTCTGTAACACGTCTTCGAGAGGCTCGTCTGGCGCGAGGCGCCTTCCCCTGTGGTACTCTGGACTTCCTATGATTGCTAATCTTAATGCAAATCAGAGTCTGCAACTGTTTCTAGTTTCCCTGTTCGGAACTCTGCTAAGAATACGCTTGGCTCGGCTCAACTGCGCTCAACTCTTTTGGTGAAAATGACTAAGTAGCCCCGTGCTTTGAATAGAACGTGTATTTATCATCAGGCGGAATTTCAAATGGCAACGGACCAGTGACTGGACCCGTTGGCGGTATTTAATGCATAGACAAGACAGCACCCCGCGCCTATTTATTGCAAACACCGTTTGAACTTTCGCTGGGAAACTGTGCGCCGGAGTGATGTCGCATCGGATTTTCCAAATCTAGAAGAATCGTCGTACTGCTGCCAAATCTTAGTACAACAGATACTTGTCAGCCGTGCAGTTAATGCTTGTCAGATGGCGAAGTGACTAGCCCTCTGATCAATTCAAAATTTGATATCGCATCAATCTGTTTTCTGTCCTCTGCGATAAGATATCGCATCGTCTGGAAGTGGAAAGTGCCAAAAACTCGCCTCTTATCAAAATTATCGCAACCACCAGGAAAACTGGCTGCGAATTCTTATCTGAAGCATTTCCCGGTGTAGACTCCTTAGGGTGCGATGCTTCATTTCAACTACACTGAGCATCTGCACCATTTGCTTCCTTCCTGGGCTAGGGCTAGGAGGTGGCATGGCCTTCGCGATACAGCTTAAGCCGACTGCCATTGATCAGGGTAGGAAGAAACTCCCCACTCATAGTACAAAGCTGTATAGCACCTCCATCTGTTATTTGCTGGATTTGATAGGGTCCTAACCAATGAGTTTTGAATTTTCCAGGGAACTTTATAAACTTACTGTCATAAAGGAGTACCAAGTCTCCAAGCTGAAAGATTTTGTTCTTGATATGCCTATCATGCCAAGCTTTTTCTCGTGCTTTCTGCACTTTTTGATGGAATCCTGTGATAAATCTGTCTTCCTCCAGATTGAGCAGCTGTGCCAATCTCTCCTCTAAAGTATCAGAATCAGCCATCTCTGTAAGCTGAGCAATCCTTAGACTGGGTAAGATGTATTCCATAGGCATAACAGCCTCTTGTCCATATACCAGGCTGAAAGGTGTGTGCCCTGTTAGTTTCTTACACGTGGTCCTGTAAGCCCATAATACAGCATTAACTCTGAGGTCCCAGTCATCCCTTTGACTGTTACAAATCTTTGTAAGAGCATGTTCTAATATCTTATTGAAAGCCTCCACCGTACCATTGGCTTGAGGGTGGTAAGGTGTACTCTTATGGTGCTGTATTTCAAATTCCTCTGTCAAGGCTTCTATGGTGCTATTCAAAAAATGTGTGCCTTGATCACTCATCAAAGTCACTGGGCATCCAAATCTAGTGATGATGTTTTCAAAAAGAAATTGTGCTGCTGTAGCAGCATCACAATTCCTGACTGCTTTTGCCTCAGCCCACCTGGTGAGGTATTCTGTTGCTGTAATTATATATCTCGCACCAGTTCGTTTTCCTGGGGGGTTAATAGGACCCACGAAGTCTATGGCCCACTTATCGAATGCGCGTAGCGCTATCTGTGGTCGCAACGGCATTTCATCTCTTCTGGAGGGCTTTCCTGTCCTTTGGCAGATATCGCATGATCTGCAAAACTCTTTACTGTCTTTATGTAATGTAGGCCACCATAGTCCTGCTGCTAGGATCTTCTGAGCGGTAGGCTTCCCTGCGAAATGGCCTCCTGCGATGCCCGAATGTGCTTCCTTAAGAATGGTCTGTTTCTCGTGGGGCATAACGCATCTGCGCAAGATTTCATCTGGTCCTAACTTATAGAGGTGTCCTGCAATCAGGGTGAAGTCTGCTGCTTTCACCACTAATTGTTTCTTTTGTTGCTTGGTAAACTCAGGTGGTGCCCACCCTGTAGTAAGGAATTGAATTATGTCTCCATAATATTCATCTGCGACCTGAATGGAGAACAATTGCGCATCAGGCAAGTTGTCCTCTAAATTACTTGGTTCTTCACCTGAGTCTAGCCTTGACAGGTGATCAGGTCCTGCATTTAGTCTTCCTGGCTTAACAATGATTTCGAAATCATATTCCTGGAACAACAATAGCCATCTGCATATTCTTCCCCCTAACACTGGCTTATTGACCAAGTACTTTAATGCAGAATGGTCGGTGAACATCTTGAACGGGGCACCCAATAAATAGTGCCAAAATTTCTGTAAGGCATACACCATTGCTAACCCTTCTCTCTCTTTGGTGGTGTAATTCTTCTCAGCTGTCGATAGTCTCCTGCTCGAATATGCGATAGGGTGGTCAATACCCCCTTCGCCTGGTTGCGTGAGAATAATGCCCAGTGCGATGCCAGATGCATCCACATGAACATGAAAAGGCTTGTTCCAATCTGGAAATACCAGAATAGGTGCTGTAACCATTTTTTCTTTTAGAGCGTCAAGACTCTTCTGACATTCCTCATTCCACTGAAATTTGATATCCTTCTTTAATAATTTCTCCATTGGTGCGGTAATCTTGGCATAACCTTTGATAAACTTTCTGTAATACCCAGTATGACCAAGTGTAGTTCTCAGCTGCTTTACTGAGTTAGGTGCTGGTAAATTGACAATGATGGCGATCTTCGCAGGATCTACCATCAAGCCTTGTCTGCACACAATGTGACCCAACAACGTACCGAAAGGCGCACAAAATATACATTTTTTTAAGTTAAGGGAAATCTGGTGCTGTCTACATTTTTCAAACATTAATCGCAGGTTTCCTATGTGCTTCTTGACTAGTCCAAATACAGTCCAATCATCAAAATAAACTTCTAGAAATTGATGGATGTATTCCTTAAAGACAGCAACAACTACTCTAGAAAAAATTGCTGGGGCATTCTTAAGACCAAAGGGCATTACCGTATACTGAAAGGAGCCCCATTCTGTCGCAAATGTGGTCTTGTGCCTGTCGTCTGGATGGATTCTTATCTGGTGATAGCCTGAAAAGCCATCAGTAAATGAATAGATTTCTTGTCCTCCAACATTGTCTAAGACTTCATCAGTGAATGGTGTCGGAAATGGGTCATGCAGCGATGCATCATTCAGTTTGCGCAAGTCGACACAGATCCTGATGTCTCCTTTTGTTTTCTTTTCTTGTACTACCATGGGACTAACCCACTCACTTTCTTCAACAGGTTCGATGATGCCTGCTGCTAGCATCTTATCTATTTCATCTTTTACTTTTGCTTTATACCGCGGATTCAACCTGTATGGACGTTGCTTAACCGGCTTAGCGTCCTCCTTAAGCGGTATTCTCATGACTCCGAGGTCACCCACTATTCCCTTCATTTCTGTAAAGTTGGTAGGAAATAGGTCCTGATACTCATGTAATAGGTCTGTGATTTGGCCAATTGTCTCATCATCCCAATAATCTCCAATAGAGGCAAACTTAGGGTCTGTTTCTGTGCCAATATTGCTCTTTCTAATCTTGATTGGTTCTGTTACAGCTGGGATTTCTAAGTGCGGGCCTTCAACTTCACGTGTACCTTCTGTTTCTGCGATATTGATACTGCGAGGATCTTCATCCTCATCGCTTGAGTCTTGTGCGCAGTTGTAACATTCTAGTGCATGTTCCATCTGGATAGCCCACTCGGGTTGCGAATCCGCTGGTAATGGGCAATCCTCAAATATTTTAGTCTTTATGATCTTCAAGGCCCGATCAATGCTTGGATGCTCAGATTCAAAACTGAACGTGACCAAAAAGTTTTCAATCATAGTAGGCCATGAGATAGTTCCTTTTCTTAGCTCTGTTTCTGTATACCAGTTCCGTGGAACTGTATCCAGTGTGTGGATAAACAAATGAACCCATTCTTCTGCTGGAATTTCTAGCCAACTCTGTTCACAGTTCCTAATGTGTGCTCTGGGATCACTCTCCCCTGTATATTTCCGCTGTGTAGAGTCTCTTTCTTTAGAGAATCTAATGTGCATCAATCTCTTACAATCATACCATGATGCGATATGTTCCTTGTGTGTGTACCACCATCTTGCAGGTGTGGCTCGAACTGCAAGGTCAAAAACCTCCATCCTCTGCTCTTGAGGAATCTCTTGTTCAAATTGCTGCAAAAAATCATTAACATCTGCTAATCCATCAAAAGTTGGAATATACCTGTTTTCTGTCCCAATCCATCGCAGTGATTTAGTCATGAATGCGCATCTGCGGATAGAAACTTCGTGGAGTCTATTTTGCCAATTCTCTAAGCCAACATCTGAATCTGATGTGCATGAACTATCACATCTCCAGCTGATATGTCCATCAGCTGTAGGATCAATGTAATCTGTCTGATTAGAAGTCATTTGGTACAAATTTTCCATGTTATGCACCTCCTCTTCTGCTTTGATTGGCTCAATGTAGCGAGGACCCTGTAAAGGGTCTAATGGTGCGATGACCCGGACTTGAGCATCTTCAAATGTCATCTGCCTTTTCTTTAAGTTGATAACAGCCTTGTTATCAAAAGCCCAATCAATACCTAATAGAGCTGGATAGGGTTTGGTGTCACCAATAATTTCTATGATCTCAAAATCGGCATATGTGTGAACTCCGTCGATGTCCACTGGGACATGCGATAGGCGACCCATCGGTGATATTCTCTGCTGATTAGCTAGTCTGAGATGGATAGGGGATCTGCTTAGTTTTGGACTTCCCATCTGTTCCCATGTCTGTTTAGTCAAGACATTTACTTCTGAACCTAAGTCTAGGATAACCTCATCCATTTCAAATAGTCCGATCTGCGCTGTGAGCCTCATCTCTCTTCCTGTCCTTGTATGGCCCATTATATGGTGAATGGTGCGCTGTGTATTGCTCACAGAAGGGCTCTGTTGACATTGGTCAATAACTTCCTGAAGTTCCTCTACAGCTTTCCCATTTCTTAGAAGTTTCAAACAACTCTGCAAGAAGGACTGTACACTCCCGGTCAATTCCTCTTCGTCACATCTTCCAGATGTGCTAGCCTGTGGTATCTGCGTAGTACTAACATCCTGCGGTGGTTTCCGTGGTATACCCTGAGATGGTAATAATAGTGATCTGGGCGGTGTTTGTTCAGCAAAGGAAGTCTTAGTTTGTTGAAATGCCTCCTTATTCTTCTGTAGATCAAGTGGGATAGGTTTTCCTGGAGCTTTGCGCACCCACTGCGTTCCTGTCATTTTTTCCACGTCCTGCGATATGTTGCTTGTGGAGAGACCACTGCGAGTTACAATATTGACCCGTGGTTCGGTTTCGTTCTGCTCAGCAGCGATAAACTGGATAGTCTGATTGGTTGCTGGCTTGGCGTCCTTGATCTTAGCTATCAGTATGGGACATTCCTCTATTGTGTGGTCATAAGATTTACAATACTTGCACGTTGTAGTAGGGTTCTGACAGTCCCTAGCGTAATGTCCTGTGCCTCCACAGTTATAACAGGTGATAGTTCCACGGCCACGGCCAGGTTCATAGCCTCCTCCGCGTCCTCGGCCTCTGAAATTTCCTCCACGGCCTCCCTGATTCGGATCAGTTTGTGCACGTACTGCTGGTCCGGATGCTTCTGACTGAACTCTGTAGAGGTCATGCTTCCTTTCTATCATTAACTCATAAGCTCTACAATTATTTTCATCATGTCCCACAGATTTACAGAAGTTGCAATATAGGTTCTTTGGTGTCTGCACATATTTCTGAAGGAGAGGGCATTCCTGAGGACTGTGTCCTCTGGTTCTACAAATCTCGCACCATGGCCCCTGGTTCTGCATCAACGGGTTAGGAGCTCCACTGGCGATATAGTCAGCAAAGACAGGGCAGTTATCCTTACTGTGTCCCTGCGCTTTACACTTAGTACACCAAATTTCATGCGCAACCTCCTTTCCTTTCTTAATTTCATGCAGCTGTAAGGTGAGGTTAGCTAGCTGATTTTGCAGATTAGTGATACCGGTGCTAGTTTCTGCTAGAGGTGAAGCCTCTAGTTTCATTGCCATTTCTAATGCTTCATCTTGTGTGTTTAATTTCTGTTGCATTAGCGGAAGTCTGATGTGTGGTAATATTGCTGCGATAAACCATTCTTTATGCTGTTGAGGCGCAAGCTCAAAGCTTACCTGATCAATGAGGGTCTTGAATCTCTGGTCAAAATCCCAAACCGTCTCCGTAGGCAATTGTTTAATATCTTTAAGTTCTGCTATGCATTGTGACTCGGATTTAGGTTTTTTAAACTCTTTAATCATAGCAGTTCTAACCTGTGCAAGCGTTCTGTTATGGCCAGTGGTATACTTCATATACCAAGTTAATGCTCTTTCTCTAAATGTGGTGGCCAGCTGGACAAGCTTGACATTATCATCTTGTATTTGCTTAATGGTCCATATGGCTTCGCATAAGAACCAGTGTTGCTCAGGGTCCTCCGACCCTGTACCTTTGAATGTTGGTAGCTTCATATCATCTCCCATTCTGTTTCTAGATGGTGGGTTCTGGTTTGCTGTATGACTACCACTCGGCTGTGTAGATGTGGAGGGTGTAGCGGTAGTATTCGCTGTATAAGAGCTACTGGACGGGGTTCCTGCGGGATTATTCTGAGTTCCGACTGGCTTTTGAGGAGTCCTAGGGTTCTGACTCTGCTGTCTCGGGTGATCTGAGCTGTCTTCTTCAGAAGAAGATGAATCATTGACTCTATATCTTTTACCACTACGTGTGTGTCCAAGATACTCGTAATCACTTTCAGAGTCTACTGACATTACAATATCATGCTACTATTCATCTGAGAGTATATCCAGTACTCCTTTTTCATATAGTAATTGCTTAATGGACAGACTTAGAGAATTTAGGTACTTACCGCGATAACCCTTGAAGAAGTACCGTTCTGCTACGCTGAAACTCTTTCTCTGATCAACCGCGAACTCTGTGATGAAGCCTTCCAGCAGACTCGTAAGCCAGAAGTCTACTGCGCGTGAGATGGGGTTATCGACACCTTTCAAGGTCTGAATCAGCTCTGCTGTCCAGACAACTTCTCGACTCTTCTTGACACCGCTGTTGTCAACAAGCTTTGATAACCAACCATATAACTCAATAGCATAAGTTACGAAGAATATCTCGTGGAGATCTGTAAAAATGTGCTTCTGTAGCCAAGCCTCAGTGCTCAGTCTAGGATTCTTGTTTTCTTTTGCAGCAAACTCTCTTTCTTTTGACTCAACCCACTGGTTAAGTTCTTGCTTGGTAGGATGCCAACAGAACATCAGCTCAATGTGTTCAAACCGGCAACGGAACCATTTTTTGATCTTTGATCCTTTCTCTCTGGACAGACCCGGGCTGGCGGTAATCTTTTAGACCAACAGAACCCTTAGCTCACTGGCCCTTTCGGCAACAGGTCGCAGAAGCAACCTGAAGTCTCACCCGAAGTGATTCTAATGGGAGGCAGAAGACTCAAGTGTCCTCATCCAAGTTCCGAGGCATCCAGGATGGTTAAAACCTCCTTAACCCCTTTCACAGAAGCTGTCTATCTCATTCCATTACTCCGGCTACGCCTCTGTCTTATCGCGGTATGCAGGGAATGCGATAAGTCTTTCCCTATGTGAAACCATCTAGCGATACCCAAGATATCGTAGGTGCGATATCTTCCCCTTCTAGTTCCTGCGGCAAGCGAACCTTGACCGCTTCCTGGGTTAATAGGTGGTCTTAGCTATCCTTATCCTGGTACTGCAGTTAGCAACAACATTCAGCCTACAAGCCTAACCCTCGCTAATGAACTCGACCCTTGATATCTCGCAACGCGTAACTAGGTAGAACATTACTTTGCGCAATGTCTAAATAAACCATTCATGCCTCATATTCAGTTCTTACTCACACATTAACCTCTGTTTAACAATTATCTAGTTCGCAAAGAGGTTAGCTATGATTATCGCAATTGTTATACATCATTCAGAAGTTAACTGACGACCATGTACATTACTTATAATAGATTGAAGCATTCATATATATAGCACAAACACGTGAATGAGAACAATGGCTACACAATTACAATAGTGCTACTTAGATAAGCACATTGATACTCCCAGGGCAAAGACTACGCCCAGGGGAACTGCGGTTCTTGCTTACAACTCTGGGGAATAAACACAGCTCCGTTCCACTCTTTACAACAGGGGTCTTCTGGGAAACTCCACCTCAGTGGGAGCCCTTCTCTATAGACCTCTTTTCTCTTCTTGCCTTTACAGTGCACTCTCTTCCTCTCGCAATCCCTGCGGATTGCACTCTCTCAACAGGTCGGCCCTTGTCTTCTCAGGGATGTTCAGGCTTGCAACAACAAAAGACTTGACTAGCATCTACCTGATGTCTCTATCGCTATGCGGCCAACCCCTTATCCTATAAAAAGACTACTATATATAGATGGCCCGAAGGTCTCATCGCAGTTACAAAACTGTGGGTCTTATCCCAACAGTGACTCAACCCTAACCACCTACAGTCAACTGGCTGTACTTCCATGGCCGCCTTCTGACTCGTCGCCGCTTCCTGCAGTCCTTAGTCTTTAATGCATCGGCCCGTCGCTTCTTCTTGGTTCAAGCAACGCTGACTGTGGTCCTTCTTCTTTAATGAGGGTAGCTGAACCCTCTCTTCATCTCCGGCGCCTTTATTGCGGTGGTTGAGCTCTCCCTTCGGCCTCTTCTTTGTACCACATGCTTGACTTTTCTGTACCTATCGCCGTGATTCCCGCCGGAATTTGTGCTACGGCGATATCTTTGTCTTACCGCCAAAATTGGTACTTTCTCTCCAAAATTAGTTATCCTTCCCAAAATTAGCAGCTTCCTAAATGCTGCAGAAGTTCTCTCCAACACCTTCCCTTACAATATTGTGCCTTATTTATAGATCATGCCCGTAGGTCATGTCTTTACAATCATTAGGATGAAACCCCAAGGTTTCCAAAACTGGCGTGGCTAACTTCCACCCTAGCTATCACCGTCGACAGCCTGCTCCGCTTACTCCAGCTAGGCCACTCGTGGTTCACACGCTCTTCTAAAAGCCGTAGTCCTCAAAATGGTTACAAATGCATCATGGCTTGTCCCTTTCCACTCCTTCGCCTGCCTGTTTCCATCGGCATTGTGGCCTAGCTTCTCAAATGCTTGCCGCCACACACGTTCAAACAGGTCACTTTCATCTGCCCTCCACCTGTTCCTTACCCAAAATAGTTCATATCCTCGTCTGACCTTTGCCCATGTTTTGCCCAAAAAACAGCTCATGCGCTACCATGCACGTCATCCTACTACATGATCGTGCCTTAGCCATTGCCATCGCGCGACATGCGCAAAACCTCAAAATTTCCTGTTCCCTGCCGTTGCACGCAATGCGCTTTCAACAAAACTGGTAGAAGTTCCTGTCGCAGCACACAATGCGCAATTATAAAAATTTCCTTTTCTTCCTACTGCTGCGCGCTATGCGCGATTTTCTATACTTGTATATTTTTCCAACCCACTTGGGCCCCGCCCAACAAGAATGGTGGACAATGCGAAGTTTACTTACTTCGCGGTTAATGATTACGCTATCGCGCATCCCAGGACCGCGCGATGCAGGTTGGACGCTTAATCAATAGGACAACACAATGGAGGACTGCTCTTCCTCTGTGACACTTGTGCAACTTTGAGAGACTTTACTTAGTGCAAAATGACGCATTCAACATCATAATAGACTTCAAACTTTGAAACTTATACAATAAGATGAACTATAATGTAACTGTGCACTTTCGGTGCTGCAATTAAGGGAATTGCACTATGCAGACTTCGTTGGTTTAAGTGTTTAACCGATACTCAACTTATGCATTCATTTGACTTAGAAATACTTGTGCATTCAACATTCATTCACATATGCGGATACTTAACACATTATTCCCATCATTTATCCTTATGGCGAATACATATAAAAGCAAGAACACATGAACTCATAAACATGATCTTAACTATTCAACATAAGCAGTTACATAGATGCAAAAACATAATCAGTCACATAACACAGGGAATTAACATGGCTCACCCCCAAGATGGGAGCTTCATCCATAGGAACTGTTGATTATATTATCAATGGGAAGGGTTCAACAGTTCTAGTCTGCGCACATAGCTACAGACTCTCTTCTCTCTCAGTAGGTCACTGCGCACACAACTGTAGAGCCTTTTTACAGTGAGTCTCTCAATAGAGACCAATATTCTACAATAAACAATATGAAGCTCAAAGAGTCAACCCCAAAATCTAACCCTTTCCCTTACAAAAACCCTAAGGTTCCCAAAACTGGTGTAGTTACTTTCCACCCTACCTATCGCCATTGACATCTTGCTCCGCTCGCTTCAGGCCACCTTAGTGGGCCACTTGTGGCTCACATGCCCTTTTGATAGCCACATTCATCATAGAAATGGTTACAACCACGTCGTGGCCTATCATTTTCATCCCCTTTAGCCTTGTTGTTGTCGTTGACCCATGGCTTTTCCTCTAATGGTTTTTCGCCGCACTCTCTGATAGGTCGCTTTCCTTTATCTCCACTCTGCTTCTTACCCAACTATCGGGAATCCTGGAGTTGCTTACCCAAAACAGGTCGCTTTCGCAGCTCGACCTTCCCTTATACTCTTTACCCAAAATATTTGTTGCGTTGGCACTACACATTAGCATGACTTTGCATCTCTGACTACGCAATTCAAACTGCACACTCCACAAAACTATGCCATCTGACTTCGTAGCCCGAACTGTGCACTTGCCAAAATTGTACTTCTTCGAAAGTGTGCCAACTTGGGCCATTCCCAACAGGCCCCTAATAGTTACTTGTGGATCATCCCTGATCCACTTTTTCCAACTGAATTCAGCTACACTTCTTTGGCGGTACTTATCTTGGCAGTGAAGTTGTGCAAAGTAATGGTGAGTTCCACAACTATTACCTTTTACTTGTTCTCAAATTCTTTAATGGTCTCCAGCATCGCCTGCAAGACCTGCTCCTGGGATTGTTCTTTCAGTGTGCCCTCTATGGTTTGAATTTCTACAAACTTTTCATCAATCTATTGCATTAGTGCGAGTCCTTCTTCCTCAATGGAATGCAACCTTGCAGAAGCGGCAACCTCTTTTTCCCTTAACACCATCAGTTCTTTTTGCAGCTCTTTCACCTTGTTGAATTTTTGCATCTTTTTCCTTGCTGGAAAAGTCTTCATTTCTGTGTTTGCGGCATCTAGTTGTTGTTTCCTTTGTTGTAGGTCACCTTTCACCTGCTAAAGGGCTGGGTCCTCATTCAATCCAGCCGAAACTGTGTTTGATTCTTCTAGCAAATTTTGACACCTCGCCACTTCAGCCAAGATGCTATCTATGGTGGCCTTCAATTCTTCACTTGGAGTTGCACGATTGTATGGCAGAGTGCTGGGTCTCTGAGCTTCCAAGTTTGTGATCTTTCCTTTCTAGGAGATCTCCATGTCCATCATTTATGTCATAAGGGTTTCCACTCTAGCCCCAAGCTTATTGATGATATCCTCGACATTTGGCTCTTCTTCGCATTTGTCGATTTTCGTGCAGACTGTTGATACTATTTCTTTCAATCTACAGTTCTTTTCTTGAATGTCGGTCAATTCCCTATTGTTCTGCGTTGATTCTAGTTTTAGCTCGTTAAATCTATTTTACAACTTGACATTCTGATCATATGAGGCGATGCCTCTTTTGCAAATTTCTTCCACCACCTGCATGTGTAGATTGTGCAGGTCTTCTACTGGAAACCTACTAATGTTGACACCAAATTGCTCCAAGTTCTTAGTTGCTTCAGCTACCTGATCATTGGGATAAATGAGGTATGCTGGCTCAATGTGTACCAGCCGAGGGTTCAAATTCAGCGTGTGGGGTTCCCTCTTCTGCCTAGTTGATCCACCTGACTTCCCCTCTAAATCTAAATCTCGGACCAGGTCCTGTTGGGATTGTCCTAGCTGCGCAACCATTATTTTTATTGTCTCGACAGTATGCACGAGGCTTACTTGTGCCTCTTCTTGCTTGGTTTGCTTCCCAGCAAACATGTCTTCCCAGTACTCATGGACCTTAAGAGCGATGCTTTTGCAGTCATCGTCATTTAGCATCGGCTGAAATTTGGGCTTATTAGCCTTTTGCTTCTTATGTTGGACTTTTTTTGATGAATGGCTCACACTTGGTTTCCTCTTACTTCCCGCCTGTCCTTTCGGCTTGTCCTGCAGAGCTCCATATTCATGATCAATTGGTGTGGCTTGGGCTTCATCCTTATCCTCATATTTTTCCTTCTCAGAGTCGGACTTGACCTCTACTGGTGGTCCACCTTCCATTCTACTAACCATTCCTCCATCATATGCTCTATTTTCTCAGCATCGAACTGATAGGAGCTTGGATACCATAGATCAGTCTCTATATCAACCCTTGGCTGAATGTACATTTTATGGATATCGGCCATGAATCTTAGCTTCCATTTGTATGCATTTGTCACCTGTTGTGAGATTCGCGGTGTTCATTGAATCACATCACACAGTTGCTCATAATATGTATAAAACAACTCATTAATTTGCCGTTGCCTAGAGGACTTCATGTTTGCCCATAATTTAGTGAAGTGTGTTCCCTGAAATTACCTTGAGAAAACTGGAAGACCTTGGTAGCCAGCCGACTCTTTCCAACCGACGAAGGAAATTAGCACTAATAGCCAACTGTAATGGAACGGAGTTCCCTTTTCCCACATTTCTTGGACATTGTCCAAAAACTCGTTCAACAGGTACTGCACCCAGTTGTAAGGAGCGTCGTTCTTCATTTGATATGCGAGGAGGATTGCTGCGGCTGACACCTCTGCTGGTCAGTATTTGCGCAGTATCTTCCCTATGAGCAGTTGAACTATGAAGCGTGTAGCTTGATCATTGATATTGGCTGTAGGGAAGCCACGTTTTCACCTAATCACGCCAAATTCTTCTGTCATTCTGGAGGTGAGTTCTTTGTCTTGTCCCTTTCCTACAAATGCTTTTGCTGGGTTTGCGCCTCTCTTATTAAGCATCGTGATGTAATATATCATATCAATATTTATATCAATTCTTTTGTCCAACGATGGATATCTCGAGTGTATATAGGATAGCAATGTGCGCACTATTGCGTTACATTCTGGGCTCCTCTCAAAATGCGGGATGCACAGTAGGTTAAGTAGTCCAGATAGTTCAAGCGCTTTGAGCCAATCCTGCACATATAGAGTTTCGGTGCCGGATTGGTCATCAACCTGGCGGCACATATATTGGTCCAGTTGAAACTATTTGTACTTCTTTGGCTTGGACTGACCTCCTTCCAGCAAGTCATGATATTCAAACTTGCAGTCTTCCACTTTCCCTAGAAGGTCTTCTACAATATTCACCTGAATGGATATGGGCAGTAGCAGAATCTCATAAACAACATTTTTCTCAAGTTTGATAACTGGTGCATCATCTCACCAAGGTGGGATATATTCGTTCACAAGATGGATGGGTCGCTCTTGAGTTGTGACTGGTGTCTGTGGCTTTGTTGCTTTCATCTCTTCCTGCTCTATATCTTGGTGCTTATCTTTTTTATGTCCTGTGGCATGCCTTGCAGAGCTCCGCGATGAGGCGCCATTCTCCACTGTAGGTTTCTCGGCAGGTGTTGACATGACTCCTTTCAATCCTGACTGCTTGAATATTGTTAACACTTCGTCAATGGTGACGGGTTCACTCATTCACTTGCAGAATACTCTGGTTGCTAACTGTTAAAGCTCTTAATTCACACACAAAGGAGATAGAATCTCACGGTAAAATGCATAAGTGGTTAGTTGGTGGCTATTTATAGATGTTGCTGGTCCAGAATGGGCCGATTGATCCGTTAGTGGGAGATTCAATGTCTCGTCCTTCGGCCAGATATCCCCTAAGATCTCGGTCTTGTCGACCAATGATTATCTCTAATTCAGTAATGTTTCTTTAAATGCTGAAAGGCTTTCGGTGCCGCCGAGCTATTAAATTAGTTAGCTTAGCCATTAACTGCTAGTATGTTGGTCAGATCTTGGTCACTTCAGTACTTATTATGCTTGAATGGCCATATTTTCCTTTAATGCACGATTTTGTCGGTGCTGACATTTTGGATAACGACCCACTAACTGGCCGACAACTATGACGGTTATCCTTTTCCGTCATGATGCGCTGGCGGTTTTGACAAAAGATTCTTGTGTGGCTCTTGTGCGTATGTGTTCTTTTCCCATTTTAACTTCACAGCTGCGCTGTCAACTCATGTGCCACATCGCCACTTCTAATACTTCGCAACTGTTTTGTTCCTTTTGATCTGTGCGGTTTCATTTTGAACTTTGCAACTGCACACTTCCACTTCTCCTTCTTTTGTTTTGTTTTCTCTCTTTTTTTTTTCGATCTGCATAGGTTTACTTTTCTACTAGTGCTACATGGTTAGTGCATCCTTTTCATCGATCTTCGCGTATCAGACCAAAACTGTGTACAGAATGTGCTCAATTTCTAGTGCCCAATTTCAACTGTACTTAACACTTTAGAAATTTCTTATTCTTCTGATCATTGAGGGTTCTGTTGTTGATGTATTTGTAACTTCGGAAGATATTCACTTGTATATTACATTTGTACTTTATTGTATATCCAACAGATATATATTATCCCTCTGATTGGAAGTGTAATCATTTGTATTTGCAAGTGTGGCAAGTTACATTGTAAGTGTCATCATTTGTATTCATGGGTTATTAGACCACCCATGTGGGGTCGGCCCTAGTTAGGTCATGTGGTTGGGTTATTAGGCTTCTTTAGGAAGTTGGCCCTATTGGTTTATTGGCAGTTCAAGTCAATGTATAAATAGAGGGTGTGCCTCTCTCATTCTATTCATTCATTCACTTCTCAAGCTCGCATAACTAAGAGAGAAAGTGGTGCACATGTGGAGGAGAAGGAGTATCTGCTAGAGCCATCTCTTTGGGTTTGATCCTTGTGATATTTGTATTGGGGCTTATTCTATCTCTGAGGAAGTTGTAGGGTTTTTCACCTTCTTGGATTTCCCCAAGGAAACTCTTTGTCTCTTGTGTGCTTATGTTATTGTGTTTATGATTGATATGTTGTACATGTTATTCTCTTAGTGATCCTGAATGATAATGGAATGAAATTATCGAAAAATTAACATGGTATCAGAGCTAACCTAAGAAGAAGGCATTGTGCAGCTACAGAAGCTATGGATTCTTAATTTTTGGGTTTATCTCCACAGATCATCAAAGGAAATAGGCTAGATTGACTCTCCTAGAAAGGGTGCATCTTTCTGTCGAGACATAATTCAATTCTGAGCATTTTTTAGTTTTTGACCTATATCTACTGCGGGAAATTAGGGTTTCGGAGAAAGTTGGAATTTTTCAATTATGAGACCACGGCTAGAAGCTCCTATGAAAAATTGAAGTTTAGAGACAAAGATCGAACCTTTTGGTTGGTTGAATCTTTGGGAAAATCAAACCCTAGTTCGGGGTCCTGCCTAGTGAATCCAAAAGTTTCAAAGGCAATTTTGAGGGGTCAAATTTTGCAGTTTTAAAATTTGGAGTATACCAGCTTGACCAAATCAGCAAGGCACATATTTCTATCCTTTCAGAAGTTTGAAATTAAATTTTTGAATTTTTAGGGTTTCTCTGACAAACCCTAACCCAGCTCCAGATCCAGTTTTCAGCAAATCAAGTGGTAAGACCTAATATGTAATGTCCCCTCCCGCGGATCCAACTCCGGTAAGGGAACATGATGCCAATCTACGGGGCTTTCACAAAAATGCAACCCATTCATTAGACTCATACCCATAAAACTAATGTGTGCAGATGCAAATCAAACATATATGCACAGCGGAATAAGAACATCACCCACACAAATCTTTCACATGCATTCAACATATTAATAATAAACATCAAATTAAAACATTGCAGAAGTAAAATGCACATAGATAACACTTATCTTCATTTGTGCAATTGCCCCCAAACAACTAGCTATGTTGCTGCAACGTTCCACCCAACCATAGGCTAGTTGTGTTCATAGATCTCTCAACACAACTGCCACCCCTGAGTTGGGCATGATTCTTACAAGGAAAATGGAACATTCCATCTCATTCATAGCCAAAGCAATAGAAACCCATCTCAACCCCAACCTTCTTTTACACACAACAACTCCAACTTGGCATGGATACCCATTTTCAGCAATGGGATTTGCAAATACAATGGCCATGTGTTTTCCCAAAAATGTGGGCACACCAAAAACGGATTGGGGGTGAGAAAATCATCCATAGGGAACCAACCCGATTTTCCATGGGTATTTTGGGCATCTAAATGGCCAAAAAAGCCCCAATGAAACCCCAAATCAAACTCCCATACTCCCAACCACTCTGCAACAAAAAAATGCCCTCTTTTCCCGCTGAAAACCAGGAAGACGCAGGAAAAACATGGAGGAAAGATGCCCAGCCACTCCAAAAACGGGCTGTGAGAAAGGGCAATTTGACCACATGGAGAAAAACGATTTATCCTACAGATTGTGGGCATTCCAATGGCCAAAACAACCTCTAGGAAACCCCCAAATCGATTCGTTCTCCTCCCCATTGGTAACCAAAGAAAAAGCGCCCTTCTCCTAGCTGAGAAACAAAGAAAAACAAAAACAAAATGGCTGGAAAATGCCCTAGGAAGCTCTAAAGTCGTGGGAGAGAAAAAATAGTTGATGGGTTATGGTTTGGGGAGCAATTCATGGTTTTTTTCTTTCCCAAGAAGAAAAACACATTTTTCCATGAAGGGTGGCTTGCCCATACTCGAATTTGGATAGCCAAACCTCTCTATTCCCAAGGCATTAACTACCTCAACCAACTCTTGGGGAGAATGAATGATTGGGTACAAAAGTCAACATGGGTAGTTGAGGGTTTGATGGGTTATCTCATTGACACTTGGTTTGAATTGATTGGCTCAATGGTTTGAATGTTTTCCCTCCCAATTCCTTGTAAAATCATGCTCCCATCTCTTGTTGCATTGCATAGCTAGTTGTGGGTATTTTATTTAAAGTGCATATTTACATAATATTCGCAATTCTATTGCACATGGTTAGCACGTGAACCATATGCATTGATAAATCGATGGTGGGGCCTTGGCCTTGAGCTCCTTACCACTATTTTATAACAATATTACCTCATTTACGATTTTAATGCCATGGGGTCAAACTGGGGACATTACATAATAACTTTTCGATTTCCATTTGAAATACTCTTTAAGATGTCTCACCACACCAAGATTGAGGATAAGCTTGAAGGGGCTGATTATTTCCAAGCCTGGAAGTATAGGATTGGGTTAATCCTAGAAGAGAATGAGTTGGACACTTACATAAGTGAAGAGGTTCTAGTTCCAGAGGGAGAAGAGGCTAATTCCTTACACAGAAGAACTTGGTCAAAGCCACAAGAATCATTGTTGATTCTATTAAGGACCATCTCATACGCTATGTGTCTTCCCTAAAGACACCTAAGGATATGTTTGACTCTTTGACTAAGTTGTTTGAAGGAAAGAACATAAATCGGAAGATGACTCTACGGAACCAATTGAAAGGTGTTAAATTTTGAGCATTAAGTCAATATACTCTAGGATCTTTACTAAGAGAATAACATGTACAGTATATCAATGCATAACAATCATATCAAGCATGTTAAGCATCACAAGAATCAAAAGCATGAGAGACAAGAGACACAAAGTTTCCGTGGGGAAAACCCTAAGGTGAAAAACCCCACAACTTGCTCAGAGATAGAGAGATCGATGGCTCAACCAAAGTACAACCAAAATACACTGAGATAGTCTCCTAGTAGCAGATGATCCTCCTCACTAGTGCGCCACTTTCTGAGTGACAAAAGTATGAGTTTCCGAGTGATCCAAATAGAGATCTCCCGGTCTCTATTTATCCTTAACGTGTTTTCCCAATATCTTTATGGGGTCGACTTGTCTATTTAGGTACATCAATTACATATTACATAAAATAGGGCCGACCCCACACCTGGGGGTCTAATAACCCATCGGAAAGTTTACACACTTGCGACACTTGTCAATACACATGATGACACTTACTTATAGAGGAATAACACATCTCTTATAAGAATACAATAAATATGTATGAAATACATAGATGAAATAGATTCCGAAGTTACATATACATCAACAAAAGGAGTAAAGATCCAGAATGGAGAGACCATACAATCTTACTTCTCCAAGGTCTCTCAAATCAAGGAAACACTTGAAGCTGTGGATGAAGTAGTGGAGAATGGAGAAATTGTAATGACCACATTGAATGGCCTACCTAGGTCATGGGACTCCTTCATCCAAGGAATCTGTGCAAGAAAGAAATTGATATCCTTCAGTAGACTGTGGGAGGAATGTTCACAAGAAGAAGCTAGGCTTGTGGCCTGAGAAGAAAAGATGGGAAATGAATATCAAGCTCTCACATCACACACCAAGAAAGGTAAGTTCAAGAGGGAGCAATCTTATCACAAGAGATCTCCACACCACCATCAAAGAGATAAGAAATATTTGAGGTGCTTTACTTGTACTGACAAGGGACACTTTTCTTCAGATTGTCCCAAGAAAAACAAGAACAAAAACAACCACAACTACAACAAGAAGAGGAAGAGCAATAAGAAGAGATATCATGTTCATGATGCCGAGGAGGATGAACCTCCCAAGAAGAAGACTAGGGCATAATGTGAAGACTCTTCAAGTGAGGAAGAATATGTGTTGATCTCTGCTCTCACAGGTACTATCTCTCATGGATGTGATGATTGGCTTATTGATAGTGGGGCTTCGAAACACATGACTGGGTTTAAAGAATCCTTTATAGATCTATCTGAACACGAGTCACCTCATAAGGTGAAAGTTGGGGATGACTATCAATATCCTATAAAAGGAAGTGGTGAAGCCTCCTACAAACTAGACTCTGGGAAGTCTCTAAAGATGAAAGATGTTCTATATGTACCTGGACTCAAGAAGAATCTTCTCTCCATATCATCTTTGGATACAAAAGGAATGAGAGTTGCATTTGTGGATGGCCAAGTACTCGTGTGGGAAAATGGTAAGACCATAGATGATGCAATAATGATTGGAAAGCAAGACGGAGGATTGTACAAATTGAAGGGACAACCTCAACATGCCATGGTACATGAATCCATGGAGCCAAGTGAACTTTGGCATAGAAGGCTTACACACATGCACTATAGAGCACTACCAATTGCAAGTAAAGTTGTAGAAGTTCTTCCTGAAATCTAGTCAAAGCATGAAGGCATTTGCAAAGGATGAGCAAAAGGGAAGAACACCAAGAAGGCATTTCCAAGCAGTTAAAGCAAAGAAAAAGGAATCTTGGAGATTATCCACTCCAATGTATGCAGACCAATGTCATCTAGTTCTCTAAGTGGGTATGTATATTATGTTTCCTTCATTGATGATTTCTCTAGGAATACTTGGGTTTATTTCTTGATGAATAAAGATGAAGTGTTTGATAAGTTCAAGGAATTCAAAGCCTTGTTAGAAAATCAAACTGATAAGAAGATCAAGACCTTCAGATCCGATAATGGCAGAGAATTCACTTCAGCAGATTTCAAGAAGTTATGCAGTGATTCATGGATTAAGAGGGAGTTGACCACTCTTTACAATCCACAACAGAATGGGGTTGCAAAAAGGAAAAATAAAACAATTATGGAAGCAGCTCAGGCAATGCTTCATGACCAGGATCTGCCTATGCATCTATGGGAATAAGTAGCCAGGATTGCTGTATACGTACAAAACATAACACCTCACAAGATACTTGACAACAAGACACCAGAAGAAGTTTTCTCTAGTAACAAACCTAAAGTTAGCCATCTCATAATATTTGGCTATCCAGTATACACATACAGTCCAAAGGAAAAGAGGACAAAGATAGATCCCTCAGGAAACAAGGGCATCTTTGTAGGTTACAATGAAAGCTCAAAGGCATACAGAATCTACTTTCCAGAGTTCAAGAAGATTGACATCAGCGGGGATGTAACATTTGATGAAGACTCGGCATACATCAAATCGAGGAAGACACCTGTTGAAGACAATGAAGAACCAAAGGTAACCAGATTTCAAGACACCACTATGAATGAAGCAATTCCAGAAGAAGATCGTGAAATTGAACATCCACAAGAACCTGTAGATCCACCCCATGATAAGAACACTCATGAGAGGAAACCTACATAGGCTAGAGAGCTCATCCAATATGCAGAAAGATATGGCATTCCAGAGGAGGAGCACAGAGAAAGAAAAAGGACTAGGTCACACACCAGTTATGTTGCCTTACTTTGTGACATTATGAACAAAGAACCTTCCAGTTATGAAGAAGTAGTGGAAAAGAAAGAATGGAAGGATGCCATGGTCGAGGAGTATTAGTCAATCACGAATAATGATGTTTGGGATGTGGTCCCAAGACCTGAAGGGAAGTCTGTTGTGACTTCCAAGTGGATCTATGAGATCAAGCATGCTGCAAATGGCAGTATATAGAAATACAAGGCGAGGTTTGTAGATCGTGGCTTCTCCCAGAAAGAGGGAATAGATTATGAAGAGACTTTTGCTCCTGTAGCTAGATACACTTCCATTAGAACAGTACTTGCTCTGGCTGTAGTGATGAAGTGGAAGATACACCAGATGGACGTCAAGACAACTTTCTTGAATGGTGTAGTCGAAGAGGAAGTGTATGTGGAGCAGCCACTCGGTTTTGAGACACATGACAAGGAGTCATATGTGTGCATATTGAAGAAAGCCTTGTATGGCTTGAAGCAAGCTCCTAAGACTTGGTATGGGAGGATAGACAGATTTCTATCTAGTTTGGGATTTACCAAGAGTAAAGTGGATTCCAACCTTTACTACAAGGTTGAGGAAGGCAATCCAGTGATACTACTATTGTATGTGGATGACCTGTTTGTTACAGGTGAGGATAGGTTGATTGCCAACACAAAGAGGAAGCTTGCTGCCAAGTTCGAGATGAAGGACTTGGGGATGATGCATTACTTTCTAGGCATGGAGGTGTGGCAGAGTGCAGATGGAATCTTCCTTGGATAAGAGAAGTATGCAGTATAGATCCTGAAGCGGTTCAGGATGATGGACTGCAAGGCCATGGCCACACCTAAGGCATCAAACCTGAAGCTTCTATGTGATGCTTCATCTGAGCTAGTTGATGTCACGGTGTATCGTCAGATGATTGGGTCCTTGATGTACCTGACGAACACAAGACCAAATATTTTCTTTGCGGTGAACACATTGAGCTAGTTCCTGACGGATCTGAGAGGTGTTCACCTGGTTGCTGTAAAGCAAATTCTGAGGTACCTGAAGGGTACAATTGATTATGGGCTCAAGTATGATGCGAATCAAAAGTTTAACCTGGAGGGTTATGTTGATTCAGATTGGGAAAGAAATGCTATAGATAGGAAGAGCACTTCGGGGTGCTACTTCAGTATGGGATCAGGTGTGATCTCTTGGTTAAGAAAGATGCAATCCTATGTAGCACTGAGTATAGTAGAATCAGAGTATGTCTCAGCATGTTCAGCTACTTGTGAGGCAGTATGGCTGAGGAAGTTGCTGTCTAGTTTATTTGATCTCCCATTGGATGCTACCTGTATATTCTGTGACAACCAGAGTTGTGTGAAGTTATCTGAGAACCCGGTGTTCCATGAAAGGTCGAAGCACATTGAGATCAAATATCACTATATCAGGGATATGGTGCAGAGAGGAGCAGTGAAGCTCCTGTATGTTGCAACGGATGAGCAGGTTGGAGATGTGTTGACGAAACCACTAGCCAGAGTGAAGTTTGAGTAATTCAGAGAGAGGCTTGGTGTTCTTTAGATTGAAGATACTTTAAGGAAGAAGTGATGGGACACTTTTGCAGGATCCATTCCAAGCATGGTGATAGGAGGATCCTTCCCATGGTTGTGGATGTAAGTGTTGTGTGATGAGCATCAAGACGATGCTCCAGTTACTGCTATGTATGATCAGGATGATCATGTGTGATGATATGTGTCAGGTGGATGCTTTGTATGATCAGTTTGATTATACGGTGATGATGAGTATCAGGACGATGCTCCAAATGACATACATCAGGACGATGCTGTGACGATGATCAGGATGATCATGCGATGATGACATGCATCAGGACGATGCTGTGACGATGATCAGGATGATCATGTGATGATGTTCATCAGGATGATGTATGGTATGATGATGATCAGTATGATCATGAGTATCAGGATGATACTCCATGACCATGGACGGGTTGTGCGATAAGCATATAATCTTTCCCTGGTATATTTGTAGATACTCTTACGAGGTTTTTCCTATGGCATGTAATAGTTCCCTAGGAGATCTGGCAAATGCTCTTTCAAGGTTTTACTTTGGGAGGACATATAATATTTCCCTGGGAGATCCGATAGGTTGAGTAGTAAGCTCGTAATCAGTCCTGGGATGCTCTTTCGAGGTTTTGTCATGAGGACATATAATATTTCCCTGGGAGATCCGATAGGTTGAGCAGTATGCTCGTAATCAATTTTGGGATGCTCTTTCGAGGTTTTGTCTTGTGGCATATAATATTTCCCTAGGAGATCTTATAGGTTGAGCAATACGCTCATAATCACTCTTGGGATTGTCTTTCAAGGTTTTGCCATGACCACATGTAATATTTCCCTGAGAGATCCGATAGGTTGAGCTATGTGCTCGTAATTAGTCCTGGGATGCTCTTTCAAGGTTTTGTTGTGGTCACATATAATATTTCCTTAGGAGACCCAATAGGTTGAGCAGTAATCTCGTAATCAGTCCTGGGATGCTCTTTTGAGGTTTTGTGATGCACATAATTAGTCTTGAGGATTCCACAGTATGGCCAGAGATGATGAAGACCTATAGGAGGCTAGGCCTACATCCAGCCTCAAAAAGGGATGGCTATGTAGAACTTCCTATGACGAGAAGAATTTAGAGATAGCCCAGTGATCGAGATGTCGAGTATAGGAGCAGTGATGATGATGATGCTCCATGATCCAGTGATGATGATCCAGCTCCAGAATTGAAGACTTGTGCCAATATGTATTGATGACCTATGTCTAGAGAATACCTTCCTAGTTAAGAGGGTGTGCTGATGTATTTGTAACTTCGGAAGATATTCACTTGTATATTACATTTGTACTTTATTGTATATCCAACAGAGATGTATTATTCCTCTTATTGGAAGTGTCATCATTTGTATTTGCAAGTGTCACAAGTTACATTGTAAGTGTCGTCATCTGTATTGATGGGTTATTAGACAACCAGTGTGGGTTCGGCCCTAGTTAGGTCATGTGGTTGGGTTATTAGGCTTCTTTAGGAAGTTGGCCCTATTGGTTTATTGGCAGGTCAAGTCAATGTATAAATAGAGGGTGTGCCTCTCTCATTCTATTCATTCATTCACTTCTCAAGCTCGCATAACTAAGAGAGAAAGTGGTGCACATGTGGAGGAGAAGGAGTATCTACTAGAGCCATCTCTTTGGGTTTGATCCTTTTGATATTTGTATTGGGGCTTATTCTATCTCTAAGGAACTTGCGGGGATTTTCACCTTCTTGGTTTTCCCCGAGGAAACTCTGTGTCTCTTGTGTGCTTGTGTTATTGTGTTTATGGTTGATATGTTGTAGATATGTTGTACATGTTATTCTATTAGTGATCCTGAATGATAATGGAATGAAATTATAGAAAAATTATCATCATGCGAAATAGGACTATCCCTGTAGGGTTTTAGTCTACTTCCATTAACCAAACCTGGTAATTTGTCTCTAGCTAACATGGCTAACTAAGTTGCACCACCGTTAGTAACATGCATAAAAGTATATGGGCCAAGCCAATGCATTTTAAATTTGCTAGGAAATTTCATAAACTTACTATCATACAGGAGGACAAGGTCTCCTACTTGGAATATTTTGTGCTTGATATGGTGATCATGCCATGCTTTTTCTTTGTCCTTCTGTACTTACTGGTGAAAGCCTGTGATGAGGCGATCCTCCTCCAATCCAACCAAGTGTAGAAGTATTTCTTGTAATGTCTCTTCATCTTCCATGTATGTAAATGCAACAATTCTTAAGCTTGGTACAATATACTCCATAGGCATCACAACTTCCTGTCCATAGACCAATGTGAAGGGTGTATGGCCTGTCAATTTCTTGCAAGTTGTTATGTAAGCCCATAAAATAGTTGGAATGCACAGATCCCAATCATCTCTATTTGTGTTGCATGCTTTGGTCAGTGCATTCTCCAAGACCTTGTTGAAAGCCTCAACAGTTCTATTTTCTTGTGGATGGTATGGAGTGGTCCTCTGATGATATATCTGAAACTCTTCAGTCAGGGCTGCAATTGTCTTATTCAAAAAGTGAGTGCCTTGATAACTCATTAGAATTTTTGGGCATCCAAATCTGGTAAGGATGTTCTAAAAAATGAACTGCGCGGAAGTAACTGCGCTATAGTCCTTCACTGGCTTAGTTTCTGCCCATATGGTGAGATAATCCGTCGCAATGATAATGTATCTCACACCAGTTCTTTTTCTCGGTGGTTTAATAGGTCCCACAAAATCAATAGCCCATTTATCAAATACATGTAAAGTTAATTGCAGTCTTCATGGCATTTTGTCTCTACGCGATGGTTTTCCAGTCCTCTAGCAAACATTGCAACTTTGGCAATGCTCCTTTGAATATTTGTGTAGTGTAGGCCACCATAGCCCTACTCCTAATATCTTTTGCGCAGTAGATCTTCCTGAGTAGTGACCTCCAGAGACACATGAGTGTGCCTCAGCCAAAATAAATGGCTTCTCATGCTCTAAAACGCCTATGCACAGCACTTCATCTGGTCCCAACTTGTATAACCGTCCTGCAATGATAGTGAAGTCTATGGCTTTAACAACCAACTTCTTTTTCTGTTGCATAGTAAACATTGTGGGTGCCAATCCTGTAGTTAAGAAGTCTACAATATCCTTGTAATAATCATTCGTGATTTGTATGGAAAATAATTGCATGTCAGGAATATTTTCTTCAAGGTTGGTGGGTTCTTCGCCTGACTCAATCCTTGAGAGATATTCAGGCCCTAGGTTCAATCTACCTGCCTTAACAATAATCTCAAAGTCATACTCCTGGAAAAGTAACAACCATTTGCAGATTCTCCCCCTAACACTGGGTTATTGACGAGACACTTTAAAGTTGAATGGTCAGTGTACATGAGAAGTGCGCACCCAACAAATAGTGCCTAAATTTTGGGAGTGCATAAACCATAGCTAAGCCCTATCTTTCTCTGGTCGTGTAGTTCTTTTCAGCCGAGGATAGCTTTTTGCTTGAAAGCGCAATGGGGTGATCAATGCCCCCTTCACCTGGTTGAGCGAGCACAATGCCCAATGCTATAGATGAAGCATCAACGTGTACGTGAAAAGGTTTATTCCAATTTGGAAAGACTAGGATTGGCGTAGTTACCATTTTCTCCTTTAATGTGTCTAGTCCCTTCTTGCAGTATGCATTCCATATGAACTGCGCTTCTTTCTTCAGAAGTTTCTCCATTGGCATGGTTATCTAGGCATAAACCTTGATGATTTTTCTATAATATCCTGTATGTCCAAGCGTTGTGTGAAGCTTCTTTACTAAGTTTGGTGCGGGTAAATTCACAATCACTACGATCTTCGTAGGATCAACCATCATAACTTGCTTGCACACAATGTGTCCTAGTAGTATACCATAGGGTACACAGAAAATGCATTTTTTTTTAAATTCAAGGAGATTTGATGTTGCCTGCACTTAGATAACATAATTCTGAGATTCTCATAATGGTTCTTCAGTAAACCAAACACAGTCCAATTATCAAAATAAACTTCTAATAACTTATGGATAAAGTCCTTGAAGGCAGCCACAACAAGTCTGGAAAAAATAGCAGGTGCATTCTTCAAACCAAATGGCATAACTGTGTACTCATATGAGCCCCATTCAGTAGCAAATGTAGTCTTATGCTTATTTGTTGAGTTAATCCTGATATGATGGTACCCATAGAATCCATCAATGAATGAATATGCCTAATTTCCTCCCACATTATCTAATACTTCATCTGTAAATGGAGTAGGAAATGGATCATGTAAGGATGCATCATTCAACATCTTGATATCTACACATATTATGATCTCACTTTTAGTCTTTTTGTCCTGGATAACCATAGGGCTTATCCACTTTGATTCTTCAACTGGATCAATGATTCCTGCATCAAGCATCTTGTCTAGTTCTTCCTTAACTCTTTCTTTGTATCTTGGATTCAGTCTATAAGGCCTCTATCTGATAGGCTTCACCCCTGGATTGAGAGGTATCTTCATCACTCCCAAGTCACCCAAAATGCCTTTCATTTCGGTGAACCTCGTTGGAAATAAATCTTGATATTCATGCAGAAGGTCTGTGATCTGCGTGACCATTTTATCATCCCAGTAGTATCCAATGGATGCGAACTTTGGCTCTTCGCTTGTGCCAATATTAACTTTTCTTGTTTTCACAGGGCTGCTCATATCTGGAATTTCTAACGGAGGTCCCCCTACATCGCGCGCTCCTTCTAACTCTGGAATATTGACATTTCGCAGATCCTCCTCGTCACTTTCCTCTGCATTTTCTTTATCTTTAGCGAGGTTATAACATTCAAGGGCATGTTCTATTGTTCTTTCCCATTCTGGCTATAGGTTCATAGGTACCTTTATATCTTCAAATATCATTTCTTTGAGGACCTTGAATGCCTCATTTGTACTTGGGCACTCTTCTCTGAATATCCTTTCTTTGATAACTTGCAGAGCTTCATTTATGCTTATACAATCATCTTGAAAATTGAAGGTTATTTGGAAATTCGCAGTTAAAATAGACCAATCTGTGGTTTCTCTGCAAAGCTCTGCTTCTGTATACCAATTGCTTGGAATTTGCTCTAATGTGTGAACAAACAAATGAACCCATTTCGTCTGTGGTATTTTTATCCATGCTTATGAACAAGTCTCTATGTGATCCCTCATATCTGTTTGTCCATTATATCTAACCGTGGGAAACGCAACTTTCTCTATGAATCTGATTTACATCATATGTTTGCACTGTTCCCATGTGGTCAAAGTCTCCTTATGTGCGGCCCACTATTTGGCAGGTGTAGTGCGCAGTGCTATATCCAATGTTGGTATGAGATGTTTAGCTGAAATTGATATAGTGTACTCTTGCAAAAATGTATAGACGTTAGTTAATCCATCATAAGTGGGGATTGGACTTACCTCGGTTCTAATCCAGCGCAATGATCTTGTGATATGCGTGCATCTTCTTGCAGACACTTCATGCAATCTACCTTGTCAATTCCCCAATCCTACGTCAGTGTTTGATACGCAAGAGTTGTCGCAACGCCAACTAAGTGTTCCATCAGCTGTAGGATTGATGTAGTCGGCATGGTTTGCTGTCATCTTATAGATGCGATCTAGTTCATGAGGTCTACATTCTTATGTGATCGGCTCAGTGTATCTCGGTCCTTGTAAAGGGTCGAAGGGCGCGATGACCTTGATATCTACCCCTTCAAATATCATCTATTTTTTATTCAAGTCGATGATCGCAAGGTTATCCATGGCCCAATCTATCCCCAATAGTGAAGGATATGGTTGGTTGTCATCTACAATTTCAATAACCTCGAAGTCTGCATGACTTCAGACTCCATCAATGTCAATAGGAACATTCGCTAGCCTTCTGAAGGGTATAAGCTTCTGCTGATTCGCTAGTCTCAACTGTATGGGTGACCATGACAAATTTGGTTTCCCCATCTGTACCCATGTCTGCTTAGTCAAGACATTTACTTCAAATCCTAAATCAAGGATGATCTCATCCATCTCATAATCTCCAATTTGTGCACTTAGCCTCATTTATCGACCTCTTCTCTTATGGATTTTTATGTGGTGAATTGCGCTATGAATAGGATCCATGCTACTGTGTTGCTCATAGTGGTTCAACAAATTTTGTATTTCCACCAAAGCATCTTCACTCTTCAGCAACTTCATACAGCTTCATAGGAACTGTGCAACAGAAGTCCCTGTTTCTGCTGCGGTACTTGTTTAATCATATGCTATTGGCATATCTTCCATATGCATTGTGTCACTTTGCAATGGGATTCTTGGTGTCATAGGTGCTGGGTCTTTGAAGGTATCCCTTGCCTCCTAATAGACTTCTTTATTTCTTGCCAAATTGAAAGCAGGTGTTTTCGCCATAGATTTAGTTATCCAGACCCCATTAGTAGGTATCTGGTTCGTGTGGTGCTCTCCAGAAGTTGAAGCTTTTGGTTCTTTATCTCTTCCTATCGCAGCTCCACTTTGCGTCACAACATTAATTTTTGGATCTCTTTTCTCTACTGTGATCATTTGAACGTTCAGGTTTGGTGCTTCTTGTCTTCTTTCTTGCATTTTTTCTTGTAGAACTGGGCATGCTTCCATAACATGGTCAAAATATTTACAATATCTACATGTAGTAGTAGCGTTTGTACAGTCTCTAGAAAGATGGCTAGGATGAGCGCAGTTATAATAAAACATCTGACCTCTTCCTCTTCCTGGACCAGTATTTCTTCCTCCTCCTCGGAATCCACCACGGCTTCTATATGCACCTTGATCGTACTACACATTATCATTATGCTGCGGTGTTTCCTCTTGAACTCTGTAAACATCATGTTTCCTTTCTATCATCGAGTCATATTCTCTACAGTTGGAATCATCATGTCCAACTGACTTATAGAAACTACAATACAAATTCTTTGGTGTTCTCACATATTTCTGAATCAAATAGCAATCCTCTGGTCGATGTTCTCTGCATTGACAGATTTCACACCATGGTCCTTGTTGCTGATTTAGTGGATTTGGTGCTCCACTATCAATGTAATATTTAAAAACTGGACGGTGTTCTTTGTAGTGTTCCTCTTCTCTACATTTTGTACACCAGATCTCTTCTCTGACTTCTTTTCCTTTCTTAATGTCCTAAAGTTGTAATGTTAGAGTTGCTAACTGATTCTGGATTTGGATCATTCCTTGACTTGTTTCTCCTATCGGCAAAGCTTCTAGCTTCATCGCGATCTCTAATGCTTCTGTCTGCGACGTGACCTTTTGTTGCATCAGGGGCAGTCTGATATGTGACAAAATCACGGCTATGAACCACTCTTGGTGCTATTGCGGTGCGATGTCAAAGCTTACTTGGTCTAATAATGCTTTAAAATTCTGTTCAAATTCCCATACTGACTCAGTTGTTTTCTGCTTAATCTCTTTTAGCTTTGTTATACATTGTGACTCAGAGCAGCTTTTATATCTAGTAGGGTCCTATTCTGTCCGACATAATATTTCATGAAACACATTAATGCTCTATCTCTGAATGTAGTGAGGAGTTGCGCATGCTTAATAGCATCATCCTGGACTTGCTTGAGGTTCCATACGGCTTCACATAGAAACCAATGTTTCTCAGGGTCTTCTAGACCCGTTCCTTTAAAAATCAACAGTTTTATATCATCAGTCATTCTCCTTCTAGGTGGTACAGTGTTCTGCGCAGTGTTCTATGTGGTGTTAGGGATGTTACTATGCGGAGTGTTCTAAGTACTCACTCATGCGTTGTTACTGGTATTGACACTCTGAGGACTAGCAGTATTAACAACTGGAGTATTCTGAACTAGCGGATTTTGTGGAATAGGTGGTGCAGTATTGGAAACTGGAGGGTTCTGAGGAGTAATGGGCTGATAGGTAGCTGATGAAGGTGCTGTCTCGATATCAGTCTCAACTTGGAACTTAGTTTTTACGCGGAGTTCATGTTCACTAGGATTCTTCTCAGTGGTATACTTATATCTTTTACCACTTCTTAAATTGTGTGTATCTTCTTCAGAGTCACTGTAAGTTATATCGACAATTATAGACCCAAAACAACTAGGTTTCTTACTACATTCTTAAAACTCCTTTCTCAGCTAAAATCATTTTGATATATAAACTCAGATTGCTGAGGTACTTACCTCTAAAACCTTTGAATAATTCATCCTCTGCTGTGTTGTAGGACTTCAACGTGTCCACAACGAACTTTGTCATGAAGCCTTCTAGAATATTTTCAACCCAAAAGTCGACTGCTAGCGAGAGTGGACTATCTACTTCTTTAAGCCTATGAATAAGATCTGGGTTCCACTCAGTAGGTGCTCCTTCCTGGAAACAGTTTTTCTCTTTGCGAGCCTTGATAACCACTCATACAACTCATTTCCAAAGGTTGTGAAGAAAATTTCATGAATGTCCACCCACAAGTATTTTTTTAACCATTCTACGCCAGATAGACGTGGATGTCTACTCTCCTTTATGGTGAAATCCCTTTCTGTCTTATCCACCCGGTTCCATATTTCTGTTTTCTCAAGATTCCAACTTTCAGTGCTCATCACCATTTCAAGCACGGAAACAGAACCATTTGTTGGCTCTAGATGTGTTCATTCGGCTTTTACTAGATAGAACCAGGTTCTACGCGGTTCAGAGAACCAACAAAACCCCTTTTCACCGGCCCTTTCGGCAACATTCTATGAGTAGACTAAGGTCTCACCTGAGCCGAATTTATGGGGAGATTGAGGAATTAGGTTTCCACAAACGGGTGATGCACGCTTTTAACTGAATGGTGGACAGTGCAAAGTTTACTTACTTCCCGGTTAATTCTTACACTATCACGCATCCCAGGACTACGCGATGCGGGTTGGACACTTAATCAATAGGATAGCGCAACAGAGGACTGCGCTTCCTCTTCGAAACTTGTGCAACTTTGAGAGACTTTACTTACTGCAAAATGACACATTCAACATCATAATATACTACAAACCTTGCAACTTGTACAATAAGATGAACTGCAATGTAACTGCGCACTTCCGGTGCTGCGCTTCAGGGAATCGCACTATGCAGACTTCGCTGGTTTAAGTGTTTACCTAATACTGAACTTATGCATTCATTTGACTTAGAAATACTTATGCATTCAACATTCATTCACATATGTATATACTTAACATATTATTCCCGTCATTTATCCTTATGGAGAATACATATACAAGCAAGAACACATGAACTCATAAACATGATCTTAACCATTCAACATAAGCAGTTGCACAAATGCAAACACATAATTAGTCACATAACATAGGGAATTAATGTGGTTCACCCCCAGGATGGAAGCTACGTCCAGAGGAACTGTTGATTATATTATCAATGGGAAAGGTTCAACAGTTCGAGTCTACGCACTAGCTGCAGACTCTCTTCTTTCTTAGTAGGTCACTACGCACACAGCTGCAGAGCCTTTTTACAATGAGTCTCTCAATAGAGACCAATCTTCTACAATAAACAATATGAAGCTCAAACATTCAACCCCAAAATCTAACCCTTTCCCTCACAAAAATGTCGTTTATATAGATCGTGCCCGTAGGTCACGTCTGTTACAATCATGGCGGCCAAAACACTAAGGTTTCCCAAACTAGTGTAGTTACTTGCCACCCTGTCTGTCGCCATTAACAGCTTGCTCCACTCACTTCAGGCTGCCTTGCTGGGCTACTCGTAGCTCACACGCCCTTCTGACAGTCGTCATCATCATAGAAATGGTTACAACCGCGTTGTGGCCTATCATTTTCCACCCCTTTAGCCTTGCTATCACCATCAACCCATGGCTTAGCCTCTAATGGTTATCTGCCACTCTCTCTGACAGGTCACTTTCCTTTATCTCCACTCTACGCCTTATCAAACTGCTTGAGATCCTGGAGTTGCTTACCCAAAATAGGTCTCTTTCGCAGCTCGACCTTTGCTTATACTCTTTACCCAAAACAGTTGCTGCGCTGGCATTGCACATTAGCATGACTTCACATCTTTGACTACGCAATTCGAACTATGCACTCTAAAAAACTGTGCCATCTGATTTCGCAGTCCGAACTACGCACTTGCCAAAATTGTAATTCTTTGAAAGTGTTCCAAGTTGGGCCATGCCCAACACCTAGTACCCATTATTGTAGGAAAATTCTACCAAGTGTAGGTAATCCTCCCACTTGGATGGATTATCCATCACATACATCCTTAACATGTCTTCAAGAATCTGGTTTACTCTCTCAATCTGACCATCTATTTGAGGATGATAGGATGTACTGAAATTCAACTTAGTCCCCAACTCTTGAAATAACCCTTTTTAAAAATTGGAAGTGAATTTTGTGTCCCTGTCTGAAATTATTTCCCTGGGCAATCCATGCAACCTGAATATCTCTCTCATGAAGATATTTGCAATGTCATTGGCCTTGTGAGTAGACATAATTGGGATAAAGTGATCTACTTTTTATAGCTTTTCCACTACAACCATAATGGAATCGTGTTTCTTCATAGTCATGGGAAAACTTGTTATAAATTCCATAGAAATCACTTCCCACTTCCACTCTCGAATGGGAAATGGTTGTAATAATCCTGCTGGATGTTGATGTTCTTCCTTGGCCCACTGACATTTTAACACCTCGCAATATACTCTTCTATGTCCTTCTTCATTCCATGCCAAAAGTATTGTTTCCTTACCACAGTTATAGTTTTATGATACCTTGGGTGACCAAAATATGGCTTTTGATGTATCTCTCCCAACACAAGCTCCTTCAATTTTGCACAGTTTGGAATGTGCAGTCTGGCATCTTGGTACATAAGGACATCATCTTCTCCAATCTTATATCTTGCACACTTGTTATACACCTTTCCCCGCTGCAACTTCTCTTTGATTTGTAGGTAAGCTTCATCATTAGCTCGAACTTCAATGATCCTTTCCTTCAAATCTGATTTACAAACACTTATTTCTGCAACATGAAATTTCCTACTGAGGGCATCAACAACCTTATTCTCCTTTCCTTTGACATGCTTAATCTCCAAATCAAACTCACAGAGAAATTCCATCCATCTAGTTTGTCTGGAATTTAGATTTGGATGGTCAAATAAATATTTTAAACTCATGTGATCCCTCTTGAGTTCAAATCTTCTTCCCAAAAGGTAATGCCTCCATTTCTTGAGGGCATGCACTATGGTTGCTACCTCTAAATCATGTGTGGCATAGTTCCTTTCGTGATCTTTTAGCTTCCTTTACTCATATCCAATTACGAATCCTTCTTGCATGAGTACTCCACCCAATCCTTCCATGCAAGCATCTGTGCACACCACAAAGTATTTATTTGGATCTGCAATCCTTAAAACAGGATCACTGGTAAGTAATTCTTTTAACTTCTGAAAATTCCTTTCACACTTCTCAGACCATATAAATTTGACTTCCTTCCTTTGTAATGATGTAATTGGGTGAGCTATCTTGGATAAACTTTCAATGAATCTTATGTAGTAACCTACAAGGCCCATAAAAGATCTTACGTCTGCAACATTTATCGGAGTAGGCCAATCCATTATGGCCTCAATCTTCTTTGGATCTACTGCAATACCTTCTATTGAAATAATATTTCCCAGATACTGTACCTTCTGCTGATAGAAGTCACACTTGCTCATCTTTGCATACAGCTGGTGTTATCTAAGGACTTGCAGTACCATTCTCAAATGTTCAGTATGCTCTTCTTCATTCTTTGAATACACCAGAATGTCATCCAAGAATATAATCGCAAACTTATCCAAGTATTTTATGAAGACACTGTTCATAAGACACATGAAAGTAGCAGTTGCATTGGTGAGACCAAATGGCACCATAGTGAACTCATAGTGTCCATATCTAGTTCAAAAAGCTTCTTTTTTGAATGTCTTCATCCTTTATCCTCACTTGATGGTAGTGAGACCTCAATTCAATCTTAGAAAATACTTTAGCTTCCTTCATCTGGTCAAACAAGTCATCAATTCTTCTCAATGGATACTTGTTCTTGATTGTTACCTTGTTTAGCTTCCTGTAATCTATACATAGCCTTAAAGTCCCATCCTTCTTCTTAAAAAACATCACAGGTTCACCCCAAGGAGATACACTCAGTCTGATATACTCCTTGTCCATTAATTCTTCTATCAGCTCAGGTGTGCTCACTTTATAAGGGGATTTGCAGCTCGGTGCTGCTCTAGAACAAGGTTAATGGAGAAATCAATGTCTCTCTTGGGTGGTAGTCCTGACACTTCATCTGGAAATACATCCTGGAACCCCTGCAATATATGAAAGTCTTCTAAATTTGTCCCTTTATCTTCTGTTGAATCTAATATATGCACAACATATAATTGACAGCCCTTTTTATAGAACTTTCTCAGCTGTAAGGCTGAAATATGCCTTACTAAAACTTGTTTCAGAATTCCTTTAACCAACCTTGGTCTTCCTTCATCATCAATACACTCAAGTACCTTCTTGTAGCAGTCAAGCTTTGCTCTATGCTTCTCCAACCAATCCATGCCTATCAAGGCATCATGATATCTTAAGGGTAGTACATTCAAGTTTACCTTGGTGGGAAGTCCATTCAACTCTACAAAACATTCCACCACTACTTCGCTCACCTTTCTCTTGGTCCCAGTGGCTAGTTGAACTAACCAAGACTTACTATGTTTCACTTTACCAAGTGAACAACTTTCAATCACTGTTGATTGGTGGTCCTCCTGGTGATCATCCAATGCTGCATAGATTCGAGGTGTGGCTCTGGCCATATATTCTACCATGGTTTCTTCTCCCAAGTTGTGCAAGCTTCGGGGATTCCCTCTTCAATTTGGGAAATATATAAGCATGTGGTTGTCTCCACATCCCCAACACTGAAGTGGTCCTTTTTATGTTTTATCTACTATTACCACTGGTTTGAATCCACTTCCTGCTAGATGTCCTTGTGGAAAGTTTATGGGCTGATTCTTGAAAGGTGGCTTGAAGCCACTTCTCCTTGGTTCAAATCCTCCTTTGGGATTTCCTTTCCATGCTGGTGGAGTATCTATCCTTCCTTTATTCTGCTCATAACAAAGCATTTCCATTCTAATGGCTTCATCCAAACTTGGTGGATGTACAAAATCAATCCTATCCCTGTAGTTCTGTGGTAGGATTCCAAGGAAACACTGAATCTTCACCCTTTCATTCCTGATGTAGTCTACATACCTTAACAATTCCAAGAATTCATGAACATGTTCTTCCATGGAATTTTGCCCCAAACTGAGTTCATTGAACTCCTTTCTCTTGTTATTATAATACCTAGCTAATAGGTATTTCTCCTTAAAGTATCTTTTAAATCATTCCCAGTTGATCCTCCTTTCACTGGTTCTCTTTACTCTCATGAGATGTTCCCACCAAATGGACGCTCTTCCATTCAGATTGTAAATGGAAACTCTAGCCTTTTCACTTTCTGAATAATCATGCATTTTGAAGTACTTTCTCATTCCAAGTAGCCATGCCTCTGCCTCCTGGCATGTCTTGCTTTCCCCATCAAAGGTAGGAGGTCTTACTTTCCTAAATTATCCTTGTGAGATCCCTCTAGACTTCCTTCCTCTCTTATTCCTATTGTAAGTGTGGCTTGGAATTCTTCGAGTCCTTGGAGTGTTCTGATCTGCTGGAAGGAGACCCCGAAGAGGATGTTCTATGCCTTCTTCTCACAACACCCCTTCCATGGCTTGGAGTCCTCTGCCTAGAACGACCTCTAGAATGGATAATTGCATTCCTTTCTTCTCGGCCCATATTACTTGTATTGGACCCCGTTTTTACTTTCTGATGCATGACAGTGAGGCTCTACAGAATGGCCACATTGAGCTGGTGCTTCTCTTCTTGCGCCTTTATAAGCCTCTCATTAAAGCTTACCATGGTCTCAACAAAGTCCTGGTGAATCACTCGCTCCCTTTTTCCATTAGACATTGTTTCATCATGCTCTTCCTGCACCATTTCCCCCATCACTTCCTCTTCAGGATCGTAGGGATCTTGTGCATCATTAACAGTCACCATTATTGCTTTCTGACACATGACCTTGTTGCATGCTTCAACTATACCTGCTGAAATCACTGTGCATGATATAAATGTTTATTAGACAGCATAAGACTTGAAACATCCATACAATCTGGAAATTACTCATTAAACAATTAATAAACAAGAGTTATGTTAGGTTAAAACAGTGCCATGGGAATTTCCTTGCGTGCAATTTCTTCCACGGTTTGGCCCTAACAACCCCAGTGTTGTAAATGAAGCTCTGCTACCACTTTGTAACATCCCCGGACCTCCCTTGTGGTCTTCAGTTGGCCACTGAAGATCCTTCATTACTTTTTTCTTCTTCTTTACTTCCAAAACTACACATAGCTACAATGGTCGTCGATCCGCAATCCATAATCCACATTGCGGGATTCGGGAATGAGGAACTGCAATTTACCATGCCCAACGGAATTCCACAATCTGTAATCTGCAATCCACATTGCGAATGCGGGAATGTGGGAATCCAAATTCTCTGCCAAATTCCCTTCCGCAATCCGCAATCCTCATTGCAGACACGGGAATGCAGAAATCCAACTTCTCCGCCAAACAACCTTCCACGATCCGCAATCCGCATTGTGGATGCAGGAATGCATAAACCAATTTCTCTGCCAGATGACCTTCCACAATCCACAATCTGCATTGCAGATGCGGAAATGCAGAAATCCAACTTATCTGCCAAACGACCTTCCGCCAACACAAGGAAGGACCTCTTCTCTGCTACGCAGTCCCTCAAGGCCCCTTCCCTTTCAGTGCTATTCATGGTAGGAATAAGAAGGTCCAACTGCTAGCTCTATGAGATCATAGTCTTCACTGGTTTTATCAAGCATTCCAACCCTAAACCCTATCGTTTATCTCTGCTAAACAAGCTAGTTCATTCTAAGGTTGTCTACTAAGCTATGCCTCACAACTCGACTCTCTGCTCAAGGAATTCCAGGATTCACATAGCTTCCTCAAGATATTCATGTCCTGTAATCTCCTTCGGCTCGCCTTTAGGGTTCTACTCAAAGGTAACGCATATACGTGGTATTCCTATGGAATTCAGCTTCACGACTTCGGCTCACATATGAAATCTCATATTCTTCCTCTATCTCATGGATTTCTCTACATTTCAGGATCCATAGAAGTTTGGATCAGGAGAACCTCGCAAGAACTGAGTTCCTCCCCCTTCTTCGGTCGGTCTCTACTACTTGCACCAATCCTCTGCACACAACAGCTCCCAGCGAACATTGAGCGAACCAACCAACCCCCTTCTATGATCTCAACGACATTTTTATCTTCTATGAATATCCTCTGTCATCTTTCCTTCTCCACATTCTGTAACTGAATCCGTATGCATACAGGGAATCAAATCGGTTACTCCTTCCCAAGTGGCAGCATGGGTCACCATCCCATGACCCCCTCACCTCTCCCTAGTGTATACCTTCGCCCCCTTCTAATTAGCTGCCTCACTTAGCCAGTTTTGGGTATTTCATTGCAATATTAAACATTTACATTAATTACAAAATTTCATGGCTTAATAGCACTTGCATGGTTTCACTGTCAAATACTTGCCTATGAAAGCAAACCTTAATAATCCACTAGTGGGGCCTTAGCCTTGAGCTCCACACTAGGATGAACATAGATTGGACAAACACAATATTTACATTGAGGCAAACAAATACCAAGGAAGGGTAGGGGTATTACAACATTGATTCACCGAGACATTCTCGTCGCCTACGAGGCTAGTCCATGTAGTACAGTTCACTTGACACCACACATCATAGAAGAACATCTTCGTCGCCGAACCTTGATCCCGACACCCCTTATTTTACCTTTGATTCTGAGTCAGAGTTACCCACCTACACAACTCCATCTATCCCCATGGCCAGCGTAAATCCCAACCCCTTTATCAGTGGGATCATTGGCAGTGGTTCCACCACTAGCCCAACTACCATTTCAGTATCCATCCTTGTTATACCATCCAATGGACCTACACCGAGCATTCCAGTCACTACTTCCATACCCATCAATAGCGGGTCCATTCACTAGTACATATGGGCATATTTTTCCACGAAATATTTCCACGTTTTGAACATTCGTGGAAAAATACAATGAAATTTAAGATTTCTTTTCATTTTTTTTTATCATGGCGAAAAAATTGTGGCAATATCGACGTTTTTTACTTTTCAATGAAATTTCATCTCTATATCGATGACCTATGGCTATATTTGCACACCCTCCAAACCAACGCTAGCTTCCAACCACTCTTGAATTATTACTCGCGGGTCAACTCATACATTTGCGTCAATAGATCGACGATCGTCTATAAATACATACTTTAAGACAATTTTCGACACATTTGCTATAGTTGCGACAAGGTTCCCGATGATTGATTGAGCCCGGATTTTGAACTTGCGAAAATTTTTGTGGTGATTGTTTGAGCTCGGATATTCTACATAGATTGGATTTTGAACTTACAAGGTTATTATTTTTATATTTTTTTGTCTATATGTTAAGAAAGAAAAAAATTCAGGATTTTTTTTAACATGCATGTTTTAACGAAATTTAATTTTTTGTTTTTTTTTTTAAATTTAGTATTGCTACATATATTTCGTGTGATTAATTAGTCATACTTACATGTTTTTACAGGATTTGCATACGATGATTATATATTAATTACTAATTAAACCTCTTCTTTTTTCTATAGTTCTATTAAACCCAAAATCAAAATTGAAAACCACCTCAGTAGTATCCAAGAACTTCTACTTATGCTTGTGATTGCCTTAAATTCTTCAACACTTGAATTGTGAGCTTCAACTGTGTCACGTGGTTATACCGCCCTTTTTCTTTTTTTTCTCTTGTATGTTTGTCCAATAATATAAGCCATATAATCAGATACCAACAACAAGTGTTTCCTAAATACATTCTTTATCAACCATATCCAAAACTAGAGAGAGTCATACTCAACAATCATCTCGTAAATTCATAAAAGGTAAGCATGCAACAAGGACAAATTTCATTTGGACCATTTGGGACACTTGAGTGTTCCAATTCCCAAACTATCAAGGTCTCCTTCTGAGTAAATCAAAGGCCATTTCACAACACTTGTTGGCATCAATGAAAACTCCAGTCTTCATGTTTTTTCTTTATAGAAATTGGTATATAATATACTGTATTTAGAAATTTACTTATATCTACTGTATTTGACAAGTTACTATTTGGTATGGTGTAGGTAAGACAATTACTTGTCACTACAAGGATTTGTCACTATGAATGAAAATGCAAGGACGCTTGCTCAGTTTAGAGCAGCATTAGAGGCGAGGGGAGATGGAAAATGTTATTTCCCTTGCTCTGATTGTAGGTGCTTGCAAAGAAGAAGAATTTTAATAGCAATAGCTGAAAGACATTGTAGGGAGAAGGGGCATGCCGAAGGGGGTTATGAATATCGTCCCTTGGTAGAGGTTATTCAATTTTTAATTTATTATCTGTAATAGTCATCATGTCATGAATTTCAGTAAAATATCTTATTGTTTTATTATATGTTCTATACACACTACTTTTACTACGATGTTTGTAAATATATAGGCAATGACCCCAAAATCTTGCCCTCCAGAGAGTTATTTTCCAAGTACTAGCAGGAATACTCATTTACAGGGTGACAAACTTTTAGATCAGAATATTGAAGTTGATCAAGTTCTCAATGATGATATGGATGGAGATAACGTTAGTGATACAAATCAAGAAGATGAGATACATAGATTGATCCAAGACACATTTGCTCCAATGGATGAGGACAACTAGGATGATAGTTATGATGTTGATCCTCTACTCGAGAAGTCATGTCAACCTCTTTATGAAGTCTCAAAAACAAATCTTCTATCTGCTATATTGTTGTTAGTGAACTTGAAGGTTTTGAATGGTTTATCAAACACCTGTCTCACACAGATACTAAGGTATGTAATTTGTTAATTATTTATGTCTGCATGTTCACATGTACATAAAGGGTTGAATTTTTCCTATATTTCTATTTCTATCTAATTTGTAAAGTATGGATGCGATATTGATGATTAATATTGTTTACATTGACTTATTCTTTTGAATTTTGTAGATTTTTAGGTGAATTTCTATTACCAACGTCAAATATTTTACCACGCACATATCGAGAGATATATGTGATTATGAAAGAATTTTGAATGGAGTATCAAGCTATTGATGCATGTCCTAATAATCATATCATATACTATGGACAATATGCATTAGAAAATGAATGCTCACAATGTAAAATAGGTAGGTATCGAACCGATAAAGTGACAAAAAAGGTGCCTCACAAAGTTCTTCGTTATATTCCTATAATTCTATGTTTACAACGGTTGTTTAGGTGTCAAAGTATAGCATAGTTTATGGATTTCCATGCAAAGAACAGAAGTCAAGACAATGTTCTTCGAATTCCTGCAGATGGTTCTGCATTGAGGTACATCGAAGAAAAGTGGTCAATTTTCAAAGAAGAACCTCGTAATATTAAACTTTCATTGGTAGGTGATGGTATCAATCCATTTGGAGAGCTTCGTTCTACCTACTCAGTGTGGCCTATTTTTGTTATAAATAATAACCTTCCTCCTTGGATGTCAATCAAGAGAGAGCACACAATGTTGGCAATGATTGTTCCAGGTATTTAATTAATTTGTATTTTTCTACTTGAAAGTGTGATCACTAAATATTTCATTTCTTTGTTTCATGCATGATAATTATGTCTTTTATATATAACGACATAGAGCTAAATATAATTAATCATGTATGTTGGACCAATTAGGTAAGTACCAGGTTAAAGATATGAACGTATATATTGAGCCTCTTATCGATGAGTTGTTGAAGTTATGGGTTGGTGTCACTATGTATGACATATATAGACCAATAGGGAAAAAGCGATTTCAATTCCATGGAATACTTGCATGGACAATTCATGATGCTCCCGAGTTAACACATTTTTGTGGTATATTGTTACTTTATTTTGTTCTTTAATATTATATATATATATATATATATTGAAAATATCATGCATTATTTTAAATGGTAATTCTAATTCTCTAAACTAATTCATATATCTTGTAGGTATTCAAACAAAGGGTAAATTTGCATGTCCAGTTTGCGGTCCCAGGATAAAATCTCATCGTTCAAGGAGTTTAGTAAAGGAAGTGTTTGATTAGTATAGGAACTTCTTCCTAAGAACCATTATTTATGTATTGTTGGAATATTGGTCAATACTTAGCCAAATTTCTGAATATGCAAAACAAAATTTTTCCTACTTTGGTAGATTGATTTCTTGCACATGTGACTATCATAAAGAAAACTGAAAGCATGGGTGGATAACCACTTCAACAAGGAACAAATCTATATCACCTTATGAATTTTATTAGCAGAAGGACACCTCCTTGCGGTCATTTCCAAATGGCCTTTTAATACTGCTAATTCAACACTTAAACAAAAATTGTCAAACCCTAGGGTAACATGAGATTTTTACTTTCACCAATTTTGAAGTGTGAGACACCCAATGGATAGAGTCCAACAAGGTGACTTCATCTAAACCAATTTCACCTCTTGAAGCCTTTTTCTCTCTCCTCGACGGGAATTTTACTGGAGTAGTGAAAATCAAGCTGAGAGGCACTTTTGGCAGATTGATATCTTCCTCCTCAGAGACTCTTTGGACAATATGAGATAATGGTTGGATGCATCAAACCCAATTCTAGAGATCCATATTGATGAACCCAAATTATAGGTATCCTATAGCCTTTTTTCCACAGTAAAACATAGGATATGAGGAAGGAAATACACTTGTTTTGTGGGTTAATGATTTACTTTGATTATTTAATGAAGATGTTTTAAGATTATTCTTTTTATGCTTAGAGGGAATCTTCTATAAACTAATTACATGAAAATGAGTATGTATGAGCAGGTGCAGGTACACTAAGAAGTAACAAGTAAATCTAGCTTGAGGACTGGAATACCATATGAGGCTCTACGCCCTTTTTCCATGATTTATAGAGAAGAAATCCTGTTCAACAAGATCAGTGATTAAAGAAAGTAGTTAGGTTAGAATTTGAGGCATATATATATGGACCTCTCAAGTAGAGAGGGGATCCTGTTTCTATTTTGTGGAATTAATTGTTTTTACATTTTACTACGGAGACAATTTGTGTTACAGACTATTTCTGAACCATGAAGTTATTATTTTAATGAGGAGACTGATGTTACCTTCAAGCCTGCGTTTATAAGTTTTTCTTACTCCTGAGTACGGGTTGGGGAGGGCCCCTCCAACACGTAAGTCAGAAGCATTACTCTGGTTTTAGGTATTTTCCATTTATGTTGTGAATCGATTTACTTCTTATCGTGTATGAAGATACCTTGATGGAATTTGAATAGTGTGGTTTTATTTCAGTTAAAAGATTATTTTCGTTCAACATATGATCCAGGTGGATATTGGTGTCCACCCACCTTTCCAACTGGCTCAAAATGGTTTTATGGCAATTTTGGTATTGTACTATTTTTAGCAGTTTTTCGGGTCCTGAAATTTCGGGGCCATTTTGAGGCCCTAAACGACCTTTTTTGGCAATTTGGGGGGCCAAATGGTTGCCGCTAGCATGCATTTGGCCCCAATCAAAAGTTGTAAATATCGGATAGACCTTTCCAACAGGATAAAAGGCCTTGAGAGCCTCATTGTAACCATCTTCTTGCGAAATGAGCGTAGCCGTCACATCTCTTCTCAAAGATAAGCCACCACCATTCCAACAAGCTTGTTTTCCGCTGCATTTTACAGTTCTAGCTTATTTCCTTATTGAATAGAAAACCAGTTTTACTGTATCTCTGTTATTTTGTGTTAAGCATTTGATAATAATCTGTATTCATTTCATTTTGCTCATAAAATCCAGATCAGTGGTATCAGAGCAGTCTTCTCCTTGTCGTCTTAATGCATGTCCCCAACGAGGTCAGGATACAAAGAATTGGGTCTCGACCTTGCTTCTCTTGAGGACAAAAGCTCTCGCACACCCAAGCGACCTCTCATGGCAGGAGAAAAGAAAGATGACAAGATAGGAGATCCTATAAAAATGTTGCTTGAGGAAGCCCTCACGTAGCAGAGGAACAAGATGATGGATAATTTCGTGCAAATCCTTCGGCGACTACCAACAAGCGACGCATCTTCCTCGAGTGGAGGTGCCACCCCCTTAAAGGTACAAATCAACTTTGATATCCCTTAATTTGAAGGACAGATAGACGCAAATGCTATGGATAAGTGGTTGAATCTACTAGAAGGGTATTTTTCTGTCCATAACTTTTCGAATAAAGAAAAGATTACTTTTGCGCTCCTCAAAGCCGTTCCCCATGTTAAAGATTGGTGGGAAACATTCTGCGAGCAAAAGGACATAGAAGAAGCCTAATTATTTTCAGTCACGGCCACCTGGGAATCCTTCAGGGATGCTATTAAGGAACAATACTACCCTGTTGGAAGTTATGACGACTTGTATACCAAATGGACCACACTGCGACAAGAAAGAGACCAAGCAATGCCAGAGTTCACAAATATCTTCCATACCTTGCGCACCAAGCTGCGTATCAAAGATTTAGAGCAACATATGGTGCTCAAGTATCGTGGTGGTTTGCATAGATACATCCATACCGAAATGAAATTTCTGGAAATCTCTTCCTTAGGCGCGGCCTACCGATATGTCATCAAAATCGAGCAGAAGCTCAAACAAAAGACGCGGCAATTTGGGCCTGGGAATCCTTCATAGCAAAGACAGGAAAGGGTGGCCCCAACCCACATAATAAAGGACAGAGCAAAGATGGACAGTATCGGGACAACCAGTCCAAGCCGCAAGCAAAGAAGGACATCGAAAAAACAAAGAAAGATATCGGGAAGTGGTGTGACTTCCATAAGAGCCCTTGGCATAACACTGCTGATTACTGCTCAAAGCAGTCGCTGGTGACCGAAGTGAAAGAATCTGAATTAGATGCAGGTTTTGACTCTGAGTCCGAACCAGAAAGGGGAAGACAGATCATTGATGCGGAACCCAGTGCCACCATTGCTACCACCAAGCTCCAGCCTGATGAACCAGACGAGCCAGAAGAAGGAGAATGCCTCTTCCATTCACAGATGTGGGTAAAAGGCACCCCGCTGCACTTCATCATTGATAGCGGTAGCCAGAAGAATCTCATCTCATCAGAGGTCGTCAATCGCCTGGCCCTGCCGATAATGCTGCACCCACAACCCTACACCATTGGATGGCTCCGCAAAGGAAGCGATCTCTGCATCAGCCAACAGTGCCGACTGCCATACGGCATCAAGCCCTTCAAGGACGAGGTATTGTGTGATGTTGCTCCTCTCGAAGTTTCAGATATTCTTTTGGGCCAACCTTATTTATGGAAACGTCATGTTGTATATGAGTCTAGGCCTCGTAGTGTTATTATTTCTTTGAACAGGAAATTGTACAGGATACCTGAGGTAGTCCCTCCTAGTGCTATTTCCTTGATCTTTTCCAAGCAATGCAGGAAGGTCATCCCTCAGACTGGGAAATTTGTCTTCTTCGTGATTCACTCTTAGAGTGAAAGAAAGATTGCAACCACATCTCGGGCCTCCACAACCGATCTATCCACACAACAAAAGCAAGTGGCTAAGGTGGAGGAAGGATACTCAGATATCTTCTCCTCTCCTATCGAGGTACCTTTGCACTGCCAGGTCAAGCATCCCATCGATCTGACCCTAGGCGCACCGCTACCCAATGGGCCAGTCTATCACCGCTCTATGTTAGAAAACGAGGATTTCAAGAGGCAGATCCAATAATTGCTCCACAAGGGGCACATCCGTCCCAGTTCATCACCTTGTGGGAGCCCAATCGTGCTGGTGCAGAAGAATGATGGGACCTGGGGACTCTGCATTGATTACCGGGCCCTGAATAAAATCACAGTCTATAATCGGTACTAAATTCCCCGAATCGACGACCTCCTTGATCAGCTCACGGGGGCCAAATACTTCAGTAAGATTGATCTAAAGTCTGGCTACCATCAGGTCCCAATAGAACAGACAGATGTATGGAAGACTGCCTTCAAGTCAAAAGGTCTTTTTGAATGGCTGGTCATGTCTTTTGGTTTGACAAATGCTCCAGCAACTTTTATGAGGATGATGGATGATATCCTACAACCTTTCACCAACAATTTTGTAGTGGTGTATCTAGATGACATCCTCATCTACAGCAAGACTTGGGAGGAACACTTGCAGCATATTCAGCAGGTTCTGAACACCCTGCGGAAGCACAAACTATATGCAAACTTGGAAAAATGCTCCTTCGGCATGGACAGGGTCCATTACTTAGGCTACATCGTTGATTGACATGGTGTGCATGTGGATCTAGCCAAGGTCCAAGTCATCCGTGACCGGCCAGCCCCAGCCACACTCACTGAACTTCGGAGCTTCTTGGGCCTTGCCAATTTCTATCGTCGGTTCGTGCTAGGATTCTCTCATATCGCATGGGCCCTCAGCCAAGTGACCAGGGGTGGTGGTAAGGAAAAATTTGTGTGGGGCTTGTCCCAACAACAAGCTCTTAATGACTTGAAGAAGCATTTGTGCTCATCACCGGTACTCTCATTACCGAAACTACAACATCCCTTTGAGATCGAGACAGATGCTTCAAATTATGCTGTGTGTGCCGTTCTCACTCATCACTGACACCCCGTAGCATATCATAGTGAGACACTATCAGATGTTGTCCATAAGTACCCTACCTACGACAAAGAAATGTACTCCATTGTATAATCCTACCTCCAGTGGAGACATTACATTCTTGGGAAGGAGACAGTCATCCACACTGATCACAAGCCACTACAGTTCATGCAGACCCAAGGAAAGTTGCAGAATGACCGCCATCAGAAGTGGTCAACATATTTACAGCAGTTCCACCTCAACATCAAATATAAAATAGGCAGTACCAACCGAATTGTTGATTGCCTCAGTCGACCTCCAATCACGACACTTACCACGGTGCTAGACTGTTGTGGCCATGAGACCTCCGGGTGGCCCCACCTCTACGAGACAGACCCTGACTTCTCCACCACCTATCAAATGTTGGGCACCAACTCAATGGTTGCTAATTTCCATCTTTAGGACGGGTTGTTGTGTCGTCTGGGCCATCTCTACATTCCATCAAGCGAGCGCGCGAAGCTGATTTGGGAAGCTCACTACAGTCGGGTGGCAGGACACTTTGGCGTCGAAAATACAGTGGCAGTGTTGCAGAAACATTTCTACTGGTCGAAACTTCGACAGGATGTCGGCAAGTATATCAGGTCCTGCACCACTTGCGCTATTTCCAAACTGACCACTAAGAAATAGGGCCTATACACCCTTCTGCCTACTCCTGACAGGCCGTGGGAATCCATCTCAATGGACTACAGGTCGGGCCTCCCATCCACCAAGAGGGGAAACGACTGTGTTTTCATGGTTGTTGATCGCTTTTCCAAGATGGCGATTCTAGCCACTTGCAAGAAGAACATCACAGCAGAAGCCACTGCCAAGCTCTTCTTTGAACGAGTATGGGTACATTTTGGGATCCCACAGACCATTATCTCAGACCATGACAGTCAGTTCCTCAACTCATTCTGGTCAAGCCTCTAGTCACTGTTGGATACCAAGCTCACCAAATCCGTTTCCTTCCACCCCCAGATCGATGGACAAACGGAGGTCATCAACCGGATGGTCGTACATATCCTGCGCATGTACAATTCAACACACCCCTGCACATGGGATGAGAGTCTCCCCTATGTCCAACATAGCTACAACCGAGCCCTGCATAGCTCAACTGGCCACAACCCCTTTCAGGTGGGGTTGGGATTCCAACCATTGGGCCCCATGGATGTTGCACTTCCCCTTGCAACCACCTTGGCCTACTCATCCCTAGAATCTGACAAAGCGGCCCGGTTCATTGAACGGATCCAACATATTTTCCAATAGGTTCAGGATATTCTACAGAAGTCTAATGCCAAGTACCAGCAGTGCCATGATCAACATCGGGTGCCACATAAGTTCCAGGTGGGTGACAAAGTTTGGTTGCATTTGTAGAAAGAATGCCTTACAGGGCCCCATCGAAAGCTTCTCTTACTCCGTTATGGGCCGTACACCATCACCAAGGCGGTGGGTGACAATGCTTTTGAGCTCAACATTCCCCCCTTCCTTGGTCTGCATCCAGTCTTCAACGTGGCTCTCCTTCGGCCATATTTCCCACCACTATTAGACACCTCAGAGATAACAGAGAAGTTGACACCAACAGAGATCAACCTTGACTACCTACAACAAGCATCCAGTGATCATATTGCAGACACACAGATCAAGGGCACTCGACATCAAAGGATCCAACTTTATTGAGTTGTCAAAGCAGGGCAGCTCCTGCACCAAGGCAAGTGGCTCACCCGAGGCCAAATTTAGTAGAAATTTCCTCATCTGATGGGGGAACTCAACCCAATGGATACCATTGCTTTCTAAGGATGGAGGATTGATCCAGGTGGATATTGGTGGCCACCCACCTTTCCAACTGACTCAAAACAGTTTTATGGCAATTTTGGTATTGTACTATTTTTAGCAATTTTCGGGTCCTGAACTTTCGGGGCCATTTTGAGGCCCTAAACAACCTTTTTTGACAATTTGGGGGGCCAAATGGTTTCCCCCAACATACATTTGGCCCCAATCAAAAGTTTTAAATCTCGGATAGACCTTTCCAATGGGCTACCGAGCGCCCCAAACGGAGATCATATGCAAAAGTTATGACCCCAGGAAGTTGATGTACTAACTTACCCAAACGGGGCCCACATGACTTTTGGCGCTTCATCTCCTAGGGTTAGGTTTTTGGATGTCTAGGGTTTTTGACATTCCTATTTATTCTAAAAGGCCTTGAGAGCCTCATTGTAACCATCTTCTTGCGAAATGAGCGCAGCCGTCACATCTCTTCTCAGAGATAAGCCGTCACCATTCCAGCAAGCTTCTTTTCCGCTGCATTTTACAGTTCTAGCTTATTTCCTTATTGAATAGAAAAGCAGTTTTATTGTATCTCTGTTATTTTGTGTTAAGCATCTGATAATAATCTGTATTCATTTCGTTCTGCTCATAAAATCCGGATCAACATATTTTTTGTATTTGATAAACGCTCATTCTATAGTTCGGTAGGACGCATTCCGTAGTACTGTAGCTGCGTTCTGCGCATGCATATTTTGACATTTGTTTTCATGTATTTTCATATTGGTTCTAAAACAATGATTCAGATCTATAAAGATCATGCATATTTCTTTTATCAGACTCAGATCATAGAGGTTAAATACTTGCAGTTCCTTGATTTAATGGTCATCACTTGTAGTGTTTAATCCAAATAGATCAGATTGGTTAATTCTCATCATTAGATATTTATGTTTTGGATTTGGTTTTCAGCATTTAAGTTTTTAGGTTAGCCTTTCAGTATTCAACACTTAATTTCAACATTCAGTTCTTAGATTAAAATCTCAGCTTTCAGCAGTTCAATTCTTAGCATAAGTTTATCAAGCTTTCAACATTTCAATTCTTAGTATAGATTTACAGTTTGCAGCATTTAACTTCTTAGCAGGGGAATTTTTCATTCATAGATTTATAGTCTTTTTAGCTCACCTTCTTCTTGGTTGGATAAACCTTTAAGATATTTACCCACACCCTAAACACGACAAATACTATCCTTTAGAGCACATATAGTGCTAGCACCTCTTAAGTTTGTACATCCCCCAGGTTGATAATTAAAGTAGGCTCCTGGTCTAGCTTCCCTCATTAGGCATCCATTCTAAGAGCTCACCACTTTTTGGAACCATTTACGGGGAGGTGCTTAATCTTTAGGAAACATGTTTGAAAAAAAAACATATAAAAACATAAAAAAAAATTACCATGAATTCCTAGACGACAGAGAGATATATTTGGATGCTTTCTGCCTACCCGTCCTATGAGCAACAATAGTTCCGATAACTCTCTCAATTTGAATTCCTTAACTCAAAGGAAGAAACTGATTCTAGCTCGACCCAAACTTAGATAACTTCTTTGCTAACTCTAGCTCAAACACTACTATGGCTGAAGAAGATGAAGAACCTAGAGAACTGTTTACTTTTCCCATCGGCATACCTCTTGGAGATGCAAGGATGAAGAATATCAACCCTAATGATCTGCCAAATTTCCATGGTTTGACTTCAGAAGACCTTGACACATTCCTGTTAGAGTTTGAGGTAGTTTGTAGATCCTTTGATTACACTACTAATGCACAAAAGCTAAGGCTTTTTCCTTCCACACTGAAAGATCTATCACTGAGGTGGTTCATGAGCCTTGAAGGAAACAATATCTTCAGCTGGGACCAAATGAAACAGGAATTTCTAGAAAAATATAGGGACTACTGCAAAGCAAAGGATACAAGAGATTAAATCTTTCGGATGCAACAAGGAGAAAGAGAATCATTAGAAGATTATGCCCAAAGATTTCAACTCAACTACAAACAAGCTAGTCACTGCACTTAGATCCCGAATCATTAAAACTTGTCCTTCTTAGAGGTATAAAAGAAGAAAATTTTGAAGTCTTAAACCTTCTAGGGGATGGAGATATATTCCATAAGACTTATGACCAAATCCTACAAATATTCAAAAACTACTCTAGATCTAGGAAAGTAAAAATCGGACAAGGGATTCACACTCATTTACTGGGGGGTTAGCATCTTGAGTACCAAACCTTACAAAATCTGATTTAGGAAATCTGTTAGATGACATGAAGACCGATATCCTTCAATCACTGGCCATGCAACTTGATGCACTTCAAATCAACCAAGCCTTGGCAGTGTTTTGTCCATGCTGTAGAAAAAAACATGAGAAAAGGGAAGTACACACTGAACACCATAGAAATATGTGGTCTCTGCACTGATGATCACTCCACTGATAAATGTCCTTTGTTTCCCACATGTAAAGCTGCTATTCAAGATCCCGCAACTGAAGGTACAATAGAACAACTATGTTTTGTAAATCAAAGGAGGAATAATTTTGCTAGGCCTTACCAACCCAACAACCAAACCTACTACAATCACAGAAATAACCGGCAGAATTGGAACTCTGTACCAACCCCATGGCTATCTCAGCAAAGTCCAAATCAGTGGAAGCAAAAATTAGTATGCTTAATACCCACAATCTTACTCTCCATACCCCCCACCTTTTTCTCATCCAACTACAAATTATGGCAATCCATACCCTTATTCATAGAATTGGAGAGATCCATTGCAGCAACAACAACCACTCATCATGCCGCCACCACCAAATCAACCACCCCCCAGGCCTCCACCAATTCCTGCCCAGCCAATTCCAAACCCTAACAACAATAGGCCACCACATCAACAAGCCTACAATACTGAAATGGTACAGTTTCCAACTTATGTTGTGGATACGTTGGAGATAAACAAAATTAATCTAAGGTCTAGGAAGACATTGCAAAACAAACACACTCAGAATAACCAAGAAGCCGAGACTCATGAACAAACGACGCAACCTAAAATTAAGTATCCAGACGAGCCAAGCCCTCAAGAAGATGAAATTCAACCACTCGCACAGAATAGAAACCCTCCATTTTCAGAAAAACTTATACGAAGCACTAGAGAAGAAGAAGAAAATGCAATCTTGAATGAATTAAAACACTTGAATATCCAAATTCCAATCTTCCAGGCCATCAGAGATGTACCTATCTGCAACAAATTCATTAAAGAGAATTCTTTGAAAAGACCTGAAAGAATAAAACGTGACCCACCCACGATAAATGTAGTAGGCCAATTGGAAGATTTAATGCTACGTATCATTGTTAACCCCAAATACCTTGATCCAGGTAGCCTAGTAGTCAATGTGATCATCAATAACAGAAAAATCGATAGAAGCCTAATTGATTTAGGAGCTGCTATCAATGTGATGACCAAGGATACTTTGACACACCTAGGACTCCAATCAATGGTCAAACCTACAACTACGGTGCTACAGCTAGCAGACACATCTACAATAAGACCTGAAGGGATGCTCGAAGACATAATTATCAATATAGAATCCTGGGAATACCCAGCTGACTTCATAGTCATCGAAGTAAAGAGTAAACTTAGTGGATACCCACTAATACTAGGGAGACCCTGGCTGTAAATTGTAGACACTTACATAGGGTGCGGATTAGGTAACATGACAATAACCAGTGGCCAAGCTAGGAAGAAAATCATGATTTATCCTCCAGCTAGGAAGTCTTCAGACCTGGAATATCCGAACTGGACAAATGATTATGATGACACATCCAACCAAAAAATATGACCTATCCTTACAATTGAAGCTTCCCTATCACTAAAATCCATCGACAAAGATAGTCATTTAGATAGGTTTATAAAAAAATCTTCTTCTAATCAAAATATGTTTGAATATTTTCTTGGCGCAGGTTAGCAGCAAGGAGTGGAAACATTAAACCACGATCTTGACAAAATGTGGGCAGAGGTACTCACACTTGAACATCATCCAATTCAGATAAAAACAATTGAGATAATGTCTGGCAGGACAGTTAATATTAACTGCAATTTGGAGCCAGTACAAGAACAACAGTTACTGAAGGTACTAACAGACAACAACAAAGCCTTTGCATGGACATATACTGACATCAAGGGTATCCACCCAAACATCTGTAAACATTATATCTATATAAAAGAAGGCATTGTTCCTATCAGGCAACCACAGAGAAGAATGAACCCAGCATTAAAGGACATAGTTAAGTTGGAATTACAAAAGCTGTTAGATGTAGGCTTCATATACCCAAACTTAGATAGTGAGTGGGTATCACCACTGGTCATAGTTCCTAAAAAAGGAGGAAAGTGGAGGATCTGTGTGGAATATAGAGAGCTCAATAAAGCAACCAAGAAAGATCACTCTCCTCTCCAATTTATCGATCAAGTACTAGACACATTAGTTGGGAACAAATACTTCTCATTCTTGGATGGCTTCAATGGGTACAACCAAATCCTCATTCACCCAGCTGATTAGGACAAAACAACATTCACATGCCCATGGGGCACTTATGCATACAGAGTGCTTCCCTTTGGGCTCTGTAATGCCCTAGCAACGTTTTAGAGGGCAATTCTAAGTATCTTCTTTGATTTTATTAATGAATAAATGGAGGTCTACATGGATGAATTCACACCCTATGGACAAAATTTCGACCAAGCACTAAAAAATCTAGAATTGGTTTTAAAAAAATGTATTGAGATGAGCTTATGCCTCAGCAATGATAAATGCAGAATGCTCATGGAAGAAGGCATCGTGCTTGGTTACCATATTTTGCATAGAGGAATAGAAGTTGAATAGGAAAAAGTTACAGTCATCAAAACACTACCTCCACCTATGAAACAAAGAGATGTAAGAAGTTTCCTTTGACAAACAGGATACTATAGAAGATTCATTTAAAGCTATAGCAAAATTGTTGCACCAATGTTTTTTTTACTCACAAAAGACACGGAATTCATATGGTCAAAACATTGTATGCTATCATTTGACAAACTAAAAGAGAAAACAATTACAACTCCAGTACTCGAAGGACTAGATTGGGCACTTCCATTCCACATCCACTCAGATGCATCAGATAAGGAAATTGGATCTGTCCTTGGACAAGAAAGAGAGAAGAAGCCCTATGCTATATATTATATCAGTAAAAATTTGGAAGGAGCAGAATTAAATTATACTATCACAGAGAAGGAGTTTTTGGCTGTCATACATGCCATTAACAAATTCATACACTACAAAACTGGGTACCAAGTTTTTGTCCATACAGACCATTCAGCAATAAGGCATCTCATGAACAAACCTAATACGAGTGCTTGAATCATTAGATAGTTGCTTCTCCTACAAGAGTTTGACATTACCATACTAGATAAACCAGGAAAACATAATGTAGCGACTGATTTCCTGTCTAGGCTCACCCATGGACAAGATAATGAAGTGTTGGCAGGTGGTTTGGTAGAGTGCTATCGTGGCATCTCCGATGTTGCGACAAGGAAAAGGATGGCGTGAATGGTGAGAAGATGACGCGAATGGAAATGAGCGGAAGATTAGTTATATATTTTGGGTCAATTGTACCGTGGAATGCGGGTTTTGGGTCATTTGGACACATATTATGTAATGTTGAGTCAATTATACTGTAGAATGAAGGTTTTTGGTCGGTTTTGTACCAAGTTAGTTAGATATTGGGTCACTTGTCCAAATGTCGGTTAGGAAATTGTTAGTAAGTGGACAAGCATTGTAATGGCGGAAGCCTATATATAGATAGGATTCATAAGTATTCAGATATACATATGTGTAGGAATCAAGCGGGTGAAGAGAAGTGCATGTTTTTTGTTGTTTCTGCGCATCTGTGAGATATTGCCGAGACCTGATCTTTGAGGAGATATTGTATCTAAGGTTTTACAGTGATAATATATGACGAAACTATTCTGGTGCAATTCCTGGGTTCTTTCTGTTTATTTATTATAATGCAATGTCGCACTTCATGAATAATGCTATGTTTCCTTGATGCAATGTTGCTTTACTATTACTACTACTATGATAATGAATGCTCCGATTGAATAATGCGTTATGAATACATGTCAAATGTTTGATATTCCTGTTTAGTGTTGCAATAGAGTTAGTTCATATAGCCGCAAACCTCCTCCTTCCTCGGCGGAAACATGGTTCCATCTACTCTTCCTGGATGCCTCAGATGAGACTTCATCTGCTATGCAGGAGTTGTTTGTCAGGATAAAACCTACCTGGGCTGATGCCCAGGGAGACTGTGGCATGTGTCGACAGTGAAGTGGAACCCCTGTCGACAGGAGTCCCGCTGGTCAACAAATGGTTCTGTTGCCGGGACCGTGTGAAGAGTAAAAGGAGGACATGTTGTGGCACCTGACAAAGCTAGAGATACAGAGTTGGTTTGATCAGAAGTTGTGGGAGTTTGCTGAAGAAGAAAGCTGGAACACGCAACTGACAGTAGATCACTGGGTGGGAAGGTATATTCACGACGATCCACATGAATGGTTTTTCTGTGAATTCCCAGTCCTTCTGTACAAGTGGTTGTCAAAGCTGACCTTCCAGAAGAGGAATTTCCACGGTGGTGAGCCGACGGCTTGGACCCCGGAATTGATTCAGGAGCTGCAGGAAGTTGATAATAAGGCATCGCGGGCTGTCGAAGTTTGGCTCGATAGCATCTTGGAGGGATATATCACTGAATTTGCAGTTGACATGCAGAAATCCTATAGTGAAGATGAAATATATTTCTTCCGCAAACCAAGGGGAAGGTTTCTGTTGTCGATCCAACTGTCGATTAATATGCTAAACTGCGAAAAGGGTATATTGAAGATGCATCTTGATCAGTAGACAACCTGGTGGGCGAAGGCTGTGGGTACCGTGACTATTGGGGAATGGTACATGGAACGGTAAGGGGTAGATGGGTGCAGACCATGAGGAGACTGTGAGTGAAGCTGAGGAAGAAAGTGGTCTTACAAGAGGAGGAGCAAGGTTTCGATAGGAGAAAAGGCAGAGGATAGGAGAAGGTCCTACTACGATCGAACCGAAAAACTGTGAAGGAAGACCACACGGGACAAAGCGACCTCATAGTCCTAACAGGGACGGTCAGGCTACACCCAGGATAGAAGCAGCACCAAACCCCGGCACCAACATACCCACACCTCCGCTCACTATCTCCCAAACAGCAAGAAATACCACTTCGACACCGCCAAGTTCGTCAATTCCATAGAAGTTAATTGGTAGTAGCACAGTGAAAGGACGAAGGAAGCCCAGAATGGCGGGCGATGATGCTAAGTTATCGTTGTTCCATGGAAGTGCGATAGACAACCCAAAATAGTATTGGTTTTTGTGTGAAGTGGTCTACACCGTGAAACAGATCACTGATGCTAATGCTAAGAAAGGATAGTTAGCCACGACTTTGCGAGGTCGTGCATTAGATTGGTTCATGAAGTTTGTTCCCTTCCCTATGGGAGCCCCAGAGAAGTCACTAGATGAGATTCGGGTGGGCTGATTGCTGAATTTAGATGGTCCAAGTCCGAAGCTCAATACATCATAGAATTGAAGGAAATTAAGCAGTGTCCCAATAAGACGGTATGGGATTTCGACCAGCGATTCAAGAAACTGATGGAAAAGGTTAGTTTCAATATGAGTGCCATCCAACATAAAGAGTGGTTCATTGCAGCACTGCTACCCCACATTCGGCTTCCATTGATGCAACAAAATATCTTGATACCCAGCGAAGCTCTAGAGATTGCAATGCGATTGGAGGCATCGCTGATTGGGGATAATGCAGTCGGGATGTCACAGATACAGACACAGCTCGCTAACTTGACTATACAGTTGGAAGATTTGAAGAAGAACAAGGAACAGCACGATGAAGTATGGTGTACACGATGCCAAGGAGAAGGGCATACGAAGGACAATTTCCCAGATTTCCGCAATTATTTGGTGTCAAGTGCACCAAACCCGTTGAATGGAAGCAGCATGACGTGGTGTCACATTTTCCAGGTGTATGGGCACATTCATGACAATTTCCCTTATATGCAAAAAATGGTCACAACCCTGAGAAATCTCTATTGCACATTTTACAAGTCAATGGGTCACGATGACAAAGATTGTCGTGCATATGGGTTGCTATAAGAAAGAATGTGTGATGTATTCTACATCAAGGACGATCAGCATGCCGTACAACAACCACAAATGCAACCGCAGGTAGCCCAACCACTACCTCAACTGCAGATGCAGTTTGTACCACAGCAACAACCGCAACAGTTTGTGCCACAATACGCTCCAATGCAAGTGGCTCCACAATAGCCACAGTACGTCCAGCAATCGCAGTATACACCATAGGGGAAAGGCATGCAACAGAATCCTATGCAGCCATAGTACCAATAGCAGGACGGATTTCAAGGAGGCTACCGGGGCGGATGCAATGGAGGATTTGGTCACGGAGGAGGACGAGGTGGCTGTGGACCTGTTCAATGTTATCACTGTGTGGTGTGGGGGCATTATCAGTGAGACTATCCACTACTACATAATCAGTGTACGTTCTATTTTGTTAATGATCATACAGTTGAGAATTGTCCACAGTTGATTGCACGATGGCAAGCTAGGAATGCTCCACAGATACAGAATTAGACCCAGCCACAGCAACCAGCCTAGAACCAAATGCAGCAACCAGTCCAGAACCAAGTCCAGCAACCAGCACAGAACCAGCCCTCATGATCGAATCAGAAAGCAAATCCAAACATGAACCCATAGGGGAATCTGCAGCAGACTCAGATGCAGGGTGCAAATATTGCGACAATTTTGGCAAAACCGCAACCACAAGATGCTTCGGTGGCTGTTGTAACTCGTGGAGGAAAAATGACTGGGGAAGATAGCTCACGCTCGATGATTCGATGGGCAGGCCAGAAGACGGTACCATTTGACATCGATCCTGAACGGGAGGCATTCCTTCAGGCACGTCGCACCTTAGAGAAAGACCGCGGTAAGGATGTTGTTTGCGATATGCCACCTGTTTTTGACACTACATCGGAAGGCGGTCCATTGACACCATTGGGAACATTGCAAAGGTTTCTTGAGAGCTATTTATTATTGGCCCAGGATCCGGCTGCCCTGGTTGATATTGACGGATGGTTGCAGCAATTTCTAAAAGGACTGCAGGAGTCGATAGTAAACTCTCTACAGCGACGGAAAATTGGCAAGGAGATGAGAATGAACATCTAGATTGGTGACTATGATGTCAATTCAGTTATTGTTGATCTTGGTTCGGATGTTAACATCTTAACCAAGCAGGCATGGTAGAAAATGGGGAGTCCCCCATTGAGTTGGTCTCCTGTGCATCTTCGGTTGGCTAACCATGCGAAAGTAACACCCATTGGGAAAGTTCCGCAGCTAACAGTCGATATTGAGGCCATGAAGACTTATGCTGACTTTGATGTCATTGAAGTGGTTGAGGGAGGAATCTCCTATCCTATGCTATTGGGGATTGGATGGGCTAATGATAGTGGAGCTGTAATCAACTTCAAGAGGCGCATGATGACCTTTGAGAATCGCGATCTCAGATTCATAGCCCCATTGGATCCGGATATATGACGCCGATACATTGAGCCTGTAAAAGATGATGATCCCACTGGATGGGACCATGCATTCAATATTCTTGAAGACTATATTCATCCCACTGCCAACGGTGAGCTGGGATGGCATAGCGAGAGCTTTGCATCTTCTGACTCTGATGATGCATTAGAACATTGGCAGAACTGCTTGCACGAAGTGTTGTTCCAAAAATGTGGCTTAATTATGCAATCTTTATGTTGTGTTGCGACAGAAACAGTCACACTCCAGTCTATGAGGGGTTGCCTGGCTTGACCAACTTTTTGGCAAAATTTGAAGAACGAGTCTCAGAACCACAACAATTGCTGGCATTGGAGGAAGCACTGAAGGCTGCTCCAGTACACTAGTGGGTGAAACACAAGAAATCCATTGATGGTTGGTCATAGTGTTGAAGGTTGATGATGGTCCGGTTCGGCGATACTAAGGTTTATCACACTAGAAAGTATGATGGCCGGAAGAATCCCAGTGATCATGTGATGGAATGCCAACGATTATGGGTAGCGTGACCCAGAGATGAGTGGGTCCATGCTTTTATCCATACCTTAGATGAGATGTTGCACTCATCGTATACTGCAGCCGAGTTGCACAGAGAAATTACAACATGGGGGGAGTTGACGGTCTATTTCACTCATACGTTCACTTTTGCGGATGCCAACCCTGATGTCAATAACGCCTTACAGCTCATTCGCGATGTGGTACTTCAGGTTGTTCCGGTGGCCTACCCTGTCGATCTGCACACATACTGTCAAATGTAGTCTCTCATGGAGTGCTTCAACATCACCGGTGCGCCAGAGGATGATGACAATCCCCAGAATGTCAACATTCCCGAATATTAAGGAAGTCACGATGTGGTCCCACTTGCTACGCCAAGTAATCTGTTCAGTCAACCATTGAAGCTTCGTAAGCTCAATATCGGCATAGAGGCCACTCCCAAGTTTGAAAATGTTGGGGACTATTGGGATGACGAGATGATGAGTAAGGTCACTGATTTACTCCATGAGTTTCAAGACTTGTTTCCTACGAATTTTTCCGATATGAAAGGGATCCTGGGTGATTTAGGGGAGATGAGGATTCCTTTAAAACCAGATGCTAAGCCAGTCTGACAGTGACCTTATCAGTTGAATCCACGACATAAGGAGAAGGTTAAGGCACAACTTGATCGCATGTTGAGTACTGGTATTATTGAACCAGTGGAAGAGTCCGAATGGATCAGCCCTATGGTGGTGCAGGACAACAAAACCAGTGAGGTGCGCATTTGTGTTGACTTGTGGAAGTTAAATGATGCCTGCTTGCACGACCCTTTTCTGACCCAGTTTACTAACGAAGTACTTGAAGGGGTGGGCGGCTAGGAGATGTACTCATTCACCGATGGGTTCTCTAGCTACCGTCAGATTCACATTGATAAAGAAGATCGCCATAAGACAACTTTCGTTACTGAATGGGGTTGCTTTCAGTACATTGTAATGCCATTTGGTTTGAAGAATGCACCCTTGATATTCTCCCAGGTCGTTGTTGTTGCATTTAAAGACTTTATTCAGAAGTTTTTACAAGTATACATGGATGATTGGACAGTTTATGGGTTGATCCACGATCATCTGGCCAATCTGCGGTTAATGCTTGAGCGCTGCCGAAAGCACCAGATATCGCTGAACATGAAGAAATGTATTTTTTGTGCACCATTTGGGATATTGTTGGGTCATATTGTGTGTAAGCAAGGGTTGTTGGTCGATTCGGCTAAGATTGCGCTCATTTTGAGTTTGAAACCACCGACCACTGTTAAGCAGTTACGAGCGACTCCAGGGCATACGTGGTATTATCGCAAGTTCATCAAGGGATATGCAACGATCACCGCCCCTATGGAGAAATTGATGAAGAAAGATGCGCTATTTCAACGGACTCTGGAATGTCAAGACAGTTTCGACACACTGAAGACAAAGATGGCTTCTACACCGATACTGGTATTTCCAGATTGGAGTAAGGAGTTCCATGTGCATGTCGATGCCTCATCAATCGCATTGGGAGTAGTATTGGCTCAGCCCGGCGAAGGAGATCTTGATCACCCCATTGCTTTCGCTAGTCGGAAGTTGTCATCTGCTGAACGCAACTACACCACCACTGAGCGGGAAGGTCTGGCAATGGTCTATGCACTACAGAAGTTCAGGCACTATTTGTTGGGTGGGCACTTTAAAATGTTCACTGACCATTCCGCTTTGAAATACCTAGTCAACAAGCTTGTGTTTGGGGGAAAGATATGCCGCTGGCTACTTCTTTTTCAAGAGTTCGATTTTGAAGTCAATGTGAAGCCAGGCTGATTGAATGTCAGTCCTCATCATCTATCGTGGATTTATACAGGGGAGGAACCAACCAATATTGAAGATGGGTTGCCAGATGCACAACTATTTAAGGTTGGCGTCGCTGATGACTATTTTGATGACATCCTCCAATTTTTGACAATGGGTACTACACCAGACAAGTTCACCACTAGTCAAAAGAAGCAATTGGTAGTCAAGGCTACACACGTCCAGCTAATCGCAGGAGAGTTGTATAAAATGGGCGTTGATGAGATATTGCGCAGATGTGTCTTGCCACATGAGCAAGCGCTGATACTAGCTGAAGCACATGGAGGAGTAGCCAGAGGACACTAAGGCAGTCGGGCGATGGCTAGGAAGGTGTTGCATGTGGGGCTGTGGTGGCCTACCATGCATAAAGATGCGACAGACTATGCACGGTCATGTGATGTTTGTCAGCGAACTAACAAACCGTCCTGCCGTGATGAGATGCCGCTGATGCCTCAAATAACATTGCAACCGTTCGACAAATGGGCCATGGATTTTGTAGGATCGATCAATCCACCACGAAAACGCACGGGTGCGGGGTATATCATCATGGCGACAGAGTATTTGACCCGATGGGCCAAGGCGGCATCTGTGGTTGATTGTTCTGCAGCCACGGCGGCGCAATTTCTGTTTGATAACATTATCACTCACTTCGGCTGCCACAAGATATTGCTGAGTGATCAAGGCAGCCATTTTCTTAATCACACCATCAGCACTTTGATGGAGGAGTTGCAGATACAACATAAGAAGAGTACACCCTATCATCCACAGGTGAATGGCATGGTGGAGGCTTTTAACAAGGTATTGGAGCATGCGTTGACAAAGGTGTGTAATGCGAACCGCGACGACTGGGATCTCAAAATCCAAGCAGTATTGTGGGCCTATCGCACCACATGTAAACGAATGACAGGGTAGACACCATTTAAGTTGGTGTATGGACAAGAATCGATTATGCCAATGAAGTATATTGTTATGAGTCTACAAATTGTGGCTGTCACGGGCATGGATGATGTCGTAGCATTAAGTGACCATCTGGTGCAATTGGTGCAGCTAGAGGAAGATCGTTTCATCGTTGGGTTCCACCAAGGGGTCGAGAAGGATCGACAGAAGGCATGGCATGATCGGCACATCAATAATAAATAGTTTTAGCAAGTCAACTTGGTGTTGTTGCATGACAGCAAGTTTATGAAACATCCAGGGAAGTTGCAGATGCATTGGCTTGGTCCCTATCGCATCAGTAGTATTACTTCAGGAGGAGCGGTTCAGTTGCAGCAGTTGGACGGGGTGATGCTCCCCAAGCTGGTAAATGGTCATAGGTTGAAGCCCTATCACACGGGCTTAAAACACCGCGATGCCTGAGTTGCATTGGGAAAAAAAAAAAGAGGTGTTGTCGGATGATTGGTGGCAGGATGTAGCACCACCATGGCTGAAATGCGGAAGTAGGGAGGCTTCTGCTGCAAGTTGGGAATGGTTGGAGACACATGGCAGCGTAGCAACCGGGTCAAATTAGTAATAAATGCCAAAAGTTCAGACACTTAATTAACGACGATGTTCAAATGATGGGAATTAATGGTGGATCCAGTCAATCGACGGACTGGATCGACGACGGATTTGTGTCATTAATACAGGATTTCAGTTGAGTTAATGCCTGATTTTGTGATGATTACAGCGGATTTGGTTGGATGCTATAAAAATGAATTGGAGTTGGTCGGAAGGCATCGAGAATTCATTTGTTTTTGTAAGATTGTGGCATGCTACAGAGTATTATTGTTGGTTTGTGAGTGTTGCTGTGTGTTGGGAAAAGCCGTTGGCATTGTAGAGTGGTATTGTTGAGTATAGTGAGGTATTCCAGGTGAGCTGGAGACTATTGAGATGAGTAGTGAAGTCGATTCCCCCTTCATCTCGGTTATTGTTGAAGAAGAACCTATGCCAGCCATCAACCTTAAGGCCGAGGTAGCAACTATGCTGGTGGGAGAATCTGTAATTGCTAAGAAGCGATGGGGAGGTCAGCAGTCAGAGTCCCTACAGAGTAAGAGGGTGCTCTGGTCCTCTGTTGTGATGGCATGTGAAGCTCTAGAACAGGTGGGGCAGTCTTGTCACCCCATTTGTGAGTCTGCCCCATGGGAGGGACTCTCCGTCGGTGACATCCTTGGGTATATCCATCCAGTTCGGTCGGATGCCACCCCACACAAGATAAACCCAAAATAGAAGTATCTTGTGAATATGCCAGCGCTCTCGGTTGGAATGCAGTGCTCTTTGGATATTGAACCGGCGTTGACGCGCCTGCGCTACGATGATCATGATATGGTGGCCTACCCCGACATTGCATCTGCCCCTTATGTGCAGGAGACGCGCCTTTCCCCAACACTGACTGTACATGACTGGGCATGAGGATTGAAGCAAGCCGGCTTGTTAGGGCTCATTAGTATGCCACATTTCGGGTGACTGGCGGAAGTGAATGCCTGTGTAAAGCAGCTCCTGGCGTGTTTTCATGGTGGGTCATTTTGGTTGGATAGAGAATTTTTAGTCACCATTGACTTAATTTCATCCATAATTGGTTTGCCTAAGAATGGAGTTGATCTAGCGCAGTTCATCGAGGGGAAGGCCAATGACAAGAAGTGGGCGTTGTAGTTGGCATAGAAATATGGCCTAGAAACGGATGGGCGTGGGTATCACACCAGTAGCTGTAATGATCAGGCGGTGCTCACAGGAATTAAGATGATGTCTTGTAAGGTGGTTAGGGGTGGTCGACCTAACCAATGCAACTCGGGCATTGTTGCATGTGCTGAGCAATGTGCAGAAGGGGTCCAAATGAATTGGTCCCTATGCCTCTTGAATCAATTAATGGAGGATGCTACGGTGGTCCAATCAGGAAAGGGTTCCTTTACATATAGTTGGTTGTTGTTGTTGATCGCTTTTGTCGCATGGAAAGAGCCCGACACGTACCAAGGCATGGGCTGTCTGGCTGCAGCAAAATGACAAGGGGTGCAATATCAAAATATATGATAAGTACGGGAGCCCAAGAGACTCCGAGATTTCCAATTGCATTTTTGGCTGTATTGGGAGATGCTTTGTGCTGCGGCAACACAGGTCCCATGAATAACCGAAGAAACGGTCGCGCGGTTCAAACCTATTATGGTGTTTTCAATTCGGTTGTATACCATACATATCCAAGCCCGCCGTGATCCTGATCGACAATGGTTGTAGACCTTGTATAAGGTGACGTCCACATATTTGGAGGGTGCTGTGAACGAGTGGCTGGAGGAATGGCGACAACCCATGTGCCTAGTAGAGATAGAAGCCGGTGGCCCGCATTTGGGCCCAAATGATCGGGTATCGGCCCAGGATGAGCAGATTCACCATGAATCAGGGCACCAATCGACCAAAACGATATCAGATGATAGCAACCGGGAGCTTGAAGAGACCCGCTCGAAAAGCTATCATGAGCGGGCAACGATCAGTGGATTGTATTTTCCCACTGAAGCATAGTTGGGCTTCCTGGTCATAGTGCTCAATACTGCATCCTCTACGGCAACGGATAAGATGGCAAGGAAAGCAGATGAAGGATTCCATGCGATCACCACTCGGTTAGAATCTTTGTATGACCTGGTTTTCGGCAAGGCAATAAAGGAAGCAGCAACATCAACCTTTGACATAATCAACACTGAGCCGCGGGTCAGGAATGTGGAGATTCCCCCAACTGCGATTGTGACCGAAGATGCAACACTAACGACGTTGCTGCAACAGCTGCACACTGGTGAGATCCTAATGTGGATGCCTAATGAGGGAAGCTATACCAAGAGCCTACTTTAAATGTCAACCTAGGGAACGTACAAACTTTAGAGATGCATGCACTATCTGTGCTCTTATAGGATAATCTGTTGTCACAGTTGGATGTCGGTATCGATGTTCTAAAGATTGTCTACTAAATATGAAAACTAATTATGCTATGGAATTAAATACTGGAAAGCAATAAATCTAATTAAAAGAATTAAAGTGCTAAAAGCAGTAAATCTGTTCTAAGAAATAAAGGTACCAAAAGCAGTAAATTTGTTCTAAGAAATAAAGCAATAAATCTATCTTAAATAATCAAAATGTTGAGAGTAAAGGGAATGATCTTATAAAATTACTTAATGCAGAATAATAAATCTAAAAATGAACATGCCATAACAGATCTATTCTAAGATTGGGGAAAACAAGGTCTGTAGTTATTTTATGCCTAAAACCAGAATTCTGATCTAAACCATTTTAAATCCCAAGACTAAAATTGAAGTGCAATCATTTCAAGCTATCCATCTACTACTAAAGAAATTGATCACGATGAGAAATAGTCAAAGACCTCAGATATAAACCATGGTATTGAAAGCAAAGATGATACACATGCAATCGTTGATTCAAATATGCGTTGAAAGAAAGAACCTACAGGACTACTGAAACTGTTCTATTGTACTACATAATGTATTATAAACTACTACAGAAATAATGAATCATTCAAACGCTCCCATATGTCATAGAACTGTTCATCAATGTAAAACGCATACTTGGAAAAATACCTGCAAATAGGAATCTCCTGACCTACGTGTTGGAGGGGCCCTCCCCAACCCGTAGTCAGGAGAGAATAAAAACTTAGAAATTCTGGATGGAATTAATCATCAATCTCTTAATTAAAATATAGAATCCATGTCAAAACAAAGGTCTGTACTTCACAGTATTGATAGGGCAGAAAATGTTAAAACAATGTTTTTCTCAAAATAACAGTCGGGGCATCTCGCTACCCGGGAGGTCCATATTTATATGATTTAATGATGATCCTAACTGATTGTAAAAATGCCGATTCTTCTTGAAAGTGGGAGTGCGTCCTCTGTAAATCAGGAAATAGGGCGTCGAACTTGGTGATGCTTTAGTCTTCTATATGTCCATCCTTGAATGACCCTGGACCTGCTCAATCATGCTTGGTTTCCATATAATTAGCTTATTTGATACGCATTCTTACATCCAAGAATAATCATAAAACAATTCCATTAAATAATTAAAGTAAAACATTTTCCCCCACAAATGAGTATGTTTCATCACCATTGCTTGAGTTTGGCTGCTGAAAAAAAGGTTATCAAATACCTGAAAACTTGACTCATCATTCTCTCCCATACTTGAAGGATTTACTCATCCTTGGGTGACTTATTCGATTCATCGATGACCTCCTTGATGTCCCATTCTACCACCCTATGGATCCCTGCCTGCCTGTGATACCCAAAGTTCTGGTCCTCCCTGGTCCATGTCCTCCTTTATTCCTCTTCATTTATTTGTTCCTTGATGACTGGGGAAAGAAAGAATGGGGGATTCAGTCTCATCCTGATCCATCTGAGTTGGTTCATTGCTAGGGATTCTTTGTAGAGTGTTGCTTTGAAAAGGGCATCATCAAGCCTGAGGGGGGAGTGGAGTTCTCTCCTCTTCAAATCGTTTGCCACTATGCTTCATCTTTCCTTAATGGACTCATTAACTTCCTTTTGCGTGCTGCGAAGTGTAATGTCAAAATGAGTCATGGCCTCATGTTGTTTTGCGAGGAGAATGGGTATCAGTTCCTCGTCCTGAGTGAGGATCCTGTGGTTATAGATAATTCCCTTGGGGTGAGTTGGCTCAGGTCTGATCATCAATGGGGTTTCCCATTTGGATGCAACATAGAGATGGTAGTCCATTGCTCGCTCAATTTTGTGGTTCATCCACGAACATAATGCCCTCAACTAGAAATCGCCCACATATGGGTTTGGCGACCAGTTGGGCGAGCCAGAAACCACGAAGTTATGCAAAAAGAACTCACTTAATTTGTCTTTCTCCAACTCTGTGGAGTTCAAACATGCATCCATAAACTCCTTGGGGGTGCTTACCTCTATAGGGAGTCCTTGGTTCAACCTCTCGAGCTAGAATTTGCCCCATTTCTCCTGCATATAGACTGCATAGATTTTCGACGGGGGTCTGAGGTCTCTTAGTTTTTCATATATGCTGGCAGTAGTGGCCAAAACATCTTTTAATTTGGTGACCTCTTGGTCCTTTTTGGCCAATTCGGCTTGTGCCTCCACCAACTTTTCTTGAAGTGCTAAATGCTTCTCCTCGGCCAGCCGTAGCTCCTCTGCATGGTGCATATTCAATATTTGAGTTTTCACGACTGAGAATGGGGGAGGTGTGGGTTGGCTTCCTAGCCCAATCCTTAATGCCGCCAGCTCATTTCTGAGCTTCTCCAATTCTTCTCGTTCCTCGACGAGTTGGGTGATGACCTCGAGGTTATCTTGTGCTGGAGGATTTCCCTGGAAGTTGCCTTGTTCTCCTAAGTTTTGCTCTTCTCCCTTATCCATTTCTTCTGCTTCTTTATTCATTTCTTCCCCTTTGTCCTGCATTTCTTCATCCTATTCCTCTTCTATAGTGGGGTCTTCTTGATCCACCCACTGATCATCATCCCCATCCGACACATCTTGAACAATGGGACTGGGTTCTCTGCTCTTTTCCTTGTCTGTTCAGATTCGGGCTGTTTGGTTGAATCTCGTACTCCTCCTCTTGGGTTCTTGACTTTTGGCAGGAATTTTTTATTTTTCCCTGGGGGAGTGCTCTTTTGAATTTTTTATTTCTACCAGGGTCTCTGCTACATGGTCCAGGTCAATCTCCCTTTTCACTCCTGATACAGAGGTAGCTCCATTCCTTCCTCCAGGTGGTATGCTAGCTGTGGGTGTACTTCTCATCCTTTGAACATCTTCTGTGGATACCAGCACAAATTCCTCCCATGAAAGTTCTGGTATCTGTGCCTTCAATTCCTCGCAAACAATTATTTTGATTATCCCATGATGGGCCAAGGCATCATCTTTACCCTTCGCCACCTTCTTGCTCATTTCCAATAGGGATTGGAGAAAGTAGAATGGGATACTAATGTTGTTATTTGAGGGATGCTAGGTCCTGTGTCTTGTAAATTCTAGGATCCGAAAAATGAAAGATGGGAACATAGCTTAACCTACCAGAGCATGTGATGTACCTTAGAATGATTTCAGCTATGTCCTCCCATGGTGTTGGCATGGAGAGTCTTTTGACTCCGTTTTTGTTCTCGTCATAGACCTCTCCTTGATCAAAGAATGTTTCTTTTGCTTCTTGGTTTTCCTCCCTGTCATCCCTGCTCCAATACAAACCTCTCTGTAGGCCAGTGAATTTGGCAATTGTCTCCTCATCCAACTTGATACGTAATCCCTTCACCCAGGTGACGTACTGTTCATCTTTAATATGCTTGAAATTTCTTGCGAATTCCTGATCTATCCCTACATCATGTCCTTTTAGACCCAGGATGAACGGAATCCAGCCTGTGCTGCGAACAATCTGCAGGACTCTCATGTTTTGGTATATGATGCTGTGATCCTCTAGTTCACTCCTTTTAAAACCCTTTGTCATTTTGAGAACCTCTCTTATATTCAACAAAACCAGGGCTTTTGGAATGTAGTTTTATACCTTCAACTTGGTCGGGCTTTGCCTATGGGTTCGAGGAATACAAATGGTGGCTGCTTCTCGTGAAGTCTGAGTGGTTACTTATATGTGCAGTCATGGAATATTATGCCCCTTAATTTGTTGTCTTTCTGCATCTGTTCTTTCCATTATGCCTGTACCTACCCCTTTTAATCCCCTATTTTCCATGATTGATCTCTGTCTTCTCATGATCGACCTCTGTATTGAAGGTTACGATCATGATTTGATGAGGTGACTGAATTTTAAGTAGCGATCATGACTTTTTAGGGTCATTCCACCACCATGCCGCCAATTTAGAGTAGAAGTTGTCCTCAGCTGACGAAAATCTCATGTAGCGTGGGATAATGTTTTACTTTAATCATAAAATAAAATCGTGTTAGAGATTACCTAGGTATTTATGCGTACCTACTTTGATGCTCTAGTGCGATTTTTATGGATGGTGGATTCTGTAGTAGATTTGTGCATGTCAGTAGTTTCTCGTGGAGTTGCTTTTTCCGTTTCTTGTCATTTTGAATTTGCTACATTGCCTTCTTTTGAAAGTTGTGCCTGTTGAGGATACGAGTCATGCGATGTTTTTTCTTATTGGATGGTTCAATGGCTGTATGTGACTGGTTGTCTTGAATACATGGCAGCATCGCTCAAATCATTTTGCAGGCTCGCTTGAATAGTTGGCACCCTTGCTTGAATTATTTTGTAGGCTCGCTTGAATAGTTGGCACCCTCACTTGAATTATTTCGCTGGCTCGCTTGAATAGATGGTATCCTCGCTTGAATTGTTGTCAATGCCCTATAAATTTTCTGTTACCTTTTGTGTGTGTTTTTTTTTTGTTGCTTTTTTCTATTTTCTCTTTTTTCTTTTTTTCCTTTTTTCTATTTTTTTTTTCTTCTTTTTTCATGATATGCGTTGAACTTCATTGATTTGTAGCATGCTCTATTAACATCAATTGTTGCTGGTATAGTCCTTGTGTAAATTCTTCTTTGGACTGTGGTTTTTTGTATATTTTTAGGCGATGCCCATTCACTATCATGGGGAACTCATCATCATCAATTGTAATAATTCTCACAGCGCCATTGTCATAAATTTTCTGTATAATGTAAGGTCCAAGCCATCTAGTGGTTAGCTTTCCTTTGAATGTGTGAAATCTGGAGTCATAGAGTAGTGCCCAATCACCCTCTTTGAATTTCTTATCCTTCAAATGTTGGTCATGCCATTTCTTTCTTTGCTGTTGGATGATTTCAGTATGTGTAAGTGCTTGTTGGCGGTGTTCATCCAGTTGATTTAGCTGTAGCATGCATTTTTTTTTGAATGTCTGATAGGTTTATATTTAGATTGGCTGCAATTCTTAATGTTCTTACTTCAAATTCGATTGGTAGCATGACCTTTTTCTCATAGACCAGTTCATAAGGTGTGAATCCTATTGTTGTTTTCCATGTAGTATTGTAAGCCCAGACTGCTTCACTAAGTCTGTCATCCCAATCCCTTTTGTGAAGTTGGACAGTTTTTGTCAAGATTCTCTCTAACTCCCTGTTGGTTACCTTAGCTTGACCATTTCCTTGAGGGTGGTAGGAGGATGACTGTCTATGCTTTACATTGTTTCTTTTCATCAAGTCTTTAATTAAATTTGATGTGAATTGGGGTCCTTGATCAGAAACTACTTTTCTTGGCACCCCAAATCTGTGAAATATTTGCTCAGTAAAGAATTTGGCCACACTGGTTTCATTTGCAGCAGCTAGTGCTGCTAGCTCTGTCCATTTTGTAAGGTAATCGGTGCATACAAGGATGTAGCTCTTCTGATTGGATTGTGGGTTGAATGGGCCAACAAAATCGAACCCCCACTTATCGAATGCCTCTAAAGAGATTTGTGGATGTAGTGGCATTTCTTGTTTGTGCGTCGGTTTTCCCATTCTCCGGCAATCGTCACAATGGGACACATACTCATAAGCATCTCTGTGGAGTGTTGGCCTATAATACCCTGTTTGCAAGATCTTATAGGCTGTCCTTTTTGCAGCATAGGGTCCTCCACAGGGTTCATTGTGGGTGGCATGCATTATGTCATGTACCTCATCTTCCCTAATGTACCTTCTAAGTACTTGATCTGGTCCCTGTTTAAAAAGCATGCCCTCTATCCATGTATATGTGGCACTTTGTCTTATTACTTTTGTCCTTTCTTTATAACTGTAATGTTCTAGAAACTTCCCGGATACCAAATAGTTTGCTATGTCAGCAAACCATGGGATTTTTATTGATATGGCAAAAATTTGCTCATCAAGGAAGTTATCTTGGACCAATTCATTATCTTTCCCATGTGTTACTCTTGACAAAAAGTCTGCTATGACATTAGGCTTGCCTGGTTGATCTATTATAGTGATGTCGAATTCCTATAGAAGTAGCATCCATCGAATAATTCTCGCATTGGTATTAGGTTTGTTCATAAGATATATGATCGCTGAGTGGTCAGTATGGATAAAACTTTGGTATCTTATAATGTAATGCCTGAATTTGTTCATTGCATGTATGACTGCCAGAAATTCCTTCTCTATGACTGTGTGGTTGAGTTCTGCCCCAGCCAAATTTTTGCTTATATAGTATATGGCATAGGGTTTCTTGTCTTGTTCTTTCCCAAGCACAGATCCAATTGATTTATCTAATGCATCGGTGTGAATGTGAAATGGAATTTCCCAGTTTGGTCCTTGAAGTATTGGTTGTTGGCGGGAAAAGCTACCCTATAGTAAGGAAACTGATACTATCAACTGAAAGGGGATGACAGGTAAGCATATTAACTGCATTACATAAATGTTCATGAAAATAAATAGGTTATAGGCCTTGAGAACATACCTTTCGAATGACGTTCGATCCTAGCTCTTATTTGATCTTGCGCTCAATCCTCAAGTCCACCTCCCGTTCACTAAACCTGCAATACAAATACCTTTCTCAGCATATCTTGGATAATATATAATGATGGAAAAATACAAAGCAATGTAAACATCCAATATTAACCAAAACAGATCCAAACTAGTATATAACTTCGATAAACACTTAATTTGGGACAAGAAAGATGCTTCAACCTTTTATTGTCAAATGCAAATTGATGTTACAAATATACCTGACTTTGTGACATGCTCCTGCAACTTGATCCTGGGCTCTTACTCTTCTCTGTCTTGGATATCTTCCATCATAAAATCCTCCAATGCAAGATTCTCTTTAAAAGTCTCTTAATAACATTCATGTCTATAACCCCTCTCTTTATTCTTCCCTATATTTATAGGACATGAGAAGCAGTTCAAGTCGAGAGATGGTTATGGAGGAAGTTGGGGAAGTTGGGAAACCAACTTCAACTACTCCTCTTCGTGAAATTAATTATTTTTTAATCATCTTTTGAGATGTATGCTAGTGTTGTTCAGTGAAGTAGCGTTCAGGGCGCTACTATAGTGCGTGTAAACTAGCACTCATCACGTTTTGAATGTTGAGCGCTACTATGTTGAAAAGGAGTAGCGCTCATAACGCTTGAGCGCTACTATGACACAATAGAGTAGCGTACAGGCGCTAGTGTATTGAGGTAGAGTAGCGCTCATATCTCAGAATGACATTTTTATGGTTTTTTTAGTGTAGTCAGGAGATGGAGTAAGTCAAAGTCTTATCTAGGGTCAACATGCTCCTCCATCCAAGTTGTTCTTTTGTGTGATCAATAGCTCAGGGTGATCATGGATGGAGAGGTGCAAGTTTGACCTATAACAGATGCCCCCTAATGTGTGAGGTCAGATGGAAACTATGGCCGAAATACATTATAATCCAAAACCAGAGGAGGAGCAAAGAACCGCAAAAACAAGTCACAAGAACACCTGAAACAAAGATCAAGGTCAGCAAGCAATTACATCTTTGACATCATATAGATGTGCAGTGTGGTACAACATGATCTCCAATACATAACAAGGAGATGTATATATAGCATGGCCACTTGGAATACAAGCGTGGATCCATGTCAAACTGAGAGATCATAGCCATAACAACAAACTGGATCTATGTCTCGTGGAGAGCTGAATATAAGTGAGGCTCAATCTTGCGCAACTTGGGTGATAACAGAATGAGGTAATGTCATCCAAAATCCCAAGGTCTTCATCCAAAACGACTCTAGGTACAAACCCTAAACATGTGAATAGATGAGCTGACAGTTGAACATGGGGGGTATCATTTGATTCCCGGTCATTGATGTATACCGTTAACAAACACGAGGACTTCCACCGATAATGATGATGGGGCCCAAGGTACCAAGTACAGTCCTCCAAGTGTGAATAGATAGACTTGGAGTCGAACACTTGGGGATCCTGTCAAAGAAGAGACATTGATGTATTCTCATCATTCAACAGCGAGGAAAATTACCACTGGTGACTGCAATATCCAAGGTACTAACCGAAACTCTAAACTTCATTCCCAGAGTAAAATGAGTTGATGTCGATGGGAAGAAGTCCGTTGGAAGGGATGCCTTAAGGAATCCTCCATCATCCAACTTGAGGAACACACAACTGGTATGAGCTGATATGGAATATGTAACAAGACTAACACTAGGATGGCCGACACATGAGGTCAAGGTAAACTGCAGAATGGCCGACACAGGGTATATCCTTGAACAGTGAGCATGACACAAAGTGACTCAGGCAGTTTCCGACATAATGGGGTAAATGATAAGACTGAAATGTAAGAGACATTATCAGACCCTCCATATGGTTGGAAGAATAACCAACCGGGGGAGTAAACAACTCGGAGATCAAGTTCACCCTGAGGTCAAAAACTAAACCCAACCGACAAGATAGATTCAAGTAGGTGTTGTGTTCAAGGATAGAGCTGACTGAACTGCCTTTGACATTGAAGATATGACACATCTTTCCCATCCCTTATTCTTTTTAGATAAAAGAATACCTTTCTTGTTGTTTTAATGAGTCCAATAAAAAATGAAAACTCAATAGATCCAACCATGTAAAAAGTTTAACGAGCCCATGGGAGGAAGACTCAGGACCTTCTTCATTGTTTACAGAGTTCGAAGAAGAGATAGAAGATTACTCTATATTACTGATCTCTGGATTTAATATCGAGCCGAGATCTGTTCTTGCTCGCCGGTGTTTTCAATTTTAAGGAGTTTGAAAAACTTAAACAATAACTCCATATATCTGCTCATGGATTTTAGTATCGAGCCCAAGCAGATTAATGATCGCCAGTGTTTTCCTGTTTATAGAGTCTGAAAACTTAAACAATCCTCTTTTCACCTATCCGTGGATTTTATATCGAGCCCGGATTGGTCTGTGCTCAGCGGTGTTTTCTTGTTTATAGAGTTGAAAAACTTAAACCGTCCTCTACTTACCCTCTCGTGGATTTCACATTGAGCCCGAGTAGGTGAATGCTCGCTTGGTATTTTCATGTTTAGAGAGCCTGAAAACCCTAAAGAAAGGCTCCAAAAGGTCCTTTTTCGTGCAGTTAGTCTCCTCCCCTAAAAAAGTATAAAACAAAGGGAAAAGAACTCTTCTAGCGCATACAGAAGTATACCTAGAGTATACCTTTTCGTAATTAATCCACCTAGGCCCGGAAAAGGGATAATTCTATACCTGAGTGGATGAACCTTCGAGTAATTTAACGAGCTCAAAGAGGACAAGTTTGCTCGGCAATCTTGTTTAGGTTTAAATAGTCCAAACAAGAGCTTAAAATGACTTAAAGGTCAGCTTCTAGGATCATAGCTTCATACTCTGCCAAAACTAGGTCTTCAACAAAATATTAGTTAATGCGACAAAAAATCTCGAATGATATATGAATTTGAACTATCAACTAGTTGATGTTAAAATTCAATATGCTAAGACAGAAAATAGCAGCATTACATTCCATTACACAATAATATCATATACAGGATCACTGAAGAAACAACAAGCACAGCATAAACACAAGAGACATAGATTTATCCTGGGAAACCCTCATGGGGTAGAAAACCCAGCAAAGCTTCCTCAATATAGATGACCAGCAATATACAAAGATGAAACCCTGAGACATGATCTCCTCCTCCACAATAGCAGACCTCTCCTCCACAAGTGCGCTATCCTCAAGTGAGTGAATGTGTATAATGAGGAACACACCTCCTCTATTTATACACTACTCTGATATGTATTTTACACAAGTACATGTAGGCTCGTATTTAACCATTAGGTTAAATACCCCATTATAACTGACTGGGCCGACCCCTCTAGGGTGGTCTAATAACCCTTTGACCCACATAACACATACAGGGCCGACCCCCACTAGGGAAGTCTAATAACCCAAGTTACCACATTCCGACGGAGGAATAAACATCTCCGGATATACAATAAGATCTTCACGGAGGAATGAATCATCTCCGGAATAATAAAGTACAAATATAATATTCTTTGAAGTTACAATATCTCAACACTCCCCCTTAACGAGAAGGATATTATAACAGCATCTGCACGAGCAAGGAGTCATCAACATCATACATGATACATCTATAAATCATTGGAAGCTTTCTCAACATCATCAGTAACTCAACCAGTTACTGGAATATCTTCAATACTGGAACATCAACATCTTCAGTACTGAGTCTTTATCTTCTGCAGCACTCAAACAGCTACAGCAACATCAATATCTGAATCCTCACGATTGTCAGCATCGCCATCACACGATCATCAGCATCGTCATCACATGATCAACAACATCGTCATCTCACTATCATCAACATCGTCATCACACGATCATCAACATCGTCATCTCACGATCATCAGCATCGTCATCACACGATCATCAGCATCGTCATCTCATGATCATCAGCATCGTCATCATACAATCATCAGCATCGTCATCTCACGATCATCAGCATCGTCATCACACGATCATTAGCATCGTCATCTTACGATCATCCGCATCGTTATCTCACGATCATTAGCATTGTCATATCATCTCGATCTACAGCATCTGGATCATCTCGATCTACAGCATCTGGATCATCACGATCTACAACATCTGGATCATCTCGATCTACAGCATCTGGATCATCTCGATCTATAACATCTGGATCATCTCGATCTACAGCATCTGGATCATCTCGATCTACACCATCTGGATCATCTCGATCTACACCATCTGGATCATCTCGATCTACAACATCTGGATCATCACGATCTACAGCATCTGGATCATCACGATCTACAACATCTGGATCATCTCAATCTACAGCATCTGGATCATCTCGATCTACAACATAAGTATCCTCAACCATACAAGTACATTAATCAATACATGTATCATCAAAAGTATGTATTCTCACCAATACATCTATCATCAAAACATGTATTCTTACTAATACATATATCATCAAAAGCATGTATTCTCACTAATACATCTATCAATACAAGTATCCACACTGATACAAGTATACACAACAACAGCATACCCTGCAACACACATGATCCAATTACGGGATGGTCAATCCCTCTCACTTTAGGACATAGGTCCAAGGATGATACAATCCTGATCCACTTATGGGATGATCAATCCCTCTCAATTTAAGACATCTCTCATGTCTATGGATGATGCAATCCAGATCAACTTACAGGATGATCAATCCTTATCCTTTTAAGACACCTCACCATGTCTAAGGATGATGCAATCCCAAATCAACTTACAGGATGATTAGTCCTTATCACTTTAAGACACCTTACCATGTCTAGGGACGATGCAATCCCAATCTACTTACAAGATGATTAGTCCTTATCACTTTAAGACACCTCACCATGTCTAGGGATGATGCAATCCCAATCTACTTACAGGATGATTAGTCCTTATCACTTTAAGACACCTCACCATGTCTAGGGACGATGCAATCCCAATCTACTTACAGGATGATTAGTCCTTATCACTTTAAGACACCTCACCATGTCTAGGGACGATGCAATCCCAATCTACTTACAGGATGATTAGTCCTTATCACTTTAAGACACCTCACCATGTCTAGGGACGATGCAATCCCAATCTACTTACAGGATGATTAGTCCTTATCACTTTAAGACACTTCACCATGTCTAGGGACGATGCAATCCCAATCTACTTACAAGAGGATTAGTCCTTATCACTTTAAGACACCTCACCATGTCTAGGGACGATGCAATCCCAATCTACTTACAGGATGATTAGTCCTTATCACTTTAAGACAAGTCTCATGTCTAGGGACGATGCAATCCCATCACGTACATTTTGAACCCATTTCATGGACGATGCAGTCCTCACGTACATTTTGAACCCAGTTCATGGACGATGCAGTCCTCACGTACATTTTGAACCCAGTTCATGGACGATGCAGTCCTCACGTACATTTTGAACCCAGTTCATGGACGATGCATTCCTCACGTACATTTTGAACCCAGTTCATGGACGATGCAGTCCTCACGTACATTTTGAACCCAGTTCATGGACGATGCAGTCCTCACGTACATTTTGAACCCAGTTCATGGACGATGCAGTCCTCACGTACATTTTGAACCCAGTTCATGGACGATGCAGTCCTCACGTACATTTTGAACCCAGTTCATGGACGATGCAGTCCTCACGTACATTTTGAACCCAGTTCATGGACGATGCAGTCCTCACGTACATTTTGAACCCAGTTCATGGACGATGCAGTCCTCACCTCTATTCTCGGAGACCTCACGTCTACGGCTCTCTTTAGGACTGAGAGTCCAGGGATGATCCAATCCCCTCAAGTCCATCAAGGACTTCATTCTCGGAGACCTCACGTCTACGGCTCTCTTTAGGACTAAAATTCCAGGGATGATCCAATCCCCTCAAGTCCACCAAAGACTTCATTCTCGTAGACCTCACGTCTACGGCTCTCTTTAGGACTGAAAGTCCAGGGATGATCCAATCCCCTCAAGTCCACCAAGGACTTCATTCTCGGAGACCTCACGTCTACGGCTCTCTTTAGGACTGAAAGTCCACGGATGATCCAATCCCCTCAACTGTCCACTAAGGACTTCATTCTCGGAGACCTTACGTCTACGGCTCTCTTTAGGACTGAAAGTCCAGGGATGATCCAATCCCCTCAACTGTCCACTAAGGACTTCATTCTCGGAGACCTCACGTCTACGGCTCTCTTTAGGACTGAAAGTCCAGGGATGATCCAATCCCTTCAACTGTCCACTAAGGACTTCATTCTCGGAGACCTCACGTCTACGGCTCTCTTTAGGACTGAAAGTCCAGGGATGATCCAATCCCCTTAACTGTCCACTAAGGACTTCATTCTCGGAGACCTTACGTCTACGGCTCTCTTTAGGACTTAAAGTCCAGGGATGATCCAATCCCCTCAACTGTCCACTAAGGACTTCATTCTCGGAGACCTCACGTCTACGGCTCTCTTTAGGACTGAAAGTCCAGGGATGATCCAATCCCTTTTCTTTCTCGGAGACACCTGTCTACGGCTCACTTTAGAACAAGTGTTCAAGGATGATACAATCCCCACATGTATTCTCATCAATATACTATCAATCCCGGGAACCCATACAGAACCTGATTCACACTTTTAATTGCACCATTAAGAGAATGGTCTTATCTAGCCACTTGGAGCAAACATCTCATCATGATTCTCTTCCTCTTTCTAAGAGAATCTTCTAGCCACAAGCCTTCTATATTTTGTTTGATTTGTAAATCTTCTTGTTGAACATCCATCACTTGTTCGGTGTTCATTATTCTTCATGATCTTTCCTACAAAACAAAATTAAGTACATGATTAGTAATCCTTCATAATCATGAAATCATGATAACCTATTATGCATACAGATATCATTTACATAGTTATGCAACTATCTTGACCAATACTTTGGCACAACACTTTCCCATATCCTGTATGCATACAGTGGCTATCTAGATGCCTTCCATCTCTACCAGAACATACTATCGAGAGTGTGCACAGCTCTCAGCATGTCAGCAAAGAGGTTTCATTCTAGACAAGCAACAATGGAATGTTTGTCCAACTTACCAATCATATGTATATTAGTAGTATAATGTTCAATGCTCTATGAATGTTTGCACTCAGCATGATATGTTCTAGGAATACAAATATGCATACAAGAAATATCATTTACTATTTCAAATAACAACTCAAATACTTATCTTTTATGTTTGTGTGGTTGCCTCCCGCTTGATCTTCTATATGTCCTTTGAACTTCTATTCATTCTGTACCACTGTGCATGCTCAAGTGTGCACTAGTGTCATCCTCATGATCTCATACACAAACATTCATTCATTAGTATATTCTCAAAACATTCTAATTCTAAATAATCTTGAATATGTATAGTCATGATCATTAGTATTCAGGGTTTCAAGTAAGTCTTCTTTTACTCATGCATATTCTTGTTTGATCATAGTACTCTTCTGGTTAATTAAATCATGCATAAACCCTTGATTACTAACTTTATGAATAAGCATAACCAATCATATCAAGTATACTTATATAAGGGATCCTAACACAATGTAAGATTCATGGGAAACATACCTGGATTATTATACCTACTTGGTTATGTACAACATACCTAAACAATCTCTTCAATGATTTAGAGATCCTGAGCTAGAACCTGCATGTCTCATAGGTTAAGCATAATATAACAAAGTCATACATACCTCGTAAGTAGAACAAAGATTATGGATGAGTCTTTGTCTTCATGTTTTCATGGTCATGGAGCCTGATTTGTCTTTTGTGATGTACCTGTATCTTGTTAGCAGACAACATCATCCTCACACAACATTATAATGCATTAGTACAATCATAAGTGTCAACACCCTAACCAATGAATATCTTCTATCATGCATTCATAATTTTGTTAAGGTGATACAACAAATCTAAAATCAAGATTGTACTAACCATAATAACATGAAGACAAACATACCATAAACTTAATCATGAACAAATCTCAAAACATACCTCGATGAGTCATACCTGTCGAGATCGCTTGTAATCTCCTTATGTAAAGCCTTAGCCTCATCTCCCTCTGAAACATGAACTTCTTCACTTATGTAGGTGACCAATCCATCTTCTTCTAGGATTAACCCTATCCACTTGATTTGCAAGAACTGGACCTGGAGCTGGATATGGGTTTGTCAGAGAAACCCCAAAAATTCAAACTTTGAGTTTCAAACTTCCGAAAGGATAGAGATATGCGCCTTGATGAGCTGATCAAACTGATATATTCAAAATTTGAAAACTGCAAAGTTTTAGTCCTCAATTTTGCCTTTGAAACTTTCGGATTCACTGGACGTGACCCTGAACTGGGGTTTGATGAATCCCACTCTTTTTCCCCATCAAAAATTTTGATCCAAAGCTCTAAGCTTCTATTTTTCTGAGGAGCTTCCAGCCGTGGTCACAGATTTCAAAAATTCCCATTTTTACAGAAGCCCTAATTTTCCGCTTTTCTGATCAAAGTCCCGAACTAGGGTCTAATCAAGCCCGGCCTTCTGCCCAACCAAAAATTCTGATCTTGGTTTCTAAATTTCTATTTTGATGAGTAGCATCCAGCCGTGGTCTCCGATTACAAAAATTCCAACTTTCTTTAAAGCCCTAAATTTCGGAAGCCATGAATGAAGGTACCAAAAAATAATTCTGTTTTAACAGAAATATGTACCTGATTGTTTATGGTGTAACTCTGAAATTTTTGATCCACAGGGTCTGAAAAGTTTTTCTGAGATAGCCTGACCTGTTAGCTTTCCATCCTGATAGGTCTGACCTCAATTGGATGTTCTGAGAGAGAGTTATGCCAAATGTCGCAACGTGACCTGTTTTGGGAAAATACAGGAGAGCGAACTTGTACAGCGTGCCACGTGTCACTGTTTGACCTTCGGCCTCTGAAAAAGTTTTTTTGAGATATCTCGGCCTGTTATCTTTCCATCCTGACAGGTCTGACCTCAATTGGATTCTCTGAGAGAGAGTTATGCCAAGTGTCGCAACGTGACCTGTTTATGAGATAATACAAGAGAGCGAACTTGTACGGCGTGCCACGTGTCACTGGTTCAACTTCGGCCTCTGAAAAAGTTTTTTGAGATATTACAGTCTGTGTACTACCTGTCACTTTTCACGAAATTTAATTTGGATCTTCCTAGCCCAAGTTATGACCTTTTTCCCAAGGTCACCTGATTTTGACTCAGATCTGGAAGAGGCAGAAACCCTATATTGTACAGATCATAAATCACAAATTACAACGAATTAGAGGTTGTCCTTTGGACACAAGGTACCTGGAGATTTTAGCTTCGTCCTGTAACAATTTCAGATCCGAAAAAATCGCCAAAACAGATTTATAGCGAAAGTGCTACGATGACTGGTTTTTGCTATGTAAAACCCTAACCTTCAAATTTTCGTAAGTAAAGCAAGTGTCTTTAGTGCCATACCTTGTCTTCCTTCAGGTTAGCTCTGATACCATGTTAAAATTCAATATGCTAAGACAGAAAATAGCAGCATTACATTCCATTACACAATAATATCATATACAGGATCACTGAAGAAACAACAAGCACAGCATAAACACAAGAGACATAGATTTATCCTGGGAAACCCTCATGGGGTAGAAAACCCAGCAAAGCTTCCTCAATATAGATGACCAGCAATATACAAAGATGAAACCCTGAGACATGATCTCCTCCTCCACAATAGCAGACCTCTCCTCCACAAGTGCGCTATCCTCAAGTGAGTGAATGTGTATAATGAGGAACACACCTCCTCTATTTATACACTACTCTGATATGTATTTTACACAAGTACATGTAGGCTCGTATTTAACCATTAGGTTAAATACCCCATTATAACTGACTGGGCCGACCCCTCTAGGGTGGTCTAATAACCCTTTGACCCACATAACACATACAGGGCCGACCCCCAGTAGGGAAGTCTAATAACCCAAGTTACCACATTCCGACGGAGGAATAAACATCTCCGGATATACAATAAGATCTTCACGGAGGAATGAATCATCTCCGGAATAATAAAGTACAAATATAATATTCTTTGAAGTTACAATATCTCAACAGTTGACTAGGTCTAACATCGAGAGTTTTTAAACTTAAGAGATCGATCCTACAAAATATTAAGGAAAAATGCAAGCTGGATTAGTATTACACCATATGCATGTTTCAATTGATTAATTAGGTGATTTTGATAAAAATTTTGAAACTATAAAAAACTAAACAATGGTGGGTAAAAATTAAACTCCAATTCATATATATAATTTCATTTTAAAAATCAATTTCCAATTTGTTTTGTAGGGCAAAGATTTGGGGCAACCTTTGGGATTTTCAAATCTCCGTGGTGATCAAATCAAGCATCCAAATGCTGTTCTTCTTCCACCAAGTGAGTTAGAATCCTCCCTACTTGTATTTTGATGGTTTAGTTTACATTTTTTGAGCCAAAAATTGCTTGCAACGTGATGCTCACAACTCTTACTACGCAGGTACTACTGTGTAACAATAACGGTAGCGTGTAAAGGGGATGCGCGCTACTATGCTCAAACAAAGTAACGCCCATACGTGACTCTGTAGTATACACAGTAGCGCTCAAGCCTAAAAACCTAAAACCAAGCACTGAGACTCAAAAGAATGTCATTTTTTGTGCAGGATGGTTCTTCAATGGAGGGTGAGAGAACATGAGGACATGGATAGGTTGGCCATGCAAGATCCGGCCACTCTCCACTCTCTCCAAAGATGCGGTTTATTGAAGTTTTACCGAACCATAAACATGAGGGCCCTAAATAAACTATTTCAAAGACTTATTCAGTACTGGGATGTGGATACCAATACTTTTGTCATCCGTGGGCAAACTTTGGAGCTTACAGTTGATGACATATATTTCATTACTAGTCTCTCACGGAGAGGAGATGTAATCAATCTGAAAGGGTCTTCTCGTGTGGGCATAAGGTCTGTGCAAGAGTACGTGAATTCATATTGTGTGGCTGGAGCTGAGAAATCAGGAAGCCAAGTCTTGATTTCAACCATTGAAGGCCTCCCCTTGAAGGTGATAGTGAGTATGATCAACCAAGTGGCAGGTAGTGCCTCACTACACCTAGCTTCTAGGCACACTATGCATGTTGGTGTACAATGCTTACACGGTCATGTATATGATTGGTGTACTAGTTTACTGGTTAGCATGAAATCTCAATTGACAGGTTGTAAATCCGGCACAATGAAGAATTTTGGGTACGGTAGTATTTTGTGTAGTTTCTTCTTTGAGAGGATGCCTGCTATTAGTTTGGGGATGCCTCTACCTCAGGTTTACCCCCGTGAGCCCAGACTAGGCCGTTGGGGTGACATATTCCTCTGCCAGGGTGGTGGGGAAAGTCACTACTGTTATCATACTGATGATTTCTGGGGGTGGTGGGAGAGGCAAGTGCCCGCTTTCGAGCAGTTTCCATATGCTAGATTGGATTTCCGTCATGATCCAGAACTGGTGCTTCCTCCAGGTGGAGCCTAGGGAGATATTGGTATGTTTAATTTTTTAGAATTATTTAATTTTTTCAAACTTTTCAAATATTTGGTTTTTATAAATGAATTTTGAAGTGCTAATCAAGTGTCATATGCAGATCTTGGGCCTGTTCGTCCCAAGGGACATCCTACCATCTTTGTGAGGCCAGCTGATATTACTGCAGCAGATTCTATGTTGGGGACCATAGAGAGAAAAATGAGTTGGTTGACTCATGAAGTTCCTGCATGCCGTATGGATCAGATACCTATTGATATGCAGGAAGATGTTGTTTTGGTGCCCCCAGCATGTCTTAGGGTGCTGCGGAAGATAGCTAGGCTAGTGATATGATATCGCAATGCAGTAGATGATGATGAGGTCCCTCCTTCTCCATAGGAGAGGGATACATTCTATGCATATATTTTTGAGGCTACTATGCCTAGTTTTGTACTTTTATGACATGACTTGATAGACTTGTGATCCAAAACTCATATATTTTTTGATACAGTATCAGCTATATACAGTATCGATTATTTACATATGTATGTGTTTGAATTTTATGTGTGCAATGTTGTTTATGAAAGTGTATGATACAAATGCCAGTCTAACACATAGTTTGCTAATGAATCACCTAATGTGTTTAAACTTCTTGGAATGTGTTCATATATAATAGAATCAAACTGTCTTTCCAATAGTCTAACTCGTAGAAACTGACGTAGCAATCCAGGATCTCTAATCTGGTAGACACCTGTTAACTGAAATAGAATTAATTGTGAGTCAAGTCTTACCTCCAAATGTGAAATGCCATGACTGAGAGCATCTCAGAGAAGTTCTATAACTGCACTGTATTCAGCCACATTATTCATGGTAGGACCCAAACAAACCCCCCTCGAAGAGACAAGTTGGCCAGCGGGTGAGTAAATGACCCAAGCTGCTGCAACCAACTGACAGGTGTGGCGACTGGCGCCATCAACAAATCCTAAGAAATGTTCGGTTGACATCTGGTACACGAAACGAAAAAAAAACATAATATTAACTAACAAGCATAACGAAAAGCTAGCTTTACAAAAATATACAGCTATGTTACAAGAAAAAGTATGTCAGCCTAAGCGTAGTACTTCTTCAGGTAGAGCCCATTTCTAGGCTCGGCCAACTTATTACCTTCGTAATCTATCAGTTCATAGGCACCTTTCTTCAGTACTTTGGAAATTATAAAAGGTCCGAGCCACCTGGATTTGAATTTGCCAGGTCCTAAGGGTTCTTTGTCTTGATCCCAAAGTAGGACCAAGTCTCCTTCAATGAAAACCCTAGGTTTGACGGATTTGTCATACTGTCCTTTGACTCATTTTTTGTGGACCTCATTTGTTGTGAGCGCGTCGCGGTGCTGTTCATCTAGATGTTCTAAGTGTAACAAATGTTCTTCTAGTATTGAAGTATCTGGTAGTAACTGAACTGCTAGTTTTAGCGAAGGAATCTTGCATTCAATCGGTACGACTACTTCTATCCCATGCACAAGTTGGAAGGGAGAGAATCCGGTAGCAGTCTTAACGTTGGCTCGGTAATCCCAAAGAGCCGGGTACAGCATGATGTGCCAGTTATTTCGACTGCCATTAACAGTTCTCTGCAGTATAACCTTTAAAGTTTTGTTCACTGCTTCGACTTGTCCATTCGCCTGTGGATAGTATGAAGACGAATGTTCTTGTCGAAAACCAAGCATTGTATGCAACTCGATCATCATGTTATTTTGGAAATGACTGCCATGATCAGTCATTATCTCTTTAGGTATGCCAAACTGTGCAATAATCTAATTAAACACGAAATAAGCGGTAGTTTCTCCATCTGCCTTAACAGTAGGCATTGCCTTCGCCCACTTAGTAAAGTAGTCAATGGCAACAATGATGTAATGATGTCCTCCAGCCGAAACTAGATTGCATGTCATGTAATCAACCCCCCATTTTGTGAAGGGACCTGCTGTAATCACAGGATGAAGAGGAGCTGGGTGTGCCCTCATTTTCTTAGTGAAAAACTGACACAGATGACAGCGTTTCACCACTTCCACACAATCTTTAAAGATCATGGGCCAAAAATATCCAGCACATAGTATCTTCTGAGTTGTTGCCAACCCGGAAAGATGTCCCCCAGAAGCTCCACTGTGGGCATCATTTAATATTGCTTCAGCTTCTTCTCGAGTTAAGCAACATCGTAAAATGGAATCTACCCCACATTGATATAAAGTATCTGAGATGATAAGGTAGTTCTTTTCATGGCTTTTGAGCGTGCGTCGCTCTTCTCGAGAAAAAGTAGTAGGACACCTCAAAGTCTGGAGATATACTAAGATATCCCTGTACCATGGGTCAGAGGCAGCAATGAGGAAGATATGTTCATCAGGGAATGATGATTCTTCCTCAACGCATTCTAGGTCACTTGGAAACTCTGAGATTAACTCAGGGAACACTAGTGATTTCTTCGACTTGGCTGATTGGAAGACCAAATCGAACTCCTGTAGGATTACAATCCATTTATTATATTTTCCACCGATGATTCGTCGGGTGAGAACATACTGGAAAGGATTGACTTCTGCTATCACGGTAGTAGTTCGTAAAAGTATATAGTGACGAAGCCTCTGTACCGCATAGACCGCGGCAAGTGCTAACTTCTCAACGTGCGAAAATTTAACCTCAGGGGCTATCAATGCGCGAGAAAGATAGTAGACAACATGCTCTTGGAGTGCATCATCTTCCTGAACTAAAACTATACCAATTGTATTAAGAGACACTGCCAGATATAAAAGAAAATCTTTTGAGTAGTCTGGCGGGCTCAACAAGGGTGCTGAAAGGAGTGCCTTTTTTAAGGCTTCAAAGGATGCTTGAGCAGCCTCGTCCCACACAAAGTAGGAGTCTTGTTTGAGTAGCCTCATAAAACCTTTAGTAATTTTAGCATAGTTTATGATGAATCACTGTAAGAAATTAGACATGCCTTGCAGACTTTGCAGTTGTCGCAAGGTGCGAAGAGGAGGTAGATTTACAATCGCCTCTACTTTCAGCGGGTTGACCATTATGCCACAACTGGAGACAATGAAGCCCAGTAGACGTCCCGATTCAACACAGAATACACACTTATTAGGATTCAAACGGATCTTATATTGTCTACATCTTTCAAACACCTGTCTAAGATGAGCTGGATGATCCCATCTCTTTCGAGATCGTGCCGGGAGATCATCCAAGTAAGGTTCTACTATGTGTTTGATATCATGAAAAGCGAAATTCATCGCACGCTGGAAGGTGGCTCCAGCATTCTTCAAGCCAAATGGCATCTTCTGGTAAGCGAAGGTCCCACACGGGCAAATGAAAGTTGTTTTATGGGTCTTCGGGTTTAATTTGTATTTGATTGTATCCCGAAAAACCGTCCATGAAAGAGAACATCTCATGTCCCGCACAAGCATCTACGATTTGATCGATAAATGGTGTAGGATATTTATCTTTCGGACAAGCTTTGTTCAAGTCCCGGAAGTCAGTACAGACTCTAATGGTATCTTGCTTCTTATCAACCGGAACGGGGTTTGAAACCCATTCCGTCATGTCAATCGGATAGATGAAACCGGCTTTAAGCAACTTTTCAACCTCCGCCTTAATGGCGACCGCTTTTCTAGGGTTCACATGACAAAGATTTTGTCTCACTGGTTTTGCGTTAGGGTATGTTGTGATGACATGCTCCACGATGGCTGGGTCTATACCTGGAATCTCCTCATATGACCAGGCAAAAATGTCACGGAATTCTTTAAAAAGATTTGTATACATAGCGATCTCTTCTGGAGAACAATCTACACCAATAAAATTGTCTTCCATAACCCCGGGATTGGTGGAAATGTTGATCGGAATCGTTCTTGATATATTAGCTATATTTCCCTCAGCATAAACAGCTCTTGAAGTAGAAGGAAAAGATGACAAATCAACCAATCCACCGGGTCTCATGGGGAATTCCCCTCTCTCAATCCTGTCTAGATCTGGAAGCATGTAGGACCTATGATGCATATGTTCCCATGGTTGGTCCAGGCCCATCATGACTTCCAAGATGGCTTCATCATACGGCAAAACCGTATCTAAACAATCGAATGAGTGAGTGGAATTCAGTGACCATGCCGGAACATAGTCCATATCTGACTCAGCAGAGACTGGCGGAGTCGTGATATGTTCCATTACAGTGTGTTGTGTTTCCATATAGGCCACTTCTGCAATGGATGGAGGCACAAAAGGTTCTGACATAGTAGGAAGGATCCAAGGATCAATTCTTAAACCAACCGTGAATGTTTTGGTAGCAGTACCCACATCAGAACGCATAAAAAGAACAGGGGAGGGAAGGTCAAAAGTGCCTATTAACAACCCATACAGTCCTGCTCCTAAACTCTCATTAATGGGGGTGGTTTGATCAACTAAGGGAACTGTGGTCTCTGAAGAATTCTGGTTGTTTCTCTAAGTGAAAGAAAGTTGATCGACTGTAACGACCTTACCTTCAAACGGGAACATAACAACTCAAAAAACTGCCGATGCAATAGCTCGCGTGGCATACATCCAACTCCTGCCTAATAACATATTGTAATGAAGCGGAGCGTCCAGAACTTCTACTTCTACAACAACTGTCTTACCGGCCAATGTGACATCAAATGATCGAAAAACCCCATGGGGATGAAAAGTCCTACCATCAAATGCAGTAAGTAGTGTGTTAGAAGGGGCTAACTTGGGGGAATCCAAGGCTTTCCAACAGGAAATTGACATTACGCAGGTCGACGTGCCCTCATCTACTACAGCTCGTCTGATGGTCATTGGGCCATGGACAGCTTCAATCTGAAGAGCAATGTGGTAGGGCAACCGGTATTTGATATCATTCATATCAAATCACGCAGACATGTTAGAGGATTCCATACTTCCAATAGCTGCCAGAAGTGCATTCCATTGTAAAGGACAACTTTGCAAGACTTCTAAGGTAGACATGGCACAAGGGGTCTGGGCTAAATATTCAACCACATTGTAGTTGGAGGCGGCCTGAGTGTTGGGATTGTGTGATGCCCATTTCAAGACACCTTTTGGGATCTTGGGAATTGGGTCCACAGGTATGTGGAGTGGAGTGGAAGATTCTGGAATCTCTTTATCCTTTTCTGTGCATCCGGGGTATAGTTCCTGGCTCTCGTTTGTAAGAGTGCATCCGAATTAACCATGTTAATAAAAGTTTGATCAACCATAGCATGTGTAGTGCCCCCAGTGTTGGAGGTGCTAGAAGCTAAGCTATACCCCTTAGGGAATGGATCTTTCAGTACGACAGGCTTCTTTTCTCTTAATAGCTTCTGGGCTTCTTCAAGCAGAGGGCATTGGTGAGTAAGGTGGTCCTGCTTGCAAAGTTTACAAGGGAACTTAACCTTCTTTTTCTCTTTGTTACCCTCTTCGGCATTCTCTTTTTTGGGCTTCTGATGGTTCCCCTCTCCTTTCTTGCCCTTCTTTTTGTTATTGGGCTGCCAAGGGCCCTTTTGATAGTTCTGAACCTGGTTGACAGGCTTAGAAGTAGAAGGAGAGGTTGTGATGGAAGAAACTTCTGCAGCCGATTGTTTGACTGATAAGGCATGAACCTGTTTGGTCAATGCTTCGAAAGCTGCAGAGTCAACTGAACCCACTATGCCGTCAGAATGTGGTCCAGGTTTAGGTCTACTCAGATCGATATTCAATTGCGGTGCATCAGGTATGATCTCATACAATAACCCGGATTGTGCATAAACGAGATCTAACTGCTGGGTCCGTAGGATGGCTTCTTCCTCGTTAGACACTCCAGACGTAGCTACTTCCTTAGAAATGTAAGGAAGGAGTGATTTCAAATACCACTCAAGAAGGAATTCTGGAGGTATGTTGGCTTTAATGAGCCTCTTCCATCTTCGCCACTCCTGAATGTGGTCAGATAAATGAGTGGCTTTATTTTGCCTAAATGTAGACAAAAGGCTTGTTCCAGCATCATACCGAATAGGAAGCTGGAAGTGATTCAAAAAGACAGTCGCGAGATCCCCAAAATTAGAGAATGTAGCTGCATGTAACTCAATGTACCATTTGGATGCAGCACCGGTTAAAGTCCTTTGGAACAGTCTCAATCTAATGGAATCTTCATTTAATGAGTTCGAGGAACACCATAAATCAAAAGTAGTGACATGGTCACAAGGGTCTTCACTTGTTTTTCCTTCGAACTTTGGAATGTCCGAAGGTAACTTGGTAGGAACTGGTGGCCATGTAGCATTATGATACACTGGATCGTTGGTTAGTTTGGAAATATCTGGCAAATTTAAAGTTGTCATAAATGGTAAATGAGGCCGGTAAGACGGCACTTGATAAGTTGGGGTCGAAAAAGGGGAACCACCCATAGTTTGACCCGTGAACTGCTGGTAGGGGTTGCCCCCAACCGTATGCCGGTAGGGGTTAGCCCCAACCATTTGTTGGTAAGGGTTTCCCCCGGCCATCTGCCGATAGGGGTTTCCACCTACCATCTGTTGATAGGGGTTGCCCCCAGCTACTTGTTGGTAGGGGTTGCCCGCTACCATTTTTTGTTGCACGAAAGTATTATTAAAATTTCCCCAGCCATATGAAAGTGGGTTAGTGCTCTGTGGGTTCGTCCACTGTGGCTGGGTGCTAGCCCCGCCATATTGTTGGTTAAAAATATTACCCCCTCCCCCTGAAAACAAGGAAAAAGGGACATTACCTGTAGGCATATTACATTGATTCATGTTGGGACCTGCAAAGGTATTGAAACCAGTGGCAGCTGACGTAGACAGTGCAGTCATGGTACTCATGACAGGCACAGTTGCAAAAGCACTTGGCCCTACAGCGGGTGTGGAAATACAAGTACTGGGTATTTGATATAATGGTTGAAACACAAGAGGTGGCTCTAAATTGGCTGTACTGCTAGGTCCAACAGTAGGTGTAAAGGTAGATGTCATAGTTGTTGAACTTTGCATACCTAACGTACCAGTATTAAAACTGAAAGACCGAGTGGACACAGAGGTTGTCTGTGTCGAACTTGGTGTAGAAGTAAAAGGAGGATTTACCGTGTTAGTGTTCATACCTATGGTGGGATTTTGTGGAACTCCCTGTTCACCTCCTAGAGTAGACATCAAATGTCTAGGCAAGAAATTATATGCACTGTAATTGGGCTGCTGGAAACCAACAGGTAACAGAAGCAGATTTCTAGGATTGGTCAGAGGAGGATTAAAGGGAGTGCTATACTCCGCAGAAGTAAGATCTTCAATCTCAACTGAACTAAAGTGTCGATGATCTGGAGTACCTGGTTGTGGTTCCTCAGGAACCTCTATTTCAGGGTTTTCTATTATTGTTTGTTGTTCTTCAGGAAACTCAATTTCAAGTGGTAGTTCCTCAGGAATTCCTATTTCAGGATTTTCCGTTGTAAAAATTTCCTCAGGAAATTCTATTTCAGGAATGGTTTCTGAAGAAACACTGGGGTTTACCCGCTGTCGTCTAGCTGGCGGTAAAGGTTCTGTTCTAATTGGCGGAAGGTTTTGAAGCCTTCTTGATCTACGAAGTTCTTGATTCTCCGTGATTATATATATAAAATAAAAAACTAGAACCTAGTGGCCACTACGACCAGGGGGCAAACAGCACGCCAACTAAAAATATCCTAAGTATGCAAACCAAGCAAACGAGATGCCTTCTGGAGAAGAGTATGGGATGATGACGGCCTAGAACAGATCAACGAAGGAAGAAGAACAGTTACCTAGGGTCCACAATACAATGAATAAGGGTGCAAGCATTGGAATCACCCAACTGCCCTCCCAAAGACCTGCAAGGGATTTCCTCCCATGTTTGTCCTAGGTACAACAGATATACCCTCCGCTGTCACCTGTGTATGAACCTATGGTCAAATACTACGAATACCACAACACCGAAAACTCCTGGGGGAACAGTCGCTGGTCGAATCAGAAGGCGTGGGTAGGGTAACTGAGCCCGAAACTCAAAAGAGTCCCCATACGCGATCCAATCCTGGTATATGCTCGAAACAGAAAGTAGGAGGAGTATTCCCAACAATCTGATCTCACAAGACCTGCTGCATAGATCCTAGGCAAGCTTTGAGTGAAATGGATTTACCTATGATAGTTGAACTACGATTTTTGCGTAATGTGTGATCTTGAGTGGTTTAAGGTGATTTAAACTCAAGATCCTAACCAAGACTAGTTGGTGCAGTGTATCCCTAAAAAAGAAAAATTGTTTCTATTTCATTTTATTAAAAAAATTTAGGGTTGTTATTACTCAAAAGGTAGTGCGTTTGTGTGGCGTGGTTGCAACAGAAAAACAAAAGTGCATAAATTCTAACTTTCGACAACAAAACTTTTTTTTTTATCTTTTCATTTAAAATTCTTTTCAAACTGAAAAAACTGAGCAAATCTACTTAAATCTCTTTTTTGTTTTCTTTTGAAATTGTACACAAAATAACCTATGATATCTTGTAACAAAAATAAGCCTTATTAATCCTAAGCTACCAAATTTTTTCTCTTTCTTTTATTATAAACGAAAAAGAACTATAAACATGGAAAGTAAACAAGACATGTGTGCAATGTGTAAGTATGGCTAAAAATGGTTCTTAAGCTTACAACTGTCAAGGCACTAGCTTAACAAAGACTTGTCCTACAGGTTTTTTGCAAAGAAAAAGCCTCTATACTTGGAAACAAAGTGGGAAGAAAACAAAGGAGAAAGATACAAGAGGACTGACCCAAAGCATCCAACCCTAGCAAGACCACTATGCCAAGCAAAAGGTAGGAAAGCAAGCTACCAACCACCGTACTAATGCAAGGAACTGAGAAATGAATCAGCCTAAAGCACTTTAAACACACTTGAAACCAGAAGAGACAACAAGTCACAGAAGGTTGGAAATTAACAAGTTCGAAAGACACCTTAAAGGCTCCAAAATAGACCAAAACCTAAAACCAAGGATAAGATAGGTAAAGAGTAAACAAATGTTGCTACAAGCAGCAAATGCAAAAGTATGCAGGTTTGTAAACCAGCGACATACAGTTAGTGTTGAATATTGTAACTTCTAAGAATATTATATTTGTATATTATTTATTCCGGAGATGTTCCATACCTCCGATGTGATTATACTATGAATCCAGAGATGTTTATTCCTCCAGATTGGTTGTGGTAACTAGGGTTATTAGACCCACCATGTGGGGGTCGGCCCAGTCAGTTATAATAGGGTATTTAACCTAATGGTTAAATACAAGCCTACATGTACTTGTGTAAAATACATGTCAGTGTAGTGTATAAATAGAGGAGGTATGTTCCTCATTTGACACACTCACTCACTTGTGAAAGATAGCGCACTTGTCTGGGAGATTTGCTAAGGAGACAAAGTAGGAGGGAGCACATCTTGTATTTTGGTTGATCATCTTATTGAGGAAAGCTTTGCTGGGTTTTCTACTCCATGAGGGTTTCCCAAGGTATATTCTGTGTCTATCTTGTGATTATGTTTCTTTTAGTGATCTTGCTAGTCTATTTGGTTTAAACTTAACATGGTATCCGAGCTAGACTTAATAGGACATCTTTCACAAGGTAAGAATACCTCTCTCTCTCTCTCCGGTGAAAGTTAGGGTTTCAGCAAAAAGTTGGTATTATTGAATTTTGGTTACATGACTGGATAGCCCTCTTCAATACCTTTCTTTTAAGCCCTAGATCGAACTTTTTGGTTGGGTAGAACTCCGGGAAATCAAAACCCTAATTCTACCAAAAGTGCGATAAGTCAGAATTTGGGTTCAGAAAAAAGTTGGCATTTTTGAATTCTGATTACATGGCTGGATATCCCTTCTCAAGACCATTCTTTTGAGCCCTAGATCGAACTTTTTGGTTGGGTAGAACTCCAGGAAAGTCAAACCCTAATTCTACCAAAAGTGCGATAAAATTCTGTTCCAGATTCCAGAAAAGTGAAAAGTAACATTTCCAGGTAAGTCTACTATGTCTCTTAGACTCCCCCAAGATAATATGGCTCCAAACACTAATCTTGAAGACAAGCTAGAAGGTATAGAGAATTTCCGGGCATGGAAATACAGAATTGGTCTCATTCTTGAAGAGAATGATCTTGCTCATTATATCAAGGAAGAAGTTGCAGAACCAGAAGGAGATGAAGTCAAAGAAAAGCACAGGAAGGATTTGATTAGGGCAAAGAGAATCATAGCTGATTCTATTAAAGACCACTTGATTCCCCAAGTGGCCTCCAAGAAGACTCCAAAGGAAATGTATGATTCCCTAGGAAGAATGTATGAAGGAAAGAACATCAATAGGAAGATGAATCTAAGGACTCAATTGAAGAGTACCAAGATGCACAAAGGAGAATCCATTCAAGACTACTTCTCAAGGGTTTCACAAATCAATGAACAACTAGATGCAATTGGTGATACTCTTGATGAGGATGAACTTGTGATGACTGCTCTCAATGGTCTCACTAGACCTTGGGAATCCTCATACAAACCATGTGTGCCAGAAAAGAGAGCATGAAGTTTGATATAGTATGGGAGGATTGTGATCAAGAAGACGCTAGGGTAGCCAACAGAGAAGCTCTTCTCAAAGAGGACGACTAAGCTTTGGCCACCCATACCAAAAGAAGAAGAATAGGTCATCTCAAGAAAGTTGACCACAAAGGATCTCAACACTTCTCTAGACCTAAAAGGAGAAAAGGACCATTTCCAGTAAGAGATCTTTCCACAGTCAAATGCTACAACTATGATAAGCTAGGACACATCTCCAAATTTTTTCCTTCACAAAAGAAGAAGTTTGTCCACAAAAGACACCATGCACATATGGCAGAAAATGATAGTGAAGAAGAAGAAGAGGAAGAAGATGAAGAAGAAGAAGAGGTAGAGGTAAGGCCTAAAAGGAAAAGATATAAGGTGAAGAAAGAAGATCTAGAAGAATATGTTCTATTCTCTGCACTCTCTGGATCTATATCTCCTAGAGAAGATACATGGCTCATTGACAGTGGTGCTTCTAAGCACATGACAGGTCAAAGGAAGACCTTCTCAAATCTTGAAGAAAAGTATTCTACACAAAATGTATCTCTAGGAGATGACTACCAATATCCCATCAAAGTAATTGGTGAAGCTAGCTATAAGCTAGATTCAGGAACACCCTTGAAGATGAAAGACATCTTATTTGTACCAGGTTTAAAGAAGAACTTTCTCTCTATCTCAGCACTAGATAAGAAAGGTTTTAGAGTAGCTTTCATAGATGGACAAGTACTCATGTGGTCCAAAGGAAAGACAATTAAAGATGCAATTGTTATTGGTGAAGAAGAAGGAGGTCTCTATAAGCTCAAGGGCCATCCAGAAGCTGCCCTTGCTCATGAGATCTCTAGCCCCAGTGAGCTATGGCATAGAAGATTAGCTCACATCAACTATAAAGCCTTACCCTCTGTAAGCAAGGTAGTAATAGGATTACTAAATTTGAAAGCTGATCATGATGGCTCATGTAAAGGGTGTAAGAAAGGGAAAAATATCAAGAACCCCTTTCCAAAGAGTGAAACAAAGACTAAGAACATTTTAGAGATAATACACTCAGATGTATGTGGACCAATTCCCACCACTTCTCTAAGTGGGTTTGAATACTATCTTTCATTCATTGATGACCATTCAAGGAAAACTTGGATATACTTCCTGAAAGGTAAGAATGAAGTCTTTGGAAAATTCAAAGAGTTCAAGGCTCTAATAGAAAATATATTAGATAAGAGAATCAAAATTCTCAGAACAGATAATGGCGGAGAATTTACCTCAAAGGAATTTGAGGAATTTTGTAAAGAAGTTGGAATTAAAAGGGAACTAACTACTCCATACAATCCCCAACAAAATGGGGTGGCTGAAAGGAAAAATAGAACAATCATGGAAGCTGTAAAGACCATGATACATGACCAAGATCTTCCCATGTATCTATGGGTTGAAGCAGCCAAGACAACAGTATATGTGCAAAATAGATTATCTCATAGTGCTCTTGATTTCAAAACTCCAGAAGAAGTGTTTACAGGTAAGAAGCCTGAGGTAAGTCATCTTAAAATATTTGGGTGTCCTATGTACATCCACATTCCAAAAGAAAAGAGAACCAAGTTGGACCCTTCTGGTAAGAAGGGAATTTTTGTTGGTTATTGTGAATCATCCAAAGCCTTCAGAATTTACATTCCAGGTTTTCATCACATAGAAATAAGTAGAGATGTAACATTTGATGAAGAAGCAGCTCTCAAGAAATCCATGAAGTGCCAACTTGAAGAAATCTATGAAGAAGATACTTCTCCCAAAATCACAGAGGCTGTGCCCATTCCTGAAGATGATTCTCCAGAGGATCATGATATGTTGGAACCACAAGAGCCTCCTATTTCAGACTTATCTAAGAAAATAAGGCCAGCATGGGCTAGAGATATTATTCAAGGGGCTGAAAGATATGGAGCTCCTGAAGGCTCCACTAGAGAAAGAAAGAAACCAAAGCTAGTGTCCAACTACATGGATTTAATATGTGATCTTGTGGATCAACTACCTACCAGCTATGAAGAGGCAGCTCAGAAGAAAGAATGGGTAGAAGCAATGACAGAAGAATATCAGTCAATAATGAAAAATGATGTTTGGGATATAGTCCCCAAACCAAAAGATAAAAGTGTGGTTTCTTCCAAATGGATCTTCAAGATAAAACATGCTGCAGATGGTAACATTGAAAAATACAAGGAAAGATTTGTATCTAGAGGATTCTCTCAGAAGGAGGGAATTGACTATGAAGAAACATTTGCACCAGTTGCTAGGTATACTTCAATTAGAACTATCATGGCACTTGCATCCATGATGAAGTGGAAATTACACCAAATGGATGTTAAGACAACTTTTCTAAATGGTGTAATTGAGGAAGAAGTATACATAGAGCAACCACAAGGGTTTGAGGTTAATGACGGAAGGACTCATGTATGCAAACTGAAAAAGGCATTATTGGGTTGAAACAAGCTCCCAGGGCTTGGTATGGAAGGATTGACAATTTCTTAACTAGCATGGGCTTTACCAAAAGTAAAGCTGACCCCAATATTTATCTCAAGGTGATGGATGATGAACTAGTTATATTGTTGTTATATGTAAATGATCTATTTCTAACTGGAAATGAGAAACAAATTATTGAAATCAAGAAGAAGCTTTCTTTAGAATTGGAGATGAAAGATCTCGGATTAATGCACTACTTCTTAAGCTTAGAAGTATGGCAAGAACCAAAAGGAATCTTTCTAAATCAAGGTATGTATACTGTGGAGATTCTCAAAAGATTTGATATGTTGGAGTGTAAAGCCATGGCCACTCCCATGGACTCCAACTTGAAGTTGTTAGTTAATGATTCATCAGAATTAGTGGACATAACATTATACAGACAAATCATTGGATCATTGATGTACTTAACTAATACTAGGCCTGATATATGCTTTGTTGTAAATACCCTAAGTCAGTATCTAGTAGAACCTAGAAAGGTCCACTTAATAGCTGCAAAGCATGTAATGAGGTACCTAAAAGGTACATTAGATTTTGGCCTATATTATCTCGGAGGTCATGAACTCAGGTTACATGGTTACTCAGATTCTGACTGGGCATGTAGTGTCTCAGACATAAAAAGTACTTCAGGTGGATGTTATGGTCTTGGATCTGCCATGATTTCCTAGTTCAGCAAGAAACAATCTAGTGTGGCTCTCAGTACTGCGGAAGCAGAATATATAGCTGCCTGCTCTACCAGCTGTGAAGCAGTATGGCTTCGGAAACTTTTATCTGGAGTGTTTGACTTAGAAATGCATCCCACTGTGATTATGTGTGATAATCAAAGCTGCATCAAGATGACTGAAAATCCTGTGTTTCACGATAAGTCAAAACACATAGAGATCCGATACTTTTATATACGAGATATGGTGCAGAGAGGAGCTATCAAGCTCGAGTATATAAGCACTGAGGATCAAATTGCTGATATCTTGACCAAAACTCTATCTCGAGTAAAGTTTGAACACTTCCGAGACAAGCTTGGTGTAGTTCAAAAGGGACCCTCCTCGAAAGGGGGAGTAGCATAGTATCTAATAACTAGTCTGTCTCATCAATGATGAGGATACCTTTTTACTGCACTTAGTTACTTAGAATTATTTAGACTTAGGACTCTTATATTTTTTTTTTGATGATGATGATGATACATGTTTTGATATACATGTTTGATGATGATGATGATACATGTCTTGATATACATGTTTGATGATGATGATACATGTTTTGGTTATACATGTTTTGATGATGAGAATACATGTTTTGTTATACATGTTGTGAGGGGATTGGATCATCCCTGGACTTCAGTCCTAAAGTTGAGCCATAGACGTATGTCTTCGAGAATGAAGTTCTTGGTGAACATGTGAGGGGATTGGATCATCCCTAGACTTCAGTCCTAAAGTTGAGCCGTAGACGTATGTCTTCGAGAATGAATTTCTTGGTGAACATGTGAGGGGATTGGATCATCCCTGGACCTTAGTCCTAAAGAAGAGCCGTAGACGTATGTCTCCGAGAACTAAATCTTGAATGAACAGGTAAGAGGATTGGATCATCCTCGGACTATGGTCCTTTGAGTTGAGCCATAGACATGAGGTCTCCGATAACTGAATGATAGGACTGGATCGTCCCTGGACCTCGGTTCAAAAGGTACACGATAGAACTGGATCGTCCCTGGACCTCGGTTCAAAAGGTACACGATAGGACTGGATCGTCCCTGGACTTCGGTTCAAAAGGTACACGATAGGACTGGATATTCCCTGGACCTCGGTTCAAAAGGTACACGATAGGACTGGATCATCCTTGGACTTCGGTTCAAAAGGCACATGATAGGACTGGATCATCCCTGGACCTCGGTTCAAAATGTACATGACAAATCCTAGAATTTCTCTAGGTTACATCCAGCATGAAACAGGGCTGGCTCTGTAGATGTGATACATCCAGCATGAAACAGGGCTGGCTTTGTAGATGTGATACATCCAGCACGAAACAGGGTTGGCTCTGTAGATGTGATGCATACAACATGAAACAGGGTTGGCTCTGTAAATGTGATGCATCCAGCATGAAACAGGGCTGGCTCTGTAGACGTGACACATCCAGTATGAAAGAGGACTGGCTCTGTGGCGGTAAATCCTAGATCTGATCTAGGTCACATCCAGTATGAAAAAGGACTGGCACTGTGGTTGGGATTAGATTGTCCCTAGACATGAGACTTGTCTTAAAGAGATAAGGATTGATCATCCTGGAACTTGATCTGGATTTTATCATCCATGGACATATGTCCTAAAGAGAGCAGGATTGATCATCCTGTAATATGATCGTGTGATGATGATGCTGATGATCGTGTGATGACGATGATGATCGTGTGATGACGATGCTGATCATGTGATGACGATGCTGATGATCGATGCTGATGATCATGTGATGACGATGTTGATCGTGTGATGTCGATGCTAATGATCATGTGATGACGATGTTGATCATGTGATGGCGATGGTGATGATTGTGTGATGACGATGCTGATGATCGATGCTGATGATCGTGTGATGACGATGCTGATCATGTGATGACGATGCTGATGATCGAGTGATGTCGATGTTCCAGTAACTAGTTGAGTTACTGATGATGATGAACTGAAGAAAGCTTCCGATGATATATAGATGTATCATGTATGATGTATGACTCGTTGCTCCTACGGATGTTGTTATAATATCCTTCTCGTTAAGGGGGGGTGTTGAATATTGTAACTTCTAAGAATATTATATTTGTATATTATTTATTCCGGAGATGTTCCATACCTCCGATGTGATTATACTATGAATCCGAAGATGTTTATTCCTCCGGATTGGTTGTGGTAACTAGGGTTATTAGACCCACCATGTGGGGGTCGGCCCAATCAGTTATAATAGGGTATTTAACCTAATGGTTAAATACGAGCCTACATGTACTTGTGTAAAATACATGTTAGTGTAGTGTATAAATAGAGGAGGTATGTTCCTCATTTGACACACTCACTCACTTGTGAAAGATAGCGCACTTGTCTGGGAGATTTGCTAAGGAGACAAAGTAGGAGGGAGCACATCTTGTATTTTGGTTGATCATCTTATTGAGGAAAGCTTTGTTGGGTTTTCTACCCCATGAGGGTTTCCCAAGGTATATTCTGTGTCTATCTTGTGATTATGTTTCTTTCAGTGATCTTGCTAGTCTATTTGGTTTAAACTTAACAGTTAGGGCAAGAATAAGCGGAAATGTTCACCACAAAACACAACCTAGTCTTCCAAAAAGTTATAAACAGTCCAAACATTCCACAAGTAAGTAAGTGGTCTAAAGATGATAAAAAGATTCAAAGAAAGGTTCTATGACTTCAAGAAAAGTTTAAAACCTCAAATACCAGTCAAGGAGATCTAAAAACAAAGTCAGAAGACCACCAAAAAGGATAAAACTCAAGCAGACCACTAACAGAAGGCTACAGTAAATATACCCTACTGTGCAGTAGGGAAACTCGTGCTCCTGAAGAAATGGGCGCTACTATATGTATAGCACAGTAGTGTATGGGCGCTACTGTATGTACAACAAAGTAGCGCTCAGGTATTAAAAGTTTAAAAACTAACTTTGAAAAGATGCAAAAAGACTGATTGAAGCGGAGAATAACAAGCAGAGGGTACCTACAAGGTTTCTCAACACATAAAAGGAGTTGAAAATAGTTCCGGGAAGACAAACAAGAAAATGTTTCCTAGAGAAAAAACACAACTATCCCCAGTGGATTCGCCAGTCTGTTGGCAGTAAAAGCTACCCTATAGTAAGGAAAATGATACTATCAACTGAAAGGGGATGACATGTAAGCATATTAACTGCATTACAGAAATGTTCATGAAAAGAAATAGTTCATAGGCCTTGAGAACATACCTTTCGAATAATGTTCAATCCTAGCTCTTATTTGATATTGCGCTCGATCCTCAAGTCTACCTCCCGTTCACTAAACCTGCAATACAAATACCTTTCTCAGCGTATCTTGGATAATATATAATGATGGAAAAATACAAAGCAATGTAAACATCCAATATTAACCAAAACAGATCCAAACTAGTATATAACTTCAATAAACACTTAATTTGGGACAAGAAAGATGCTTCAACCTTTTATTGTCAAATGCAAATTGATGTTACAAATATACCTGACTTTGTGACATGCTCCTGCAACTTGATCATGGGCTCTTGCTCTTCTTTGTCTTGGATATCTTCCAGCATAAACTCCTCCAATGCAAGCTTCTCTTTAAAAGTCTCTTAATAACATTCATGTCTCTAACCCCTCTCTTTATTCTTCCCTGTATTTATAGGACATGAGAAGCAGTTCAGGTCGAGAGATGGTTATGGAGGAAGTTGGGGAAGTTGGGAAACCAACTGCAACTAATCCTCTTCGTGAAATTAATTATTTTTTAATCATCTTTTGAGATGTACACTACTATTGTTCAATGAAGTAGCATTCAGGGCGCTACTATAGTGCTTGTAAACTAGCGCTCATCACTTTTTGAATGTTGAGCGCTACTATGCTAAAAAGGAGTAGCGCTCATAAGGCTTGAGCACTACTATGACACACTGGAGTAGCGTATAGGCGCTAGTCTATTGAAGTAGAGTAGTGCTCATATCTCAAAATGACATTTTTATGGTTTTTTCAGTGTTGTCAAGAGATGGAGTAAGTCAAAGTCTTATCTAGGGTCAACATGCTCCTCCATCCAAGTTGTCCTTTTGTGTGATCAACAGCTCAGGGTGATCACGAATGGAGAGGTGCAAGTTTGACCTATAACATTGGTGCTGTGATGGTTTTATGTTTAAGACTTTCAAAGGCTGACATGAAGTTGCTTGTCCATATGAACTCATTGTCTTTTGTGAGAAGTGCAAACATGGGGGCAGCAATTCTGCTATAATTCTCAATAAACCTTATGTAGTACCCTGTCTGTCCAAGGAAGCTTCTCACATCTCTTTGTTTGACAGGTGGGGGCAGTGTCTTGATTACTGATACTTTGGCTTGATCCACCTCTATACCTCTCTGTGATATATGATGTCCTAGAACAATTCCTTCTTCCATTAACATCTTGCATTTGTCATTGCTTAGGTACAAGCTCATTTCAATACATTTTTTAATATTAATTCAAGATTTTTCAATGCCTGCTCAAAGCTCTGTCCATAAGGTGTGAAATCATCCATGAATACTTCCATTTTGTTATTTAGAAAATCAGAGAAAATACTCAGTATGGCTCTTTGAAATGTTGTTGGGGCGTTACATAGACCAAAGGGTAGGACGCTATAGGCGTAAGTTCCCCATGGGCATGTGAAGTTCGTCTTATCTTGATCAACTGGGTGTATTAAAATTTGGTTGTAACCACTGAAACCATCTAGGAATGAAAAGTACTTATTTCCAGATAATGTATCTAGTACTTGGTCTATAAATGGAAGTGGAAAATGATCTTTCTTTGTTGCTTTATTCAGCTCCCTGTAGTCCACACAAATTCTCCATTTGCCTCCTTTTTTGGGCACTATGACTAGTGGTGAGACCCACTCACTATCAGATATTGAATAGATGAACCCTGCATCTAATAACTTTTGTAATTCCACTTTGACTATGTCTTTTAGTGCAGGGTTCAGCCTTCATTGTGGTTGCCTGATGGGAGTAGAACCTTCTTTGATGTAAATGTAGTGTTTGAAGATATCAGGATGTATTCCTTTCATATCTGCATATGTCCATGTAAATGCTTTACTTTGTTGTGTTATTATCTTCATCAATTTCTCTTCTTGCTCTGGTTCTAAATTGGAATTTATGTTGACTGTTTTTCCAGAATTAATTTCCACGACTTTTACCTTCTCAATCTGTTCTGGCAGCACTTCTGTCCATAAGTCATCCATGTTCTATTTTGAACTTTCACCTGTTTCTGTAGAAAAAAATTCTTGAATAACATGATTGTTAGGAGATATATTTTGTATAAATCTATCTATATGGCCATATTCATCTATTGCCTTTAAAGATATTGCAGCATCAATTGTTAGGATAGGTCAGAGCTTGTGATTTGGTTTGTTCTGGTAATCATCAGTCCAATTTTGATATTCTAAGTCTGAGGATTTCATTGCTGGTGGGTAGATTGTGATTTTCTTCCTGGTATGTCCACTGGTGATTGTACTATTTCCTGATCGAAAACCTATGTAAGTGTCCGCAGTTGCTAACCAAGGTCTACCCATGATAATTGGATAGCCACTAAGTTTGCTTTTGATTTTGATTATTATAAAATCAGATGGGTATTCCCAGGACTTGATATTGATCATAATGTCTTCTAGCATTCCTTTGGGCTTCATAGTGGACGTGTCTGCTAGTTGGAGTACTGTTGTGGTTGGTCTTACCATTGATTGGAATCCTAGGTATAACATGGTTTCTTTAGTCATGACATTGATCGCAGCTCCTAAATCGATTAAGCTTTTATTTATTTGCTTGTTATTTATGGTGACGCTTACTACAGGACTACCAGGATCAAGATATTTAGTATTTATTATGACACCTAGCATCAAATTGGCCAATTGTCCCACTACATTAATAGTTGGTGGGTCATGCTTCCTTCTTCCTGGCTTCTTTAGGCAATTTTCTCTAATGAATTTGTTGCAGATGGGCACATCCCTTATGGCTTGTAAAATCGGGATTTGGATGTTAAGGTGTTTGAATTCATTTAGGATTGTATTCTCTTCCTCTTCTTTTATATTCCGGACAATTTTTTCTGGAAATGGGGGATTTCTGTTGTGTGGAGGTGGTTGGGTTTCGTCCTCGAGAGGTTCTGGTTCATCAGGATGTTGAACATAGGGTTTTGATGTGTCGTCTTGAGCTTTAGGTACAGTTTGTTGGATGTTGTGTGGGGATGAATTCTGCAACATTTTTCCAGATCGTAGGTTTATTTCATTTATTTCTATGGTGTCTACAACATAAGTTGGGAATTGTGTGATATCAGTGTTATAATCCTACTGTTGTTGTGGGGGTCTGTTATTATTGGGATTTGGAATAGGTGGAGCTATGGGGGGTGGTTGAGGTTTTGGGGGTGGCATAATGAGTGGCTGTTGTAATGGCGCCCTCCAATTTGATGGATGGGGGTACTGGTTTGCATAATTTGTGGTGGATGGAAATGGTGGGGGGTATTGAGGATAAGACGGTGGATAATATGGCTGTTGATAGGATGGTTGATATGCTTACTGGTTTTGTTGCCATTGGTTTTTATTTGGTTGTGCTTGCCATGGAGTCGGTATAGAGTTCTAATTTCGCTGTCCTTGATTATAGTAAGTTTGATTGCTCTGCTGATATGGCCTAACAAAATTATTCCTCCTATGATTTATAAAACAAAGTTGTTCTATAGTTCCTTCAGCTGGTAGGTCTTGAATAGCTACCTTACATGAGGGTAAGAGGGGACATTTATCAGTGGAATGGTCATCGGTGCAAAGACCACATACTTCTATTGTGTTCAAGGTGCACTACCCCTTCTCATGCTTCTTTCTACAACGAGGACAAAATACTACCAAGGCTTGGTTAATTTCATCTTGTTTCTTTTTTATTTAAAGAGCATCAAGTTGCATGGCTAGGGATTGCAGTATGTCAGTTTTCATGTCATACAGCAGGTTTCCTAAATCATATTTTGTAAGTTTTGGTGTTGAGGATGATGATCCACTGGTGGTTGTATGTGTATCTCTCATCCCATTCTTAGTTTTCCTAGATCTTGAGTAGTTTTTGAAGATTTGCAGGATCTGGTGAAAATATTTTTGGAATATATCTCCATCTCCAAGGAGATTTAAGACTTCAAAATTCTCCTCTTTTACACCTCTGAGAAGGACAAGCTTTAGTGATTCAGAATCCAAAGTGCAATGGCTGGCTCATTTGTAGTTGAGTTGAAATCTTTGGGCATAATCTTTTAATGACTCTCTATCTCCTTGTTGCATCCTAAAGATTTCATCCCTAGTATCTTTGGCCTTGCAGTAGTCCCTATATTTTTCTAAGAATGGTTGTTTCATTTGATCCTAGCTAAAGATACTATTTCCTTCAAGGCTCATGAACCACCGAAGTGATAGGTCTTTCAGTGTGGAAGGAAAAAGCCTAAGCTTTTGTGCATCAGTAGTGTAACCAAATGATTTGCAAACTACCTCAAATTCAAACAGGAATGTGTTAGGATCTTCTGAAGTCAACCCATGAAAGTTTGGAAAATTATTAGGATTGATTTTCTTCATTCTGGCATCTCTGAGAGGTACGCGAATGGGAAAAGTGAAAATCTCCCTAGGTTCTTCCTCTTCATTTGCCATTGAGGTGTTTGAGCTGGAACTGGTAGTCAAGTTGGTTCTGTTTGGATCCTATGTGGAGTTAGTTTCATTTTTAGAGTGTAGAAATTCAAACTGAGAATGGTTAGAACTATTATTACCGTTGTTGCTCATGGAATGCTTGGGAAGAAAGCGGCCAAACCTATCCCTTTGCCGACGAGGCATTCATTGGTAGAAGATATTTATGTTTTTGTTTTATGTAATTTTTGTTTTCTTTTTTTTGTTTTTAGGTGATGTCTCCTAAAAGATTTAGCACCTCCCTAGCAATGGCACCAAAAAGTGGTGAGCTCCTAATGTGGATGCCTAATGTGGGAAACTATACCAAGAGCCTACTTTAAATGTCAACCCGGGGAACGTACAAACTTTAGAGATGCATGCACTATCTGTGCTCTTATAGGATAATCTCTTGTCACAGTTGGATGTCGGTATCGATGTTTTTAAAGATTGTCTACTAAATATGAAAATTGATTATGCTATGGAATTAAATACTGGAAAGAAACAAATCTAATTAAAAGAATTAAAGTGTTGAAAGCAGTAAATCTATTCTAAGAAATAAAGTTACCGAAAGCAGTAAATCTGTTCTAAGAAATAAAGCAATAAATCTATCTTAAATAATCAAAATGCTGAGAGTAAATGGAACGATCTTATAAAATTACTTAATGTAGAATAATAAATCTAAAAATGAACATGCCATAACAGATCTATTCTAAGATTGGGGAAAACAAGGTCTGTAGTTATTTTATGCCTAAAACCAGAATTCTGATCTAAACCATTTTAAATCCCAAGACTAAAATTGAAGTGCAATCATTTCAAGCTATCCATCTACTACCAGAGAAATTGATCACGATGAGAAATAGTCAAAGACCTCAGATATAAACCATGGTATTGAAAGCAAATTTGATACACATGCAATTGTTAATTCAAATATGCATTGAAAGAAAGAACCTACAGGACTACTGAAACAATTCTGTTGTACTACATAATGTATTATAAACTACTACAGAAATAATGAATCATTCAAACGCTCCCATATGTCATATAACTGTTCATCAATGTAAAACACATACTTGGAAAAATATCTGCAAATAGGAATCTCCTAACCTACCTATTGGAGGGACCCTCCCCAACCCGTACTCAGGAGAGAACAAAAACTTAGAAACGTTGGCTGGAATTAATCATCAATCTCTTAATTAAAATATACAATCCATGTCAAAACAAAGGTATGTACTTCGCAGTAACGATAGGGAAAAAACCGTTAAAACAATGTTTTTCTCAAAATAACAGCTGGGGCCTCTCGCTACCCGAGAGGTCCATATTTATATGATTTAATGTTGATCCTAACTGATTGTCAAAATGTTGATTCTTCTTGAAAGTAGGAGTGCGTCCTCTATAAATCAGGAAACAGGGCGTCGAGCTTGGTAATCCTTTAGTTTTCTACATGTCCATCCTTGAATGACCCTGAACCTGCTCAATCATGCTTGGTTTCCATATAATTATTTTCTTTGATATGCATTCTAACATCCAAGAATAATCATAAAACAATTCCAATAAATAATTAAAGTAAAACATTTTCCTCCACAAATGAGTATGTTTCATCACCATTGCTTGAGTATGGCTGCTGAAAAAAAGATTATCAAATACCTGAAAACTTGACTCGTCACACACAGCGACCATTAATGTGAATGCCTTGCCCACGGAAGGATTGACTACTTTGAAGGCTACTACCAGCGAGGAAACGACAGACCAACTGCAACAGATCAGCAGTATGTGTGCCCTCCTGCAGGAAAGCGAGGCCGATGCACAGTGCACCATTGAAGAATTGACTACCAGGGCTGCTTCCACATGGAAGGAAGTGGATGACCTTGAGGTAAACATTAAGGAAGAATGCACGAAGAAGGCCTGCAAAATTGAAGGCCTGAAAAAGGAACAATATTTCCTTATTGCGGAAATGGCTTGCATGTGGGACGACAGTGTCCGGGTTGACCGGGTGATCACAGAAGCTTATCGGGTTGACTGGGTGATCACAGAAGCTTATCAACATGTCCCAGAGCCCACTGAAGAGGCAGATATGCTCCATCAAGTGCAGCGACTGGGGACTGCTATTATTCAGTTGTGACAGGAGAATCACGAGTTGAAGGCCTAGCTGAAAGCGGGTACGCCGCAGGCCGAAGTGGATGAACAAAGAAGGGCAATTGAGGAAGTTTCCACTCAGATGGAGGAGCTGGAAGCACGGGAAACCAGGCTCACAGCTGAAATGGTACAATTCTAGGGCTGCATTATTCAGGACGAGTAGGTTGAGCAGTTGATGAAGTACCGGCAAGAAGCGGAGGGATAGTTGGCCACATTTAAAGCCGCAATGCGCACAATGCCACCACTGGAGCAAGTTGCTAAGTGTCAAGAGCTGAAATACTTACAACACCATGTCGCCAAGGTGGACGAGCGACAGAAGATATGCACAGCCTTGTTAGAAGAGTTCCAGGACACAGGTGATAAATTTATGATACAAGCTAGTGAAGCTCTGGAGGCAGTGCAGAAGTGTCGACAGCAGGTCATGGAAAAGCTTACGGATCACCCATCCGCAGATGCCGTGGTCAACAGTCAGGCAGCGACTACGGAAGCCAAGGAGCCGGTCCAGAAAGTTGAATAGCCGTATGAGGACTTCAAGCTAAAAACGACGGCATGTACTATGTCTAGCAGATGTTGTGACTCAAGGGTGAGCCACAAGATTGTGTTGGGGGCCTGTTGGCAAGAAGTTTGGTAGAGTGCTATCGTAGCATCTCCGATGCTGCGACAAGGCAAAAGATGGCGTGAATGGTGAGAAGATGATGCGAATGGTGATGAGCAAAAGATTAGTTATGTATTTTGGGTCAATTGTACCATGGAATGCGGGTTTTGAGTCATTTGGACCACATATTATGTAATGTTGAGTCAGTTATACCGTAGAATGCGGGTTTTTGGTCGGTTTTGTACCAAGTTAGTTAGATATTGGGTCACTTGTCCAAATGTCAGTTAGGAAATTGTTAGTAAGTGGACAAGCATTGTAATGGTGGAATCCTATATATAGATAGGAGTCGTAGGTATTGGGATATACATATGTGTAGGAATCAAGCAGGTGAAGAGAAGTGCATGTTTTTGGTTGTTTCTGTGCATCTGTGAGATATTGCCGAGACCTGATCTTTGAGGAGATATTGTATCTAAGGTTCTGCAGTGATAATATATGATGAAACTATTCTGGTGCAATTCCTAGGTTCTTTCTATTTATTTATGGTAATGCAATGTCGCACTTCATGAATAATGCTATGTTTCCTTGATGCAATGTTGCTTTACTGCTACTACTGCTGTGATAATGAATGTTGCGATTGAATAATGCGTTATGAATACATGTCAAATGTTTGAGATTCCTATTTAGTGTTGCAATAGAGTTAGTTCATATAGTCACAACCCTCCTCCTTCCTCGGTGGAAACATGGTTCCGTCTACTCTTCCTGGACGCCTCGGGTGAGACTTCATTTGCTCTACAGGTATTACTAGGAGGGCTAAAACCTGCCTAGGCTGGTGCCGAGGGAGACTGTAGCATGTGTCGAGAGTGAAGTGGAACCCCTGTCGACTAGAGTCGCGCTGGTCAACATGAAGTGATAAATGACAGTTTTCCTGATGAGCATCTTTTTTCAATCTCTACAAGGATCCCATGGTTTGCTGACATAGCAAACTATTTAGTGATTGGGAGATTTCCATCACATTACAGCTACAAAGAGAAAAATAAGGTCATAAGACAAAGTGCCACTTACACATGGATAGAGGGAATGCTCTTCAAAAAAGGACCAGATCAAATACTCAAAAGATGCATTAGAGAAGATGAAGTGCATGACATAATGCATGCCACTCACAATGAACCATGTGGAGGACACTATGCTGCAAAGAGGACAACCTATAAAATTTTGCAAACAAGCTATTATTTCCCAACACTCCACAAGAATGCTTATGAATATGTTTCACACTGTTATGACTTCCAATGAATGGGGAAGCCAACACAAAAAGAAGAAATGCCTCTCCATCCACAAATCTCCTTGGAGGCATTCGAAAAATGGGGATTTGATTTTGTTGGTCCAATCAACCCAAATTCAATTCAAAAAAGCTACATCTTGGTATGCATTGACTACCTTACAAAGTGGACTGAGGTAGCAGCACTTGCTATGGCAAATGAAACCAACGTGGCAAAATTTTTCACTGAGCAGATCTTCCACAGGTTTGGAGTCCCAAGAGAACTAGTTTATGATCAAGGCCCACAGTTTACATCAAATCTGATAGAAGACTTGCTTCAAAGAAACAATGTTAAGCATAGACAGTCCTCCTCCTGTCACCCTCAAGCTAATGGTCAAGCTGAGGTAACCAACAGAGAGTTAGAGAGGATTTTAACAAAGACTCTGCAACTCCACAAAAGAGATTGGGCAGATAGATTGCGTGAAAAAGTTTGGGATTATAATACCACACGGAAGACAACAACATGCTTCACACCTTATGAGCTAGTTTATGGAAAGAAAGTTATGCTGCCCATTGAATTTGAAATCAAGACATTAAGAATTGCAGTACAATTGAATATGGAACTTTCAGACATCCAACAGGAACACATGCTACAATTAAACCAACTGGATGAGCAACGCCAACAAGCACTTGGCCATACTAAAATCATCCAACAGCAAAGAAAGAAGTGGCATGACACACACATAAAGTAGAAAAAGTTCAAGGAAGGTGACTGGGCACTACTCTATGACTCCAGGTTTCACACTTTCAAAGGAAAACTAACAACTAGATTGCTCGGACCTTACATTATTGAAAAAATCTATGAAAATGGAGCTATAAAGATTACTACAATTGATGAAGAAGAGTTCCCCATGATAGTAAATGGACATAGACTCAAACTTTACAAGAAGCCACAATCAAGAGAGGAGTTCACACAAATACTTTACCAGCAAAAACTAATGCTGATAGAGAACATGGAAAATCATTGAAATCCAGTTCCGAAAAAATAAATTAAAAAATAAAAATAAAAAAAGGAAAAAAATGAAAAATGAAAAAATGAAAAAAGAAAAAAGAAAAATGATGAAAAAAGGAATAAGAGAAATGAAAAAAAAAGAAGAATAAGAGAAAAAATGAATGAAAAAAAAGTTAAAAGAACAAACCAGAAATGATCCACTCAAGGTAATCACAAGTAAATTTGCAGGAAATCATACATCCCCATGAAGAACTAGCCAGCATCCTGCAAATAAATCAAATCAAGCGAGCCTGCCATCTATTCAAGCGAGCCTGCCATAGATTCATGTGAGCCTGCCATATATTCAAGCGAGCCAGTCATGTATTCAAGTCAGCCAGCAAAAATATCAGGCACTATAGAGTTCAATCAAGCAACCAATCTATTCAAGAGAGCCTGCCATTATTCAAGAGAGACTGCCATATATTCATGCGAGCATGCCAGACCCTCAAGCAAGCCAACACTACAAGAAAACAAATTGAAACTCAATGCAGGGCATCAGCACAAAGTCAAATCAGAAATTGGCACAAAAAAAAAAAACAAGGAGATACAACATTTTCAATGGAACCAAAAGAAAAAATCCAACACACGTAACTACAGACATGCCTAAAATAACTATAGACAATGCCAAGATCTACTACAAAATCCAGAGCACATCAAATCAGGCCACATCATGCACTCAGGTATGCTACGCATAATAAGGTAATCTCTAAATCTCTTTGTTTTATTTTTGAGGTCAAATCATCATCCCACAAAACGGTTATTCCTGAAACTGAGGACAACTTATAAGTTCATTTGGTGGCACGGTGCAGAATGACCTCGAATAATCATGATTACTACCTGAGTCATGTCAACGAATGATAAATCCTCATCTATCTATTGTATTCCTCAATGATCAGATAAAAAAGGGCAATATACAATGATGAAATGAAATGCAGGGCTCGATTATGGAAAGGAATGTATAGGGAAGCGAGTACAATGAACAATGATGAGGATAAGTGACTGGAAACAACTCAAAAAGGCGGCATGATCTACAAAAAAGACTAGTTTTGCAATACAAGCTTTCCTAAAGAAGAAAAATTGGAAGTTTGCATCGGAAACCAGCCAGCAAGTTGCCTTCGAACCTGTGAATCACTCTCGGCCAGTTGAGGTAAGTCGACAGCACTCAAAGTTTTTCGTTTTGCTGATTTCCAAGGATGACAAAGGGGTTCAAAAAGAGTGAACCAGAGGATCAAAGAGCCATTTATGAAAACCCAATGGTTTTATCTATCCTCTGTAACGGGGGATGGATGCCCTTCATCTCCAGGCTGAGAGGATCTAACACAAAGGTGGCTTTGGAATTCGCAAGAAACTTAAAGCACATCAAAGAAGTGCAGTTCGTCACCCGAGTTAGAGGAATTAGTATCAAGCTAGATGAGGAGGCCATTACAAAATACACAGGGCTACCCATGGGTCTACATTGGGCCAAGGAAGACAGGGAAGCCAACCAGAGTGCAAAGGCAGTTTTCTTTGGAACTGGAGAGGTTTATGAAGAAGACAAAAATGGAGTCAAGAGGGTCACTATACCAGTACCTTAGGATGAAGTAGCTACTGTCATTAGGAAACATGTAACGTGTACAGGAAGGCTGAACTATGTCCCTCTCTTCCATTTTTGAATTTTGGATCTTCTGAGGCACAGGAGCTACATCACGCCAAACAAAAACATAATCATTCCTTATTATCTTCTCCTGTCGTTGGGAGAAATGAGCAAGAAAGTTGTTGAAAGAAAGACAATGCGTTAGCCCACCATGGGCTAATCAAGTTGATAATTCGTGAAGAGTTAACAGTATAGGTCCCAAAAATTTCGTGGGAGGAATTTGTGGTAATCTCAATCAAGGGTGTATAGAGAATGAAGGGTACAGCTACTGTCAGCATACCCCTAGCTTCTAGGCCAAAAGAAAAGACCGCTTCTACATCAGGATCTAAAAGAAAAATCGACCTAGATAGTGTGGCCGATACCCTGATAAAAATTAAGCATTCAAGAGATAGCTCCTGCCAAAAGGAATCTGGGGTTTCCACCAGCGAGCAAGGGCCAAAGCGGCGAAGCAGAAGGTTCACACAGCCACCCAAAATCAGGCATGAAAAGGAGATAGAAAGGGAGCCCAGCCCAATAATTCAGGACATATCTGATGGTGATGATGATTGGGTAGACCAGGACGACCCAACCACACCTAAGGAATAGGATGATGACCAATGGAACCCCATTGGTCAGGATGTGAACCCTATCGACCAAGACGTAAACCCTGAAGCCACTTACTGGCTAGCTGAGGCACTGATAGAATTGGAAAAGGTCAAGGACGAGTTGGCAGCATTAAAGATTGAGGCAAGAACACAGAGAAGCCAACCAACTTCACCAACAACCTCACTCTTTGTGCATGAAAAGACACAAATTTTGAAAATGCAGCATGCGGGAGAGTTAAAACTGGCAGAGCAGCAAAATTCAACATTAAGGGAGAAATTGGCCCAAGCACAAGAGGAGTTATCCCAAAAAGATCATAAAATTATATAGATATAGGACACCCTGGCAACCACTACAAGAATCTATGATGAAATATTGCAACTCATACCCTCGTCCAGAGTCTATACACTCTACTTAAAGGAAAAGTGGGGGAGGTTCCAGCTGCAAAGGATAAAACAAGGCCTGTCTCTGGAACCGAACACTACAAGGGAATTTGTGGACACTTCTCTGGACTGCACAGAGTTGGAAAAGGATCAACTGTCCTAATTATTCTTACACAACTTCGTGGTGCCAAGCACACCTAACTGGTCACCTAATCCATATGTAGGTGACTTCCAGTTGAGAGCATTATGCTCCTAGATGAACCATGAGGTGGAAAGGGCACAAGATAATCATCTATATCTCGCAGAGAAGTGGAAAAATCAATTATGGATCAGGGCAGAGGCATCTCACCCTTAAAGGGTACTTCAGACCCACCAAATTATCACCACTGATGAAGAGATAATTCCTATCGTGCTTGAAAAATAGAAGGAGGCAGACACACATTTTGATATCACCCTGCAATGCACATACAAAGAGGTATAAGAGGCCATCAGTGATAGGTGGGCAAGGATTGGAGATGATTTGAGAAAGAAGGGGCCTCATTCCCCTCTTAGACTAGAAGCTGCTCTCGTCAAAGCTAAGCTATACCGAGAATCCTTGATCAAGAATCATCTTAGATGGATTGGCATGAAGCTAAATCCTCCATTTTTCCTTCCTCTAATTATTATGGAACAGATTAATGAGGAAGAAGAGAAAAGAGCATGGGCCAGGGATGATCAGAGCATGGGTTACTACAGGCAAGCAGGGACTCCAAGAATGGTTGCATGGTACATCAGAGAAGCTATAGAAGAACCGAGTGTGTCACCCAAGGATGGGTGAATCCTTCAAGCATGGGGGAGATGATGAACCCAAATTATAGGTATCCTATAGCCTTTTTGCCACAGTAAAACACAAGATATGATGAAGGAAATACACTTGTTTTGTGGGTTAATGATTTACTTTGATTATTTAATGAAGATTTTTTAAGATTATTCTTTTTATGTTTAGAGGGCGTCTTCTATAAACTAATTACATGAAAACGAGTATGTATGAGCAGGCGCAGGTACACTAGGAACCAACACGCAAATCTAGCTCGAGGATTGGAAGACCATACAAAGCTCAACGCCCTTTTTCCCTGATTTATAGAGAAGAACTCTTGTTCAACAGGATTGGTGATTAAAGAAAGTAGTTAGGTTATAATTTGAGGCATATATATATGGAACTCTCGAGTAGCGAGGGGATCCTATTGCTATTTTGTGGAATTAATCATTTTTATATTTTACTGTGGAGACAATTTGTGTTACAGACTATTTCTGAACCATGAAGTTATTATTTTAATGAGGAGACTGATGTTACTTTCAAGCTTACGTTTATTAGTTTTTCTTACTCCTGAGTATGGGTTGGGGAGGGCCCCTCCAACACGTAAGTCAGGAGCTTTACTCTGTTTTAAGGTATTTTTCATTTATGCTATGAATCAATTTACTTCTTATCATGTATGAAGATACCTTGATGGAATTTGAATAGTGTGGTTCTAAATAAATAAAGGTCGAAGATTGGGCTTATCTACAGAATAAAATCGCAGGCGCATTTATTTCAGTTAAAAGATTATTTCCATTCAATATATTTTATGTAGTTGATCAACGCTCATTCTGTAGTTCGGTGGGACGCATTTCGTAGTCCTGTAGTTGCGTTCTGCGCATGCATATTTTGACATCTGTTTTCATGTATTTTCATATTGGTTCTAAAACAATGATTAAGATCTAGAAAGCTCATGCATATTTATTTTATTAGACTTAGATCATAGAGGTTAATTACTTTCAGTTCCTTGATTTAATGGTCATCACTTGTAGTGTTTAATCCAAATAGATCAGATTGGTTAATTCTCAGCATTAGATATTTATGTTCTGGATTTGATTTTGAGCATTTAAGTTTTTAGGTTAGCCTTTCAATATTCAGCACTTAATTTCAGCATTCAATTCTTAAATTAAAATCTCAACTTTCAGCAGTTCAATTCTTAGCATAAGTTTATCAAGCTTTCAGCATTTCAATTCTTAGTATAGATTTACAGTTTGCAGCATTTAACTTCTTAGCAGGGGAATTTGTCATTCATAGATTTACAGTCTTTTTAGCTCACCTTCTTCTTGGTTAGATAAAACTTTAAGATCTTTATCCACACCCTAAACACGACGAAGACTATCCTTTAGAGAACATATAGTGCTAGCACCTCTTAAGTTTGTACGTCCCCCGGGTTGATAATTAAAGTAGGCTCTTGGTCTATCTACCCTCATTAGGAATCCATTGTAAGAGCTCACCACATACTCTCAAAATTATTTAAGACATCACACTCAATACATGGCGAGCATTTTACTGAGGTCACTTAGGCAGTTTGAGTGATTTTACACTTTCCTAGACTTGGTCCAATTTGCCTGAAACCCTGTTTTGGCAGATCCAGAACTTCTTACTCAAACACTTTTAAGTCAATATGAGAACATGGTCAGGTAGACAAAACAACAAACTACAAGATGACCATATGGTGCGGGAATTTTCTTCAACCCACAAACTATGGCGGGCATTTCCCTGAGGCCACTTAGGTAGCTTTTCTACTTTAGTGTAAAATCAACCTGAAACCCTATTTTGGCAGGCTGTTATCTTTGTCATCAAACACCTTCTGTGAAAATTAGGTCCATGGTTGGATAGCCTCTTTGAAAATTTATAGAATGATGGTTCTAGATAATTTTTATCATTCTCCCATGAGGTATGGCAGGCATTTTCCAAAGGCCACCTGGACTAGTTTTCCAACACTTCGCCATTTCCAAAAATTTCTCCAAGGTTTATCCTGAAACCTTATTTTGGTAGACTTATAACTTTCTCCTCATAAATTATTAAGGAAAACTGAGACCATGGCTAGATAACCACTTCAACAAGCTATAACCTGATATGCTGGTTCATGCATTTTATTCAAACCATGAATTATGGAGGGAATTCTCTTAGAGTAGTTTTGACTACTTTTTCATACTTAGCCAATTTCCAAAGTTTCACAAACTTGCCATGCTTTTCCAAAACGATGTCAGATTACAACACTGACTTCATGATAGCACCAGAACACCATCATGTGTCTTTCCAGCCTCATCTCACATGCCACATCATCATGCTCTCCATGTCATTACTTCCTTTGCCATTCCTTTGTCTTTCATTGAGTTTACCCTTCCATCGTGTCTTTCGTTATCCTTTTCTCATTCACTGAACTCCTTTGACATCCATGACAATCACATTCAACTTGTATCATATATTATATAAATCTTTGTTTTTTTTAGTGAATTATGTTCAGCGTGGTATGTACCTATATTGATTAATTAGTGTTAATTTGATTTTGTTGATGTTTCATGAATGTCGTTAAGGCACAAATGGGATTCCACAAGGAATGAAAATTTACCCGATGAAATTCTATAGGTTTCCATACTACGAGCACCTACAAATAGTTCATTTGTTCGATACAATGCATATCAGTAAGAACATAACATAAATGTTATGGCAAATATTAGATGGAAGGATTGACAAAGAAAGAATTGGAAAGATTTGTAGTGACATCCAAGAAGCTAATCACGCATTGCAAAGTGTGATCATTAATTCTAATGGTGATGGCCGTCTACAGAATATTAGTCTTCCTTGGTGCTTGAAGGAGCAATAGAGCAATATTGTAAAAGAGGTCATCAGAAAAATCAGGTTTCTGACGGGGTTTTTATCTAACATAAAGAATATCTTAACGAAAAAAGGTGATTTTGGTGGGGTTAAAACACATGGATGGCATACATTAATTAAGGTAATTATGAGTTTATAATATATTTCCTTATTGGTATGCACTATTTTATTAATTTTATTCTCTTATTTGGAAATAAATAATAATTATGTATTTTTTGGTACAATGTGTTCTACCACTATCTCTCCCATATGACTTTGATAACAACATAAAACAAATTATTTATGTTCTTGGAAAATACATGAGGTAAGTAATGTTTTATATGGAAAATGTACTTGGTCTGTGATTTGTAGCGAAACTTATTGACATATTATATTTTTCCCGCAAATTTTATATATGGATTGTCATTATTTTATTGCATCATTTGTAGGTGGCTTTCATCAAAAGAAATCCATAAAGAAGATATAAGGTATTGGAAGAGAGAAATTCCCTGACTAATGTGTGAAATGCAATAGTATCTACCTCCAGCATTTTTCAATGCACAAGAACACTACCTCATACACCAAGTTGAGGAGATTTATTTATGTGGACTAGTACACAAAAGGTCGATGTGGATGGTGGAGAGGCAGCTGAAGTCATTGAAGGATTTTGTTAGACAAAGAGCATGTCCTGAGGGTTCTATGGTTGAGGGATATATGGTATATCAATGCATGGTGTATATTAGTTAATATCTAGCTAAATTAGCAGCAAATATGAATGTGCCTCGCATTTGGCATCTCCACTCCATCAACAAATTCGAAGGGGAGGTCCTATTGGGGAAAGGTACAATGCGGACCATGAAAGGTAATTATTAGATTTTGTGGAATTAATATATTACACATGTATTTTTCCAATTTTATTTTATCATAGTGATTTTTTATTTTTTTATTAATCCTGCATATTCAACTATATTGAACTATGCCTTTAATGATATCTAATTAATGATATTGAATTGTTATTTTTTCATATAGTTGCTCGAGTGTGGGATGCTTTACATTTATACATTGCAAACAACCTTGATTGGAAGGAGCATTGGATAGAAGATTGTGAAGAATACTTTCGTAGGTTATCATGAGAAGGGGTCAGTAAGATGATTAAAACATCTCATCGTCATCGACATCAATTTCCTGATCTTACATCGCAAAGGGAAGTTGATTTAGCCTATGGTTTAAAAGATAAAAAGGCAAGTAAATTGTTTACCCACATTTTTCTAGTCACTTCCCATTTTTTCAATGTATTTGGTTTGTTTAAGTTTTCAAATATATTTTCTAAGTCCTATATGATGTTTATTAATTCACAACATATTTTTTACTTGTTGTCAATGTTGCAGTTGAAACATCACAAGGCTATGTGGTGAAACGGTCGTACATTTCGTATCAAAATGTTGGATGATAAGATGAAAACCTCGGATTGTGGGATAGCTGCAGTGTTTAAGGTCACCAATGTTTCCTCTAGAAGTGATAGACATCCAGAAGAAACTAAGAATAGGTACTATGGGCATTTCGAGGACATAATTGAGTGTGATTTTAATTCCCTTAAAATAGTTGTGTTTGAGGTGAAGTGATACAGGCTACGGATGCATGAACGTGATCCTGAAAGAACTGTTATTCAGCATGATAATGGATTTACCATGGTTAATACAAGCGCATTTGAACTGGGTACAGAGCCTTATGTTCTTCCAAGTCAATGTAAGCAATTCTTTTACTCAGAGGTACCAGGTAAAGCAAGTTGGTCATACGTTGTTAGATACAATCCAAGAGGAAGACTAGTAAAGTATAATCATGTAGATTATGAATATAATCACGAAGAAGATGATGATGATGATTATGATTCATATCAGGAGCAGGTGGCTGCAGTCGATGTGTTAGATGAAGAAGTTGAAGAGCTTGATCATCCAAATGTGGCAGATAATGATCTCATTGACGATGTCGATGACTATATTAGCGAAGATGACGTTGATGATGATGTTGATGTGAATGAGCCTTTCATCAATATCTATTTTGAACCATATCATGATACATATGTTGAGTTGGATGAAGAAGAAGATGAATGATATTTAATTGTTGAAAAGTAGAGGCATGCGTTTATATCTTTTATATCATGATGATCTTTATATGTTTTTATTTTGTATAATAGAGTATGTTTCATGTTCTTTAATATTTCAAATTGGGTATGGGTAAATTGAGAGTGATGTGAGGGGGGGGGGATAATTAGAGGTTCCACCTTCACATGGTTGCCCCTTTTTAGTAGAGAATGAACTATTCTCAAAACCAAGAGAAGCTCAAAATTGGGGTGTATACCATATATAGCTGAAATTTGATATGGTTTCAAATGACATGTTGGAATATTGGTCAATGCTGAGAGGGGGGGGTGAATCAGTATTGTTATCTTTTTAACAATTTAAACAAATTTTTAATATTAATTAAAACATGGAATCATCAAGATAAATTCGATCTCATCAAGCTCATATAATTCCTACGGGCATGTGAGTCTACGGGCATGGCCTGCGGGCATATCCTATGGGAATTTCCAAGTGCCTATGGGAATATATTTAAGCCTCGTGGGCATAATCCCTTCCTTTGTGGGCATACACCTCTTCCTATGGGCATAGGTCTTCAAGCCCTTCCTTGTGGGCATAGAAGCCCTCCATTGCTTCCTTGCGGGCATAAGTGTTCAAGCCCTTCCTTGCGGGCATATGATTATTCGTGTGTACATTCCTAAGCCCCTATGGGCATTTCTAAGCCCCTGCGAGCTTTAATCTTAGCCCCTACGGGCATCCTTAAGCCTCTGTGGTCATTTCTTTAGCCCCTGCGGGCATTTCTTTGGCCCCTGTGGGCATAATAAATATCTTGGGAGATTTTATTCCTTAAGCCCTTGCGATATTTTTACAAGCCCTTGCGGGCATATCATAAGGTGTTATTAAACCTTATTTTTCACCTATTTTGGCAGGCCAAAATATCGCACGTCAGAGAACCAAATAGGAATCTGACTCCATGGCTGGATAACCAGTTCATCAAGGAATAAGGCCATGCTAATGGATGAATATTATTAGCAAAAAGACATCTCCTTTCGGGCATTTCCAAATGCCTTACCAACCTACATTTAAACAAGAAAACAATGTTTTTCTCATTTGGCAAGATTCTATTTCGCATGTGTGAACTCTAGAGGAGAATCTGAACCCATGACTAGATGACCAGTTCATCAAAGGAAAATACCATGCCAACTGATGAATTTTCTTAGCACAAGGACACTTCCTTGCGGGAATTTCCAAATGGCCCCTTAGCCTTGTGAGTTCAACACTTAGCCAAATTTCTGAATATGCAAAACAATATTTTTCCTACTTTGGAAGATTGAGTTCTTACACATGTGACCATCATAAGGAAAACTGAAAGCATGGGTGGATAACCACTTCAACAAGGAAGATATGTATGTCACCCTATGAATTTTATTAACACAAGGACACCTCTTTGTAGGCATTTCCAAATGGCCTTTTAAACGGTTAATTCATCACTTGGACAAAAATTGTCAAACCCTAGGGTAACATGAGAATTTTATTTTCACCAATTTTGAAGTGTGAGACACCCAATGTATAGATGCCAACAAAGTTACTTCATCTAAACCAATTTCGCCTCTTGAAGCCTCCTTCTCTCTCCTCGACAGGCATGTTACTGGAGTAGTGCAAATCAAGCTGGGGGGCACTTTTGGCATATTGATATCTTCCTCCTCAGAGACTCTTTGGACAATCTGAGACCATGGTTGGATGCACCAAACAAAATTCTAGATATCCATACTCTCAAAATATTTTAACACATCAACCAAAAGACATGGCGAGAATTTTACTGAGGTCACTTAGGCAATTTTAGTGATTTTACAATAAGACAATTTTTGCACTTTCCTAGACTTGGTCCAATCTACATGAGTGCCTATTTTTTCAGATCCATAACTACTTCTTTAGACACTTCCAAGTCAATATGAGAACATGGTCAAGTAAACAAAACAACAACCTACAAGATGACCATATGGTGTAGGCATTTTCTTGAACCCACAAACTATGGTGGGCATTTCCCTGAGGCCACTTAGGCAGTTTTTCTACTTTGGTGTAAAAGCAACCTAAAACCCTGTTTTGGAAGGCTGTTATCTTTGACATCAAACACCTTCTGTGAAACCTAAGTCCATGGTTGGATAGCCTCTTTGACAAGCTAGAGAATGATAGTTCCATATAATTTTTATCATTCTCCCATGAGGTACGATGAGCATTTTCCCAAAACCACCTCGACCAGTTTTCCATCACAACCATTTCCAAGAGTTTCTCCAAGGTTTATCCTGAAACCCTATTTTGGTAGACTTATAAATTTATCCTCATAAATGATTAAGGAAAACTAAGACCATGTATAGATAGCCACTTCAACAAGCTATAGCCTGGTATGTTGGTGCAGGCATTTTTCTCAAACCATGAATTATGGCAAGCATTATCTTAGAGCCGTTTTGACTACTTCCATACTTAGTCAATTTCCAAAGTTTCACAAACCTGCCATACTTTTCTAGAATGATGTCAGATTGTAACACTGACTTCATGATAGCACCAGAACATCATCATGTCTCTTTCCATCTTCATCACACATTCCATGTCATCATACATGCCATGTCATCACTTCCTTCAAATCCTCTCTTTGTTGACAATGCTTTTGCAATTCAATTGGCCAACAATCCCAAATTCCATGATCGAACCAAACACATCAACACTAAATATCACTTGATTCGACATCATGTTGAGGCCAACAATATTCATCTGGCACATTGTTCTACTTAAGATCAAATTGCAGATATATTTACTAAAGCACTAGGTCATGAAAAATTTGAAAAATTCAGAATGTAGCTTGGCATGTCAGATGTCCCTTTAGTTTAAGGGGGTAATGTTGACTAATATTTCAGGGTTAGTTATATCATTTATAGTTAGTTAACAATTTTATTTAGTTAATAAGTTACAGAGACATAACTATCTCTTTTTGGTTATGTGTGTATATAAATACTTATGATGTTTTTCAATAAAATGTATTACATTGTAGAGTTTTATTTCTCACAACATGTTTCAGTTGAATGCCTCTGAGCTAAAGAAAAAGATGGAAAAAATGTCAATGAAAGTTGTATTGGACTGGAAAAAAGAAAGAAAAGGTGTCAATGAAAGTTGTATTGGACTAGAAAAATGAAAGAAGAAAAAAAGAACCATTCATTAGAGTGAGACTCCACTCAATCATTGTACCTTCACTTTACATTTCTTCATTTCAAAAAATATTTCTGATTTAAAATGTTTTAGGCTTTCAAATACTAAAATCATATGCCAAATTTTGAATTGAAAATATTGTAAAAACAATTAGGAAAATAATGGAATGGATAACATTGAAAGTAAATGCTCACAAAAACATAGATTACAATGCAACGATTGGAAAAATAAATATAAGGTACTCCTAAAGAAAAAATAATGAGCCAAAGAAAAAAGATGAAATGGATTTCAATTATATGAACTAAAGAAAGAAAGAATAAACCAAAAGAACTTTTCACTGGAGTGAGATACCACTCAATCATTGTACCTGCACTTTTATGTTCTTCATTTAAAAATAATAATAGTTCTCATTAAAGTGTTTTGGACTTTCAAATATTACAAGCATATTTTATGTTTGTAGTATTAAATTTAGCATTTAAAATATTGTAAAAAAAACAAAAATGAAAAATAAAGATTTGAATGTATAATTTTTTTTTCATAACTAAAAAAATCCTTTTATTAAATGAAAAAGATGTGTCAACAAAACATTACATCAGTAGAGAAGCGAGAATACTTCTCATTACCCTTCGGCCTTTCATAGATACAAAATTACATCCACCTTAGAGTTATACTCATCAATGTTGATGTATATGTAACTTCGGAATGTATTTCACATATATGTATATTGTATTCCTATAGAGATGGTATTATTCCTCTATAAGGAAGTGTCGTCATTTATATTGTAAGTGTCGTAACTTATACTTGATGGGTTATTAGACCACCTTGTTTGGGGTCGGCCGTGTATAAGTCATGTGGGTCAAAGGGTTATTAGACCACCCTATTGGGGGTCGTCCATGTGGGTCAAAGGGTTATTAGACCACTCTATTGGGGGTTGGCCTAGTCAGCATTATGTTATGTGGTTAAGTTCGAGCCTACATGAGTTAGGTAAAAAGGCAAGTCAAGTCAAGTATAAATAGAGTGCGGGAGGCACTCTATTTACTCACTCACTTCTCACACATGCACTCAAGGAGGAGTGGCGCACTTATGGAGGAGGAGGATCTACTGCTAGGTTGTGTCTATCTCTTATGGTTGGTTGTATCATTGCTCTATCTATCTCTGAGGAAGTTATTGGGGTTTTTCACCTTTATGGTTTTCCCCAAGTAAATCTTTGTGTCTCTTGTGTGCTTGCATTATTGTCTCCATGATTGATATGCTGTAGATATGTTGTACATGTTGTTCTCTCAGTTAAGATCCTAGATCAGATTGAAGTAAATTCTGAAAAATTTAACATGGTATCAGAGCTAGCCTAAAAGAAGGCATGATATGGCATGTATGACACTTGTTGCACTTACGATGCTAGGGCTTGATATAGCAAAAACCATTCGTCATAGAAATTTCACTATAAATCCGTTTTGGCGAAGGTTTCGGATCTGAAATCGTTACAGGTCGACGATTAAATCTACAGGTACCTTGTGTCCAAAGGACAACCTCTAATTCATTGTACTTTGTGATTTATGATCTGTGCAATATAGGGTTTCTGCCTCTTCCAGATCTGAGTCAAAATCAGGTGACCTTGGGAAAAAGGTCATAACTTGGGCTAGGAAGCTCCAAATGAAATTTCGTCAAAATTTTCAGGTATTACACAGACTGAGATATCTCAGAAAACGTTTTCATAGGCCGAAGTTGAAACAGTGACACGTGGCACGTCGTACAAGTGCGCTCTCCTGTATTATCCAATAAACAAGTCATGTTGCAACATTTGGCATAACTCTCTCTCAGAGAGTCCAATTGAGGTCAGACCTGCCAGGATAGCAAGATAACAGGCCGAGCTATCTCAGGAAAATTTTTCAGAGGCCGAAGTTGAAACAGTGACATGTGGAACGCCGTACAAGTTTTCTCTCCTTTATTATCCCAAAACAGGTCACGTTGCGACATTTGGCATAACTCTCTCTCAGAGAATCTAATTGAGGTAAGACCTGTCAGGATGGAAATATAGCAGGTCAGGCTATCTCAAGAAACTTTTTTAGAACCTGTGGATTGAAACGTTCGAAGTTACACCAGAAACAATGAGGTACATGTTTCTGTCAAAACATAATTATTTTTGAGTACCTTTATTTATGGCTTCCAGAATTTAGGGTTTTGGAGAAAGTTGGAATTTTTGTAATCGGAGACCACAGCTGAATGCTACTCATCAAAATAAAAATTTAGAGACCAAGATTAGAATTTTTGGTTGGGCAGAAGGTTGGGCTTGATCAAACCCTAGTTCGGGGCTTTGATCAGAAAAGTGGAAAATTAGGGCTTCTATAAAAATGGGAAATTTTGAAATCTGTGACCATGGCTGGAAGCTCCTCAGAAAAATAGAAGCTTAGAGATTTGGATCAAACCTTTTGATTGGGAAGAAGAGTGGAATTCATCAAACCCAAGTTTAGGGTCACGTCCAGTGAATCCAGAAGTCTCAAAGGCAAAATTGAGGAGTGAAACTTTGCAGTTTTCAAATTCTGAATATACCAGCTTGATCAGCTCATCAAGGCGCATATTTCTATCCTTTCGGAAGTTTGAAATTCAAAGTTTGAATTTTTGGGGTTTCTCTGACAAACCCATATCCAGCTCTAGGTCAAGTTCTTGCAAATCAAGTGGATTGGGTTAATCCTAGAAGAAGATGGATTGATCATCTGCATGAGTGAAGAAGTTCCTGTTTCAGAGGGAGATGAGGCTAAGGCCTTACATAAGGATATTACAAGCGATCTCGACAGGTATGACTCATCGAGGTATGTTTCGATATTTGTTCATGATTAAGTTTATGGTATATTTGTCTTCATGTTATTACGGTTAGTACAATCTTGATTTTAGATTTGTCGTATCACCTTAACAAAATTATGAATGCATGATAGAACATATTCATTGGTTAGGCTGTTGACACTTATGATTGTACTAATGCATTATGGTGTTGTATGAGGTTTATGTTGCCTACTAACATGAAAGGTACACCAAGAAAGACAAATCATGTTCTGGTTCAAGAACATATGATCATGATGACATGGGGACAAAGATTCATCCATTGTCATGGATCTCATAGAAGATCCATTTACGAGGTATGTATAACTTGGTTTTATAATGGTTAACCTATGAGATATATAGGTTACTAGCACAAGTCATTGAAGAAGAAAAAGAAGACATTATGCGGGTATATTAGACATAACTAGCTAGCATGCTAATCCAGGTATGTTTTTCCTATATCAAGCGAGAATCCTACCTTGGGTTAGGATTTTATACTGTTGTGTTGTTGATAATGATTATTCATGAAGTCATAAGTTTGAATAATCACGGGTATATGCATATTATGTGTCTTACCTTAATTAATGATATGACTAACCTGAAGAGTCATAGGTTTGATTAATTATAGGTTTAGACATGTTATGTTTCTTATGATTTGACTAACCATAAGAATACTACATAAACCTTGAATGCTAATGCTTATTATTTCTGTTTGAAATGATCATGACTATACATGGTTGAGATTATTGTGTTTTAATAGTATGCTAATGAATGTATGATTTTATATGAGATCACAAGGATAACACAATCATGATACTAATAAGCATGCATAGGGACCAAGGATGAATATGAGTTCAAGAACAGGTAATCCAGGAAGCAAAGATCAAGAGGGAGTACACTCCAGTGGTTTATGCAAGGATGCAGATATTCAGAGGGACTTGACCATCTCTCTACGTTCCACATCAAAAGGTGTAGAAGAAGCTACTTCAGATTAGGACTCCAATAGCTCCTGCAAGGAAGTGAAGACTCAGAGGGATTCCACCCAATGAACAAACAAAGATAAGTATTTGAATTGTCATTTCTTAAATAATACTATTCTATGATGTATATGCTCATGTTCCTAGACTTAGGATATGTATTGTGCATAGTAGAATAGTTGCATTAATGAACAATATACTACTAATATACATGGGAAAGTGGCCTATGGAACTGTACAACATTCCATTGCTACTTATCTAGAATGAAACCTCTTTGCTGACATGTTGGGAGTTGTGCACACTCTTAACAATGTTTTGGTAGAGATTGGAAGGCATCTAGAAAGTTACGGGATATGGATAAATGTTGTATTGAAGCATTGGCTAAGACAATTGCATGACTGTATGACATATTTATTTATGTGTAAGAATTTGTTCTGAAAATTGTGAGATGTTTCTAATCATGCAATTTAACCTGTTTTGTAGGAAAGACCGTATATCTTCACCTACAAAAGGACTACAACATTTGTTCCAGCAACAAAAAAAAAATATCTATTGAAGATATTGAAGTTTCCAGGATCTGGGATGAAGAAATGGAATGCCATGATCCGTCAATCATGAAGAATGATGTTTGGGATGTAGTCCCAAGACCTGAAGGGAATTTTTTTATGACTTCCATATGGATCTATCAAGATCAAGCATGCTGCAGATGGCAGCATAGAGAAATTTAAAAGTGATGAAATAGAAGATACACCAGATGGATTTTAAGACAACTTTCTTGAATGGTGTAGTTGAAGAAGAAGTGTATGTGGAGCAGCCACTTGGCTCTGAGACACATGATAGGAAATCATATATGTGCAGAACTTGGTATGGTAAGATAGACAACTTTCTATCCAATTTGGACTTTACCAAGAATGAAGCGGATTCCAACCTTTTCTACAAGGTTGAGGAAGGCAATCCAGTGATACTACTTTTGTATGTGGATAACCTATTTGTATCAGGTGAGGATAGATTGATTGCCGACACACAGCGGAAGCTTGCTGCCGAGTTCGAGATAAAGAACTTGGGGATGATGCACTATTTGTTTTTGGCATGGAGGTGTGGCAGAGTGCAGATGGAATCTTCCTTGGACAAGGGAAGTATGTAGTAGAGATCCTGAAGAGGTTCGGGATGATGGATTGCAAGGCCATGGCCACACCTATGGCATCGAATCTAAAGCTTCTATGTGATGCTTCATCTGAGCCAGTTGATGTCTCTATGTATTGTCAGATGATTGGGTCCTTGATGTACCTGACGAACACGAGACCAGACATTTGCTTTACTATGAACACATTGAGCCAGTTCTTGACGGATCCAAGGAGTGTTCACCTGGTTGCTGTAAAGCATGTGCTGAGGTACCTGAAGGGTACAATGGATTATGGGCTCAAGTATGAAGCGAATCAAAAGTTTAACCTACAGGGTTATGTTGATTCAGATTGGGCTGGCAGTGCTGCAGATAGGAAGAGCACATCTGGGTGTTGCTTCAGTATGGGATCAGGTGTGATCTCTTGGTTTAGCAGGAAGCTGTCCTGCGTAGCACTGAGTACAGCTGAGGCAGAGTATGTTGCAGCTTGTTCAGCTAGTTGTGAGGCAGCATGGCTACGGAAGCTACTGTCTGAGTTATTTGATCTCTCGTTGGATGCTACTGGTATCTTCTGTGATAACCAGAGTTGTGTGAAACTGTCCGAGAACCCAGTGTTTCATGACAGGTCGAAACACATAGAGATCAAATATCATTATATCAGGGATATGGTGCAGAGAGGAGCTGTGAAGCTCCTGTATGTTGCGACGGACGAGTAGATTGCAGATGTGCTGATGAAGCCACTAGCCAAGGTGCAGTTCGAGTACTTTAGAGAGAGGCTTGGTGTGCTTCAAATCGAGGACACTTTGAGGAAGAAGTGATGGACACATTTGATGAATCCATTCCAAGCATGTTGGAAGGGGGATCCTTCACATGGCTATGGATGTAAGCGCTGGATGATGAGCATCAGGATGATGTTCTGGTTTCTGCTTGGATATGATCAGTTGGATCATTATATGTATGTATGTATGCATCATGTTGGATGCTGGATATGATCAATTGGATCATTATATGTATGTATGTATGCATCATGTTGGATGTTGGACATGATCGGATGGATCATGTGTATGTATTTTGTATGTACGCATCATGTTGGATGTTGATGGATACATTGTGTGGATCATGTATCTTAGTATGATCAGGCAGATCATATATGTTGATGGATACATTGTGTGGATCATGTATCTTTGTATGATCAGGTAGATCATGTATGCTGATGGATACATTGTGTGGATCATGTATGTATCAGGTGGATACTTGGTGTGTATCAGATGGATGCATTGTATGATCAGGATGATCATGTGTACATCAGGATGATGTTTGATGAGTATCAGATGATACTCTATGGCCGTGGATTAGGTTGTGCAGGAAAGCATGTAATTTGTGCCCTGGGAGATTTGCAGATGGTCTTTCGAGGTTTTGCCTATGGCATGTAATTCGATGCACTGGGACATCTGGCAAATGCTCTTGCGAGGTTTTGTTTAGAAGGACATGTAATTTGTGCCCTGGGAGATCTGCAGATAGTCTTTCGAGGTTTTGCCTATGGCATGTAATTCGGTGCCCTGGGATATCTGGCAGATGCTCTTGCGAGGTTTTGTCCTATGGCATGTAATTTGCTCCTGGGAGATTTGGACAGGATGAAAAAGGCCTTAGATGCTTCAGCTAGGTTTTGCCATGACCACATGTAATTTGCTCCTGGGAGCTCTGGACAGGATGAAAAAGGCCTCAGATGCTTCAGCCAGGTTTTGTGGTGAGATCACATGTAATGTGCTCCTGGGAGATCCGACAGGTAGAGCTGAGTGCTCGTAACAGCCTGGGATGCTTCAGCCAGGTTTTGTGATGGGTCACATGTAATGTGCTCCTAGGAGATCCTACAGGTAGAGCTGTGTGCTCGTAATAGCATGGGATGTTGCAGCCAGGTTTTGTGACACACGTAATAAGTCCTGAGGATTCCACAGTATGGCCAGTGATGATAAATACCTACAGGTGATGGGCCTACATCCAATATGAAAAAGGACTGGCTCTGTAGAACTTCCTATGACGAGTAGATTCAGAGATTGATTGAGATAGCAGCAGCAGTGACGATGATGATGACTCGATGATGATTATCCAGTGACGATGATCCAAAGAAGATGACTTGTGCTAGAAGAACTGTGCTGAGAAATACCTTCCTAGTTAAGAGGGAGTGTTGATGTATATGTAACTTCGGAATGTATTTCACATATATGTATATTGTATTCCTATAGAGATGGTATTATTCCTCTATAAGGAAGTGTCGTCATTTATATTGTAAGTGTCGTAACTTATACTTGATGGGTTATTAGCCCACCTTGTTTGGGGTCGGTCGTGTATAAGTCATGTGGGTCAAAGGGTTATTAGACCACCCTATTGGGGGTCGGACATGTGGGTCAAAGGGTTATTAGACCACTCTATTGGGGGTCGGCCCAGTCAGCATTATGTTATGTGGTTAAGTTCGAGCCTACATGAGTTAGGTAAAAAGGCAAGTCAAGTCAAGTATAAATAGAGTGTGGGAGGCACTCTATTTACTCACTCACTTCTCACACATGCACTCAAGGAGGAGTGGCTCACTTATGGAGGAGGAGGATCTACTGCTAGGTTGTGTCTATCTCTTATGGTTGGTTGTATCATTGCTCTATCTATCTCTGAGGAAGTTATTGGAGTTTTTCACCTTTATGGTTTTCTCCAAGTAAATCTTTGTGTCTCTTGTGTGCTTGCATTATTGTCTCCATGATTGATATGTTGTAGATATGTTGTACATGTTGTTCTCTCAGTTAAGATCCTAGATCAGATAGAAGTAAATTCTGAAAAATTTAACAATCAAGTTATTCGAACTACTAACATCTGTATTGTCATATACTTTTATTCTCTTAGCCAAAGATAAAAGGAAAAAAACAAACCTAAAAGGAAAGTTGTATTGCATTAGAAAAAAGAAAAAAAGAAAAAAAACAAATATATTGTTTAAAAACATTAAGAAAATAATGGAATGGACAGTATTGATTTCTTGCATATGATTTCCTACTTTGGTAGATTGATTTCCTGCACATGTGACCATCATAAGGAAAACGCATCTTGTAATACATCACCTACTACATTTGCTTCCTGCGTAGTCTCATGTTGTCCATCTCCTTTCTTCTTTAGAGATCTACAATCTTTCTTCAGATGTCCTTTCTTTCCACAGTTTCAGCACTCTAAATTTTCCCAGTCTGGACTTGGATCTTCCCATTTTAGAATTGCTACGATAACCTTGGCTCTTTCCTTTATCCTTTTTTATTCCCCTACTCTCCATGGTCAATGCATTACCTGATGTCTCACCTGTTCTTTTTCCTCGCATTTCCTCGCTAAGAATAACACTAACAACATCATCAAATTTCAAGTTGTTTGAACCAGAGACAGAGTTCCTTACAGCCATGACCAAGCCATTCCATCTTTCTAGCAATGAACACAAGATTAGAAGAGCCCTAACCTCATCATCAAAGTTCACACTTACAGAACTTAGTTGATTTGTAACCGTATTAAATTCTTTTAAATGATCAGGAACAGATCCACCTTCAGACATCTTCATATTAAATAAACGCTTCATTAGAAATACCTTGTTGGAGGCCAAGGGTTTTTAATACAGTTTACTCAATGCACTCATCAAACTCTCCGTTGTCTTTTCTTTTGAGATATTGAAAGCCACCGACAAACCCAGGGACAGCCATATTGTTCCCAATGCCTTTCTGTCAAGAACCTCCCATTCTTCGTGTTTCATAGTCATCGGTTGCTTTTGTCTTCCTCCCAATGGTAGGAATAGATCCTTTTGGTATAGATAGTACTCCATTTGCATCTTCCATAATTGATAGTTTTGGCCATTAAATTTATCGACCTTAAACTTTCCTTCTTCCACCATTGCTCCCACTCGAACCAGAAACCCTAGTTTCCTGTGGGTTTATCTTCCAAATAGACCTTTGGCTCTGATACCAATTGTTAGAAAAACAGGATCGCAGAGCAATAACAATAAACAAGATGCAAATACAAGTTACACAAACACATTACAAAAGAGACACCAATATATCATGGTTCACCCAAGATGGGCTACGTCCACACTAAAAACTAGCCGTGTTACAATGTCTTTCTCTTATAGGGGAAATACAATGGGAAAATACCACGGGTTACCCAAAACCATGGGCCCGTAAACTATTGGCGAACGAGTGGACAGTAATACTTAGGTATAAACACGACTGAATAACATCTCTGAATCTGGAAGATCAGGCTCCACAACCAACAATATTTTGGTTAATTAGTTTTGTGATTGAGAGCTATTGCTACTCATAGTTGAGAGATGTGCCTCAACTAGTGATTGGGAGATGAACCCAAAGGTCCTTACTATTCCAGCTTGATAATTATTCATATCCAAATTCATAGAGGGCTGATCCATAGGTCGACATTATCCATTGTTGAAGAATCATAAGTATCCATAAAGTGTTCTATAGTTCGAGTTCCATTGGAGATAATGTTGAAGGAGTTCACCCAGTAGAAGAGATCCATTCTAGTGAAGGATCCTAGTGCATCTCAGGAGGACTATTTATCCCCTCATATTTAGATATCAGACCTACATTCATTCATCTATAATATCCAGATTTGAAATACATCTTATTGTCTTCCTCTTACACCCATTCTCTCTCAGTGTGTAATATCTTCTTAGCATTGGAGACTCCCTGTAATTTTGTTTGTAATGAAATATCAAATATATGTTTTGGAATTCCAAATTTGATATGCTTATGTTAATGAACATTTATAAGATCCATTTTATTTTTCATAACTGATTTTAGTAATCCTTTAAGGAAGTTTGGAATAAGAAATGCAAAGACTAGCTCAAAGTGCAATTTAATTTAACTAGTTTTTCCATTTCTGCAATTAATCACTATATGTGAACCAGTAAGGTTTTGTGAGTCTCTTAAGATAGTGAAAGCATTTAATATTGTTTGAAGGGATCTGTAAATCCCCTAGTTGAGCAATCCCCAATAGTGCACTTGTCTATTTGGCTCCCAAATCCATATGTAAACTCCCAAATCCAAAGGAAATCTAATCCAATACATTTTACAAAGTTTTCTTACTGATATACCCCTTTCACCATTTATTAAAACTCTCCAGTTTAGTATGCATATGCTGGAAGGCCCCAAAAGCTTCGAAGTAGGCATCAGACTTGTCTGATTGTTGAAAAGTGAATGGCTCCAGTGCTTTGTGCATAGGAATTAGTTTTTGGCCCTGTTATACCTTGCTGCTGCACATTTAATCATACAAAATCCGGAACCAAAATTCACTCTCATCATCCTTGACCAGTGAATCAACATTCAATATCATCACCTTGCACATTACAAAATTGTTAAAATTTACTAGTTAAAATTCTATTAAAATTGGGAGTTTTGAGTTGATATTCTAGCCTATTCTTGGTTGGGATATTATATTGGTATCAGCGCATGGTCCTCTGAACCTTCTCTTTAAATTTGGTGATGATTCCTAAGAGAGTTCCATTCCCCAAAGGAAATAGCCATGAATAACCTTATGTTGAAGAAGAGGTGGAATCTAAGGGAGGGAAAATACAAGGGGGAAAGAACATGTCTGATTTAGATGAGAAGGAAGAGTTCAGAATTTTTGTGAAAAGTATGTTAAAGGCAATGCAAGACATATCTCAGAACATCATCCAATCTAGGCAAGATGCTATATAATTATTGGCTAAGCATCTAGGACATAAAGATGCAGAAGGGAGCAACAATGGCTCTCAGAATGAAGAAAGGAAGATCCCTAGTGGATTTATATTTTCAAATATTGGGCCTCATAATAGGCCTAATGAGTTCAAACAAGAATTCAAGGATCAACCCCAAAATACCATGGCCAATTTCCTTGAGGAAGACAAGGATGATCATGAAGTTCCAACTGAATCAGTTGCTTCCTGGGAGGATCGATATGTAGAATACCAAACTTTGAATGAAGAATGCAGAATGGCATTTCCTTTCAAGGATTTTTGTGATGCACAGTATAAAAAATAGCTAAGAGGAGGTCATAGGCTTCCAACAAATAATTATGTTATGAGGAATGCAATTGGTAAGATCCAATTACCCTTCTTTGATGGATCCTTAAAGTAAACTACTAGCTCCTGGGTGCAGAAGCTAGACACTTATTTTCAACTAAATGCCATGGCTGAGAGGGATGCCATCAGAATGGAAAATTTGCATTTGGAAGGTGAGGAAAATGACTAGTGGTTCCATGGAATGAGAACTTTGGGCCATGATCAAGTGACTTCCTATGCATATTTCACTAAGAGACTAATGGAGAGGTTTGATAGAAGAGACCTTGAAATATCCTTCGTGGAATTGGTACATGTTAAGAAAATTGGAACTCCTGAAGCTTACATCTCCGAGTTCCAAAAGATTTCAGTAATGGTCACTGACATATCTGAAGTCCACTTGATCCTCCTATTCATAGAAGGATTAGCAGAACCATTGAAAAGTTTGGTTAAATCCTACAGACCAACTACCTTACAAGAAGCAGTGAGCAGAACAAGGGATCCGCAAGATCAAATCCCAAGAACAAGATATCCACCAATGGTTAATGCACCTGCTAAATTTCAAAACCAAATACCACCCTTCCGAAATGTGGATGCTCTGAACAAGAAGGAATACTCATACAAAGATCGAGATGAGTTAAGAAGGAAAAAAAATTGTTTTTATTGTCAAGAACCTTGGGTTCTGGGACACAAATGTGCTAAGGGGAAACCACACTACATTGAGGTTTTTTCAGAAAGTGAGGAGGAAAAAGTGGGATCAGAAGCACCATTAGAACATGGTAATGAGACATCAGAAGAAGAGCAACCCCCGCAACCAGAATGCGAAAAGTGGAGTTCCCTGCTACCACACCATGAGATTCAAAGGGGTTGTGCAATGGAAAAAGGTATCAGTTTTGGTCGATGGGGGTGCCACCCATAAATTTATTTATGAAGCCATGGTAGAGAGGAGAAAATTAAAAACATAAAAATTTTGAGGTTTCACGGCCATCATTCTGGGAAAAAGCACTATGCAGTGTGACTGGGGGATTACAAAACTGCAAGTGACTATTGGATACCATACTGTTACTAGTAGTTTTTATATTTTTGATGTGGCTAATACCAATGTGGTGTTGGGAGTGTAGAGGTTGTACTCCATTAGTTAGAATTTGGTAAATTTCCAAGTACCCCAAATTTTCTTCAAAGATGCTGAAGGGAAACAAGTGATTTTGAGGGGTGTCAACACCTACGCAAAACAAGTAATTTATGCAGATAGTATGAGGTCAGTATTGAGGCATAGTGATATTTAGTGTGCTGCTGAATGTTTCATCACAACTCAAGGGAATTCCATTGATGTATCACACCATCCGAAATACATCCAAAGTCTTCTACACAAACACAAGAAAGTGTTTGAAGATATGCCACATGGAAGGCCTCCTGATAGAGGTACTGAGCATTGGATTGAGCTAGAATCTGGCACTTTTCCTATCAAGATCCATCCTTATAAGCAACCCAAAATATTCAAGGATGAGATTGAGAAAACCATCAAAGAGCTTATTGATATGGGATTCATAATACCAATCTCAAGTCCCTTTGCATCATCGATGGTCCTAGTCAAAAAGAAGGATGGAACAATGTGTATGTGCATTGATTATAGGGATTTGAACAAGAAGACCATCAAGAACAGATATCATATCCCAAGTATTGATGAACTAATGGATGAGATGAATGGAGCTAAATATTTTTCTAAGATTGATCTCCGTTCTGGATACCACCAAATCAGAATGAAGGATGAAGACATTCAGAAAACTGCTTTCCGGTGCCATTATGGGAATTTTGAGTTCCTTGTCATGCCTTTTGGATTAACCAATGCACCAACAACTTTCCAATCTTTCATGAACATAATTTTGAGTAAGAATATGCATAAGTATGTCCTTGTATTCTTTGATGATATTCTCATTTATAGCAGGACATGGGAAGAACACTTGCACCATTTGGACAATGTCTTAACAATCCTTACATAACAGTCTTTTTATCCTAAATTGTCAAAGAGTGAGTTTGGTTTGAAAGAGCTCCTTTATCTTGGTCATATTATTGGGGAAGAAGGATTCAAGGTACATATGGAAAATATCAAGGCCATACTTGAATGGCCAAGCCCAAAGAACATAACAGCCTTAAGGGGATTCATTGGTTTGTGCACCTACTACCATAAATTTGTAAAAGGATTTTATAAGATCACATCACCTTTGACAGATCTCACCAACAAGGGTGATTTTTGCTCATCAGATGAGGCTGAAACCTTCAGGTAAGTTGAATGTGGTACCCGATGCCCTCTCTAGGAAACCTTCTTTTTCTTTGTTGCAAGTCCCTACTAATTGGAAAGTTCAACTAGCTAGATAATATTCAAAAAATAAATTTGCTTGTGAAGTGTTGGATAGGGTGATTTAGGATGATTCCTACCAAGTCATTAATGATATCATTTATTACAAGGAAAGAATTTTTCTAACATATAGATCCAAGTTAAAAGAACAGATTTGGTGGCTTCCTATAATGCACTAGTAGCGGGCCACCCTAGATTTCTGAAAAACTTCCCAGAATGTGAGAGATAGGTTCACTTGGAAGGGCCTCAAAAGTGATGTGTTAAGGCATGTAAGGGAGTGTACTACATCCCAATAGAATAAGGTGGAGCACACTCATCCTACTAGTCTCCTTCAACCCTTGCCAATCCCAGAATAGAAACGGGAAAGTGTGTCCATGGAATTCATTAGAGGACTACCAAAATATCAGGGTAAGGATAGCATCTTTGTAGTAGTGATAGATTGACTAAATTTTCTCATTTTTTTGTTGTCACGTCAACTAATACTTCCAGTCAAGTACTTGCACTATTTTTTAAATAAATATTCAAATTGCATGGTCTGCCCAAGATTATAATCAGTAACTGAGATAGAAAATTTACTAGTGCTTTTTAGCAAACTTTGTTTGAGCTAGTTGGAACTAGTTTGAATATTAGCACAAGCTATCACCCTAATACGGATGGCCAAAATGAGAGGGTAAATCAATGGCTGGAAGGTTATCTCAGAAATTATGTTACCAGGAAGCAGAAGGAAAGGGTCAACTGGCTACATTTGGGAGAATTCTGCTATAATACAACATTCCATATGTCCATCGGAATGACCCCATTCAAAGATCTATATGGATATGAATCCCCCACTTTTGCAGATCTGATTTTTGGGGATTGTAGAGAAAAAAAGGAAAAGGATTGGTTGCAAGAAATCCAATACATGCTCAAGTAACTTAAGGAAAACTTGTAGGTTGCACAGAACCAACAGAAGGTGAATGTAGATAAGAAGAGAACAGATCGAACCTTCCAAGAAGGTGACTTGGTTTACTTAAGGTTGCATCCCTACAGGAAATCTACTTTGAAATCAAAGGGGGATGAGAAATTGTTACCAAGGTTCTATGGGCCTTACAATATCACAAGGAAAGTGGGTGAATTTGCTTATGAATTAGATCTGCCATCAGGAAGCAAGATGCACAATGTTTTCCATGTGTCATGCTTGAAGAAAGCAGTTGTCCAACAAGTAATTTTTTCAGAAGTATTTCATCCTCTCGAAAATGAAGGAAAATTGGTCTTGGAACCAAAAAATATTTTGCAGGTTAGAGAGAATAAGTTGAGGATCATAATCATTAAATAATATTTATTGCAATGGAAGGGGTTTCCTAGTGAATATGCAACCTGGGAAGATGAACAGATTCTGCAACATCCTAGATTTCAACTACTTGAGGAAAATAAGTCTTGGAGAGGGAGGATGGACATGTCCCTTCCCTAGTGGCCTTGGTCAAGACATGGATCCTCCCATCCCTAGGGGGTCTAATAAAATTAATTGAATAAGGAATAATTAATAGGGGTAAATTTTGAGGCACATATACTATAGTTATTAATTAATTATTAATATTCAGAGTTTGAATTATTTTTAATAATAAATGCATCATCATTACTAATTAATTTTGTGGAAATAATTGATGATGACATGGCTAGGAGGGCACATACGGTGAGTGTGGACCTCACTTTCCTAAGTGTAAAAGCTCAAAAAAATCAAGGAGTTAGCTAAAAGAAAGATGGCAGCAAGAGAAACTGGAAACTGTCAAAAGCAAGAAAAAATAGGCAAAAGCACAAAGTAGGAAAGTGCAGAAAGCAGTCAATTGGAAAATCAAGCAACACTCAGAAAAAAACTGAGGAGGGCGCACTTGCCAATTTTAGTGAAAGGACACAAAAGCAAGAAATTTTGCAAATAAATTAATTGCTAATTCTCTCAAGGAATGCGCCCTTCCTCTCTCACACATGTGGGTGGATTGGGCGTGAAGTTAACTCATCTATAAAATAATGATTTCAACTCCCATTCACATATTTTGGTTAATTAATTTTGTGATTGAGAGCTCTTGTTACTCATAGTTGAGAGATGTGCCTCAACCAGTGATTGGGAGATTAACCCCAAGGTCCTTACTATTCTAGCTTGATCATTATTCATATCTAGAGTCATAAAGGGCTGATACATAGGTCGACATCAGCCATTGTTGAAGAATCATAAGCATCCAGAAAGTGTTCTACAGTTCCAGTGCCATTGGAGATAGTTTTGAAGAAGTTCACCCAGTAGAAGAGATCCATTCCAGTGAAGGCACCCAGTGCAACTTAGGAGGACTAGTGTTCCCCTCTTATTCCGATATTAGAACTTCTATCATTCATCTATCATATCCATATCTGAACTCCATATTCTTCTCTTCCTCTTACACTCATTTTCTCTTAGTGTGTAAGATCTTCTTAGCATTGGAGACTCCCTCTAATTCTAATTGTAATGAAATATAAAATATATGTTCTGGATTTCCAAATTTGACCTGTTGTTGTTAATTAAAATTTATCAGATCCATTGTATGCTTCATAACTGATTTTAGTAATCCTTTAAGGTAGTTTGGAACAAGAAATGCAATGACTAGCTCAATGTGCAATTTAATTTAACTAGTTTTGCCATTTCTGCAATTAATCACTATCTGTGCACCAGTTTTAAGATATGAAGGTTGTGTCAGACTCTTAAGAAAGTCAACAAGATATTACAACCCTTTACCTGATATTTTGAAAGCATTTAATATTGTTTGGAGGGATCTGTAAATACCCTAGTTGAGCAATCCCCAGTAGCGCACTTATCTATTTGTCTCCCAAATCCATATGTAACCTCCCAAATCCATAGGATATATATGCCAATACAATTTTGTTATATCTTGAAATGACACCTCTCTGTCCGTGATGACACTTGTTTCCCTTGGTCGCATGATGACACTTCTTGAGATCAAGTTCAATCACACAATAGGACATTTGTGGATGGAGGAGTCATTTGGGACACTAAAAATGGTTGAAATTGCCTCATTCTTGACCCATTTGATGTATATTCCCCTTAGGAACATTTTTCCAGACCAAACCATCTCCTGAAAATGAGCAGAAAAGCCTGTTTTTGGCCATTTTTCAATATGAGCACTGGTACACAGGCATGATAGTAGCATGTGTATGCGACTCCACTGTGCAATAGTAGCGCTCAATTACATGTGTACGTGACTTTGTCTATTGTAGAGTAGCGTACACCCCTGTTTTGGTCAAAATTTTGAAATTCGAGTAAGTTAAGTTGGTTGGGAAACCTCTTGAGCGGTTATAACTTCTTTTCCTCTTCCTCACTGACTATATAAGGAGGGTAGAAGGGTCATGTGACAGGACCAAGCCCAATTACAAAGTTATGCTGGAGGAATGGAGACCCTCATCCCCCTCTCTTGTGCTTCAGTTTTGGTAAACCTTAGCATAGTTGCTTAGAGGATGGGATCCTTGGAGAATGGAAGCAAGAGACCTTGAATCTAGGTTTCGTGAAGTGCCAAGCTTGAAGGAAAGTATAACTTTATGTACTTGCTTTCATTCATTAATAAAGATCAGACATTCTTCTCTTTCCAAATATGACCTATTGATGTGTCTCAGATTTGATTACAGTTTGTTTATAATCTGATGTCTTCTTCTATTATGAATATCAGTCTTATATGTGTAGTCAAATATGTTTGAGAAAGGTATCAATTTGTTTTGCAGGTCTGGGCATTGCGACATTGAATAGCATTGAAGAGCGAGGGAGGCAAAGCTAGGATCAACCTTCTGAATGAGGTGCCTACATCTCTAAACCCTAATCTCTTCATTTATTTGTTGTACTTGTAGAATGCTTGTAAGTCTATCTTTATCACCGTAAGTTGGTAGTTTCTCCCCTGAACTATAGGTGCATTTTCCCCACAATAGAATGGCGACTCCGTTGGGGAAAGCCTAACTGCTTAGGGGTATCCAAGGTCATTTCTTCAGTCCTTTTTGATGTTCTTTGGTCATTTTCTTGATAAGAATCAGTTAGTAGGCTCTATTTGACCCTCCTTGGCTCTTACTGACCCTTCCCAGGCCTTACAAACCCTTGTGGACCCAGGTGTGGTGGTTTTAACCCCATTTTTCCAAATTTTTCCATCTGTACACTACTGTTTGTACAACACAGTAGCGCCCATACACTAATTTTCTTCTACACAGTAGCGTCCATCCTGCTATGGGTGCTAGTTTCCTTCATACACAGTAGCGCTCAAAATCTGGGTTTAAATTTTTTGAGTTTTTAGGTTGTGGACCCAAATCTGGGGGTTCTAGCTGCATTTTTTGGGGTCCCTGATGACTCTAGGTCTGAGCTAAACCACTTTAAGTGGTCTCCCATCCTTGTACTGATCCTACATTCATGATTTGAACCGCTTTTGATCAATTTGGGCTTGTTTGGAAAGTTTTGGGGCTTGTTGACCCAAGTTGGGGGGTTGTAGACCCGTTTGGTGCTTTGTACTCTAATTTGTGTCTGACTGAACCTGCTTACCCAATTTCCATTGGATTTGAAACCTATTGAGTCTTCTTGACCATGTTTGTATCTATTTTAGTGAAATTTCTCTTTTAGATTGGTTTTTTATCCTCCCTTATGCTTTTTAGTTTTCTTTTGTAGTGAAAGCTCAAGTGTTTTGGCTGTTGTTCAAGACCTTGTTTGCATTGTTTATGTGCAGACCTGACTTTACCAAACCATACTTCTCCGTAGGTCATTTGCTTCATTTGGGTCTAAAAGTAGTTTTCATACTCTTTTCCCAATGTTTGGCATGCTTACATCAATAAGAATTTGAAAGTCATATTTAGTAGCTTTTACTGTTTCATAAAGAGAACCTAAAAGTTTCTTTGCTTTGCTTTGATAATAGGTTAGTTTCAGTTTTGTTTCTTACTTTTGAAAGCATAAAGAATTTTGATTCATTTTCTGAATAGAGTACCTTGCAAGTGGCTTAAAAGATTTTAGAGTGCTTTGCATCAAAAAGAACAAGTTTTCTTTTGCATACCTAGTTGCTTGAGTAGCTGCATTCTTAGGTTTTGAGTTTATTTTTGTACATTTAGACTTTATTTTTACCTTTTCTGCATTCGAAAGATTAAAAAATTGCATTTGCACATGCATTCTAGATCAGAATTTTAAGACTTGCATTGAAAAGAAAAAGATTTGTTTGGTGGTAAATATTTCATTTTTCAGTACTCTGCTCTATTATAACCACTCTCACACACCCACTACTTTTTCAGTAAGCAAGTAACCTTTAAAATGAACCCTAATAAAATGTACTAGCAACCTTTTCTTTTCTAGGTTACACTACACCAACTAGTTTTGGTTAGGATCTTGGATTTAAAACACCTTAAACCACCCAAGATCACAGATTACACAAAAATCATAGTTCGACTATCACAGGTAAATCCATTTCACTCAAAGCTTGCCTGGGATCTATGCAGTAGGTCATTGCGAGATCAGATTGTTGGGAATACTCCTCCTACTTTCTGTTTCGAGCATACGCCAGGATTGGATCGCGTTTGGGTACTCTTTCGAGTTTCGGGCTCAGTTACCCTGCCCACGCCTTCTGATTCGACCGGTGACTATTCCCCCAGGTGTTTTCGGTGTTGTGGTATCCTTAGTATCTGACCATAGGTTCATACACAGGTGACAACGGAGGGTATATCTGCTGTACCTAGGACAAACGTGGGAGGAAATCCCTTGCAGGTCTTTGGGAGGGCGGTTGGGTGATTCCAGCGCTTGCACCCTTAGTCATTGTATTGTGGACCCCGGGTATCTGTTCTTCATCCTTCGTTGATTTGTTCTGGGCCCTCATCATCCTAGACACTTCTCCGGAAGGCATCTGTTTTCCTGGTTTGATTTACCTAGGACCTTTTTTAGTGGTGTGCTCTTTGTGCTACTTGTTTTAGTTTGCCTTAGAGAACTTCTTGTTCATTTGAGTAGGAAACTATGTCTAGCATTCCGGTGAGTGCCAATCAAGGTACCCCTATTCTGGGGGATCCTTGTGCTGTTCCATTCATTGGAAACATTGATGCTCCCTTAATGGTTACTCTGAATCTTCCTGGATTCACTATTGGGCTGTCGGTTTGGTTGTTTTCCACTCTGAATGCCTTGCATGCTCCTGACGCTTCTTTTGTGAGCACCTCAAATCAAGAGCATCAGAACCCTGTTCCTCCTTTTCCAGTGACATCTTCTCCTCCTCCTTCTACCTCATGTGGCAAAAGTAGCAATACTAGTATCCAGCAGTATAAAAGGAATAGACGGAGGAAGAATAGGAAGAAGATGCCAAAACAAGGGGGCAGCAACCCAGCCTCTGTAAGTCATGCTGGGGGAAAGCACCCTTCCTCTGCAAGTCATGCAAGGGGCACCTACCCAGCCTCTGGAGGTCATGCTGGGAGAAAACTTTTAGTCACTTAAAATCATACTGAAAGTTTGTCTTCAACCACTGTCAGTCATGTTGAGGACACATCATTGATCACTGCTAGTCATATTAATGACAAGTCACTAGTTCCTGTGAGTCATACTGGAGACACCAGATCAGCCACTGCAAGTCATGCTGAGGGAGTTGACATTGTCGACAAACCAAACAAACAGAATCTTAAGTTCCCTTGTAAGTTTTGCGAGGGAGATCACCTTACTTACTTATGCCCTGTACTTCCAGATGTGCAAAAAGTGTGGTCCTTAGTTCAAAAGTTTGATGCTTTTGAGCAACCAGCCTCTGTGAGTCATGCTGGGGGAAAGATGTCAGCCAATGCTAGTCATGCTGAGAGTATTGACGTTGTAAAGGAGTCTAAACCTATAGGACAGAAACCAAATTTCCCTTGTAAACTTTGTAAGGGAGATCACCTTACTCACCGATGCCCTGCCATTCTAGAGGCACGAAGAGTGTGGTCCATGTCTGAAGGAACCTCTGTTCCTGAGTTTTCTATTGATTCCCTACAGTCAGATCAACCTTTGGTTGATAAAGTGGTTGAACCAATGCAATCTTTGTTCAACCCCACTCTTCCTTCAGAGAATGAAGTGATCGAATCGATACAATCTTCAACCGATCCCATCAGTCCTTCAGAGAATGATGCACCTATTGCGGAAGTCTTCTGCATTACCATTTTGGATGTTCCTGAAAGAGGGGGCACTTCATCTGTGCCGTGTGAACCCCTACCAAGCCCTAGGATTGTTTCCTTTGATTGGAATAGTCTAGCTGAGCCTCGTCTTCCTTCTTCGACACCTTTACAGATAAAGGTTGATATTGGGAACCATATGGTTGATTGATGCATTGTTGATGAAGGTGCTTCTGTTAGTATCTTATCCGCTTATGCTTGGAGATATTTGGGTTTCCCTAATGTTAATCCAGCTGTTAATTGGCCGTTGACCTTCGATAAAAGACCTAGTGAACCGTTTGGATTCCTCCGTCAGGCACCTGTTACTTTGGGTGGAAAAATAGTCTTAGTTGATTTTATGGTTTTAAAGAACCCTATGGACTTTGATATGATCCTCGAGCGTGATTACATTTATGCTATGCATGTTGTGGTGTCTACGCTTTTTCGTGTGATGCATTTCCCTCATAACGAAAACATTGTCACCATCGACCAGCTTGCACTCGTTGATCCTCCTTATTACCCAACTGTAGACTAGTCGGATCCCTTGTAATTAGGCACTACTATGTCACATGGGAATGTTGTGGCATATTGTTCCTTGAGTTCAAATGCTACTGAGAAGAAGTCTCTGAATTCATGCTTACCTTCTCGGGCCTTGGTCCCAGCTTTTGACCAAGTGACACCTCCATCTGAATGTTTAGATATGTATTCTATCTGGGATGATATACTTCCTTCTGATGAAGTTTTCCTAGAGTCCATAGTACAATCTGCCATTCATTTGGATGTTGATCCAGTTGCAGTTATGTCCAGCCCCGGTTTGACCTTAAAGTATGATATTCCTACTGTTGAGTCTTTGGACTCTCCTATAGATCCGCAAATTGGTGTTCCTCCTGAGTTTGATTATGCTTCTAGACTTTTCAACTCCCATGATGATGAATTTGTTTCTGCATATTGCATCATGTCCTTCAACTTTGATCTTCATCCTGAAGTTGATCTTGTTGATTGTAAGTCCTCGGGCTTGGGTACCATAGAGTCTTCATTTGAAAACCCTGCCTTGTTTATGCCTGTTGTTGATGATTGTGAAGTTGAAAGTATTTCTACCACAGTGACTTGTATCGAGTCTTTCTTTACATATGTTTTAGATATGATCCTGGTACTGATGTTTCTTGGAGACAGGATTCTTAGCTGGATGTATACTTGCTTACTGGTCTTTTTCGACACCTTGTGTCACCATGTCAGGTATATTCGGAACCTTGCATATAGGTTTAGGCTTCCCTTATGTTATGTTGCATTTGAACCTTTTGCCATCCGAATTCGCCATAGGGTCGAACTTGTTGGATTTTGGTGTGTTAGCCGTCTCTTTATGCATCGTGCACCAGTCCGACAGCAGAGCCTACCTAACATGGGTCACCCTAGTCAGCACCCTCATGCCATTCTGGTGCCCATGCTGAGTTTTTCTCATAGGCTCGGGAGCCTTTTTAGATTTACCATAACTTTGAGAAGAAGCCTCATATCTTTCTTCCTCATATATTTATGGCCATCCCTGATAAGGCTCCCATCTTTATGTTCAAATTGCATATGCATCTGTTATGATCCCACTTGCTCTAATGAGCCTGAAGCCGGCTTCCACGCTTTTAGCTCGTTATATAAGCCTCCATCTCCGATCTCATTTCCGCTAAGCCCTGTATCATTTTTCCTTTGCAATTTGACACCTTTTACCTGGAGGAGACACACCCTGCGTTAGGCATAGCTTTGTTCCATGTGCTTGGAGCTAGTTTCGCATGTCCCTGACACTCGTCTCCTCCCATTTCGAGCATTCTTCTTTTACTTCGAGCTAGTTAAAAACAGTAAGTAGGTTTCGAGCATTCTTCTTTTACTTCAAGCTCGTTAAAAATAGTAAGTAGGTTTCGAGCATTCTTCTTTTACTTTGAGCTCGTTAAAAACAGTAAGTAGGTTTCGAGCATTCTTCTTTTACTTCGAGCTCGTTAAAAACAGTAAGTAGGTTTCGAGCATTCTTCTTTTACTTCGAGCTCGTTAAAAATAGTAAGTAGGTTTCGAGCATTCTTCTTTCACTTCGAGCTCGTTAAAAATAGTAAGTAGGTTGCAAGCATTCTTCTTTTACTTCGAGCGTGTTAAAAATAGTAAGTAGGTTATGAGCAGTCTTCCACCTTTCCTTTGATCTCGTTAAAAGCAGTAAGGAGGCTATGAGCATTTCTTTCATCTTCACTTCGAGCTCATTAAAAACAGTAAGGAATTTGTGAGCATTTTTTGTATCTCCTTTGAGCTCATTAAAAACAGTAAGGATGTCATGAGTTTACTTTTCTGGACTCGTTAAACCTTTACGGAAAAGATCCCTATGGAGTTCTTTTAAGCCCTTTTCAGACTCTTTAAATAGGAAAAGTTTGCCGAGCATAGTTGTCTTTTTGGGCTCGTTAAAATAACTGAACGGACTTCCACTTAGGTATAGAATTACCCCTTTTCCGGGCCTTGGTGGATAATTTACGGAAAAGGTATACTCTAGGTATACTCTTGTATGCACTAGAAGAGTTCTTCTTCCATCATTTTACACTTTTTCGGGGAAGGAGACTAACTTTACGAAAAAGGACCTTTGGAGTCGTCTTTAGGGTTTTCAGACTCTCGAAATGTGAAAACACCAAGCGAGCATTCACCTACTCGGGCTCGATGTGAAATCCACGAGATGGTTGATAGAGGACTATTTAAGTTTTTCAACTCTGTAAACAAGAAAACACCGCCGAGCACATACCAATCCGGGCTCGATATAAAATCCATGGATAGGTGTATAGAGGACTATTTAAGTTTTTCAACTCTATAAGCAAGAAAACACCGCCGAGCACAGACCAATCCGGGCTCGATATAAAATCCACGGATAGGTGTATGGAGTTTTCTTCTAGGTTTTTCAGACTCCTTAAATATGAAAATACCATCGAGCATGCTTTAGTTCTTTGTCAAGCTCGTTAAAAAATGAAAAAGGAAATGGAAGGGAAGAATGTTAAAATATCTTTCAATACAATGGCAGCAAGTCAACTATCTCCTTGAACAAAGAACCTGTTTTGAGTCTATCAAACAAGTTGGGTTCTACTGTTGGCCTTAGGGTAAACTTGATCTCAGAGTTCCTACTCCTCCATTTGGTTAGTCTTCCAATCATTTGGAGAATCTGTTAATGTCTCCTACATTGCAGACTTGCATCGTGGTCCCTTTGTGTTAAAAGCTACCTAAGTCACTCTTGTGTCGTGCTCACTGTTCAAGGATATAACCTGTGTCGGCCATTCTGCAGTTGCCTTGACCTCATGTGTCGGCCATTCCTTGGTGTCAGTATGTTTCATCATGTGTTTAGTCCTACTCCAAATCAGCTCATACCTGTTGAGTGTCCCTCGTGTTGGATGATGGAGGATGCATTAAGGCCTCCCTTCCAACGGACTTCTTCCCATCGACTTCAGCTCATTGTGCTCTGGGAATGAATTTTAGAGTTTCGGTTAGTACCTTGGGGATTGCAGTCATTAGTGGCAGTTTCCCTCGCTATTCGATAGATGGGAATACAACAATGTCTCCTATCCGATGGATTCTTCAAGTGTTTGACGGCAAGACCATCTATTCGCACTTGCTTGAATGTACTAGGTACCTTGGGTTCCATTTTCATTATTGGTGGACACCCTCGCGTTTTTTAACGGTATACATCAATGACCGGTAATCAAACGATACCTCCCATGTTCGACATCAACTCATTTATTCGCATGGATAGGTTTGTACCTTAGGTTGTTTTTGGATGAAGACCTTGGGATCCTCGATAGCATCACCTCATTTATGTTATCGCCCAAGTTGCGCAAGACTGAGCCACACTCTTTTTTGGCTCTTGATGAGACATAGATCCAGCTTGTTCTCTATGGCTATGTTCTCCAGTTTTGACATAGATCCACCTTGTATTTATGTGGCTATGTTTACACTTATGTTCCTCATGGATCCACGCTTGTATTTTAGTGGCCATGATATATGAATCAGTATTTTGGATTCTTATTGTATCCTTTTGGAGGTCATGTTCCACCATTTGAACATGGACAGTTTCCCCAAGGATGAGTTTGTCTAACATTGCCTTTGCTTTCAGGTACTTCATTTGAGCCTATGATTCTTGGTTTCTCCGGTCCTCCATGATTCAACTCTTTTTTATTTACAATGTATTTCGGCCATCATTTCCCATACTCCCTCTGACCTCATACATTAGGGGGCATCTGTTATAGCTTGAAATGACACCTCTCCGTCTGTGATGACACTTGTTTCCCTTGGTCGCATGACGACACTTCTTGAGATCAAGTTCAATCACACAACATGACATTTGTGGATGGAGGAGTCATTTGGGACACTAAAAATGGTTGAAATTACCTCATTCTTGACCCATTTGATGTATATGACCCTTAGGAACATTTTTCCAGACCAAACCATCCCCTGAAAATGAGCAGAAAATCCTGTTTTTGGCCATTTTTCAATATGAGCGCTGGTACACAGGCATGATAGTAGCGTGTGTACGCGACTCCACTGTGCAATAGTAGTGCTCAATTACATGTGTACGCGACTTTGTCTATTATAGAGTAGCGTACACCCCTGTTTTGGTCAAAATCTTGAAATTCGAGTAAGTTAAGTGGGTTGGGAAACCTCTTGAGCGGTTATAACTTCTTTTCCTCTTCCTCATTGACTATATAAGGAGGGTAGAAGGGTCATGTGAGAGGACCAAGCCCAATTACAAAGCTATGCTGGAGGAATGGAGACCCTCATCCCCCTCTCTTGTGCTTCAGTTTTGGTAAACCCTAGCACAGTTGCTTAGAGGCTGGGATCCTTGGAGAACGGAAGTAGGAGACCTTGAATCTAGGTTTCATGAAGTGCCAAGCTTGAAGGAAGGTATAACTTTATGTACTTGCTTTCATTCATTAATAAAGATCAAACATTCTTCTCTTTCCAAATAATCTGATCTTTATGTATATCATAGTTTTATTCTTGATATACCCCTGTCACCATTCAATAAAACTCCCCATTCTAGTATGCATATGCTAGATGGTCCAGAAAGCTTCGAAGTAGGCATCAAACTTGTCTAATTGTTGAAAAGTAAATGGCTCCAGTGATTTGTGCATAGGACTTAATGTTTGGCCCTACTATACCTTTTTGCTTCACATTTACTCATAAAAAAACTAGAACCAAAAGTCACTCCCATCATCCTTGACCAGTGAATCAACATTCAACATCATCACTTTGCACACTATAAAAATTGTTAAAATTTACTAGTTAAAATTGGGAGTTTTGAGTTGATATTCTGGCCTATTCTTGGTTTGGATATTACACCTCTCTCATTGTTGTAACAGGTATCATGGTTTGGAATATCTGAATGGATCTTTACAGCCTAATTTTCTGATTTAAAAAGTAAATGATTTCCTATTTTAGACATAATCCTTTAACACGCTTTATGAACAATTGGAGAGGAATTTGTAAAAACCAAAAGAGTTTTTTGTCAAGAACATAATTATATACAAAATCCTCTTTCCGTTTTTGCACAGATATCACATATTGAGAGATATATAGGGATCTTTGACACCAATTTTTCATAATTACGCCAATGAAAGTCCTCCCCAAAGTATTGAAAGCAGTGGCGAACACCTAGGTGGAGTCAATTGATATATATGTTCACATGTGTCAATGGAGCATCCATATTCTAGGATTGTAGTGTCTCCACGTATGCATGATACTTCCCATAGAAGATATCAAATATAATATCAATTTACAGGGTCAAAGAAATAGTAGGGTCTTATGCTTTGGATTTAAAGAGCCAATTGCTATGGAGGTTCAATATATCACAGATTCTTAATATCAAAACTAATTGTATCTTAATTGAAACTCTAAAAACAACATTTTCAGCTTATACAGGAATATCCCATCAAATATACAATAGTGTGGATGATTTTATTAGTGTCAATGGGCACTGTATTGGTTGAACAAAGGTAAAATTCGCTCGTGTTTCACATTTAGAGCATGTTGAGAAATCTATGGTTGGGTTAGAGCATAATGTTTTGTTCAGGTTACCTACATGGTTCATATATGATGCAGGAAATCCATTTCGGTGAGGTTTTAATAATCTATACTATGTTGGCAATATTGATGTAATCAATTCCAAAGGATATTCCAAAGATATCTACATCAATTAGTTCCAAAAGAGGAGGAATCGGCAATCAAATAGTTGGATGGAGAACACGGCACTTGGCATTAGAAGATCGGAAGTTAAGAAGAAAACTCCATATTTTGAGGAGGAAATCGAAGAGGCCATTTTCAGATTTGATATCAAATTAAGATTAATGGAAATTAAAGATTGCATCCATATTCAAAAACATTTATAAGAATCTTCAGATAACACTAAAACATTCAAATGAAACAGCTGGAAAAATACAAGCACGTAGGCTCAAATTTTTAAGGAAGAATATCAACATAATAAATATGTATCTCTAGGTTAGTGGCAAAGTATCCAGAGGCAAGGTATTAGCTTCAAATCAGAAGGTCGATGATTATTTTGAATATTCAATAATCATTTCTAGGAAGAGAATTTCAAGTAGTTCCATGTCTTGTAATCATCTCCAGATTTAATCTATTTTGGGTTGATGGATAAGATTCGATTCCTTAAAAAGTTGGTAGGAGCTTAGATCATGTAACTACTATAGATGTCATCATTTGGTAATGTAGAGGAAAAATTCAATAGCTCGAGAGAGATGTGGTATTTTTTGGTTTTCTTATGGGTATGTTATGAACTTCTGTTGTAATAATTTATAGGATTCAAATGGCCTATGAAATATATGATAGAGAATTTTGATAGTGAATGTGTTGGTATATGTTTATTTCTCAGTTTTTACATAATTCTATGTTCATATACTTTTGAATGAAAATTTCATCTTAGAGTTCTCTGAAATACTGTGTGAGTGAATCTCATTGTGAGGCAGAGTGTCTATTAAAGCTGGATTTCATTTGCACATTCTCATTGAGTTCCATCATGCCATTATGCATGTGAATCTCTTGGTGAGACAAAGTATCTGTTAAGGCTGGAATTCATTTGCATATACTTTCAACATTTTTGTGGTATTTATTGAAGTATTTGATCAATATACTCTGCTTAGGATGATCCTTATTGATTATTCTACCATTTTTCTTTGATGTTATTCCTTTCATTCATCATTTGCAATCCCTTTTACCAGTCATTTGCTCGATTCTCCCTATTTCATCAAATTTCATATATTAAGTTGATGGTTGTCTTTAATATCTTAGTGGTTTCATTATCATATTCCTGAGAGCCATCACAACCACCTAATCTAAACCAATAAAATCAATCAATTTTTTGCCTTGAAGCATTGAGATGCCTAAGCTTTGTGCTTTAGTAGTGAAGTAGATATTTTAGGACAAACATCTTTTGGCGTCGTTGCCAGGGAATGGAGGAATGAATCCATATTCCCTGGGGTTTTGATATTGAGTAGATCCTCTTCTTGATGGTGAACAAGAAGTGGATACTTCTTTGACTACAGATTTTTCAACCAGGCGATTATGTGTTTGAAGAATCCATAGGCAACTTCACAATTCCAGAATGTCAAAGGATTTTTCTGCTATTTTGGCACAGAGGTTTTCTCCACTCAATTTCTCAGTTGTTCTAGAATTTCCAAATGCAATACATATTATGGAGGTTTGGGGAGATATTCCTCCCAGATTTAGTGAAAGGAAGCAGGATGATCCTGCACAACATCTCAGTCAGTTCCATGAAGTTATGTATCAGCTGGGAATTCATCATGAGGATGTATCAATGAAAATTTTCAAGTATTCACTTGAAGGAGATGATCGGGAGTGGTACAGATCTCTGCCAGTTGCTATCATTTCCTCACTAAGAGAATTCCATGCATGTTTCTGGAAACATTGTAAGTACATTTTTTAAGTTGAACTTCTTTTGAAAGATTGTTGCGAGCAGGCTGATTTCCATAATACAACTTCTTTATGTGATACAACAAGTTATGATGATGAATGTAATCAAGGATGTCAAACACGTCATGAGGAAACTATGGTTTCAGAATTAGCTGTTTTTTTAAATCAAATTGAAAATGATCCTTGTAATGAAGGGATCGTTGAAGAAACATTTGATTCCCATGTTTCTCAAAAAGATTCTAGTTGTTTTCAAGATGAATTTGATGCTCAAAAGCTTTATGAAGATTTCCCTATTTTTGATGAGATTACTACTACAAATCCTTATGAAGATCAACTTTTCATTAAATAAAATTTTGTCGAAGATCACACTGCTGATATACATAAAAATTCATCATTATCATTAGAATTACATCAAATTTCTCCTATGTATGATGAGTATGATAATGATATTGAAGTATTTCATTTAGAAGTCCATGATGAGAAGAAGTCTAACAATTAGTTTCATGAGCACAATGAATCCATTGGCAATGAAAAGTCACAAACAGTTTATGATAGTTTTGATTCAGAAGATGAGCAGATTTCTATAACACCACAGATGGAATTCCTTAGAACCAATCACCTAGTCTATGATAGCTATGGATCATTATTTCAGGAAGGAAATGAAGACATGAAGAAGTTACAAGAACAGTTCAGAAATATTTTCCCTTCACCCATTGAGGAACAACATTTCTCAAAAATCAGTGAGCCTGCGTCTTTCATTCTTAAACCAGAATTTGCAAGAAAAATTGAACAAGATGTGTTCGATAATTGTATTCATGAAGAAAAGGATTCTTATGGAAAGCCAACCCATTTAAAGCAGCAAGAAGAGGTAATTTGTCATGAATCAATTTCTTGAATGGTTGAGATGGGAATTTGTTGTCACTTGATCAAGAGCTGAGATGGTTAGTGTAAGAAGTGTAAATAAATAAGCTCACATCTGAGTATCTAGTTTTCAATTCGATTTAAGTTTGTAGTTGTTTTTTAGTAGTATATAGTGGAATGGTTAAATTGAATAAGACTCCATCCCAATGGAGATAGAAGATTGGTGCTCCTTATCTTCAGTTGCAGAATAGGGTTATTTAAGAGCAAAGCAAGTTGCATTTTTTGGTTTGCAGATGTCAGAGATAGTTTAGGAGAAGGAAATTGCTATTCATGTTCTTGGAGTCTTGCAGGGAGGACTCCATCCCCAACTAGAGTGTCATGTCCCCAATTTTGGTTCATCTAGTACCATGGGTGAAAGGGGACAAAATCAACCCCTAAGGGAATTAAATGGTATTAGTTCTATTTGCTTAGAATTAATTTTGGCCTAAGTCTCCCAAGTTGGCAAATTTATTTATTAAAGGTAATTTTGATAAATAAAATTAATGGATAATGAGCAAGTGGGACAAGAGGGCACCCATGTGGAAGATGTTGCCAAATTGGAGTAGGGGTTAATTTTGAGGCAATTATACCACATGAATTAATTAATTATTAATTAATTGCTTAAATGTTGAATTTGGAATTAATTCTGAGTTGGAATATTTTTATTGATAAATATTGCTAATAAATATTAGCAAGTGGTGATGATATTCCTAGGAAATTCGAATTGGTAAGTGAGCCAAAATTGCCTGAGTGGTAAAGTCTCAGAAAATCTAAGGAATGAAGTGGAGACAAGTTGGCAAGATGAACCCAGAAAGGAACTGACAAAAGCTGGAAAAATAAGACAAAAACAGGAAAGAGGAAATTAAAGAAAGTGGAAAGATTCAGAAAAGCTTTCAGAAATAAAATAGCAACAACCAGAAAAGCTACCTAAAGTGCACTTGCCCAAATTCAGTGAAGGAGGTGAAGGAAAGAAAGTTTTGAAAGCTCAGAAGTTGCTATTCTCCTCAAGAAAGGCGCCCTCATGACTTGGAGTAGGATGGGCATGTGGTAACCTACTCTCACAAGTCACCAAAGCTAAGTAACTTACTCAACAGGTCATCATAAATTTTATAAAAGAAACCAACCAACTCCAATAGAGAACTTTTGATCATTTATGTTTTCTCATGAGAGCTCTGATGCTTCTCCAGCTGAGTGGTGTGCTTCAACTGTGCTTCTTGGGTGATGTGCCCCAAGGCCCATAGCTTCCAGTGAGTGTTTTGCAGGTCCTTATCAAGATATTGCAGCTAGTAACATATGCTTCTAGCCTCCATTGAAGATCTACAGTCATACAGGAGAATAGGTTCCTCCAACAGTGATTCTACAGCTAGTTTTAATGAATATTCTTCTGTTGAAGAAGTTTGATCTAGTGAATGTGCCCAAGACTTGGTGGAGAGATAGTTCAGCCATTTTTGTAGACATTAGAAGAGACACATATCATATATCAGCTTCAGAGCTGAACCATCCTTCTCTTCTATCTCATTCTCTCACCCACAACTAGATTCGGAGAGGGTTTCCACTTAAGAAGAGAGCTAGTTGATGGTGATGGTGCCCATTTGAAGATCAGCCATTCTGAGTGCAGAAATAGAAGCCATCTAATCTATAGATGGACTGATATTTACTTCCAGAATAGAGCCACAGTAACTTTCTTACTTCTCTTATCTATTCTCTTACTGATTGTAACCGAAGATTAGCTTGTGAGGCATTGTTATTTAAGAAGCAAATTATTAATGAAAGAATAAGTGTTCTGAAATTCATATTTCAAGTTATATGTGCGTAACAAGTTATATCATATTCTAAATGAATATCAGATCAGATTTTGTGGTTTATTAAAGTAGTTTGTGAAGTTAGAATGCAAGACTAGCTAGATTGATGGCAATTCTAGACTAGTTTCACCAGTTTTCCTGCTGAATCTATTTTAATCATTATTTTTACATTCTGTCAGTTGCAGCTAGTCCCTAACTCATTATAGTATCAATATCAGTACAGGTAATCAGAATTTGGATGCCTTTATCCTTGTTTTGGAAATCCTGTATTGTGACTAGTTCAGCAGTCCACCATCTGCAAATAATCCCCAAATTGTTCCAAACCTTTCCAAGTGAATCCAATATTTATTCCAGAATTCCTTATGAGCTGCATGACTTCTATATATCTATCCTAAACACCTTTGATGCTTACCCAGTCTTGTTGGCATATGCTAGAATCCCAGGAAGCCTCGAAGTAGGGAATAGATTCGTTCTATTGTTGAAAAGTGAATGGCTCTAGTACCTTGTGCCAAGGACTCCTGCTAAAATTTTTTTTGCTGATGCTGCACTTAATCCCATATAAATTCCAGAATCAAACTTTCATCCCACCATCCTCAGTCTGTACACCAGTACCCCTCACTTACATCCCGTCCGGTTCGAAGGATTTGCCACAAAATTTCACTAGTCAAAGTTGTAAAAGTTTTAAAGTGGAGTTAATATCTGGGTCAGATATTGCCCAGGATATTACAGTGGTATCAAAACATTTTCCTTGGCTCAGCCTATGGAAAGTTAATCTCAATGGAAAATTAGCTCAACACTATTTTGAAATTATAGTTGTGAAATTAGTTCCATGTCATGGAAGATTCAGGCTTTGAGTTGTATGAGGAGAAAGATTATCTTTATGAAGAGTATGATAATTATGATGAGCAGTATGAAGAATACTGTAGACAGTATGAGGAAGATAATCCCCAAGTAGTACCTTCCACAAGCATCTCCTGTGAGATCATGATGGGAAGAAGAGACTATGGTTATTTTGATAGCCCTATTCAGGAAAACTTTACATGTTCCACAGTCAAAGGTCAACCTCCTATGGAAGATTTAATGAAAGATATGAAAATTTTATTGGATGCATGTGACTTCACAAAAATTTTTGGATCCTCTTCAAGAAGATCCTACAGGAATCTTCATCCTAAGATAGTCAAGGAAGTAGAAATTGACCACACATCAGTTAGATGTGAACTAGTAGAATCAGTGGTAGAACAAGGCACCATAACCCCACCCATTGAAGAGAGAAGCATGATGCAGAGGTATGGACCACTTTCATATTTTTGTACTAAATTGTGTCATGATTATGTTGCAGCCACATCAGAAGACAATTACTGCATAAGGGATTTCCTGGATGTTGAGTTTCATATCCTTGGTGATAAGGGTGAATGTAGTGACCAAGTTGAATCACTAGAAGGGTGTTTGCAGGATGCCTAAATGGACAGAAGAGAATCTATTGAGAAATGTTTTAAGTGTGAGGAAGCATCTAAAGATGTGTACTCTCACATATTTGTGGGGGACATGGAGATTACCATTGATGAAGGTGTGCTGGGTGCAATATCCATGGGCAAAGAAGAAGTTCTGGCAACAACAGAAACTGAAAATGAGAAATTGATGGAAGGCCAAACCACCAACACTCCACCTCATAAGGAGGATAACATGACACCTGGTGAGTTATTAAATTCTGATATTTATGTGTCATTATTTCAATCTGATATGGAAGCCACTTCTAGTGAAAAGTTCAGAGTGGTTGAGCTCCCTAGTGAGGAGGTTCGGAATTCTGATGTCAAAAAGGAATGCAATGTGAAGGCTGGAATTTTGAGAGATGATATTTCTGGTATACCCAGGATGAATGAGCAATTAATTTGCAGCCCAAATTATGTTGTTGAGGACCTAAGAGATAAATATATTGCAGCAGCAATATATGGATCAGATTTCCAAACTTCGAGTGCACTGCATAAAATCAATCCGGGGATGGAAAATGAAGAGGAGGAACATCTGCAAGAACCTCATCTTCTTGCAGGGTCATTGAAGATGGATGAATAGAAGATCCAAGAGGCCTTGAAAATTCTCCATGACACTCATTATTCAGTGTCAAGGTTGTGTTGGGAAGCTGTATTAAGGGAAGATCAATATTTCTTTCCAGCCATGGAGAATATCCAGAAAGCAATGTCCATGATGAACGGTAATTTCTCACAGTTGCTTTCAGATAAAAATTACATGTGTGAGCTTGTTGAATTGTTGCGGGATACATCATTGCATGATGAAGAAAATATTTGCAGATATGAAGAAGAGAACTACAAGCTCAAAAGTGAGTTGTTGGCCACCCAAGATTCTTTGAGATACACTCAAAGTGCTCTCTCAGAATCCCAAATGAAGATAGAAGAATTCCAGCCAGAGTGGAAAGAATTGACTGAATCCTCAATTTTGCCTAAGAGTCATCCCTTTTGGGTCAATGAAATAAAATATTACATGAAGGAACCTCATGAGTGGGTGGACCATGAGGAGCAGTCTATGTGGTATGTGCTTGAAGAATGTGCAGAAAACGTGGGTGAAAAGCAAGTGCATGATTTTTTCCAGAATGAACATGAGAGGATCATTGAAGAAGGTCTTTCTTCCAAGGAAGGTGTAGTTGATTTCACCATAGAGGGTTGAGCCATCAATAGAGAGGATACATCCACAACTTCAGTAGATGAAAGGTTCAGAAGCATGGCTCACCACCCTTCATTCCCCACTTCACATTCAGCTACAAACCTTGGGAATGAAAATTGGGTAAAAGGATTCTATTTTTTTGTGTCACGTGATGAGCAGAAAGATCCTAAATTTAAGTCAGATGACATGTTCCCATGCATGTGTGTGCATCCACTTTTGACAAGGAGGCATCAGATCCACACTTACTTTCAACATGTGGGTCATGTGATGGAGTTTGGCACCCTTGGATCAATGGCAGAGAGTTGAGCCATTTGATGAAGAGGGGAACACTTGTGGAGTTCCATAGAAATCATGAGTTCTCTTTATCTGAAGGGGATAGACATATGGCTTATCACATTCCAAATGATTCAGCAAATAAAGGTGTTTTTCCATCCATTGGTTGGATGGATAGAGGCATCACTGAAAGGGAAAACCTAGAAGGTAAGAATCTTATGTTTTGTTTCAAGAAAATTGTTTTCATCATTGTTGATTTTTATATGATTTGCAAGGAGCAGAAAAGGCATAATTTGCAGCCATCTGATGTCACTCATCCACATGTGGATTGGGTGAAAGATTACCTGACAGACATGAAATCTCCTTGCAAAAATGTGTTTGCTTATGGTCAAGGGAAGGAAGCTAAGCAGGAAAGTTGCCAACATAAATTAATGATTACTTGCAGAAGTTGGCCTATGTGGAGGGAATCCACATGCTTGGATATTGGAAAAACGCAGTTGATACTTTGGGATCTGGGAATTCTTTGGAGTGATAACTTTGTAGAGGTGACAGAAAATTATGGGTCCTTGTGGAGGAAGCTGTGGAATCCGTTAATTCTACTCAGTTATATTAACTGGGTTAAGATTTTTGTTCATGATTTAGTGCAGATAGAGTTTACAGTGCAGTTTAGTCATATTATATTTTACTTAGATTTCTTTGAATGCCCCAAGTTTAATTTTCAGATTGTTCAGTGGATGAGCACAAATAAAATCAGAGTGGTGCAGCAAAAGCTTGGTGGAATCCTAACATTGCTTGAGGACAAGCAATCTTGGGAAGGGAGGACTGTCATGTCCCCAATTTTGGTTCATCCAGTACCATGGGTGAAAGGGGACAAAATCAACCCCTAGGGGAATTAAATGGTATTAGTTCTATTTGCTTAGAATTAATTTTGTCTTAAGTCTCCCAAATTGGCAAATTTATTTATTAAAGGTAATTTTGATAAATAAAATTAATGGATAATGAGCAATTGGGCCAAGAGGGCACCCATGTGGAAGATGTTTCCAAATTAGAGTAGGGGTTAATTTTGAGGCAATTATACCACATGAATTAATTAATTTCTTAAATGTTGAATTTGGAATTAATTCTGAGTTGGAATATTTTTATTGATAAATATTGCTAATAAATATTAGCAAGTGGTGATTGTTGATCCATATTTTGTATTGGCCCATGGTTTGTATTGACACATGGTATTGACCCATTGTATTGGCGCCTAGACTTAGTATATAAGTTTGTGTTGAGACCAATAAGGGTACCGTGAAGTTATTTGTATTGAGCTTGCTCAAAGGAGGTTGCCCCTTCGAAGTGGCATGCGATCAATATAAAAGTGATTATGAGTTCTATTATTTCTGCTATATCTTGTGTTTTCATTAATTAATTATTGCAAGTTCTTCACATCTAGTATCAGAGCACTTTCTTGGGCTCGTTGGGTGGAATTTCTGCCAATTTTTTTTTCGCATCTGTTGCAAGTTCGGATCTGGGAATAATCCCTATCTGCTTAACTATGGGATGTACTTGGGCATAAGCCCTAAAAATCATTGTGAGGAGTACCACGGGAACCCCAAAGTAGCTGGCCCATTGAGATGACCTTCCAGCGAATAGGGCAACGACCCCTACCTGATTGACTAGCTCCCACCCGTGAGGTAAACCAAGAGCTATCGTTTGTGGCAAAGCGGTTATCAGTTTTACCTGAGCCATGGAGTGAGGGGTAATACCCCAATATGCAAGCCGTCAGATAACATTGGTGGCCGAGTGATACCCCTGAATTGTTAGGAAGTCGCACATACCTAGGGTCCATATTTAGCTGAACTATTTTCGATCACTTCTGCGCCGTTTCAGATCCATTCCGAGCTGTTTCAGATCCAGCCATTTCAGATCCATTCTGATAGTCGTTCCAGATCTAGCCGTTTCAGATCTATTCTGAAAGTTGTTTCAAATCCAGCCATTTTTTATCAATTCGGTGTCGTTTCAGATTCATTTGTTTCCGATCCCTTCAACATCGTTGCAGATCTATCTGTTTCCGATCCCTTCCGCGTTGTTACAGTTCCATTCCAATTCTATTTTTTCACCATATCTCCCTTGTTTTAACTCTGTTTCCCTTGAAACTTCCCGGACACCCTTGTAATCCCATCCTACATATTTCATTCTTGAGGACCCTATCCCAAATTCTACTTCCCAAAGCCATAAATCTCACATTTGTTTATTTTTAGGGTTTGCCATAACTTCTTCAATTTTCACCCACTCGCCTCCAAATTTTGCCATCGTGTTCATTCCCTATTTCTGCTTCTTTGTCCCTCTTTGACAAATTTTCTCATTCTTTCACCCCGCTTCTGAAATCCCCATTTTTTGCTTCCTTGCCCATCAGAAAGTGTCCAAAACCTATTCAAGCCCAATTACCCATCCGAGTTTTTCCCAAATCCAATTTTTCCTTTACTAAATAAGCTTTTGTTTGTGTGTTTCTATCCATTCCTTAAAAAAAAAAAAAACTCCTAGTTATGGTTGTCGCCTGCGCAAGAGCAAAAACCATGGAGGAAGCACTTGCAGCCATCCAAACCAAACTCCAAGATTTGGATGAAAAACATCTTAGCCTCCATCTTCAGCATTCAGCCATGAACAATAACCAACAACAAAAATCTTCTGCAGCCAATGGGTTCTCTTCTTCCAGCACTTTCCATGGTCCGAAGCTTGAATTTCCTCGCTTCAATGGTACTGATCCGACTGGATGGATCTATCATGCATAACAGTATTTCAGTCTACATAATACTTTTGATGTCCAAAAAGTTCCACTTGCATCCTTTCATTTGGAACAAGAATCCCTTCAATGGTACTATTGGTACATCAAGGCTCATGACGAGCCAAAATGGACATATTTTTGCCAACTCCTTTTGCAACGATTTTGTCCTAGTGCTTTTCATGACTTCACCGGAGCACTCACTAAACTTCGTCAAATTGGCACTGTGAGAGAGTATCAAATAGATTTGAGAAACTAGCCAACCACATAGAAGGATTTTCTGATGACTTCTACAGGAGTTGTTTTATCAATGGTCTTAAGGATGAAATCCGCCCAGAGGTCAAAATGTTCTGTTCCAACACAATGCTGGAAGCCCTGGGATTGGCTAAGTTGGCAGAAGACAAGATTTCCACCCAATAGTTCTCCAACCCACTTTTGTTCCCTTCTGAAATATGGGTTCTCAACGACCTCCCATATAGCCACCTCTTCGACCAACTCCTATCAAGCATTTGTCCAAAACAGAGATACAGGAACACAGAGAAAAAGGGCTTTGTTATAATTGTGATGAAAAATTCACTCGGGGACATATATGTGTTCAACAAAAGCTCTATCTCTTGGATGTGGATTCTCTGCCCACCTCTGAAGTTGGTGAAGAGGCTCCAGATACACCGAATGATCAGGTCGACATTCAGGAGCTGCATATTTACCTTCCATCTCAGGAAGACCACTCAGAGATATCTCTCCATGCTTTATCCGGCGTCACCACCCCCCAAACAATGCAGGTCAGGGGTTACTTCAAGAAGCTTCCTCTTACAATACTCATTGATTCTGGCAGCACTCATAACTTCATTGATCCTCGGATCGCCAAACATGCTGATTGATTTTTCCATCCTTGCTCCAACTTTGAAGTCATGGTTGCCATTGGGGGAACCTTACCTTGCAAGGGAAAGTGTCACAATGTGCGTATCTATCTGGAAGATTATAACCTGCGCTCTGACATGTTTTCCTTGTCCTTAGGCGGATGTGATGTGGTTTTGGGCATTCAATGGTTACGCACACTTGGCCCCATCTTACGAGATTTTGCTGAACTTTGGATGCAGTTTTCAGTCAATGGGAAACAACAAAAATTTAAGGGCTTACAACAAGGGTCTCTTCGCATCCTCAGTTCACATCGCCTGGAAAAGATCCTTAAGAAGAATTCACATGGTGTCATCAGTCAACTCCATTCCATTCAGATGCACCCATCAATGGTCTCCCCTACTTCCTTTTATAGATATGTAGGTTTCCTTGTTGAACCAGTGGACTTGTCGCCTTCAAGAGACCTTTCCAGTAAGAATTTAGCCGCATCTACATATCAGCAGGAAATGATGGCTATTTTGCATGTAGTATAGAAGTGGAAACCATACCTATTAGGGAATTATTTTTGCATCAAGACTGGTCTCCAGAGTCTAGAAAATTTCCTAGAATAATGGGTCTCCTCCCCAACACAACTGAAATGGGTTATCCAACTCATGGGTTATGCCTATGCGATCACTTACAAGAAGGGTAAGGACAATATGGTGGCAGATGATCCTTCTTGCACATTTGATTACCCAGTTTCTCTTCCAACTATTTCTCTGCTTGTTCCCAATTGGTTGCAATCTGTTCAACAGGGCTATCTCTTCTATGCACTCCATGCTTCTTCATCAGTAGGGCACTCTGGGTTCCTCAAAATGTATGACCAGGAACAATGTAACTTCTTTTGGAAGAGACTGAAAATGACAATTCAACAGATGGTGGTTGATTGTGATACTTTCCAGGACAACAAGGGTGAAACGACACTCCTTTCGGGACTGCTCGAACCCTTTCCCATCCCTACACAGATTTGGACAACTATTTATCTGGATTTCCTAGAAGCAATTGAGTGGTACAATACCACATCTAAAAGGACATCATATGCAGCAGTCTATGGATAGGCAATGCCAATTCTTCTTCCATACACCCTCAGCAACTCCCCAGTTCATGCAATTTACTCGGTTCTTCGAAACCACAATCAGATTCTTCTCATTCTGCAGAACAATCTTCACATGGCAAGAATTCGACTGAAACAACAAGCTGATCAGCAACGTTCTGAGCACACTTTTCACACAGCTGATATGGTTCTTCTTCATCTATAGCCTTCCAAGCAACCCTCCCTAAAACTCACAAGGCGTCAGTGGCCCGGAATGCAACCTGAGGATGCTACAGGGGAACCACTCCTTCAGATTCTGCATCAATTTCCACATCTAAAGCTTTGAGGACAAAGATTTTTCTATGGGAGAGGGGATGTTAAGAACCCATGTCAACCCTTCTATTTACTTTGTTAGTATATTGTTGTTGGACGCATATGCTTTGTAAGTCATCCCGTAGTATTTGTTGATCCATAGTTTGTATTATTGTAATATCCTGGGCAAGATCTAACCCAGATATTAACTCCACTTTAAAACTTTTACAACTTTTACTAGTGAAATTTTGTGGCAAATCCAACAAACCGGACGGGATGTAAGTGAGGGGTACTGGTGTGCAGACTGAGGATGGTGGGATGAAAGCTTGATTCTGGAATTTATATGGGATTAGGTGCATCAATAACAAAATATGTTTTTAGCAGGAGTCCTTGGCACAAGGTACTAGAGCCATTCACTTTTCAGCAATAGAACGAATCTATTGCCTACTTCGAGGCTACCTAGGCTTCTAGCATATGCCAACAAGACTAGGTAAGGGTTAAAGGTGTTTAGGACAGAGGTATATCAGTCATCCAACTCATAAGGAATGCTGGAATAAAGATTGGATTGACTTGGAAAGGTTTGGAGCAATTTGGGAATTATTTGCAGATGGTGGACTACTGAACTAGTCACAATACAGGCTTTCCAAAACAAGGATAAAGGTACCCAAATTCTGATTACAGGGACTGATATGGATACTATACTGAGTTATGGACTAGCTCCAATTGACAGAATGCAAAAATAGTGATTAAAATAGATTCAGCAGGAAACGTGGTGAAACTAGTCTAGAATTGCCATTAATCTAGCTAGTCTTGCATTCTAACTTCACAAACTACTTTAATAAACCACAAATTCTGTTCTGATATTCATTTAGACTCTTATATAACTTGTTAAAAACATAAAATTTGAAATATGACTTTCAGAACACTTCTTCTTTCATTAATAGTTTGCTTCTTAAATAACAATGCCTCATAGGGTAATCTTCGGTTACAATCAATGAGAGAAAAGATAAGAGAAGTAAGAAGTTGCTGTGGCTTTATTCTGGAAGTAAATATCAGTCCATATACATATTAGATGGATGATCTTTCTGCACTCAGAATGGATGATCTTCAAATGGGCGCCATCACCATCAACTAGCTCTCTTCTTCAGTGGAAACCCTCTCCAAATCTAGCTGTGGTTGAGAGAATGAGATAGAAGAGAAGGATAGTTCAGTGGAAACCATCTCCAAATCTAGATGTGGTCTACAAAAATGGCTGAACTATCTCTCCACCAAGTCTTGGTCGCATTCACTGGATCAAACTTCTTCAACAGGAGAATCTTCACTAAAACTAGCTGCAGAATCACTGTTGGAGGAACCTGTTCTCCTGTATGACTATAGATCTTCAATGGAGGCTGGAAGCATATGTTACTAGCTGCAATATCTTGATAAGGACCTGCACAAAACTCACTGGAAACTATGGGCCTTGGGGCACATCACCCAGGAAGCACAACTGAGGCACATCATTCAACTAGAGAAGCATCAAAGCTCTCATGAGAAAACATAAATGATCAAAAGTTCTCTATTGGAGTTGGTTGGATTCTTTTATAAAATATATGATGAACTGCTAAGTAAGTTACTTAGCTTTGGTGACTTGTGAGAGTAGGTTACCACTTTCCCATCCTACTCCAAGTCATGAGGGCGCCTTTCTTGAGGAGAATAGCAACTTCTGAGCTTTCAAAACATTCTTTCCTTCACCTCCTTCACTGAATTTGGGCAAGTCCAATTTAGGTAGCTTTTCTGGTTGCTGCTATTTTATTTCTGAAAGCTTTTCTGAATCTTTCCACTTTCTTTACTTTCCTCTTTCCTGCTTTTGTCTGACTTTTCCAGCTTTTGTCAGTTTCCTTTTTGGGTTCATCTTGCCAACTTGTCTCCACTTAATTCCTTAGCTTTTCTGAGACTTTACCACTTAGGCAATTTTGGCTCACTTACCAATTCAAATTTCCTAGGAATATCATCACCACTTGCTAATATTTATTGACAATATTTATCAATAAAAATATTCCAACTCAGAATTAATTCCAAATTCAACATTTAAGCAATTAATTAATTCATGTGGTATAATTGCCTCAAAATTAACCCCTACTCCAATTTGGCAACATATTCCACGTGGGTGCCCTCTTGGCCCACTTGCTCATTATCCATTAATTTTATTTATCAAAATTACCTTTAATAAATAAATTTGTCAACTTGGGAGACTTAGGCCAAAATTAATTCTAAGCAAATAGAACTAATACCATTTAATTCTCTTAGGGGTTGATTTTGTCCCCTTTCACCCATGGTACTAGGTGAACCAAAATTGGGGACATAACAGTCCTCCCTTCCCAAGATTGCTTGTCCTCAAGCAATGTTAGGATTCCACCAAGCTTCTGCTGCACCTCTTTGACTTTATTTGTGCCTGTCCATTGAACAATCTGAAAATTATACTTGGGGCCTTCAAATAAATCTAAGTAAAATGTAATATGACTAAACTGCACTGTAAACTCTATCTGCACTAAATCATGAACAAAAAACTTAACCCAGTTAATATAACTAAGTAGAATTCCCGGATCCCACAAATTCCTCCGCAAGGACCCATAATTTTATGTCACCTCTAGAAAGTTATCACTCCAAGGAATTCCTAGATCCCAAAGTATCAACTGCATTTTTCCAATCTCCAAGCATGTGGATTCCCTCCACATAGGCCAACTTCTACAAGTAATCATTAATTTATCTTGGCAACTTTCCTGCTTAGCTTCCTTCCCTTGACCATAAGCCAAAACATTTTTGCAAGGAGATTGCATGTCTGTCAGGTAATCTTTCACCCAATCCATATGTGGATGAGTGACATCAGATGGCTGCAAATTATGCCTTTTCATCTGCTTGCAAATCATATAAAAATCAGCAATGATGAAAACAATTTTCTTGCAACAAAACATAAGATTCTTACCTTTTAGGTTTTCCCTTTCAGTTATGCCTCTATCCATCCAAGCAATGGATGGAAAAACACCTTTATTTACTGAATCATATGGAATGTGATCATCAATATGTTTGTCCCCTTTAGATAAAGAGAACTCATGATTTCTATGGAACTCCACAGGTGTTCCCCTCTTCATCCAATGGCTCAACTCTCCGCCATTGATCCAAGCGTGCCAAACTCCATCACATGACCGAAATGTTGAAAGTAAGTGTGGATCTGATGCCTCATTGTCAAAAGTGGCTGCACACACATGCATGGGATGCCTCCACTATTGTAGGTTAAGGAACATGTCATCTGACTTAAATTTAGGATCTTTCTGCTCATCATGTGACAAACAAATAGAATCCTTTTACCCAATTTTCATTCCCAAGGTTTGTGGCTGAATGTGAAGTGGGGAATGAAGGGTGGTGAGCCATGCTTCTGAACCTTTCATCTACTGAAGTTGTTGATGTATGCTCTCTATTGATGGCTAAGCCCTCTATGGTGAAATCAACTACACCTTCCTTGGAAGAAAGACCTTCTTCAATGATCCTCTCATGTTCATTCTGGAAAAAATCATGCACTTGCTTTTCACCCACTTTTTCTGCACATTATTCAAGCACATACCGCATACACTGCTCCTCATGGTCCACCCACTCATGAGGCTACTTCATGTAATATTTTATGTGATTGACCCAAAAGGGATGACTCTTAGGAAAAATTGAGGATTCAGTCAATTCTTTCCACTCTGATTGGAATTCTTCTATCTTCATTTGGGATTCTGAGAGAGCACTTTGAGTGTATCTCAAAGAATCTTGGGTGGACAACAACTCACTTTTGAGCTTGTAGTTCTCTTCTTCATATCTGCAAATATTTTCTTCATCATGCAATGATGCATCTCGCAACAATTCAACAAGCTCACACATGTAATTTTTATCTGAAAGCAACTGTGAGAAATTACCTTTGATCATGGACATTGCTTTCTGGATATTCTCCATCGCTGCAAAGAAATATTGATCTTCCCTTAAAGCAGCTTCCCAACACAACCTTGACACTGAAGAATGAGTGTCATGGATAATTTTCAAGGCCTCTTGGATCTTATGTTCATCCATCTTCAATGACCGTGCAAGAAGATGAGGTTCTTGTAGATGTTCCTCCTCTTCATTTTCCATCCCCGGATTGATTTTATGCAGTGCACTCGAAGTTTGGAAATCTGATCCATATATTGCTGCTACAATATATTCATCTCTTAGGTCCTCAACAACATAATTTGGGATGCAAATTAATTGCTCATTCATTCTGGGTATACCATAAATATCGTCTCTCAACATTCCATCCTTCACATTGCATTCCTTTTTGACATCAGAATTCCGAACCTCCTCAGTAGGGAGCTCAACCACTCTGAAATTTTCACTAGAAGTGTCTGCCATATCAAATTGAAATAATGACACATAAAAATCAGAATTTAATAACTCACCAGGTGTCATGTTATCCTCCTTATGAGGTGGAATGTTGGTGGTTTGGCCTTCCATCAATTTCTCATTTTCAGTTTCCGTTGTTGCCAGAACTTCTTCTTTCCCCATGGATATTCCACCCACCACACGTTCATCAATGGGAATCTCCATGTCCCCCACAAATATGTGAGAGTACACATCTTTCGATGCTTCCTCACACTTAAAACATTTCTCAATAGATTCTCTTCTGTCCATGTAGGCATCCTGCAAACACCCTTCTAGTGATTCAACTTGGTCACTACATTCACCCTTATCACCAAGGATATGAAACTCAACATCCAGGGAATTCCTTATGCAGTACTTGTATTCTGATGTGGCTGCAACATCATCATGACACAATTTAGTACAAAAATATGAAAGTGGTCCATACCTTTGCATCATGCTTCTCTCTTCAATGGGTAGGGCTATGGTGCCTTGTTCTACCACTGATTCTACTAGTTCACATCTAACTGATGTGTGGTTAATTTCTACTTCCTTGGTTGTCTTAGGATGAAGATTCTTGTAGGATCGTCTTGAAGAGGATCCAAATTTTTTTGTGAAGTCACATGCATCCAATAAAATTTTCATATCTTTCATTAAATATTCCATAGGAGGTTGACCTTTGACTGTGGAACATGCAAAGTTTTCCTGAATAGGGCTATAAAAATAACCATAGTCTCTTCTTCCCATCATGATCTCAGAGGAGATGCTTATGGAAGGTACTACTTGGGAATTATCTTCCTCATACTGTCTGCAGTATTCTTCATACTGCTCATCATAATTATCATACTCTTCATAAAAATAATCTTCCTCCTCATACAACTCAAAGCCTGAATCTTCCATGACATGGAACTAATTTCACAACTACAATTTCAAAATAGTGTTGAGCTACTTTTCCACTGAGATTAACTTTCCACAGGCAGAGCCAAGGAAATTTCTCTGATACCACTGTAATATCCTGGGCAAGATCTGACCCAGATATTAACTCCACTTTAAAACTTTTACAACTTTTACTAGTGAAATTTTGTAGCAAATCCTTCGAACTGGACAGGAGGTAAGTGAGGGGTACTGGTGTACAGACTGAGGATGGTGGGATGAAAGTTTGATTCTAGAATTTATATGGGATTAGGTGTAGCAGCAGAAAAAAAATGTTTTTAGCAGGAGTCCTTGGCACAAGGTGCTAGAGCCATTCACTTTTCAGCAATAGAACGAATCTATTGCCTACTTCGAGGCTTCCTGGGCTTCTAGCATATGGCAACAAGACTGGGTAAGGGTCAAAGGTGTTTAGGACAGATACATATCAGTCATTCATCTCATAAGGAATGCTGGAATAAATATTGGATTGACTTGGAAAGGTTTGGAACAATTTGGGGATTATTTGCAGATGGTGGACTACTGAACTAGTCACAATACAGGCTTTCCAAAACGAAGCTAAAGGAATCCAAATTCTGATTACTTGGACTGATATGGATACTAGACTGAGTTAGGGAATAGCTCCAATTGACATAATGTAAAAATAATGATTAAAATAGATTCAGCAGGAAAACTAGTGAAACTAGTCTAGAATTGCCATCAATCTAGCTAGTCTTGCATTCTAACTTCACAAACTGCTTTAAAAAACAAAAACCTCTGATCTGATATTCATTTAGACTCTGATATAACTTATTAAACACATATAACTCGAAATATTACTTTCAGAACACTTATTCTTTCATTAATAATTTGCTTCTTAAATAGCAATGCCTCACAGGCTAATCTTCGGTTACAATCAGTGAGAGAATAGATAAGAGAAGTAAGAAGTTACTGTGGCTCTATTCTGGAAGTAAATATCAGTCCATCTATAGATTATATGGCTGAGCTTTCTGCACTCAAAATGTCTAATCTTCAAATGGGCGCCATCACCATCAACTAGCTCTCTTCTTCAGTGGAAACCCTCTCTGAATCTAGCTATGGGTGAGAGAATGAGATAGAAGAGAAGGATGATTCAGCTCTGAAGCTGATATATGATATGTGGCTCTTCTAATGTCGGAAAAAATGGCTGAACTATCTCTCCACCAAGTCTTGGGCACATTCACTAGATCAAACTTCTTCAACAGAAGAATCTTCACTAAAACTAGCTGCAGAATCACTGTTGGAGGAACATGTTCTCCTGTATGACTTTAGATCTTCAATGGAGGCTGGAAGCATATGTTACTAGCTGCAATATCTTGATAAGGACCTACACAAAACTCACTGGAAGCTATGGGCCTTGGGGCACATCACCCAAGAAGCACAGCTGAGGTACACCACTCATCTAGAGAAGCATCAAAGCTCTCATGAGAAAACATAAATGATCAAAAGTTATCTATTGGAGTTGGTTGGCTTCTTTTATAAAATTTATGATGACTTGCTGAATAAGTTACTTAGCTTTGGTGACTTGTGAGAGTGGGTTACCACTTTCCCATCCTACTCCAAGTCATGAGGGAGCCTTTCTTGAGGAGAATAGCAACTTATGAGCTTTCAAAACTTTCTTTCCTTCACCTCCTTCACTGAATTTGGGCAAGTGCACTTTAAGTAGATTTTATGGTTGTTGCTATTTTCTTTCTAAAAGCTTTTCTGAATCTTTCCACTTTCTTTACTTTCCTCTTTCCTGCTTTTGTCTGATTTTTCCAGCTTTTGTCAGTTTCCTTTCTGGGTTCATCTTGCCAACTTGTCTCCACTTCATTCCTTAGCTTTTCTGAGACTTTACCACTTAGGCAATTTTGGCTCACTTACCAATTCGAATTTTCTAGGAATATCATCACCACTTGCTAATATTTATTAGCAATATTTATCAATAAAAATATTCCAACTCAGAATTAATTCCAAATTCAACATTTAAGCAATTAATTAATTCATGTGGTATAATTGCCTCAAAATTAACCCCTACTCCAATTTGGCAACATCTTCCACATGGGTGCCCTCTTGGCCCACTTGCTCATTATCCATTAATTTTATTTATCAAAATTACCTTTAATAAATAAATTTGCCAACTTGGGAGACTTAAGCCAAAATTAATTCTAAGCAAATAGAACTAATACAATTTAATTCCCTTAGGGGTTTATTTTGTCCCCTTTCACCCATGGTACTGGATGAACCAAAATTGGGGACATGACAGTCCTCCCTTCCCAAGATTGCTTGTCCTCAAGCAATGTTAGGATTCCACCAAGCTTCTGCTGCACCACTTTGATTTTATTTGTGCCCGTCCACTGAACAATCTGAAAATTATACTTGGGGCCTTCAAATAAATCTAAGTAAAATGTAATATGACTAAACTGCACTGTAAACTCTATCTGCACTAAATCATGAACAAAAATCTTAACCCAGTTGATATAACTAAGTAGAATTCCTGGATCCCACAGCTTCCTCCACAAGGACCCATAATTTTATGTCACCTCTAGAAATTTATCACTCCAAGGAATTCCTGGATCCCAAAGTATCAACTCCATTTTTCCAATCTCCAAGCATGTGGATTCCCTCCACATAGGCCAACTTCTACAAGTAATCATTAATTTATCTTGGCAACTTTCCTGCTTACATACCTTCCCTTGACCATAAGCCAAAAAAATTTTGCAAGGAGATTGCATGTCTGTCAGGTAATCTCTCACCCAATCCATATGTGGATGAGTGACATCAGATGGCTGCAAATTATGCCTTTTCTGCTGCTTGCAAATCATATAAAAATCAGCAATGATGAAAACAATTTTCTTGCAACAAAACATAAGATTCTTACCTTGTAGGTTTTCCCTTTCAGTTATGCCTCTATCCATCCAAGCAATGGATGGAAAAACACCATTATTTACTAAATCATATGCAATGTGATCATCAATATGTCTGTCCCCTTCAGATAAAGAGAACTCATGATTTCTATGGAACTCCACAGGTGTTCCCCTCTTCATCCAATGGCTCAACTCTCTGCCATTGATCCAAGGGTGCCAAACTCCATCACATGACCCACATGTTGAAAGTAAGTGTGGATCTGATGCCTCCTTGTCAAAAGTGGTTGCACACACATGAATGGGATGCCTCCACTGTTGTAGGTTAAGGAACATGTCATCTGACTTAAATTTAGGATCTTTTTGCTCATCACGTGACAAAAAAATAGAATCCTTTTACCCAATTTTCATTCCCAAGGTTTGTGGCTGAATGTGAAGTGGGGAATGAAGGGTGGTGAGCCATGCTTCTGAACCTTTCATCTACTGAAGTTGTGGATGTATCCTCTCTATTGATGGATAAACCCTCTATGGTGAAATCAACTATACCTTCCTTTGAAGAAAGACCTTCTTCAATGATCCTCTCATGTTCATTCTGGAAAAAATCATGCACTTGCTTTTCACCCACTTTTTCTACACATTATTCAAGCACATACCGCATACACTACTACTCATGGTCCACCCATTCATGAGGTTCCTTCATGTAATATTTTATGTCATTGACCTAAAAGGGATGACTCTTAGGCAAAATTGAGGATTCAGTGAATTCGTTCCACTCTGGCTGGAATTCTTCTATCTTCATTTGGGATTCTGAGAGAGCACTTTGAGTGTATCTCAAAGAATCTTGGGTGGCCAACAACTCACTTTTGAGCTTGTAGTTCTCTTATTCATATCTGCAAATATTTTCTTCATCATGCAATGATGCATCCCGCAACAATTCAACAAGCTCACACATGTAATTTTTATCTGAAAGCAACTGTGAGAAATTACCTTTGATCGTGGACATTGCTTTCTGGATATTCTCCATGGCTGCAAAGAAATATTGATCTTGCCTTAAAGCAGCTTCCCAACACAAACTTGACACTAAAGAATGAGTGTCATGGATAATTTTCAAGGCCTCTTGGATCTTCTGTTCATCCATCTTCAATGACCCTGCAAGAAGATAAGGTTCTTGTAGATGTTCCTCCTCTTCATTTTCCATCCCCGGATTGATTTTATGCAGTGCACTCGAAGTTTGGAAATCTCATCCATATATTGCTGCTGCAATATATTCATCTCTTAGGTCCTCAACAACATAATTTGGGCTGCAAATTAATTGCTCATTCATCCTGGGTATACCAGAAATATCATCTCTCAAAATTACAGCCTTCACATTGCATTCCTTTTTGCAATCAGAATTTCGAACCTCCTCACTAGGGAGCTCAACCACTCTGAACTTTTCACTAGAAGTGTCTGCCATATCAGATTGAAATAATGACACATAAAAATCAGAATTTAATAACTCACCAGGTGTCATGTTATCCTCCTGATGAGGTGGAGTGTTGTTGGTTTGGCCTTCCATCAATTTCTCATTTTCAGTTTCTGTTGTTGCCAGAACTTCTTCTTTCTCCATGGATATTGCACCCACCACACCTTCATCAATGGGAATCTCCATGTCCCCCACAAATATGTGAGAGTACACATCTTTCGATGATTCCTCACACTTAAAACATTTCTCAATAGATTCTCTTTTGTCCATGTAGGCATCCTGCAAACACCCTTCTAGTGATTCAACTTGGTCACTACATTCACCCTTATCACCAAGGATATGAAACTCAACATCCAGGGAATCCCTTATGGAGTAATTGTATTCTGATGTGGCTGCAACATCATCATGACACAATTTAGTACAAAAATATGAAAGTGGTCCATACCTTTGCATCATGCTTCTCTCTTCAATGGGTAGGGCTATGGTGCCTTGTTCTACCACTGATTCTACTAGTTCACATCTAACTGATGTGTGGTCAATTTCTACTTCCTTGGTTGTCTTAGGATGAAGATTCTTCTAGGATCGTCTTGAAGAGGATCCAAAAAATTTTGTGAAGTCACATGCATCCAATAAAATTTTCATATCTTTCATTAAATCTTCCATAGGAGGTTGACCTTTGACTATGGAACATGAAAAGTTTTCCTGAATAGGGCTATAAAAATAACCATAGTCTCTTCTTCCCATCATGATCTCACAGGAGATGCTTATGGAAGGTACTACTTGGGAATTATCTTCCTCATACTGTCTGCAGTATTCTTCATACTGCTCATCATAATTATCATACTCTTCATAAAAATAATCTTCCTCCTCATACAACTCAAAGCCTGAATCTTCCATGACATGGAACTAATTTCACAACTACAATTTCAAAATAGTGTTGAGCTACTTTTCCACTGAGATTAACTTTCCACAGGAAGAGCCAAGGAAAGTTCTCTAATACCACTGTAATATCCTGGGCAAGATCTGGCCCAGATATTAACTCCACTTTAAAACTTTTACTAGTGAAATTTTGTAGCAAATCCTTTGAACTGGACAGGAGGTAAGTGAGGGGTACTGGTGTACAGATTGAGGATGGTGGGATGAAAGTTTGATTCTAGAATTTATATGGGATTAGGTGTAGCAGCAGAAAAAAAAATGTTTTTAGCAGGAGTCCTTGGCACAAGGTACTAGAACCATTCACTTTTCAACAATAGAACGAATCTATTGCCTACTTCGAGGCTTCCTGGGCTTCTAGCATATGCCAACAAGACTGGGTAAGGGTCAAAGGTGTTTAGGACAGATACATATCAGTCATGCAACTCATAAGGAATGCTGGAATAAATATTGGATTGACTTGGAAAGGTTTGGAACAATTTGGGGATTATTTGCAGATGGTGGACTACTGAACTAGTCACAATACAGGCTTTCCAAAACGAAGCTAAAGGAATCCAAATTCTGATTACTTGGACTGATGTGGATACTAGACTGAGTTAGGGACTAGCTCCAACTGACATAATGTAAAAATAATGATTAAAATAGATTCAGCAGGAAAACTAGTGAAACTAATCTAGAATTGCCATCAATCTAGCTAGTCTTGCATTCTAACTTCACAAACTGCTTTAATAAACCAAAACCTCTGATCTAATATTCATTTAGAATCTGATATAACTTATTACACACATATAACTCGAAATATTACTTTCATAACACTTCTTCTTTCATTAATAATTTGCTTCTTAAATAGCAATGCCTCACAGGCTAATCTTCGGTTACAATCAGTGAGAGAATAGATAAGAGAAGTAAGAAGTTACTGTGGCTCTATTCTGGAAGTAAATATCAGTCCATCTATAGATTAGATGGCTGAGCTTTCTGCACTCAAAATGGCTAATCTTCAAATGGGCGCCATCACCGTCAACTAGCTCTCTTCTTCAGTGGAAACCCTCTCCGAATCTAGCTGTGGGTGAGAGAATGAGATAGAAGAGAAGGATGATTCAGCTCTGAAGCTGATATATGATATGTGGCTCTTCTAATGTTGGCAAAAATGGATGAACTATCTCTCCACCAATTCTTGGGCACATTCACTAGATCAAACTTCTTCAACAGAAGAATCTTCACTAAAACTAGCTGCAGAATCACTGTTGGAGGAACATGTTCTCTTGTATGACTTGAGATCTTCAATGGAGGCTGGAAGCATATGTTATTGGCTGCAATATCTTGATAAGGACCTGCACAAAACTCACTGGAAGCTATGGGCCTTGGGGCACATCACCCAAGAAGCACAGCTGAGGTACACCACTCATCTAGAGAAGCATCAAAGATCTCATGACAAAACATAAATGATCAAAAGTTATCTATTGGAGTTGGTTGGCTTCTTTTATAAACTTTATGATGACTTGCTGAGTAAGTTACATAGCTTTGGTGACTTGTGAGAGTGGGTTACCACTTGCCCATCCTACTCCAAGTCATGAGGGAGCCTTTCTTGAGGAGAATAGCAACTTATGAGCTTTCAAAACTTTCTTTCCTTCACCTCCTTCACTGAATTTGGGCAAGTGCACTTTAAGTAGCTTTTCTGGCTGTTTCTATTTTCTTTCTGAAAGCTTTTCTGAATCTTTCCACTTTCTTTACTTTCCTCTTTTATGCTTTTGTCTGATTTTGCCAGATTTTGTCAGCTTCCTTTCTGGGTTCATCTTGCCAACTTGTCTCCACTTCATTCCTTAGCTTTTCTGAGACTTTACCACTTAGGCAATTTTGGCTCACTTACCAATTCGAATTTCCTAGGAATATCATCACCACTTGCTAATATTTATTAGCAATATTTATCAATAAAAATATTCCAACTCAGAATTAATTCCAAATTCAACATTTAAGCAATTAATTAATTCATGTGGTATAATTGCCTCAAAATTAACCCCTACTCCAATTTGGCAACATCTTCCACATGGGTGCCCTCTTGGCCCACTTGCTCATTATCCATTAATTTTATTTATCAAAATTACCTTTAATAAATAAATTTGCCAACTTGGGAGACTTAGGCCAAAATTAATTCTAAGCAAATAGAACTAATACCATTTAATTCCCTTAGGGGTTGATTTTGTCCCCTTTCACCCATGGTACTGGATGAACCAAAATTGGGGACATGACAATTATTGTTGTTGGATGCATATGCTTTGTAAGTCGTCCCATAGTAATTGTTGATCCATATTTTGTATTGGCCCATGGTTTGTATTGACACATGGTATTGACCCATGGTATTGGCGCCTAGACTTAGTATATAAGTTTGTATTGAGACCAATGAAGGTACCATGAAGTTATTTGTATTGATCTTGCTCAAAGAAGGTTTCCCCCTCGAAGTGGCTTGAGATCAATATAAAAGTGATTCGAAGTTCTGTTATTTCTGCTATATCGTGTGTTTTCATTGATTAATTATTGCAAGTTCTTCACATATCAGAGCAGGCTTTGCTCAGTGCAGCAGAAGAAAGACATGCTGGTATGTGTAGGCCGAGCAAGAGGTCATGATAGAGGAAGACCAACAATGAATGCAAAGGTCGTGGAGGAAATGAGAGAACTATGAGCATACATGGAAGCTATGGAGATGGGAATACAAAGAGACCCGGAATCAGGGGATGTGAGTGAACCTGAAGAAGAGGAACAACGAGAAGAAGCAGCATCCATGCAAGAGACACATGAGTTAAGATACTTTCGATCAATTCTTGGAGCAACTTTGAGGCCAAAAACTGAGTTTCGTACCTATGAGGGAAGCCTCACTGCTGAACACCTCATTGACTGGATCAGCAAGTTAGACAAGTACTTTGAGTATGATGAAGTCGAAGAGAACAAGAAGGTCATGTTGGTAGTGACAAGAATGAAAGGACATGCGTCCCTATGGTGGGATAGTGTGCAAACTTAAAGCAGAAGGAAGAACAAACCATTGATAAAGAGATGGGATAGGATGGTGGATAAGATGAGGGCCAAATTCTTGCCCAAGGATTACCAACTGACTTTGTATAGACAAATGCAGAACCTTACGCAAATATTATTGATTGTATGAGAGTATATTGAAGATTTCTACAAAGTGAACCTAAGGGAAGGTTATGTAGAAGAATCAACAGAGAAGGCTGCTAGATATGTAAATGGTCTAAGGATGGAGATTCAGGATGAGATCAGCATGATATCACCGATAACCATGGAAGAGGCATACCAATGTGCCTTGAGAGCAGAAGAAAAATTAGTGAGAAAGCAGAACTTCAATAGGGGAAGAGGTTTAACCAAAGGAAGGGGGAAAAAAGCTAGAAGAGGAAGGTTTGCATCCCAAAAAGGAGAATCCAACAACTCATACCAACAGAAACAACAAGGTAGAGGAGGTGACCCAAGAGGGAGGAGACCTTAACAAGGAGGTAGAGGTAGAGGAAGACGCAGATAAACTGTCTATAGATGTTACAAATGTAACAAATTGGGACACAGATCCTTTGAATGTCTTGAGAAGGAAGACATAGGACAGAGAGGAGCCTATGTAGCTCAGAACGAGCAGTAGCAAGAGCAGATGATAGTGACTGAGAATCTTCCAGAGATTGGAGAGGCTTCGATGATGAACAAAATCTTATTGAATGATCCAAGTGGATATTGGTGGCCACCCACCTTTCCAACTGGCTCAAAACAGTTTTATGGCAATTTTGGTATTGTACTATTTTTAGCAGTTTTTCGGGTCCTAAACGTTCGGGGCCATTTTGAGGCCCTAAACGACCTTTTTTGGCAATTTGGGGGGCCAAATGTTCAACATACATTTGGCCCTAGTCGAAAGTTGTAAATCTCAGATAGACCTTTCCAACGGGCTACCAAGCGCCCCAAACGGAGATCGTATGCAAAAGTTACGACCTTGGGAAGTTGATGTACTAACTTACCCAAACGGGGCCCACATGAATTTGGCGCTTCATCTCCTAGGGTTAGGTTTTTGGATGTCTAGGGTTTTTGACATTCCTGTTTATTGTAAAAGGCCTTGAGAGCCTCATTGTAACCATCTTCTTGCGAAATGAGCGTAGCCGTCACATCTCTTCTCAGAGATAAGCCGCCACCATTCCAGCAAGTTTGTTTTCCGCTGCATTTTACAGTTCTAGCTTATTTCCTTATTGAATAGAAAACCAGTTTTACTGTATGTCTGTTATTTTGTGTTAAGAATCTGATAATAATCTGTATTCATTTCGTTCTGCTCATAAAATCCAAATCAGTGGTATCAGAGCAGTTTGCTCCTTGTCATCTTAATGCATGTCCCCAACGAGGTTAGGGTACAAAGAATTGGGTCTTTAGCTTGTTTCTCTTGAGGACAAAAGCTCTCGCACGCCCAAGCGACCTCTCATGGCAGGAGAAAAGAAAGATGACGGGATAGGGGATCCTATCAAAATGTTGCTTGAGGAAGCCCTCACGAAGTAGAGGAACGAGATGATGGATAATTTTGAGCAAATCCTTCGGCGACTACCAACAAGCGACACATCTTCCTTGAGCGAAGGCGTCGCCCCCTTCAAGGTACAAATCAACTTCGATATCCCTATATTTGAAGGACATATAGACGCAGATGCTGTAGATGAGTGGTTGAATCTACTAGAAGGGTATTTTTTTGTCCATAACTTTTCGAATAAAGAAAAGATTAATTTTGTGCTCCTCAAAGCCATTCCCCATGTCAAAGATTGGTGGGAAACATTCTGCGAGCAAAAGGACACAGAAGAAGCCTCATTATTTTCAGTCACGGCCACCTAGGAATCCTTCAGGGATGCTATTAAGGAACAATACTACCCTGTTGGAAGTTATGATGACTTATATACCAAATGGACCACACTGCGACAAGAAAGAGACCAAGCAGTGCCAGAGTTCACAAATATCTTCCATACCTTGCGCACCAAGCTGGGTATCAAAGATTCAGAGCGACATCTGGTGCTCAAGTATCGCAGTGGTTTGCATAGATACATCCAGACCAAAATGGAATTTCTGGACATCTCTTCCTTGGGCACGGCCTACCGATATGCCGTCAAAATCGAGCAGAAGCTCAAACAAAAGACGTGGCAATTTGGTCCTAGGAACCCTTCACAGCAAAAGACAGGAAAGGGTGGCCCCAACCCACAGAATAAAGGACAGAGCAAAGATGGATAGTATCAGGACAACCAGTCCAAGCCACAAGCAAAGAAGGACACCGAAAAAACAAAGAAAGATACCGAGAAGTGGTGCGACTTCCATAAGATCCCTTGGCATAACACTGTTGATTGTCGCTCAAAGCAGTTGCTGGTGGCCGAAGTGAAAGCATCTGAATCAGATGCAGGTTCTGACTCTGAGTCCGAACCAGAAAGGGGAAGACGGATCATTGACGTGGAACCCAGTGCCACCATTGCTACCACTAAGCTCTAGCCTGATGAACCAGACGAGCCAGAAGAAGGAGAAGGCCTCTTCCATTCACAGATGTGGGTAAAAGGCACCCCGCTGTACTTCATCATTGATAGCAGTAGCAAGAAGAATCTCATCTTAGCAGAGGTCATCAAGCACCTAGCCCTGCCGACAACGCCGCACCCACAACCCTACACCATTGGATGGCTCCGCAAAGGAAGCGATCTTCGCGTCAGCCAACAGTGCCGACTGCCATACGGCATCAAGCCCTTCAAGGACGAGGTATTGTGTGATGTTGCTCCTCTCGAAGTTTCAGATGTTCTTTTGGGCCAACCTTATTTATGGAAATGTCATGCTGTATATGAGTCTAGGCCTCGTAGTGTTATTATTTCTTTGAACAGGAAATTGTACAGGATACCTGAGGCAGTCCCTCCTAGTGCTATTTCCTTGATCTCTGCCAAGCAATGCAGGAAGGTCATCTCTCAGACCGGGAAATTTGTCTTTTTCGTGATTCATTCTCAGAGTTAAAGAAATATCACAGCCACATCCCGGGCCTCCATGACCGATCTATCCACACAATAGAATCAACTGGATAAGGTGGTGGAAGGATACTCAGATATCTTCTCCCCTCCGACCGAGGTACCTCTGCACTGCCAGGTCAAGCATCCCATCGATCTGACCCCAAGCGCACCGCTACCCAATGGGCCAGTCTATCACCGCTCTTTGTTGGAAAACGAGGAGATCAAGAGGCAGATCCAAGAATTGCTCCACAAGCGGCACATCCGTCCCAGTTCATCACCTTGTGGGAGCCCAATCGTGCTGGTGCAGAAGAAAGATGTGACCTGGTGACTCGGCATTGATTACCGGGCCCTGAATAAAATCACAGTCCGTAACTGGTACCCGATTCCCCGAATCGATGACCTCCTTGATCAGCTCATGGGGGCCAAATACTTCAATAAGATTGATCTAAAGTCTGGCTACCACCAGGTCCCAATAGAACAGACAGATGTATGGAAGACTACCTTCAAGTCAAAAACTCTTTTTGAATGGCTGGTCATGCCTTTTGGTTTGACAAATGCTCCAACAACTTTTATGAGGATGATGGACGATATCCTACGACCTTTCACCAACAATTTTGTAGTGGTGTATCTAGATGACATCCTCATCTACAACAAGACTTGGGAGGAACACCTGCAACATATTCAGCAGGTTCTGCACACCCTGCGGAAGCACAAACTATATGCAAACGTGGAAAAATGCTCCTTCGGCATGGACAGAGTCCATTACTTAGGCTACATCGTTTATCAACATGGTGTGCATGTGGATCCAGCCAACATCCAGGTCATCCGTGACTAGCCAGCCCCAACCACACTCATTGAACATCGAAGCTTCTTGGGCCTCGCCAATTTCTATCGCTGGTTCGTGCTGGGATTCTCTCATATCGCATGGGCCCTCGGCCAAGTGACCAGGGGTGGTGGTAAGGAAAAATTTTTGTGGGGCCTGTCCCAACAACAATCCTTCGATGACTTGAAGAAGCATTTGTGCTCATCGCCGGTACTCTCATTACTGAACCTGCAACATCCCTTTGAGATCGAGACAGATGCTTCAGATTATGCTGTGGGTGTCGTTCTCACTCAACATGGCCACCCCGTGGCATATCATAGTGAGACACTATCAGATGCTATCCGCAAGTACCCTACCTACGACAAAGAAATGTACTCCATTGTACAAGCCTACCGCCAGAGGAGATATTACATTCTTGGGAAGGAGACAGTCATCCACACTGATCACAAGCCACTACAGTTCATGCAGACCCAAGGAAAGTTGCAGAATGACCGCCATCAGAAGTGGTCAACATATTTACAGCAGTTCCACCTCAACATCAAATATAAAACAGGTAGTACCAACCGAGTTGTTGACTGCCTCAGTTGACCTCCAGTCACGGCACTTACCACGGTGCTAGACTCTTGCGGCCACGAGACCTCCGGATGGCCCCACCTCTACGAGACAGACCTTGACTTCTCTGCCACCTATCAAATGTTGGGCACCAACTCAGTGGTTGCTAATTTCCATCTTCAGGACGGGTTGTTGTGTCGTCTGGGCCATCTCTGCGTTCCATCAAGCGAGCATGTGAAGTTGATTTGGGAAGCTCACTATAGTCGGGTGGCAGGACACTTTAGCATCGAAAAGACAGTGGCATTGTTGCAGAAACATTTCTACTGGCCGAAAATTTGACATGATGTCAACAAGTATATCAGATCCTGCACCACTTGCGGTATTGCCAAACCGACCACTAAGAAATAGGGCCTATACACCCCTCTACCTACTCCTGACAGGCCATGGGAATCTATCTCAATGGACTACATGTCGGGCCTCTCGTCCACCAAGAGGGGAAACGACTATGTTTTCGTGGTTGTTGATCGCTTTTCCAAGATGGCGATTCTAGCCGCTTGCAAGAAGAACATCATAGCAGAAGCCACTTCCAAGCTCTTCTTTGAACGAGTATAAGTACATTTTGGGATCCCACATACCATTATCTCAGACCATGACACTCGGTTCCTTAGCTCATTTTGGTCAAGCCTCTAGTCACTGCTAGATACCAAGCTCACCAAATCCACTACCTTCCACCCCCAGACCGATGGACAAATGGAGGTCGTCAACTGGATGGTCGTACATATCCTGCGCATGTACAATTCAACACACCCCTGCACATGGGATGAGAGTCTCCCCTATTTCCAACATAGCTACAACCGATCCCTGCATAGCTCAACTGGTCACAGCCCCTTTCAGGTGGGATTGGGATTCCAACCATTGGGCCCCATGGATATTGCACTCCCCCTTGCGACCACCTCAGCCGACTCGTCCCCAGAAGCTGACAAAGCCGCTCGGTTCATTGAACGGATCCAGCATATCCGCCAACAGGTTCAAGATATTGTATAGAAGTCTAATGCCAAGTACAAGCAGTGCCATGATCAATATCGGGTGCCACATGAGTTTCAGGTGGGCGACAAAGTTTGGTTGCATTTGCAGAAAGAATGCCTTACAGGGCCCCATCGAAAGCTTCGCCCACTCCATTATGGGCCATACACCATCACCAAGGTGGTGGGTGACAATGCTTTTGAGCTCAACATTCCCCCCTTCCTTGGTCTGCATCCAGTCTTCAACGTGGCAATCCTTCGGCCATATTTCCCACCACTATTAGACACCTCAGAGATAGCAGAGAAGTTGGCACCAACAGAGCTCAACCCTGACTGCCTACAACAAGCATCCAGTGATCATATTGCAGACACATAGATCAAGGGCACTCGACATCAAAGGATCCAGCTTTATCGAGTTGTCAAAGCAGGGCAGCTCCTGCACCAAGGCAAGTGGCTCACCCGGGCCAAATTCAGCAGAATTTCCTCACCTGATGGGGGAACTCAACACAATGGAGACCATTGCTTCCTAAGGAGGGAGGATTGATCCAGGTGGATATTGGTGGCCACCCACCTTTCCAACTGGTGCAAAACAGTTTTATAGCAATTTTGGTATTGTACTATTTTTAGCAGTTTTTCGGGTCCTGAACTTCCAGGGCCATTTTGAGGCCCTAAACAACCTTTTTTGGCAATTTGGGGTGCAAAATGTTCAACATACATTTGGCCCCAGTCGAACGTTCTAAATCTCGGATAGACCTTTCCAACAGGCTACCGAGCACCCCAAATGGAGATCGTATGCAAAAGTTACGACCCCGGGAAGTTGATGTACTAACTTACCCAAACGGGGCCCACATGACTTTTGGCACTTCATCTCCTAGGGTTAGGTTTTTGGATGTCTAGGGTTTTTTACATTCCTGTTTATTGTAAAAGGACTTGAGAGCCTCATTGTAACCGTCTTCTTGCAAAATGAGCGCAGCCGTCACATCTCTTCTCAGAGATAAGCCACCATTATTCCAGCAAGCTTGTTTTCCGCTGCATTTTAGAGTTCTAGCTTATTTCCTTATTGAATAGAAAACCAGTTTTACTGTATCTCTGTTATTTTTTGTTAAGCATATGATAATAATCTATATTCATTTCGTTCTGCTCATAAAATCCAGATCAGTGGTATCAGAGCGGTCTGCTCCTTGTCATCTTAATGCATGTCCCCAACGAGGTCAGGGTACAAAGAATTGGGTCTTGAGCTTGTTTCTCTTGAGGACAAAAGCTCTCGCACTCCCAGGCGATCTCTCATTGCAGGAGAAAAGAAAGATGATGGGACAAGGGATCCTATCAAAATGTTTCTTGAGGAAGCCCTCACGCAGCATAGGAACGAGATGATGGATAATTTTGCGCAAATCCTTCGGCGACTACCAACAAGCGACACATCTTCCTCGAGCGGAGGCGCCGCCCCCTTCAAGGTATAAATCAACTTCAATATCCCTATATTTGAAGGACAGATAGACACAGATGTTGTAGATAAGTGGTTGAATCTACTAGAAGGGTATTTTTCTGTCCATAACTTTTCGAATAAAGAAAATATTACTTTTGCGCTCCTCAAAGCCGTTCCCCATGTCAAAGATTGGTGGGAAACATTCTGCGAGCAAAACGACACAGAAGAAGCCTCATTATTTTCAGTCACGACCACCTAGGAATCCTTCAGGGATGCTATTAAGGAACAATACTACCCTGTTGGAAGTTATGACGACTTGTATACCAAATGGACCACACTGTGACAAGAAAGAGACCAAGTAGTGCCAGAGTTCACAAATATCTTCCATACCTTGCGCACCAAGCTGGGTATCAAATATTCAGAGCGACATCTAGTGCTCAAGTATCGCAGTGGTTTGCATAGATACATCCAGACCGAAATGGAATTTATGGACATCTCTTCCTTGGGAACATCCTACTGATATGTCGTCAAAATCGAGCAGAAGCTCAAACAAAAGACGCGGCAATTTGGGCCTGGGAACCCTTCACAGCAAAATATAGGAAAGGGTGGCCCCAACCCACAGAATAAAGGACAGAGCAAAGATGGACAGTATCAAGACAACTAGTCCAAGCCGCAAGCAAAGAAGGACATCGAAAAAACAAAGAAAGATACCAGGAAGTGGTGCGACTTCTATAAGAGCCCTTGGCATAACACTGCTGCTTGCCGCTCAAAGCAGTCGTTGGTGGCCGAAGTGAAAGCATCTGAATCAGATGCGGGTTTTGACTCTGAGTCTGAACCAGAAAGGGGAAGATGGATCATTGACGCAGAACCTAGTTCCACCATTGCTACCACCAAGCTCCAGCCTAATGAACCAGATGAGCCAGAAGAAGGAGAACGCCTCTTCCATTCACAAATGTTGGTAAAAGGCACCCCGTTGCACTTCATCATTGATAGCGGTAGCTAGAAGAATATCATCTCAGCAGAGGTCGTCAAGCGCCTGGCCCTACCGACAATGCCGCACCCACAACCCTACACCATTGGATGGCTCTGCAAAGGAAGCGATCTTCGCGTCAGCCAACAGTGCCGACTGCCATACGGCATCAAGCCCTTCAAGGATGAGGTATTGTGTGATGTTGCTCCTCTGGAAGTTTCAAATGTTCTTTTGGGCCAACCTTATTTATGGAAACGTCATGCTGTATATGAGTCTAGGCCTCGTAGTGTTATTATTTCTTTGAACATGAAATTGTATAGGATACCCGAGGCAGTCCCTCCTAGTGCTATTTCCTTGATCTCTGCCAAGCAATGCAAGAAGGTCATCTCTCAGACCAGGAAATTTGTCTTCTTCATAATTCGCTCTCAGAGTGAAAGAAAGATCGCAACCACATCCCGAGCCTCCATGACCGATCTATCCACACAACAGAAGCAAGTGGATAAGGTGGTGGAAGGATACTCAGATATCTTCTCCTCTCCGACCGGGGTACCTTTGCACTGCCAGGTCAAGCATCCCATCGATCTGACCCCAGTCGCACCACTACCCAGTGGGCCAGTTTATCGTCACCCTCTATTGGAAAACGAGGAGATCAAGAGGCAGATCCAAGAATTGCTCCACAAGGGGCACATCCATCCCAGTTCATCACCTTGTGGGAGCCCAATCGTGCTGGTGTAGAAGAAAGATGGGACCTGGCGACTCTACATTGATTACCGGGCCCTGAATAAAATCACAGTCCGTAACCAGTACCCGATTCCCCGAATCGACGACCTCCTTGATCAGCTCACGGGGGCCAAATACTTCAGTAAGATTGATCTGAAGTCTGGCTACAACCAAGTCCCTATAGAACAGACAGATGTATGGAAGACTGCCTTCAAGTCAAAAGAAGGTCTTTTTGAATGGCTGGTCATGCCTTTTGGTTTGACAAATGCTCCAACAACTTTTATGAGTATGATGGACGATATCTTATGACCTTTCACCAACAATTTTGTAGTGGTGTATCTGGATGACATCCTCATCTACAGCAAGACTTGGGAGGAACACCTGCAGTATATTCAGCAGGTTCTGCACACCCTGCGGAAGCACAAACTATATGCAAACTTGGAAAAATGCTCCTTCGGCATGGACAAGGTCCATTACTTAGGATACATCGTTGATTGACATGGTGTGCATGTGGATCCAGCCAAGATCCAGGTCATCCGTGACTGGCCAGCCCCAACCACACTCACTGAACTTTGGAGCTTCTTGGGCCTCGCCAATTTCTATCGCCAATTCTTGCTGGGATTCTCTCATATCGCATGGGCCCTCAGCCAAGTGACCAGGGGTGGTGGTAAGGCAAAATTTGTGTGGGGCCTATCCCAACAACAAGCCTTCGATGACTTGAAGAAGAGTTTGTGCTCATCGCCGGTACTCTAATTACTGAACCTGCAACATCCCTTTGAGATCGAGACAGATGCTTCAGATTATGCTGTGGGTGTCGTTCTCACTCAACACGGCCACCCCGTGGCATATCATAGTGAGACACTATCAGATGCTGTCCGCAAGTACCCTACCTACGACAAATAAATGTACTCCATTGTAAAAGCCTGCCTCTAGTGGATACATTACATTCTTGGGAAGGAGACAGTCATCCACACTGATCACAAGCCACTACAGTTCATGCAGACCCAAGGAAAGTTGCAGAATGACCGCCATAGAAAGTGGTCAACATATTTACAGCAGTTCCACCTCAAAATCAAATATAAAACAGGGAGTACCAACTGAGTTGCTGACTGCCTCAGTCGACCTCCAGTCGCAATACTTACCACGGTGCTACACTCTTGTGGCCACGAGACCTCCGGATGGCTCCACCTCTATGAGACAGACCCTGACTTCTCTGCCACCTATCAAATGTTTGGCACCAACTCAGTGGTTGCTAATTTCCATCTTTAGGACGGGTTGTTGTGTCATCTGGGCCATCTCTGCGTTCCATCAAGCGAGCGCGCGAAGCTGATTTGGGAAGCTCACTATAGTCGGGTGGCAGGACACTTTGGCGTCGAAAAGACAGTGGCAGTGTTGCAGAAACATTTCTACTGGTTGAATCTTCGACAGGATGTCAGCAAGTATATCAGGTCATGCACCGCTTGCGCTATTGCCAAACCGACCACTAAGAAATAGGGCCTATACACCCCTCTTCCTACTCCTGACAGGCCGTGGGAATCCATCTCAATGGACTACATGTTGGGCCTCCCGTCAACCAAGAGGGGAAACGACTGTGTTTTTGTGGTTGATGATCGCTTTTCCAAGATGGTGATTCTAGCCGCTTGCAAGAAGAACATTACAGCAGAAGCCACTGCCAAGCTCTTCTTTGAACGAGTATGGGTACATTTTGGGATCCCACAGACCATTATCTCAGACCGTGACAGTCGATTCCTCGGCTCCTTCTGGTCAAGCCTCTGGTCACTGCTGGATACCAAGCTCACCAAATCCACTACCTTCCACCCCCAGACCGATGGACAAACGGAGGTCGTCAACCAGATGGTCGTACATATCCTGCGCATGTACAATTCAACACACCCCCGCACATGGGATGAGAGTCTCCCCTATGTCCAACATAGCTACAACCGATCCCTACATAGCTCAACTGGCCACAGCCCCTTTTAGGTGGGGTTGGGATTCTGACCATTGGGCCCCATGGATGTTGCACTTCCCTTTGCGACCACCTCGGCCGACTCGTCCCCAGAAGCTGACAAAGCCGCCCAGTTCATTGAACGGATCCAGCATATCTGCCAATAGGTTCAGGATATTCTATAGAAGTCTAATTCCAAGTACAAGCAACGCCATGATCAACATTGGGTGCCACATAAGTTTCAGGTGGGCGACAAAGTTTGGTTGCATTTGAAGAAAGAATGCCTTACAGGGCCCCATCGAAAGCTTTTCCCAATCCATTATGGGTCGTACACCATCACCAAGGTGGTGGATGACAATGCTTTTGAGCTCAACATTACCCCCTTCCTTGGTCTACATCCAGTCTTAAACGTGGCTCTCCTTCGGCCATATTTCCCACCACTATTAGACACCTCAGAGATAACAGAGAAGTTGACACCAACAGAGCTCAACCCTGACTGCCTACAACAAGCATCCAGTGATCATATTGCAGACACACAGATCAAGGGCACTCGACATCAAAGGATCCATCTTTATCGAGTTGTCAAAGCAGGGCAGCTCCTGCACCAAGGCAAGTGGCTCACCCGAGGCCAAATTCAGCAGAAATTTCCTCACCTGATGGGGGAACTCAACACAATGGAGACCATTGCTTCCTAAGGAGGGAATATTGATCCAGGTGGATATTGGTGGACACCCACCTTTCCAACTGGCTCAAAACAGTTTTATGGCAATTTTGGTATTGTACTATTTTTAACAGTTTTTCGGGTCCTGAACTTCTGGGGCCATTTTGAGGCCCTAAACGACCTTTTTTGGAAATTTGGGGGGCCAAATGTCAATCATACATTTTTTCCCATTCGAAAGTTGTAAATATCTGATAGACCTTTCCAACGGGCTATCGAGCACCCCAAACGGAGATCGTATGCAAAAGTTACGACCCCGGAAAGTTGATGTACTAACTTACCCAAACGGGGCCCACATGACTTTTGGCGCTTCATCTCCTAGGGTTAGGTTTTTGGATGTCTAGGGTTTTTGACATTCCTGTTTATTGTAAAAAGCCTTGAGAGCCTCATTGTAACCATCTTCTTGCAAAATGAGCGCAACCGTGACATCTCTTCTCAGAGATAAGCCGCCACCATTCCAGCAAGCTTGTTTTCCGCTACATTTTACAGTTCTAGCTTATTTCCTTATTGAATAGAAAACCAGTTTTACTGTATCTCTGTTATTTTGTGTTAAGCATCTGATAATAATCTGTATTCATTTCGTTCTACTCATAAAATCTGGATCATTGAAGCCTGAGAAGGAGAAGGTGGAACCCGCTCAAAGGAAGGCTTTATTCGGAACCATGTGTAAAGTCAAAGGGAAATGCTGCAAGATGGTGATTGACAATGGGAGCATTGAAAATCTTGTTTCCATAGAGATGGTGGAGAAGTTGATTTGTAAGAAGACCAAACACCCTATTCCATACAAGGTATCCTGGCTGCATAAAGGATATCAAATCCTGGTAAGTGAACAATGTGAAGTTGATTTGCAAATAGGCACATATAAAGATAAAATCATATGTGATTTTATGCCCATGGATGTTTTCCATATTATTCTAGGGAGACCATGGAAATTTGACAAAAGGGTGATACATGATGGTAGGAGAAATTGTCATAGTTTTGAGAAAGATGGGATAAGACATGTTCTTCTTCCTTTGCAAGAAGGGATTGTAACAGAACAACAAGCATCTAAGGTCCTAATGTTGACAGGAAAAGAGTATTTACAGGAAATTGATGAGAAAGAACTGAACTATGCTCTAGTATGTAAACCTCGAGTGGTAATCATGAAGACCGATATTATAGATCTTCTTGGAGAGATTTAGGAGATGCTAGGTGAGTTTAGTGACATTGTGGTAGATGATTTTCCCAATGAGTTACCACCGAAGAGGGATATAAGTCACCATATTGATTTTATTCCTAGAGAAATCTTACCAAACAATGCAGCATACAGGTTGACACCTCAAGAGAATGAAGAAGTTATAAAGAAAATACAAGGATTGTTAGACAAGGGGTTGGTTTAGAAAAGTATGATTCCATGTGCAATACCAATAGTTCTCACCCCAAAGAACGATGGTGAATGGAGGATGTGCATTGATTCTAGGGCCATCAATAATATTACCATCAGATATAAGTTCCCATTACCCAAGATGGATGACATGATGGATTGCATTAGTGGGGAAACATGTTTTTCGAAATTAGATCTAAAGAGTGGATATTGTCATATCAGAATTCGAGAAGGAGATGAGTGGAAGACAACCTTTAAGACCAATCATGGGTTGTATGAGTGGTTGGTTATGTCATTCGGACTGTCCAATGCACCAAGCACTTTCATGAGATTAATGAATGAAATCTTGAGAAATTTCATAGGTAAATTTGTAATAGTTTACCTTGATGATATTTTGATTTTCAATAAAACAGAAAAAGAACACTTAGAGCATCTAAGATGTGTCTTGGAGAAATTACAAAAGGAAAGTTTGTTGGTGAATGTGAAGAAGTGTACATTTCTGAAATCACAACTAGTATATTTGGGTTTTGTTATCTCAAGAGATGGATCCAAGAAAAGTACAAACAATCATTGATTGGCCTTCACCTCGGAGCATTTTTGAGGTAAGAAGTTTACATGGATTGGCAAGTTTTTATAGGAAGTTTATAAATAATTCTAGTGGTATTTGTTCATCTATCATTGAAACAATTAGAAAGGACAAATATCCGTTTAAATGGACAACAGAGGCTGAAAATAACTTTCAGTTTTTGAAGAAGAAGATTACCGAGTGACCAGTATTGAAGTTACCAGATTTTAAACACCCTTTCCAAGTGAAATGTGATGCTAGTGAAGTAGAAGTTGGAGCTATACTCATTTAGGAAGACAGGCCTATATCATATTTCAGCGAGAAGTTGAATGATTCAAAACAAAAATACTCATCTTATGACATGGAATTTTATGTTATTTTCCAAGCACTAAAGCATTGGAGACACTATCTGATGCCTAGAGAGTTTGTTTTGTTTTCTGATAATCATGCATTGCAATACATCATGCAACAACCTAAATTGAATCAGAAGCATGTCAAATGGGTCGAGTTCTTGCAAATATTTACCTTTGTGTTGAAGCACATCAATGGGAAATCAAATTGGGTAGCTGATGCATTAAGCAGGAGACAATTGATTGTGCAAGAAAATCAGATCCAAGTCATAGGATTTGAACATTTAATAGGTTTGTACGAGACTGGCATTGATTTTCAGGATGCATACAGAGTTTGTAATAATCCTGTGGAGGTGGAAAGATAGCCATGGATGGAGTATATGTTGCAATATGGTTTACTCTTTAAAAATAGTAAACTTTGTATTCCCAAATGTTCCATGAGAGAGAACCTGATACAGGAGAAACATAATGGAGCGATGGCAGGTCACTTTGGAAGTGATAAAACCTTTGGATAGTTGAGCCATTTCTACTTTTGGCCAAAGATGAGATCTGAGGTTGAAAATTTTGTGAGCAGATGTAGGGTATGCCAACATGCCAAGGGGAGAAGCCAGAACACAGGATTATACACACCATTGCTTATTCCAACTAGGCCTTGGGATTCTATGAGTATGGATTTCATTTTGGGTTTACCAAAAACTCATAAGGGAAATGATTCTATTTTTGTAGTGGTGGATAGAATTACTAAGATGGCACATTTCATTCCATGTTATAAGACCAGTGATGCCACACACATTGCTAACTTGTTTTCAATGAATTTGTGAAGCTACATGGTTTACCTAAGAGCATTGTATCTGACAGAGATGCAAAGTTCACAGGTCATTTCTGGAGGACCTTGTGGAAGAATTTGGGCACCAAGTTGAACTTCAGTTCAACATATCATCCATAGTTTGATGGCCAGACTGAGGTGGTAAATATGAGTCTGGGTAACATGTTGAGAAGTCTTATTGGAGAAAATCCAAAACAATGGGACAAAGTGCTAGGTCAAGCAGAGTTTTGATATAATCACTCACCAAACCGAAGTACAGGAATGAGTCCATTCCAAATTATGTATGGTATGCATTCAAGAGGGGTGTGTGAACTTCGTGATTTGGATCAAATGGATAAGAGAAGTGCATATGGAAAGGATTTTGCAACAAGGATTAGTGAACTACAAGAGCAAGTTAAAGCAAAGTTGCAGCATAGTAACAATAGTTACAAAACAAGAGCAGATTTCAGGAGAAGAGATAAAAACTATGAGGTAGGAGATTTGGTTTTAGCACATCTGAGGAAAGAGATATTTCCAAAAGGAGATTATAACAAGTTGAAAATGAAAACATTGGACCTTGCCGAATACTCAGAAATTTTTCGGCAAATGTCTATGAACTGGAAATGCCAACAGGGATTGTCATCTCACCTATTTTTAATGTTGCAGACTTGTATACTTATGTGGCTGATGATACAAGACAAATGATAGAATACGAGGATCCTATGGAAGATCTTCAGTGGCTGAAGCAGATGCCTATGGCCTAGCCATCAGAAGTTGAATCTATCTTGGATACTAGAGTGACAAATGGTACCATACATAGAGACTACTTGGAATACTTGATTGTTGGCGGGAAAAACTACCTTATAGTAAGGAAACAGATACTATCAACTGAAAGGGGGTGACAGGTAAGCATAATAACTGTGTTACCGAGATGTTTATGAAAAGAAATAGGTTATAGGTCTTGAGAACATACCTTTCGAATGACGTTTGATCCTAGCTCTTATTCGATCTTGCGCTCGATCCTCAAGTCAACCTCCCGTTCGATAAACCTGCAATACAAGTACCTTTCTCAGCGTATCTTGGATAATATATAATGATGAAATGGAAAAAGCAATTTAAACATCAAATATTAACCAAAACAAATCCAAACAAGTATATAACTTCAATGAACACTTAGTTTGGGACAAGAAAGATGCTTCAACCTTTTATTGTCAAATGCAAATTGATGATACAAAGTATACCTGAATTTGCCACATGCTCCTGCAACCTGATCCTGGGCTCTTGCTCTTCTCTGGCTTGGATATCTTCCAGCATAACCTCCTCCAATGCAAGCTTCTCTTTAAAAGTATTTCAATAGTATTCATGTCTCTAACCCCTCTCTTTATTCTTCCTTGTATTTATAGGACAAGGGAAGCAGTTCAGGTCGAGAGATGGTTATGGAGGAAGTTGGGGAAGTTGGGAAACCAACTGCAACTAATCCTCTTCATGAAATTAATTATTTTTTAATCATCTTTTGAGGTGTACACTACTATTTCTCAGTGGAGTAGCGCCCAAGGTGCTACTATAGTTTTTTTAAACTAGCGCTCAGCACTTTTTGAATGTTGAGTGCTACTCTATTGAAGAGGAGTAGTGCTTATGAGGCTTGAGTGCTACTATTGCACACTGGATTAGGGTATAGGCGCTAGTCTATTGAAGTAGAGTAGCGCTCATTTCTCAAAATGACATTTTCTAGGGTTTTTCCAGTTTACAAGGAGATGGAATAAGTCAAAGTCTCATCTAAGGTCAACATGCTCCTCCATCCAAGTTGTCCTTTTGTGTGATCAACAGCTCAAGGTGATCACGGACGGAGAGGTGCAGGTTTGACCTATAACATTGATCAAATGGAAAGGACATCCTGTAGAAGATTCTACATGGATGAATGGTAAAGAATTAGAGACAGAGGGTTTCTCAATGGTTGATTTACTGAACAGGGGTTCAGAAGTTTTAACTTTGAGATTCTAATGCAGGGGCATCAATGCTAAGTCAACAATGTGATTGCGTGTTCACATGTTGTGGCTAGCAAGAGGACAAGCTGCCATGAAGTGGGAAGAAGACTCGTTTATTAAGTATTTTAAATAATTGCAAGTATGTAACTGACTAGTATGTTGTCAGTTGTTGAGAAGATAGGACATAGTGACAATTTTATACTCCCTGCATGGAGATCAAGCTAGATAGCCAGTATATTGTTGAATGACAGTGACTCCTTTAGTGATGGGGGAGAGTCTGTTAGTGAGTTTGTTTACGGTTCAGCCATTTGGTTTTGGGGATTTTCAAATGGGTGAAATAGGAAGATATTGGGACTCAGTAGGAGTCATTCGGTTGGCACAAGCGAGAGCCCTGCGCAAGAAAGAGTCGGGGGATATTTTCCTAAACACCAGAGGAAAGTATGACTCTATAGATGTTTTTGTTGTTACTTAATGAAATTAGCAAGTTCTGTGTGTTAACGGTGTTACTATGCATTCAAATAAGAGATAATCCTAGATTTTATCAAGTGGAGCTATGTGCGAATGTTAACCTAGTATCTATGTGAATGAATCTTTGTCTTCATGTTTGTATGTATAGTTGAGAACACCCAAGTCAATTGCAAAACTGAGCACCATTAAGTAGCATACTTAATACCTTGTGCATTTAGTTCTCATCATATCCGGATAAAGATCGAGCTGGATAGATCGATTCTTTGATCAATCAACGAACAAAGTCATAGAGTCATAGTCGATTCAAATTAATAGAGGTTTGACGGCATAGATCAAATCCGAAAGGAAGATCGACGGTGGGGAAAGAATCCATCAAGTGAATGTGTGTCAGAATTAGCATCTCCGCAAGCTGATGCAAAGAATTCTGCGTTAATCATAGATCAACAGAAGAGATCAAACCCGCAAGAGATCAACGATTGCTATAGTGTTCTGCGGAATGGAAGAGCTTAGGAGTTAACAGCGAGAGTTGCGGAAGCCTCATTGCGGAAACTCTTTCAAGAAAGCATGAAAGGCGCACCTGCAACCCGCAATCCATAATCTACGGAAAGAAGTGTTGCAGAAGGACAGTTGCAAGAAGGAGACTGTGGAAAGATCATTGCGGAAGAACAATGAAACTACAGAAGGAAGGTGTTTCCGCAAGGATTTTGTGGAAGACCAATTTTGACTGTCAGAACATTGCGGAAAGCTGAGTTTCAAGGTAAGGGCCACAATTGAGAAGAACTTAGCTGGTTTTTAGCCGAGTCTAGTGGTTTGATTTCAGGGAACCACAATATTTCCTTCGAAAGCAGGTTGGTTTGGCCCTGGTCATTCCCACCTGCATCATAGAGTGTCCGTTAAAGCTGGCATTCATTTGCATATACTTTCAAAAGTTTTGTGGTATTTATTGAAGTATTTGATAAATATACTCTGCTTAGGATGATCCTGATTGAATATTATACCACTTTTCTTTGATTTTCTTCCTTTCATTCATCATTTGCAATCCCTTTTACCATCCATTTTCTTAATTCTCCCTATTTCATCAAATTTCATATATTTAGCTAAAGTTTGTCTTTAAGCTCTTAGTGGTTTCATTATCATATTCCTGAGAGCCATCCCAACCACCTAATCTAAACCAATCAAATCAATCAATTCTTTTTCTTTGAGCTTTGAGATGCCTAAGATTTTTGCTTTAGCATTCAAGTACATATTTTAGGACAAGCACTTGGTATGGAGATATCATTTTGTATCTCCAAACCCAATGTTTTCGGCCCGAACTCTCTCATGATGAGCAATGCCGCATTTGACACCATGCCAAATATTACCTTATCATTGGCAATACTTTTTATCGTTTTGGTATCGATTATATTTTGCATCGATGGATAACTCTTGAAGAAGTCAAACGTATTCTTAATGACTGACACTCTAGAGGTTGTGGTAGTCATCTCTCTAGGATGGCTACAACCCAGAATATTCTACCTTCTATATACTTATGGCCGTACATCTTCAAAGATTGCATTGAAGTGATCAAGAAATGTCCTCCATGTCAATTCATTCATTCGAAAAATCTCTCCCATCAAGTTCAATTACATCTCGTGATTTCCATAGGCCCTTTTTAAAAATGGGGCATTGACTTTATGCATTGTAATCCTACCTCAGCAGGGGAGCATAGTTATATCATCATGGCCATTGAATATTTTACTAAATGGGTTGATGCTATGCCTACATATGTTGAAGACATAAAAAATTCAACACTTTTCATATTCAATCACATTATTGAAAGGTTTGGAGTCAATCAAGCCATTGTTACAGATCATGGTTCCCATTTCAGGAATCACATGATAGTTGAGCTAAGCACTAAATTGGGTTTTCGTCATGAAAAATCATCCCCATATTACCCAAAATAAAATGGACAAGTAGAGGCTGATGAGTCCCCATTTCAGGTATCTGATAGTTCCTTTTCCCACCAGTAAAATACAATAAAGGTTGTAAAGATACACTCGTTAGTGGGAAAATGATTTACCTTAATTATTTAATGAAGTGTTTAAAAGATTATTTCTGTTATGTTTTGAAAAGTGTTGCTATGAGATAATTGAATGAAAAACAAGGTTGAATGAGCAGGTGTAGGTGTACTAAAGGATAACGCGTGAATCAAGTGAAGAACTCGAAGAACATCACCAAACTCAGCGCCTTTTTCCTTATCTGTAGAGAACAAACTCCTGTTCAAAGAGAATCGACAGTTAGTCATTTTTGTTAGGTTAAGCATTAGGATTTTATAAATATGGACCTCTTGGGTAGCGAGAGGCCACGGCTGCTATTTTGAAGAATTACTATTTTGTGTTTCAGACTTTTAAGACAGTGGTGTTACAGACCTGGTTTTTAAACGATGAAGTTTCTATTTTAAATAAATACTTGATGTTATCTGCGATTCAGTGTTTATAACTTCTTTTCACTCCCGAGTACGGATTGGAGAGGGCCCCTCCAACACGTAAGTTAGGAGATCTCACAGTATAGGTATTTCTCATTATTTGTTGTGCATTGGTTGAATTTATATTGCAGATGAGAGTATTCTAAATAGCATCTCAATAACACGATTCGATTTCTGTAGTGGTTGATCACTTCTGATTCCATAGTTCATTACAACACATTCTGTAGTATGATAATGCTGTGTCTGTAGTCCTGTAGCATCATTCCGTCAAAGCATAATTTAACACTTATTTCTCTATGTACTTTCATTTACTTCTGAAGTAGTGATTTAGATCTTAAGCCTATGTATTCATTTCATTATTAGGACTACTCATAGAGATTGATTTCTTTTAGTATTTATTGGTTATATGACGACAATCACTTCTTAAATGTTTTGATTAAAAATGCAGCATTAGATAATGGCATTCTGAATTCAACCTTAGCATTAATTTATGTTAGATCAGACTTTGAGTTTTATGCAGTTGATTTCCAGTAAATACCCCTTGGATTAAAGATCAAGCTTTCATTACTTTAGAATAGATCTGTGCTAAATCCCATCATTTCAATTCCATCGTATAATTTTTATTGTTTTCAGCAAGTTAATTCTTAAAAATAGATTTACTGTTTCCTGCATTCAAATTCTTATCCATAGATTTCCTGCTTTTAGTATTTGATTTCTTAGCATAGGAATTTCTCTTCCATAGATTAACAATCTTGTTTACAATTCATTTAATCTTTCTTAGGCAGCTCTTTAAAAACATTGATACAGACACCCCACTTCTACAAGGACTATCCTAGAAGAGCACATATAGTGCCAATGCCTCTAAATTTTGTACGTCTCCTGGTTTGATAATTAAAGTAAGCTCCTAGTCTAGTTGCCCTCATTAGGCACCCATACTTAGAGCTCACCACTTTTTGGCACCGTTGCTGGGCAGGTGCTAAATATTTTAGGAGACATCACCTAAAAACAACACAAAAAGAAAACAAAAATCACATAAAACAAGAACATAATTTTTTTCCATTGAATGCCTCTTCGGAAAAGGGATAGGTTTGGACACTTTCTGCCTAGTCATCCCATGAGCAATAACGGTGACAACAATTCTTAACACTCTCAGTTTGGATCCCCAAGCTCTGAAAATGAAACTAATTCCACATACGATCCAAACAGAGACAACTTCTCTGCTAGTTCCAGCTCAAACACCACTATGGCTGATGAAGAAGAAGAACCCAGGGAGATTTTCACCTTTCCCATTAGCATACCTCTTGGAGATGCCAGAATGAAGAATATCAACCCTAACAATCTGCCAAACTTCCATGGATTGACTTCAAAAGATCCTAACACATTCCTGTTTGAATTTGAGGTAGTTTGTAGATCTTTCGATTATCCTACAAATGCACAAAAGCTAAGGCTTTTTCCCTCCACACTGAAAGATTTATCACTTAGGTGGTTCATGAGTTTAGAAGGAAATATTATTTTCAGCTGGGATCAAATGAAACAGTCATTCCTAGAAAAGTATAGGGACTACTGCAAAGCAAAATATACAAGGGATGAAATATTTAGGATGCATCAGAGAGACCGTGAATCCTTAGAAGATTATGCCCAGCGATTCCAGCTCAGCTACAAACGAGCTAACCATTGCACCCTAGACCCTGAATCGCTGAAACTGGTCCTTCTTAGGGGGATTAAAGAGGAGAATTTTGAGATCTTAAACCGCTTGGGAGATGGAGACATATTTCAGAAGACTTATGACCAAATACTACAGATCTTCAAGAACCATTCTAGGTCTAGGAAAAGCAAGAATGGGACAATAGATACACATCTACCCATAGGATCCTCATCATCTTTAGGACCCAATCTTACAAAATATGACTTAGGAAACCTGTTAGATGACATGAAGACCAACATATTACAATCTCTGGCTATGCAACTTGATGCACTACAAATAAAAAAGAAGCGGGATGAAATTAACCAAGCCTTGGCAGTATTCTATCCTCGTTGTAGAAAAAAACATGAGAAGGGGCAATGCACCTTGAACACCATAGAAGTATGTGATCTCTGCACTGACGACCATTCCACTCATAAATGTCCCCTCTTACCCTCATGTAAGACGGCTATTTAAGACCTAGCAGCTGAAGGAGCAATAGAACAGTTATGTTTTATAAATCAGAGGAGGAATAATTTTGTTAGACCATATCAACCGAGCAATCAAGCCTACTATAATCAAGGACAACCAAATTGGAACTCTGCACCAACTCCATGGAAAGCACAGCCAAATCCAAACCAATGGCAACAAAATCAACAAACATATCAACCATCCTATCAACAATCGTATTACCCACCGTCTTACCCCCAATACACCCCACCTTTTCCTCCATCCACCACAAATTATGCAAATCAATACCCCCATCCATCAAATTGGAGGGCCCCATTACAACAACCACTTATTATGCCACCCCCACAGCCTCAGCCACCCCCCAGACCTCCATCCATTCCAGCCCAACCAATCCCAAATCCTAATAATAACATACCTCCACAGCAGTAACAAACTTATAACACTGATATCACACAATTCCCTACCTATGTCATAGACACCATAGAAATAAACGAAATAAACCTCTGATCTAGAAAAACATTGCAGAATACATCCCCACACAATATCCAACAACCTGAAGCTCAAGAACAAACATCAGAACCCTATGTTCAGCATCCAGATGAACCAAACTCTCCTGAGGACGAAACCCAGCCACTCCCATGCAACAGAAACCCTCCATTTCCAGAAAAACTAGTACGAAGTACGAAAGAAGAGGAAGAGAATACAATTTTAAATGAATTCAAGCACTTAAACATCCAAATCCCGATTTTACAAGCCATAAGGGATGTGCCCATCTGCAACAAATTTATTAGGGAAAATTGCCTAAAGAAACCCGAAAGGAGGAAACGTGACCCACCAACCATAAATATAGTGGGACAATTGGTTGATTTAATGTTGGGTGTCATAATAAACCCTAAATAGATTGATTCAGGTAGTCCTGTAGTAAACTTCACCATCAATAACAATCAAATAAATAAAAGCTTAATATATTTGAGAGCTATGATCACTGTCATGACTAAGGAAACCATGCTATACCTGGGACTCCAATCAATGGTCAGACCAACCACAACAATACTCCAACTAGTGGACACATCCACTGTGAAACCCGAAGGGATGCTAGAAGACATTATGATCAATATTGAATCCTGGGAATACCCAGCTGATTTCATAATAATTGAAGTCAAGAGCAAACTTAGTGGTTATCCAATCATACTAGGTAGACCTTGGTTAGCAACTGCGGATGCTTACATAGGTTTCCAATCAAGAAATATGACTATCACCAGTGGACATGCTAGGAATAAAATCACGATCTACCCACCAGCAATGAAATATTTAGATTTAGAATATCAAAATTGGACTGATGATTATTAGAACATACCAAATCACAACCTCTGACCTATCTCAACAATTGATGCTGCACTATCACTAAAAGCAATAAACGAAGATGGTCATATAGATAGATTTATACAAAATGTATCTTCTAACAATCATGTTATTAAAGAATTTTTTTCCACAGAAACATGTGACAGTTCAAAACAAAACATGGATGAATTATGGACATAAGTACTAGAAGAACAAATTGAAAAGGTAAAAATCTTGGAAATTCTGCCTGGCAAAACAGTCGACATAAATTCCAATTTGAAACTAGAGCAAGAAAAGAAATTAATGAAGATACTAGAAGAACAAAGTAAAGCATTTGCATGGACATATGCATACATGAAAGGAATACATCCTGATATCTGCAAACACTACATTTACATCAAAGAAGGTTCTACTCCTATCAAGCAACCAAAAAGAAGGCTTAACCCTGCATTGAAACACATAGTCAAAGTGGAACTACAAAATTTATTAGATGCAGGGTTCATCTATCCAATATCTGATAGTGAGTGGATCTCACCACTAGTTATAGTACCTAAAAAAGGAGGCAAATAGAGAATTTGTGTGGACTATAGAGAGCTGAATAAAGCAACCAAGAAAGATCACTTTCCTCTTCCATTTATAGATCAGGTGCTAGATACATTATCTGGAAATGAGTATTTTTCATTCTTAGACAGTTTCAGTGGGTACAACCAAATTTTAATACACCCAGCTGATCAAGATAAGACGACCTTTACATGCCCATGGGGAACTTATGCCTATAGGGTCCTACCCTTTGGTTTATGTAACACCCCAGCAACATTTTAAAGAGCCATATTGAGTATTTTCTCCAATTTTATAAATGACAAAATGGAAGTCTTCATGGATGATTTCACACCCTATGGACAAAACTTTGAGTAGGTATTGAACAATCTTGAATTAGTATTAAAAATGTATTGAGATGAGATTGTGCCTAAGCAATGACAAATGCATGATGTTAATGGAAGAAGGCATCGTTCTAGGACATCATATATCACAGAGGGGGATAGAGGTTGATCAAGCAAAAGTATCAGTAATCAAACTGTTGCCACCACCTATAAAAAAAAGGGATGTAAGAAGTTTCCTTGGACAAACAAGGTACTACAGAAGGTTTATTGAAAATTATAGCAGAATTGCTGCCCCAATGTTTGCACTTCTCACAAAAGACAATGAGTTCATATGGACAATCAATTGCATGACAGCATTTGAAAATATTAAGGAGAAAACAATCATAGCGCCACTACACCAAGGACCAAACTGGGAAATTCCATTTCAAATCCACACAGATGCATCAGATAAAGCCATTGGATATGTGCTTGGACAAGAACAAGACAAGAAACCCTATGCCATATACTATATAAGCAAAAATTTGGCTAGGCATAACTCAACTACATAGTCACAGAGAAGGAATTTTTAGCAGTCATACATGCAATCAATAAATTTAAGAATTACATCAGAGGATACCAAATTTTTATCCACACTAGCCACTCAGCAATCATATATCTTATGAACAAGCCTAATACTAGTGCAAGAATTATTAGATGGATGCTACTTCTACAAGAATTTGACATTACTATAATAGATAAACTAGGCAAGCATAATGTTGTAGCTGAATTTTTGTCAAGAGTCACACATGGAAAAGATAATGAATTGGTTAAAGATAACTTCCCTGATGAGCACCTTTTTTCCATATCAACAAGAAGCCCATGGTTTGCTGACATAGCAAACTATTTAGTATTCGGGAATTTTCCAGAACATTACAGTTATAAAGAAAAGACAAAAGTAATAAGGCAAAGCGCCACATACACATGGATAGAGGGCATGCTTTTTAAACAGGGACCAGATCAGATACTTAGAAGGTGCATCAGGGAAGATGAAGTACATAACATAATGCATGCCACTCAATTTCTGTACAGTAGGCTCTGGATGGTATGCTTTCCCTATAATTTCAATCAACGATGGCAGGCTCCCGACTTTCTTCCTCCTCAATGTCCTTGCAAAATGGCTGAACATTTGATCAATATGATCATGTGTATGCCCAACAAGAAGGAACCCAACTTTTACCTTCTTAAAAATTCCCAATTCCACAAGCATGCTTAGATAACCAAACACAACCTGGTTTTTGTTTTCCCGGCTTGTGTTGTCCAATTGTAGATATAGAACTTCTGGAAGATCACCAGGCCAATGAGTAATGACATGGTGAATTATGCTGATGGTCAAATTTGCATCATTGTGAATATTTGGAGCTGTAAAGTAAACCTTTGGAATCATTTCACCATTAAAAACCATACACCCAACCAAGTGAAACTGAATAAAATTCTCCTCCTTTAAATTCTTTGGCACACGGACAAAATGTGGCAAGAGTGTTTTTTTCTGATCCATGCCATCAATTATCAAACCCATATACTTATGTGGAGCATCGTAACACTTCTTGCGATGTTTATACAATTTTTGCCGTTCATTTGATTGTTGATTGCGATGTTCTTGCAGTGCATTGATTATGGAATCTACAAACAACATAACAAAACAATATTGTTAACTAGATTCAATAATTGACATTTATCTATTTGTTTTTTTTGTTTTGTAAACATACCTCTTTCTATCCCCTCTGATCTATCCCTTCTTTCTTTAAGAGAAGCACATGTACTGCAGACCCCCATCCTTGACCTCTTTGGAATGCGGACATTGTTGAACTTCTTTTTCCATACTCTTGTGAAATATGCATATCTGATGAAGTTGTCATTTCCTTGACCACCTTGAACATAATCCTTGTATAAGTTGTAGATTTCCTGCCTTGTGAAATTATCTGGAATGTGTATTGTTTCTCTATTTGGCATACTCTCTCCATGCTTGGAAAAGAAATCATGCATCCATGATATCGCAATGTGTGTTGATGGCCCAGTGATTCGTCCCTGATAATCGTCAGTGTAAAATGTAGGATCCTTTTCTAGTCTTGTTTGGATTCTTGACAATCGAAGATTACCAATTGAGTGAATCCGTTTGAATGCCTTTCTACAAAGCATAATTCTTCCAACGCGATAATCATAGCCTGTCCTGGTAGAAATCATGCACCCCACTAAATATGAATTTTGCATGCTTTTGTTCATTGAAAGATACATCTTCCTTCTCTCCAAGACATAATTGTAGCCTAAACTTTTCAAACAACTTTTGTGGCAACACTCACTTGAAATCAAATGAGTAATGGAACTTGGACTTGTGAGCAATTCTTTCCTAGACCTTGTATAACTGGAATGCTTTGGATTGACATAAAAAGGTCTAGTCCTACACTTAATCCTGCTCTGCATTGGATTCTGTCGCTGGATCTCCTGGACCATTGTGTCTGCAACAACATCCTCAGCAGGATGATTGTTTTCATTGTGATGCATATGACCCCCCTCATTGAAAATTTCATCCCCAAATTCATTATGAAAATTATTGTCATGATCACTTGCTGCCAGATCAATGTGACCATCAACATTATTTGTGCCACTAAATTCTTCACTGAAAGGAGAATCACTGTCTTCATCATTGGTGGCTTCATCATCAACAGAATGATCATCGGTGCCATTGAAATCCTCGCTCGGAGAGAAATCATCATCGGTTCCATTGAAATCTTCACTCGAAGGAAAATCATCATTAGTGCCATTAAAATCCTCGCTTGGATGATAGTCACCATCGTTGCCATTGAAATACTCGCTTGGAGGTAAGTCACCATCGTTGCCATTGAAATCCTCGCTTGGAGGTAACTCACCATCGGTGCCATTGAAATCCTCGCTTGGAGGTAACTCATCATCGGTGCCATTGAAATCCTCGCTTGGAGGAAACTCGTCATCCGTTCCATTGAAATCCTCGCTTGGAGGAAACTCATCATCCGTTCCATTGAAATCCTCGCTTGGAGGAAACTCGTCATCTGTGACATTCAAATCCTCGCTTGGAGGAAACTCGTCATCCGTTCCATTGAAATCCTCGCTTGGAGGAAACTCGTCATCTGTGACATTCAAATCCTCGCTTGGAGGAAAGTCATCATTTCTTCCATTGAAATCCTCGCTTTGAGGAAAATCATTTTCACTATTATTGATGTCTTCTTCCTCACCAGAATCATCATCCGTATCATTAAAATCCTCACTGGGACGAATATCATCATCAATCCCACAAAAATCCTCGCTGGGAGGAAAATCTTTGCTTGAAGGAAAATCATCGTTGGTGCCTTGAAAATCCTCGCTTTCAGGTAGATCATCATTGGTGCCTTGAAAATCCTCGCTGGGAGGAAAATTGTCATCATATTGTTTGTTGTCTTTAAGATCCCCACTTGGAGGAAACTCTTCATCATCATCACATTCTTTCTCTTCATTACTAATGTCTTCAAAATCTTCATAACTAGGAAGTTCTCGAATAACATGCTTGATTACATTGCTTGCACTGCCAATATCTTCGCTAGATGAACTGTACATTTCTGCATTAACATTGGAATTTTCTTCAGATGAGTCCATGACTTCTCACTAAAAGATAGAATTATAGAAAACTCTGTATCGCACAACTGCAAAGAAATTTTACCACAGTCCTCACCAAAAAGTAGAATGGTGCAACTGTCGACCGTCAATCTTATAGCTATGAGAACGAAAATATCCCTCCAAAATATTCCCTCCAAAAATTTCGTTTAATATTTTCCCTCCAAAAATTTCGTTCAAAATTTTCCCTCCAAAATTTCCCTGCAAAATTAAAGCGCACATTCATATTATATTAAAAGAATTGAAATAATATAATAACCAATTACATATTTATATCCAGACATTTAAGACTAATAAAATTTCTCACAGTATTTTTTATTCACAATTTCTAACAAAACAATGATTATTTTCTTTTTTTGTTACCCAACATTCATACTATTAGTAATTATTTAATTTTAATCTATCTTATATAAATTTAATAATAATGTTGTAATTACTTTCCTTTTTTATCCCACATTGGTAAAAAAGTAATGTTAAATTTACTCTATGCTAAATAAACATTTTAAATTTCCTACTATTCATCATCTATTTATCCCACATTGGTAAAAATAATAATGTTAAACTAACTCTACGCTAAATAAACATGTTAGATTTCCTACTATTCATCATTTATTTGGGAGCAATTTAGTAACACTTGCAAGGTTAGTAATTATTTTATTTTTTTATTAATTTAGTAATGATTATTTTATGGCTTTATTAATTTAGTAATGTGTTTTATTGCTTTATTCTTTTAGATTTTTGTTTTTTTAACATTCTTAAGAATGGAAAAATTAAACCTAATCTATTTTATTAATACAGGATTGTTTAGGCTTTAGAGCATTTGACGAAGATTTTCAGGAAGAAAGGGAAGATTGCAGAGAGGAACTTCTAGCACATTCAACAGAGGAGGCAATACCACTTTCCAGGTTAGTTTTATATTTTTTTTTAAACGTTTTTTTTTTTAAATTCGTGTATTATTAATCTAGGCTCTACCCATGTTTTAAATTTTTTTTTTTATCAACCCGGCCCCCCCTCACACCCTTAAGAATATTAAAAATTAATTAAATTTATTTAAAAAAAAACCCACCCTTTGGCGCCCAAGCCCAAGCGGGGGACGTCAGCCGGCTTTGGCGCCCATGGGCGGCCGACGGCCGGCCCCGAGGGCCGCCCATGGGCGCCCAAGCAGGCGGACGTCCGCCCGCTTGGGCGCCCATGGGCGACCCTCGGGGCCGGCCGTCGGCCGCCCATGGGCGCCCAAGCAGGCGGACGTCCGCCCGCTTGGGCGCCCATGGGCGGCCGACGGCCGGCCCCGAGGGCCGCCCATGGGCGCCCAAGCGGCGGACGTCCGCCCGCTTGGGCGCCCATGGGCGGCCCTCGGGCGGGCCGTCGATGCTGGGCATCGAGGGCCCGCCCGAGGGCCGCCCATGGGCGCCCAAGCGGGCAGACGTCCGCCGCTTTGGGCGCCCATGGGCGGCCCTCGGGCGGGCCGTCGATGCTGGGCATCGACGAGCCGCCCGAGGGCCGCCCATGGGCGCCCAAGCGGGCGGACGTCCGCCGCTTTGGGCGCCCATGGGCGGCCCTCGGGCGGGCCCTCGATGCCCGGCATCGACGGCCCGCCCGAGGGCCGCCCATGGGCGCCCAAGCAGGCGTACGTCCGCCCGCTTGGGCGCCCATGGGCGGCCCTCGGGCCGGCCGTCGATGCCGGGCATCGACGGCCCGCCCGAGGGCCGCCCATGGGCGCCCAAAGCGGCGGACGTCCGCCGCTTTGGGCGCCCATGGGCGGCCCTCGGGCGGGCCGTCGATGCCGGGCATCGACGGCCCGCCTGAGGGCCGCCCATGGGCGCCCAAAGCGGCGGACGTCCGCCCGCTTGGGCGCCCATGGGCGGCCCTCGGGCGGGCCCTCGATGCCCAGCATCGACGGCCCGCCCGAGGGCCGCCCATGGGCGCCCAAGCGGGCGGACGTCCGCCGCTTTGGGCGCCCATGGGCGGCCCTCGGGCGGCTCGTCGATGCCCAGCATCGACGGCCCGCCCGAGGGCCGCCCATGGGCGCCCAAGGCCCCGAAACATTCATGTTAATTTTAAATTTTGGTTTTTAATGATAATTTAATTAATTCATGTTGATTGAAATTTTACTTTTAATGAAAACTTTAAAAATTTGTTTGTTAAGTATAGGTTAATATTTTGATATTTATAAGTTTGATTGAAATTTAAATTGTTTTTCATATAAAAGGTATATTAAATAGATTTATATATTTTATTTTTAAACATTAAATTAATTTATATATTTTATAAAAGTTATATTTAAATTAAAATTAGTTATCTAAGTTATATTTTAGTTTATAGTTTGATAGATTAAATGAAATGGTTGAGTGATGTAAATTGTAAATATGAAATCATAAAATTAAATCATGGGTTTGATTTCAAAAATAACTATCTAAATTAATATTTAAATTAATTTGTATGTTAATTAAACTTGTAAACACTTTAGAGGTAAAATATCCAAGTTAGTTCACATGATTCATCGAGTTTATATGCTTCATGCCGAAATGTTGAGGTTAATTTAAATGCTTCATCTAACTTACAAACACTTTATAGTTAAAATATCCAAGTTAGTTCACATGATTCATCCTAGTTAAAATATCCCAGGTTACTTTGCATGCTTCATTGAAGTTATGTCCAAGTGAGTTCATATGCTTCAACTTAGTTTACAAATTACTTACTTTTTTCTATATCCTAGTTTATATGCTTCCTCGTGGCAATAGGTTGGATGAGGGTAATCATGCAAACGTCAACAAAGGTTCATTATAGTTTATATTTTTTAGTGATTTTCAATCTTCTTTAAGAGTAGAAAGTATCCATATGGTGTGAGTGTTACACAAGTGCAATGTGATCATATTACTTCCATGTATGGTTTTTTTTTATTGGATAACTGCCTTTTGGAAAATTTGAATGAGTAGTTAGGCGAATTAATCGACATTGAATTAAATAAGTTTATGTTTTAATTATTGTATTAATTTAATTATATCGTGACATACAAGTAATTATATATGTAATTATATTGTTTCATAATTTATATTATTACCTATGGGTATAGTGTGAAACATAGGAATATAATCATTATTCTAATATATGTCTTGATTTTATTGTGATTAGAACATTATTATAATCATATTGTGAAGTATATGATTATTATATTATAATATGTGGTTATATTATTTCTTTCTTTTTATCATAGCATAATGTTTTTCTATAATTTATTTGTTGATTTATATTATATTGTTGATTTATTTTAAAATTCTACATTTTGGATATAGGTACAATGGCATCAAGGCGGATATCTGTAAATGTTTCTGGATCAAGAGCGGCAATCATTGCATCGAAAAAAACAGTTGAGGCATCTGAGAATGTTGAGACTCAAGAGAGAGTTCTTAGCTTTGAAGAATTAAGAATGAAGAATGCTAGAGAATGGAAACATGCAACAGAAGAAGACAGAACAGAGTATCATTGGCATTTGAAGGAAAAAAATCAAGGAAAACCAGAAAGCATTCTCTTATTTTGTTCTGCAGATCCATATATTCAAGCAGATTACAATCTATTGGGATTGCTGAGAGATATATTTGTAGTGCCGGGTACAGATATTGTTTATGCACAGGTGAAACAAGCCAAGACCTTTGCAAAAATCCGATATGTTTTGAAGATTGCAAAATATAATGCTCAAGAAAATTTCACAGATTTTTGTCAAGGGGTCGTGGATGAAATTGATAGCGGGAGAGTAAGTTTGAATATTGATATTATTTTTAAACTGGTTTTGTTATATCTTGGATATCACAATGTAATAGATTTAATACGATAATGTTTTTATTTTGCAGGATTTTTCCATTTCGATTTCAAAAAAGTTGAATGGAATTTATTATACAGAGGCCAATCCTATGGATGTCATTACTGTCGCTATTCAAAAGGGACTAGAAGTAAGGAGGAAAAAACAAGTGTTAAATGTTCAAACTGAAGAAGTACAAGCAGAAAAAGGAAAGAGCATCCAACAATCAAATCAGGTACCTAGAAGGGTTATATTTAAATCTTCATCTCGCCGAACTGAACATGATGAAATTGTTGCAAATGAGCTTGTTACTCCTGCTAGTAAGAGTAGCAAACAATCTCATAAAAGAAATATGGTTGATAGTGCCTCGATTCCTGTTGAAGGCATTGTAGATTTAGGAGGAACCCCTTCAAATCAAAAAAGGAAGAGACCTGTTGTTGCTGAAACCAATGTTATTATTGAATCTGAGAGTGAAAATTCTGGTGGCAGTAGGGAAATCATTACTCCAGGTGCTGATTTAGAGGATGGCATTGTCAAGACAACACAAAATGCCATTCGAGATCGATTGCGGAGGGATAAGTTGGTTAACAATGGACATACATTTGAGTTGAATGTGAATCAACTTTATAAACCCACAGAAGGGAAAGATCACTTTAGAATTAGAAAACCACATCACTTGCATATTCACAACTTAAAAGCATTGATGAGGCACAATCCCTATGCACATGTTGTTGACTACCTAGTCCTTGTTGACCCGGAAGTTGTTCCTACTAGAGATGAATTTGATGAAACAAGATGTTTTCATTACAAATATTATGTTCTTGGAGGGAATCATTCTGCAGAGGCAAGAAGAGAGTTGATGCAAGAATATCCCAATAACCCTATTTTTGAAACAGTTAAATGCATCATTTATGCTGGTTTAACAGATGTTGAAGCAAAGTTGTTGGCATGGGATCATAACACAGATAGTGAATATAGGTTGACAATGACATTTGTTCAAAGGGTGAGATTTATACACAGTGAATTTGTGCAAATATGTGGTGGGGAAAAACATAGAGTTGATGCAAGTTTTCGGAAACAATGTTGTATGGAAATAGGTCTCCCTATTAAAGATGATATTATGCTATCAAAAAGTTCCAGAGGAAGTGATGCATTCAGAGCTGTAGATGCCTATTTCCAGTTGGCATTTAGAGTTGGGAAAACATGGGATTTGATTGATGAGATATTTAGCTTGTGGGAGAATATTGGCATAAAAAACCAAAAAGTGAAAAAAAGTAGAGTTGTTCCATGGAGCGGTGGTAAGGCAGGTCCTGACGTCAAGAATCTGCCAGAAGACATGACTATTACACCTTGGAGAACAATGCAAGGTGTGAAGGATGAAACATTAATAGCTACAATACTATCACGGGTAAAGTCAGGTGAATTATCCATGGAGGAAATGTGCAGCGAACTTGAGAAGTAAGTTGAGCATTTTTTTGAGTTTAACATTTTTGTTATGTTCTAGGTATTCTGTTATATTATTATATATGATTGTAAACATCATTTATTGTTTCATTGTCTAGTCACAAGGTCTACATGAAAATACAAGAGGAGATGGTTAAAATGTTGAGTGAGAAGAGTTGGGATGATGTCAAACGCAACTATCCAGACTCAAGCTCGATAGAAAGTTTACGACAATTTTTTGTTGCATTCAAGAAGGTATGTTGTTCTATGATACATCCTATTTTATTTATTTTATAATTCAATTCATTTCTATTTTATTACTTATAGAAATCATTTTCATTTGAAGATGCCAAAGAGGGGTGGAGCTGGAGTACCGGAGTCCTTCAAAATCCATATCCAAAGAGCCAAAATAGAACGACAAAGGAGACAATGTCTTGCAAATGTTGAACTTGATGATACACTTGATCATTATATTTGGAATGGGCTTGACACTGTGCAATATAGAGTCATTTTAGGTGACTGTGCAGACATTGCAAATCTTGTTCCTAAAAAGGAGTACGCACTAGTGATTGCAGATATCCCTCATGGATACAATATCCGAAACACTACTTATGATTGTGAGCCTTATACTTACCAATCATTCAGTAAAGTGGTTTCGGGATTTGTAGATGTCACAACATCACCACTATGGAGATTTGTTGTTTTCCATTCAGACACACAATTAGGGGGCTTGTTGACAGCCTTCAGGGGTAAAGGAAAAAAGAGGAAGCAACTTTATTGGTAATATATTTGCACTATATTATCAAAATTTTGAATTTATAAATCAATTATATTTATTGATAAGTTAATTATTTGTTTTATATTTTTGTTACAGGCAAAAGCCTAATGTTCGTAGCTCAGGTAGCGATCCATTCCTAAGTGATGCTGAAAGCATACATGTTGCAACTTGGACACAGGAGGATGCTTATGAACCTCTTTTAATCAATGAAAAGAGAGGAGGAAAACATAGTCAGATATTGAGTTATAATGCCGTGGTAAAAAAATTAACATATGAAGAAAGGGATTTAAAAGGAGTGACTGTAAACATCTATCAAAAGCCACAAGCATTGATTAATTATCTCATAGATACATTTTCAAGAGAAGGAGATTGGGTCTTAGATTTGTTCTCGGGTTCTGGTAAACTTTCTCATATTACATATGAAATAATATATCAAGTTTTATTGTATGTTTTATCTTTCATTATTTTATTGTTATAAAGTATGCTTCTTTATGCTATTTCACTTAACTTTAATTTTGTTTTTGGTGATTAGGTACAACAATAGCATGCTCCTTACAGAAAGGAAGAAATTGCATATCGATTGATAATGATCCACTCCAATGCAATTACATAAAACAAAGAATTAAGGCTATTCAAGTTCTTCCAGATGAACTGCAAGAAGTTGGTTTGAAGAAAGGAGAGTTTAGTGAAACACTTGTGGCAAAGATGTCAAAAGAGCCCCAACCCCCGTTAGGAGGGGTGTTTGGAAAGGAGCACTTTGGGGATCTTGCAGACATAGAAGACCCAATGGAAGAGGACATTGATGTCCCTGAGGAAATTCAAGCTCCAGAAAATTCCAATGTCGATGAAGAATTTGGCATGCATGATATTGTTGAATAGTTTCATGTTTTGAAGAAAATGTTAATTTTGTCAATTTTTGACAATTTTTTGATCAGATATATTAATAATGTTTTCACTTTCAGACTTTACTTTAGAAATAAAATTTCTAAATATAATGTTTTTAATATGTTTTTTACAAATAATTTGTATATTTTTTCTCGACTTTATGTGAGTGGTCACTTTTCGATAACTAATATGAAATATGATCATTTTTAGAGAAAAATTCTCTGAAAATTCATTGAAAATGGTTTTAAATGTCTTTATTTTCTGGAATTATTTACAATTTTGTCAATAAAAATGCCTTATTTTGTACATAAAAATATCTTATTTTATAGAAAAAATCATAAAATGTATATGTTTTTCATTATAAATTGCTTAAAAATGTATATTATTTTGTTACATTTCAAAAAACACACTTGAAAATAGAAATTAAAAATATTTTACGACAAAGATAATTCAAAGGTCCCAAAAAATGTCTCAAAATGAAAATGTGTGATACTGGCATCAACCATTTTTGAAACGGGGGTAAAAATAGCTACTAAAATTAGGAGAGAGAAAAACGAGAACTGTGTCGAGTTCTCGTTTCATAGTATAAGTGGTTACCCTGTGGAGGACACTATGCTGCAAAGAGGACAGCCTACAAGATCTTGTAAACGGGGTATTATTGTCCAACACTCCACAAAGATGCTTATGAGTATGTGTCCCACTGTGATGACTGTCAAAGAATGGGGAAGCCTACACAAAAAGAAGAAATGCCTCTTCATCCACAGATCTCCTTAGAAGCATTTGAGAAATGGGGATTTGACTTCGTTGGTCCAATCAACCCACCATCAAATCGAAAGAGCTACATTGTAGTATGCACAAATTACCTTACAAAATGGACTGAGGTAGCAGCACTTGCTGCAGCAAATGAAAACAATGTATCAAAATTTTTCACTGAGCAAATCTTCCACATGTTTGGTGTTCCAAGGGAACTAGTTTCTGATCAAGGACCACAATTTACATCCAACTTAATAGAGGACCTAATGAAAAATAATAAGGTTAAGCATAGACAGTCCTCTTCATATCACCCTCAAGGAAATGGTCAAGCAGAAGTCACCAATAGAGAATTAGAGAGGATTCTAACAAAGACAATCCAACTCCACAAAAGAGATTGGGCTGACAGATTAAGTGAGGCAGTTTGGGCCTATAACACCACATGGAAGACAACAACAGGATTCACACCTTATGAGTTAGTATATGGAAATAAAGTCATGCTACCAATTGAATTTGAAATAAAAACACTAAGAATTGCAGCAGAGTTAAACATGGAACTATCATAAATACAACATGAATGCATGCTAAAATTGAATCAACTGGATGAGCAATGCCACCAAGCACTGGCTCACACTGAAATCATCCAGCAGCAAAGAAAGAGGTGGCATGACAAGCACCTAAAAGATAAAAATTTCAAGGAAGGTGACTGGGCACTACTCTATGATTCTAGGTTTCACACATTCAAAGGAAAATTAACAACCAGATGGCTAGGACCTTACATCATTGAGCACATCTATGAAAATGGAGCAGTCAATATTATTACAATAGATGAACAATAGTTTCCCATGACAATGAATAGACATTGACTCAAACTTTACAAGAAACCACAATCAAAAGAAGAGTTGACATAGGTACTCTACCAGCAACAACTGATGCTGATAGAAAATATGAAAAAGCATTGAAAAAAATGAATGAAAAAAAAGAAAGAAAAAAAATGAAAAATGAAAAAAGAAAAAGAAAAAGAAAAAGAAAAAAGAGAAAGGAAAATAAAATTGATGGAGAAAATAACAGGCCAAATTATAGGGCCATGTATATCCCTATGAAGATACATCATTACTATTGCAAAGAGAAATATCAAGCACAATTCAAGTGAGCCCAGAAATTCTCAAACATTTTCAGCAATCAAGCAAGCCAGATATGTATTCAAGAGAGCCAGCAAAATTATCTACCACTACAGGAACAATCCAAGCACACTCTTCAATCAACTCTGCCATATGATCACTAGAGCCTGACCCTACTTCAAGTGAGCCTGCAATTGATTCAAGCGAGGCTTCCATTTATCCAAGCAAGCCAGAAATTCATCCAAGTGCAGCAACAAGCAATCAAATTCATGCAAAGCATTATCAAATTCAAATCAGAAATGGAACGAATAAAGAAAAAATTTCGACAACACACATAACTACTGACACGCCCAAGATCACTACGGATTACACCAAATCTACTCCAACATCCAACACACATACAAATCAGTGATGATCGTGAACTCAGGTACGCTAACAAAATATAACAAGGTAATCTCTGAACATTTTCATTTTATTCTTAAGGTCAAATCATTATCCCCAAAACGGTTATATTTTAAGCTAAGGACAACTTTTCGATAAAGTCGGAGGGAAAGGTTCAGATTACAAAATCATGATTGCACACACCCATCATTTCGACAAATGATGAATCCGCATATAACCACCATACTTCACAATAATCACAAAGTACAAGCATAAAGTGAAATGAAGAGCTTGATTATGAAAAGAAATGGATCAATCAGCAAGTACAGTGAAGAATAATAAGGATAAGTGCGGAAGGACAGTTAAGTAAAGCTACATGATCGTCAAAGAAAAAAGAGCCAATTTTTGCAAACAAAAAAAACCTCTCAGCACTTCCCAGAAGCAAGCCATCAAAAGTGAGTGTGGCCACGCAGCAAGCAATCTGGCCTCGAGCCTATCGTCAATCCAGACCAGTGAGGTAAAAGACACATTCAAAGTTGGTTTTTGTCGACTATAGAAGAGATTTTAAGATGATGAAAGGATTCAAGAAAAGTGAACCAGAGGAGCACAGCGCCATCTACCAGAACCTATGAATATTAACAACCATCTACAGTGAAGGCAAGATGCCTTTCATCCTAGGACTGAAAGGGTACAATACAGGGGTGTCTCTAGAGTTTGCGAGAAATTTTAAACATATCAAGGATGAACAGCTCGTCACCTGAGTGAAGGGGTTATGTATAAAGTTGGATGAGGATGTAATTGCCAAATTCACTGGTCTACAGAGAGGTTTGCATTGGAGCAGGGATGATAGGGAGGCAAACCATGAAGCAAAAACAACATCTTTTTAGCAAGGAGAGGTCTATGACGAAGACAAAAAATGGAGTCAAAAGACTCTCCATGCCAGCGCCATGGGAGGACATGGCTGCAATCGTTCAGAAGTACATCACATGCTCTGGTAGGTTAAGCTATGTCCCCATCTTTCATTTTCAGATTCTAGAGTTGTTAAGGCACAGGACCCATCATCCACCAAACAACAACATTAGTATTCCATACTACCTACTCCAGTCTCTAGCAGAAATGAGCAAGAAGGTGGCTAAAGGTAAGGAGGATTCCTTGGCCCATCATGGGTTGATCAAGTTAATCGTTTGTGAGGAATTAAAAGCACAGATACCAGAGCTTTCATGGGAAGAATTCATGTTGGTGTTATATCTCTATGTTTCACAGTGTCGCATCTCCATTTGACGACACTTTCCCTACTGTTTTAAACCATCCAGAAGAGACAGATGATGAGTCAACCTTGAAGGTGAATCTACCCTGGCAAGTTTTGACCCACCTTTGACTTTATCTACACACACTACCGCGCCTTGCTAGTTTGTCAAAACGCGGTACTAGACACTACCGCGCTATGATCTTTCCCCAAGACGCGGCAGTGCCGCGTTCTGCAGTCTTTGCAAAACGCGGTACTCTTTTAATAGCCTTTTTCCCTTGACTTGTGGGATTTTGGATTTTCGAAGATAATGGAAGATTGGGGTCCTTGATTCGATCTCAACTCATCTCCTTCGATTAGAAACCCTGATCCACTTATCTCTCCTTAGATCCACCCATCTCTCTTGTTGGTTAACCTCACCATTCACTATAAAAGAGAGGCATTCCATTGGAAAGAGGAGGACTCTTGAGAGTACCAAACTTATGGTCTTGCAGCATTGTGGAGATAGCTAGAGGAGAAGACACTTGGAGCTGGAGGATTGTCTTGGGCATCAAGCACCTTTTGTAAGTATTCTTCAAGTTGTAATGGAATAACTTGTCTTGTTTTCCCAAATCATTTGTGTTAATCTTGTTTTAATGATATGATTTGTATCTTCCATAGATTTAGATTCTAATTCATGTTTCAGGTTGCTAGAGAATAGTGCATTCTTGTGTCTTGGTCCCATTTTGACAGGTTCATTTGTGAGGGCTTGGAGACTGGAGCAAATACCAAAAACAAGCGTCCAGATAGAAGGTTAGTTAAACTTCTTCTACTCTTTCTAGCAGTTTAATCTTGAGATGTTTGTTAGATCTAGGGATTCAAGGTAGCATTTGTTTTGACTTGTTTCTTACTTTAAAGTTAGTTTAAAGTCTACTTTAGAGATAAGAGAGTTTTGGCTTATCTGTAGGACAAAATTCTACATAACAAGAATGGCGACTCCACTGGTTTTGATTACTGCTTGATTGATTCAGTTCACTGTCACTCATCTGCTGATTGTGATTTGTTTTATTGCACTTCAAACCAGTTTGAATCTTGGTCCTTTTTGACCTTTATTCACCCCTCCTCGCAGTATTTATCTCCCTGTTTGATCACTGAGTCCCCTGGGTTAGCAACAACCCTGAAAATTCTATTTTGTCTTCCCAAGTTGCGCTTTTTCCTTCCCTTGCCACAGTACCGCGCCCTCAGAACTACTTCCAGTGCGGTAGTACCGCGTTCTCTGCCTTAGTACCAGAGTGGTACTGTCACAGTGTCGCGCTTCAGCCAGACCATCACCCGTGGTAGTGTCTGCAAGCTTTTAAATTTTTTACCTTTGCTTGGTTTCCTGAGTTTCTCTCTGCCTTAGGTAGTCTTTACTGTTGCCTGTTAGCATCCTGGTTAATTTCCAGTCTGTATGGTGTGCTTATTACCCAGTTTGTGAGCTTGATTGTTGATTGAATTAGTGGCACTTTTGACATATTGGTCATTTTTCCAATTGGATTGCATCGATTTGATTTTTTCACCACAACCAACTCAACACCACTTTTCTCTGTTACTGAATACTATAGTTTTTACAATCACATTATCATTATCATTTTCAGTAAATTAAAAAGATCATTAGTTGAGAGCAATTTTGTTGTTTAAATTGACAAAGTCTAGTGGTATTTTGCATACGGAAATGAACCATTGATTTTGCCACAGAAATTCTCATTGTAGAAGCATTGTAGATTGTAAAATCAGTACATTGAAAAGAGTGTTTATTTCAGTTTGGCTTTGTTTATAAATCGAAAAGAAAAGAAAAATCTTTTACTTTGATTGCTTGTGAAAATTTTCATGCATATTTGATCGAAGAACCTCTATCTTTACCTTAGCTAGATTTCATCGAAGACAAAGGCTTATTTGTGATTCATTCTCATTTGCATGGTTTGAGTCGTCATAACACCATCAAGTTTCACGTCCACTACCCGATTGAGTAAGACAGCCACTAAAATTAACCACCCTAATTAAACCAACTTTAACCTCACTTGAGGAAATCAAAAGAATTTGGTAGTTAGGTAGGACACCGGGGATAGGCATCAAAATAATTCCCCCTTGTCGCTTTCATCTGAGACATAGTCATTGTCTTTAGGGAACTAAAATCCTCTAGTACTTATTGACACGGTCACAGCTAGTTTGTGGAGGGGCCTCCTGACTGTTTCCAACTTTCAGGGGTTAAACGGCCGCGAGATTGAGAACCGGACGAACTCTGTGGAATGCCGCACTCCACTTAGCCCTAAGGCAACATCGATCGTTGTCTTCTTCGGAAGGCTGAAGTGCCCAAAACCTTTTCCGACGTGTCATGAACGAGGTGGCTTAGTATCTATTCTACTAGGGCTCTTTTACCCAGGATCCCTTTCGGTAGAGGGATATCCTTCTTATATCGGTCTCTCATGTTGTATTGTTCGACTTGGATTTCATCACCTTGCGAAGGATACAACCTGTTGAGGTCTCCAGCTCTTAGTTAGGAGTTCGCTTGGCGTCTCATCTTTGTAGAGGGTCATTTTCTCTTTATAGGGACTGCTTGTTGGCATTCTGGCCATTTTTGTTGATCAGCTCGCTTATTGAGACACCGGTCTCAGTATAGATTTTAGAGCTTGCTTTTTTGGCCTGTGAGCCTTGCTTTTTCTAGCTCCTCTTCTGCACATTCGGTTGCATTAGAGTTTTTGAGTTCTTTGTTTACGATACTGCCCCCTATTTTCATTTTCCTGTCATCATGTCAGATCAACCACGAAGATCACGAAGACAACAGGGCATAAGCCCTCCACCACCACCACCGCCATGAACTTTTGGTCTGCCTGCATCACGCATTCCTGCTCCTCCTGGCCGCGGTGCTGGTCGAGGCAACATTCCACCGCCGATACATACAACATCTTCAGTTACGCCCGTAACTGCCACACACACCATAGTCTCAGAATCTATTACAGCTTCTGCAACCACTAGCATGTCTGAGACTTCCACTGTCACCTCACCCACTGTTATTCCGGATTCATCTGTTACAGTGGACACAGTTACAGCAGCTGAACCTAGCACAACCCAGAATACTAGACCAGAGGTCATCCTTCTACCGGATGCCAACACTTCCCGTCCATCAGACACTTTTCACGATGACATAGACGGATCTATTGGCACCACAGAAGGGTCCGACCAGGATATACCTGGCTTAATTTCAGTCCCAGGCGGATACGTTGAAATCATTGAAGATACTCGTCTACCTGACACACCTTTTGAACCTGATTACGGCTTCATTACTTCCCAGGCGGAATTTCCGCCTGTTATTACTACGTCACCCAGTGTTCATCCTCAAGAGACAAGTTCTTCTAGCAACATACCTCACACTTTACATCTACCCAACCTCCCTCCGGGACACGAAATCATGGCTTCCATCCAGTCTAGTATGGTTAGCCTAGCGAACTCTCCGTTAGCATCGGCACAACTTAGACGCAGCACAGAGCAAATACTTTCGACAGCGTCTAGATACCCCCCCGTTTCTCGTCCTTCTGACTATAGGGTTCCCAACGTCCCGTCTAGCACAGAATTTCATCATTCCTTTGCAGACGGCTCGGGACCTTCAGACTTTACTAGACCTAGGTTCCCGCCGGATCCCCAAAATTTTTTTCAGGATATGAACTCGAACCCAGTACGCGTTGGTCCTCCAATCATTGAACACGTTATGGACGACGCCGATACCCCTGGGCTAAATTCCCCACATTTGCTGTCATCACCTATGTTTGGTGCACATTCTATGAGGGATAACCCAGTTTTTTCTCTGTCCTCACCTGTCCAATATGGACGACCTCCTCCGCAAATCGGTACTTTTGGCGCCGTTGGCCAATCCATGCTATCATATTTGGCTAGTGACGGAAGAACACCTAGTCACAATACTGGATCTTCCGTATCGACCGGAGGGTCCCCTTCAGCCACCATTTATACTATTTAAGGAGGTGGTCAACCGACTGCAATGGTCCCTAACTCCAACATACAAACCCTCCCTGGTGGGCCATCAACCCAACCAGCTGGGGGGCAACCTTTTGTTGGGAACCCCATTGTTGGTCAACAAACTCCTCCCATAGGGTCATCAACCCAACCAGTTGGAGGACAACCTTTTACTGGGAACTCAGTTCCCAGTCAACATCCTCCTCATATAGGGCCATCCAACCTAACTACTGGCGGACAACCTATTGGCTCAATCCAACAAGCTTCCCAACCAGCAGCGTCTACTCAGTACGGTATGTACAATCCACCTAGCAGTGGGCAACCCTATTCCGGTGTTCCAACCGGGCCTTACTCTCAACAACCCCTGTCAGGCATACTTCCTTCTTGGGATACTCAAATCCCATAGAGTGGGGGGTACTCACTTTTTGGAAATTGGAACCAAGCTGGGGGGCAATCTCAGATTTCCCCCAACTTGATTTCTGGCTACCCTTACCCTTCAGCTGCTACAACTCCATGGAACCCATCACTGCAATTTTCACTCGCTCCTCAGGCAGGAATGAGCCTTCCATGGACACTATCGCCGCAGCCACCCCCCAACTCTGCTATGGGCAATCTTCCACTTACACAATATAGTGGTAACATCCCTGGAACACAACAATTCCAAGGAACTTTTTCCCAACAAGGAACAGCAACCATTCCTGGGTATCAACAACCTCAGGGTACCATACCCACTCAGCAGAACACTTACCAACCAGCTGCTTACAATCAACCGGTTAACCAGATGGCTTACTATCCGCAGAACTTCTAGCAGTATCCCGCGGGAAACACATATGGGTATAACACACAGCAGCATGCTATGAAGGGCCCTCCAGGGTTCTCTGCACCACATGGTTATTACTCGCTCCCGCAGACCAACCGTCAACTTCCCTTTTTGGCCACACTTGACTTACCTGATTTGTCGAGGCTTATCAATGATCCTATATGGCATGAACTTCACTGGCCACCTATCCCAGCCAAACTACCATCGGACATTCCTAAGTTCGATGCCAAACTCGGGGAAGACCCCAAGAACCACGTGATGACCTTCCATCTTTGGTGTTCATCCAACTCCTTGATGGATGATTCCATCCGACTTCGGCTCTTCCAACGGACGCTCACCGGAACGGCAGCAAAATGGTATATCGAGCTACCACAACACTCTTTTCGTGATTTCAACACTTTGGCTATGCAGTTTCTGACACATTTCCAGCTCCCCATCCGGTATGAGACTTGAACAGAACTACTAACTTCACTGCGTCAAACCACTTCTACACATATTTCGGATCACATCCACGAGTGACGAAGATGCCGTAGGCTAATAAAGGCGCCTATTCCGGATCAGCTACTTGCTGATTGGTTTACAAAATCCTTTTTGCCTCCCATAGCCAGAGATATTGCTATGCGCGGACCGGTTACAGAAGAACAAGCCATCTCAGCAGCACAATACATGGATTTGGCATATACTCAATCTGGTACTTTACATGAACTTCTTCCACATGCCTCCCGCATTCACACTGATCCTACAAAGCCTACCACTGAACCACCCATTGATGGTATTGTTGGTTCAGTCAAGACTCAGCCTGCTACCAACTCAACGGGACAACAAGCTTCTGCTTCCCCCGCTTTTACCCAGGCCGCTTCAAAAGCTTCCACCTCTCCTGTTGTCTCCTCCGAAGTGAATGCAGTTCAATCTACGTCACAACCATCCGGAGGAAAGAAGAAAAACAATCTTGGCAAACCCAAGAAGAACCAGCAGGAGAACCCCAAGCCACAACCTACCCAGAATGACCAGAAACCACGTCGGAAAGCTAAGTTTCCCTACTTGATTTGTCAAGATGATCATTATACGTGTGACTGTCCCTACAAGGACGAGGTCAACAAGTTCGTTAAAGGATCCTCTCATCCAGCAGTGCTAACTGACCCTTTCCCCCAACAGCAACAGCAAATGGTTGCCCAAGAATCCCCACAAGGGGGCAACCCGACCAATCCTTCCCGTGGAGAGACGTCCACAAACCGCAAAATCCTAATGACAAGTAATGAGGAGATTAATATCACCACTCATTCAAAGACGTATGACAATCCTCCAAGTTCAAACAAACAATCGGAGATAGCCAAAGGAAAATCTCCCGTTGAAGATCCGATTCCTATTTCCCCTCCTAACGGTCATCTCCATATCGAGAGACCGCTAATGTACACAGTGCTACGCCCACCCAAGGGAACCATACGAAAGGCGACATTTAATACGAATGCGCGAGCTGCCCAAAACTACAACATCGTTGAAGATTTGGCTCAAGCACCTTGCGCTATGTCGACTCTCGAGGTTCTCCAACACTGCCCCACGCAGCGCAGAACCCTACTTTCAACACTGGGGGCACTGGACCCAGACACTTCAAACTCCATCATGTTTAACTTGGAGCACGCTAAACCTAGGCTTTCTCACCAGTTATCCTTCCAGGTACATACAAAAATCCATGGAAATGTCATCCACCGCATTGTATTAGATGAGGGTGCTTCCACGTCGATTATGTCTTTGAACTGCTGGAGAGCCTTAGGCTCACCCGAGGTCACAACTTCTCCCACTACTCTCAGGGCATTTGATGGACATGGTTTTCAACCATACGGACTCATTCCCTCAATCGGTGTTGAACTGGGGGGCAAAACAGTATTCGTACACATCGAAGTCGTAGATGCACCTTTGGATTACAATCTCCTACTTGGTCGGAACTGGTTCTATGCCATGACCGCCATAGCATCTACAGTCTTCTAGATCGTACAATTTCCACATTAAGGGAAAATTGTCACTATTGATCAACTGGATTACTGTATCCCAGACTCCCATCCGAACTCCACCAATACCGTCCCGTTATTGGATCAACCTCGGTACCGGTTCCAAGACATAGGTGTTGGTCTCATGAAGGATTCTTCCCTCATTGGAGTTTTTCCAGAGCTGGGAACCCATCTTCAACCAGTCAACATGATTTCATCGCATGTCACCCCTTCCGATGATTCATGGGTGATTCCGAGTCCTACTCAGATCCAAGGCTATGGCAATTCCATGCCTTTGAACAGAAACCTTGCAGCATATGACGCGATCCAATCAGCCACAGATTGGGTCGACTGTTCTACTGTGGCACAGCTCTCGACTGAAACTCATCCACACCCACCTTTTTTTGATCCTCTCAACTTGATTTTTCCTACTGACGAATCAATCATGGAGGTTATGTGCGGTGATGAGCCACCATGGGGAGATTTTCATCATCGATCTTCATTCCCCACCATTCAGTCACTTGAGCATGATACTAAAACCAGTGCTTCACTTGGGATGGTTCAAACCAAGTTCCCTACTTCTCTCGATGAGATATTCTCCGAAGGAAACTTGGCCAATCTTATGGCAACCACTCCCATCGATATTTCAGTGAAGCCCGGTATCGTGGAAAACGTACACATTGGCAAAACATGTACTCCCCTCGAAACGGAGTTCTATAACGCCTACTTTAAAACTTTCCGCGATGTTTTTGCTTGGAGTTATGAAGAGATGCCAGGAATTGACCCCTCGATTGTGGTCCACGAAATTCCAACTTTCCTTGGCGCCCAACCTGTTCGGAAAAAGCTTCGACCCGTTCATCCTCGTAAGGCAGCCGCCATTAAGGCAGAAGTTGAAAAACTTTTGCGTGCTGGTTTTATCTATCCTGTCCCATTGACAGAATGGGTATCCAACATCGTTCCCGTAGCCAAGAAACAAGGAACGATTAGAGTCTGTGTTGATTACCGTGATTTGAACAAAGCTTGTCCCAAGGACAACTACCCAACTCCGTTTATCGACCAGATCATCGATAACTGTGCCGGAAGTGTTATCTTTTCATTTATGGATGGCTTCTCTGGCTATAATCAGATCGATATCCTCCCAGCTGACCAACACAAAACGGCCTTTATCTGCCCTTGGGGGATCTTTGCATATCGAAAGTTACCTTTTGGCCTAAAAAATGCCAGGGCAACTTTCCAACGGGCGATGTCCTACGCATTCCATGACATCAAACATATCGTAGAGCCATATCTTGATGACCTTCTCGCTCATTCTCGAACTCGGGAAGAACATCCAGACCACTTGAGTGCCATTTTCGAAAGGTGTCGGCGCTACAATATACGTTTGAACCCGCATAAGTGCGTTTTCTGTGTAGAAGCCGGAAAACTGTTGGGCTTCATAGTCTCCAAAGACGGGATACGTCTAGATCCCGCAAAGGTAGCAGCTATCATAGCCCTGCCTTCACCTACCAATATTCCAGAACTTCAATGTTTGCAAGGGCATGCAAACTTTCTACGCCGTTTTATCTGCAATCTGTCCGAGATAACAAAAGGCTACATGCGGCTTCTCAAGAAGAATGTTCCCTTCATATGGGACGACGAAGCTCAACGCTCCTTTGACAATTTAAAGGCAGCCTTAACCAAAGATCCTGTGATTCAACCCCCCAATTACACACAGGACTACATCCTTTATCTCGCAGCCTCGATTTCCACCATTGGTATGGTACTGGTACAGGAAGACCAAAACGGCATAGAACATGTGGTATACTATCTCAGTAAGAGTCTTCTTGACTCCGAAACCCGCTATTCACATGTTGAAAAACTGGCTCTGGCAACAGTATTTGCTGTCCAGAGATTCCGCCACTACATCTTACTCCGCCGGACCACTGTTATAGTCGACTTCAATCCAATGTATTACATCCTCACACGTCAGGTGCTTGGGGGAAAATACTCTCGTTGGATCGTCATCCTTCAGGAGTTTGACTTAGAGTTTGTCAAGGCTAAATCTAAGAAGTCTTTGGTCTTCGCGGAGTTAATTTGTAACTTTCCCCGTGCTACTGAGCAACCCGAGCCCATTGATTCTCTTCCCGATGAATCATTGTTCCTCATTAGCACGTCTGATCCGTGGTATGGGGATATTCTCTTATATCTCCAAACCCAACGCTTCCGTCCCGATCTCACCCGCGATGAACGGCGACGTATCAGACATTATGCAAAATACTACCTTATAGTAAACGATACTCTGTATCGACGTGGTGTCGACACTGTCCTTCGACGCTGTTTGACTTTAGATGAGGCGGAACGCGTTCTCAACGACTGCCACGCTGGAGCATGTGGTGGTCACCTCTCTGGGATGGCTACGGCCCAGAAAATACTGCGAGCAGGATACTTCTGGCCCTCAATTTTCAAAGACTGCATTGAAACAGTCAAGAAGTGTCCGCCATGTCAATTCTTTCATAGCAAAGCACGCTCGCATCCTGCTCCACTCCATCCTGTCATTGCCGTCGGCCCCTTTTCCAAATGGGGCATCGATTTTATGCACTGTAAGCCCACTTCAGCCGGGGGGCATAGCTATGTCATAGTAGCTGTAGACTATTTTACAAAATGGGCTGAAGCGATGCCTACGTATGCTGAAGACGGAAAAACAGCAGCACAGTTCATATTCAATCATATTATAGCCAGATTCGGTGTCCCACAGTCGATTGTGACCGATCATGGTTCCCATTTCAGGAACCATATGATCGAAGAACTAAGTGCCAAACTGGGTTTTTGCCATGAAAACTCAACCCCGTATTACCCACAAGCTAATGGCCAGGTTGAAGCCATTAACAAAGTCCTGAAACGAATGATTCAGTGTATAGTGGGTACCCAGAAATCTAATTGGCACTCATCTCTATTCTCAGCACTATGGGCCTATCGGACCTCAGTGAAAAGTGCTACTGGGTTTACACCATTTCAACTGGTGTACGGCCTAGAAGCCATTCTCCCGATTGAATGTGAAATTCCATCACTCAAGATAGCCATAGAGCTACTTCCACACACTACTTCCGAAGAGGAACGGTTTCTATACCTAGCTAAGCTAGATGAAACCCGCCGCGACGGCGCTTTGGCTAATGAAGCTCACAAAAAACGCGTCAAAGCTCAATACGACAAATCCGTTCAGCCTCGGATATTCAATGAGGGTGACCTCGTACTTACATATGATCAGATGCATGACAAGCTTGGAAAAGGTAAACTTGAATCTATGTGGTATGGCCCCTTCATTGTAAAACGTGTCTTAGAAAAAGGATCCTATGAACTAATCGATTGTGATGGTACACCATTGGCACGGCCCCGCAACGGGCTATACCTCAAACATTTCTACGCATGAGGTTACCCTACGCGGGTTACTTATTGTACAAAATGTACTTAGTTTGCTTTTTGCTTTCTTTTTGGTGTGCGCGTGGACCTCATGTATCCACTCTTACTTTGACTCGTGACTTTATGCGCAGATGTCTGCCTACTTTGGATTCGCCGACGGTGCAAGCCGACATATCCGGAACCTCGCTTCCGCAGCATGGGTGATCTATTCTCCCACTGGCGAGTTGATTTCTTCAGGAGCCAATTGTTTAGGTCCTGCAACCAACAATATCGCGGAGTACCATGCAGTCATTGGTCTCTTGACAGAGGTTGCTTCACTTGGCATTGACTCCTTATCAGTCTTTTTAGACTCCCAACTCGTGGTTTCTCATCTAAACCGTGTTTACACAGTTCGCGATCCTACATTACTTCGTTTATTTCGAAGAGTACGCCTCTTGGAATGATCGTTCAATTTTATTACATATTATCACATACCGAGAGAATTCAATTGTATTGCTGATTCATTGGCTAATTACATTTTGGATTTGCATCTTACCCATACATAAAAACATCATAAAAAACAAAATGCACAAGTCATTGTAAATATTTAGATCATAAATAGGTCCATATCACTGTATATAAGAGTGTTTTTTCAAAAATACATAAAGTTTGTGTCAAAGACAAAATTGGGGATCAAAACCCATATACAAAAATTGGCCCTCAAAGCCTACATATCGTGTACATGCCGCAAAGAGATCAAAGGACCATCTATGGATACCTAGGAGATCTATCATGTCCCTCATCGGACTCCTCCCGCTGCTGGTGGTAACACATCACAGCTCGAACTACCCTGCGAAGAAGTCGACTGATACGACCAGGTACACCCACAGTATGCCGCTGGAGGTGGTAAGGGACATCATCCATCCGCATAGCAGGGATACCATGGGTCAATCCCTGCAGGTTCCTCTCGATGTCCCGAATGCCTCCTGCCTCGTCTTCATCTTCCTCTTCATCAGGAACAGCTTGACGATCGACACCACCACGATGTAGTGGAGAGTATCCAGTTGGCCTCTGTGGTCCACGGTCTGCAACAACATGCATGCGAATATATATTAGGCGTCTTTTACACATTCTAAAAAAGCAATAAAAATTAAATATTTAAAAAATGAAAAAAATACATATCCATGAAGTTCATACCAGAGTCATCCCAGTCATCATCTTCTGGCAATGCCAGATCGATGTCCTCACGGAAATCTACCCCTGAATAGGGATAGTCATCAATCATGACTATCTTCTCCTCTAGCCAAGAGAAGAAGTCCTCGCCAAAGGCTAGCCGCTGAGGTCCCCCGAGGCGTCCAGCATAGTCGCTCCATCGAGCCATCCATGGCTCAGTAGGTGGACGAGGGCGCATAGATATCTATGGACGCAGTAGTGGCACCCTCACCAAAAAGAAAGTGACCAGGATGCTCCCATAGCCAAACTGGGTATTTTTCCCAGTCCTACACTTATGCACTTGTTCTTTCAGATTGGACAACACTGCATCACACCAGTTGAAAACTGTTCCTCCCATGCACTCTGCTGCGAGATTTACTTGTGTACGGGATGCCTGATGTGGACTCATGCTTCCCGCTGCATGCGTGATAGTGAATAGCACGGTTTTTACAGGAAGATTTATGACCTCTTTTATGGCTATCTTCCCACTTTTCTTACTCGAACCCGCCTGGCAATATCGAGCAATCAAGTCATCTGTGCTTGATTCTGAAGCTGAGTATCCGGTAAAGTTCACCCGGGCCCCTCTTTTCGAGAGGCCCGTGAGGAAATAAATATCCTCGAGTTGGATTTCAAGCACATGCTCTCCCACTCGGAAAGCTCGAATGTCAGGGTCCCACAATTGGATAAGATGAGTAAGGAGCTTTGGTTGTTGGCGAATTCCTTTGGTTTTGAAGAACTTTAGCAAACCACATTCTCGCAATGCGGTCACGGTTGGTAAGTCATTTTCGGTTGCAAAATCATCCGCTTCGTGCTCTCTCTCTTTCCAGCTTACCATTTTGCTCCGAATAAGTTGCAAATCCCTGCAAAAGGGAAAACAAAACAATTAGTAACTATTTAACAACTTAGTGCCAGCAAAAAATTGGAGAAAATTTGATTTTTTGAACTCAAAATTCGCCTGTGCCGCGTCTGAGGGAGACCCTACCGCGCGGCAGTCCACACTACCGCGCCTCGGTTTGGGGATACAGCGCGGTACTGTCCAACAGTACCGCATTTTTCGATAGGGCCCCCACGCGGTAGTGTGAAGGGCGATTCTTGCTCAAAAGGGCTTGCTAAAAATCAATTTTTTCCTGGTGAAAGCAAAAATTTCTTACATGAAATGAAAGGGGGGCTCAAGCACTCTTACCTGGCGCAGACAGCGGTCGAAATGGTGTCCCAGAACTCCCGGTATGGATCCTTGAAATCTTGCTCCTAAATGGGTGAAAATGTCTCCTTTGGGTAAAAAACACAAATGAATAGTAATTTCTATTTTTACCATTCCTTATATAGCATTTTTTCACATTTTTTAATTAATTAATTATTTACTATTTTAAATGAGTTGAAATAAACCCTTGTTCACATTGCTAATGTCCAGTTTTTGAGCATTTATTGACAGGATCCTCGGTAAAAATGCAACACATTCACACTGGTGTCTATTCATAATTTGACCTTCATTTCGAGCCCACTTTATCTTTTTCGTGCTCTGGGTTTAAAACTTGAAAAAGATTCCAAGCGCTTTTACACCCGTGTCGTGCTTGTCAAACTCAAGTAAATGGTGTCGAGTACGGTCAGCTTTACTCATGCTCGTTAAACGATGAGGAAAGTATTATCCTGGTTATATTTTATTCTTTTTTCGGGCCAGAATAATTTAAAATTACGAAAAAGACCATAGGAGTCCATAGTTAAGCTCTTTTCAGACTCCTTAAAATTGAAAAGATTGCCAAGTGATCTTGACTCTTTCACACTTGTAAAAGTATTTGAAAGGTCGTCTATTCGGTGATAGGTTACCCCTTTTTCGGCCCGTCTAGACTATTTACGAGAAAGGTATACCTCAGTCAATCTCGGCTGGGAGAGTTCTCTCGGGAATTGTTTTACACTTTTTCGGGATCGAGGGACTAAATTTTACGAAAAAGTGCATTATGGAGCTTCCTTTAAAAGTTTTTCAGGCTCTCTAAATATGAAAAACTACCGAGTTTTCCTTCCTTGGACTCGTTAAAATCTTAACATCGAAGGACCCACTTTGGGATGAACCCCTCCTTTCTCAGGTTCATAAAACATGTGAGATTGGACTCATCCATCAGATGAGCTACACCGAGCATCTGTTATCCTCTTCAAGCTCGCAAAACAAGAAAGAGGTACTCGTCCATCGTGTCAGGGAAATATGGGGGAATAAGTCAAGTTTATCTATGGCAGCTTGTCAGTCGTTACCTTTGAACATGGCATGTGTCCGTCTCTTGTCTATATTTGGGTATCCATCTTTCACTGAGTTATGGTCATCATCATGAGTCATCTCCCTGGCCACGAGTCCACTCATCCGGTGTCTATCCTCTATTTTTTCCATAATCCCTGCTGCCAAGTCCTGTTACGTGCCGTTATATGTTCAAAGGGTTGCATTGTTTCGAGTCATTCATTATGTCAGGCCTCCGCTGTGTCAGTACATACTCCATTGTTTCATCATCTTATCATTCATACCGATTTCGTGTCGATGATGTGGGAAACATCATGGCCCACCTTCGACGAGTCTATTCCTGTCGACACCAAATCACTATCCAGGAATTAGACTTAGAGATCAACCATTAGTACCTTGGTACCTGCATACCTCAATGGCAAGTTTCCTCGTGTTTGAAAGTAGGTTCACATCATTGACCTCTGATCAAGCAATATCTCGGATGCTTGACATCAACTCATTCATTCGCATTCCGTTGAGCTGTACTATTGATACCTTGGGAATCATCGTCATCATTGGTGATCTCCCTCGCATTTGTTAACGGTCCACCTCATTGACTGGTAATCAAATGGTTTCTACCATGTTCGACTTCAACACCTTGTAATCACATGGTTAGATTCGTATCTTTTGCGATCGGGTAGAAGACCCTGGATGCCCCTCTACATTTTTTATTGCATCCAGGTTGCGATGGAGATATCATTTGTATTGTCACACAGATCCACTTATTGTATTGGTCGTGGTTGTGTCATTATTGTCTCATGGATCTACGATTGTTCATAGTAGCTATGATCTGTCCGCAGTTTACATTATCTCAGTACTCATGGATCTGCAATGTATTGGTCGGCAGCCATGCTTTGAGTCATCTGTTTCCGAGCATGGGAATGCCCGCCTCGGTGGTATATCTAACACTTTGTTTCTGTTTCAGCTCAGTGTCGTTCTCCTCGATGCTATCTCTGCACACTATATTTGTAAAGTCTTTCGGCCATCAGTCCCTTCTGAACTCACACTTTAGGGGGCATCTGTTATATCTCTATGTTTCATAGTGTCGCATCTCCATTTGACGACACTTTCCCTACTGTTTTAAACCATCCAGAAGAGACAGATGATGAGTCAACCTTGAAGGTGAATCTACCCTGGCAAGTTTTGACCCACCTTTGACTTTATCTACACACACTACCGCGCCTTGCTAGTTTGTCAAAACGCGGTACTAGACACTACCGCGCTATGATCTTTCCCCAAGACGCGGCAGTGCCGCGTTCTGCAGTCTTTGCAAAACGCGGTACTCTTTTAATAGCCTTTTTCCCTTGACTTGTGGGATTTTGGATTTTCGAAGATAATGGAAGATTGGGGTCCTTGATTCGATCTCAACTCATCTCCTTCGATTAGAAACCCTGATCCACTTATCTCTCCTTAGATCCACCCATCTCTCTTGTTGGTTAACCTCACCATTCACTATAAAAGAGAGGCATTCCATTGGAAAGAGGAGGACTCTTGAGAGTACCAAACTTATGGTCTTGCAGCATTGTGGAGATAGCTAGAGGAGAAGACACTTGGAGCTGGAGGATTGGCTTGGGCATCAAGCACCTTTTGTAAGTATTCTTCAAGTTGTAATGGAATAACTTGTATTGTTTTCCAAAATCATTTGTGTTAATCTTGTTTTAATGATATGATTTGTATCTTTCATAGATTTAGATTCTAAGTCATGTTTCAGGTTGCTAGAGAATAGTGCATTCTTGTGTCTTGGTCCCATTTTGACAGGTTCATTTGTGAGGGCTTGGAGACTGGAGCAAATACCAAAAACAAGCGTCCGGATAGAAGGTTAGTTAAACTTCTTCTACTCTTTCTAGCAGTTTAATCTTGAGATGTTTGTTAGATCTAGAGATTCAAGGTAGCATTTGTTTTGACTTGTTTCTTACTTTAAAGTTAGTTTAAAGTCTACTTTAGAGATAAGAGAGTTTTGGCTTATCTGTAGGACAAAATTCTACATAACAGTTGGTATCCGCTGAATATGTTCAAAGGATGGAGGGTACACCCACAGTTGGCATACCACTAGGAACAATGAACAAAATCGCCTCTACATCAGGGGTGAAAAGGAAAATTGACCTAGACCATGTGGCCGAGACCCTGGTGAAAATCAAGCATTCAAGAGATGACTCCCCCAAGATGAACCCAGGGATCCCTGCCAGTAATCAAGAGTCGAAAAGAATAAGTAAGAGATTCACACAAGCATCCAGAATCTGAATAACCAAGGAAAAGAGTAGGGAACCCAGTCCCATAGTTCAAAATGTGTCGGATGGGGACGATGATCAGTGGGTAGATCATAGGGATCCCCACTACAGAAGAGGAGTAGGATGAATAGGAAGAACGGGAGGTGGAAGAAGAACGGAATGAAAAAAAATAGCAAGACAACACCCAGGGGGACCCTCCTAAGCATAATGAAAACCCTGGGGTTGTCAATCAGCTGGCTAAGGCACGGGTAGAATTAGAAGAACTCAGAAAGGAGCTGGAGGCATTGAAAATTGAATCAGGAAGCCAAACAACATCACCCCCGTTCTCATCTGAGAAGACACAAATTCTAAGAATGCATCATGAAGGGGAGCTAAGATTGGTGGAACAGAGAAATTCAGTACTTCAAGAAACGTTGGTTGAGGCATAAGGGGAACTAGCCAAAAAGGACTAGGAAATTGTTCAATTGAAGCATGTTTTAGCTACTACCACTGAAATATATAGTAAACTATTGGAGCATAGTCCACCTTCAGCAATATATGCAGTTTGCCGACAAGAAAAGTGGGGCAAATTCCAGCTCCAAAGGTTGGCACAGGGACTCCCAATAGAAATCAAAACAACCAGGGAATTTGTGGATGCATCTCTCAAGGCCACAGAGTCGGAGAAGGACTAGCTCAGTGAGTTTTTCCTACACAATTTTGTAGCTCCTAGCTCGCCCAACTGGTCGCCAAACCCTTACATGGGTGATTTCCAGTTAAGGGCATTATGTTCTTGGATGAAAAACGAAATTGAACGAGCTCAGGACTACCACATTTATGTGGCAGCAAAATGGCAGACCCCATTATGGATCAGGGTAGAAGAAACTCACCTTGAAAGAATAATCTATGACCATAGAAATCTCACCATCGCTGAGGAACTGATCCCAAGTCTCCTTGAGAAACAGCAGGGGGCTATGGTTCACTTCTATCTTACTCTTTAGAGCACACATAAGGAGGTTCAAGAGTCTATTGGTGAAAGATGGTGCAGAGTGGCAAATGACCTGAAAATAAAAGAGCTTCACTCCCATGCCAGAATACAAAATGCTCTCGTAAAAGCCAAGCTCTACAGGGAGTCATTAATAAAGAATCAGCTTAGGTGGATACGGATGAGGCTAAACCCCCCATTCTTCCTTCCTCCGATCATTAAGGAACAGGTCAATGAGGAAGAAGAAAGGAGGGCATGGGTCAAGGAAGATCAAAGTATGGGCTACCATAGGCAGGCAGGGACCCCCAAGGTGGTAGCATGGGACATCAGAGAACAGAATATGTTACCCAAGGATGGGTGAATCCTTCAAGCATGGGAGAGATGATGAGTCCCCATTTCAGGTATCTGATAGTTCCTTTTCCCACCAGTAAAATACAAGAAAGGTTGTAAAGATACACTCGTTAGTGGGAATATGATTTACCTAAATTATTTAATGAAGTGTTTAAGAGATTATTTCTTTTATGTGTTGAAAGCGTTGCTATGAGATAATTGAATGAAAAACAAGGTTGAATGAGTAGGTGTAGGTGTACTAAAGGATGATGCGTGAATCAAGTGAAGAACTGGAAGAACATCACCAAACTCAATGCCTTTTTCCTAATCTGTAGAGAACGAACTCCTGTTCAAAGAGAATCGGCAGTTAGACATTTTTGTTAGGTTAAGCATTAGGATTTTATAAATATGGACCTCTCGGGTAGCGAGAGGCCCCGGTTGCTATTTTGAAGAATTACTGTTTTGTGTTTCAGACTTTTAAGACAATGGTGTTACAGACCTGGTTTTTAAACGATGAAGTTTATATTTTAAATAAAGACTTGATGTTATCTACGATTCAGCGTTTATAAGTTCTCTTCACTCCTGAGTACGTATTGGAGAGGGCCCCTCCAACACATAAGTCAGGAGATCTCACAGTACAGGTATTTCTCATTATGTGTTGTGCATTGGTTGAATTTATGTTGCAGATGAGAGTATTCTAAATAGCGTCTCAATAACACGATTCGATTTTTGTAGTGGTTGATCACTTCTGATTCTGTAGTTCATTACAATGCATTATGTAGTATGATAATGTTGTGTCTGTATGTTAGGAACCCATGTCTTTACTTTGTTAGTATATTGTTGTTGGACGCATATGCTTTGTAAGTCGTCCCGTAGTATTTGTTGATCAATAGTTTATGTTATTGTTGTTGGCGCATATGCTTTGTAAGTCGCCCGTAGTATTGTTGATCCATAGTTTGTGTGATGAATCTGCAATAATTAATTAATGCAAATACACAAGATATCAGAAGTAACAGAACAGAATCACTTTTATATTGATCACGGGCCACTTCGAGGGGGCAACCTCCTTTGAGCAAGCTCAATACAATTAACTTCACGGTGCCTTCAATGACCTCCACACACACTTATATACTAAGTCTATGCCCAATACTATGACTCAAAACCATGGGACATATAATACTACGGGACGACTTACAAAGCATATGCGTCCAATACTATGGGTCAATACTATGGGCTAATATAAACTACGGATCAACAAATACTACGGGACGACTTACAAAGCATATGCGTCCAACAACAATATACTAACATAGTAAAGAGAAGGGTTAACATGGGTTCCTAACATCCCCTCTCCCTTAGAAAAAGCTTTGTCCTCAAAGCTTTGGTTGGAGAAATTGCTGCAGAATCTGAAGGAGTGGATCCCCGGTAGCATCCTCGGTTTGCATTTCGGGCCACTGACGCCTTTGGAGTGTCAAGGAGGATTGCTTGGAAGGCTGTAGATGAAGAAGAACCCTGTCAGCTACGTGGAAAATGCGCTCAGAACGGTGCTGATCAGCTTGTTGTTTTAGGCGAATTCTGGCCATGTGAAGATTGTCCTGCAGAATGAGAAGAATCTGATCGCGGTTTCGAAGAACCGAGTCAATTTCCTGAACTGAAGAGCTGCTAATGGTGTATGGAAGAAGAACAGGCGGTGTTTTTCCATAGACTGCTTCATATGGTGTCCTTTGAGATGTGGTATTGTACCACCAGAGTGCTGCTAGGAAATCCATAGAAATAGTTGGCCAAAGCTGTGTAGGGATGGGCACAAGTTTGAGCAATCCCGAAAGGAGTGTCGTTTCCCCCTTGTTGACTTGGAAAGTATCATCGTCAGCCACCATCTGTTGAATTGTCATTTTTAGTCCCGACCAGAAGAAGTTACATTGTTCCCGGTCATACATTTTGCAGAACCCAGAGTGCCCTGTTAATGAAGAAGCATGGAGTTCATAGAAGAGATAGCCCTGTTGAACATATTGCAACCAATTTGGAACAAGCAGGGAAAGAGCTGTAAGAGAAACTGAGTCATCAATTGTGCAAGAAGGAGCATCTTCCACCATATTGTCCTTACCCTTCTTGTAAGTGATCACATAGGGACAACCCATGAGTTGGATAACCCATTGCAGGTGTGTTGGGGAGGAGACCCATTGTTCCAAAAAAAGTTCCAGACTCGGGAGATCAGTCTTGATGCAGAAATAATTCCCTAATAGGTATGGCTGCCACTTCTGTACTGCATGCAAAATAGCCATCATTTCCTGCTGAGAGGTAGATGTGGCTACATTCTTACCGGAAAGGTCTCTTGAAGGCAGCAAGCGCATTGGTTCAGCAAAGATACCTGCATATCTATCCAAGGAAGTAGTGGAGACTGTTGATGGGTGCATCTGAATGGAATTGAGCTGAGCGATGACACCATGTGAATTCTTCTTAAGGATTTTTTCCAGGCGATGTGAACTGATGATGCAGAGAGACCCTGGTTGTAAGCCCATAAATTTGTGTTGTGCCCCATTGACTTTGAATTGCATCCAAAGTTCTGCAAAATCCCATAAGATGGGGCCAAGTGTGCGTAACCATTGAACGCCCAAAACCACATCACATCCGCCTAAGGACAAGGCAAACATGTCAGAGCGTAGGTTATAATCTTCCATAGAGATACGCACATTGTGACACTTCCCCTTGCAAGGTAAGGTACCCCCATTGGCAACCATGACTTCAAAGTTGGAGCAAGGATGGACAAAACAATCAGCCTGTTTGGCAATTCGAGGGTCAATGAAGTTATGAGTGCTACCAGAATCAATGAGGATGGTAAGAGGGAGCTTCTTGAAGTATCCCCTGACTCGCATTGTTTGTGGGGTGGTGACTCCGGTTACAGCATGGAGAGAGATCTCGGGTGGGTCGTCCTGAGATGGGGTGTCAACAGGCAGGTGTTGAATGTCGACCTGATCATCTACTGTATCTATAGCTTCTTCACCAAGTTCTAAGGCAGGCAGAGAATCCACATCCAAGAGATAGAGCTTTTGTTGAACACATCTATGTCCCCGAGTGAATTTCTCATCACAATTATAGCAAAGCCCTTTTTCCCGGCGTGCCTGCATTTCTATTTCAGACAAATGCTTGATAGGAGTTGGTTGAGGAGCAGGCGTGATGGGAGGTCGTTGGGAACCCATATTTCTGAAGGGAACAAAGGTGGGTTTGGAGCGTTGTTGAGCTGCGATCTTGTCCTCAGCCAGCTTAGCCAACCCTAGGACTTCCATCATTGTGTTGGGACAAAACATTTTGACCTCTGAGCGGATTTCATCCTTGAGACCACTGATAAAAAAACTACTGTAGAATTCATCAGACAATCCTTCTGTGTGATTGGCCAGTTTCTCAAATTCCATCTGATACTCTCTCACTGTGCCAGTTTGGTGAAGTTTAGTGAGTGCTCCTGTGAAGTCGTCAAAAGCACTAGGACCAAATCGTGGCAAAATGAGTTGGCAAAAATCTGTCCAGTTTGGCTCGGGATGAGCTTTGATGTACCAACGGTACCATTGAAGGGCTTCCTGTTCCAAATGAAAGGATGCAAGTGGAACTTTCTGAACATCAAAAGTATTATGCAGACTGAAATATTGTTCTGCTCGGTATATCCATCCAGTCGGATCAGTACCATTGAAGCGAGGAAAATCAAGCTTTGGCCCACGAAAATTGCTAGAAGCAGAGAACCCAGTGGCTGCAAAAGATTCTGGCTGTCTGGTATTGTTCATGGCTGAATGCTGAAGATGGAGGCTGAGAAATTTTTCATCCAGATCTTGGAGTTTGGTTTGGATGGCTGCAAGTGCTTCCTCCATGGTGTGTGCTCCTGCACGGGTGACAACCATAACCCGTTTTTTTTTTTTTTTTTTTTTTTTTTTTTGGACTGGAGCGGCTATGGCTCGGAAAGAATCTGGAACAACGCCGAACGATTGGATCTGGAACGGCTTGCAAAATGGATCTGAAACGGCGCAGCAGTGATCGACAATAGTTCAGCTGAAAGTAGATATGGACCCCAGGTATGTGCGGCTTCCTAACAGTTCAGGGGTTTCACTCGGCCACCAATGCTGTCTGACGGCTTGCGTATTGGGGAAGTACCCCTCACTCCACGGCTCAGGTAAAACTGATAATCGCTTTGCCACAAACGACAGCTCTTGGTTTACCTCACGGGTGGGAACTAGTCAATCAGGTAGGGGTCGTTGCCCTTTTCGCTGGCAGGTCCTCTCAATGGGCCAGCTACTTCGGGGTTCCTGTGGTACTCCTCACAATGAGTTTTAGGGCTTATGCCCAAGTACTTCCCACAGTTAAGCAGATAGGGATTATTCCCAAATCCGAACCTGCAACAGAAAAAATTTGGGCAGAAATTCCACCCAATGTTCAAAAACCGGATCTATATTGCTCAGAATCGCTATTATAGCATGTCTCCAGAACTGGAACAACTACTCTGCTTCTACCCATGAAAGCGGAATACAAATCTGGGCACTCGGTCAAAAGATTTTCTCGCCGCCATTTCCGCGGCCGTCACCGAAATTCTGAAAAATTGCTGATTTTAAATCCGCGATATCTCCACTTTTAGAACTCCAAATGAGATGATTTTTTTTTTGAAACTGCGTATTTTTGAAAGAGGAATTCAGATATGCAATCGGTTTCTTCTGATTTTGTGCAGAAAGTTTCATAAATTGATCTGAAAGTCGCCGCCCAAAAAAAGAAAAAAAAATTCCCACTTGTGCCAAGGAAAGTGCTCTGATACCAAATGTGATGAATCTGCAATAATTAATTAATGCAAATACACAAGATATCAGAAGTAACAGAACAGAATCACTTTTATATTGATCACGGGCCACTTCGAGGGGGCAACCTCCTTTGAGCAAGCTCAATACAATTAACTTCACGGTGCCTTCAATGACCTCCACACACACTTATATACTAAGTCTATGCCCAATACTATGACTCAAAACCATGGGACATATAATACTACGGGACGACTTACAAAGCATATGCGTCCAATACTATGGGTCAATACTATGGGCTAATATAAACTACGGATCAACAAATACTACGGGACGACTTACAAAGCATATGCGTCCAACAACAATATACTAACATAGTAAAGAGAAGGGTTAACATGGGTTCCTAACAGTTTGTAGTGGCCCATGGTTTTGACCCATAGTATTGGCGCCTAGACTTAGTATATAAGTGTGTGTTGAGACCTATGAAGGCACTGTGAAGTTATTTGTATTGAGCTTGCTCATAGGAGGTTGCCCCCTCGAAGTGGTCTGTGATCAATATAAAAGTGATTCTGAGTTCTGTCATTTCTGCTATTTCGCATATTTTTATTAATTAATTGTTACAGGTGCATCACACTGTAGTCCTGTAGCACCATTCCGTCAAAGCATAATTTAACACTTATTTCTCTATGTACTTGCATTTACTTCTGAAGCAACGATTTAGATCTTAAGCCTATGTATTCATTTCATTATTAGGACTGCTCATAGAGATTGATTTCTTTCAGTATTTATTGGTTATATGATGACATTCACTTCTTAGATGTTTTGATTAAAAATGCATCATTAGATAATGGCATTCTGAATTCAACCTTAGCATTAATTTATGTTAGACCAGACTTTGAGTTTTATGCAGTTGATTTCTAGTAAATACCCCTTAGATTAAAGATCAAGATTTCATTACTTTAGAATAGATCTGTGCTAAATCCCAGCATTTCAATTCCATAGTATAATTTTTATTGTTTTCAGCAAGTTAATTCTAAAAAATAGATTTACTGTTTCCTGCATTCAAATTCTTATCCATTGATTTCCTGCTTTCAGTATTTGATTTCTTAGCATAGGAATTTCTCTTCCATAGATTAACAATCCTGTTTACAGTTCATTTAATCTTTCTTAGGAAGCTCTTTAAAAACATTGATACAGACACCCCACTTCGACAAGGACTATCCTAGAAGAGCACATATAGTGCCAGTGCCTCTAAAGTTTGTACGTCCCCTGGTTTGATAATTAAAGTAATCTCCTAGTCTAGCTTCCCTCATTAGGAACCCATACTTAGAGCTCACCAGAGGCGATTAATAAAGTCTTGAAAAATATTATCCAATGCATGGTGGGCACCCACAAATCAAATTGGCACTTGGAACTCTTTTTGGTTCTTTGGTTCTATAAGAATTTTGTAAAAAATGCAATTGGATTCACACCCTTTTAGTTGGTCTATGGTCTGGAAGCTATCCTACCAATTGAATGTGAGATCAAATCCCTCAAACTGGTCGTCGAACTCTTTTCCAACACTTCTGCAGAGGAAGAAAGATTTATGTACTTGACTATTCTTGATAAGATTTGTTGTGATGTTGCACTCGCCGATGAAGCTCACAAAAAGTGGATTAAATCTCAATACTGCAAATCTATTCAACCTCTCTCTTTGAATGAAGGTGACCTAGTCTTAACATGTGACCAAATGCATGATAAACTAGGAAAAGGAAAGCTTGAATCCATGTGGTACAATCCCTATATCGTTAAAAGTGTTTTAGAGAAAGGGGATTATGAGCTGGTTGATTGTGATGGTACGCCTTTAGGAGAGCCCTGCAATAGGATCTACCTTAAAAGGTATTATGTATAGGGACATCCTACATGTACACTTTGTATATAGTGTGTATTTATGGTGTGAGTTTAATTTCTTTTGTGTGATAGGATCTTGTTTCTCCTATGAATATTTACCTCAATTTTTTCTTTGATGCGCAGATGTCGGTGTATTCCAGATTTGTGGATGGTGCTAGTCGACATACCTAGAATATTTCCTATGCAGCATTGGTGGTTCATTCCCCTACTGACAAGTTAGTCTCCTCAAGTGGAATCTTCTTGGGTCCCACAATGAATAACATCATAGAATATCGTGCAGTGATTGGACTTCTAACCAAAGCATCCTCTTTCATCATCTTCCATCTCGTAGTTTACCTAGATTCCCAACGTGTGGTATCTCAACTGAATCGCATTTACACCATTCACTATCCCATATTACTTCATTTATACCAAAGGATACACCTATTGGAAATATTGTTTGACTATATTTAGTATCGACACATTCCATGACAACTTAATACAATTGCGGATTCTTTAGCTAGTTTTGTATTAGGTTGGCATCTAGCACATACATGGAACATTTCACCATGAAGTGTAAACATCAAAAGCACAAAATAGAAAATGTACACAAACACATTTTAGGGAAATAAATAGTTGAAACAAGAACTGTATATATCATAGAAAAAGTTTGTATAAGAGTTTTAGTCACATCATAAGTTCCAAAAAAGTACAATAGGGACCAAATTTAGGATTCATTTCCCATACATAATATAAATGCCACAAAAACTAGGTTCAAAATACAACCGAGACTCTATTTGTAGTCATGAGGAGCATTGTGCTCATGGTATCACAACACTGCTCGAGGCACTTTGCGTAGTAGACGACTGATTCTTTCGGGAACCCCCACTGTCTACCTCTAAAGGCAATAAGATACATCCTGCACCCTCATAGTTGGGATTCCCATCATCAACCCCTCAACGTTCCACTCTAAGTCATGAAGTCCTCCCTCATCCTCCTTGAATATTTCCCCTCAGCGGTGAAGGGGACAAGATCCTACTAGTCGTGTGAGCCCAACGTCTGCAACATAACATGTACATAAGTTAGATTCCCATTTTACATAAAAAAAAATTGAAATATTGAAAAATAAAATAAAAAATGCTTTCTTTCTACGAGAACATACCAGAATCATCCCACTTCTCTCCCTCTAGGAGAACTAGGTCTGGATCTCCACGAAATTCCATCCTAGCATACGGACATTCTTCAATAATTTGGATCTAATGCCTCCACCATGAGAATAAGTCTGCATCCTATTTGATCTACTGCGGACCTCCAAACCATCCTGCAAAAATAGTCCATTGATCCATGCATGGCTTAGATGGGGGACAAATCGACACATTGAACTATGGGTGGAGTAGTGGTACCTGCTCTAGAAATAATGCAACGAAGATGATCCCATACCCAAATTGTTTATGTATTCCACTCCTTCAGTTGGTCAAATGATCTCTTAGGTTTACCAACAACCCTCCACACCATTTGAATATCATAGGCTCGACGCACTCTATAGGACACAACATCTGCTCAAGTAGCATGGTGCGCCCCTATGCTTCCTGCGACCCCAACAATCGTGAACAAAAGAGTGTGTAGTGGCAAGTCAACCACATTATTTATTGGAATTTTGCCTCTTGTTTTTTGTGTTCCCAGAGAGAAAAACTGATCGATGAGGTCATCAGTACTCTCATCACCACCACGATGACAACTTAACACCACTAGTGCACCTCTTCTTGAGAGACCTGTCAAGAAATAAATATCCTCTATTTCGATCTCTAAGACATGTGGACCTACTTTAAAAACTTGATTGTCCACATACCACATCTATATGATGTGATTCATTAGTGCCCCTTGTTTCCTCATCCTTGGGTCCTGAAATAAATTCAACAACCCACAGTTTCGTAGTGCATTCAATGTAGTTGGGTCATTGAGGGAAACTCGGTCATCACTTTCACATTCTCTCTCTTTACATTGGATCATTTTTCTCGTTGAAAGTTGTAAATACCTACATTGAGAAAAATAAAAATTCAATCACATTTTGGAAGCCAAACCTTGCCTTTAACCCACTGAAAAAGCCTCAATTTTTCCTTTGAATGTGCATTTTTGTGCCCCTATTGTAGATTACAAAGCAAAAACTAGATATTTTCGCGCCTTGGTAACTACGCAAAGAGAAAAAATCTTGAGATTTTTGTGCCTCTCAATATAGGGAGGGCACGATGATATCCAAGGGTGAAAAATGGGTTTCTCCCCAATCCCTAAAACCATAAAACAAATTCATGAAATGACAAAAAAATACTATGAAAAGAAAGAGAATGGGCCGATCTATTACCTGGAACAGACGGCTCATGAAATCGTGCTCTAGATCTCCCGCAATCAAAAGTTGAAGATTTCCTTCCAAATAGGGTAAAAAATCACTCCAAGGCGTAAAAGAGGTAAAATGCAATTTCTTTATGCCTATTTTTACTTTTAACCATCTTGGAACCAGTTATTTGGCTTGTGTTCACACTTGGAATTTCCTTTTCATAACTCTTCTTTCATTTTGATTAATTTTTGCTTGGATATCTAATACCTTTTTGTGACTAGTTCCGATGTTTTGTGCAAGGTCATTATGACTTTGTGTATGGGTGCATGGTTTGACTATTTCAAGCACGTTATAACCATGAAACGGTCATCACTACAAAGTTTGTTTATTACTTTTTTGGCCTCGTAATGGTTGTGATACAAAAACGAAACTTCTTGTAGTTTCCTTTAAGCTCTTTTCAAACTCCTTAAATGTGAAAAGATTTCCAAGCGAGCTTGTTTCCCTTCACGCTCATAAAATGATCTAAATGGAAATCTATTCAGTTTTAGTTTATCCTATTTTTGGGCTGGGTTTCATTAATTACAAAAAAGGTATACTCAGGTCAACCATTGACTAGAAGAGTTCTCCTTCGCATTATTTTACATTTTTTCAGGCTTGGGGGACTAATTTTATGAAACAGTCACTTCGGAGTCTTCCTTTGACCGTTTCAGACTCTCTAAATGTGAAATGTCACCGATTTTTCCTTCTTTGGACTCGTGAAACTAAAAATTTAAGGCCCCTTATAAGACCGAACCCCTCTTTTCTTAGTTTCATAAAACATGTGATATTAGACTCATCGGAAGATGAGCTATACCGAGAATTTGTTATCCTCCTCAAGCTCGTTACAAAACAAAGAAGTACTCATCCATCATGATGGGGATTAGGGAGAAATAAGGAAAGTTTACATCTAAAGAGATTTATGGAAACTTGTGTCTCCCTTGAACACAACACCTGTTTATGTCTCGTCATATAGTTGGGGAATCTACTTTGCCTCTGAGTCATGTGAATTCATGAGTTATCCTACTCCTTCGATTCATTCAGAGAATACCTCAGTATTTGTCGCATTTTGTCTTGGTCTCTACCTCGTTAATTCAATGTTTCCAAGTCATTTATGGTTGTGTCAATCCATGTTCAAGGGAAGTATTTCCCTGAGCTAACCTTTGCAATTTTTGTCACTCTTTACACCTCTGTGTCAATCCGTATTCAAGAGATCCACCATCTGAAATTACTCTCCTGTCAGTTTTGTGTTGATGACGTGGGATTCATCATGTCCCTCCTTCGACGAGTCTATTCCCGTCGACTTCAACACAACATCCAGGAATTAGACTTAGAATCCATCCTTAGTACCTTGGTACCTGCATGCCTCAATGGTAGGTTTCCTCATATTCGGTAATAGGTTTCAATCATTAACCTATTATCGAATTTTTCCATGAATGTTCGACATCGAATCATCTATTTACATTCATTGGAATGGAAAAAATGATACCTTGGGGATCATTATAATCATTGATGATTTACCTCACCCTTATGAACGGTTTACGTCATTGACTGATTATCAAGTAGTTTCTACCATGTTCAACTCCAACACCTTGGAATCACATGGCTAGATTTGTATCGATTCGGGATCTAGTAGAAAACCCTAGATTTTTTTAAGTTTATCTAGCATATCTAGGTTACAATGGAAATTTTTTAGTAGGTTCCCACATGGACATCATGTTGGTCACCTCATTAATGTATTGTCACATAGATGCACTCTTGTATTGGTCGTGGCTCTGTTATTTTATCATGGATTTACGCTTGTACTTTAGTAGCCATGATTTATCTCTAGTCATTTTCGGTCATGGATCTACAATGCATTGGTTAGCATCCATGTTTTGAGTCAATTTCATTCCGAGCATGGTAATTCCTTCCTCAAAATTGGCATATTGTTAGTGGTTGGTTTTGCAGGCTCTTCTACGGTTCTCATTCAGTTATCCTTCATTTGTGTGTTGGTAAAGTGTTTCGGCCATTGATTTCATTTTTGACCTCACACTTTAGGGGGCACCTGTTATACCTCATTTTGTCACTTGTAGTGTTTGTGTCTTGTTGTTATAGATACTTTTCTCCCTAAGTAGGTTAGGACACAATGTGTTGGGCTCTTAGTCCACACATAATCCTGAGGAACTTCTATGTCATCCAAACTCTGAAATCCAGCTCATTCCCTACTTCCTTAGGCTTTTGAAGACACATTTTCGTGTCTTGTCAATTAGGTAGGGAGTGATTATCACGCTCCTGCATCTTAGCACAATGCACAAATTTATTGATTTTCACACCTTACATGCTTTGCAGAGTGCATAGATCCCACTTTATCACATCTTGCACTCTCTTCAAGGTGCGAAAAAGGTGACTAGGAGTGATTTCCTTAGATCTTAGATCTTATCCTTTGATATATTTTGTGGGATTGACTTATCCTTCGAATATTGCTTGCTTTATATCCATGGAAACCTGATCCATCTCCTCATGATATCCAAATATTTCTCCATTTGGTTTAACTCTCCCAATACTATAAATGCAATCTCTTACCTTGTTCTAAGGGGAGAGATACTTGAAGGGTGGAACTTATGGTCTCATGTCTCTTGAAGGATATTGAAGGAGATCCTAGAAGAATCCATTTCTGGTCTACAATTGAGGTATACTATTGTACAAGTTTCTTAATGCTCTTTATGAATATAAACTTGGCCTTTTTATCTCATTAATGTGTTCTTACATCCATGTTAGCTTTGTGAAATACTGAGTTAGAGAGATATATTTTGGACTTAATATATTTTGGAAAGGATTTTGTGTAAACTTTGACATGTTATATTCAACCTTTGGAGTTTGGGCATCCATCTTATAGGTTGGAGCAGTAGGAAAAACTCTAAGAAAAGGTAAGACATATACTTCTTCTCTTTGTTTCTTTCCACAGATGTTGTATATATAGATCTATAGATAATGTTAGTACGCATTTGTTAATTTTCTATCTTGGATTTTTTTGTTAGGGAAATTTTTTGATATCCAAGAGGACTTTATTTTATCCATAGAATAATTTCGTGTCATAGAGGGAAGCAGAAGAAAAAGGAAAAAAAATAAGGAAATCAGACTACTTACTTCCCCTATAAATGCTAATACCCCAATGTCCATCTTACTAAGAGTATCTTCTTTCACAAAAATTATGGACATTGATGATATTATGGTTTCATTGGGGGATTATTATTTCATTAAATCTAATAAAAGTGTTTCCAAAATACCCTCCAAAATACAGAAGGTAGGAGGAACCATAGACAACGTTATAGTCTAGGACATTTCCAATAAATATCCCCAATAAATTGAAATCAACATATCATCTTTATTGGGGGGGATTTCTAATGCTAACACTGTGAAAGTTGGTGATATTAATGTATTGGTGGATTAATATAAGGAATAGGAAAATTCCCTTAAACTACAATTATTAGAAGCCTAATTCCAACATAGGGAAGAGATTAGTTAGTGGACAAGGTAAAACAAAGAACATATTGCATCTTTGAAGTGTGAAAATGGATGTGGGATTTATAAATTGTAGGAAGAGCATTAACAAGTATTGATTGACTATCAGGGACAAAAGGGTTGAATTGCAGAGTTAGAGAATAAAGTATTTTTTTTAAAGGAATGATTAAAGATAAACATTTTGAAAGAAGAGTCACTCAATGCAAATGAATAGAAAGGGGAAGCAATTAAAAGGTTCTTCATTTAGTTGGATGAGACACAACAATATTATTATCAACTGACCAAACTATCAGATCAAGTAGAACTACAGGAATATGAATGGATGATTACATAGGATAAGTTTGATGAAATCAAAGAAGGGTAGGAAAAAGATAAAAAAAAATATTGAAGCAATCCCATGGATTGATCAAAAGGAAAGAGAGAAAACTCAAATGTTGTTGGATTCATGGAAGGCTTCTTGTGAAGACATCACTAAAACTATTCATGTTCCTAATTGATCCTACTTTAATATTTGGAATTACTTTGATGATGTTCTTGATAAATTTGATATTCCTACTATATATGAGTTGAGTCAAGATGACCCGAGCAAGTTAAATATTGTTGGTGAGGAGAAAAACCAGGATGAAAGCAAAGATCCAATCAATCAACTTACTAAAGAAATTGAATATGTATTGAACAGTTTATTAAGGAGACCAATCAAATTGTCCACATTGTCTAATGCATATGTAAAGAGATACAAGAAGTACTTAAAGTGATAGGTTGCGGGGAAACTTTATGATGGAGAGTTGAAAATGGAAAGAATGAAGACCAATATGTTGGCCTGCATATTTGAGATTCATGAAGTGTGGAAACCCTTTGAGGAAGGATCAAAATAGATTAATTTTTGTATAACCAAATTTTAGTTGTGTAATTTGGTTATAATAGTTATAAGAATGTACTTTAGCTAGATTCTAAATGGAAGATCTTAAGAAACCTAGTGAGGGGTTCGGTGGAGGGTGGCTCTTTTTCAAAATACTATGTACATTATTGTCAGGTTCGATTAGGGAGGAAAGATCGATTTGATTGTTTGAGACATTTTGTTGCCAAAATATAAATACGGATCCTCTATGTTTTGGTGAAATTATTTATAGTTGTTTGTTTATTGAATATGAATGGGAACTATTTTGTTTGCAGTCAATGACGCATATCTTAGGCCTTCCATAGTTGTAATTAGATCTTAGATTATATAATTTTCAATTAATTATTTATTAATATTACATAATTGATTATAAAGACACTGTTTATGATCAATTATTTTTCAGTATTTTTCTGTGTGTATTTACTTCTAGAACCTAATCTCCCTCTACAATTTTTATCCTAATTAGGATTAGATTAGTTTTTTGATATAGAATATATTTATATTCAGAAAATTAAATTCATTTAAGATTAGGATGTTAGTTAGGTTGAATTAAAATTCATAATTGCAAAACTATAGTGGAAATTGATCCCACATACCATTTGGGGAGTGTCATTCTAAACGTGACCAAGCCTAGTTGGGGCTCGTAATTGGGAATTCTCCCTTCCTATTGGCATTGGTCATTTTGACTTGTCAATAGACTATATATCTATGTTTAATTTAGGGTTGGAGAGGGAATTTGATGAGGAATTGATGAGGGAATGGTTTCTATAGTGGATACATACAATAGATGTAACATACCTAAATTAAGATACATTGATGCCATACCCATTGGCATGAGGTTTCAACTATCCATTTTATTTAACCATAATACCACGAGTCTAGGACTAATATTGAGAAGACAAAAAATAAAGATACATATGATGAGGTGGAGGAAATCCATAGAGGGGTATATTATCCTAGTGGAGTGGTAAGCCAAGATTTCCTAGATTCACAACCCAAGTTACCATAGGTTCAACTTATTACACTTTTGTTTACCTAAAGTGACCCCAATGACTAATGAAGACATGTCTTTCAAGTCTTTTACAGATTGTAGATACAATGAAATAAATCAAGAATGCTTCAAAAAACATAAAAGAGGATCCTAGTGATGAATGAAAATGTATCTTTGGAAGGAAGATGTCCCCTATTAGATCATCCCAGAATATGAGGAGTTCAACAAGATATATGATGACATGCATGATGAAGATGAAGATGAATATGTAGGCATCATGACAGAGGGAATAAGGGAGACCATACCCCTCAAATAAATGGTGGAAAAATTTGAGTTAGGGACCAACCTACCCCCAATCCAAATCATTTTTTCATTTTCTCAATAGTGATAGGATTTGTGATCACTTGGAATTTATTCCACAATTCCTTCCCCAAATAAGATTGTAGATTTGCACATGAAATTTAATCATCTTTCTTACATTCCTCAATAATGGAGACCTGTGGTGGAAGATAGCCCATCCTTAACACAAAAATCAACAACACAAGAGGTCGTCTACAATGGTTTTGATCAAGAACTCCCCACCTTGGTAACTAGTTGAGAAAAATACCTAGGTGAGTAGCAACAAACCTCAAAAAGTGAGTAAAGTTTGGTGAAATTTTCTTATAAACACGAGGAGAGGGTACACTCCAATTAACTAGGATGGGTAGATACATGATATATTGATGGTACTACAATGAATCCTAGGGACGTCCTAAAGGAAATGATAAGAATAGAGAAGATGAAGGCAGCGGATAAATAGGTGGGGGAAGAGGCTGAGCAAAAAAGGGCTAGGACAAGGTCCCCTAGCATGTCTCGGTTGAAGAAATAAGGAAAGAGATATCACTTGGTTAAAAAGGATAAGAATAAGAGGTCCCTGAACATAGTAGTGCTCAATAAGAAGAGAATTTTTTCCTTGGGAAACACTCTTTCCCTCTCCTTTCAAATGATCTAACATTTATTCTATTTCATCTCTTCAAATTTACACAAACACAACTACTTCCAGCTCATCATAAGAATTAGGGCACCAAATCTCATGGGAAAAGGTAATTCATCCCATGTATACTTGTAACCCCTTGGAAATACTTAGAGAAGAGAAGAGGAGGAGGAATAGACACAAAAGGATATCATGGCCACTTGAACAATGTATGCTCAAGTATAGAAAAGACTATTCCCTAGGTATAATCTAGTCACTATGTAGTTTATTGTCACTAATCTAGAGCCCTTGATTCATAAAACCTATAAGGGAATGTATCCCTTGTATTGGAGGGCCCTTTAAGTAATATTTGACATAGTAGGAATCCAACCTGATGATGATGTTTTTATGTTCAAGGTTTTAGTATCAATGCCTACAATAAATACATGAAGGCATTTTACTTTAGTGATAATTACAAGAAACAACTGGAATTAATTATTATAAAGAATCATTTTTTAAATTCTAGGGTCAAAGCAATAAAGGTTAATAAAGACAGATTGTAGGAAGGGGTAAACATGAGACATTATATGCCATCACCATGCTTAAGGAGAAAGATGACAAGATAAAATACCTAGAGATCCCACATATGGATAAAGTTATCATGGACACATGAAAAATGCTTAATGAATGACATAAATTGGCCAATGAGGAAGATTTTTTTAGGAGTGGAAATTCTTCCCTTTCAACACAAAACCAAGTAATGGAAGATATAATTTTCAAATTAGAGGCTAAGAGGGATGCATTGGAGGGTGTAAATCTTAATCTAGAATAGGCTAATTCCTTAATTAGTTATTTCAAGCATCAAGTGATTAATGCACAAAAGGAAAAGACTCTCGCAACTTCAAGTAGTCAACCCTCACCATCCACAGAGTTTGTATCGTAGTTATAAAAAAGGATCTATTAGCTAATGAGTTATCTCTATGAATGGAATACCCAAGTATGAAACACTTATATGAAAGTGGTAAATCCTAAAGACTTGGCTGAAAAGTCAAAAGAAAAGCTCAAAAACCAGGGCAGTAAGTTGGGTGATGTGAACAAGAAACTGCATTTGCAAGAAAGGGAAATATCAAGCCTCAAGGATGACATAGAAACTTGGAATATTATTAGGCATTAAGAGTCCCTAAATGAGGCAAGGATGAAAAAAAACATGGGACAAACTAAAAATCCATATGTGGGGATGTTTCCAAGAAAACTCCCCTCTATTAGGAATTAAATCCAGTTCTATCCATAATTTGACATTTTTGTAAAAGGAAATGGTTAATTACCACAAAATTATTCAAAAAAAAATCCATAAGAGCCATAAGACTATCAAAATGGACAAGGGAGTGATCAACTCACTCTCCATTAAGAATTTATAGCTACTAGGAATCAAGGATAGGAGCTCGATATACATGCATATCGAGACCTATATAAAAAAATTCAACAATTGAAAAAATACCAAGGAAAGGGCCTTAGAAGCAAAGATTCACATCCATCCTTTCATCAAATATATGATAACAATGATTAGTCATGGTATCCCTTGCTCGTGGAACAACAACGTCATATTACACCTTGAGGATGTGTACACTAGGATGTTTAAAATGTCTCTCACTGTGTTGGTGGTTATACCAAACCAAAATATCATTCCCACTCCTATGGAGATCTATAATTATCTAACACCATACATCAATACTTAGGAACTACTAAAAATGATGGTTTAGGATGTCAGGGAAGTCGATTACACCCCTTACTTAGAGTTGGACAAGACTTTGAAAATATTATAATGGGGCAAGGAAATAAATTAGCATGGTTTGGAAATTATCAACAAACTTTATGATTATGTAATCAAAACAGAATAAATAAGGGTTCCAGAGGAGGTGTTTTCCTTATCCCAAAGACCCCTAGAGAAGGAATAAATCTCTAAACTCCATAAGGAAGAAGGTCCTAAGGAATCTAAAAAATGATGAGTCATCTTAGAGGGGATCATGATACATCATGGATAAATCAGAATGGGATATTGGTAAAGGAATCAAATATTATGGGATGGAGACAACTAAACTCATTTTGAGCATGATCATGATGAGTCCACAATTTCCCCAATGGCATGAGAAAATTGAATAATGGCAGTTGCAAATTCACTTGTGCTATCCTGATCAACAACTAACTACCACCTATAGAAGTAGCAATGCGATAAAAGGAGTAGATGACTTCATAGCAAAGGTGGAAATTCTTTGACACGAAAAGAATGCAAAAACAATGTTGAATAATGTAATGGGATTTGCAACATTAGTGCCATCCCTTCTCTCATTGTTATTATTTTTCCCCGTTGCAAATGATATATGAACTCGTTATGTGATGAAGAAAATTAATAAACCTAGGACATAGATCAAAGGGTACCTCTTAGTGTCAATCTAGTGCATTCATAGAGCATCTATCATTTCATTGAATAAATTGGTACAGATGCAGGTTGCCACTAGATTGAATCAATAAATTTCACGTGTGTTATAATAGTTTATTCTCAAGGATGAGTGCCTTCCATTTCATTGAGTGAATCAATGGATCTATGTTTATCTTGTACACTTGATTTTCTATCTATTGCAATAATTTTCTATATAGAATGGATGAGTTTCTCTCTTCTACAGGATGTATTTGTAATCTTACATCTTTCTTTAAATTATTGTAACTATGATTAAGGAACCTAAAAAGCATAAATTTGTTTACAATTTTTGTTTTCTACTGTGTATTATGTCCCCGCACCTTTAAAATAACATATGGAATAATTTTTAAATAGCAAAGGATAATTTCATGCACCATAGACCCATGTTGTATACTGAGTGAACTCAATTTCATATATATAAAAGGATTTCCTAGGGAGATATACTAGGATCTTGTGCCTCGGCAATGAGAGATCCCTCCCTTGGCCCAAGGACTAACTTTATGGAGAATTAGGGTCAAAGCATTAGAGTTTAATAAAAACAGATTGTAGGCCAACCTCCTATTAGTAGGAAGGGGTAAACATGAGACTTTATATGCCATCACCCTGCTTAAGGAGAAAGATGACAAGATAAAATACCTAGAGAACCCACATATGGCTAAAGTTATCACGGACACATGAAAAATGCTTAATGAATGACCTAAACTGGCCAATGAGGAAGATTTTTTTAGGAGTGAAAATTCTTCCCTTTCAACACAAAACCAAGTAATGGAATATAGAATTGTCAAATTAGAGGCTAAGAGGGATGCATTGGAGGGTGTAACTCTTAGGCTAGAAGATGATAATTCCCTAATTAGTTATTTCATGCATCAAGTGGTTAATGCACAAAAGGAAAAGACTCTCGCAACATCAAGTAGTCAACCCTTTCCATCCATAGAGTTTGTATCATAGTTATAAAAAAGGATCTATTAGCTAACGCGGTAACTCTATGAATGGAATACCTAAGTAGGAAACACTTCTATGAAAGTGGTAATTTCTAAAGACTTGGCTGAAAAGTCAAAAGAAAAGCTCAAAAAGTAGGGCAGTAAGTTGGGTGATGTGAACAAGAAACTGCATGAGCAAGAAAGGGAAATATCAAGCCTCAAGGATGACATAGAAACTTGGAATATTATTAGGCATTAAGAGTCCCTAAATGAGGTAAGGATGAAAAAAAACATGGGAGAAACTAAAAATCCATATGGGGGGATGTTTCCTAGAAAACTCCCCTCTATTAGGAATTAAATCCAGTTTTATCCATAATTTGACATTTTTGTACAAGTAAATGGTTAAATACCACAAAATTATTCAAACAAACATCAATAAGAGACATAAAACTATGAAAATGGACAAGGGAGTGATCAAATCACTCTCCACTATGAATTTATAACTACTAGGAATCAAGGATAGGACCTCAATATACATGGATATCAAGACCTATATAAAAAAATTCAACAATTGAAAAATTACCAAGGAAAGGGCCTTGGAATAAAAGATTCACATCCAACCTTTCATCAAATATATGATAACAGTGATTAGTCATGGTATCCCTTGCTTATGGAACAACAACTTCATATTACACCTTGAGGATGTGTACAATAGCATGTTTAAAATTTCTCTCACTGTGTTGGTGGTTATAGCAAACCAAAATATCATTCCCACTCCCATGGACATCTATAATTAACTAACACCATACATCACTACTTAGGAACTACTAAAAATGATGATTCAGAATGTCAGGGAAGATTATTACACCCCTTAGTTAGAGCTAGACAAGACTTTGAAAATATTACAATGGGGCGGGGAAATAAATTAGCATGGTTTGGAAATTATCAACAAACTTTATGATTATGTAATCAAAACAGAACAAAGAAGGGTTCCAGAGGAGGTGCTTTCCTTAGCCCAAATACCCCTAGAGAAGGAATAAATCTCCAAACTCCATAAGGAAGAAGGTCCTAATAAATCTAAAAAATGATGAATCATCTTAGAGGGTATCATGATACATCATGTATAAATCAAAATGGGGGATTGGTAAAGGAATCAAAGATTATGGGATGGAGACAACTAAACTCATTTTGAGCACGATCATGTTGAGTCCACAATTTCCCCAATGGCATGAGAAAATTGAATAATGCCAGTTGCAACTTCACTTGTGCTATCTTGATCAACAACTAACTACCACCTAGATAAGTAGCAATGCGATAAAAGGAGTAGATGACTTCATAACAAAGGTGGACATTCTTTGACACCAAAAGAATTCAAAAACAATGTTGAATAATGTAATGGGATTTGCAACACTAGTTCCATCCCTTCTCTCATTGTTATTATTTTTCGCCATTGCAAATGATATATGAACTCCTTATGTGATGAAGAAAATTAATAAACCTAGGACATATATCAAAGGGTACCTCTTAGTTTCAATCTAGTGTACTCATAGAGCATATATTATTTCATTGAATAAATCGGGACAGACGCAGGTTTCCACTAGACTGGAGCAATAAATTTCACGTGTGTTATAATAGTTTATCTCAAGGATGAGTGCCTTCCATTTCATTGAGTGAATCAATGCATCTATGTTTATCTTTGTAACATACCCCTTTGTTGAAACATTTTATGTTTGAAGAAAACAGTATCTTAACTTTTATTGTAAAGTTTTACATTTTGGACAAGTGGCCAAGGATGACTGTAATTGCACAATATTATTATTTAATAAATAAAATAGGAGACACTCACCCAAAGAGACTGTTGAAAGAGTGTTTACCGACCCACTAGGTGGAATGGAATCTGGGGTAGAAGGAAATGGACATGTGGCAGCATCATGAACTCAGTAACTAGCTGTTGTTATGGGACAACTCCCTTGAATTGTGGTCATATTGCCCTGAAAGATGGGACTGGAGCTTGAGGCTCATTTATTTGGAAACTGACCACTAAAGACCTAGGCATCTTTATTAAGCCATCGAATTGAGCAGAGGCTCACACTTTTTCTGACGAGAAAATTTACCTTGTGGTTATGTTGTATGCACACAAGATATTCGATGAGAGGAAGCTATGTTTTAAGTTGTAGTGTAAGTCTGTTTCACTTCTGCTAAGTGCAGAGTTACTCCTGAGTGCATAGCGTATTTCCTTCTCAGGGAAGAGGTTTGAGGTGTATTGCAAGTCTCCATTTATTGCTGGAAGTACAACCTGAGTGCCTTGCTTCTACACAGAGTCTTCTACCTAGTGGTTCAGTAAACAAGCTCGGGGGTCCAAAGTAGCAAGTGATCTTGGTTGCTTCTTCTAGAGAAGGTTGGGAGGAACGAGCCTCTTTGGGTGTTTGTCCACCCTATCTATAGTTGCAGGTTCTACTTGTTATTTCATTTCCTAAGTAGTTATAATTCATTTCTATAGCTGTTGAGTTAGTATTCATTAATTAAATAATGATAATGCAGAAGTAAATGTGTGATTTTCTGATTTGTTTAGGATTATGTAGATTGTTGAATAAGTATATGAATTGATAGAATAAATGCCTTCCCTATATTTTTCCACATGTTGTTTTTGTACCGTACTCTAGTACAGGGAAGGGATATCAAAATAGATAAATGATATGCAGTGAATAGATTGAATGAATAAACTAACTCTGTTATGTTTCCTTAAAATTTCCTTATCTATTATAGTTTGCAAATTAAAATATCTTACATTCTCAGTCATAGAAAAACATGACAACTGATATTTTATGTAAAAACTAGGATAAATATACATCTGAAGTAATAAAAAGAAATAGAAGAAAATAAACAGTCCTTTATTTTTCTGCGTAAAAACCTTAAATTTCTGCTATAGAGTAACCCCTTCCATTTCATGAACAAACAAGACTTATGATGTTATTTCTATATAAAGAATCATTAATAATTCTTAGTTTTTTTTCCTTCACTATCGAATGTTATAACAGCTACAGACTTTCAAAACTATTCATAGTTTCTATCTATGACTATCAAACTTACTGTAAAATATAATTATAAAGTATTCACATGATTTTTTCACAAAGCATTGGGATACAATAAGTATCTAACATTACAATACTTATAATACAAACCCTAATAACCATTACTACATTACAGAAATAGTATTCTATCTTTCGTAAACAGTAGTATATATTATCATTTCACATAGTATTCTCCAATATACTTTACGTTTGCAGAATAATAAATCTTTTTATCTAATTGCTTGCCATGGTGTAAAACCCTAAGGCTAATGTCTCATTATTCTTTCACTTTATAAATAAACAAAACAACCAAGGATCGAAACCCTTAACATTAGCATTTTTAAAGGTACAATAGAGTCCTTTAGGCTCACAACCCATCCTTACGTCTTAGTTAGAAATCATAACCTAAATTTATTACAACATCTCAGAATGCAGAATATATAACAATGTATGAGTTCGAAACCCTTATCGTAGAAGAAAAACAATATAGTATTTAGCATTGGTTCGGAATCAGTTCACGGTCAAAGGACACTTAACCCTTTTTATGTTACCAAACGTCTTTGACAGGGTTTCAAACAACAGTAGTATTTTATCAATAATCCACAGCACAGCAACTACCACAAGCAAAAACATAAAAACCATTCGACACTGAAAGTATGAAAGAACATCTTTTATTGCAAATACGGGATTCATCCCATTCATCAGAATCTTTTAAACAGTTCGTAAAACATAGACTACTGAGAGTATTCCAAACCCTACAACTATTTACATATCAAGACAACCTTGCATTAACAATAACCTCTGGATCTTAAATATGCACGCAGTGGAACCAAAACCATTGTTTGACTAATACACAGAACGTATTTCAAAAATACAAACATATTTATTATCACCGAGTTTGCAATTTTGCAACAAGAAAACAAGAAGTAACAGGTCGAGGAATTCTCCTCCCTATACCTTACACATTTCCACTTGGCTCAAAAGATTTTATAACTACCGAGTGTTTAAACTCTTAAACATCAAAACAGAAGTCTCGGGCAACCATTACAAACTGACATCTTGCCAAGAACATAGTTCAAAGCACTATGAAAGGCCCATGAGATATCACCGAGGCTTACTAGGATGCCTAAGCTACCATCCTGAACATTTCATTATCCTTGCAAATCAATGTTGATAGTTACCTGGCAATACAATGGGCAGGGTGATTAGAAGTCAATAGAATGAAAACTAGAAGTTTAAAACTTACATTAGTTTCATGAAAGCAAACTGGGACTTACCATCGACATAAGAAACCTGTGCTGGACGCTAGCACCTGCAACCGATGAGAGCACCAAATCCTTACCAATCACCTGTAACACAATAAAGGATTGGCTCGGCCCTGAGACTTCATTGTGGAGGTCTTCTAAGTAACAGGTCATAGGTTCGAAACCTAGAAGAGGTGCCTCCAAGACCTGCTAACAAACCCTAAACATTCGTAGGCGGATCGGCCTCTCCACTAAGCCACTCACTAATAAAAAATGAATGCCGAAGAAACAACCTCGACGAGACATAGTGGAAGACTAGGGTTTAGTCCAAATCCCGAATGCATCACGAGATCAATGGTGGAGATCTTGCCATCAAGGCACATTGTATTATGAGCATCAACTGCATTTAAGACCACTTTAATTACCACTTCCACCATGGAGTCCAACTCAGTAAACTTCTAGGGTAAAGCCTTGCACAACTCCACAATATCGGCACTATTCTTACAATATCTTCACGTAACATTCGCCACAATAACAGTCATCGAGATCTCCCACAAATGTAGTAGATAGGAAAATTAAATGCTAAGCCTTGATACGAATGCCTTCCAGTGTATAACCATTAAATTATTATTACCTTGTCCTTTATCGAAAGTCGACACATAGGTTATGATTGCAACATATTATATCTTATAGTATTGTAAGCACATAGTTTACACCCTATTGTGTTGTATCAACTAGGCATCGAACTTAGGTATAAGGTTTCATATGATGGTCACATTTCATATAGTTTCATATCTTGGACCATTGCATATAGTTTACGCATGTAGGAAATGCATGGTATTTGCATGTAGTGTATGATTCACACAATGCACGTTTTTTAACAATATATGTATTGTCAAACTATACTAATCATTGTGAATATTAAAAGAACCACGATATAAATATATCACTAAACAACTCCCATGGCATAGAGGAGTTATTACATATAGTATGATGATGCTTATTTCCTTGACCATTGAATGTTGAATAAATAACCTAGACAAAACATTGAAGATTACAATGACATCTGCATATTGTCGGTTAAGATCTATGTTATAAATTACAAAGTCAACTTTCCTTAAAATGGATTTCATGAGAAGGTTCTTCTAATTCTGTATTAAATTGCAAACGTAGGTCTTCAAACTATAATTCAATTAAAACAAACCAGGACAACGTTTACATGAAGTTCACTAGGATACCTGACTTAATGAAGGGAAGATAATCCTTTTCTATAGTTTCATAATACAATTTTGGAATGTAGAACATTACTATAGGATAACTTGAATTTATCGCTCTTACCTGGGTTCTACAACATCAAGATTCAAATTCTTTAGCTACATAGCTAAGTAAGCCTCAGGGTACCCCATAGGACCCCTTCATCATCAAAAGAAAGAAAACAGACAACACATTTAAAGAAAAACTGTATCGTAAGTAAACATAAATACATCACATAATTTCAGAGTTTAGCATAAGCAAAATATTGTCGTAACATGTTTCAAAAATCATGAAGTGGCATTATCAGTAATAGTTCATTAGTTAAGCAGATTGACATTTATTTCACTTCTGCACATCAACGTTATCCTTAAACGCCTTCTTAGAAAAATTTTAATTTTTTATGAATTTTTGGGATGTTACAATCTTGTCCACTTTATTTTCTTTCTATTACAAGAATTTTCAATATATAATGTATGAGTTTATCTCTTCTACAGGATGTATTTGTAACCTTACATCTTTATTTAAATTATTGTAACTATGATTAAGGCACCTGAAAAGCAGAATTTTGTTTACAATTTATGTTGTCTACATTTTCTTATGTCCCACCACCTTTAAAATAACATCTGGAATAATTTTTAAATAGAAAAGGATAATTTCATGCACCATAGACCCATGTTGTAGACTGAGTGAACTCAATTTCATAGATATAAAAGGATTTCCTAGGGAGATAGACTAGGATCTTGTTCCTCGGTAATGAGAGTTCCCTCCCTTGGCCCAATGACTAGCTTTATGGCCTAAGGTGGTGTGGAAATGTGCATCCTGAGAGGAAATTTACAGACTGTGCTTCCTACCACTCCCTTCCCACTGAGTGTGACACATAGAAGGAAGAGAGGCTTGTGAGAGGGGTAACAACCTAGGGGACAACACACTATTCTCCCAAAGCTAAGAAGGCAATAGACAAAGGGCATAAAGGAAACATTTGGAGAAGGACTAGAGGTTAGTATTTTTAGAAGGGTTAAGTATTTTAGAAGGGAAGAAAATTGAGGGGGAAATACTAAACTATAAACATTAAACTTGTGTTGATAACTATTTCTAAGGAATTCTATGAGGTAGTAGGTTGGCTATTGTTGTTAGAGACATGGGTATGGAGGGATAGGAAACCCATTGATTTCTTAGAGCTAGGTAGATCAATAAACACCTAGTTGACTGGGAAGATTAATCTTAGTTTGGGAAACAATTGACTAATTTATAGAGCTACTAAGTAATCGGACTACTAAATCAAATAGTTTCAAAGATAATTTACTATTTCTTTTCTTTGATAAAGTTGCTTTAACTAAATTGTAGAAAGTATTATGAGAAACTATTTTAGTTATAAAAAAATATTAACTAAGGTAGATAAATTATGGTTACTAAATTGGGGTAGGGATACTACTAGTTGAACTATTAAATTATTAAAGTGGTACTTGGAAATTATGCTAAGAAAATAAAATATATATTCATAAATTTACAAAGATGTTTAGAAAAATAGAAACAACAACTTAACTATATTGATTAACATGCATTAATCATAAAAGGTGTTATACATGGTATCAGACCTTTAGTTCAATAGATGGAGTTTTAATGGACTATTTATGCTTAAATTGTGAAATTATCTAATATTTTGAATTGTGAAATTTATACCTATAAGAAGCTATAATTAAATTTAAATAGTATTAGAAAATAAAATATGGAATACTTAAACTAGGACCACAATTAAGAAAATTTATTTTTCAAAAGAATTTTTTAATACCCGTAAGAAGCTATAATTAAATTTAAATAGTATTAAAAAATAACATATGTAATAATTAAACTAGGACCACAATTAAGAAAGAAAAAAATTCAAAGAATTTTTTGTATTATTTAGTAACTATAAATACAATTTTACACATAGAAAAGCGAAGGTTTCTTTTTTGTAAAATTATGAAGCTTGTAGCAGCCTCCATACCAAGTTTATTGAAAAGAAACCATCCCATTTGTTTAAACATATCCCTACAACATCTATGACAAAAATAAATAAAAAATCACTGGGATTTTTTACTAATTAAATAAGATAAGATAAATAAGAACAAATAGTGAAGAGGGGTTGATACTTAGAGGTGTACCATTAAAAAAATAAAATAAAAAGTGGAAATTTTAAGCGAACCAAATGGATAAAGGAGTTTAAAAGAAGATGAATTACTAAAGGGCCATGCCAAATCTTGAATTTAGTGGTTAGAGATTGATATAGGTTTTTCTATGTAACTTGAATGTTTGAAACTAAAACAAAGTAATAAAATTTTGCAAAAGAAAAATTATTATATATATATATATAACCTAAAAATCCATATATATATATATATATATAACCTAAAAATCCATGCTTTAAATCTAGAAACTAGACTAATCCACGAGTTAAAAGTGAAAAAGACAAAGAAGAAGATAATTTTATCTTGAACTCTCTTGTAACCATAAACTAAAGAATGGAAGAAGGGAGTGAAGCATAACGACGTCCTCCTAAATTGAAACCCAAGAGGACAAACCAAAAGCATGGGAGATTGGAGGGTTTTGTCCTTCCATAATCCATTTAAATTAATTAATATTTATTGAAACATGGTAACAAGGGTGCATGGGCGTCATGCAAGGCCATTAGCTGGTTATTTTTAGTTTCCTTTTTTTCTTATTTTTTGTATATGGTAAAATATTAATAAACTTGTTGTATTGAAATGATTTAAATTCTATTGAAGTTACACTTTAATAAATTCTATTATTTATATTTTCTTTTCCTGCTATTTATTTAATCTTTAATTTGTTATAATTAGTTTATATAAAAATAATTCTAAAGTAAACAAATTAAATAATAATGTAATTAATGAATCATTTTAAGTAAGTTTCAATTAATGTATGTATACATGTTAAAGAGATTTATCTAACATTTGACAATTAACAAACTTACAAAGATGATATGGTAACTATAGAAAAAAATAGAACTTTTGTTTTTATTGTTCTTCTATAACCATCTTTACTTAAGTGATATGAGTGTTACTAGAACATGTTAAAAAAATTATTCATATGCATTCTTGTGTGTGTTTATGCACGGGCACACATATAGATGATTTAGAAATGTGACATAAGACCTTCCTAATGAACCTTGTTGTCATGATGCATAGAGTTAGTATGGTTAGGATGAATGGGAATCAAGGTCAAGTTATACCGCCACAAGGGTCATCAACATTGGAGCTATTAAAACCATCACCTAAGCTAGCCCCAATAATGAAATATTTGGAGGCTATAAATTAGATGATAACATAACACCCAATAGTGGGTGTGGAAGTGGAGCCCCTACCATCAAGGAATGGTAATCCTAAGGTTTTAATGAACCTAGAGAAAAGACCTCCTCTTTAGGACATTAGTAGGGAACTTCAAAAGATCAAGCTCGCGGAGTATTATGGGGTCATACAGGGGAGCATGTCAAGGCATGGTCAGAGGACCCAACAAGATGATTTTCACTAAGAGAGTATGCCTCTATGTTAAAGGACAAAATATCCATCTTCCATATTTGTGACAGTGCCTTGAATTGGTGGGGAAACATTGAGAGATAATTGCATCTCACTCCAAATATCATCTCATCCTAACTATTTGAAGGAAGGCTTTGAAGAAAGTACATGATTGCATTCTTCGAAAATAAGTACAAATATGATCCTTTTGTGCCTTGATACATGGAAACTAAATATTGGAAGAGTATGAGATATGACTCATGAAACTAGTTAAGTATGTCTCATATATGGAAATAGAGCAAGATCAAGTAGACCATTTTTTGCATGGATTGAATTTTAAGATTAAGGACCTTTTGCAGATGTGGAAACCACATGCAGATGTGGAAACCAACATCACTTGATAAGGTAGTTGAAAATGTCACTTATGCAAAAGAACATCTAAAAATCAAAGGGGATCATCAGGGGAGCATGGGCTCGACCAATCCACAACAATCAACAAGTTTGTTGGGAAGGCCCCTTGGACCTTCTCTGGGGGGGCATAAATTCTAGGCCACCCCTTTATGACAATAGAGTTCAGCCTATAGTTTCTGCTATAAATGGTTCAATTGTAGTGGGTATGGTATCACATGCATCATTAGGGACCCATCCGAGTCCAAAGCACTCATGAGAGACATTCGATAGGGAAAAGGGTTCTAGTGGAAGGAAATCATCTCGAAGATCTCAACATTTTAGCTTGCAGGACCTACCCCACATTTCCTGTTGGTGATGTGGGGATCATCATTTCCAAATTGAATTCCATGAGTTACAATACAATGCCATACATAAAGAGGGAAAATCCATAGTAGGGAATGCATGAATTAGCCACAATATCTATGTAGATGTTGATAACTTCCAGACTGAACACCAATCTCCTATGGTGAAATCTTCAAGTTTTAGACAAGCGAATTTTCATGGTAGGACCATCATATAAATTAGACTAGAGCATTCTATAGCCCGGGCACCACTTTGTGGACTATATTATGGTATAGTGGGACATGTATAGCCTAATATCTACAAACTGCCAGGATGCAAAGACCATGTGTCATTATTATCACACACATTTTTTACTATAACTTTGGGATGAATTTTCCCAAAGGATGGGTGCATGTAATGCCCCATATTTTGACTTTGATAGCTAAACTACATTATGACACATTTTGTATTTCTTTTCTTATTATATATTGAACTCAACTAGACTAATAGAAATATATTATATTGACATGGGGATGTATCTATATGCAAAATTTATGTATAAGTTTATTGTTTATGTTGTTTAGAAGATTTCACTCAAACATAGAAATTTAAATGGAAAATTGTGGTACGTGGATCTACTAGTTTGAATTATACGGTGAAGAGATAATTGGTGTGATGTACATGATAAATAAGATAACTTGTTTAAATTTTTTGTTGGTTAGTAACATGGTAATCACATGAAAACACTTATATGGTTATGCATGAACTTATGTTTTGGTAAACTAAACTACAGGTTAAATGGGTTAAGATATAGATAGATAATTATGGAACTAAAGTAGAATTGATTGCATTGACATCAAAAGAAAAAAAAGGTTTGATATAAAGCATTCATTCATGATTTAATTATTTGTTTGATAGATAGCTATGATATTTGGGAAAGTGTACATTCTACTTGATACATCTAGTTGTCTAAATTAGTCATTCAATGGCATGCCTCTAAGAATGTCAACAACAACTAAATATAGTAAATAATAGGGTGTTGATGTTAGTTCTATCACAAGGGGTGGAGGTATTACCCACCTTTTATCCTTTTAAGCCTATAGCCACAGGAGGATTTTGTTAATGCATGCTCTCCTAGATATGTCATGGTGACTATAAGTTGTCTACTTGGGAAGTTGTGATATGGGAAACCATTCCACTTATAAGATATATCTAAAGTATGGTCAATATCATGTATTCTCTAGCGTATTGCAATAGAGGAAAGAAAAAAATGTGAAATATGGAACTAGGTTAGAGATGAATGATTGTATGAAGTTAGATAAATGTGTTGTTTAGAAATTGGATAATCCACCTAATTTATCAAGCTTAAAACACTTTCCTAACTCATTTATGATAATATTCAGTAATCTTTTCAAATTGAATAAGTGTGAATTCGTAAATATTATTAAATGACATGTATACTTGATTTACTATCTTGCATGTTGGGTGTCAACATACACATGAACTATACACTAGAGGTAATCATCGTTAACATACACTAGTATTGTTTTGATAATACATTACTTACTAATTACTTTATTAATGATCTGATACATGATGGGTGGTAAGAAAGTTAATTCAACGATTATAAGTTACCATTTATATAGGATTTATTACATTATTAATGATCTGATGCATGATGGGTGTGGTAAGAAAGTTAATTCAATGATTATAAGTTACCATTCATATAGGATTTATTACATTATTAATGATATGATGATGCATGATGGGTGTGGTAAGAAAGTTAATTCAATGATTATAAGTTACCATTCATGTAGGATTTAATTTAACATTTATTATAAAATCAAGTTACATTTCATTTAAGATTTAATTTCATTTCATTGGAAGATTGATTTCACAAATAGTACCAATGATTTGATTTGATGTTTACATCTACCTAACTACCTCAGTGAAGGTAGGTGAGGGTAAGATTCCAAGGTAAAAAATGTATTATTTTATTATTATGAGACCTTGGGTGGAAAGAGGGCAACCACTCTTCTCCCCAACATAGGAAAGAAGTAGTGTATTTTTTAAGTATTATAATACTATACTTAAGTATACTATTCTAGGCGATTATTTTGGATTGAAAAAAAATATATATGTATAGATAGGTAGGTGAATATTAAATATAAAAAGATACAATTTACTATTGAAACTTGTAAATTTTGGCCAATACTATAATAAAAAAAAACAGATTGTATGTAAATATAGACCATATTAGAGACTACAAATGATCAAATAGCGAATTTATATTTTGAAAATAAAACCCCCAAAATAGCCAATTCGTGCCCCTAAAAATTTCTTTGGAAGGAAGTGGGAGAAAGTCATTAAGGAAAAGTTTGAAAATTTATTAGAGATTATATTTTTTAGAAGGGATAAGGATTTTGGAAGGGAAAAACATTAAAGGGGGGATATTTAACGATAAACATTGAACTTTAGCTCATAACTATTATTAATGAATTCTAAAGGTTACTAGCTAGATTTTGTTGTTGTTATAGGCATATGGATGGAAGGTTAATTTCTTAAAGCTAAGAAGCTAAAAAGCACCTAATTCAGTGGGAGGATTAATCTCAATTTGTTGAAAAACACTTCATTATTGAGAGCATTGCCATTAAAAAAAAATGACTACTAAATCAATTGGTTTAAGAGGTAACTTACTATCTCTGTGCTTTGATTAAATTGTTGTAACTAGAAATTATTATGAATATCTACTCTTTTATAAAGAATGAGCATGTTAGATAAATTATAACTTTTAAATTATAATAGCTATATTGTAACTTTTAATTTATAATAACTATATTTAATTAGAATAAAATGTAACTAACAAATATACCATGAAATTGAATTAATTAATGTACACATAAGATATTCTTATCCCTTTGGAATTTGAAGTAAATGTCCCATAGGATGTAAGTGTCCTACTCGACATTCTTTATCTAGTTGATAAGTCCATTCTACATTTGGCTATAGAGAAGCATAGATGTACGAGATACCGTGTAAAAAATTGTAATGAGATGGTATAATGTGAATCACACATTGCAAGTGGATAAGAAAAATGTATATTTCCAAAAGGACCATTCAATTGTTTTTGCAATTAAGTTATAGTTTTTGGGTCATTTTTGAGCTCGTAATGGCTGTGCGTATGATGGTGATAATAATTGAAAAATTTACTATGAAATGACTTATCACATGATTCAGATATGTGGTTATACACCCTGGCTACCCCGACATATAAGGTGAAGGTACATCACTCCTAGTGCGTACAAAAGGGGTCGAGGCGTCTATCATTCCAGAGTGTCATGGCCTAGGAATATTTAAGGTCGTCTAATACAAACAAATGGATATTATATGGTTTAAGGTAAGCCGCGGGGTTTCATGGCAGACATGGGCCCATGGTGGGGGCGGCCTTGAAGGGCCTTTCATGGCATGATTCATCATGAAATCACTAATAATTGAAAACACTAAGGTCCCAATTTACTATTAAAAATATGAGGGGGACATTACACCGAACGAGATGAAACGATAGCTGTCCATTAATTAATTTACAAGCCAGCAGTGGGGCTCAGGCTCTCCGTCCGATTCACAAATGGACGGACAGGATCGTTCGTGTATGGCAGGCTTAATAGCGACGTTGCTGAAAAGCGACGAAGAGAAAAACGAGTTTTATATTTGGGGAAGACAGAGGTTCGAGCTTAGAGGAAATGTAAATTTTATTTTTTAATCACTCCAGGTCCCACTGCCCACTAGCTCGCACAGTGACGTTCGGCGCCACAGACGGGCGGGGCTGTAGTATAAACCTACATAGATGGTTCTCAGAAGCCTCGGAGGTTCAGGGTTCGGTTCCTGCGGCGGCCTAGCGTTCTGATCAGCGCCTTAAATTTAGCTTCAGGATCCTGGATCCCGGATCCCTTTTCGGCGATGAATCCCGCCATGCTCTTCCACAGCTTTCTTGAACTAAGAGTCGATCGGATCCGGTCAGTTCAGAGCTCAAGAAAGCTGTGGGAAAACATGGACGGATTCGATGATCTTAGTACTGATCTTCGTCAGCGGTGCCGGAAGAGTCAAGATCTTCGTTTCTTTTTATTTATAAGTGTACCTATTTTTAGGCGGATTGGTATCTTAGGGTTTTTTTTTTTATTTAATTTTTTCGATGCATGGCTGGATCATCGTCGATCTCGCTTTATGACACGGCCCGGCCTTGTCAATAGTACGTGCGGACTAGCCGGCTCTCGACGGGTGTTGATCCCTGCGAAGCTTATCAGTACTTCTTGAATCTTCGCCATTCATTTTTTTTTTTAGGTTTTCATTAAGCGTCGCGTTGAAAAATTCATATCTGACTTCCTAAGAATAGCCTCGGGGTATATTCCCTAATTAATTTACCTTTCTGGCTTCTTTTTCTGTGTGGTTTTACTGTCTTCAGGAGATTCCCGAGTTGGTCCCTCAGAATCCGTGCGTCTCTGCAGCTGTTGACGGTGAGAATCGGGGTTTTATTACTGTCAAGGACGTTGAAATCGCTGCCGCTGAAGCTAATCTCCGGCTTCTGTACTGTTAATTCAATGGCGTAAGGAGCACATAATTGCTATTAATTCGGCTGTTTCACCCTGCGAAACTCTGGGGTTTGGAATTGAAAGGGGCAAATCAGATTGCTTCTTCTGCATTATGATTTTCCTCGGAAGGTCTCCGACTCCGGTTCGATTGGATTTTTATTTTTTTAATCCTTCACATGCCAATCCTTTCACGTGTGGGTCTGTTTGCATCATAGATCACTGAATCATTGGATGCTGTCCTTACGCTGGATCTAGAAGTGTTCATCATGGCAGCCATGATTATCTTGTTCATGCAAAGGACCTTGCACTTTTGAGAGTCATTAGATGGCCTCCATAACTGATTCGGTGGGATGATTTGGAAGAATGATAGTAAATATTCCTAAAGCTGTAATATTTTACTTACCGTAAGAATTTGAGAAAAAAATTTCCAGTTCAAAGAAATTTATTTCATTTCTTGAACATAAATTGAGATAAAGATTATGATTTTGATTTGTTATTGATGGAATGGGATTACATAGTTGTAAATTTGAATTAATGATAATATATCTTTAATTTTTATTTAAAAATAAATCTAATAAGTTTTAATATATTAATTATATTTTGATTTTACAATATTAAAATTTATTTATATAAAAAAATATCTAACAAATTTTAAACTAACAAGATCATGTTGAATCATAAAATCAAAATAAAAAAATAACAAGATCTATCATAAACTATGATATGATCTATTAAGTAAAGATAGGGATCTATTCTTTTTGCTGTAAACATTTTTTAACGTGTAAAAAATGTAAGATAAAAAAATTACATCTAATGAAATAATAAATCTTCATTTAACATCGATTTATTTTAATATTATGAAAAATAAGAAATATTAAAATAACATATATCTCGATTTATTTTAATATTATGAAAAATAAGAAATATTAAAATAACATATATCATTTATAAATATGTTGAATATTTTTATTTACTCATTATTTTAAATCTTGATTTTAATTAAATATTAGTTTATTATCTCATGATAAAAAAAAATTAAGAAATAAATTTGATACCATATTTATCATGTTTATCACTTGAGATTTGAGATTGTTATTATTTTACCTTATGTTAAATATGTTTATCACTTGAGATTGTTATTATTTCACCTTGATGTTAAATATGTTTATCAATTGAGATTGAAATTTGAGATTGTTATTATTTCACATTGATGTTAAGTTTTAATAATGATGTAAATGAAGTTATTACTTGATATTTTTTTATATTTATATTAAGGGATGATTTTGTTAAATACTTATCATTAATATTTACAGAAAATTAAGTTATTTTTAAAAAGTGTTTTAAAAAAAATATTTTTAAAAAGTAATTAACAAAGTGTTTAAGTTAAAGAAAATTAAGGGATCGATTTTGTTAAATAATTATTATTAATATTTAAAGAAAATTAAGTTATTTTTAAAAAGTGTTTAAAAAAAATATTTTTGTTAAATGTTTTGAAGTTTTGAATTATTAATGTATTTCCCTCATTCAAATAAAACTAATTAAGATGAGGTGAAGGTGTAGGCGAAGAGATATAATAGAGAAAACATGTAAAATGTTTTTCTTATTATCTCGCGCACCCCATCCTCATCCTCACCCTCACTCTCACCCTCACCCTTACCCTCATTGTACATGTTTGAATCCCTATTGTCTCCTCTCACCACATGGGGTGGGGGGAGATAATAGGTAAAAAATGTAACATGTTTTCTCTATTATCTCCTCCCAACCCCACTAAATTAATTTTTAATTTATTAAAAACAATTTTATATAGAATTTTTTAATTTTTTAAGCTTGTTTATGTTGTATTAATGTAAAAAAGGAAATGTACGCACTCTTGGGTGGCTAGTATGTTGTTTGGGAAACTAGACCAACCATAAAACACAATGCAATCATTTTAATCCCATAAATAATAATAGGTGGGAATTAAACAACTAATTAGAAGTAAACTAGTGTTCATCATCTGAAATCAGAATGGTTGGTACCTCTAGAGCTAGACAAGCCGTCTTCTTCAAGTTTGTGTTAGGCACTTCCTTGAAGGCCATTCCTATGGTGTCCTTTGTAAGTAGATTAAGTTTTGCATTCACTCCAGAAATGGCCTTGGATATTAGATGAAACCTAGCATCAAAATAGCGAATTTATTCTTGAACCTCATCTATCTGCAACTACACTTATTATGTTTCCTCTAGGTAGTCCAAGAGAGCTTTCCCTACTAGTATTCATTTGAAATATTTAGAGAATTATGGTCTTGGCATGTTTGGCATCCCTAGTCGTAAAGTGTCAGTGTCGATAACCCAGTGTCCCATATCATGTTGCATGTCTTCAACACTCATCTTCTCCTTCTCCCTCTTAATTACCTAGGACTCTACTTCTTCAACCTCTTGTTGAATGCTCAATGGGAGATGGCGTTTGAACTACAAATTTAATCTTTCGACCTCCTTCAACACATGAGGCATATGTGTTTTCCTGCCTCCCATTCCTCCTATGTGCCCATTTCCCCTACTTACCATGTCTATCGGCATAGTCCATGGAGGCTACAATGAATAAGTGGCTTTCCCTACCAACTCAAAGTGAAATTGCTAGTGCTATCGTTTGCTAAATGAACCTCCCATAGGCTAGTGACTCTTTGGTCATTCCAATTACAACCAATCTCTTTCCCCCTAAGGTCGAAGATAATTCTCTCTTATTTTCTATTAAGCTCTTTTGCTTGTTCTAAATATTTCCAAAAAGCAACAGTTAGGATGGAGAAAAATTCGGACCATGCTTTGCCATGATTTCATTTGGCATCCTCCTTAGTCATGTTCTTTTCCATCTCATTGTTTCCTCCCTTTTCCATCATGGGTGGGAGATTAACAATCATTCCGATGATTACCAATACAAGCATCATCAGAACAATTCACCTCTAGTATAGAACCCTCTTCTCCTTATCACTTTGCATGCAAACCAAATCAAACTTCATGCAAGGGGCACACACCAGGTTGTACCACTCATTTGCCTTAATTCACTTGTCCTTTAGGGCCAAGGAGATGTCACCCTCTCCTCTGATGCACGCCCAAGTTTGACACGACCACATGTTCCATCTCTTCCACCTGATATGAGTAATTTTAGATCTTAATTCAAAATAAAGAAAAATAACTTTTACTATTATTTATGTTAATTAATTTTTTAAATATATATTTTTCTTTTTTTCTTGTAAATGAGGAAATGACAATTGGGGTTAGGCTCGTACTTATGTGACATGGGGTCAGTTCCAATATGCTACCACTATACCTCAAGCGTACCCATGCCACGCCACGCATGTTAAAATTCTAGCCAAAGATTAAACTCACGACATCAAAAAGATTACCTTAAGAGTGCATCCTATTGCCAACTAATCTACATCTATAATTTATCTTTATTTTAAATTTATATATATTTCAAAATTACAAACTTTTTTTAATGAAAGTTCATACCATTATTAAGCTCATTGACTTTGAAGTTATTAAGATAAAATTTCCACCTTTCAAATTCGAGAGTGCAATTGCACATCTAGTGCATTATTATTTAAATTTATATATTACCATTATATTGCTTTTGTCCTTTTAAGTGTGTTAGAAAGGCATTACGAATTAAATAATTCAAATTTAGAAAAGGTTTGATTTAAATTTCTATATTATCATAAGTGAGATAGAGTGCTTTTAATATGTGGAAGATGTATTATGAATTAAATCATTCATATTTAGAAAAGGTAAAGCGTCTTTATGCAAATATAAAATTATTAATATTTTATTGGTTATAAATTTGTGAAATGGAAAGACATTTAAAAGTGAAACTAAACAAAAGAAAATTAATTGTCAATTTATAATTTACAACTAATTATTTTAAAAATAATAAAAATAATTTAAAATTAGAAACTAATTGTCAATTTATAATTTACAACTAATTATTTTAAAAATAATAAAAATAATTTAAAATTAGAATTAAGTTTTTAATTGTAAATTTTGATTTACATGCAATGGTAAACAAAAAATTATTATTTAGGATTTATTAATATATGTATTTTTATAATTTTTTTTTTCCAGAGAAAAAAAGACTACTATTGATATTCATATTTGAATCAAATAGTACAAAATGTGTTCCTGATCCAATCAGATGGATCCTTCAGAAAAAACTAAAGATGATATCTTCAATGATCTGACATACATGGAATGAGTCTATCCCCTACAGGATATATCAAAAAAGAACATACTCAACAGTCTTATCCAAGCACAGAGCTTATTACATCCAATACATAAACCAAAATGTAGACCCAACAGAAACATCAAAAACATAGAGAGACAGGTATTCCATCATCAGATCAGTCATAGAAATAAATAGATCCACAATCCAGGATACTGCCCTCACACCAATCCTCCCAGATCAAGTGTCCTTCACATCCATCAAGAGCTTGCTTGGATAGCTTGTCCGCCATACAGTTATGTTCACGATAAATATGTTCAAATATGATGTTCTGCTATTTATGGATTTCAAATAGCGTCCTGGTGGCCCAGTGCCTCAGATTTAAAACATTGAGCTTGAATTTACCCTCAGCCCATTTGATGGTGACCCGAGAGTCACCATATACCTTTATGTTGCTCAATCCAAAGATGTTGGCGACCTTTAGAACACACCAAAGTACAATTAATTCCGCCTTCATATTTGATCCCTTTCCACAGTTGAGCTTGATGGTATAAAAATGCGAATCATTCAGATAAATAACACCTCCTATAGCACAGATACCTGCTTGTGAAGCGCCATCAAAGAACAGAACAGGTCAGTCCACATTGAGATTAAAAATACTAACTCTGTCAGTTTTCAACATCACCTCATCCACCTTGCAAGAGTTATACATTTTAAGTGCAATCAAGCAACAATGGATGTGATCAGGTGGAGTGTTTCGAAAGATGGCACAATTCCTGACATGCCAAATTGCCCAAGGAATGCATACAGCCAGAAAAAAGTGCTTTTTGCAATGTCTGTACCAATGTAAAAAACACATATTGAAATCCCCAATTGCCCAGCATTGAGTAATTTTTAAATTTATAGAAATCACTTCCCAGACTTTGCGAGAGAAAGAACACTGAACAAAAAGGTGCAATCGTGATTCAGCATCATCTTTGCAGAGAACACAATAGCTCGGGCCTGTCCAACCTCGCTTGCAGAGATTATCCCAAGTCTTTAACTTATCTTGTAAAATTAACCAGGAAAAACATTTTAATTTAACTGGAATGTGCCACTGCCAAATCTTCAAATACCACCAGTCCGGCGGGAATAGAAACTTATGCTGAAGAATTCTATTGTATGCTGCTTTTGCCATGACAGTGCCAGATTCTGTGTTGCCACTCCAAACCAGCTTGTCATCAGAGTTGTATAAGCGGACACCGGCAGAGTTCAATGAATTTGTATAATTATCCCAAATTCGAGCAAGATACCCAGATAGTCCAATCTCCTGTGCCGATAACCACTTCGAGCTTCCAGCATTGCCATTGTTCTGTTGTTGTATCATGTTTAATGTGGACAATCCTATGATTTGTAAATATTGTGGAATAATAGGAGCAAGGACATGCTCTTGATCAAGCCCAATAATAGGATCAACCCCAACCCTGATCTGAGATCCGGAACCAACCTGCCAAAAAAGGTCACTTTTAATCCAATGGAAAACTTTCATGAACCCCCTCCAAATAGGTGAGAAATCTCAGCTTGTCAATTTTGGATTCCGGAACCAGGTATTGACATCTGTCTTAATGTATTTTATATGAAGAATTTTAGACCAGAGGGAGTTTCCATGAATGCCACGCCAAATTTTTTTTAACCTGAGTGCTATATTAAACACCTCCAAATATTTTATTCCCCAGCCACCAAATTTGTATGGTCTTGCAAGAGTATCAGCTGCTACCATAGGGATCTTACCACTGAAAGCAGTCCCATTCCACAGGAAATTGAAAAAATATCTCTTAATGGTTTTGATGATGGAAATTGGAACTTCCAACATAGAGAACCAGTACACAGGGATGCTGGAAAGCACCGACTGCACCAGAATAAGCTTTCCACCGATTGATAAAAGCCTATAGGACCATTGTGCAATTCTATCCTCTATTTTTTTCAATAGCCAATGCCAATCCCGGATCAGATAATTGTTTGGCTTAAGAACATAACCCAGATATTTAAATCCCTGCTCAAAAGTAGAACAATTATATGGCATGACAGATCGAATGTCTCTTATCTGATCTTCTAAAAGAGAATGATGAAAAAAACTGGATTTGGCCGCGCTGACAAGCATTCCTGTGGCTTTGCTGAATGTAGAAATGATGTTTTTGTACATCATCCATTCTTCCACGGAGTCAATACCCCCAACAAGAACATCATCTGCAAACATCAAATGTGTAAAAACACACTCTTTTGTGAATTTGATACCCTTGATTTGTCCACCCAACAATGCCTTGTTCACCAATCTGCTGAAACCATCCATTATCAAAATGAACAGGAGAGGAGATAGGGGGCAACCTTGTCTTAAACCCCTGGAACAACTGAAAAATTCAGTTGGACTACCATTCACCAAAACAGATATATTCATGGATCTAATGCAAGCCATAATCCACTTAATGATTAAAGAGGGCAAACCAATCCTGATGAGGATCAATCTGATGAATGACCAATTAGCCCTATCATAAGCTTTGACTAAATCCATCTTAAGCAGCATAGCTTTCTTTTTATGTATCTTGATGCTGTGAATCAATTCTTGAGTGATGCCTATTGCATCGTGAATCTGTCTACCCTCTAGAAAGCCAAATTGCTCCTCAAAGATGTGAGCAGAGAGGACCTTCTTCATTCTGTCTGCAATAATTTTTGAAATAAGCTTGTATAACAAATTGCATAGAGCAATAGGACGAAAGTCACCGAAAGATGCAGGCTTATCTTTCTTTGGTATGAGTGTTACAAATGTGGAATTGAGTCCTCCTGGGATGTAACCATTTGTCATGGAAAAATTAACCAGCTCCAGTAATTCATCACCCATCACCTCAAAGAAATGTATATAGAGCTCCACTGGCCATCCATCCGGCCCAGGAGCTTTGTCTTTTGCAAAAAGTTTTAAAGTTTGCTCTATTTCATCCTTTGTGACCTCTCTTTTTATGTTGTCTGAATCTTGCTCATCAAAAAACCTAGGGTATAGAGATGCCACTTCAATCTGAGCATTTTGGCAGACTTCCTCAGGATCAGAGTATATAGCATCGAAAAATGTATAAGCTTCAGATTTAATGTTGTCAATGCCTGAGCACTGTATCCCATTGTCATCCAGAATTTCCCAAATATACTTGGACCTCCGCCTAGCAGATGCAAATGAATGGAAGAACTTAGTGTTTTTATCACCCAGTGAAATCCAGACTGCACGGCTCTTTAATCTCCAAGCTTTTTCTTCCTGCAAGATTAATTCTTCTTTTTTCAACTCCAGCTTCTTCAAAATCTCAAAAGCTTCCACAGAAAGGGAATTGTTAATGTTTGTAGCAATGGCATCCTGTAATTGAGATTCTAACTGAAGTAATTCAACTTTATCTGCCTGCTTCTTTTCTCTGATCCATTTTATGGAAACCTCTTTTAATTTTCTCAGCTTGTAACAAAAGTTCAGTACTGGGTTTGGTTCATATACCTCACATCGAACCCAGAAATTTCTAACCATGTGACAGAATGAATCATCATCGAGCCACGTAGCATTGAATTTGAAGGGTGATAAATTAAAATGCTCAAATTGTTCCATCTGCATAACAATGGGCCAGTGGTCCGAGAACTTGACTGAGTGAACCCAAGACCTGTGCTTCGGAAAATATGCCAGCAGGGTTGACTTAACTAGGAATCTGTCAAGTCGCTTGTGGACACCTTCTCCACCAAATCTACCATTTGACCACGTGGGGGATAGCTTATGTGGCATAACATCAACAAGATTTTTCTCCAAGAGCAAATTTAAGAAAAAATCCCCCAAATCATCCATCCTGGCTGAGATGCCCCAAATTTCAGATGCTTGGTAAGTGAAATTTAAATCACCTGCCAAGATTAAATCAGGTGAATCCATAAGCCCCGAATCTCTCAAGGCTGTCCAGAATGTTTGCCTATCTCTGTATGGGGCATAATAATTGAGCAAGGAGATAGATTTCTGACAACTACATATAGAACCTTTTAAATAGATGCCCCAAGGGGTAAAATAGGCATTTAAATCAAAAAAAATTGGATTCCAAGCTACAGCAAGACCCCCGGAGTGTCCACTAGAGCTGATAGCAGAAACCTCCCAATCCGGTAGAATATTACAAAGCTTGTGTATGGCTATATTATCCTCACACATAGTCTCCTGTAGGAAAATGATTGCAGGGCCAGTATCTTTAATCAGACTGGACAAGGCCTGGGCCCGAGTCACCTTGCCCAATCCCCTAACATTTAATGACAGCAAAGACATCAAGAAACATTCCTAGTGGGGGTCATAGCTCTAAGCCCCAGGGGTTCAGACTTATCAAACTTTTCAGCTTCCTCCAGCCTCCTAGATATAGGTGTGTAAGAGTCAGGAATGTTCGAGGCAGATTTTTTCTTCTTGTATTTTTATAATTATATAATGATTTTAAGAGAAAATATTGATATTATTAAAAATATTATCAAATTTCAATTTAAAAAACATGAAATAGTAAAATAAAAAAAATATAATATATAAATTATATTGGAAAACTCCCTATCTATTTAATTCTTATTTTCTGAAGTTACAGTGATAAAAAATTGACCATACTTTAGATTACAGACCTTAAAGAAGTTAGGATTTAGTTGGTTTTCTTTAAAAATTTATTTCTATGTTCGAAAAGTTTTAAGACTAAGCATTCCTAAAACACTATAGTTGTGATGAGTTGAAAGTTTAGGAAGGTTAGTATTGTAGAAAATATTTTGAAATTGCGCTTTAATGTGGGTTTACACAAGACATTCTATGGGAAATTTATTTCCATCTTCAACCCTCTTGGTGTCACAAAGATGACAATTCTTTCCTCCCATGGAATTTTAGGAATTGTCCAGCAACTCGTTTCACTATGGAGCTCATGATAGTTTGTTCTTATTTTAACAATGCTGATTTTCTTCTTTACGAGCTAGTTAAAATAGAGAGATACTTTTGATGATTAAGGTTGATCGCCTCCTAATAATATCTTATTTTTCTCTTATCCTCTAACTCTTTATCACACCACATATTCTCCATGAATTTAGATCTAATAATATTTTTAAGGTTATCAGTATTTTGCAAAGTGACCTCTTTCTTGACTCCCGAATGATTTAGCCAAGACTTGACATCTTTATGCCAACTTCACTTAAGTCATAGTTGGCTTTGACTAGAATATGAAGCAATCTTAGGAAGCATCTTCTCTCCCGTGGTGTTTATCTTGTTATTGTACATTAGATACCTAGTCATAGCCATGCTCGTAATCCAGGAGAGACTCCCTTCTATGAGGATAGGATAGGAATTATTAGGAATTATTTCCTTTAATTTTGAGATTATATGTTATAAAGCGCTTTTGGATTTTCTCTATCCTTATCCATGATTTGCTAGAGATGTTGTATCCCCAAGCCTCACATCCATATAAGATAATAGGGGCTATGAGGGTCTCAAAGAGTAATTTCTTCCTATCCCAAAGCCAGAGGTCTGTTGATTTACAACAATTTTGAAGTCCATAGTAATATTTTCACCCTCAATTGATCCTTTCTTCAATGCTATAATTCCATTTAAACTTATAATGAAGATCAACTCTAAGATATTTATATGAAGTCATTTCATTCAAATTGTTGTTGTGTTTTTTTTTAAGTTCTTCGTGGTAATTGATAATTAAGTTATTATAAAATATGATGTTACATTTTATATATTAATTTATTAGCATCTTTTAATTTAATTATATTTATAAAAATCTAAATAATATTATGATAATATGATTTATATTTTTTACATATATATAGTCCGATGGGTTAGCTCAGGTGGTTGAGATCCATGAGTTGTAAGAAAGAGGTCTCAGGGTCAAATACCTGGGTGGCTATACATTGATATATAAGGGCCTCACTTGATGTACCCACCATGTTAGGTTCCGTAATCAGAGCTGACAGAGTGCGACCCCTTCAAGTGGCCCCCTGTGAATTCTTCTCGTAGATGTAACAACTCCTCTCCAAAGATGTGAACCGCATTGTATAACTATATATATATATATATATATATATTATTTTTCATTTATATTAAAAAAGTGATTTTTCATAACTTGTCAAGTCATAAAAATAAAAAATATTTCAACAAATGTTTTCTTAAAAAATCAAAATTATCAATAATATCATCATAAAATAAATTTATAAAATTAAAAATAAATGTAGCTCAAAAGGTCATTTTTCAACCAACTACAAATCTAACATGTTAAAAGAAAACAACAAAGTTCAAATATTATCCAAGTGTTTCCAATATAATCATAGATATAATCCCTACTACAAAACTAATACTAATAGGCGAAGTGTTTCCCATATAATCCTAGATATTATACACACATTTTTTTAAGGGAAGGAATCCATTTATATTATTATGTTAAAAAAAAAACAAAGTTCAATTATGAGATCCATACTACAAAATTAGTAGGAAAAGTGTTTCCAATATAATCCTAATCCTAGATATTATACACAGGAAAAGTGTTTCCAATATAATCCTAGATATTACACACACATGTTTTTTAGGGAAGGAATCCATTTATATTATTGGTGGAAAAAAAATTAATTAGACACATGCTTGATTGGTTTTGGAGAGGTGTCTAAACTTGAAACCTTTATTTCTCATGTTAAGATCATGGCATGAACATTTTATTGAACACTGTCTTTATAGTATCTCACTTTTTTTTCTTTGCAATGAAATTGAAAATTAGGGCAACATAGATTGACATATCCTGGTTTACATAAATCTTGTAGAAGATATGTCAATATCCTCTAGAACATATGACTATATGTTAGAGTATGAAATTATTTTTTAAGGATTCTAATATTATGTACTTAAGTATAGTATCATAGGTGATTATTTTGGATTGAAAAAATCATGTACATAGATAGGTAGGCGAATATTAAATACGAAACATACAATTTACTACTAAAATATGTAAATTTTGGCAAATATTATGATAAAAAATCACATTTTGTGTAAATATAGGTGATATTAGAGACTAAAAATGATCAAATAACGAATTTATTTTTTGAAAAAAAACCAGAAAAATAACCAATTGGTGAAATTTTTTCCTTAAAATATACCTTGTAGAGATATGAATAGAGGATAATAACGAGTTTAAAACAAACTTGGAGCATGGAATCTAGAAGATATCATGAAAAACATAAAAATATATATGGTATTTAGATAACTAGATTCCATCATCTACTTCCCGATCTATATATTCATCCAAGGAGATAAGATGTTGGATTCCTTCACACTATTTGTTCTCTTCTCCATCTTCCTTTAACATATCCTTTGTAGAACTCTCTAAGATTTGGAGGGATTATAGAATAAAATAGTACTTGACATTTAACTAATGGAGCTCTTCCTTTATTTCTTATAGAGTTGGATGATTTCTCTCCTTCACAATGTTTGAGTAGTAGATTATTGATTCCTTTATTTTCAAACAAAGGCCATGATTTAAGGATTATCTAGTATGTTTTTTTCTAGAGGAAGTTGAGTATAAAATGAGATGAGACAATTGTTGATCAATTCTTTTTTTTTTGGTTGCTCCAATGTGTTCCATAATTTTCTCCTCCAAATTGTATAGATGCTTAATAATGGTGGCCTTGTGACTACCTTCAAATCCTTTTGCAATACATTTAGGTCCATCATACCCTCTCCTAGCATGCATGGAGATGGAGTTGAACCTTTCCCTTGGGATTTATCTAGGGTGGGTCAGCTTCTGTACTACCTTCATCTTTAACTTCCTTGTAGTAGTCCTTCCTATTTAAATTTCCCACTGCCACTTTGAGTTGGTGAGATTCATAAATATTAAAGCAAACCTTGTACTCCATATTTTCCTATTTTGTCTATTTGTCTTGATATAGCCTAATTATCCTCCACATGGTCTCCTTATCTGTTGTTCAGTTTAGGGGTGATGGGGGAAGCCATTTTATGGCCATTATGGTCAATGGGACAAAGTGAACCGAACACCTATCATCATTTTGTTATTGAAATCCAACCTCATGGTGTGTATGTGAAGCATTATGGTTGAGTGAGGGTTTGTATTCTCCCAAACTAGCTTCATATATTTCATATAAGTTGTCATAGCTACCAGCTACCTACTCTTCTAGTTCTTCCTTAGAATATTGATGGGTAATATCTCGGGTCATATGTTCCATCTCATATCTATACTTTTATTGTCTTGTGCCACCATCTACTACAAATTAGATGATACGAATGGTGTCAAATGTGGTGATGGTCAAGTCATATCCCCTCCTAAACACCCCATATATCTAGATAATATACACACCTAAATAACATATAACACAAAGATGTTAAAATTATTTAGTGAAGGCTTGTCATAGAGGACACTTATGACACCAATTTAGTGTCCCCTATGAGGATGATGCGGAATCCTATTGAGCACAAGGAAATAACAAATTTTAGTTTGATATTTTGTTGAAAAATGTATATAGCTCACCAATAAATCATAATGAACCAAAATCAAGATGATCACTTAAAAGCACTTCATGTAAATTTCAATATTGGATTTATTTTCCTAGTCCCTGAGGTCTATTTAATAACCTACAAATTGAGAGTATATTTGATCTTGTTTTCATCCTTGACTTTATTCCTATGCTCCCAAATCCAATTTTCAATTTCTACAACTTATTTGGTCATTGTTCCATGAAAAAGCATCAGTTCCCTTATGTGCATTATGATGGCCCTTCCTAAGAGTTTAATGGGGGATGGAATAGATAATTAGAGCAGTAATGGAGGCCATTCAATGTAATGTGGACTAGGTTAAATTTGTTTCTATTATTACATACAATCCACTATATTAGAAAATAAATGTAATGAGAGATATTATTAAAGAAGGTCCAGTAGATTGTTAGGAGGTTAGAGTGTATTAAAATTCTGTAAATAATAATGTACTCCTCCTCATAAAGAATGAATCTATGAAATTAAGAATAAAATGTATCTCGAAAGGTCCATTTTCAACAAACTACAAATATAACATGTTAGAAAAACAACCAAGTTCAAATATTATGAGATCCCTACTACAAAATTAAGAGGCAAAGTGTTTCCAATATAATCCTAGATATTACATACATTTTTTTAAGGGTGTGAATCCATTTAAATTAAAGGTGGAAAACATTTATTACACACATGCTCAATAAGTTGAGGATAGGTGTCTAAAGTTGAAACCTTTATTATGTCATGTTAAGATCATGGCTTGAACATTTTCAAAAATAAAACTGAAAATTATCATTATACTATCTCATCTTTTCGCTTTGTAATCAAATTGAAAACTAAGACAACAAAGTTTGACATATCCTAGTATATGTCCATTACAAGATATCATAGAAAAGAAATAAGGAGTTTAAATCAAACTTTTCCTGCGGACCCTAGACTATATGAAGAAAAACATAAACATATATAGGGTAGTGGGACAACTAGATTCGACTCTATACTTCCCGATCTATATATTTATCCAAAAAGATAGGGTGTTAGGTGCCTTCACACTATTTGTTCTCTTCTTCATCTTCCTCTAACATATCCTTTGTATACCTCTCTAAGACTTGGATGGATTGTAGCATAAAATAGTACTTGACATTTAACTAATGGAGCTCCTCCTTTATTTGTTAGAGAGGTGGGTGATTTATCTCCTTCACAATGTTTATGTAGCATATTATTGACTCCTTTGTTTTCCAACAAAGTTCATGATTTAAGGATTATCTAGTATGTTTTCTTTTATAGGAATTTGAGTATAGAATGAGATAAGATGATTGTTGATCAATTCCTTTTTTTTGTTGCTCCAATTTGTCCCATAATGTTCTGCTAGATGCTTAATAATGGTGGCCTTGTTCCTACCTTCAAATCCTTTTGTAATACATTTAGGTCCATCATCCCATCTCCAAGGATGCATGGAGAAGGATTCAACCCTTTCTCTTAGGATTTAGTTAGGGTGGGTTATCTTCTCTACTATCTTCATCGTTAGCTTCCTTGTGGTAGTCCTTCCTATTTAAATCTCCCACTTCCACTTTGATTTGGTCAACTTCATAAATCATAAATGGAACCTTGTACTCCATATTTTCCCATATCCTCTATTTGTCTTGCTATATCCCAGTTCTCCTCCACTTGGTCGCCTTATCTATTGTTCAATTTATGGGTGATGGGGGAAGAAATTTTATGGCCACTATGGTCAATGGGACAAAGTGAACCCAACACATATCATCGTTTTGTTGGTGAAATGCAACCTCATGGTGTGTATGAGAAGCATTATGGTTGAGTGAGGGTTTGTATTCTCCCAAATTAACTTCATATCCTTCATACAAGTTGTCATAGCTATCAACTACCTACTCTTCTAGTTTTTCTTGGGAATATTGATGGGTATTATCCTGGGTCATATGTTCCCTAGACTCATATGTATGCTCTCATTTTCTTGTCCCACCATCTAATACATAGTGGTTGATGTGAATGGTGTCAAATGTGGTGATGGTCAAGTCATATCCTGTCCTAAACACCCCATATAGGTGGATAACATACACACTTAAATAACATAGAACACAAATTTTTTAAAAGTATTTAGTGAAGGCTTGTCATAGAGGACACTTATGAAACCAATTTAGTGTCCCCTATGAGGATGATGGGGAACCCTACTGAGAACAAGCGAATAGTAAATTTTAGTTTGATATTGTGTTGAAAAATTATGATATGCTCACCAACAAATCATAAAGAACCGAAATCAAGATAATCACTTACAAGCACTTCATGCATAGAATGTAAATTTCAGTATTGGATTTTTTTTCTTAGTCCTTGAGGTCTAAGATATATATATTCACCTACAAATTGAGAGTAGGTTTGATCTTGTTTTCATCCTTGACTTTATTCCTATGCTCTTGATTCCAATTTTTCATTTCTAGAACTTATTTGGTCATTGTTCCATAAGTAGGAATGAGTTCCCTTATGTGCATTGTGATGACTCTCCCTAGGAGTTTAATGGGGGGCTCAAAGGGCCAATTAGAGCAGTCTTGAATTCCATTCAATGTAATGTGGCCTAAGTACACTATGTTGTTTTTATTAAATACAATCCACTATGTTAGGAAATAAATGTAATGGGAGATAACATTAAAAAAGGTCCACTATGTTGTTAAGAGTATGTTGTTAGGAGGTTAGAATGTATTAAAATTATATAAATAAGATGTAGTCCTCCTTAGAAAGAATGAATCTATGAAATTAAGAATAAATGTATCTCGAAAGGTCAATTTTCAATAAAATACAAATATAACATGTCAAAAAAAAACAACCAAGCTTAAATATTATGAGATCCCTACTACAAAATTAAGAGGCAAAGTGTTTTCAATATAATCCTTGATATTAAACATACATTTTTTCAAGCGCGTGGATCCATTTACATTATAGGTGGAAAATATTTATTAAACACATGCTCAATAGGTTGACGAGAGGTTTCTAAACTTGAAACCTTTATTATGTCATGTTAATATAATCACTTGAACATTTCCAAAAGTAAAATTGAGGACTATCTTTATACTATCTCACCTTTTTCCTTTGTGATGAAATTGATAACCATGACAACAAAGTATGACATATCCTGGTCTATGTCCATTACAAGCTATCATACGCAAAAAATAATGAGTTTAAAACACACTTTACATGTGGACCCTAGAAGATATGAATAAAAACATAAACATATATAGGGTAGTGGGACAAGCCTCTACTTCCCGATCTATATATTTATATTTATCCTAGGAGATAGGGTGTTGGGTGCCTTCATGCTATTTGTTTTCTTCTTCATCTTCCTCTAACATATCCTTTGTAGACCTCTCTAAGACTTAGAGGGATTGTAGCATAAAACCTGGTTTATGTCCATTACAAGTTATCATATGCAAAAAATAATGAGTTTAAAACAAACTTTACATGTGGACCCTAGAAGATATGAATAAAAACATAAACATATATAGGGTAGTGGGACAACTAGATTTGACCCTCTACTTCCCGATCTATATATTTATCCTAGGAGATAGGGTGTTGGGTGCCTTCACACTATTTGTTCTCTTCTTCATCTTCCTCTAACATATCCTTTGTAGACCTCTCTAAGACTTGGAGGGATTGTAGCATAAAATAGTACTTGACATTTAACTAATGGAGCTCCTCCTTTATTTCTTATAGAGTAGGGTGATTTCTCTTCTTCACAATGTTTAAGTAGTATACTATTGACTCCTTTGTTTTCAAACAAAGGTCATGATTGAAGGATTATGTAGTATATTTTCTTCTAGAGGAAGTTGGGCATAGAATGAGTTAAGACAATTGTTGATCAATTCCTTTTTTGTTGTTGCTCCAATGTGTCCCATAATGTTATCTATTGTTCAGGATTCTAACCTTACAGTGAGGAGAAACACTACCAACTTGGGCGTGGTTGACAGGTAAATACATTCATTATATTGCATTTAGTTCTTACAAATGATAGATATCGGGATATCGAAAGACATACCTTTAACCGACGGCTGGTCCTAGCTTTCACTTGATCTCCCACTTGATCTCCCGCTTGATGAACTTGCAACACAAAGGATACCTTCCTTAGCGTATCTTGACTATATAATTTTATGATGAATATTGAAAACAAACAAACATCAACAATAATCAGATACTAATCCAAATGAACATACAATCCAATAGACATTCTATTTGGGACAGGAAGGGTATTTCAACCTTTTTATTGTCAAAGAAACATGAATCAGTACAATACACCTGACGTGTCAAGATGTTTATGCAATCGAGTCCTAGGATCCTACTCTTCACAATGATTTGAGACTTTCCTCCAATGTAACAACCCTTAATGCATTCCTTCTCTCCTAGCTATCAAGCTATGTCTGAGTCTAACCCCTCTCATGGATCCTCCTTGTATTTATGGAACAAGGTAAGCAGTTAGAACCGAGAGGTGGTTGAATTGGGAGGTTGGGGAAGTTGTAGAACCAACTTCAACTAATCCCAATTCGTAATCTTAATATATTTTTTGACTTCATCCTAATATGTGTGTGAGTTTCATACACCAGAGTAGTGCACAGTGTGCAACTCTTGTACTTTGCAACAATTTTCAAGGTGTGCGCTAGTTTCATATGAGTAAAGTAGGGCATACTAGTAGATGTGTGCTAGTTTACTGCCCAGAGAGTAGTGCACATGTCCAAAAGTCAGTATAAATAGGAGTTCTCTCAGTTGAAAAGGGTAGTTCTAGTCCATACATCATCTAGGTCAACCTAGCTCTTCAATCCATGTTGTCCTTTTGTGTGATCGATGGCGAAATGTGATCACGGATGGAGAAGTGCATATTTGACCTATAACATTATCCTCCAAATTGTCTAGATGCTTAATAATGGTGGCCTTGTGACTACCTTCAAATCCTTTTGTAATACATTTAGGTCCATCATCACATCTCCTTGCATGCATGGACAAAGAGTCAACCCTTTCCCTTGGGATTTATGTAGGGTCAGTTAGCTTTTTTATTATCTTCGTCTTTAGCTTCCTTGTGGTAGTACTTCCCCTTTAAATATCCCACTTTCACTTTGATTTGGTGAACTTCATAAATCATAGAGGGAACCTTGTACTCCATATTTTCCTATTTCTTCTATTTGTCTTACTATAGCCTAGTTATCCTCCACTTGGTATCCTTATCTATTGTTCAATTTAGGGGTGATGGGAGAAGCAATTTTATGGCCACTATGGTCAATGGGACAAAGTGAACCCAACACCTATCATTGTTTTGTTGGTGAATTCCAACCTTGTGGTGTGTATGAGAAGCATTATGGTTGACAAGCATTATGGTGTGTGTATGAGAAGCATTATGGTGAATTCCAACCTCCGAGAATTGGGATTATTTACCGAGGATAATCCATACTGTTGGTGTTGGTATTTTCTGGGCATCAACAGGTCCCCATGGAGCATATGGTCCTAACGGAGGTGTTATAGGTCAAATATGCACTTCTCCATCCGTGATCACATTGCTCTGTCAATCACACAAAATGACACTATGGATGGAAGAGCTAGGTTGACCTAGATGACTTAGTGCTGGAATTACACTCTTCAGCTGAGAATCTTATTGTTTCTACTGATTTCTCAACATGTGCGCTACTATTGTTATAGTAAACCAACATTTTTCCTCAACATGTACGCTGCTTTGCTCAAGGACAACTAGCGCACACCTTAAAAAATGTTGCAAACACTTGTTGTAAAGCACAAGAGTTGCTCACATCTTAAGATGAAATAAAAAAATATATTAAGATTACGAAGTGGGATTAGTTGAAGTTGGTTCTGCAACTTCCCCAACCTCCCAATTCAACCACCTCTCGAATCCAATTGCCTACCTTGTCCCATAAATACAAGGAGGATCCATGAGAGAGGGACCTAGAAGGAATGCTTTAACTACTGTTACGTTGGAGGAATTCCCAATTCATTGTGAAGAGTAGGAGCCTAGGACTCGGTTGTAGAAGCATCTTGACAGATCAGGTTATATTTGTACTAATTCATGTTTCTTTGACAATAAAAGGGTGGAAATACTCTTCCTGTCCCAAATTGAATGTCTATTGGATTGAATGTTCATTTGGTTTAATATCTGATTGTAGTTGATGTTTAATTGCTTTCAATTTCATCATATTTATTGCAGTCAAGATACGCTGAGGAAGGTTTAATTTGTGTTGCAGGTTCATCATAGTGGAAGATCAAGTGGAATACCAAGTGAAAGCTAGGACCAACCATTGATAAAAGGTACATCTTTCGATATCTCGATCTCTTTCCATTTGTAGTAACTAATGCAATGCAATGAATGTATTTACCTGTCACCCCACCCAAGTTGGTAGTGTCATCTCCCCACTATAACTTATTTTTTTTGCAGAACAAGAGGAGGTTGGTTACTGGTTCCGCTTGGGGCACCAATAAATGGTTTCCCTCTAGAGATAGTGTAGATCATGGCTGAAGATTGACTCCCAATCACAACGGGTGTTCTAACAGGATGAATAGATGACCTTCCAATGGAATCATTGGAAGAGATTGACTATGCAGGTTGGATGGATACATTATTAGTACCAATTTGTGAAGATGAGTGTGCACCAATTCCAGATGATACGGGTAGTGGCGGGAAAGTATAATTTGTCCCCTGACTAGAAATGTTCCCTGAAGGATAACCAAATATTTCATTTGGTAGAATATGAGGGGAAGGTTGAAGGGGAGTTTTCGGTGTTAATTGCATATGCACTGGAAAAGTGAGAAAATCATTGAGGGCTTGGCCTAGGGTTTTGTTCCATAATGATGAAAATGGATAAAAAATGTTTCTTGTCCCCAGATCATCGAGTAAAGGTTCGCAATAGATCCAATCTATGGGTCAAGATCGACCTATGAACGAAGTACCATAGGTAGTATCGTAGGAGGTGGATTGGAGGGATTTGGAATCATGAGGATTTACCACTTCAGATATGGATGTTGGTGGGAATTGTGAGCTTGAAGCCATTATTTGTGTAGCTTCATGTATAAATCTTTCCGTCGTTGCATGTTTGTGGGATAAACTAACAAGTTATGCTCGTATGGATGCCATGATTTCATGTCCCTTAGGAAGATTAGGAGAAGGAATTCTGAATGATCTATTACTAGAAGATCCAAATTCATAGCTAGGCATAACCGAGGTAGTAGGCATGATAGGTGGGGTCACCAAGTGTACTAAAGGTTGGTTAAATTTTTCAGCTAACTGGATCATCGTAGAAGGGAAAGGATCAGATTCCTCGATAATCTCAATATATCCTTTGGGGAGATCAATTTGTGATGGCATTACCGGAGCGATGCTAGTTTCCGGAGCGATAATAACTTCCAACACAAAATCATCCTGTGGTGGGACACTAACCTTAGTTTCTATAGTGGTTTCCAATGTCATACTGACTTATCGTACTACACTAGTTTATGGTACTGCACTAGTTTCTTGTATTGTGCTAGGAGTTTGTGGTATCATAGCAACTGTTGGTGTCGTACTGGTTCAATTAGAGGAAATTTGGGGTCTAAAAGGGGCCTTATAAGAAAACGAGCCAACCATAATTTCTTGATAAGTTCAAATTCAAGAACCAATAGAATTTCAATAAAATAAGTCACCATAATGGTTGACTTGAGAAATTTCTCATAAAAAAACTACTTTTTTTGTTCATATTTTCAACATATCTCCCTATATTTATACTCAAATTTCGAGCAGAAGCACTCGTTGGATGCGGAATTAGATTATTCATCCAATGAGTACCCACATTGCATACTTTTGACGGACCTCCCAGCCCCAAAAATAAGAAATACCTGAAAAAATGTGATGATGACATCATCATCACGTTTTTTCAGGTATTTCTTATTTTTGAGGAAAAAGGGTCCATAAAATATATGCAGTATGGGTACTCGTTGGATGCATAATTTAATTCCACATCCAACGAGTGCTCCCACTCGAAATTTGAGTAAAAACACCTAGAGATATGTTGAAAATACAAACAAAAAAAGTGGGACAGTCCCCCGACCAGATGGTCTGCTAGTATGGGAGGTCAGGTTGTGTGAATATGGTGGTTGACTGGATTGAGGCCCATATTGTAATATCTGTTCAAAGGAAATTCCTTGGATTCACCTTGTTTTGACTCTAGGGTTTTGTTTACAACTGGTTCCAAATACCTCCAAATGATTTTGAATTTGGGGAGGAAGGTCCTGATCGGGTAATAGGACATATTAACACACCTATCAGCCATCCAAACAACTTATATACCCATCCATGGTCTACATATTCCATGGGAAAAAGTTTCAAAACAAGATTAGTTAATTTGAGAAGTGGATATTCCCCATAGGTCTACCATTAGAGGCTATTCCAAACATTGTGCCGCCTACACTAATTCTTGGTCTGAGACTTGGCTCTATTAGAGGACATTATGAACAATATATTTGCATCATTAGATTTGGTTTTAGGGTCGAATAGGCATCCTAATGAACAACATCTTTTAGAGTCTAGTTTTTGAGGTGAAATTGGTGGGCAAGGAGTCTCGAATTTATTCATAAACCATAGTAACACTTCAGAGGTCTGCACACATCATTTGGGACATCAAATTAAATTCATATGCAACTCATAACATGATAAATAACTCAGAAAACTCTGATATAAAACATGTACAATATCATTCCACAATCACTATGCAAATGGGGAAAATGGCTCGAATCTCTTCCTTGAATGTAAATATCACTTGAAATACATAATGTTTCGAGATGTGGCTCTAATGATATGGTTATTACAGAGATATATAGCAGCTAAAATTTCCATGAAGTCAAAATAACAATCCTTTACTAACTATATGCAACAACAAGTGCACCCTTGCACATTTACATGACATTGAGAGAAATATAGTAGAATAGTCATAGAGAAGAGTGAGAGAAGATGAACTCGAACTTAGTTGGGGTATGAAACTGCATAAAAACATATCCTTGAAGCTCTATTGATAGGTCTGAATGGCCTCTCCATAAACCAACTTGGATGGGAATCTTGCACCCTCAAAATTGATTCTAAGGTAGGGAGGATGAACATCCACCGTGCAAGGACAAGCTAAGCTCTCCAAATTTTTCCAAATGAGAAAATGATCAAAATATGGTCTCCTTCTTTCTTCTTTCCTTTTATTAAATCCCAAGGCCTCCATATCTCTAATTCTCTCCAAGAGCATCATCCCAACTCGAATTAGGGAGAGATTTCCAAGATTGCCACTTGTCCAACACTTCCTAGCCCTCCTCTTCCATCAATTCAAATGGGGGAATATTGGCTGCCATAACTCCCCTTGTTCACCCTCTTGGAGGCTATTTTTATCCCTGACATGTCATATATATGTGATATGTCAGAAATAAGGTCTGAACCTTGTCATAAGTGTCATAGAATCTTCATCATTGTTGTCATAGAAGTTAGGGAATCTAACTCCAAGTGTCACAATTCTTCTAAGATGCCTCTTTCTCTTCCATGGGAGTTACTCTTCCACTCCAATTCAACCTTACATCAATCATTCCATGAATAATACCTCTTCAACTCCCCCAAGTATGTTACCCTTCACCTTGAACTCGAATTGGTGAGAGAATGATGCCAAGTGTAACGGGGAATCTTGCCACATGTGGGCCCCACAAACTCTTATGTGCCCTCATGGTCCAATGCCACCTTATTTTATTATTATTATTATTATTATTTATTTGACCCATTTAATGTTTGTAATTCTAAGTTCAATTTGGGTCTTTTAGCTCTCTTATTCCAACTTTTGATGCTTCCACCCCCAACCTAGCGAACTAGTAAGTTAGTCGAATTTTTCCTCCATGATAGTTTATTTGGATGGGGACAATATAAACTTTGAATTGGGAATGTGATATTAAGGTGACCTAACGTTTACATTTGGATCTAATTTTACATTATTACTAACTTGGACATCATGCTTGACAATTATTTGACCCTTAGCACCAATTTGACAAACTATCATGAGTATGGCCAAGTGGCTTCGGCCATTGTGACCCAATGCAAAATTTGGGGACATGAAAAATCCTCCCCTCCCAATATTGCTTGTCCTAAAGCAATTTCAAACATGGATGTTGAAGAACCTTCTTTCTTTCCAAAAATTTGCTTCCAAAACTTTCTTTCCAAAACTCTGAGTAGTGGCACTCAGGTACTGCAATTGTGTGTTTCAAAATGTAAGGATATGTGTGTTTTCTTTTTCATATTGATATATCCTGTGAAATCACCAATAAAAACCAAAAGATTAATTAAATCTATCAAAACAAAGTGTGCACAATTAATCTTTACCTCTTTCATATTTTGGAAACCCTTTCTGAACTTTTCAACTTTTTTTCACTATATAATTCTTTGAAGTTGCCACTGAGTTTCCCAACTTTGAGTCTTCAAGATTCCATGAAATTTTAGAGAGGAACCACAATGCCTGTTGCTGCACTACTTTGATTACAATTACTTTATCAAGTGGTGACTCAATCTCCCATAATACTTGTTTCCCCCAAAAATTGAAACCAAGGAAACTGAAAATTATCCCAGGCTCCCATTGCCTGTATTTCACTCCAACAATTAGGCGTGCTCTCCAACCCCTACCATCGGGAAAGAGAATTCCTGGTTCCAATTTCCTTCTATGCATTCTTCCAAACATCATAAGTACAAAATATAGATCATCAAAGTACAAAACAACATAATACAAATGTACATCAAGGAGGTGCCTCATCAAAGAATCATGAAAGGGCTTGTACCTCCAAGTAAGTAGACCACCATTTTCCAAGTGCATACAAGCATCAAGTGACCAATCAAATCTACTCCATTGACATAGGTGAGGATCCCATGTCCTATAATGATGCTTCAAAAGGATGTAAGATGCATCAAAATAATCATCCATGTGTTCTTTCATCCAAGAAGTGAATGAATAACCTCCACTAAAATCTGAACCAATTAGGGAGCAAAGAAAACAATGAGCCTTCAAGGGGCTCACATAAGTACCATTTGTGCAACCATGGATATGTGTATCATCAAAAAATAACAAGGGATGTTTATGCCAATAAAAATTTTCTCCAGTCATATATCTCTTCACCCAAGTATTGGATGAAGTTCCTCCAACATCAATTGAACTAAGCAAGGAGCAAGGAAAATCATGAGTCTTCAAGTGACTCAAGTGAACATCATAGGTGCATCCATGTAGATATGTATCATCAAGAAATATAAGGGATGTTGCTGCCAATAAAAATTTGCTCCAATCATATACCTCTTCACCCAAGTATTGGATGAAGTTCCTCCAACATCAATTGAACTAAGCAAGGAGCAAGGAAAATCATGAGTCTTCAAGTGACTCAAGTGAACATCATAGGTGCATCCATGTCGATATGTATCATTATAAGGTTAAAAAATATGTTGCTACAAATGTAAATAATAAGGTGCTATATTCATTTCATCATAAAAATGAGAGATAAGAGTTTCATACTCCTCATGTAGCACCATTAAAAAGAAACCTTTCACCCAATTTTCATCCCCAATTGATTTGGCTGAAAAAGAAGTAGGGGGTGCAGAATTGTGAACCAACATTAACTCTTTGCAACTCTTACCCGTCAAAATTTTTAATTCATCTTCTCCATAATTGGCTGGTCCAACTATTGTGAGATCATGTGCCTCCTCCAAGGCTCTGCAACTCTCTCCATGAGGCCACTCATAATCCCTCTGAACAAAAACAAGTGCTTGTCTTCCTTCTTGTTTGAGTGTAGCCTCTTCAAGCACTTGCATATCAACATGTACCTCATGTTCCACCATGACATGAGGTTCCTCCTTTGTAACATAAATTCTTTCATCCATTGAATGACTATCTGATATGTACGAGGGTGTAAAGGACCTTTTCAACTTCTCTTGAAGTTTCTCAATATGCACCATAGATTTTTGGATTGTTTTTTGGGTGGACTCCAAATAATTTGAGAGCTTGTCATTCTCTTATGTATCCTTCAAGGTTATTCCATGATAGAAATCAACAAGCTCAATTAAGTAATCTCTATCAGAAATCAAATTCAAAAAATTACCTTTGGTGTCCAACATTGCCTTCTAGATTTTCTCCATATCTTCAAGGGAAGATTTCTCCTCCACACACCAACAAAATTTCGAAACCAATGCATGTGTGTCATGGAGAATTTTTAAGGTCTATTGATTCTTCTTTTCATCCATATTTAAGAACCCTTCAAGAAAATGAGGCTCTTGCAAATGAACCTCCTCATCTTCTTCATTCTTGCTTGGACCAACTTCATGAAGCTCAAGTGATGATGGGGAAGTTGATCTTGGTTCTTCTTCAACTGCTACAAGGCCTTCATTTTCATTCTTTAATGGAACTTTGGCTTGCAGAAACACTATCAAAAGTGATCTCTATGTCACCAACATAGAGGTGTGAGCACCCATCAGTAGGTACTACTTCATAGTTCAAGCATCCATCAGTATATGCTCTTTGATTCATGTCCAAGGTAGAATGTGTCTCAGAATGATATTCAATATTTTCAGTGGAGTCTTCTTCATTCTCATTTGATGTTTATTCATATTTTTCAGAGTCACTTGGGAGTGACTTTCGATCCTCTTCATGTAATGCTTCTTCTACTTCGCCACCTTCAGAACTAGGTGGCTCATGGGTCTCCTCATTTCGCTCCTCCTTTTCACTCAAACATATATGAGTTGCTCTCCAAGGTCTTTTGAAAGAAGGGCATAGAACTTTCTTCACTAACTCTACATCTTCATTTTTGGGCCTATTTTTAAACACCCAATTAGAAAAGTCTTCAAAAGGAACGTTCTTTTGTATCTTTCCCTTATACAGATCAAGGTATGCCTGATATTGTTAGGGCAAGGTTTTACATGTTGCTCTCAATATTTGTAATTCATTCATAGAATTATCCGTTCGTGGTTCAGCACATACATATTCATCATACATAGGGCCATAATAATAACCTTCATTCCTTATGAAATTGTAAGAAGTTCTACATGATGGCACCTCTTCCTCATACCATTCACATTCTTCTTCATATTGCTCACAATCATATTCATACTGCTCATAAGCATTGTACTCATAGTAGTCATCATAATAGTAAGACATGGATGCAAATTATTTTCAATGTATTATATTAATGCACAAGTGCAAGGACCATGCTCTGGTACCACTGAAATATCCCTTCAAAGGAAACTCCTTAGATTCACCTTGTTTTGACTCTAAGGTTTTGTTTACAACTGGTTCCAAACACCTCCAAATGATTTTGAATTTGGGGAGGAATGTACTGATGAGGAATAGTACATATTAAAACACCTATAAAACATCCAAATAAATTATATACACATCCATGGTCTACAAATTGCATGGGAAGAAGTTTCAGAACAAGACTAGTTAATTTGAGAAGTGGAGATTCCCCCTAGGTCTTCCATTAGAGGCTCTTCCAAACACTATATGGCCTGCACTAATTATTGTTATGAGACTTGTATCTATTATAGGACATTAAGAGCAATATATGTGCTTCATTATATTTTCTTTGAGGGTCGAATAGGCATCCTAATGAACAACAGATTCTAGAGTCTAGTTTTTGAGGTGAAATTGGTGGCCAAGGATTCTCGAATTTATTAATAAACCATAGTAACAATTAATAGGTCTGTACAAATAATTTGGGAAATCAAAGTAAATTAATATGCAGCTCATAACATGATAAATGACTCAGAAAAATATGATACAAAACATGTACAATATCATTCCACAATCACTATGCAAATGCTATGGGGAAAATGGCTCGAATCTCTTCCTTGAATGTAAATATCACTTGAAATACATAATGTTTCAATATGTGGCTGTCATGATATGGTTATTACAGAGATATATAGCAGATAAAATTTCCATGAAGTCGAAATAACATTCCTTTAATAACTATATGCAAAAACAAGTGTTCCCTTGCACATTTACATGACATTGAGAGAAATATAGTAGAATAGTCATAGAGAAGAATGAGAGAAGGTGAAATCGAAATAAGTTGGGGTCTGAACCTGAATAAAATAATATCCTTGAATATTTTTTTATAGGCCTAAATGGCCTCTCCATAAACCAAATTTTATGGGAATCCTGCACCCTTGAAATTGGTTCTAAGGCAGGGAGGATGAACATCCACTATGCAAGGACAAGCTAAGCTCTCCAAATTTTACCAAATGATAAAATGATCAAAATCTGGTCTCCTTCTTTCTTATTATATTTTATTAACATCCCAAGGCCTCCATAGCTCGAATTCCCTCCACGAGAATCATCGCAACTCGATTTAGGGAGAGATTCCCAAGAATGCCACTTGTCCAACACTTCCTAGCCCTCCTCTTCCATCAATTCGAATGGGGGAATATTGGATTCCATAACTCCCCTTGTGTGCCTTATTGGAGGATATGTTTAGCTTTGAAATCTCACATTTGTCATATTTCATTAGTCAGGTCTGAACCTTGTCATAAGTGTCATAGAATCTTCATCTTTCTTGTCATAGAAGTTAGGGAATCTAGCTCCAAGTGTCACAATTCTTCTAAGATGCCTCTTTGTCTTCCATGGTAGTTACTCTTCCAATCTAATTCAACCTTACATGAATCATTCCATGAATAATACCTCTTCAACTCGCCAAAGTATGTTACCCTTCACCTTGAACTTGAATTGGTGAGAGAATGATGCCAAGTGTAGCGATGAATCTTGCCACATGTGGGCCCCACAACCTATTATGTGCCCTCATGGTCCAATGCCACCTTATTTTCTTTTTATTATTATTTATTTGACCTATTTAATGTAAATTTTTAAGTCTAATTTCATTTTGGGTCTTGTAGCTCCCTTATTCCAACTTTTGATGCTTCCACCCCCAACCTAGGGAACTAGTAAGTTAGTCGAATTTTTCCTCCATGATAGTTTATTTGGATGGGGACATTAGAAAAATTGAATTGGGATTTTTCTCTTAATGTGACCCACCTTGTACATTTGGATATAATTTTACATTATGACTAAGTTGGACATCATGCTTGACAATTATTTGACCCTTAGCACCAATTTGACAAACTATCATGAGTATGGCCAAGTGGCTTAGGCCATTGTGACTCAATGTAAAATTTGGGGACATGAAAAATATGGTTCAGGACTCATCCCTTGTTGTCTTCATGATTTCCTTTGGTCCACCATGGAACATGAATAAATGATCTAGGGGAAGTCTCGTTTAAAAAAAAGAACTCAAAAACCCCCAGGAAACTGAGCGTGCAAAAGGGAAGCTAGAACAAATAAGGCACACAGGCCAAAAAGGAAACTCTAAAACTTTACCGTGACTTGTGTCACATCAAGCAAGTGATAAAAAAGAGGCCAGAAATCCAACAAGAAGCACTAAAAATGAAAAGAACCTCTATAAGGTATACGAGCAAGCAATCTTCCTATCTAAGATCTGGATACCAGATCATATCCTCCGCAAGGTGATGAAATCCAATTCGGACAATACGAAGTGAGAGACCAATAAAGATGATGGGATATCCCTCTACCAAAAGGGATCCCAGCTAAAAGACCATAGAAGGAAGGTTACTAAAATACCTCGTTCATGACACGTCTAGGAAGTTTTACTGGAGATTCTACCTTTTGGCCCTTGTACAACCAATATGGAAGCTGGAAAATACAAGGAAGATAATGGATTGATGTCCTTAGGTGCTAAGTGGAGTGCGGTATTCCACAAAGTCCATATGGAACCAGTCCTCATTGCTTACCCCCATGTAATGGGAGGCCCCCCAACAAATTGGTGTATAACCATGTCAAAAAATACAAGAGGATTTGAGCACCCTAAGAGAAAAGAACTATGTCTCAAATGTATAATGACAAGGGGGGATTATTTGGATTTCTATTCTCGATGTACTACCAAAACACACAATTTTTTTATGTCCTCAAGTGAGGTTAATGTGTGTTTAGTTAGGGAATTAATTTTAAAGGCTTTTTGCTTTACTCAAAAAGGTAGTGGAAGTGCAACTTGATGGTGTTAAGACCTGACTCAAAGCATGCATATATGGATGAATTTGTGGAAATATTTTTCTTTCGATGAATTTGTAGCTACAAAAGGAGAGAGTTGTTTTATGTTCCCAAATGAAAGAGACACAAAATACAACTTTAAAAAGAAAAATACTCACTTCTTGTTTTTCTTTTCAATTTTATATGCCAAATCAAAATATGAGATACTCTTTCACATTGAATCTATCCAAAAACAAACCGAGAAACAAGCTCTTTTGTTTTCTTTTCTACTTCAAATGAGTATGAAAATGACAAGTAAATGGAAAAAAAGTTCTATGATTGAAAAAATACTTCAATCATTAAGTAAGGGGGGGAAATAGGTTTCGAAAAGTCTCCAAGCAAATTTGAGGAATTCAAAGTATGCAAAGATCCTTCAGAAAATAAAAATATTCAATAATCTTTACCAAGGATGCAAATGAATGTGCAACCAATTTCTTTGCCTTAAACAAAATGACCAATTTTGTAACATAAAACCAATAATTCTAAATGAAAGATATCTTACTTTGTCACTTCAATCTCAAAAATTACAAACCATGAATAAATAATCAAACAAACCAAGCCAAACTTATTAGATTTGCATATTAGGAGCAGAGTGAGTTATCAAACCAAGTATAGAGGTTAAAGAAGGTCATGAGAATGATATAAATGACTATGATAGTCTTCTAGTTTCCAATTCACTAACAAATTCCACAACTTTACTCTATAATCCAACTAGGGTTCCAAAAGAAAATCCAAAGATGTAAGAATCACATAGATCTAATCAGGATCAGAGAGCTAAAAGCAAGCCAAAAACCAAAGGCAAATATCAATCAATCCAAAAATTGAGTTTCAGAGCACACTACAGGGAATTTTCACTCCCCTAGATACCCTCCAGGTGCGAAAATAAGGAATTTTTGTGCTCTAGTACACTTCAGAGGCGAGAAAATTGTAGGATTTTCGTTCTGTGGCACACAGAGTGGGCACACAAATTCACTATAGGAGTCTAAAGGTGAAGGTCTGAGAAGAAAATTATTGATTTATTGAGTTTGCAGACCCATAGAAATTAATGATGATGATAAAAATGGTAAGTAAAGTTCCAAAATTGGTAAATAACAGATATCAAAGATCAAATCTTAAAGATTTGATGGCAAAATGAATCCTGGGATGTCCCCAGCGGAGTCGCCAATTTATGTACTAGTAAATTCATCCTATGGATAGTTAAACCTACTCAAATATTAAACTATAGTAAATTCATCCTATGGATAGTTAAACCTACTCAAATATTAAACTATGTTCAAACAAGCTTAATATAAGACATAAGTGAAAAAAGTGGTTGTTTACCCTCCTAGATCTAACACAATACACAAGCTTAAAATATTAAGAGGAGAAAAAATTGTGAGACTCAAATTCGTCGGTTGTCCTCGCTCTAGCTTCACACTTGATCTCCAAGAAGTGAACTTGTTTGAACAAGACAAGAAGCAACACCTCCAAGTACTATATGCAATGGTTAATATCTAATTTATATAGAAAACATATCATGTATCTAACTAGAGAGAGAAACACAATATGGGAGAATAAGCCAAGTTTATATTAATGAAAGCTAAGAAGACTTTTACAAAGTTACCCTTGATGTCCAAGAAACAAAATCCACATCCAAGATTTTCCTCTTTCTACCTATGAAAATCCCTTAAGACGATAGGTTTGATTCCTCCAATTGTTCCCCCTTATCTCATGGATGGCCTCCTTCTTATAGGATTTGGAAGGCCAACCACTAGGAGTGAATAATGGATCTAAGTGAGTTGAAGGTGGATCAAGGAGGTGAGTCATCCAAGGAAGGTGATATTCAAGGGGAAACTGTTGGCACAGCGTCTATCGATAGGGGTTCACTCCGTACTGTCGCCAAAAAACCATCAACCCAAACTCCCTTATACATTGGCCCGGAAAGGTGTAACCCTTCCTAGCAACACTTGTGGAGCAAGTGCAGTCTCACTCGAGGTGGATAAGGGGGCTGCTGGAACCAAGTTTCTGCAGTGATGTAGAGGATATGAAAACAATACCTTTGCACTAACCAGATATTATAACATTCATAACATACCACTAACTTATTATTCGCATCTTAAGTCATTCGTAGTTTCTAACAAACATTCAGAACAACATACTCGACATACTTATTCAGATTAGCATTACTTCTTACACCTACAACATATTTGCATTAATCAACAGAAAACATTGACGTAACCCATTATTCATCATCACATCATTGCATAAAGACAAAATTCATGTCCTAACTGAACATCTTCATTCTTTCATCAAACCTGCAGAATTAACCTTGCAGAGACCGTCAATACATCATGTTGCAGATACAAAGCAAAAACCCAAAAGATAGGATCAATCTCCAAAAATTTGATTCCCTTAGGATTACACTCCTACTCTATTTATATGCTTTTATCTTATTACAAAATGGTCCACATGACCGAATTAACTAATCTAACAATTCTTATGCTTCTGTGAACGCTGCGAAAGGTCCTTCTCCCGTGGAATGACCCTTTCGCACCTGTCAGCTTCCGCACTTCCTGCGGATCTATCCTATGCCAACAGGCCCCCAACATAATCTTGTGGCTCGTCCCGAGCCACCTCAGCTAGCCATTGCTGGTTTGTACCCATCCTTCGCTGTGCTTTGTTTCTGAAACTGTTCTTGCTGGCTGGAACTCACTGTTGTGTACTGCTCATTTCCATTTGTCGATCTCTGGTTTGCTGTCATGTACTTCTTGAACTCATCCTCCAGTCTCTGGAAACTTTCATCATCTACTGCTTCAGATTCTATTGGCTCGCTCCGCGTTCGTTCCAGACTGAGAAGAAAGCCATCGATGTCTCCAAGGTGGGAAACAGGCCAACTACTCTGGCACATCTGTTTCACACCTTGGATTGCTTCCTATTGGGGCCAGGGGGTTTCCACCCTTGTCATTCTGGTGGTCACTAGGACCACAAAGCTTTGAACTACTACCACATACTTAGACATCTCAGATGAAACTTCATCTCTGTCACACCCGAGTGCCCACGCCTCTTCCTGCTCAAGGCGCTCATGCACGCTCGTCGTTCGGGTCCGCAGCGCACCTGGTGTGCTACCGCACGAAATGAAATGGAGCATTTACACAACCTCCTTGGAATTCCTAACTTATCCAATTACCTGACCTACTCGCAGCATGTATTTCTCACTTCTGGTGAATACCTCTTTTCTCCGCTAGCCTTTGGTTCCTGTATTTACGTATTTCCATGTTCCGGGACGTCTTCCTTGAAAAGCATTCACGAATTCATTTACCTAATGCGTTGATTCTGTCATCATTTGTTTCCTGCGTGTGGTGACCATGACCATACTTCTCCCAGCTACCCTTTGTGTCCAACTTGTGCAAACCAGCATTCGTGGTGCCACCGGCCATACTACCACGGTATGTTTCCATGTGCCAAACGTGCCTGGCGCTGACACTGATCCAGGCCAACTAACGATCATACCTGTCATCTGAAAAAGTCCTATCTGCTGATGATTCAAAATGATTGTTGATTTGATAGGGTGTCAATCTTGTATTTGTCCTAGTCAAACCCCAAACTACGATACGACCCCTCCCATTTGCACATTCTCTTCCGGATGGTGTGCCCTCCTGCCACCTAGTATCTTCTATATTATTATAATTATTATTATTATTTTACATCATTGGTCCTCATCCGCTCTACGTCGGATCATGGTGATAGGGATTCAACCTATTCACATTGACTAATTTAGGTAACAGTACTCCATCCAAACTCTATAGCTATACTGCGCCTCCATTGGTGACAAAAGTGATAACATATGGTCCCAACTAGTGCATTTGCAGCTTACCAGGGTGTTTCACAAATTTACTGTCATACAACAGAACTGTATCCCCCATCTGAAAGTGTTTCATCTTGATGTGGCGATCGTGCCATGCCTTCTGGCAATCTTTTTCTACTTTCTGATGGAACCTTGCAATGAATCGATCTTCGTCAAGTTGTATTAGTTGGGTCAATCGTTCCTCCAGCACGCCACCGTCGCTCATCCCTGTTGCTGCGGCGATGCGAAAGCTTAGTACTATGTATTCCATCGACATAACTGATTCCTGGCCATAAACGAGCTTAAATGGGGTCTGGCCAGTCAATCATTTGCATGTGGTACGATATTCCCAAAGGACCGTTGGAATTTTTAGGTCCCATTCATCATGGCTCACATTGCACACCTTGGTGAGAGCATGTTGCAATATCTTATTGAACGCCTCAACTGTCCCATTCGCCTGAGGGTGGTAAGGTGTACTCTTCTTGTGCTGGATCTGAAACTCTTCTGTCATCGCGATGATTGTTTGGTTGACAAAGTACGTCCCCTGGTCACTTAAAAACACTTTTGGGCACCCAAAACTGGTGACCACATTGTCAAATAGGAATTGAGCTGCAATTATAGCAGAACAATCTTTTATCGGTGCAGCTTCCGCCCAACGCGTCAGGTAGTCTGTCGCAGTGATGATGTAACGCGACCCTATTCTTTTCCTAGGTGGGTTGATGGGTCCCATAAAGTCAACAACACATTTTTCGAAGGCCTGTAGCATCACTTGTGGTACTAGTGGCATTTTTTCTCGACGTGAGGGCTTCCTAGTTTGTTGGCATACATCGTAGCTCTTGGAATAGTCTACGGCATCTCCATGCAAAGTTGGCCACCATAGCCCTACTCGAAGGATCTTTCTAGCAGTTGCTCATCCACCATAATGTCCCCCGACAATTCTGTCGTGAGATTCCGACAGAATCTGTTCCTATTCATGCGGAAGGACGTATCTTCATAGAATATCATCTGTGCCCATTTTATATAATTCTCTTGCAATTAACTGGAAATCTGCAGCTCAGACAACTATCTCCTTCTTTTGGCTGGTAGTGAACTCGACCGATGCCTCCCCTATCGCCAAAAATTGAATGATTTGTTCATAGTGGTTATCGACCATGCCAATCCTGAAAAACTGAGTGTCTGACAATCCTCCATCATTATTCCTTGGTTCTTCTCCTGACTCGATGCATGAGAGATGATTAGGTCCTACGTTCAATCATCCTAGCTTGACGATAATCTCAAAATCAAACTCTTGAAACAGTAATAGCCAGCGGAAGATCTCCCCCCCCAACGCAGGCTTGTTCACAAAGTATTTCAGCGCGGAATGATTTGTGAACATCTTGAAGTGGCCCCCTAAGAGGTAATGCCAAAATTTCTGCAAAGCATAGACCATTTCCAACCCTTCTCGCTCGGTGGTCGTATAATTCTTCTTCGCAGTAGATAATTTTCTACTTGCAAATGCTATTGGGTGTTCAATGTCGCCCGTTCCTGGTTGGGCCAAGATAACTCCAAGGGCGACTGACAACACATCAACATGTACATGAAATTCCTTGGTCCAATCCAGAAATGCGAGGATTGGTGTTGCAACCATTTTTTCTTTCAGTATGTCCAAGCTTTTCTGGCATTCCCCGGTCCATTCAAAATTAGCATCCCTCTTTAGTAACTTTTCCATGGGTGTTGTGATGGATGCATATTCTCGAATGAATTTCCTGTAGTAACCTGTGTGTCCCAATGTCGCTCATAGTTGTTTGGCCATTATTGGTTGTGGGAGGTCAACAATGATGGCAATCTTTGTCGGATCTACCAACATTTCTTCTCGGCAGACAATGTGTCCTAACAGTATGCCGAACGGAGCACAAAATATACACTTCCTGAGGTTCAGATAAATTTGGTGCTGTCGACAGCGTTCTAGCATGAGTCTTAAGTTCGCGACATGATCCTTGACTAACCCATATACCATCCAATCATCCATGTAGACAATGAGGAAATTATGAATATAATCTTTGAATGCTGCTACCACTATTCTGGAAAAGATTGTGGGAGCATTCTTTAATACAAATGGCATCACCATGTACTAGAAGCATCCCCACTCTGTGACGAATGTAGTCTTGTGTCGATCTTCTTTTGCAATCTTGATTTGGTGGTAGCCCAAAAATCCGTCCGTAAAGGAATATATCTCCTGACCTCCTACTCCTTCGAGCACTTCATTCGTGAATGGGGTTGGGAATGGATCATGTAGGAAGGCATCATTCAGTTTCCTTAGGTTGACGCATATTCGTACTTCATTGGTTTTCTTGTCCTGGAAAACCATTGGATTGATCCATTCGTATTCATCTACTGGTTCTATAATGCCTGTTTCCAACATTATTTCAATTTCGGCTTGCACTCGTTCCTTGTATCTAGGTTTCAATCGATATGGCCGCTGCTTAACCGGCTTCGCATCAGGTTTCAGGGGGATCCTCATTTCCCCTAAGTCTCCAGAAATTCCCTTCACCTCTGAGAATTTTGTTGGAAACAAATCCTGAAACTCATGCAGGAGGTCAGTCATTTTCGCAATGGTCGACTCATCCCAGTAGTCACCAATGCTTGCGAACTTGGGGTTTTCCTCTGACCCAATGTTCACCTTCTTGATCTTCAATGGCTGCTGAAATTTGTCCGATAGTATATCTAGTGCCACAACACTTCGACTACCCTCCGATTCTGGTACATATGTATCTTTGGGGTCATCATCATCTTCAGGCTCTCAGGTGACATTGTAACATTCTATTTCTGGTGTCGCAGTCCTTTTGAGTGCCATCGGTTGTTTAGTTGGCACTACTTCAACTATTTTTCATCGAATTACCTGCGGCACGATGTGGATTGAGGGAGTTTTGTCTGAGAATGAGAATGATTGGTTGAAGCCAATGGTAAGTTGCTCCCAAGAAATCATTCCACGTCGTAGTTCTGCTGCAATATACCAGTTTCGTGGTACCTCATCCGACGTGTGTACAAATGCATGTACCCACTCCTGTCGTGATCTCGATCCCCATTGATGTTGACATGCATTCAGATGCTCCTTCGGGTCTCCTCATCCGTCATATTGCATGTGGTCATCCTTCGCAGCTTTGTCGAACTGAACCTCCATGAGGCATTGACATAGTGGCCAAGATGTGATGTTTGATTTATGCACTTCCCACCATCACGTAGGAGTAGCCTTCAGGGCTTCCTCCAGGGATAGAAGATGCTGTGGTTCTGCCACTTTTTCCTCGAATTTAGTGAGAAACGTGCCCAAGTTGGACAATCCCTCATAGGTAGGTAACACATACTCCTTCGTGGATACCATTCACCGGGACTGTGTTATTCGTGCACATCTTCGAAAGGACACTTCATGCAACCGGTTCTGCCAATTCTCAAGGGCTTTGTCTGAATCGGAGGATGCCGAACTGGCACTGTGCCATCCTAATTCTCCATCCGTAGTGGGATTAAGATAATCTTCATAAATTTTATATAGATTGTCCCACCCTTCTGCAAATTCATCTCTGGCTGGCTCCGTATAGCGCATCCCTTCCGCCGGATCTAGTGGTGCGATGACTCTAATTTCCTGATTCTCAAATGACATTATCCTTTTCTTAAAGTTGATGATTGCTTGATTCTCCATGGCCTAGTCGATCCCCAGCAGTATTGGATAGGGACTGGTGTTATCCACAATTTCAATGACATCAAAATCCACATATGTTTCGAGCCCTTCGATTTCAACCTGAAGTTGACATACCCGACCGAGCGGGGTGACCTTACTCTTGTTCGCCAATCGTAGCTGTATTGGTGACCAAGTCATCTACGGTTTTCCCATTTTCTCCCATGTCCGTTTAGTCAGGATATTCATGTCCGAACCTAAATCCAAAATGATGGAGTCGACATCAAATTCGTTGATTTGTACCAACATCTGCATCTCCCTGCCTATCTTTCTTTTATGTATACAATTAACTCTCTATTCCAGTCGTGCACCTCCCCATCGTTGTAGTAGACTAGCTATCTCTTCCAGTGTTTCTGGTTCCTTTGCCAAATCTAGGAAACTCCCTAGGAAGGCTTTTAGAGTGTTTTCCTTCCTTCGCAACTTCGTCAGGTAGAACGTCAGTGGCATGTCATAGATTTCTTCTTCAAGAGGTATCTGCCTCCTATTCCTCCTTGCGTCCTATGCCTTCAAAAAGATTTCCCTTTCCGCTTCTACGTCAATGGTGACCTGTTTCTGCTGAGTTTGTGTTGGTCTGACATTGGTGTGTGACCTATTGCCACCTGTCACTGCCCCTCCTTGTGTAACTATCCCGAATGTCACGTGGTTACCTCTAGATTTTGTCGAAATCATCTGTACAGTAGGTGGCGCATTCGAATTATTTGGGATCTAGTTCTGCTTAGTTTTCCATTTCACAATAAGCTGAGGGCAGTCTTCTATACTATGATCTACAGCACCGCAGTATGTACACTGTGGCATAAGGTTCGAACAGTACTACTAGTAGTGCCCCTACTTCCCGCAATTGTAACAAATGATTGGTCCTCTTCCCCATCCAGCGGCTCCTCCACGTCCCATACCTGCATCTCGGCCTCCACGGAATCCTCCCCTGAAACCTCCATGTGGCAGTCTATATTGTTGATACTGCTGTTTCCCGTACTGCGGCTGTTGTTACTATTGTTTCCCATACTGTGGTTGGCCATACGGTGGTGGTGGATACTACAGGTGCCCATACTTCGGCTGCCTGTATTGCCCCTAGTCGTATTGCCGTGGTTGGTTAAACTGCGTCAGACTATACTGCGATTGTTATTGCACCACTGGTGGTTCTTTTCCTTCCATAAAATATGTGTCAGCTATCCGATCTTGCAGTAGGTCATAGGCCCTAGAGTCCTCCTCATCATGGCCAACTGATTGGAAAAACTTGTAGTATAAGTTTGCTGGCTTTGATACCATCTTTTGCATATATACAAATTCCTCCAGTAGATGCCCCCTGGTCTGATAGAAAGTACACCATGGCATGCCTCCTTGATGAAGGGGGTTTGGTGCCCTCGACTAGAAATACTCACGGAATTCTGGGAAATTGTCCTTATGGTGCCCCTAACTTCTACATCTGGTACACCATATGTCTCTGTGGGTCTCCTTGACCTTCTTGATATCCTCCATATGAAGTGTTAAGTTGTCCAACTGTTCCTGAACTCTATCCATTCCCATCCTTATTTCTCCGATTGGTGAAGCCTCCAACTTCATCGCGATTTCTAACGCTTCTGCTTGTGTCACAACCTTTTGTTGCATTAGTGGTCCTTGGATATGTGGTACTAGGCCTGCGATGAACCATTCTTTGTGTTGTAGCTCATTTATCAGGAAACTTGCTTTTGCTATCAGGGTCTTGTACAGCTGATCGAATTCCCACACTGGCTTATTCAGGAATTACTTATTCTCCTTAAGGTCAGTGACGTACTGTGACTCATATTTCAGTTTTTAAATTCGTTGATCATCACCATTCTAACATGCGTGAATGTCTTGGCTGTTGTTCCCACTACAACCTTTACAAAATTCATGTACCAGTCTAACGCCCGACCCCTGAGGGTCGTCGCTAACTGTCCCATCTTTATAGCGTCATCCTAAACCTACTTTATAGTCCAGACTACTTTGCATATAAACCAGCATTGTTTGGGATCCTCGGTCCCATTCCCCTTAAATGTGGGCATCTTTTCCTCGTATACCATCCTAACGTTGCTAGTCTTGTTGTTTACTGAAGCGCTACTCTTGTCGCTGCACATAGGGAAAGTCTGCGAGTAGTTTGGATTTCTTCCTATAAAATTCAGAGTAGTGTGCAGGGTCAAAGGTGCATAGTAACTTCTGATCTGACCTTCTTGTGCCTCTGCGGTAGCCTAGTCAACGTCTCCTTTGCAATAAGGTCGCTTCCTCCCTTGTGGTCCTGTTCCGTAGTTCTCTGTTCCGGTCCTCTTAGGAGACTCTCTTTCAACCCTCCTCTTTCTCAGGACACCGAAATATTGCTCCACTCCTCAAGAGACCACACTCTTCATCATCTTTCCTTTGAAACTCGTAGTTGCTCATGTCCATCTACCACATCTTTCCGTCAGACTCGCATTTACGCCATACCTTCACCCTCGCACACCGATTCTTTTACTCGTTAAAAGACATCCTCAATATTCCTTTTTCGTAAACAAGCATTTTAATCCATAGTTTTAATGATGACAAGAATCTTCCTCTCGCCCCCCTGAAGAAATTTCTTTCAGCGTCACTGTATGAATTGATAGTATCTACTGCGAACTCAGTTACTACCCTTTGAGGATACTGTCTACCCAAAAATCAACAACTCACAATACCTTGTTATCTACTTGCTTCAGCTGTCGCACCAACTCTTGGGTCAAACAATCAGGTTCAGTCTTCTTGTATTGGTTCTTGCGTAACATCAACTGTGCCAGCCACTCATGCAATAACACTGGGAATTCGCAGAAAAAATATTTCTTGAATATCTGAATAAACATATCTTTCTAAACAACTGATTGTTGTCTGTTTAGGATCTCGCTTCTCACTTTCTGCAAATTCCTCTGCCTTCTTGTTGAACCACTCTTGGATCTATGGTTTTGTTGGGTGCCACAACATATCCTCTTTTCTTCTTCCTTAGGGTCCCGACAATGGAACCATTTGTTGATACAACGTCTATTGATAGGGCTCACTCCATATTATTTCCAACAAACTATCAACCCAAACTCCCTTATACACCGGCCCGGAAAGGTGTAACCCTTCCCAGCAACACTTGTGGATCAAGTGCAGTCTCACTCGAGGTGGGTAAGGGGGCTGCTAGAACCAAGTTTCCACAGTGATGTAGAGGATATGCACACATTACCTTCGCACTAACCATAGATTATAACATTCATAACACACCATTAACTTATTATTCGCATCTTAAGTCATTAGCAATTTCTAACAAACATTCAAAACAACATACTCAACATACTTATTTAGATTAGCATTACTTCTTACACATAGAACATATTCGCATTAATCAATAGAAAACATTCATGTAACCCATTAATCATCATCACATCATTGCATAAAGATAGAATTCATGTCCTAACTAAACATCTTCATTCATTCATCAAACCTGCGGAATTAACCTCGCAGAGACCGTCAATACATCATGTTGCGGATACAAAGCAAAAACCCAAAAGATAGGATCAATCTCCAAAACTCTGATGCCCTTAGGCTTACCATCCTACTCTATTTATATGCTTTTATCTGATTACAAAATTCTCCACATGACCGACTTAACTAATCTAACAATTCTCATGCTTCCGTGAAAGGTCCTTCTTCCGCGGAATGACCCTTCCGCGCCTGTCGGCTTCCGCACTTGCTATGGATCTATCCCATGCCAATAGAAACTCCATCCCAAAAATATCTCTTTCGAATCCAAGATCCAAGTTTCAAGGGATAAGGTGGCTAAGGGAATTTCCGCGCCCTTCAAAATGAGCATAGCGCGAAAAAGTTGTAATTTTCGTGCCCCTGTAGGCATGCAGGGCATGAAAATGTTGTAATTTTGCGCCTTTAACCACTAGTAGGGCACTCAAATATGGGAAAAGTGGATCTTTCAAGGTGGCATTAGACCAAGGGAAGTTGGATTTGCCTCCAAGGAAGGCTAGGGAGGGGACCAACAAGGTGGAAATGAGTCTCAACACTTGCTAGGAGGTGGGACCATTAGGTCACGCATGGTGGTATGACATGAAGAATTGAAATGGCGTTCAAAGTGGGACTTTGAGGTATAGGAGAGAAGGCCATTCGATTGGCAAAGGATAATTCCTTCAATAAAAATTTTGTTGTATGCCTAATTCAAGGAATTTCGTCCCCTTAGGATGGAAATAGTGATTTGTATCCTCAACAACACTATGACGAGTTGATATCTAATTGTTGAAATGATGACCATAAGTTTGACGACATGGGAAGCAAGGTTAAAGCCAGATTATATTGGATAAACTCATAAATGACCTTGTGATGCTATCAAATATTTGGTCACTATTTAAGAGCTTACTACTACCTTCTTATTCACATTACATAGAGCTTGATATTTTTTGAGGGAGATGAACTCACTTGATTATCCCGTGGGAAAAGAGGGGAAGAACATAACCAAATATACATCCTTTGTTCCCACCCAACATGCTTTTCCATCCAAACACTAAGTAACACTAGGTGTATCCTCTTCGCAACCTCCTCAATAGCTAGAGAAGATTCCACCTCGGAGATTCATGCAACATTCACCTTAGGATCCAATAGAGCATTTGAGGCAATGAACTGGTTAGCATCATGGTCACCAAAAAGGTAGAATGAGAGAGTTAAGAAATTTTATTTGAAATAGAAAATGAGAAAATACCAGACAGACATATTTTTTTATAATGGTTGATTATGATGATCTCATCCAGACCATTATCAATGGTCTTCCATCTTCATGTGAGACATTCTTGGCTACAGTAAATGGTTGAGAAGTGCAACCTAACTTTGAGATACTTGGGAATGATTTCCTACAAGAAGAAGGATGAATCCATAGCAAGTATACTGCATCCAAAGAAGAGATCCTCACCCTTGCAGCTCAGATGAAAAGAGGTAAGAAATATCATAAGAAATTATCTCAACAAAAGGAGAATGATTTCAAGAACTTTGATAAGTCTAAATTTAAATGTTTCAATTGCAATAAGAAGGGCCATTATGAAAGAAATGTCGTGCAAAGATGAAGCTACAAGAAAGAGAAAAGTTCAAGGGTAGGTTTCATGATTCTACTGCTACAAAAGATGAAGCTACAAGAAAGAATTCATCCGACGATCAAGAGACAAAGAAGGAGTACTATCTTGTCTCAGCCCATTCTGGATCCATTATCACTAGTGTTGAGACATGGCTGGTAGATAGTGGCACATCCAAGCACATGACCAAGTATAGGAGTGCTATCACAAATGTGAAGGAAAATAAGTTTTCCTATAAGGTGGAGCTTGGAGGTAATACCATCTATTCAATCCAAGGCATTGGATCCACTTCCTTTCAATTGGATTCAGGAGATGTATTTCACATGGATGAAATTTTGTTTGTCCTTGTATTGAAGAAGAACCTCCTGTCTATTTCAGTTCTAGAAGATAAAGGATTTAGATTTATCTTTACGGACAACAAAGTGCCCATGTGTCCTAAGCATGAAGAATTGAACTCTGCATCAGTTATTGGAGGTAGAGAGGGAGGTCTCTAAAAAATTCCTAGAAAACTCATTCAAGACATGATCCATGACATAGTTAGTCCTTGTGAGTTGTGGCATAGAAGGATTGGTCATATCAATTTCAAAGCACTACCCAGATTGCAAAAGATGGTGAAAGGTATTCCCATGTTTAAATTTGATTTTGATAGTGTTTGTAGAGGTTGCGCTCTTGGAAAAAACATTAAGAATATTTTTCCAAGTAGTACCAAAATATACAAGGGGATCCTTGAATTGATTCATTCCAATCTATTTGGTCCTATGTCTGCACCCTCCTTGAGCGGTTATTTGTATTATGTGCTTTTCATAGATGACTTCTCTCGCAAGTCATGGGTTTATTTTCTAAAAGCAAAGAGTGAAAATTTCAACAAGTTTTAAGGTTTTAAAGCATTGGTTGAGAATCGGATTGGGAAGCAAATTTGTGCTTTGAGATCTGATAATGGAGGAGATTCTGAGTCCCGTGACTTCAATTACTTTTGTTGAGATACAGGAATAAAAATACAACTGGGTATACTCTACAAACCCAAGCAAAATGGGGTTGCTGAAAGAAATAACAGAACAATATGTGAGGCTACAAAAGCCATGATATGTGATCAGGATCTTCCCACATCCTTATGGGTAGAAGCCTCCAACATTGTTGTTTATATTTAGAACAGAACCCCCCATGCTATATTGGGAGAGAACACTCCTGAAGAGGTTTTCACTGGTGAAAAACCAGATATTGGACACCTTAAGATTTTTGGTTATCCTATTTACATTCACATACCAAAAGAGAAGATGACAAATATGGATCCATCTAGAAAGAAAGGAACATTTTTTGGATATAGTGAATCCTCCAAAGCCTACAGAATATATGTTCAAGGACAAAGAAACATTGAAGTCAGTAGAGATGTAACATTTCATGAAGAGGCTTCCTTCAAGTAATCCAAAGAACTTCATTGTGATTCAGATATGGAGGGGCATAATATGCCTATGCTGAAGGATACAGTTTTTGTTTCTCCCCTTTTAGATGGTGAGATGGAGAAGCCATATGAGTCCATAGATCCGCTTGATACTGAAGAACCATAATATCTAATAGAAATATCTCTTGATGAACCTCTTGCTAAGAGTAGATCTGCATGGTGTCAAGACATTATGTAAGAGGTAGAAAAGCATGGAGCACCTCTAGGATCATCTAGAGAGTCAAAGAGACCTAAAATATCTTTCTGGATATGTAGCATAGATGAGTCACATCAGTGATTCAGAACCCTCTACCTATGAGGAAGCCTCAAAGCAACAAGTATGGAAAGATGCCATCGTAGAAGAATACAAATCTATCATGAAGAATGATGTGTGAGAAGTGGTTCCTAAACTTGACGAGAAATCAATAGTAACTTACAAGTGGCTTTATAAAATCAAAGCATGCAGCTGATGGAAGTATTGAAAAGTATAAATCAAGAATTGTTGCCTGTGGTTTCTCACAGAAAAAAGGAATATCCTATGATGAGACATTCACTCCTGTGGCTAGGTACACTACTATCCAAACCATAATTTCCCTTGCTTTATTTTTGGGTTGGAAAATTCACTAGATGGATGTGAATACTTCCTTCCTCAATGGTGAGATTCAAGAAGATGTTTACATACAACAACCTGAGGGGTTTATAATTTATGGGAATGAGTCTCATGTATGAAAACTTAAGAAAGAATTCTATGGGATTAAGAAGGCCCTAAGGGCTTGGTATTCAAGGATTGATATCTATCTTCTGATCTTGGGCTTCTCCAAAAGAGAACTGACCCCAACCTATACTTCAAGGTCTTAAAGAACCAACCATTGATCTTGGTTCTCTATGTTGATGAATTATCCTTACTGGAGAGGAGAAACATATAGATTAGTGTAAGAGGGAGATCACTTCTGAGTTCAAAATGAAATTCTTAGGTTGTATGCACTATTTTCTTGGTCTAGAAGTTTGGAAAAGGAAAGATGAGACCTTTCTTTCTCAAGGAAAGTTCACAATTGATGTATTGTGGAGATTTGGTATGATGGACTGTAATTCCATGTCTACTCCAATGGTTTCTAATCTAAAGAAGCTACATGATTCATATTCCAGATTTGATCTAGTGGATCCTACCATGTATAAATAGCTCATTGGTTCCTTGATGTATTTGATACATAGTAGACCAGACATATGTTATGCAGTGAGTATCTTGAGTTGGTTCATGTTTGAGCCAAGACATAGAAATTGGGTTGCTTCCAAGCATGTTGCTTAGATATCTTCGAGGTACTATTAGATATGGACTCATATATGCTTCTAGTGGTGGAGTGATGCTACTTGGATATGCCGACTCCGACCGTGGTGGTATTATTGTGGACCGAAAGAGTACATCTATATTTTGTTTTAGCTTGTGATCATTTATGATCACTTGGTACAGTGGGAAGCAGGGATCCATAGCCCATTGTACTACAGTAGCAGAGTATATTTAGCTAGTACTGCATGTCGATAAGCTATGTGGATTAAGAAGCTACTTACTGGGTGGTTTGGTGAGAAGCTTGAGACTACATTCATTCACTCTAACAATAAAAGTTGCATTAAGGTCTTAGAAAACCCTGTGTTTCATGACAAATCGAAACACATTGAGATGAAGTATCACTACATTAGATACATGTTTGAGAGAGGTGCTGATGGGTCCAATTTTCAGGTATTTGATAACCCTTTTTCCACAATCCAACTCAAGCAATGGCAAAGAAGCACACTCAATTGTGGGAAAAGTGTTTTACTTTAATTATTTAATGAAATTGTTTTTATGATTATTCTTGTATGTTAGAATGCATATCAAATAAACTGATTATATGGAAACCAAGCATGATTGAGCAGGTTCAGGGTCATTAAAGGATGGATGTGTAGAAGACTAAAGGATCACCAAACTCGGCGCCCTGTTTCCTGATTTATAGAGGATGCACTCCCACTTTCAAGAAGAATCGGCATTTTGATAATCAGTTAGGATCAACATTAAAATCATATAAATATGGACCTCTCGGGTAGCGAGAGGCCCCCTACTGTTATTTTTGAGAAAAACATTGTTTTAACATTTCTGCCCTATCAATACTGCGAAGTACAGACCTTTGTTTTGACATGGATTTTACATTTTAATAAGAGATTGATGATTAATTCCAGCCAGCGTTTCTAAGCTTTATTCTCTTCTACATACGGGTTGGGGAGGCCCCCTCCAACACATAGGTCAGGATATTTCTATTTGCAGGTATTTCTTTCAATTATGCGTTTTACATTGATGAACAGTTCTATTACATATGGAAGCGATTGAATGATTTATTATTTGTGTAGTAGTTTATAATACATTCTGTAGTACAGTAGAATAGTTTCAGTAGTCCTGTAGGTTCTTTCTTTCAACGCATATTTGAATCAACGATTGCATATGTATTAGCTTTTCTTTCAATATCATGGTTTATATCTGAGGTTTTTTACTGTTTCTCATCGTGATCAATTTCTTTAGTAGTAGATGGATAGCTTGAAACGATTGCGCTTCAATATTAGTTTTGGGATTTAAAATGGTTTAGATCAGAATTCTAGTTTTATGTATAAAGTAACTACAGACTTCGTTTTCCCAAATCTTAGAATAGATCTGTTATGGCATTTTCATTTTCTAGATTTACCATTCTGCATTGAGTAATTTCATAAGATCATCTCCTTCACTTTCAACATTTCAATTATTTAAAATAGATTTACTACTTTATTTCTTAGAAGAGATTTACTACTTTTGGTATCTTTATTTCTTAGAACAGATTTACTGCTTTTGGTACTTTAATTCTTTTAATTAGATTTATTGCTTTACAGTATTTAATTCCATAGCATAACCAGTTTACATCTTTAGTAGACAACCTTTAGAACATCGATACCAACATCCAACTGTGACAGAGATTATCCTATAAGATCACAAATAGTGCATGCACTTCTAAAGTTTGTACGTTCCTTGGGTTGAAATTTAAAGTAGGCTCTTAGTATAGCTTCCCTCATTAGGCATCCATATTAGGAGCTCACCACTTTTTTGCATCGTTGTCGGGGATCGAACCCGGGTCACCCAAAAATCTTCCAAAAACTACTCAAGATCTAGGAAAACTAAGAATGGGACGAGGGATACACATACAACCACTGGTGGATCATCATCCTCAACACCAACACTTACAAAATATGATTTAGGAAACCTGCTGGATGACATGAAAACCGACATACTGCAATCCCTAGCCATGCAACTTGATGCTCTTCAAATAAAAAAGAAACAGGATGAAATTAACCAAGCCTTGGTAGTATTTTGTCCTCATTGTAGAAAGAAGCATGAGAAGGGGCATTGCACCTTGAACACAATAGAAGTATGTGGTCTCTACACCGATGACCATTCCACTGATAAATGTCCCCTCTTACCCTCATGTAAGGTAGCTATTCAAGACCCAGCAGCTGAAGGAACTATATAACAGCTCTGTTTTATTAATCAGAGGAGGAATAATTTTGTTAGGCCATATCAGCAGAGCAATCAAACTTACTATAATCAAGGGCAACCAAATTGGAACTCTGCACCGACTCCATGGCAGGCACAGCCAAATCAAAACCAATGGCGACAAAACCAGCAAACATATCAACCATCCTATCAACAACCGTATTATCCACCGTCTTATCCTCAATACCCCCCACCTTTTCCATCCACCACAGATTATGCAAACCAATACCCCCATCCATCAAATTGGAGGGCGCCATTACAATAGCCACTTCTTATGCCACTCCCACAACCTCAACCACCCCCTAAACCTCCACCTATTCCAGCCCAACCAATCCCAAATCCTAATAATAACAGACCCCCACAACAGCAGCAGGCTTATAACACTGATATCACACAATTCCCAACTTATGTTGTAGACACCATAGAGATAAATGAAATAAACCTACGATCTGGAAAAATGTTGCAGAATACATCCCCACACAACATCCAACAACCTGTACCTGGAGCTCAAGACCACACATCAGAACCCTATGTTCAGCATCCTGATGAACCAGAACCTCCTGAGGACGAAACCCAACCACTTCCATGCAACATAAATCCCCCATTTCCAGAAAAACTTGTCCAGAATAGAAAAGAAGAGGAAGAGAATACAATCTTAAACAAATTCAAACACCTAAACATCCAACAAATTCATTAGAGAAAATTGCCTAAAGAAGCTAGGAAGGAGGAAGTGTGACCCACCAACTATTAATGTAGTGGGACAATTGGCCAATTTGATGCTAGGTGTCATAATAAATCCTAAATATCTTGATCCTAGTAGTCCTGTAGTAAACGTCACCATAAATAACAAACAAATAAATAAAATATTAATAGATTTGGGAGCTGCAATCAATGTCATGACTAAGGAAACCATGTTATACCTCGGACTCCAATCACTGGTCAGACCAACCACAACGGTACACCAACTAGCAGACACATCCACTGTGAAGCCCGAAGGAATGCTAGAAGACATTATGATCAATATCGAGTCCTAGGAATACCCAGCTGATTTTATAATAATCGAAATCAAAAGCAAACTTAGTGGCTATCCAATTATCCTAGGTAGACCTTGGTTAGCAACTGCAGATGCTTACATAGGTTGCAGATCAAGAAATATGACAATCACCAGTGGACATACCAGGAAGAAAATCACAATCTACCCACCAGCAATGAAATCTTCAGAGTTAGAGTATCAAAATTGGACTGATGATTACCAGAACACACCAAACCACGACCTCCGACCTATCCTAACAATTGATGCTGTAATATCTTTAAAGGCAGTAGATATAGATGGCCATATAGATAGATTTATACAAAATATATCTCCTAACAATCATATTATTCAAGAATTTTTTTCTCCAGAAACAGGTGAAAGTTCAAAACAGAACATGGATGACTTATGGACAGAAGTACTGCCAGAAAAAATTAAGAAGATAAAAGAGGTGGAAATCAGGGTATTTTTTAAGGACTCTAATATTATACTTAAGTATAGTATCCTAGGCGATTATTTTGGATTGAAAAAAACAAGTATATAGATACATAGGCGAATATTAAATATGAAACATACAATTTACTACTGAAATGTGTAAATTTTGGCGAATATTATGATAAAAAAACATATTTTATGTAAATATAGGCGATATTAGAGACTAAAAATGACCAAATAGCGAATTTATTTTTTGAAAAAAAGCCCAAAAAATAGCCAATTGGCGAAATTTCGCCCTTAAAAATTACACTGGTGGAAATTTGCCTTGGCAAAACAGTCAACATAAATTCCAATTTAGAACTGGAGCAAGAAGAAAAATTGATGAAGATACTAGCACAACAAAGTAAAGCATTTGCATGGACATATGCAGATATGAAAGGAATACATCCTGATATCTGCAAACACTACATTTACATAAAAGAAGGTTCTACTCCCATCAGGAAACCACAAAGAAGGCTGAACCGTGCACTAAAAGACACAGTCAAAGTGGAATTGCAAAAGTTATTAGATGTAGGGTTCATCTATCCAATATCTAATAGTGAGTGGGTCTCACCACTAGTCATAGTGCCCAAAAAAGGAGGCAAATGGAGAATTTGTGTGGACTATAAGGAGTTGAATAAAGCAACAAAGAAAGATCATTTTCCACTTCCATTTATAAATCAGGTGCTGGATACATTATCTGGAAACAAGTACTTCTCATTCTTAGATGGTTTCAGTGGGTACTTCTCATGACCTTCACATGCCCATGGGGAACTTATGCCTATAGGGTCCTACCCTTTGGTCTATGTAACGCCCCAACAACATTTCAAAGAGCCATACTGAGTATTTTCTCTGATTTTCTGAATAACAAAATGGAAGTCTTCATGGATGATTTCACACCTTATGGACAGAGCTTTGACCAGGCATTGAAAAATCTTGAATTAGTATTAAAGAAATGTATTGAAATGAGCTTGTGCCTAAGCAATGACAAATGCAGGATGTTAATGGAAGAAGGAATTGTTCTAGGACATCATATATCACAGATAGGTATAGAGGTGGATCAAGCCAAAGTATTAGTAATCAGAACACTACCCCCACCTATCAAACAAAGAGATGTGAGAAGCTTCCTTGGATAGACAGGATACTACAGAAGGTTTATTGAGAATTATAGTAGAATTGCTTCCCCCATGTTTTCACTTCTCACAAAAGACAATGAGTTCATATGGACAAGCAACTACATGTCAGCATTTGAAAGTCTTAAACAGAAAACCATCACAGCACCAATACTTCAAGGACCAAACTGGGAAATTCCATTTCACATTCACACCGATGCATAAGATAAAGCCATTGGATATGTGCTTGGGCAAGAACAAGACAAGAAACCCTATGCCATATACTATATAAGCAAAAATTTGGCTGGGGCAGAACTCAACTACACAGTCACAGAGAAGGAATTTCTGGCAGTCATACATGCAATCAATAAATTCAGGCATTACCTTATAGGATACCAAAGTTTTATCCATACTGACCACTCAACGATCAGATATCTTATGAACAATCCTAATACTAGTGCAAGAATTATTCGATGGATGCTACTTCTACAGGAATTTGACATCACTATAATAGATAAACCAGGCAAGCATAATGTTGTAGCATACTTTTTGTCAAGAATAACACATGGGAAAGATAATGAATTGGTTCAAGATAACTTCCCTGATGAGCACCTTTTTTCCATATCAATAAAAAGCCCATGGTTTGCTGACATAGCAAACTATTTGGTATCCGGGAAGTTTCTAGAACATTACAGCTATAAAGAAAGGACAAAAGTAATAAGACAAAGTGCCACATATACATGGATAGAGGGCATGCCTTTTAAACAGGGACCAGATCAAGTTCTTAGAAGGTGCATTAGGGAAGATGAGGTACATGACATAATGCATGCCACCCACAATGAACCCTGTGGAGGACACTATGCTGCAAAAAGGACAGCCTACAAGATCTTGCAAATAGGGTATTATTGGCCAACACTCCACAGAGATGCCTATGAGTATGTGGCCCATTGTGACGATTGCTAGAGAATGGGAAAACCAACACAAAAACAAGAAATGCCACTACATCGACAAATCTATTTAGAGGCATTCGATACGTGGGGATTCGATTTTGTTGGCCCATTCAATCCACAGTCCAATCAAAAGAGCTACATCCTTGTATGCACTGATTACCTTACAAAATGGACAGAGGTAGCAGCACTAGCTGCTGCAAATGAAACCAGTGTGGCCAAATTCTTTACTGAGCAGACCTTTCACAGATTTGGGGTGCCAAGAGAAGTAGTTTCTGATCAAGGACCACAATTCACATCAAATTTAATTGAAGACTTGATGAAAAGAAACAATGTAAAGCACAAACAGTCATCCTCCTACCACCCTCAAGGAAATGGTCAAGCTGAGGTAACCAATAGGGAATTAGAGAGAATCTTGACAAAAACTGTCAAACTTCACAAAAGGGATTGGGCTGACAGACTTAGTGAAGTAGTCTGGGCTTACAATACTACATGGAAAACAACAACAGGATTCACACCTTATGAACTGGTCTATGTGAAAAAGGTCATGCTACCAATCGAATTTGAAGTAAAAACATTAAGAATTGCAGCCGATCTAAATATGAACCTATCAGACATTCAAAAAGAACACATGCTACAGCTAAATCAACTAGATGAACACTGCCAATAAGCACTTACACATACTGAAATCATCCAACAACAAAGAAAGAAATGGCATGACCAACATTTGAAGGATAAGAAATTCAACGAAGGTGATTGGGAACTACTCTACGACTCTAGATTTCACACATTCAAAGGAAAGCTAACCACTAAATGGCTTGGACCTTACACTATACAGAAAATTTATGACAATGGGGCTGTGAGAATTATTACAATTGATGATGATGAGTTCCCCATGATAGTGAATGGGCATCGCCTAAAACTCTACAAAAAACGAAAGTCCAAAGAAGAATTTACACAAGCACTCTACCAGCAACAATTGATGCTAATAGAGCATGCTGCAAATCAGTAAAATTCAACGCCTATCATGAAAAAAAAGAAGAGAAAATATATATAAAACAAAAAAAACAAAAACAAAAAAAAGGGGGTAACAGGAAATCTACAGGGCATCAACCTATTCAAGCGAGCCTGCACAATGATTCAAGCGAGGCTGCCATCAATTCAAGCGAGCCTACAAAATGTATCAAGCGAGGCTGCTATTTATTCAAATGACCCTGAAATCAATTCAAGCGAGCCAGCCACATCTACATGCAGAAATAAGTCTTCATCTACTATGGAATTCTTCAAGACACACCATGCCAACCTTTTTCAAAAATATTTAAGCGAGCCTGCAAGTTATTCAAGGGACCCAATCACATCCAACCATGCAATCATCCAAATGTAAAGCACAATCTCCTAAGTCGTATCAACAACTGGCACAATTTTCAAAAGCACATATTCAGCAAATTCAAGATGTGCAAAATGGAAAAAGTAGCCTATACACGTAACTAAAAACATGCAAAAATCAACTACAGACACCAGCAAAATATACTACAGAATCCACCATGCATGAAAAATGCAGCAGATCCTCAATGTAGGTACGCATACAAACCAAGGTAATCTCTAAAACGATTTTATTTGATTCTTAAGGTAAAGCATTTTCCCACAATACATTCATTTCTAGTCAGCTGAGGATAGCTTCCATTTCAAATCGGTGGCATGGTGGAATGACCTTCATAACTCATGATTGCTACCAAAGTCCCATCACCCTCAGCAAATCATGATCGCAACCTTCACCACATGAAGTACAAAGGTCGATCATGAGGAGGTAGAGATCGATCATGAAAAATAGGGGATTAAAAGTGGCAAGTACAGGTATGATGGAAAGGATAGGTGCATAAAGGCAGTGAATTAGGGTGCAAAATATTCCACGATTTTGCATATAAGTAACCACTCAGAATTCCCTAGAAGCGGCCACCATTGTATTCCTTGAGCCTGTAGGCAGAGCCCGACCAAGTTAAAGGTATAAAACTGCATTCCAAAAACCCTGGTTTGTCTGGTTATAAAGAAGATTCGAAAAATGACAAACAGTTTTGAAAAGAGTGAACCGGAAGATCACAGTGCCATTTATCAAAGCCCGAGAGTCCTGCAGATCATTCGCAACTCAGGCTGGATGCCATTTATCCTTGGACTGAGAGGATACCATACAGGGGTAGCCCAAGAGTTCTCAAGAAACTTCAATCATATTAAGGATGAACAGTACGTCACCCGGGTGAAGGGGTTATGCATAAAAGTGGATGAGGACATGATAGCCAAACACACTGGTCTTCCAATGGGCCTGCATTGGAGCAGCAACGACCGGGAGGCAAACCACACAGCAAAAGCAACATTCTTTGAGTGTGGAGAGGTTTATGATGAAGACAAAAGTGGAGTCAAAAGACCCTCCATGTCAGCACCATGGGATGAAATGGCTGCAATTGTCCTGAGGTATATTACATGCACTGGAAGATTAAGCTATGTTCCCATTTTCCATTTTCATATTTTAGAGCTTCTTAGGCACAGAAGTCACATTTCATCAAACAACAATATTAGCATTCCATTTTACCTGCTCCAATCCCTAGCAAAGATGAGCAGGAAGGTGGATAAGGGAAAAGAGGATGCTTTGGCCGATCATGGGCTGATCAAACTAATAGTTGGTGAGGAGCTAAAAGATCAGATTCTAGAGCTCTCCTGGGAGGAGTTCATCTTGGTGTCTACTGAGGACGTTCAGAGAATGAGGACTACGCCCTTGCCACCCGAATCGAAAAGTAAGACCGCCTCTATATCAGGGGAAAAAAAAAATTTGACTTGGACAGTGTGCCGACACCGTCAAAATAAAACACTCCAAAGAGGACTCCCCCAAATCATACCCAGATATCCCTACCAGTAGTCAGGGGTCGAAGAGGCGCAGCAAGAGATTCACGCAGGTATCTAAAATCTGACTCTCCAAGGAGAAAGAAAGGGAACCCAACCCCTTGATTACCAATGTGTCTGATGATGACATTGATCCTTTTATAGATCAGAAGGATCCCACTACAGATGAAGAAGAGGATGAAGAAGAAAAATAAGAAGAGGATGAAGAAGAGGAAAGGAATGAATAGGAAAAACAGGATACATAAGAAGAAATGGATAAAGAAGAAGAGCAGAGCTTACAGGAGCAACGCAACTTTCAGGAAAACCCTCAAGAATGTAATGAAGACCCCAAGGTCGTTTCCCAGCTCGCTGAAGCACGAGCAGAATTGGAAAGGCTCAAAAATGAGTTGGCAACATTAAGAATTGGGCCAGGAAGCTAGGCCACACCTCCCCCATTCTCAGCCGAGAAGACACAAATCCTAAATATGCATCATGCAAAAGAGGTCCGGCTAGCCAAGCAGAAGAATTTAGCGCTGCAAGAAAAGTTGGCCGAAGCACATAATGAATTAGCAAGGAAAGACCAGGAGATTATCAAATTTAAGGATGTTTTTGCCACTACTATCAACATATATGAGAGACTGCATGACCTCATACCACCATCGGTGGTATATGCAATTTATTTACAAGAGAAATGGGGCGAATTCCAGCTCCAGAGGTTGAAGAAAGGTCTCCCTATAGAGGTAAGCACTCCCAAATAATTTATTGATGCATCTTTGAACTCCATAGAGCTGGAGAAAGACCAATTGAGTGAGTTCTTCTTGCACAATTTCGTAGTTTCTAGCTCGCCCAACTGGTTTCCAAACCCATATGTGGGCGATTTCCAGTTAAGGGCATTGTGTTCGTGGATGAACCACGAAATTGATCGAGCCCAGGACTATCATCTCTATGTTGCATCGAAATGGAAAACCCCATTAATGATCAGACCAGAGCCAACTCACCCTGAGGGAATAATCTATAACCACAAAATCCTCACTCAGGACGAGGAACTGCTACCCATTCTCCTCGCAAAACAACAGGAGGCAGTGATTCATTTTGAAATTACACTCCGCAGCACACAAAAGGAAGTTAATGAGTCCATCAGGGAAAGGTGGAGCAGGGTGGAAAATGATCTAAAAACAAGAGAACTCCACTCTCCCCTCAGGCTTGAGGATGCTCTTTTCAAAACCACACTCTACAAAGAATCCCTGGCAAGAAACCAACTCAGGTGGATTGGGATAAGGCTGAATCCCACATTCTTTCTTTCCCCAGTCCTCAAAGAACAGATTAATGAAGAGGAAGAGAGGAAGGCATGGGACAGGGAGGATCAGAATTTTGGATATCTCAGGCAGGCAGGGACACCTAAGGTGGTAGCATGGGATATCAGGGAGGTCATTGATGAATTGAATAAGTCACCCAAGGATGGGTGAATCCTTCAAGTAGGGGAGAGAATGATGGGTCCAATTTTCAGGTATTTGATAACCCTTTTTCCACAGTCTAGCTCAAGCAATGGAAACGAAACACACTCAATTGTGGGAAAAGTGTTTTACTTTAATTTATTAATGAAATTGTTTTTATGATTATTCTTGTATGTTAGAATGTGTATCAAATAAACTGATTATATGGAAACCATGCGTGGTTGAGTAGGTTCAGGGTCATTAAAGGATGGACGTGTAGAAGACTAAAGGATCACCAAGCTCGACGCCCTGTTTCCTGATTTATAGAGGACGCACTCCCACTTTCAAGAAGAATCGACATTTTGACAGTCAGTTAGGATCAACATTAAAATCATATAAATATGGACCTCTCGGGTAGTGAGAGGCCCCCTGCTGTTATTTTTGAGAAAAATATTGTTTTAACATTTCTACCCTATCAATACTGCGAAGTACAGACCTTTGTTTTGACATGAATTTTACATTTTAATAAGAGATTGATGATTAATTCCAGCCAACGTTTCTAAGCTTTATTCTCTCCTGCGTACAGGTTGGGGAGGGCCCCTCCAACATGTAGGTCAAGATATTTCTATTTGCAGGTATTTCTTTCAATTATGCATTTTACATTGATGAACAGTTCTATTACATATGGAAGCGCTTGAATGATTTATTATTTCTGTAGTAGTTTATAATACATTATGTAGTACAACAAAATAGTTTCAGTAGTCCTGTAGGTTCTTTCTTTCAACGCATATTCGAATCAACGATTGCATGTGTATCAGCTTTGCTTTCAATCTCATGGTTTATATCTGAGGTTTTTAACTGTTTCTCATCGTGATCAATTTCTTTAGTAGTAGATGGATAGCTTGAAACGATTGCACTCAATATTAGTTTTGGGATTTAAAATTGTTTAGATCAGAATTCTAGTTTTAGGTATAAAGTAACTACAGACTTCATTTTCCCAAATATTAGAATAGATCTGTTATGGCATTTTAATTTTCTATATTTACCATTCCGCATTGAGTAATTTCATAAGATCATCTCCTTCACTTTCAGCATTTCAATTATTTAAAATAGATTTACTGCTTTATTTCTTAGAACAGATTTACTGCTTTCGGTATCTTTATTTCTTAGAACGGATTTACTGCTTTTGGTACTTTAATTCTTTTAATTAGATTTATTGCTTTCCAGTATTTAATTCCATAGCATAACCAATTTACATATTTAGTAGACAACCTTTAGAACATCGATACCAACATCCAACTGTGACAGAGATTATCCTATAAGAGCATAGATAGTGCATGCACCTCTAAAGTTTGTACGTTCCCCGGGTTGACATTTAAAGTAGGCTCTTGGTATAGATGCCCTCATTAGGCATCCATATTAGGAGCTCACCAGGTGCTGTAAGATGTGAGTACATTTCTACTAGTGATTAGATTGCAGATATGCTGACTAAGCCTATATCTATGATGAAGTATAGGTACTTACAATACAAGATTTGCATGGAAAATAATTATCCCCTCACTAAGAGGGAGTGTTAAAGTTACACTATCATGAGTCATTCTACAAGTCGATCTTGTGTGTCAAGCTTGATCCTCGTGTGTTGAGGTAGTGCATTATAGGATCCTGAGTTATACTCAGGAAACTTGGAGAAGAGTCTTGAGTTGGACTCAAGAATGGTTATGCTTCATGTGTTGAGGCAAGTGTTTTTTTTGTCAAAGTGATGATCTTGTACAGTCTCGTTAGTTAAGTCTAACGTATTGTGTATCAAGAAAAATCCTCATGTGTTGAGGTGATGCTTTGCATGTCAAAGCATGTATGGTGTGTGATGTACTACTAACCATGGTTGATATATTAAGTCTCCTCTAGAGATTGGCCACCCCTAGAGTGAATTACTATAGCATATAACCACTTGGAACGATAGTAGGATAATATGATCACATCATTGGGAAAATATCCTTAGTATATTTGATATGATAATTAAGATGACACATATGGAGCATGCATATAAGACAAGAGATAAAGATAAGATGTGATAAAATATGAGAGAATTCGAATTGCAAATAAAATAATTAATTAAGAAAGAATTTGAATTGTTAAACTTTAGTGAAGACTTAAATAAATCAATGGAGAACTCGAATTGATCACTAGTGATGTTAATGAGAAAGAAACAATTATGAGATTTAACTAAGTGATAGCAGATAAGATCTAGTTAACTAAGTGCTATTGCATGACGAAACGTTAAACTAAAAAATGACACTTATGTTAAACTAAAAGATGACACTTGAGTTGAGACACTTGCATGACAACACTTAAGTTAGCAACCTATCTAAGTGGGAAATATTTCAGTTAAGGGGTGAGTTCATTCTAGGACTCAATTCAGTGAGTTAATAAACTGCATGAGAAGTGGGGTGCTCTTCTTCATGCAAGATTAATACATCCATATTGAGAGTGAGTTCATCATGAATTCAAAAGAAAAAAATAGAAGTTGATGCATGTGAAGAATATATAAATATGTTATACAAGATTGATGTATTAAATGTGAACCAAATTTTGCTCTCCCTTGAAGGAAATGTGCTTCTCTTTGTGCAAGATATTATTCTGAGTCTATCTCCTTTATCTTTCTCTTTCTCTGTAATTGCACCAAGGGTTCTTAATGTAAAAGACATTATCTTCTATCTATTAATATAATAAGGAAGGTTTTTCTATGGTTTTCTCCCTCAAGTCATAGAGGGTTTCCCTAGGGTAAATTCATGAGTCGAATGTGATTTCTTATGTGTATGATTGTTATTTGATTTAAAGTACTATTTCATTTCCTAATTAAAGATAAAAAATTAATATATTATTCACCGCAACAAAAGAGGAATCACAAGAGAATAGGGTGTTCACCATCTCCACTCACTTCATACGAAAAAAGATAGAGTATCTATAATGACGGCCTAGTCATTCTAAACATAGGCTTTATCAAAATCAATTTTAAGGAATAGAGATTTCCTCCTAGATTCCCTAGCCCACTCCATGGTCTGCCAAGTAGAAATAACTGTGTGTAGAATAAAACACCCTTGAACAAAACACGTATGTTCCTTACACACAATATTCCTAGCAACACCCCTTTCCAACAATGTCATCACCTAAGCCATGATTTTGTATGCAACACTCAATAAATGTTTTGGTCACCATTGTTGTGTTCTAAATCCAGTTGACAAGAATTACCCAAAGGAATAGTACAAGAAATCCATGATTGGATAATAAAATAATATATATTTGAATAATATGAGAGATATGTTACAATGATAATGTGTCTCGAATATATAGGCTTTACATGATGACTATTCACTAAAGGGATATGTCCCTTAGTTAACCTAATTTATTAATATTTATTTTATTATTATTTATTAATGATAAATATTGAATATTATATTTGCTACATTGTTGTCCTCTTTAGAAATGATTTGTCCTCAAAACATATTGAGGAAGAAGACTTATGCAATGTTCTTGTAATGTTCTTGACTCTTTCGTTGTTCTGTTGTAGTTGATGATACACATAGATATGGACTTCTAAGTGTTGAACAAAATTAAAATGTAAAAGGGTCAATCCATCCTAATTCGATTTTTTGCGGAATGTTGCGCTTCCACAATGAACTAGAATCATAAGATTTGGTTGCACTAGTATCAGTATCTTTCATTAGTTGTTCCCAAGTTTTAAGATATTTACTTTTATGGTTTGGATGTCGATAGGAAATTCTTAAAATGTTATTTTCCTTTATCATGAATGTAGTGTCTTCTTGATTTAACTTTCATGTATGCTTTTCTTCAATTGGATTGACATATTCTTGAGCTATGATCTGGATTGGATCTATAATTGCGTCTTTTTCCACAACTTGGACATTTATTCGTGAAGATTTTGATACCTCATTCTGGATTTGTTCTAATTTGTTTTCTAATAGCTTGTTATCGTTCTGAGTCTTCTTGAACATTTCTTCTTGTGACTTTTCATCATCTTTTAACTTCTTAATTAGTTCCTTTAGATATTGATTGTGACTCTTAAGGTGGCGATTCTCTTCTTGTTTTTCTAGTAATTTTCCTTTGATACCTTCATTAGATTGCCCTCTCATCTGGATATTTTTTAACTTTTTTATTTTTGTAACTAAAATATTATTATGTTTTCTTAGCCGAAATATTTCTTCATTATTGCTTGATAATGTATTATTTATCTTTGCAATCTCTAGCTTATGCATGTTTTTAATGTCATCATTTTGCTGTAGGAGATCTTTTATATATTGTTAACATTGGCAAACTTATAGCTCTTGGCATCTTAAGTTCTCTTGGATTCACACAATTTCATTGTCCTTGTCCATGAGGAGTTTCCTCATATGCTTTAATTCTTCCCCTAATTCTTCATAGCTTCCATTAGGTGATTCCTCATCTATATTTTGCAATGAAGGGATTTTCACTAATGATTCATGTATTGTTATTTTCTTCTTCTCATGGAAAAAGGTCACGAATTTCTCTTTTGCATTGAAGGTGAATGTATCCAATGTTTCTAACCAGTTAGAACCCAACATTATGTCAATAATAATGTCATCTATATCTGCAATGATGAATTTAGCTGTAAGATTATAATCACTGATTTGTTAGTCTAATTCTTTTATTTGCTCCTCATTCCTTTTGTTCATCTCTATGTATGCTTATGGAACTGGTAGTTGATTAGCAATATAAACATTAATAAAATTTTCTTTATTAGTTGGACTTATAGAGATGTTAATAGGACTTTTATAAAATGTGTCATTAACTTTGAGCATCACCATTGTCATTTTTTATGGAACATCGACAAATATGTTTTTCTCATGAGTAGAATTTGTCTTTTCCATTTTGATTATTTCTTCTTTTTATCTCTCTCTTTTTTTAAATACCCCCCTTTTTTTCTTCAATATAATCTCAAATATCTAACTTTTCTATTTGAAACATAATACACTTTCCACCAAAGAGGCTTTATCTTACAATGTAATCTTCCACCTTGTGAGTATCAGCACTCTTTGGCCTTCAGGATCCATTTCACTGACTCAGAGGCACTTTATGTCCTTCAGAACACACTTTTTCCCTATTTTTCTTCCTGTACACTTGCTGTTACATTTTAGCCAACATACCCGCGAGCTGTTCCACTATAGCCCGCGGGTGACAAGCAGAATAGTAAAAATCACTAGTAAATTACTTTTTACTCCCAAAAAGTGGTCTTAGGGTGACCTTTGGCCCTCCATTTGCCTCGTAACACCTCGATGTGTCCTTTAACTTACCTTTGGAAGGTTATATATTGAGCATTTATGGCATATGGAAGGGAGGAGAAAGAGAGAGCAAGATAAATCTAGTGGATTTTTGCCACATCTTGAGTCTACACTCATTGATCCTTGTTGTTGTGAACCTCTTATGTTCACCTTCCAAACTCCTTTCATAGTTTGAGTTTTCCATTCATGGAGGATTGAAGTGGTGGAGGCACAAGTGGATTGACCTAGTTCATGGTTCAGATTGGTTGCCAGCAAGAGGTCGCATCACATTATACTTCTTGTTATTTATTAATAGAAATACTCATATTCTTGTCCATTAATGTTGTGAATGTTGTTTATATCACATTGGGTTGCATTTACTTATAATATCATGGACCATTGCTATTGATGATGTTAATGTCTTTCATATATTATATGTACTTGTTGTATATTGGTTGTCAAGACTAATTTGCAGGTTCAAGTGCACGGATTGAAAGCTTCAACATGGATCTACATCGAACGTTTGGATCGAGGTTGGTTATATTATCCATTATCTTAGCATTGTCAATTATATAGCATTGCATTGGGAATTGAGTCATTTTCTGGTAGTCGACTATCTGTTGTGGTCTACCCGAAGCCATAGGAAGTTTTCTCCAATAACAGAAATGGCGACTCCGCTGGGGAGAACATCCATTTTTGGGGATTTTTAGGCGTTAGTCCTTATTTTGAGTTGTTGTTTGTCGAGTCTCTGTGTCATTGTCTAGCCGTTAGGATACCTCATAGAAAATAGGATTTTGTGGGTCATCGGGCTCTTTAATTACTCATTTGCTTTTCCCTGTACGTGGGTGAGCATTGTTCTTCCCGCGTCTACCCGCCTCTGTCTGCACTATAGCCCGTGGGTACCCACAGATTTTCCTTCGACAATAGAATATAACTTCGGCTTTGTTTGATTCATGACCTTTGGTTGTTGCTAGGTTGATTGTGAGTGCTCCTAAGTGTTCTTTGGCCTTTCTCTTGACTGTTCCATAGCTTGTTCGTGACCAGAACTCCTCTTTTCACTTTGTTTTGAGTCTTATTAGTTTATCACCTTTCTTGATTTCCTAGCTCATTTCATTGGCTGAGTCTCACTGTTTGGGGTGTGTTGGGTTGTCTTAGTGATCTTCTCTACATTCCTGTAACCAGATAGGTAGATTTCGCTTGCATTTTTCATTTCATTATATTGAAAAATACAAAACAAATTGTTTTTCATTTTCCTTTTCATTTATAAGCGAAAATACAAAAAAAATAAAAATTTACTTTCTGTATTACATCTTGCATTCGAGTGCTTGTGCATTGGAAAGTTGAAAGGATTGCATTTTATTTCGAAAACGTTGGATTTGCTTGTCATTTTATTGGCATTGTTTTCATTGAGTAGATGAGTCTAGAGTTTGACGATTGTGCATACTATTGAGTCATATACATCACTAGTTTCACGACCATATCCTTTGAGTAATCATAACCACCTAAAATTAACGCTTAATCTTAAAATTGATTAGAAACGATTTTTATTTTATAGGGTGCACTAACTAGCTTAGGTTTAGAGTCTTGGAATAGATCATTGTAAGTTAACAATCCAAGACTAATAGACCAACATTATGTGTTTGAACAAGGAGTGGTGAATTCCATCGTATACATTAGTGTTCTCGGGAAGCTCTACTCAGACCAGAGTTAAGCACGAGGTCACGGGAGGTTGGTTGTGGAGATATCCCTCCAATACCGACTGAGCATGGGAGATATTTCCAGGATTTGTTCGTATCTGGGGGTATCGGAGGTTTGTCCTCTTGTGCTTCGGTCTTAGCTACCCTACCCATACGACGGATCCCACCTGCGACTATCCGCTTGAGAATTGGTTATATTGTGGTGACCTTAGTTTCCTTACCTAGGTACCACACAGGGTGCTTGCAGTGGTTATATTGTTTTTGTCCTGAGTCAAATAGGGGTTGGACAACACAGTTGCTTATTGTATAGGGACTTGACCTTGTGCACGTTGTGAAGTCTGGGAACCCTTATAACTGATTCTGTTACCTCTGGCTATAGTTTGGGAGTCTCAAGCCTCTCCTAGGCGAGACATACCAGCTATAGTGTCGGGGGCTCCTTGAGCCATTTCTATTTGTGTGCATTTGGCATTAGGTTTCTCTATGAGTATGCTCTTGATTTTTTGTTTTTGATTTATAGTTTGGCCGATAGGAAACGTTTTGATTTTATAGTCTTTCCAAAGATACAATGGCGCGAAGTCCTACTCTCCGCCGATCTTGTCAGTTGGATGGTTTACCGACCGTCGAGCTTACACATCGCATTAATAGGGGATGCTGAATGGCCCCCTCCAAGTCTTCAGATTCTCACGAAACATCTATAGCTGACATCATGACTGCACAATTTGGAACGGGAGAAATCCCTACGAATCCATCAGGTAGAGTCAAACACACTTTAGACACCCCTACTCCTCGTGAGGCGTGGGGGGGTGATCCACATGAGACCCAACCTAGTTTGTTTGGTCCGGATCCACTCGAGACCAAACCTAGTTTTTATGGTCCAGATCCACCCAAGGACGACCCGTTCGATTCTTTGTATCCACATAATTATTTATATGGGATGCTAGAGTCTCATGTTGACCATGATACAACGACCGACGCTAACCCATTATCTTTTGGTATGCCTGGTTACGATGCTGTTCATCCATATACTAGATCTGGTAGTCAAGCTAGCACTAGTTATGGTGTTAGCAACACTGCACCCACTGGGGGCACTAATTTTTCCACTCACACACATAGTATGGGGACCGGTCACGTTCCTCCTAACAATGCTAATGTTGGAAGACAGCCTCCTCCTAAGACTACGAATCATAATAGGAATACTATTCCTACCATGAATCGTCCACCACATAATACACATGCCCATACATGACAACCTAAGACAAATTTTGCGAATGTTAATAATCCTCCTTACACTGGGGGTGGAAACATACTGTATACTTTTTCAACTACTCCTGCTACTAGTAATGCTAATGTAGGAGGTGGGAATGTATCTCATACTCATGCTTAGAACTCCACCATTCCTGCTACTAGTAACGCCAATGTTGGGGTTGGAAATATACCTCATACTCACGGTCACCACACAATTGCTCACACTACTAATAATGCTTATGTAGGGGGTGGGAACATACCTCATAACTATGGTCATTACAGCACGGTTCCCTCTATAAGTAGCACTTATATGCCCCATAATTATGGTGGTAACCCTTACTACAATACAGTCGATGCTGGCCATCAGTACCCTCCACCTCAGTATAACCCACCTCAGTATGGTGCTCAGAATACTCATATACCTGTTGACCCTCACATGGGTCAGGTTGGGGGAAGTTATCAACCTTATGGCCATGGTCAAGCTTATGGCCAGTCAGGTCCGTATAATCAACATTTTAATGGTCATGGTCAAGCTTATGGTCCATCTTATCCTTTGGGTCCGTATACTCAACCTTTTATGGGAGCTCATAATCAAGCTTTCCAGCCGCAACTTCCGTTCCTCGCTCGACTGAATCTTCTAGATCTTTCGAAGCTCATGAATGATAGGGTGTGTCACGATCCTAATTGGCCTCCGGTCCCTACCAAGATACCTTTGGACATTCCAAAGTTTGAGGGGAAGAGTGGTGAGGATCCATGGGACCATGTCACAACCTTTCACCTTTGGTGCTCGTCCAACTCATTGAATCACAATTCTATTCGTTTCAGACTATTCAACGCACCCTCACGGGGGTAGCCACGAAGTGGCATGTAGAGTTGCCTGAGGGCACTTATAGGGGTTTCCATGAGATAGATTTGGTTTTCTTGGATCATTTCCAGTTGCCGGTTCGTTATGATACTGGTACTGAACTTTTTTCCACCTTCCACTAGAATAAGGCCATGCATATTTCTGACCACGTTCAAGAGTGGCGTTGATGGAAGAGGTTAGTGAAATCCAACATTCCTCCAGAGTTTCTGTTGGAATGGTTTCTCAAGTCTTTACTTCCATATATTGCTAAGGATGTTTCGATGTCCAACATTATGATTGAGGAACAAGCCCTCTTCGAAGTCCAACAGTTATATTTGTTATATTCTCAGTCTGGCATTTTATATGACATTATCACGGACGCACGGCGAACATGTCATGAGCCTAAGTCAGTTCCTGGACCACATGCCAATGGCATCGTGGGTTTTGTAAGTACTCGACCTAGAGAGTTGGTTACTAATCAAATGCAAAATTTTCCACTTAACCAATCTAATACCGGACAGGTTCACACCTTGTCCACTTCCACCCCATCGTCCGATGTACATGCTATGCAATCAATGAACCCATCGGGTAACCAGCAGCCTGGTGGTAAGAAGTAGGGGAGAAATAATAGAAAGGGTGGAAACAATGGGAACAATGGTAGTAATCACAATACTCCATGGAAAGAAAACACCAACGCTCCTCGGGACGGCGAAAATGCTAGTGGGGACCGTAAAACTAGACGTAAAGTGAAATTCCCTTGCAAGCTTTGTGGGGAAGATCACCTTACTCACCCGTGTCCTCGAATAAAGGAAGCATTGAAACATCTTGCACAGACCCCACTTGTGTTGAATGATCCCCTTCCACATCATCAAAATATGGCTTCACATGCTCCCGCTACTGGTTATGGACCTAATTAGACTACAATGTCTTCTTCCAATACTAGTGGCTATGGATGTGTGATTATGGTCCAATCAACAGTTAGTGTTGCTACTCGTCAATGTGATTATGGTGCACCACAACCGAATATGGGGAATGAGCCTCCCCATCCTCCTGATACATCCTTGCATATCGAGAAGCCCTCTATTATGCCGCGGATACTGAAAGATGTTCTTAAGCACTCTACGCATAATCCTAATGCCCGAGCCACCCAGAACTACTCCATTGTAGAAGATTTGGGCCAAACGCCGTGTGCCATGTCGGCTCTTGAGGTTTTATAGGCCTTCCCATTGCAATGACATGCCCTTTTATCTTCTTTAGGGGTTTAGGATGGGGGAAGTCCGAACGTTATCAAGTTTGACACTATTGATGTCCAACCTCGCTTACCTTATCACGTGGCTTTTCAGATCTAGGTGGCCCATGTTTGCAGAACTTCGTTAGGAGAACGGTCATTGACGAAGGCGCTTTTGCATCAGTAATGTCTATATCTTGTTGGAAAGCTCTTAGCTCTCCTCCCTTAGCTAAGTCTATGACCATGCTCACTGCATATGATGGTCAGTCATTTAAGTTGCATGGGATTATCCCTTCCCTTGTTGTCCGCTTGGGTGGGAAACCTATGCCTATTGAAGTAGAGGTGGTTGATGCGCCCATCGACTACAACCTTCTACCTGGTAGGAATTGGATGTACGCTATGAAAGCTGTCGCGTTTACTATATTCAGATTTATTTGCTTTCCACACGAAGGAAAGATTGTGACCATCGATCAGCTGGATTTCGTTAGCCCTTCTTCCATAGCATCCACGGGATCAGTGGTCCCTTAAGTTACTGATTTTCAGCTGGCAACTGGGAACATGGGTGTCGGATTGTACCCTTCCATGTTGGGATATTTTGATTTCCCTTCACCCATTAATTTTAGTGGAACCATTTATGACAATGCATCTACTCCATTAAATAATATACCATTCGGGACCTCATATTTTGATGATCCATGGACCTTATCGTCCACGAGTCCCATGTCTGTAGATGTTGCACATGTTGGGATGACTATGCCATTATTTGCTGTTGAGCTTGCTTATTGTTAACGCAACACCAGTCAACAGGGGTTCCACTCACTATCGACGCATACTGCAGTCTCCCTGATCACCGGCCCGGACATGTTTTATCCCGCCCAGCAACACCTGCAGAGCAGATGAGGTCTCACCCGAGGCATCCAGGGAGACCAGACGGAACCATGTTTCCGCCAAATGGAGGAGGATGGTTGTGGTTATGTTAGTTAAACTTGTTGCAATACTGAGACAACAATCTTAACCATTTAACTATATCACTTAGAGCATTATTGAATTGAGACATTCATCATTGCAGCAACAGTAACAGTAAAGTAAATATCGCATCTAGGTAACATGACATGCAACATTACATTATCATAACCAAACAGATTAAACATAGAGATTGTACCAAAATAACTTCATCATATTATCGCTGCAAAACACAATTACAACATCTCTGCAAGACTATATCTCAGCAAGGACTATTGACCTCAAACATACACCAGAACAACATACATCCAAGATCGCATAATCCTTTTCCCTTCTCTCGCCTATCCCCTTTAATGCTTACAATTCTTCTCTATATATAGGCTTCCGCCTTACAATTCTTGTCCACTTTTTACAACTTCCTAACCATCTTATGGACAAATGACCCCATACTAACTGACCTAGTACCAAAATGACCAAAAGCCCTCTTCCTGCAGTACAACTGACTCAACAGTACATACTATGTGGTCCAAATGACCCATAACCCACAATCTACAATACAATTGACCCAAAAAATGCATAAACTATTCCTCTTCGCGCCTCGTTCATCTCCTTCCATGGTATCTTCTTCCTTGTTGTAGCATCGAAGATGCTGCAGTAGTACCTTACCAAACCTCCTGCTAACAGGCCCCCAACACAATCTTGTGGCTTGCCCTCGAGCCATGTCCACTGGGCAAGGTGTAATCCATCGTTTGGGCTTTGAAGTCCTCATACGGCTACTCCACTGTTCGGACCACCTCCTTGGCTTTCATAGCCGCTACCTGACTGTTGATGACATCTTCGGCAGATGGATGAGCAGTAAGCCTTGCCACCACCTGTTGTCAACCTTTCTGTACTGTCTGCAGAACTTCAGTAGCTTGTATCATGAATTTGCCGCCAATGTCCTGGAACTCCTCCAACTGTACCGCGCGCGTCTTCTGTTGCTCATCTGCCTTAGCGACTCACTTTTGCAAGTCCTTTAATTCCTAAGACTTAGCGACTTGCTCCAGTGATGGAATTGTGCGCATTGCCATTTTAATGTAGCCAACTATCCCTCGGCTTCCTGGCAGTACTTTGTCAACTGCTCAATTTGCTCGTCGTGAACGATATAGCCCCAAAATTGGATAGTGTTGGCCGTGAGCCTGGTTTTCGTCGTCTCCAGCTCTTCCATCTGAGCGACAACTTCCTCAATTGCCCTTCGTTTGTCATCGAATTATGTCTAAGGCGTACCCGGATTCAACTGGCCCTTTAATTCTTGATTCTCCTACTGCAACTGGTCAATATCAGCCCCTAGTGGCTGCACTCGTTGGAGCACATCGGGCTGCACGATGAACTCCTTCACATGGTGACATGCCGCAGCAATAGCCATCTCGACCTGCACATTGTCATCCCACAGACGGGCCTTCTCCACAATAATGAAGTTCTGTTCCTTCTTGAGTCCTTCAATCTCACGAGCCTCCTCTTCCCATTCCTTCTTAATGTCTTCTTCGAGCTCATCCATAGCTTGTTGTGTGAAAGATGCCTTGTCGATCAAGTCTACAACCTAGCACTTGGCCTCGGCCTCGCTCTCCTGCAATCTTGAGCACAACCCACTAATCTCCCTCAGTCGATCTATCATCTCTTGGCTGGTGGCCGCTTTCATAATAGTCAACCCCTCCACTAGTAACGCGTTAACGTTAAGGGTTTCCTTTTTCAACTGCTGTAGTAAAAGGTTGACTGCCCCATCGTCAGTCACAATCGCATTTGGGGGAATTTCCATATTCCAGACCCACGGCGCGGTGCTGATTGTGCCAACTTTGAATGCCGCAGATTCCTCTGGTGCCTTCCGTGAAACCACATCGTACAAGCATTCCAAGCAAGCGGTGATCGCATGGAACCCTTCACTCGCCTTCCTCACCATTTTATCAGCTGCCGCAATGGATGCATTATGAGTGCTATGAGTAGGCAACCCAACTGTGCTTCAGTTGTTAGGGGAAACGCACTGATTGTCGCATGCTCCTGGTGCCTCTTCGATCAGGCTTCTTCAAGGGCCCGATCACTATCATCATCCAACAGCATTTTGGTCGATTCTTTCCCTGATTCATGGTGACTCTGTTGGTCCTGTGCCGATACCTGATCATCGGGGCCTGCCACCGAGCCACCGGCCTCTATCTCAGCTAAACCTATGGGTTGATGCCATGCCTCTGGCCAATCGTTCATAATAGCCTCCAAACCTTCTGACGTCACTTTATACGATGTTTGTAACCATTGGTGATCAGGATCACAGAGGGATTGTATATGAATGGTATGGGGTCGAATTGCAAATGCCATGACTTGTTTGAACGGTGCAACAGTTTCTTCAGAGACTCACGGAACCTGCGTCGCTGCATCGCAAAGCATCTCCCAAAACAACAAAAATTGCAATTGGCAATCCCAGAGTTGCTCGAGCTCCCGTACGTACCATAAATTCTGATAGCACGTACCCCGTCATTTTGTCACCGCCGGAACGTCCATGCCCTGGTATGTGTCGGGATCCTTCCATGCTATGAAGGCAATCAATAGCAAAATCCAACTGTATGTGAAGGAACCCTTCCCTGATTGAACCGCCACAACATCCTCCATTAATTGATTCAAGAGAAATAATGACCAGTTCATTTGGACACCTTCGGCACATGCAACAATCCCCGAGTTGCACTGGTTAGTGAGACCACCCCTAACCACCTTGCAGGATAAAATATTGGTGCGTGTGAGTACCGCCTTATCATTTATATTGCTGGTACGATACCCACGACCATCCGATTCTAAGCCATATTTCTATACCAACTGCAGTGCTGACTTTTTGTCATTTTCCTTTCCTTGGAAGTACTGCAACGGGTCGAGTCCATTTTTAGGTAAGCCGGTTATATGCGAAATTAAATCAATGGTGACTGGAATTTCTCAGTCCATGCATAGTGAACCACCGTGGAAGCACGCAAGGAGCTGCTTCACACACGCATTTACTTCCGCCAGTCGCCCGAAATGTGGCATGTTAGTGAGCCCTAACAAGCCGGCTTGCTTCAATCCTCTTGCCCATTCCTGCAGAACTGGCATTCTAGTAAGTTGTGATCTAGGCATTTAGGGGGCCGATGCAATTTCGGAGTAGGCCACCATGTCATGGTCATCATTGTTAATGTATATGTAACTTTGGAATGCATTTCATATATATTTATTGTACCCTTATAAGAGATGTGTTATTCCTCTATAAGGAAGTGTCGTCATGTGGATTGACTAGTGTCGCAAGTGTGTGTACTTGCCGATGGGTTATTAGACCACCATGTGTGGGGTCGGCCTTGAAATATATATTATATTGTGGATGTATCTAGATAGACAAGTCGGCCCCATAGTGTAACTGGGCAAATAGGTTAAGTATAAATAGAGATCGGGAGATCTCTATTTGGATCATTCGGAAAGACACACTTCTCTCACTCAGAAAGTGGCGCACTAGTGAGGAGGAGGATCATCTACTCTAGGAGACTATCTCAAGTGTATTTTGGTTGTACTTTGGTTGAGCCATTGCTCTCTCTATCTCTGAGGAAGTTGTGGGGTTTTTCACCTTAGGGTTTTCCCCACAGAAACTCTATGTCTCTTGTCTCTCATGCTTTTGATTCTTGTGATGCTTGTCATGCTTATTATGATTGTTATGCATTGATATACTATATATGTTATTCTCTCAGTAAAGATCCAAGAGTATTGTGAATTAATGTTCAAAATTTAACATGGTATCAGAGCTAACCTGAGAAGAAGACATTTTGGAGTGACGAAAACTTGAGTTTCTTATTTATTGGGTTTCTCTCCACAGTTTTTGGAAAAGAAGTATAGTAGATTGACTCTACTCATCAAGGAGAATCTATCTGTCCAATCAGAATTCAATTCTGAGCATTTTCAGATTTGGCCCTAAAAATTTGGGTTTCCACAAAAATAGAAATTTCTGAAATCTGAAGACATAGCTGGAAGTGACTTGCAAAAATCAAAGTTTAGAGCTTTGGATCGAGATTTTTGGCTCGATAGATCTCTGGGAAATGCAAACCCTAATTCAGGGCTCTCCCTAGTGAACCCGGGAGGACAAAAAGGAAAATCTAAAGGGTAAAGCTTTGCTGATCTCAAATTCTGAATACACTAGGCTAATCAGCTCATCAAGGCGCATCTTTCTATCCTTTCAGAAAGTTGAAATTCACATTTTGAATTTTTAGGGTTTTTTCGACAAACCCTAATCCGGGACCAGATCCAGTTTTTAGCATTTCAAGTGGTAAGACCTAAATCTTTTCTATTTCCATTTGAAGTACTCTTTAAGATGTCTCACCACACCAAGCTTGAGGATAAGCTTGAAGGGGCTGATAAATTCCGAGCTTGGAAGGATAGGATTGGGTTAATCCTAGAAGAGAATGAATTGGACTCATATATAAAAGAAGACATCCCTATCCCAGAGGATGAAGAGGCTAAGGTATTGCATAAGAAGAACTTTGTCAAGGCAAAGAGAATCATTGCTGATTCTATCAAAGACCATCTCATACCCCATGTGTTTTTTCTAAAGACACCGAAGGCTATGTTTGACTCTTTGACCAAGCTATTTGAAGGAAAGAACATAAATCGGAAGATGACCCTGCGGAATCACCTGAAAGGGGTCAAGATGTCGAATGGAGAAACCATTCAATCCTATTTCTCCAAGGTCTCTCAGATCAAGGAACAATTTGAAGCTGTAGATGAAATGGTGGAGAGTGGTGAAATTGTTATGACTACTTTGAATGGCCTACCTAGGTCATGGGACTCTTTTATCTAGGGGATCTGTGCTAGAAAGAAGTTAATCTCCTTCAGCAGATTATGGGAGGAATGTTCTCAAGAAGAAGCAAGGCTTGTGGCAAGAGAAGAGAAGATGGGAAATGAAGATCAAGCTCTCACATTTCACACTAAGAAGGGCAAGTTCAAGAGGGAGCCACCCCATCACAAGAAGAAATCTTCTCATCATTTTCACAAAGACAAGAACGATCTAAGGTGTTTCACTTGTAATGAGAAGGGTCACTTTGCTTCAGAATGTCCCAAGAACAAAAGGGAAAACCACAACAACAACAAATCCAACAAGAAGAAGAAGGGTAACAAAAGAAGGTACCATGCTCGTGCTATCGAAGATGATGAACCTCCAAAGAAGAAGGCTAGGGCAGAAAGTGATGATAGTAATGATGACTCATCAAGTGAAGAAGAGCATGTTCTAATCTCTGCTCTCACAGGTACTATCTCCCATGGTTGTAATGATTGGTTAATTGACAGTGGGGCTTCCAAACACATGACTGGGTTTAAAGAATCCTTTGTAAATCTGTCTGAACATGAATCGCCCCATAAAGTGAAACTTGGGGATGATTATCAATATCCCATAAAAGGAAGTGGTGAAGCCTCCTGCAACCTAGATTCTGGAAAATCTTTGAAGATGAAAGAAGTCCTTTATGTACCTGGGCTCAAGAAGAACTTACTCTCCATCTCTGCATTGGATGCAAAAGGTATGAGGGTTGCATTTGTGGATGGCCAAGTCCTAATGTGGCCAAAGGGAAAGACCATAGATGATGTAGTTGTGATTGTAGAGCAAGTGGGAGGTTTGTATAAATTAAAAGGACAACTTGAACATGCCATGGTGCATGAATCCATGGATCCAAGTGAACTTTGGCATAGAATACTTGCTCATATGCACTATAGGGCACTTCCAATTGCAAGCAAGGCTATAGAGGGTCTTCCTGAAATCAAGAGGAAACATGAAGGTGTTTGCAAAGGATGTGCAAACAGGTAAGAATATTAAGAAGGCTTTCCCAAGCAGTGAAAGCAAGGCAAAAGATATCATAGAAATCATCCACTCATATGTATGTGGTCCTATGTCATCCAGTTCTCTAAGTGGGTCTGTTTACTATGTCTCATTTATTGATGACTTCTCCAGGAAGACTTGGGTTTACTTCTTGAAAAACAAAGATGAGGTGTTTGATAAGTTCAAGGAATTCAAAACCTTGATGGAGAATCAAACTAACAAAAAGATCAAAACTTTTAGATCCGACAATGGTGGAGAATTCACCTCAGATGACTTCAAGAAGCTTTGCAGTGATTCAGGGATTAAGAAGGAGTTGACTGCTCCTTATAATCCTCAACAAAATGGAGTTGCAGAAAGGAAGAACAGAACAATCATGGAAGCAGGAAGGGCAATGCTACATGACCAGTATCTACCAATGCATCTATGGGCAGAAGCAGCTAGAACAACTGTATATGTGTAGAACAGAACACCCCACAAGAGATTGGACAACAAGACACCAGAAGAGGTATTTTCTGGTAAGAAACCTGAAGTCAGCCATCTCAGAATATTTTGTTGTCCAATATACACTCATCCCAAAGGAAAATAGGACCAAACTAGATCCTTCAGGAAAGAAGGGTATCTTTGTGGGTTACAGTGAAATCTTGAAGGCTTATAGAATATACTTTCCAAGGTTCAAGAAGATTGATGTCAGTAGGGATGTAACATTTGATGAAAACTCAGCATTCATCAAATCAAGGAAGGCACCTATGGAAGTTTATGAAGAACCTAAGGAAACTAGATTTCAAGACACTACCATGACTGAAGCAATTCCAAAAATTGTTCGTGAGTTTGAAGATCCGCAAGAACCTATAGATCCACCCCATGAAGATAAATCCCACAAGAGGAAACCTGCATGGGCTAGAGAGCTCATTCAAGATGCAGAAATATTTGGAATTCAAGAAGAAGAACACAGAGCAAAGAAAAGAACCAGATCACATACCAGTTATGTTGCTTTACTCCGTGACATTATGAACAAAGAACCTTCCAGTTATGAAGGAGCAACGGAAAAGAAAGAATGGAAGTATGCTATGGTTGAGGAATACCAATCAATAATGAAAAATGATGTTTGGGATGTTGTCCCAAGACCTAAAGAGAAGTCTATTGTGACTTCCAAATGGATCTACAAAATCAAGCATGCTGCAGATGGCAGTGTAGAGAAATACAAAGCAAGATTCGTAGCTTGTGGCTTCTCTCAGAAAGAGGGAATAGATTATGAAGAAACTTTTGCACCTGTATCCAGGTATACTTCCATTAGAACAGTACTTGCCCCAGCTGCAGCAATGAAATGGAAAATACACCAGATGGATGTCAAGACTACTTTCTTGAATGGTGTAGTTGAAGAGGAAGTATATGTGGAGCAGCCACTCGGCTTTGAAATACATGACAGGGAGTCATATGTGTGCAGATTGAAGAAATCCTTGTATGTCTTGAAGCAAGCCCCCAGAACTTGGTATGGTAGGATGGACAATTTCCTATCTAGTTTGGGATTTACCAAGAGTAAAGCGGATTCCAATCTTTACTACAAGGTTGAGGAAGGAAATCCTGTGATTCTACTTCTGTATGTGGATGACTTATTTATAACAAGAAATGACATATTGATTGCAGATACTAAGAGGAAGCTTGTTGCTGAGTTCGATATGAAAGATTTGGGAATGATGCATTATTTCCTAGGTATGGAGGTGGGGCAGAATTCAGGTGGGATCTTCCTTGGTCAAGGGAAGTACACAGTAGATATCCTGAAGAGATTTGGGATGATGGATTGCAAGGCCATGGCCACACCCATGGCATCGAATCTAAAGCTTCTATGTGATGCTTCATCTGAGCTGCTTGATGTCTCTATGTATCGTCAGATGATTGGGTCCTTGATGTACCTGACGAACACGAGACCAGATATTTGCTTTGTAGTGAACACATTGAGCCAGTTCCTGACGGATCCGAGGAGTGTTCATCTGGTTGTTGTAAAGGATGTCCTGAGGTACCTGAAGGGTACAGTGGATTATGGGCTCAAGTATGAAGCGAATCAAAAGTTTAACCTGCAGGGTTATGTTGATTCAGATTGGGTTGGTAGTGCTGCAGATAGCAAGAGCACATCTGGGTGTTGCTTTAGTATGGGATTAGGTGTGATCTCTTGGTTCAGCAGGAAGCAATCCTGCATAGCACTGAGTACAGCTGAGGCAAAGTATGTTGCAGCCTCCTCAGCTAGTTGTGAGGCAGTATGGCTACAGAAGCTACTATCTGAGTTCTTTGATCTCCCGCTGGATGCTACTGGTATCTTTTGGGATAACCAGAGTTGTGTGAAGTTGTCTGATAACCCAGTGTTTCATGACAGGTCGAAACACATAGAGATCAAATATCACTATGTCATGGATATGGTGTAGAGAGGAGCCGTGAAGCTCCTGTATGTTGCGACAGACAAGTAGATTGAAGATGTGCTGATGAAGCCACTAGACAGGGTGAAGTTCGAGTACTTCAAGGAGAGGCTTGGTGTTCTTCAGATCGACAACACTTCGAGGAAGAAGTGATGGACACATTTGCTGAAGCCATTCTAAGCATGTTGGAAGGAGGATCCTTCACATGGCTGTGGATGTAAGTGTTGGATGATGAGCATCAGGACAATGCTCTAGTTACTGCTCTGTATATGCATCATGTTGATGCTGGATACCATCAGTTGGATCATTTATATTTGTATGTATGAACGCATCGTGTTGATGTTGGATATGATCAGTTGGATCATTTATATTTGTATGTATGTACGCATTGTGTTGATGCTGGATATGATCAGTTGGATCATTTATATGTATATATGCATCATGTTGGATGCTGGATATGATCGATTGGATCATTTGTATGTATTTGTATATGCATCATGTTGGATGCTTGGACCATGTATCTGTATATGTATCAGGTGGATACATTGTATGATTAGGTAGATCATGTATGTTGATATGTATCATGTATTTGTATTTGTATCAGATGGATCATGTATGATGATATGTATTAGGTAGATACTTGGTATGCATCATGTGGATGCATTGTATGGTCAGGTTGATCATGATGATGAGCTTCAGGATGTTGCTCTAGATGATATGTACCAGAATGGTACAGTGATGATGATCCGTTGGATCATGAGTATCAGATTGATACTTGGAGGTCAGAGATGATATGTGGCAGGTTATGCAAATAGCATGTAATCAGTCCTGGGAGATCTTGCCGATCGTACTGCGGCACATAAATGTTCCTGGGGTACTCTTTCCGGTATTGCTATGTAGTATGTAATCAGTCCTCAGATATCCAATAGGTTAAGCTGTGTGCTCGTAATCAGTCCTGGGATGAGCTATTACTACGGAGACATGTAATCAGTCCTATAGATCTGAAAGGTTCAGCTGTGTGCTCGTAATTAGCCCTGGGATGCTCTTTAGAGATCTTGCCGGTCGTGCTGCAACACATAAATGTTCCTGGGATGCTCTTTAAAGTTTTTGTATATCCACATGTAATCAGTCCTGGAGATCCGAGAGGTTGAGCTGTATGCTCGTAATAAGTCCTGGGATGATCTTTAGAGATCTTGCTGATCGTGCTGTGGCACATAAATGTTCCTGGGATGCTCTTTAAAAGTATTGTGGAGGAGATGCATGTAATCAGTCCTAGGATATTTTGCTGGTCGTGTTAGGCACATAAATATTCCTGGGATACTCTTTCCAGTATTGCATTCGCACATAAAATTAGTCCTGAGAGGCAACCTTTATCAGACAGTTCGTACAGATGATGAAGACCTGCAGGTAGTGGGCCTACATCCAGTATGAAATAGGACTGGTTCTGTAGAACTTCCTATGACGAGTAGAGTCAGAGATTGGTTGAGATAGCAGTAGCAGTAACGATGATGATGATCCCGAGAAGAAGACTTGTCTAGTAGAACTGTGTCAAGAAATACCTTCCTAGTTAAGAGGGAGTGTTGATGTATATGTAACTTCAGAATGTATTTCATCTATGTATTTCATATATATTTCTTGTACTCTTATAAGAGATGTGTTATTCCTCTATAAGGAAGTGTCGTCATGTGGATTGACAAGTGTTGCAAGTCTGTGTACTTGCCGATGGGTTATTAGACCACCATTTGTGGGGTCGGCCCTGAAATATATATTATATTGTGGATGTATCTAGATAGACAAGTTGGCCCCATAGTGTAACTGGGAAAATAGGTTAAGTATAAATAGAGATCGGGAGATCTCTATTTGGATCATTCGGAAAGACACACTTCTCTCACTCAAAAAGTGGTGCACTAGTGAGGAGGAGGATCATCTGCTCTAGGAGACTATCTCAAGTGTATTTTGGTTGTACTTTGGTTGAGCCATTGCTCTCTCTATCTCTGAGGAATTTGTGGGGTTTTTCACCTTAGGGTTTTCCCCATGGAAACTCTGTGTCTCTGGTCTCTCATGCTTTTGATTCTTGTGATGCTTGTCATGCTTATTGTGTTTGTTATGCCTTGATATATTGTATATGTTATTCTCTCAGTAAATATCCAATAGTATTGTGAATTAATGCTCAAAATTTAACAATCATATCGTAGGTGCATGAACGCCAACCCAATATCCAGTGAGCACTCCATTCTAGCGGGGAATGTCAGCATCTTCACACCATATTTCTGCTTTGGGTTCAACTTGCATGGGGCTCATCCGGCCAACTGGGAGGGATGTACCCAAAGATGTCACTAGCTGACAGTCCTGCCCATGGGGTAGACTCTTGAATGCGGTGACTGGACTGCCCCACTTGTACCTGAACTTCTCCAACTATTGCGGCGGATGACCAAAGAAACCTCTTGCTTTGCGGAGACTCAGAGTGCTGACTCCCCCGACACTTCTTAGCGATGACTGACACTCCCACTAGCATGCTTGCAACTTCTCCCTTGAGATTGGAAACTGCCGTAGACACAACTTCTTCCTCGATGGCCACTGGGATGAAGGGAGACTCCACTTCACTGCTAATCTAGACTGTCTCCAGTTCGCCTGGAATACCTCACAACACTGGGAAACAAACACGTTACACACTCAACAAAACCTCGCCCAACTCACGACTGCACTCAACAAACAACAACAATACTGAACAACTGATTTCTCGGTGCCTTCCTACCGATGTCTACTCGTTATTATAGCTTCCATCCCGATCCTTAGTAATCATGACTAAATCCTGCATTAAATCAACCAAATTTTGACATTAATTACCCAAATCCACCATCGATCCTGCCCCTCGATCGACCGGATCTGCCATTAATTCCCATCATTCGAACAAGCGCTGTTAATTAACTATCTAAACTTTTGGAATTTATTACTGATTTGACCCTGTCGCAACTCTGCCACCTGTTGTGAACTTCTCCTTTCTTGCGACACAAGCCTCCCTGCTTGTGCATTCCTTTTTCTGTCGGCGAGCCATCAATCAACCTGCAACCCCTTTTTTTTTTTTTCCTGATGTGACTTAGGCATTGCGTTGTTCCAAGCCCGACCGATAGGGCTTCAACTGTTAAATTTTCAGAATTTAATTCAATATGATCTAGGATCTTAACTGAGAGAACAACATGTACAACAAATCTACAGCATATCATTCATGGACACAATAATGCAAGCACAGAAGAGACACCGAGTTTACTTGGGGAAAACCATAAAGTTGAAAAACCCCAATAACTTCCTCAGAGATAGATAGAGCAATGATACAACCAGAATACAAGAGATAGTCTTCTCCTAGCAGCAGAGCCTCCTCCTCCACAAGTGCGCCACTCTCCACAGTGTGAGTGAGAGAATATAATGTGTAAAATGAGAGAGACACACTCTCTATTTATACACTAACTTGACTTGACCTTTACTCAACTAGGTCGGCCTCAAATTAACCACTTAACATAATGCTGACTAGGCCGACCCCCACTAGGGTGGTCTAATAACCCTTTGAACCACATGACTTATACAAGGCCGACCCCGACAAGGTGGTCTAATAACCCATCAAGTATAAGTTACGACACTTACAATATAAATGACGACACTTCCGTATAGAGGAATAATAACATCTCTATAGGAATACAACCACTTCTGTATAGAGGAATAATAACATCTCTATAGGAATACAATATACATATATGTGAAATACATTCCGAAGTAACATATACATCAACACTCCCTCTTAACTAGGAAGGTATTTCTCGACACAGGTCTTCTAGCACAAGTCATCTTCTCTGGATCATCGTCACTGGATAATCGTCATCGAGTCATCATCATCATCACTGCTGCTGCTATCTCAATCAATCTCTGAATCTACTCGTCATAGGAAGTTCTACAGAGCCAGTCCTTTTTCATACTGGATGTAGGCCCACCACCTGCAGGTCTTCGTCATCACTGGCCATACTGTGGAATTCTCAGGACTTATTATGTGCATCACAAAACCTGGCTGCAGCATCCCAAGCTATTACGAGCACACAACTCTACCTGTAGGATCTCCCAGGAGCACATTACATGTGACCCATCACAAAACCTGGTGAAAGCATCCCAGGCTGTTACGACCACACAACTCTACCTATCGGATCTCCCAGGAGCACATTACATGTGATCTCACCACAAAACCTGGTTGAAGCATCCCAGGTTGTTACGAGCACACGACTCTACCTGTCGGATCTCCCAAGAGCACATTACATGTGGTCCACCACAAAACCCGGCTGAAGCATCTAAGGCCTTTTTCATCCTGTCCAGATCTCCCAGGAGCAAATTACATGTGGTCATGGCAAAACCTGGCTGAAGCATCTGAGGCCTCTTTCATCCTGTCCAGATCTCCCAAGAGCAAATTACATGCCATAGGAAAAAACCTCGCAAGAGCATCTCAGGATGTTACGGGTACACAACTCTGACCTGAAGATCTCCCAGGGCACCGATTACATGTCCTCCCAGAGAAATGTCTTGAAAGAGCATCCCAGGCTGTTATGGGTATGCAACTCCGACCTATAGGATCTCCCAGACATGCTCATCTGCACAACCTAATCCACGGCCACAAAGTATCATCTAATACTCATCATACATCATTCTGATGTACACATGATCATCCTAATCATCATCACTGCAACATCCTTCTGCATGTCATCTGGAGAAGCTCGTCATCCACGATCACCCTGATCATGCAATGCATCCATCTGATGCACACCAAGTATCTACCTGATACATATCATCATACATAGTGTATCCACCTGATACATAGATACATGATCCACACAATGTATCCATCAACATACATGATCTACCTGATCATACCTGATACATATCAATATACATGATCTACCTGATCATACAATGTATCCACCTGATACATATACATATACATGGTCTAAGCATCCAACATGATGCATATACACAATACATACAAATGATCCAACCGATCATATCCAGCATCCAACATGATGCATACATACATATAAATGATCCAACTGATCATATCCAACATCCAACATGATGCACACATACATATACATATAAATGATCCAACTGATCATATCCAACATCCAACATGATGCACACATACATATAAATGATCCAACTGATCATACAAAGCCGAAACTAGAACATCATCCTGATGCTCATCATCCAGCACTTACATCCATAGCCATGTGAAGAATTCTCCTTCCAACATGCTTGGAATGGCTTCAGCAAATGTGTCCATCACTTCTTCCTCGAAGTGTCATCAATCTAAAGAACACCAAGCCTCTCCCTGAATTACTCGAACTTCACCCTGGCTAGTGGCTTCGTCGACAGATCTGCAATCTGCTCATCCGTCGCAATGTACAGGAGCTTCACAGCTCATATCTGCACCATATCCCTGATATAGTGATATTTGATCTGTATGTGTTTCGACCTGTCATGAAACACTGGGTTCTCAGACAGCTTCACACAACTTTGGTTATCACAGAAGATACCAATAGCATCCAACGGGAGATCAAATAACTCAGACAGTAGCTTCCATAGCCATATTGCCTCACAACTAGCTGAACAAGCTGCAACATACTCTGCCTCAACTGTACTCAGTGCTACGCAGGACAGCTTCCTACTAAACCAAGAGATCACACTTGATCCCATACTGAAGCAGCACCCAGATGTGCTCTTACTATCTGCAGCACTGCCAACCCAATCTGAATCAACATAACCCTGGAGGTTAAACTTTTGATTCGCTTCATACTTGAGCCCATAATCCACTGTACCCTTCAGGTACCTAAGAACATGCTCTACAGCAACCAGGTGAACACTCCTCAGATCCGTCAGGAACTGGCTCAATGTGTTCACCCAAAGCAAATATCTGGTCTCGTGTTCATCGGGTACATCAAGGACCCAATCATCTGACGATGCATAGAGACATCAACCGGCTCAGATGAAGCATCACAAAGAAGCTTCAGATTCGATGTCATAGGTGTGGCCATGGCCTTGGAATCCATCATCCCAAACCTCTTCAGGATCTCTATTGCATACTTCCCTTGTCCAAGGAAGATTCCATCTGCACTTTGCCACACCTCCATGCCAAAAACAAATAGTGCATCATCCCCAAGTTCTTCATCTCGAACTCGGCAGCAAGCTTCCGCTGCGTTTCGGCAATCAATCTATCTTCACCTGTAACAAATAGGTTATCCACATACAAAAGTACTATCACTAGATTTCCTTCCTCAACCTTGTAGAAAAGGTTGGAACCTGCTTTATTCTTGGTAAATCCCAAACTGGATAGAAAGCTGTCTATCCTACCATACCAAGTTCTGCACACATATATGACTACACCATGCTGTCTTGAAATCTATCTGGTGCATCTTCTATTTCATCAATTTTATATTTCTCAATGCTGCCATCTGCAACATGCTTGATCTGATAGTTCCATTTGGAAGTCACAACAGACTTCCCTTCAGCTCTTGGGACCGCATCCCAAACATCGTTCTTCATGATCGACGGATCATGGCATTCTTCACGTATCCTGGGAACTTCAATATCTTCAATAGATAATTTTGTTGTTGAACAAATGTTGTAGTTCTTCTTTTGTAGGTGATGGCATACGATCTTTCCTACACAACAAGTTAAATTGCATGATTAGAAAACCTCTCATAGTTTTTAGAACAAATTCTTACACATAAAGAAATATGTCATACAGTCATGCAATTATCTTAGCCAATGCTTCAATACAACATTTATCCATATTCCGTAACTTTCTAGATGCCTTCCAATCTCTACCAGAACATTGTTAAGAGTGTGCACAACTCCCAACATGTCAGCAAAGAGGTTTCATTCTAGATAAATAGCAATGGAATGTTGTACAGTGCCATAGGCCACTTACCCATGCATATTAGTAGTATACTATTCATCAATGCAACTATTCTAATATGCATAATACACAACCTAATTCTAGGAACATCATTATATACATTATTGAACAATATTATTTAAACAATAAAATATGCAAGTAATGACAATTCAAATACTTATCTTTGTGTGTTTGTTGGGTTGACTCCCTCTCAGTCTTGGCTTCTTTTCTGCAACTCCATTTTTATGTGGATTGTGAGAAGTGGTCAACTCCCTCTGAATATCTGCATCCTTGCAGAAACTACTGAAGTGTGCTCCTTTGCTTTCTTGGATTACCTGTCCTTGAACTTACATCCATCCTTAATCACTATGCATGCTTTTTAGTATCATCATTGTGTTATCCTTGAGGTCTCATACATAATCACACATTTATTAGTATAATCTTAATACTATCAAAACATAATAATCTTAAACATGTATATTCATGATCATTCACAGATAATAAACATTAGTATTCAAGGTTTCAGCGAAGTCTTCTTTTACTAATACATTTTCTTATTTGATCATTAGGACTCTTCTGGTTAGTTGAATCATCAATCAAGATAAGAGATATAATATGCATAAAACCTGTGATTATTCAAACCTATACCTTCATGATTCTTTTGGTTAGTCATATCATCAATTATGGTAAGAAACATAATATGCATACAACCATGATTATTCAAACCTATGACTTCATGAATAATCATTATCAACAACACAACAGTATAAGATCCTAACACAAGGTAGGATTCTAGCTTGATATAGGAAAAACATACCTGGATTAGCATGCTAGCTAGTTATGTCTAACATACCTGCATAATGTCTTCTGGTTCTCTTCAGTGACTTGTGCTAGTAACCTGCATGTCTCATAAGTTAACCATTGTATGACCAAGTTATACATACCTCGAAAGTAGATCTTCTATGTGATCCATGACAATGGATGAATATTTGTCTTCATGTCACCATGAGAATATGTTCTTGAAGTAGAACATGATTTGACTTTCTTGGTGTACCTTTTGTGTTAGCAAACAACATAAACCTCATACAACATCACAATGCATTAGTACAATCATAAGTGTCAAAACCTTAATCAATGAATATTTTCTATAAGTTAATATGACAAGTCTAGTAATTAATCACGATTGTACTGTAATGATATGAAGACAAACATATCATAAACTTAATCATGAACAGAATTAGAAACATACCTGTAAGCCATACCTTTCAAGATTGCTTGTAATATTCTTATGGAAGGCCTTAGCCTCATCTCCCTCTAAAACAGGAACTTCTTCACTTATGCAGGTGACCAATCCATCCTCTTCTAGGATTAACCCAATCCACTTGATTTGCAGGAACTGGATCTTGAGCTGTAATAGGGTTTGTTAGAGAAACCCCAAAAATTCAAACTTTGAATTTCAAACTTCTGAAAGGATAGAAATATGCACCTTGATGAGCTGATCAAGCTGGTATATTCAGAATTTGAAAACTGCAAAGTTTCACTCCTCAATTTTGCCTTTGCAACTTCCGGATTCACTGGACGTGACCCTAAACTGGGGTTTGATGAAGCCCACTCTTCTGCCCAATCAAAAGGTTTGATCCAAAGCTCTAAGCTTCTATTTTTCTGAGGAGCTTCCAGCCATGGTCACAGATTTAAAAAATTCCCATTTTTACAGAAGCCCTAATTTTCCACTTTTCTGATCAAAGTCCCGAACTAGGGTCTGTGTAATGTCCCTTGTTAGGAATTTTATTAAAATTGCAATTTTCCACTTTTTTCCTTGGTTCGACCTTGGACTAGTTTCGATCTCTAGGTCCCAAATTTGCCCCAAATGATCCCAAATCTTCTGAGAAGGTATATGAATGATATTAGAACATAAATATGTGTTTCAGGTATGCCTTTGTACCTTTAAAACACTTCTGCAAATACTCTTTCAATTCTGATCAATGTAGGTAACTTTACTAGTGATTTTTCTTTGACTAGTATTGGCCTCTAGGTCTCAAATTGACTCCAAATGCCTTCAAATATTCAAGGAAGGTGTATGAATGATATTAGAACTTGAATATGATGTTTATGGATGACATATGTCCACCAAAAGACCTCTGCAAACTCTCTTAATATTCTGGACCAATTATGCAATTTTACTAGTGATTTGGGGTTCAAATCCCCCTGGGGTAAGTACTGAAAATGGCTTCCCAAATGCCTCCAAACCCACTCAAATTTATGAAAAGAGGTATTTAATGTGTTAATTATTTTATTAAATTCTCATATGCACCATTAATGTATTATTACAACTGTTCTCACCCTCTCCCATTCAACTGCAAAAATCCCCAATTCGACCCTTGGGGAAATGGCACTATTTCACCTCCCAATAGAACTAAACTGAGTAAAAATGCTTCAAATGCTCAAGTACAGTACATGAAACTTGTAGAAGACATCCATTGTAGTATATTTATCACAAATATATCAGATAATCATCCATTCATTCGAAATCATCATCAATACATTGGTTCACAACAAGGTAGTGGGGAAATGGCATTGTTCTTCCATTAAAAATAAGATTTATATATTTCTACTTGGAATTTCGACCTGAAAATTTTTGGAGATGAATAACAGAGTATTTAATTCATATTAAAAAAGAAATGGGGCATTAAAAGCTTCCCCAAAGGGTACAATAGCTCACCAAAAATGCCCTCCCTCAAGGATCAAGAATATGCCATCAAAACTGGAAATGGTTGAAGGAGTGAGCTGCAATAGAAGAAACCATGAGCTGCCCTGTATCTTACACCTGCAAATAAAGACTCCATTAAAGCTCCAATTGAAAGGTCTGAATGGCCTTTCCAATTACCAACTTGGATGGGAATCTTTCACCCTCGAAATTGGCTAAGGCAAGAAACTAGTCATCCACTAGCTCTCCCTCTTCACAAATGCAATTATAAATTCTACAAATGATCAAAAGCTGATTTCATTCTTTGTTATTGAAATTTATAAACTTCTAATGTCCTCCATGGGTCGAATTCCTTCCAAGAGACTCATGCCAACTCATGTTGGGAAGAGATTCCAAAGAACGCCACTTGTACAACAATTCCTAGTCTCCCACTTCCACCAAATCACATGTGGAAGCATCTTAGCTTCCCTAACACCCTTGAAAGCCCTCTTGGAGTCTATTTTTAGCCCTGACATGTCATATATGTCATATGTCAGCCTTCAGATCTGATTTGTGTTATAGGTGTCATAGCATCTTCATTATTGTTGTCATAGAGCTAGGGAATCTAGCCCAAGTGTCTCACTAGCTCCAAATTGCCTCTTCCTCTTCCATGGGAGTTACTCTTCCTCTATATTTCGACCTTGGATGAGTCATGCAATGAATAATACCTTTTGGACTCCCCCAAGTATGTTACCATTCACCTTGAATTCGAATTGGTGAGAGAATGATGCCAAATGTAGTGGGGAAATCTAGCCATATGTGGGTCCCACTTCCTCCATGTGTCTTCATGATGAAATGCCACTTTGATTTTCACTTGTATATATTTATTTAGATCCTTTATTAAATATTTATGCCATTCTAATGTTCAAACATCATTTATTATCCCCATTATTCCAAATCCCAAAGCTTCCACCCCAAACCTAGGAAACTAGTAATTTTCCTCCTTGGCAATTATTTGACCTTTAGCATCAATTTGACAAACTCTAATGAATAGAGCCAATGTGATTAGGCCATTGTGACCCAATACCAAATTTGGGACATGACAAATCCTCCCTTCCCAATATTGATTGTCCTCAAGCAATTTTAAATGTGGGTGTTGAAGAACTTGCTTTCTGTATAATTCTTTGAAGTTGCCATTGAATTGCCCAACCTTGAGTCTTTGAGTTTCCATGAAGATTTTAGAGAGGAACCACCATGCTTGCTGCTGCACTACTCTGATTAAAATCACTTTATTAAGTGGGGAATCCATCTCCCATACTTCTTGCTTCCCCAAAAAATATGAAACCAATGAGATAAAAATTATTCCAGGGTCCCATTGCTTGTATTGCACCCCAACAATTAAAAGTGCTCTCCAACCCATACCATCAGATAAGAGGATTCCTGGATCCCATTTTCTTGTATGCATTATTCCAAACATCATGAGTACAAAATATATATCATCAAAGTACATAACAACATAATGAAAATGTACATAAAGGAGATGCTTCATCAAAGAGTCATGAAAGTGCTTATACCTCCAAGTATGTAGACCACCATTTTCCAAGTGCATACAATCTTCAAGTGACCCATCAAATCTGTTCCAATGACATAGGTGAGGATCCCATGTCCAATAGTGCTGCTCCAAGAGAATGTGATATGCATCAAAATATTCAGCCATGCATTCTTTCATCCAAGAAGTGAATGAAGAATCTCCACTAAAATCTGAACCAAATAATGAGTAGGAAAAACAAAGAGAATTCAAAGGACTCAAAGAAGTCTCATCCTTACATCCATGAGGATATGTATCATCATAAGGTAAAGCAATATGCTGCTGCAATTCTAAATAATGAGGTGCTCTATTCATGTCATCATCAAAAGGAGCGGTAGGAGTTTCATACCCCTCATGTGGCACCACTAGGAAAAAACCTTTCACCCAATTTTCATCCCAAAGTGATGTGGCTGGAAAAGAAGTGTGGGGTGAGGAATTATGAACCAACTTTAATTCTTTACAACTCTTACCCATTGAAATATTTAATTCATCTTCTCCATAATTGGCTGGTCCAACTATTGTGAGATCATGTACCTCTTCCAAGGCTTTGCAACTCTCTCCATGAGGCAACTCATAATCCCTTTGAACAAGGACAAGTGCTTGTCCTTCTTCTTGTTTTAGTGTAGTATCTTCAAGAACCTGCATATCAACATGTACCTCATGTTCCACAATTACATCAGGTTCCTCTTTTGTGGCATAAATTGTTTCATCCTTTTCCTCGAAAAGAGAACCATTGCTCATTACTTTTTCCGAGTTGCTTCCAATTTCACTAAGCAACAATCTGAACTCTTGAAAGTATTGCCTCCACTTGTCTTCAAAGGATGGTTCAATTAATTTCCTAAACTCCTCATTCTCCTTTAAGGTTCCTTTCTCATCCTTACTCATGGTGACCAATGAATGCACTTCTTCTCCTACTTCTTCCCTTTCACCAAAGTACATCCAGTTTCAGTTTCTAAGGGTGGTGGATTATTTCTTTGACTCCTAGTCTTCATTAATGTTCTACCACATCAGGTGCCAAGACCATGCTCTGATACCACTGTAATGTCCCTTGTTAGGAATTTTATTAAAATTGCAATTTTCCACTTTTTTCCTTGGTTCGACCTTGGACTAGTTTCGATCTCTAGGTCCCAAATTTGCCCCAAATGATCCCAAATCTTCTGAGAAGGTATATGAATGATATTAGAACATAAATATGTGTTTTAGGGATGCCTTTGTACCTTTAAAACACTTCTGCAAATACTCTTTCAATTCTGATCAATGTAGGTAACTTTACTAGTGATTTTTCTTTGACTAGTATTGGCCTCTAGGTCTCAAATTGACTCCAAATGCCTTCAAATCTTCAAGGAAGGTGTATGAATTATATTAGAACCTTAATATGATGTTTATGGATGACATATTTCCACCAAAAGACCTCTGCAAACTCTCTTAATATTCTGGACCAATTATGCAATTTTACTAGTGATTTGGGGTTCAAATCCCCCTGGGGTAAGTACTGAAAATGGCTTCCCAAATGCCTCCAAACCCACTCAAATTTATGAACAGAGGTATGTAATGTGTTAATTATTTTATTAAAGTCTCATATGCACCATTAATGGATTATTACAACTGTTCTCACCCTCTCCCATTCAACTGCAAAAATCCCCAATTCGACCCTTGGGGAAATGGTACTATTTCACCTCCCAATAGAACTAAACTGAGTAAAAATGCTTCAAATGCTCAAGTACAGTACATGAAACTTGTAGAAGAAATCCATGGCAGTATATTGATCACAAATATATCAGATAATCATCCATTCATTTGAAATCATCATCAATACATTGGTTCACAACAAGGTAGTCGGGAAATGGCATTGTTCTTCCATTAAAAATGAGATTTATACATTTCTACTTGGAATTTCAACCTGAAACTTTTTGGAGATGAATAACAGAGTATTTAATTCATATTACAAAAGAAATGGGGCATTAAAAGCTTCCCCAAAGAGTACAATAGCTCACCAAAAACGCCCTCCCTCAAGGATCAAGAATATGCCATCAAAACTGGAAATGGTTGAAGGAGTGAGCTGCAATAGAAGAAACTATGAGCTGCCCTGTAGCTTACACCTACAAATAAAGACTCCATTAAAGCTCCAATTGAAAGGTCTGAATGGCCTTTCCAATTACCAACTTGGATGGGAATCTTTCACCCTCGAAATTGGCTAAGGCAAGAAACTAGTCATCCACTAGCTCTCCCTCTTCACAAATGCAATTACAAATTCTACAAATGATCAAAATCCGATTTCATTCTTTGTTATTGACATTTATAAACTTCTAATGTCCTCCATGGGTCGAATTCCTTCCAAGAGACTCATGCCAACTCATGTTGGGAAGAGATTCCAAAGAACGCCACTTGTACAACAATTCCTAGTCTCCCACTTCCACCAAATCACATGTGGAAGCATCTTAGCTTCCCTAACACCCTTGAGCGCCCTCTTGGAGTCTATTTTTATCCCTGACATGTCATATATGTCATATGTCAGCCTTCAGATCTGATTTGTGTCATAGGTGTCATAGCATCTTCATTATTGTTGTCATAGAGCTAGGGAATCTAGCCCAAGTGTCTCACTAGCTCCAAATTGCCTCTTCCTCTTCCATGGGAGTTACTCTTCCTCTATATTTCGACCTTGGATGAGTCATGCAATGAATAATACCTTTTGGACTCCCCCAAGTATGTTACCATTCACCTTGAATTCGAATTGGTGAGAGAATGATGCCAAATGTAGTGGGGAAATCTAGCCATATGTGGGTCCCACTTCCTCCATGTGTCTTCATGATGAAATGCCACTTTGATTTTCACTTGTATATATTTATTTAGATCCTTTATTAAATATTTATGCCATTCTAATGTTCAAACATCATTTATTATCCCCATTATTCCAAATCCCAAAGCTTCCACCCCAAACCTAGGAAACTGGTAATTTTCCTCCTTAGCAATTATTTGACCTTTAGCATCAATTTGACAAACTCTAATGAATAGAGCCAATGTGATTAGGCCATTGTGACCCAATACCAAATTTGGGACATGACAAATCCTCCCTTCCCAATATTGATTGTCCTCAAGCAATTTTAAATGTGGGTGTTGAAGAACTTGCTTTCTGTATAATTCTTTGAAGTTGCCATTGAATTGCCCAACCTTGAGTCTTTGAGTTTCCATGAAGATTTTAGAGAGGAACCACCATGCTTGCTGCTGCACTACTCTTATTAAAATCACTTTATTAAGTGGGGAATCCATCTCCCATACTTCTTGCTTCCCCAAAAAATATGAAACCAATGAGATAAAAATTATTCCAGGGTCCCATTGCTTGTATTGCACCCCAACAATTAAAAGTGCTCTCCAACCCGTACCATCAGATAAGAGGATTCCTGGATCCCATTTTCTTGTATGCATTCTTCCAAACATCATGAGTACAAAATATATATCATCAAAGTACATAACAACATAATGAAAATGTACATAAAGGAGATGCTTCATCAAAGAGTCATGAAAGTGCTTATACCTCCAAGCATGTAGACCACCATTTTCCAAGTGCATACAATCTTCAAGTGACCCATCAAATATGGTCCAATGACATAGGTGAGGATCCCATGTCCAATAGTGCTGCTCCAAGAGAATGTGATATGCATCAAAATATTCAGCCATGCATTCTTTCATCCAAGAAGTGAATGAAGAATCTCCACTAAAATCTGAACCAAATAATGAGCAGGAAAAACAAGGAGAATTCAAAGAACTCAAAGAAGTCTCATCCTTAAATCCATGAGGATATGTATCATCATAAGGTAAAGCAATATGCTGCTGCAATTCTAAATAATGAGGTGCTCTATTCATGTCATCATCAAAAGGAGCGGTAGGAGTTTCATACCCCTCATGTGGCACCACTAGGAAAAAACCTTTCACCCAATTTTCATCCCAAAGTGATGTGGCTGGAAAAGAAGTGTGGGGTGAGGAATTATGAACCAACTTTAATTCTTTACAACTCTTACCCATTGAAATATTTAATTCATCTTCTCCATAATTGGCTGGTCCAACTATTGTGAGATCATGTACCTCTTCCAAGGCTTTGCAACTCTCTCCATGAGGCAACTCATAATCCCTTTGAACAAGGACAAGTGCTTGTCCTTCTTCTTGTTTTAGTGTAGTATCTTCAAGAACCTGCATATCAACATGTACCTCATGTTCCACAATTACATCAGGTTCCTCTTTTGTGGCATAAATTGTTTCATCCTTTTCCTTGAAAAGAGAACCATTGCTCATTACTTTTTCCGAGTTGCTTCCAATTTCACTAAGCAACAATCTGAACTTTTGAAAGTATTGTATCCACTTGTCTTCAAAGGATGGTTCAATTAATTTCCTAAACTCCTCATTCTCCTTTAAGGTTCCTTTCTCATCCTTACTCATGGTGACCAATGAATGCACTTCTTCTCCTACTTCTTCCCTTTCACCAAAGTACATCCAGTTTCAGTTTCTAAGGGTGGTGGCTTATTTCTTTGACTCCTGGTCTTCATTAATGTTCTACCACATCAGGTGCCAAGACCATGCTCTGATACCACTGTAATGTCCCTTGTTAGGAATTTTATTAAAATTGCAATTTTCCACTTTTTTCCTTGGTTCGACCTTGGACTAGTTTCGATCTCTAGGTCCCAAATTTGCCCCAAATGATCCCAAATCTTCTGAGAAGGTATATGAATGATATTAGAACATAAATATGTGTTTCAGGGATGCCTTTGTACCTTTAAAACACTTCTGCAAATACTCTTTCAATTCTGATCAATGTAGGTAACTTTACTAGTGATTTTTCTTTGACTAGTATTGGCCTCTAGGTCTCAAATTGACTCCAAATGCCTTCAAATATTCAAGGAAGGTGTATGAATGATATTAGAACTTTAATATGATGTTTATGGATGACATATGTCCACCAAAAGACCTCTGCAAACTCTCTTAATATTCTGGACCAATTATGCAATTTTACTAGTGATTTGGGGTTCAAATCCCCCTGGGGTAAGTACTGAAAATGGCTTCCCAAATGCCTCCAAACCCACTCAAATTTATGAACAGCGGTATGTAATGTGTTAATTATTTTATTAAAGTCTCATATGCACCATTAATGGATTATTACAACTGTTCTCACCCTCTCCCATTCAACTGCAAAAATCCCCAATTCGACCCTTGGGGAAATGGTACTATTTCACCTCCCAATAGAACTAAACTGAGTAAAAATGCTTCAAATGCTCAAGTACAGTACATGAAAATTGTAGAAGAAATCCATGGCAGTATATTGATCACAAATATATCAGATAATCATCCATTCATTTGAAATCATCATCAATACATTGGTTCACAACAAGGTAGTGGGGAAATGGCATTGTTCTTCCATTAAAAATGAGATTTATACATTTCTACTTGGAATTTCAACCTGAAACTTTTTGGAGATGAATAACAGAGTATTTAATTCATATTACAAAAGAAATGGGGCATTAAAAGCTTCCCCAAAGAGTACAATAGCTCACCAAAAACGCCCTCCCTCAAGGATCAAGAATATGCCATCAAAACTGGAAATGGTTGAAGGAGTGAGCTGCAATAGAAGAAACCATGAGCTGTCCTGTAGCTTACACCTGCAAATAAAGACTCCATTAAAGCTCCAATTGAAAGGTCTGAATGGCCTTTCTAATTACCAACTTGGATGGGAATCTTTAACCCTCGAAATTGGCTAAGGCAAGAAACTAGTCATCCACTACCTCTCCCTCTTCACAAATGCAATTGCAAATTCTACAAATGATCAAAAGCCGGTTTCATTCTTTGTTATTGACATTTATAAACTTCTAATTTCCTCCATGGGTCGAATTCCTTCCAAGAGACTCATGCCAACTCATGTTGGGAAGAGATTCCAAAGAACGCCACTTGTACAACAATTCCTAGTCTCCCACTTCCACCAAATCACATGTGGAAGCATCTTAGCTGCCCTAACACCCTTGAGCGCCCTCTTGGAGTCTATTTTTATCCCTGACATGTCATATATGTCATATGTCAGCCTTCAGGTCTGATTTGTGTCATAGGTGTCATAGCATCTTCATTATTGTTGTCATAGAGCTAGGGAATCTAGCCCAAGTGTCTCACTAGCTCCAAATTGCCTCTTCCTCTTCCATGGGAGTTACTCTTCCTCTATATTTCGACCTTGGATGATTCATGCAATGAATAATACCTTTTGGACTCCCCCAAGTATGTTACCATTCACCTTGAATTCGAATTGGTGAGAGAATGATGCCAAATGTAGTGGGGAAATCTAGCCATATGTGGGTCCCACTTCCTCCATGTGTCTTCATGATGAAATGCCACTTTGATTTTCACTTGTATATATTTATTTAGATCCTTTATTAAATATTTATGCCATTCTAATGTTCAAACATCATTTATTATCCCCATTATTCCAAATCCCAAAGCTTCCACCCCAAACCTAGGAAACTAGTAATTTTCCTCCTTGGCAATTATTTGACCTTTAGCATCAATTTGACAAACTCTAATGAATAGAGCCAATGTGATTAGGCCATTGTGACCCAATACCAAATTTGGGACATGACAGTCTGATCAAGCCCGGCCTTCTTCCCAACCCAAAATTCTGATCTTGATGTCTAAATTTTTATTTTGATGAGTAGCATTCAGCCGTGGTCTCCGATTACAAAAATTCCAACTTTCTCCAAAGCCCGAAATTCCGGAAGCCATGAATGAAGGTACTAAAAAATAATTATGTTTTGACAGAAATATGTACCTGATTGTTTCTGGTGTAACTCTGAAGTTTTCAATCCATAGGGTCTGGAAAAGCTTCCTGAGATAGCCTGACCTGTTATCTTTCCATCCCGACAGGTCTGACCTCAATTGGATTATCTGAGAGAGAGTTATGCCAAGTGTCGCAACGTGAACTATTTATGGGATAATACAGGAGAGAGAACTTGTACGACATGCCATGTGTCACTGTTTCAACTTCGGCCTCTAAAACATTTTTCTGAGATAGCCCGACCTATTATATTTCCATTCTGATAGGTCTGACCTCAATTGGATTCCCTGAGAGAGAGTTATGCCAAGTGTCGTAACATGACCTGTTTATGAGATAATACAGGAGAGAGAACTTGTACAGCGTGCCACATGTCAATGGTTAAAACTTCGGCCTTTGAAACCTTTTCTTGAGATAGTACAGTCTGTGTACTACCTATCACTTTTTACGAAATTTCATTTGGAGCTTCCTAGCCCAAGTCATGACCTTTTTCCCAAGGTCACCTGATTTTGACTCAGATCTGGAAGAGACAGAAACCCTATATTGTACAGATCATACATCACAAAGTACAACGAATTAGAGGTTTTCCTTTGGACACAAGGTACACGGGGATTTAATCTTCGACCTGTAAAAGTTTCAGATCCGAAAACTTTGCCAAAACGGATTTATAGCGAAAGTGCTACGATGACTGGTTTTTGCTATATCAAGCCCTAGCATCGTAAGTGCAACAAGTGTCATACATGCCATATCATGCCTTCTTTCAGGCTAGCTCTGATACCATGTTAAATTTTCAGAATTTACTTCAATCGGATCTAGGATCTTAACTGAGAGAACAACATGTACAACAAATCTACAACATATCATTCATGGACACAATAATGCAAGCACAGAAGAGACACTAAGTTTACTTGGGGAAGGCCATAAAGGTGAAAAACCCCAATAACTTCCTCAGAGATAGATAGAGCAATGATACAACCAGAATACAAGAGATAGTCTTCTCCTAGCAGTAGAGCCTCATCCTCCACAAGTGCATCACTCTCCACAGTGTGAGTGAGAGAATAGAATGTGTAAAATGAGAGAGACACACTCTCTATTTATACACTAACTTGACTTGACCTTTACTCAACTAGGTCGGCCTCAACTTAACCACTTAACATAATGCTGACTAGGACGACCCCCACTAGGGTGGTATAATAACCCTTTGACCCACATGACTTATACAGGGCTGACCCCAACAAGGTGGTCTATTAACCCATCAAGTATAAGTTACGACACTTACAATATAAATGACGACACTTCCGTATAGAGGAATAATAACATCTCTATAGGAATACAACCACTTCCGTATAGAGGAATAATAACATCTCTATAGGAATACAATATACATATATGTGAAATACATTCTGAAGTTACATATACATCAACATCAACCTATGGCCATTCACCAGCCTTGCGAGCATCGTCCCATCCAACTGCTGCAACTGAACCGCTCCTCCTGGAGTAATACTAGTGATGCGATATGGACCAAGCCAATGCATCTGCAACTTCCCTGGATGTTTCATAAACTTGCTGTCATATAACAGCACCAAGTCGCCTTGCTGAAACTGTTTCTTTTTAATGTGTCGATCATGCCATGCCTTTTGGCAATCCTTCTCCACGCGCTGGTGGAATCCGACGATAAAGCGATCTTCCTCCAGCTGTACTAACTGCTCTAGACGGTCATCGAGTGCTGCAGCATCATCCATACCAGTCGCTGCCACGATGCGCAAACTTGGAACAATATATTCCATGGGCATAATCACTTCTTTCCCATATACTAACCTGAATGGTGTTTTCCCCGTCAACCTTTTACATGTGGTTCGATAGGCCCACAACACTGCTAGGATTTTCAGATCCCAATCGTCGCAATTCGCATTGCACACCTTTGTCAGCGCATGCTCTAATACTTTGTTGAAGGCTTCCAGCGTGCCATTTTCCTATGGATTATAGGGCATACTCTTCTTGTGTTGTATCTGCAGTTCCTTCGTCAATGCGTTGATGTTGCGATTGAGAAAATGGCTACCTTGGTCACTTAGCAATATCTTGGGGAACCCGAATCGAGTGATAATGTTATCGAACAAAAAACCATGCTGCCATAGCTGTGGTACAGTCAACTACTGGTGCCTCCTTTTCCCATCAGGTCAAATACTCTGTCACCGTGATGATGTAGCATGCACTTGTGCTCTTCCCTAGTGGATTGATTGGTCCTACAAAGACCACCGCCGATTTTTTAAACGGCTACAATGTCAGTTGAGGCATTAGTGGAATCTCATCATGTCGAGACAGTTTTCCAGTTCGTTGACAAACATCACAAGACTACGCATAGTCTGTCGCATCATTATGTAGGGTGGGCCACCAAAGCCCCGCATGCAGCACCTTTCTAGCAGTTTCCCGACCGCCATAGTGCCCTCCGGCTACTCCTCCATTTGCTTCTGCCAGTATATGTGCTTGTTCATGCGGCAAGACACACTTGTGCAATATCTCATCAGTGCCCATCTTGTATAATTCTCCTACACTTAGCTAGAATCCTGCAGCCTTGACAACCAACTGCTTCTTCTGAGTAGTGGTGAATTCTTTGGGGGTAGTACCTGTCGTCGGAAACTGAATGATATCTTCAAAATAGTCATAAGCTATGCCAATAGTAAATAGTTGTGCATCCGGCAGCTCGTCTTCAATGTTAGTTGGATCCCCTCTTGTTTCAATCCGCGAAAGATGATCAGGGCTAGCATTCAACCACCCTGGCATCACAATGACTTCAAAATCGAATTCCTGAAAAATAAGCAGCCATCGACAAATCTTCCCCCCCAACACAGGCTTATTGACCAGGTATTTTAATAAAGAATGGTCTGTGAACATTTTGAAATGGCCACCCAATAACTAATGTCGGAACTTCTATAGTGCATAGACCATTGCCATGTTAAATTTTGAGCATTATTTCACAATACTCTAGGATCTTTACTGAGAGAATAACATGTACAGTATATCAATGCATATCAATGATAACAAGCATGTCAATCATCACAAGAAGCAAAAGCATGAGAGAAAAGAGACACACAGAGTTTTCGTGGGGAAAACCCTAAGGTGAAAAAACCCCACAACTCCCTCAGAGATAGAGAGAGCAATGGTGCAACCAAAGTACAACCAAAATACACAGAGATAGTCTCCTAGTAGCAGATGATCCTCCTCCTCAAATGTGCGCCACTTTCCGAGTGAAGGAAGAATGAGTTTCTGAGTGATTCAAATAGAGATCTCCCTATCTCTATTTATACTTGTTCTGTTTTCCCAGTAACCTTATGGGGCCGACTTGTCTAGCTAGGTACATCAACCATATATTACATAAATTAGGGCCGACCCCACACATGGTGGTCTAATAACCCATCGGCAAGTTAACACACTTGCGACATTTGTCAATACACATGACGACACTTCTGTATAGAGGAATGACACATCTTTATAGGAGTACAATAATATATAAATGAAATACATGGATGAAATACATTCCAAAGTTACATATACATCAACACTCCCTCTTAACTAGGAACGTATTTCTCGACACAGATCTACTAGCGCAAGTCTTCTTCTCTGGATCATCATCATCGATGCATCGTCCTCGAATCATCGTCATCGTCACTCCTGCTGCTATCTCAAACAATCTCTAAATCTAATCGTCATAGGAAGTTCTACAAAGCCATTCCTTTTTCATACTGGATGTAGGCCCACCACCTATAGGTCTTCATCATCACTGGCCATACTATGGAATCCTCAGGACTTATTACATGCATCACAAAACCTCGAAAGAGCATCTCAGGATGTTATGGGTACACAACTCCGACCTGTAGGATCTCCCAGGGCCATATTATATGTGACATCACCACAAAACCTCGCAAGAGCATCCCAGGCTGTTACGAGCACACAACTCTACCTATAGGATCTCCCAGGGACATATTACATGTGGTCATGGCAAAACCTCGCAAGAGCATCCCAGGACTTATTACGGGCACATAGCCCAACCTATTGGATCTCCCAGGGACATATTATATGCCATAGGACAAAACCTTGAAAGAGCATCTGCCAAATATCCCAAGGCCAAATTATATGCCATAGGAAAAACCTCGAGAGACTATCTGCAAATCTCCCAGGGCCAAATTATATGTCCTCCCAGAGAAAAATCTCAAAAGAGCATTTTCCAAATATCGCAGGGCCAGATTACATGGCATAGGCAAAACCTCAAAAGACTATCTGCAAATATCCCAGGGCCAAATTATATGCTCATCTACACAACCTGTTCCACAACCATAGAGTATCAACCTGATACTCACCATACATCATCCTGATGTACACATGATCATCCTTATCATCATCACTGCAACATCCTGCTGCATGTCATCTGGAGAAACATCCTAAAGCTCGTCATCCATGATCATCCTAATCATACAATGCATCTACCTGATGCATACCAAGTATCTACTTGATACATATCATCATACATGATCCACCTGATCATATAATGTATCCACATGATACATACATAGATACATGATCCACACAATGTATCCACCTGATATATATCAACATACATGATCTACTTGATCATACACAGTATCCACCTGATACATATACAAATACATGGTCCAAGCATCCAACATGATGCATATACAAATACATATAAATGATACAACTGATCATATCCAGCATCCAACATGATGCGTACATACATATACATATAAATGATCCAACTGATCATATCCAGCATCCAACATGATGCGTCCATACGTATAAATGATCCAACTGATCATATCCAGCATCCAACATGATGCGTCCATACGTATAAATGATCCAACTGATCATATCCAGCATCCAACATGATGCATACATACATATACAGAGCAGTAACTGGAGCATCGTCCTGATGCTCATCATCCAGTGCTTACATCCACAACCATGTGAAGGATCCTCCTTCCAACATGCTTGGAATGGATTTTTCAAATGTGTCCATCACTTCTTCCTTGAAGTGTCATCAATCTGAAGAACACCAAGCCTCTCTCTGAAGTACTCGAACTTCACTCTGGCTAGTGGTTTTGTCAGCACATCTGCAATCTGCTCATCCGTCGCAACATACAGGAGCTTCACTGCTCCTCTCTGTACCATATCCCTGATATAGTGATATTTGATCTCTATGTGTTTCGACCTGTCGTGAAACACTAGGGTCTCAAATAGCTTCACACAACTCTGGTTATCACAGAAGATACCAGTAGTCTCCAGCGGGAGATCAAATAACTCTGACAGTAGCTTCCGAAGCCATACTGCCTCACAAGTAGCTGAACAGGCTACAACATACTCTGCCTCAACTGTACCCAGTGCTACGCAGGACTGCTTCCTGCTAAACCAAGAGATCACACCTGATCCCATATTGAAGCAGCACCTAGATGTGCTCTTCCTATCTGCAGTACTTCCTGCCCAATCTGAATCAACATAACCCTGCAGGTTAAACTTTTGATTCGCTTCATAATTAAGCTCATAATCAACTGTACCCTTCAGGTACCTCAGAATATGTTTTACAGCAACCAGGTGAACACTCCTCGGATCCATCAGGAACTGGCTCAATGTGTTCAGCGCGAAGCAAATATCTGGTCTCATTTTCGTTACATACATCAAGGACCCAATCATCTGACGATACACAGAGACATCAATCGGCTTAGATGAAGCATCACATAGAAGCTTCGGATTCGATGTCATAGGTGTGGCCATGGCCTTACAATCCATCATCCTGAACCTCTTCAGGATATCTACAGTATACTTCCCTTGTCCAAGGAAGATACAATCTGTACTCTGCCACACCTCCATACCTAGGAAATAGTGCATCATCCCCAAGTCCTTCATAGCGAACTCGGCAGCAAGCTTCCTCTTTGTATCAACAATCAATCTGTCATCTCCTGTTACAAATAAGTCATCTACATACAAGAGTAGAATCACAGGATTTCCTTCCTCAACCTTGTAGTAAAGGTTGGAATCCGCTTTACTCTTGGTAAAGCCCAAACTAGATAGGAAACTGTCCATCCTACCATACCACGTTCTGAGAGCTTGCTTCAAGCCATACAAGGCTTTATTCAATCTGCACACATATGACTCCCTGTCATGTGTTTCAAAACCGAGTGGTTGCTCCACATACACTTCCTCTTCAACTCCATCATTCAAGAAGGCAGTCTTGACATCCATCTAGTGTATCTTCCATTTCATCATTGCAGCCAGGGAAAGTACTGATCTGATGGAAGTGTACCTGGCTATAGGAGCAAAAGTTTCTTCATAGTCTATTCCCTCTTTCTGAGAGAAGCCACGAGCTACGAATCTTGCCTTGTATTTCTCTATGCTGCCATATATAGCATGCTTGATCTTGTAGATCCATTTGGATGTCACAACAGACTTCCCTTCAGGTCTTGGGACAACATCCCAAACATCGTTCTTCATTATTGATTGGTATTCCTCGACCATGGAATCCGTCCATTCTTTCTTTTCCATTGCTTCTTCATAATTGGAAGGTTCTTTGTTCATGATATCACAAAGTAAAACAACATAGCTGGTGTGAGATCTAGTTCTCTTCTTTTCTTTGTGTTCTTCTTCTGGAATGCCAAATATTTCTGCACCTTGAATGAACTCTCTAGCCCATGCAGGTTTCCTCTTGTGAGAGTTGTCCTAACGTGGTGGATCTACAGGTTGTTGTGGATCTTCAATTTCACGATCAACATCTGGAATTGCTTCAGTCATGGTAGTGTCTTGAAATCTAGTTTCCTTAGGTTCTTCATAATCTTCAACAGGTGTCTTTCTCGATTTGATGAATGCTGAGTTTTAATCAAATGTCACATCCCTACTGACATCAATCTTCTTGAACCCTAGAAAGTATATTTTGTAAGCCTTCAAGCTTTCATTGTAACCCACAAAGATACCCTTCTTTCCTAAAGGATCTAGCTTGGTCCTCTTTTCCTTTGGGACATGTGTATATACTAGACAACCAAATATTCTGAGATGGCTAACCTCAGCTTTCTTACCAGAGAAGACCTCTTCTGGTGTCTTGTTGTCTAATATCTTGTGGGGTGTTTTGTTCTACACATATAGAGTTGATCTAGCTGCTTCTACCCATAGATGCATAGGCAGATCCTGGTCATGCAGCATTGCCCTTGCTACTTCCATGATTGTTCTATTCTTTCTTTCTGCAACCCCATTCTGTTGTGGATTGTAAGGAGTAGTCAACTCCCTCTTAATCCCTGAATCACTACATAGCTTCTTTAAGTCACCTAAGGTGAATTCTCCACCATTGTTGGATCTGAATGTTTTGATCTTCTTATCAGTTTGGTTCTCCATCAAGGTTTTGAATTCCTTGAACTTATCAAATACTTCATCTTTGTTCTTCAAGAAGTAAACCCAAGTCTTCCTGGAGAAGTCATCAATGAAAGAGACATAGTAAACATACCCACTCAGAGAACTGGAGGACATGGCACCGCATACATCGGAGTGGATAATTTCCAAGATACCTTTTGCCTTTCTTTCACTGCTTGGAAATGCCTTCTTAATGTTCTTTCTTTTTGCACATCATTTGCAAACACCTTCATGCTTGGTCTTAATTTCAGGAAGACCTTCTACTGCTTTGCTTGGAATTGGTAATGCTCTATAGTGCATATGTGCAAGTCTTCTATGCCAAATTTCACTTGGCTCCATGGAATAATGCACCATGGCATGTTCAGGTTGTCCCTTCAATTTATACAATCCTCCCTCTTGCTCTCCAATCACCACTGCATCATCAATAGTTTTACCCTTTGACCACATCAGAACTTGGCCATCTACAAATGCAACCCTCATGCCTTTTGCATCCAATGTAGAGATGGAGAGAAGATTCTTCTTGAGCCCAGGTACATAAAGAACTTCTTTCATCTTCAAAGACTTTCCAGAATCTAGGTTGTAGGAGGCTTCACCACTTCCTTTGATTGGGTATTGATAGTCATCCCCAAGTTTCACTTTATGGGGTGATTCATGTTCAGATAGATTTACAAAATATTATTTAAACCCAGTCATGTGTTTGGAAGCCCCACTGTCAATTAACCAATTATTACAACCATGAGAGATAGTACCTGTGAGAGCAGAGATTAGAAAATACTCTTCTTCGCTTGATGAGTCATCATCACTTTCTTCCCTAGCCCTCTTCTTTGGAGGTTCATCATCTTTGGCAGCATGGGCATGGAACTTTCTTTTGTTGCCCTTCTTCTTCTTGCTAGATTTGTTGTTATGCCTTTTGTTCTTGGGACATTCTGAAGTAAAGTGACCCTTCTCATTGCATGTGAAACATCTTAGATCCTTCTTATTCTTTTGTTGGTTGTGATAGGATCTCTTGTAGTGAGAGTGCTCCTTCTTGGGCTTGCTTCTTTTGGTGTGAGCTGCGAGAGCTTGATCTTCACCTCCCATATTTTCTTCTCGAGCTACAAGCCTAGCTTCTTCTTGAGATCATTCCTCCCACAATTTACTGAAAGAGAACAATTTCATTCTTGCACAGATTCCTTGAATAAAGGAGTCCCGTGACCTAGGAAGGCCATTCAGAGTGGTCATAACAACTTCACCATTGTCCACTACTTCATCCACAGCTTCAAGTTGTTCCTTGATCTAAGAGACCTTGGAGAAGTAATATTGAATGGTCTCTCCATTCAACATCTTGACCCCTTTCAATTGATTCCGCAGAGTCATCTTCCGATTTATGTTCTTCCCTTCAAATAACTTGTTCAGGGAGTCAAACATCTCCTTGGGTGTCTTTAGAGATGACACATGAGGTATGAGATGGTCTTTGATAGAATCAACAATGATTATCTTTTCCTTGACCAAGTTCTACTTGTGCAATACCTTAGCCTCTTCATCCTCTGGGATAGGGACCTCAAAGCTAATGTAAGAGTCAATTCATTTTCTTCCAGGATTAACCCAATCCTATACTTCCAGGCTCAGAAGTTATCAGCCCCTTCAAGCTTATCCTCAAGCTTGGTGTGGTGAGACATCTTTAAAGAGTACTTCAAATGGAAATAGAAAATATTTAGTTCTTACCACTTATTTTTCTGAAAACTGGATCTGGTCCTGGATTACAGTTTGTCGGAAAAACCCTAAAAATTCAAAATGTGAATTTCAACTTTCTGAAAGGATAGAAAGATGCACCTTGATGAGCTGATCAGCTTGCTGTATTCAGAATTTAAGATATGCAAAGCTTCACCCTTCAGAAATGCCTTTTTGTCTTCCTGGGTTTACTAAGGAGGACCCTGAATTAGGGTTTGCATTTCCCGGAGATCTACCCAGCCAAAAATCTTGATCCAAAGCTCTAAACTTTGATTTTTGCAAGGAGCTTCCAACTATGTCTTCAAATTCTAGAAATTTCTATTTTTGTGGAAACCCTACTTTTTAGGGCCAAATCTAAAAATGCTCAGAATTGAATTCTGATTGGACAGATAGATTCTCCTTGATGAGTAGAGTCAATCTACTATACTGCTTTTCCAAAATCTGTGGAGAGAAACCCAATAAACAAGAAACCCTAGTTTTCGTCACTACACAATGTCTTCTTCTCAGGTTAGCTCTGATACCATGTTAAATTTTGAGCATTATTTCACAATACTTTAGGATCTTTACTGAGAGAATAACATGTACAGTATATCAATGCATATCAATCATAACAAGCATGTCAATCATCACAAGAAGCAAAAGCATGAGAGACAAGAGACACACAGAGTTTCTGTGGGGAAAACCCTAAGGTAAAAAAACCCCACAACTTCCTCAGAGATAGAGAGAGCAATGGCTCAACCAAAGTACAACCAAAATACATAGAGATAGTCTCCTAGTAGCAGATGATCCTCCTCCTCACATGTGCGCCACTTTCTGAGTGATTCAAATAGAGATCTCCCGATCTCTATTTATACTTGTTCTATTTGCCTAGTAACCTTATGGAGCCGACATGTATAGCTAGGTACATCAACCATATATTACATAAATCCGGGCCGACCCCACACATGGTGGTCTAATAACCCATCGGCAAGTTAACACACTTGCGACACTTGTCAATACACATGATGACACTTCCGTATAGAGGAATGACACATCTTTATAGGAGTACAATAATATATAAATGAAATACATGGATGAAATACATTCCGAAGTTACATATACATCAACATGCCAGGCCTTCCCGCTTTGTTGTGGAGTAGTTGCGTTCTGCAGAGGACAACTTCTGACTGGAAAAAAGTAATGGGGTGATTGAGATCCCTCTCTACAGGCTGAGCCAAGACTACTCCAAGCATGATTGATGAGGCATCGACATGGACATGGAATTCCTTACTCCAGTCTGGAAATACCAATATCAGCGCGAAAGCCATCTTTGTCTTCATTGTTTCAAAACTGTCCTAACATTCCAGGGTCCACTGAAATAGCACATCTTTCTTTAGCAATTTCTCCATAGGGGCGGTAATCGCTGCATATCCCCTGATGAATTTGCGATAATACCTTGTATGCCCAAGAGTCTACCTTAACTGCTTAATAGTGGTCAGCGGTTGCAAGATCAAAATGAGCACAATCTTAGTTGTATCAACCAACAATCCTTGCTTACACACGATATTACCTAGCAATATCCCAAACGACGCACAAAAAATACATTTCTTCAAGTTCAACGATATCTGGTGCTGTCGGCAGTGCTCAAACATCAACCACAGGTTGGCCAGATGATCACGGATCAACCCATAAACTGTCCAATCATCCATGTATACTTGCAAGAATTTCTGAAAAAAAAGTCTTTGAATGCCACAACAACAACCCGCGAGAAGATCGTAGGTGCATTCTTAAGGCCGAACGGCATCACAGTGTACTGAAAGAAACCCCATTCAGTCACAAACGTTGTCTTATGGCGATCTTCCTTCGCAATGCAAATCTTATGGTAGCCAGAGAACCCATCTGTGAAGCAGTACATCTCCTGGCCGCCCACTATTTCTAGTACTTCGTCAGTAAACGGGGTCAGAAAGGGGTCATGCAAGTAGGCATCGTTCAACTTCCGTAAATCAACACAAATACGTACCTCATCGGTTTTCTTATCCTGCACTACCATGGGACTGATCCATTCCGACTCTTCAGCTAGTTCAATAATACCAGCATCCAACATGCGATCGAGTTCTGCCTTGACCTTCTCCTTATGTCATGGATTTAGCCGATAGGGTCGCTGCCGGACCGGCTTAACATCCGGTTTTAATGGAATCTTCATTTCCCCTAAATCACCCAGAATCCCCTTCATGTCAGAGAACTTCGTGGGAAATAAGTCTTGAAACTCATGGAGTAGATCGGTGACCTTTCTCATCATCTCATCATCCCAATATTCCCCAACATTTGCAAACTTGGGAGTGGCCTCCATCCCAATATTGATCTTACGAAGCTTCAATGGCTGACTGAACGGGTTACTTGGTGCATCAGGTGGTACCACATCGTGACTTCCTTCGAATTCAGGAATGTTGACATTTCGTGGATCATCGTCATCATCTGGCCCCCGAGTGATGTTGAAGCATTCCATGAGAGACTACATCTGACAGTATGCTTGTGGATCCACAGGGTAGGCCACCAGAATAACCTTCAAGACTACATTACGGATGAGCTGCAATGCATTATTTACATTATGGTTGGCATCCACGAAAGTAAACGTATGAGTGAAACAGACCGTCAACTCCCCCCAAGTTTTAATTTCTCTGTGCAACTCGGCTACAATGTACCATTTATGCGGCATCTCATCTAAGGTATGGATGAAAGCATAGACCCACTCATCTCATGGTCTCGCTACCCATAGCCTCTGACACTCCATCAAATGATCACTGGGATTATTTCAACCATCATACTTTCCTGTGTGGTAAACCTCAGTATCACCAAAATGAACCATCATCATCCTCCAGCACTGTGACCAATCGACAATGGTTTGCTTGTGTGTCGCCCACCAGTGTGCTGGAGTAGCCTTCAGTGCGTCCTCCAAGGCCAGCACTCACTATGGTTTTGAAACTCATTCTTCAAATTCAGTCAAAAAGTCAGCTAAGCCAGGAAACCCCTCATAGACTGGCAGGGTGACCATTTCTATTGCAACCTGGCATAAGGATTACATCACTAAGCCATATTTCTAAAGCAATACCTCACGCAAGCGATTCTTCCAATGTTCAAGCACATCATCAGAGTCAGAAGACACAGAGCTCTCACTGCGCCATCCCAGTTCACTGTTGGCAGAAAGATGAATGCAGTCTTCAGAAATGTTGAATGCATGATCCCAGCCAGTGGGATCATCATCCTTCACGGGCTCAATGTATCTGCATCCTTCAGCCAGATCCAACGAGGCTATGAATCTGAGATCACAATTCTCAAAGGTCATCATTCGCCTCTTGAAGTTGATTATAGCTCCACTATCGTTAGCCCATCCAATCCCCAACAGTGCAGGATAAGAGATTCCTCCTTCGACAACTTCGATGACATCGAAGTCGGCATAGTTTTTCATGCCCTCAATGTCTACCATTAGCTGCGGAACTCGCCCAATGGGTTTCACTTTCGCATGGTTATCCAATTGGAGCTGTATAGGAGACCAGCTCAATGGGGGGCTCCCCATCTTCTGCCAAGCCTATTTGGTTAAGATGTTGACATCCGAACCAAGATCAAGAATAATAGAATCAACATCATAATTGCCAATTTGAATATTCATCCTCATCTCCTTACCTATCTTTCGTCATTGTAAGGAGTTCACCGTAGACTCCTGCTATCCCCTCATGAATCTCTGCAACCATCCCTCGATCTCAGTCATGGTAGTTGGGTCCCAGGCCAATAACAGATAGCTCTCGAGAAACTTTTGTAAAGCACCAGATGGTGTCGATGGACCTACCTTAGATGTAGCATAAAAAACAGGTGGCATATTGCAAACAACAGCCTTACCACGATCTTTTGGCCTGCCAACCGAATCAGCAGCCACGAACTATCCTCTCCTGTCATCTTTCCTCCACGAGTAACAACAACAACAGAAGCATCTTGCGGTTGCAGCTCTGCGGAAATTGTTGCAATGTTTGCACCCTGTGTCTAGTTTGGAGGAAAATTCCCAGGTTGGTTCACATTTTGGTTTACATTCTGATTCGTCCATGGATTCTTGTTCTGCATCGGTTGCTGTACTTGGTCCTGTACTGGTTGCTGCAGCTGATTTTGATTCTGTAGCTGCGGAACATTCCCGGCCTTCCATCATGCAATCAACTGCGGACAATTCTCAACTATATGATCATTAACAAAACAAAATGTACATTGGTTCTGTAGCAACGAAAAGTCTCATTGGTAATGCCCCTATACCGCACAGTGATAGCATTGAATAGGTCCTCAGCCACCTCGTCCTCCTCCTCGATCAAATCCTCCGCCCCGTCTGCCCCGGTATCCTCCCCGGAATCCTCCCTGCTGCTAGTACTGTGGCTGCATCTGATTCGGTTGCATGCCTTGTCCCTGCGGTGCATATTACGGTTGCTGGACGTACTATGGTGGTTGTGGAGCCACTTGCATTGGAGTATATTGCGGCACAAACTGCTATGGTTGTTTCTGTGGTACAAACTGCACCTGCGGTTGAGGTAGTGGCTGGGCTAACTGCGGTTGTAGTTGTGGTTGTTGTACGACACGCGGATCTTCCTTTACATAGAAAGCATCATACGTCCTCTCCTGAAGCAATCCATATGCACGACAATCTTTATCATCATGTCCCACTAGTCGAAAAAACGTGCAATACAGATTCATGGGATTAGTTACCATATTCTGCATATAAGGACATTCCTCATGACGGTGCCCATACACTTGGAAAACTCGACACCTGGGTAAGCCACCACCATTCAACGGGTTTGGTGCTCCTGAGATGAGATAATTGCGGAAGTCAAGGCAACTATCCTTAGTGTGGCCCTCACCCCGACAGCATGTACACCAAACGTCTTTTCGTTTTTCCTTTCCTTTTTTCAGATCTTGTAATTGTATAGTAAGGTTAGCTAGTTGCGTTTGGATTTGCAGCATTCCAGTTGCGCTTTCCCCAATCGGCGATGCTTCCAACTGCATTGCAATCTCTAAAGCTTCACTTGGTGTGGTAATGTTTTGCTGCATTAGCGACAGCTGAATATGCAGAAGCAATGCCACGATAAACCATTCCTTATGTTGGATGGTGATCATATCAAAACTAACTCTTGCCATTAACATCTTGAAACGCTGATCAAAGTCCCACACAGACTCATTGGGATACTGCTTAATTTCTTTAAGCTTTGTAATGTACTATGCTTCAGACTTGGGCTTTCGGAACTCAACGATTAACCCTGTGTGAAATTTGTCCAGCGTCTTTTCCAGAGTACAAACAAGAACCTGCATAAACTTCATAAACCAATCCAAGGCACGACCTCGAAGAGTTGTCGCCAGTTTCCTTTTTTTTGCATCATCATCAGTGATCTGTTTTACTGTCCATACAACCTCACATAAAAACTGGTACTGTTCAGGGTTGTCTGTTCCATTTCCATGGAACATCGATAACTTAGTATCTTCACCCGCCATCCTGGGCTTCCTTCCTCCAGTCGCTGAACTACTAGTAATTAATTTTTGTGGAATTGCTGAACTCGATGGTGTCAAAGTAGTATTCCTTAGTGTTTGTGAGATAGTGAGCGGAGGGGTGTGTATGTTGGTGCCGAGGTTTGGTCCTGCTTCTATCCTAGGTGTTGATGTATTTGTAACTTCGGAAGATATTCTTCTATGTATTACATTTGTACTTTATTTTATATCCATTAGAGATGTTACATTCCTCTATTTGGAAGTATCATTATTATTGACAAGTGTCGTCATTTGTATTGATGGGTTATTAGACCACCTTGTTGGGATCGGCCCTGTATGAGTCATGTGAGTCAAAGGGTTATTAGACCAACCTATTGGGGGTCGGCCCAGTCAGCATTATGTTATGCGGTTAAGTTGGGGCCGACCTAGTTGAGTAAAGGTCAAGTCAAGTTAGTGTATAAATTGAGAGTGTGTCCCTCTCATTTTACACATTGTCTCATGTCTCACTTCGCATTAGTGAGAGAAGAGAAGGGTGCACACAAGTGGAGGAGGAGCATGTTGCTATAGATATATATCTCTTGGGTTTGATCATGGTGATCATTGTATTGATGCTTATTCTATCTCTGAGGAAGTTGCGGGGTTTTTCACCTTCTTGGTTTTCCCCGGTGAAATGTTTTGTGTCTCTTGTCTCTTGTATTTTATGCTTGATATGTTGTACATGTTGTTGCTTCAGTTAAGATCCTAGATCATATTGAATTAAATTCTGAAAAAATAACATGGTATCAGAGCTAGCCTGAAAGAAGGCATGGTATGGCACTTATGACACTTGTTTCACTTGCGAAGCTAGGGCTTGATATAGCAAAAACCAGTCATCGTAGAAATTTTTCTATAAATCCATTTTGGCGAAGTTTCAAGATCTAAAAATCTTACAGGTCGAAGATAAGATCCCCATGTACCTTGTGTCTGAAGGAGATCCTCTAATTTGTTGTACTTTCATATTTATGATCTGTACAATATAGGGTTTCTGCCTCTTCGAGATCTCAGTCATAAATAGGTTACCTTGGAAAAAAGGTCACAACTTGGGATAGGAAGCTCCAAATGAAAATTTGTAAAATGTGGCAGGTAGGGAATAGACTGTACTTTCATAGGTATGATTTTCAAAGGCCGAAATTAAACCAGTGACACGTGGCACTCCATACAAGTTCGCTCTCCTGTTTTATCCCATAAACAGGTCACATTGTAACACTTGGAATAACTCTCTCTCAGAGAATCTATTTGAGGTCATATCTGTGGGATTGGAAATACAATAGGTTGGGATAAAATAGGAAGAATTTTTAGACCCTGTAGATCTGAAATTTTGGAGTTACACTAGAAACAATTAGGTGCATATTTCGGTCAAAACATAATTAGATTTTGAGCACCTTCATTCATGGCTTCGGGAATTTAGGGTTTCGAAGAAAGTTGGAATTTTTGTAATCAGAGACCACGCCTGGACGCTCCTCATCAAAATCAAAATTTAGAGACCAAGATCGAATTTTTTGGTTGGGAAAAAGGTCAGGCTTGATCAAACCCTAGTTCGGGACTTTGATCGGAAAGGTGGAAAATTAGGGCTTCTGCAAAAATGGGAATTTTTTATATCTATGACCATAGCTGGAAGCTCCTTGGAAAAATTAAATTTTAGAGCTTTGGATCAACCTATTTGGTTGGGTGAAGCTCCGGGAAACTCAAACCCTAATTGAAGGTCCTCCCTAGTGAATCCAGAAGAGTGAAAAACAAATTTGATGGGTGAAACTTTGCAGTTTTCAAATTCTGGATATACCAGGTTGATCATCTCATTAAGGAGCATCCTTCTATCCCTTCAGAAGTTTGAAATTCAAAGTTTAAATTTTTAGGGTTTCTCTAACAAACCCTAATACAGCTCTAGATCCAGTTTCTGCAATACAATTGGATTGGGTTAATCCTAGAAGAGAATGGATTGGTCACCTGCATAAGTGAAGAAGTTCCTGTTTCAAAGGGAGATGAGGCTAAGGCCTTACATAAGAAGATTACAAGCAATCTCGATAGGTATGACTTACAGGTATGTTTCGAAATCTGTTCATGATTAAGTTTATGGAATGTTTGTCTTCATTAAGGTTAGTACAATCCTTATTAATTTTAGACTTGTCGTATCACCTTAATAAAATTATGAATGCATGATAGAAGATATTCATTGATTAGGGTTTTGACACTTATGATTGTACTAATGCATTGTTATGTTGTATGAGGTTGATATTGTCCACTAACATGAAAGATACATCAAGAAAGACAAATCATGTTCTAGTTCAAGAACATATGACCATGGTGACATGAAGACAAAGATTCATCCATTGTCATGGATCACATAGAAGATCTACTTACGAGGTATTGTATAACTTGGTTCTATAATGGTTAACTTATGCGATATGCAGGTTACTAACACAAGTCATTGAAGAGAACAAGAAGACATCATGTGGGTATGTTAGACATAACTAGCTAACATGCTAATCCAGGTATGTTTTTCCTATCTCAAGTTAGAATCCTACCTTGTGTTAGGTTCTCTTATATAAGTATACTTGGCATGATTGATTATGATTATTCATGAAGTTATAGGTTGAAGCAATCATGGGTTTAGGAATATTATGCTTCTTAATTTGATTGATGATATGACTAACCAGAAAAGTCCTATGGTCAAATAGGAATATGCATAATTAAACGAATTGTGATGTATTATCTGTGTATAAAATTATCATGACTATACATGTTTAAGATTATTGTGTTTTGATAGTATTGAGATTATACTAATGATGATTATGTATGAGATATCGAGGATAACACAATGATGATACTAGTAAATATGCATAGTGATCGAGGATGGATGTAAGTTCAAGGAAAGGTAATCCAGGAAGCAAAGATCAAGAGGGAGAACACTCCAATAGTTTCTGCAAGGATGCAAATATTTAGAGGGAGTTGACCACTTCTCACATCGGAATGGAGTTGCAGAAAGGAAGCAAAGAATGAGAGGGAGTCAACCCTACAACCAAACAAAGATAAGTATTTTAATTGTCATTTCTTGCATATTTGTTTGTTTAAATAATATTGTTCAATGATGTATATGCTTATGTTCCTAGAGTTAGGGTGTGTATTATGCATATTAGAATAATTGCATTAATGAACAGTATACTACCAATATGCATGTGATGGGTAAGTGGCATATGGCACTGTACAACATTCCATTGCTACTTATCTAGAATGAAACCTCTTTGCTGACATGTTGGGAGTTGTGCACACTCTTAACAATGTTCTGGTAGAGATTTGAAGGCATATAGAAAGTTACAAGATATGGATAAATGTTGTATTGAAGCATTGGCTAAGATAATTGCATGACTATATGACATACATATATCTTTATGAGTAAGAATTTGTTCTGAAATATATAAGAAGTTTCTAATCATGCAATTGAATTTGACTTATAGGAAAGATTGTGTAGAATCACCTACAAAAGAAGGACTACAACATTTGTTCCAGCGACGAAGTTCAATAAAACTATCTATTGAAGATATTGAAGAAACTGAAGTTCCCAGGATTCGGGATGCAGTATTGGAAGAATTCCATGATCAGTCGATCATGAAGAATTATGCTTGGGATGTGGTCCCAAGACCAGAAGGGAAGTCTGTTGTGACTTCCAAGTGGGTCTATAAGATCAAGCATGCTGCAGATGGTAGCATAGAGAAATATAAGATGAGGTTTGTAGCTTGTGGCTTCTCCCAAAAAGGGGGAATAGACTATGAAGAGACTTTTGCACCTGTAGACCAGATACACTTCAGTACTTGCTCTGGCTGTAGTGATGAAGTGGAAGATACATCAGATGGATATTGTGCAGTCAAAGAGGAAGTGTATGTGGAGCAGCCACTCGGTTTTGAGACACATGACAGGGAGTCATATGTGTGCAAGTTGAAGAAAGCCTTGTATGGCTTGAAGCAAGCTCCTAGAACTTGGTATGGTAGGATGGACAGTTTCGTATCTAGTTTGGGCTTTACCAAGAGTAAAGCAAATTCCAACCTTTACTACAAGGTTGAGGAAGGTAATCCAGTGATACTACTGTTGTATGTGGATGACATGTTTGTTACAGGTGAGGATAGATTGATTGCTGACACGAAGAGGAAGCTGGCTGTCGAGTTCGAGATGAAGGAATTAGGGATGATGCACTACTTTCTAGCCATGGAGGTGTGGCAGAGTGCAGATGGGATCTTCCTTGGACAAGGGAAGTATGCAGTAGAGATCCTGAAGAGGTTCGGGATGATGGACTGCAAGGCCATGGCCACACCTATGGCATTGAACCTGAAGCTTCTCTGTGATGATTCTTCTGATCCGGTTGATGTTGCAGTGTATCGTCAGATGATTGGGTCCTTGATGTACCTGACGAACATGAGACCAGATATTTTCCTTGCGGTGAAAAAATTGAGCCAGTTCCTGACAGATCCGAGAGGTGTTCACTTGGTTGTTGTTTCTGAGGTACCTGAAGGGTACAGTTGATTATGGGCTCAAGTATGATGCGAATCAAAAGTTTAACCACAGGGCTATGTTGATTCAGATTGGGCAGGTAGTGCTGTAGATAGGAAGAGCACTTCTGGGTGCTGCTTCAGTATGGGATCAGGTGTGATCTCTTGTTTTAGCTGGAAGGAGTCCTGTGTAGCACTGAGTACAGCCAAGGAAGAGTATGTTGCAGCCTGTTCTGCTAGTTGTCAGGCAGTATGGCTACGGAAGCTACTATCTGAGTTATTTGATCTCCCGTTGGATGCTTCTGGTATCTTTTGTGACAACTAGAGTTGTGTGAAGTTGTCTGAGAATCTGGTGTTCCATGATAGGTCGAAGCATATCGAGATCAAATATCACTATATTAGGGATATGGTGCAGAGAAGAGCAGTGAATCTCCTGTATGTTGCGACGGATGAGCAAGTTGCAGATGTGTTAACGAAACCACTAGCCAGAGTGAAGTTTGAATACTTCAAAGAGAGGCTTGGTGTTCTTCAGATTGAAGATACTTTGAGGAAGAAGTGATGGTACACATTTGCAGGAGCCATTCCAAGCATGGTGGTAGGAGGATCCCTCCCATGGCTGTGGATGTAAGCGTTGTGTGATGAGAATCAGGACGATGCTCTAGTTACTGCTTGTATATGCATCAGTTGGATGCTTGGTATGATCAGATTGGATTAGGTATATGTATATGCACGAGTTAGATGCTTGGTATGATCATGTGTGATATGTATTAGGTGGATACATTATATGATCAGGATGATCATGGACGATGAGCTTCAGGATGTTGCTCTGATGATATGCATCAGGATGATGTAGTGATGAGTATCAGGACAATGCTCTGGATGACTTGCATCAGGACGATGCAGTGATAATGATCAGGATGATCATGAGTGATGAGTATCAGGGCGATGCTCTGGATGACTTGCATTAGGATGATACAGTGACGATGATCAAGATGATCATGAGTGATGAGTATCAGGACTATGCTCTGGATGACTTGCATCAGGACGATGTAGTGACGATGATTAGGATGATCATGTGTGATGAGTATCAGGACAATGCTCTGGATTACTTGCATCCGGACGATGCAGTGACGATTATCAAGGTGATCATGTCTGATGAGTATCAAGACGATGCTCTAGATGACATGCATCAGGACGATGCTATGATGATGATTAGGATGATCATGTACATTAGGATGATGTATGGTGAGTATCAAGTTGATACTCTATGGCCGTGGACAGGTTGTGCAGATGAGCATGTAATTTTTCCCTGGGAGATCTTGTCGGTTGTGCTACGGCACATAAAGGATCCTGGCATACTCTTTCGAGGTCTTGCTCTGGGAGGACATGTAATACTGCCCTGGGAGATCTTTCCTGTGGTGCTTCGACACATAAAGGATCCTAGGATACTCTTTCGAGGTTTTTTCCTATGGCATATAATAGCACCCTGGGAGATCTTGTCGGTCGTGCTTTGGCACATAAAAGATCATGGGATACTCTTTTGAGGTTTTGCCATGACCACATGTAATAGCGCCATGGGAGATCTTGCCGGTTGTGCTTCGGCACATAAAGGATCCTGGGATACTCTTTCGAGGTGTTGTGGTAGGGGTCACATGTAATACGCCCTGGAGATACGGACAGGTCGTGCTAGTCACATAAAAGGCCTCGGATGCTCTTTAGAGTTCTTGCTAGTCAAGACACTCTTTTAAGGTTTTGTGACAGTCACATGTAAGTGGAACTAGGAGATATTTCCAGTCGTGCTTTGACTGATAAAGGATCTTGGGATACTCTTTCGAGGCATTGTGATGCATGTAATAAGTCTTGAAGATTCCAAAGTATGGCCATTGATGATGAAGACCTGCAGGTGGTGGGCCTACATACAGCATGAAAAAGGGCTCGCTCTATAGAACTTCTTATGACGAGAAGAATTGAGAGATAGCACCAGTGATCGAGATGTCAGGCACATCAATAGTGATGATGATGATGCTCCGTGATCCAATGATAATGATACATCACAAAATTGAAAACTTATGCCTATATGTATTGATGACTTGTGTCAAAAGAATACCTTCCTAGTTAAGAGGGAGTGTTGATGTATTTGTAAGTTTGGAAGATATTCTTCTATGTATTACATTTGTACTTTACTGTATATCCATTAGAGATGTTACATTCCTCTATTTGGAAGTGTCATCATTATTATTGACAAGTGTCGTCATTTGTATTGATGGGTTATTAGACCACCTTGTTGGGGTCGGTCCTGTATGATTCATGTGGGTCAAAGGGTTATTAGACCACCCTATTGGAAGTCGGCCCAGTCAGCATTATGTTATGTGGTTAAGTTGGGGCCGACCTAGTTGAGTAAAGGTCAAATCAAGTTAGTGTATAAATAGAGAGTGTGTCTCTCTAATTTTACACATTGTCTCATGTCTCACTTCGCATTAGTGAGAGAAGAGAAGGGTGCACACAAGTGGAGGAGGAGCATGCTACTGTAGATATCTATCTCTTGGGTTTGATCATGGTGATCATTGTATTGATGCTTATTCTATCTTTGAGGAAGTTGTGGTGTTTTTCACCTTCTTGGTTTTCCCCGGTGAAATGTTTTGTGTCTCTTGTCTCTTGTCTTTTATGCTTGATATGATGTACATGTTGTTGCTTCAGTTAAGATTCTAGATTAGATTGAATGAAATTCTGAAAAACTAACACTGGGCATAGTCTGGTCATCCTTGTCAGGACTGTGAGGTCGCTTTGTCCCGTGTGGTCTTCCTTCACGGCCTTCCGGTTAGATCGCAGCAGGACCTTCTCCTGTCCTCTGCCTCTTTTCCTGTCGAAACCTTTCTCCTCCTCTTGTAAGACCACTCTCTTCCTTAGCTTCACTCACAGTCTCCTCGTGACCTGCACCCATCTACCCCTTATCATAGCAAATGTCGCCTCCCGACAGTAGCGATACCCACGGCCTCTGCCCACCAGGCTGTTTACTAATCTAGATGCATCTTCAATATACCTTTTTGTTGGCTGCTTTTTGGACAGACCCGGGTTTTAATGAAGCGCAGCAACAAAACCCCCTGGTGCACTGGCCCTCTCGGCAATGAGCTACGCGACAGCTCGAGGGCTCACCCGAAGTGGCTATGGGGAGGCTAAGGAATCAGGTTTCCTTAACCTAGGCGACGCGGAGACTGTTCTCTCTTCAGACTTACGAGCGCAACAGCTCTCAAGTTCCTGCTCGGCGGCTGAGCTACGCGGTACTTCCACTCCTGCGCTAGGACCAATTATCCTCTGCGCGGATATTCTATGCGTAGTTTCACTTACGTGCTCGTCGCAGCAACAGATTCTCCTATCGCAATGGCGACATCGTCTTACCGATTCCTTCGACCCTTAATGATTATAGTTCCCAAGAAAGCTTCACTCATTTACTCAACACATTCATAAAGGTAATGCAATATCTGTATTTGCTCGTTAGTAAACTCAAAACAGGTAATCATTTCATTCACAACATTACAACAACGAGAAATATGAAGTCCACCTCCATGGGGAAAACCACGTCCTCGGGAGTATCTTATATTACCCAGAAAATGATAGACTTATACAATATGCTGCGCACACAGCTGCAGCCTTAGATCTTTCCAGGAAACTCCACGCACAGCTGGGAGCCCTTCTCTCGATCTAGTCTCTTCCTCTCCAGAGATTACAATAGTTCAGACGTCGCCTCGGACTGTCTGCAACTCAAGGATTAGCTTCACTGCTAACCAGTTCTAACTCCTGTTTCCTAGCAACACGGTAGAAAATAGTCAACAAGATCGTAGCAGAGGATGATCACCTCGATCAATCCTTCTTACATCTAGCATCAATTATCTTAGCTAGCTCAGAGGCTTAGCTAACTGACTCACTAATCAACCAACTCACAGACTAGCTAGCTACTGTCTAACCAACTAACATCTACCCTTCACAATTATACATATATATAGGTGGCCATGGCGGTCACACCTTTACAAAACTGTGGGCCTTTCCCAGTAGTAATCCCCAAAAACCCTAACCATGCACATGGCTAGGTGTACTGTAGGTGCCGCTTGCAGTCATGTCGCCGCTTCCTGCAGGCTCCATGAATTCTGGCGCAGCTTACGGGTATGGGTGCCTTGTCCTTCGCCTTCAATGCTTTGGTCCGTTGCTCTTCCTTGATTCGAGCAACCATAACTTCTGTACTTAGCCTTAAATGAGGGTAGCTGAGCCCTCTACTCCATTGCTTCATTGATTGTGGTAGCTAGGATTTCCACTCGGCTACCTTCATTCTCTTCTGACGTGCGCGCGAGCTCCACGATTTTCGGTCCGTAATCTACGCTGAGATTATCCATCTGGCACCATACTGCGCACCGTCTTCTTCTGTCCCAAAATTGGCGCTTATTCAAAACTTAGCACTTTCTCTTCCATACTTGTGCTTTTTCCTCAAAATTCACAGCTTTTACCATAGCTGCGGCCTTGGCTCCAACAGGCCCCTAACACTTACTTGTGGCTCACCCTCGAGCCACTTGCACTAGCGCGTGGTTGCCTTACTTGCGCATCTGCTTTTGCTTGAGTCTCCGCGAATGCTTTCTTCCACTGCGCAATAGTGGAGTCCAATTCATCGACACACTCCACAGCAGTCTGCACCGTTTCTGCAGTGGCTTCTTCTTTAGTGATGGCATCAATCACCTCTTGAGATTCACTAATTTCTTTGATTTTTGCCTCGACTTGGCCAACGATATCAGCATACTCATCCATGAATGGCTGAATGCTGTTGGTGAGCTTCTCATCTTCAGTTCTGAGCTTGTGCAGTTGCTATTGCATTCTGCGCACTTCACTCATTTTCTTCATTTTTGGTAAGCCTGTTAAGGCCTTAGCTTCTTCAGTCAGAACAGTTAGGGACTGTTCTGCGGCTTGCACCTGTTCCAAAAGACCAACTTTAAAAGGGAGCTTCTCAAGCTCCGCCCAAGATTCCATAGCTTGGCTCATCAGGTTCTCAGCTTCCTGTATTCTGTCTTTCATCTGTGTTGAAGCTCTGCCCAGAGCTTCAAATTGTTCCTGCGCATCATCTGTAAACTGCGCGGCAACACGAGCTTCTAGCTCAGCGATTTGGGTTCTATGGCCCTCAGCCATAGCAACTATTTCATGCTCCAGGGTTTTCACCCTTCCTCCAATAATTTGAACTTTCTCAACCAGAGGGAGGTCTGGTTGAATCTCGCAAGCCGGCAATTCCTGGGCAATCTCATCCACTGCGTTTTTGATGCCGATGTCTTGCGCCTCATAAAGTGCAAGTTTCTCGGAGATATTCTTATGGCTTTCCTTCAGCTCTATCTCCTGCGATTGCAGTCGTTGATTTTCCTGGAATGTAGAGAGCTCTCTAGCTCTCAACTCAAGAGAAACTTTCTCATGCACTAGCTGTAGAGTCTCTATAGGAATTAGAGACAAATTGATTTCAACAGGCCCAACGGCGCTTACCTGTAGTGCAGCTAGCGGATCTGGAAGTGTCATGCTCGTAGGCGGAATATGCACGACAGTATTCCTTTCTATGAGTTCTTCAACTCGCTCAGTACTTGGAATTTCTTGTGGCGCATGCGAAGTAGATGCTGGCGCATGAGTCTGCGCAATCCTTCCTGCGAGACCCTTTATTTCCACAAACTGCAGGTCTAGAGCACTTCTGATGTGAGCGTGCGTGTTTCGCAGCTCGCGAAATAGCTCTTTCAAATATTGGTCGATCCCCGAGGGAATGGCCTCAGAGGGATGCGACACCTTTTGTTTCTTGGTTGTTGGCTCTGTCGAGCCTTCATCACTTCTTTGCTCAGGGGCTTCCTTGCCCTTATCCTTCTCTTGCGCAGCGGCGGGTGGCATCGCGGACGCGATGTCGGCGGCTTCTCTCCATTCATCCGACCAAGACTTGATAGTTTCTTCGACATCTTCTGTGGTCATCCTGTAAAGGCCTACGACCCATTCGTCCTGAATGCTGCAGGGACGGAGGTAAAGTTGATGTAAGTCGGCAGTAAAGGCCAACTTCCCTTCATACATTCTTGCTGTCTCCTCACTCAGCCTTGGCATTTCCTGAATGGTATCTCTGAGGAGATAGTAGTATTTGCAAAATACAGCGCGGTTCATCTTGCGCTTCGCCGGATTAGGGGATTCCCAAAGGTTAACATAGCAGATTCCGGCAGGTTCTCCTACGTGGCGCGGAAGGAACTGAGTGTTCGGGGGCTCCTTCCACCCGACGAGAGCACATAAAATTAAAAGCCAAGAAAAATGGAACGACTGACCGGGGTTATCTTGGACGTTCCGGCAGTCTTCCAAAAAAGAATTGAGGAGGAAGAGGCACCAGTTGTACTGCTCTCCCTCCGCAGCTGCGATGGCGAGTTCCACGATAGCTCCAGTAACTTCCTTTGGTCTGCACTTCGTGAGAAGTCTGCCCGCGAGCAAACTTCCTGTAAATCTTAGTGCTTCGTCTTCTACTATTGTGAGGTCATAATCCTGACCTCCTCTTGTAAGGTTGTATTTCTGCACCAGCTTTGCAGCCAATTTTCTATCCTTCTCCTTTCCCATAAAATGGATATTGGGATCCTTACCAACCTTAGACAGGCCAGTAATGCGATGAATCAAATCGACATTTAAATCGATTGGCCTCCCCAGCCAAAGGTAACCTCCATGAACGCAGGATAGCAGTGTCTTGATGACTGGGTTCACCTCATTGCTACGCCCAAAATGCGGTAGCTTTAACAGATTCAGGAGTCCAGGGCGCTCAAGATTTGCTGCAAATCCCTTCGGGATAAATTCGTCAACCTGTCTGGTGGGATTATGCACTACCGTTAGATATCGGTCTAGCTGGAACTGAGGATATGTCTTATAGTCTCCCAGGTTGAAATCAGAGAACTTGGCCAGTGGAAGGTGTCCGAGCAAGGACCCTTCTATTCGCACGCCAGCCGGTAATGGAGGTAACGGAAGCGGATACTTTGCATTTTTCGGAATATGCACCTCTGGTGCATCTTCTGGGCGCGGCGGAATATAATTCACCATAGTGGCCAACGGCTCTGGAACGGGCTCTTCTGGCTGTGGCTGGGATGCTCTTGTGGCCGGAGATTGTTTGGGATCCTGATAACCAGGATGTACATAAGTCGAAGCCGTCACAGGGGTAGTCATGCCGAAATCTAGGCCTCGGCGCAGGAATTGACGAACAACTTCTTCAGTCGATAGGTTCTCCGTCGTGAACGGGTATAGGTAACAAGAACTTTGGACAGAAACAACAGAACGGCGTGGGATATGAGAACTGACTACAAGGAAGACACTCTGCACGACTCGGCTCTGAAAACAATGGCTTAGATTCTCAAACAAGACTATGCAGCTCGAGAAAAGTAACCCGAAATTATACAAGTGTGGGGTATTTATAGCTAAGGCGATAGTAAATGCGGGCAAGTGGGGCTACTAGCTATAGGCGGCTATGCATGAGTTGACAATGCTACGATCCCCCTCGCCTCTACGGTGCATTTACTGTGATGGACGGGCTCTGACAGGCTTCCGGGAGAAGCTAAAACTTTCCGGCACATGAGTTAAATGCAAATCTTACGGAGGTCAAGTCGAATCTGTCAGAGCGGCTATACTTAAATGGCGGGTTTATCCTTCATTTATTTCTCAGACGCGGCTTCATAACTACTGCAATTCAAATTTTTCGACGGGTCTTTTCAACTTAGGGAACTCTGCCTATAGGGGTCCACAACAAGAATTCTTCAAGCGGAAAATTGACACAGGGAACTTCGCAAGAGCGACAGTTCAACGGTCCGGGGAGAACCTTCGCAAGAGCGCAAATATAAGCTCGCTCCAACCAAACTTTATAGACATGTGCGGATGTTTCAAGGAACTGCGCGGGAAGCCAGAGACTGAGGTTCTCGCGACTTCCGTGTAGACTGAATGCGATGCCTCTTTCAACTACACTGGGCATCTGCATATCTTTGAGCAACTATTTAAGTCGACAAGGCGGAGTGGCCGTCGCGGTAAAGCTTGAGCCGACTCCCGTTGATCTTTGTAGGCAGTACTTCTCCATTCATCTTCGCAAGCTGAACTGCTCCTCCTTCTGTTATCTTTATTACCTGAAAAGGGCCTAACCAATGTACACGAAACTTGCCTGGAAACTTGGTGAATTTACTATCATAGAGGAGTACCAAGTCTTGTTCCTGAAAGACTTTATTCTTAATATGCCTGTCATGCCAAGCTTTCTGTCTTGCCTTCTGTACCTGTTGATGAAATCCAACTAAAAGTCTGTCTTCTTCTAAGGCAAGCAGTTGTGAGAGTCTTGCGCTCATAGTATCAGGATCTGTCATTTCTGTAATTTGCGCAATTCTGAGACTGGGAATAATGTATTCCATAGGCATAACTGCTTCTTGTCCATACACCAAACTGAAAGGTGTGTGGCCTGTTAATTTCTTGCAGGTAGTTCTGTAAGCCCATAATACAGCTGTGACTCTAAGGTCCCAATCATCTCTTTGTTGATTACAGATATTCGTCAGGGCATTCTCAAGAATTTTATTGAATGCCTCCACCGTGCCATTAGCTTGAGGGTGGTAGTGTGTACTCTTATGGTGACTAATTTGGAATTCTTCAGTAAGGGCTTCTATAGTCTCATTGAGGAAATGTGTACCTTGATCACTCATTAGAATCAGTGGGCATCCAAATCTAGTGATAATATTCTCAAAAATGAACTGCGCGGCCGTAGCAGCGTCGCAGTTCCATACTGGCTTAGCCTCAGCCCATCTGGTGAGGTATTCAGTAGCTGTGATGATGTATCTTGCGCCGGTTCTCTTTCCTGGAGGGTTGATAGGACCTACAAAATCAATGGCCCATTTATCAAAAGCACGTAATGTTATCTGAGGTCTTAGCGGCATTTCATCTCTTCTTGAAGGTTTTCCTATTCGCTGGCACACATCACAACATCTGCAGAATTCCTTAGTATCCTTATGCAATGTCGACCACCAAAGACCTGCGGCTAAGATCTTCTAAGCAGTCGGCTTTCCTGCGAAATGGCCTCCTGCGGTACCTGAGTGCGCTTCTGCGATGATAGAGTTTTTTTCATGTGGTAAGATACATCTGCGCAAGACTTCATCGGGGCCCAGCTTATAAAGCTGGCCTGCTATCAAAGTGAAGTCTGCGGCTTTGACGACAAGTTGTTTCTTCTGCTGGATTGTAAACTCAACTGGCGCTTGTCCAGTAGTAAGAAACTCAAGGATATCAGAATAATACTCATCTGCTGCTTGAATAGAGAACAACTGTGCGTCAGGCAGATTGTCCTTTAGACTTGTAGGTTCCTCTCCTGACTTAATCCTAGATAAGTGGTCAGGTCCTGCATTCAATCTACCTGGCTTTACAATTACCTCGAAATCATATTCTTGAAAGAGCAGTAGCCATCTGCAAATTCTTCCCCCTAACACTAGCTTATTGACCAAGTATTTCAAAGCAGAATGGTCAGTATACATTTTAAAATGTGCGCCCAGTAAGTAGTGTCTGAACTTCTGTAGTGCGTACACCATAGCTAGTCCTTCTCTCTCTGTAGTAGTGTAGTTCTTCTCGGCTGTGGACAACTTTCGACTAGAGTAAGCAATGGGGTGATCGATACCTCCTTTTCCTGGTTGTGTAAGTACGATCCCCAATGCTATAGAAGAAGCATCGACATGAACATGAAAGGGTTTATTCCAGTCTGGGAAAACTAGAATTGGCGCAGTGATCATCTTGTCTTTAAGTGTGTCCAAGCTCTGTTGGCATTCTTCTGTCCATTGGAATTTCGAATCCTTTTTCAGCAATCTTTCCATAGGTGCTGTGATCTTTGCATAACCTTTGATAAATTTTCTGTAGTATCCCGTATGTCCCAATGTAGTGCGCAATTGTTTGACTAAGTTGGGCGCAGGTAAATTAGCAATGATGGAAACCTTCGCACGATCCATCAGGAGTCCTTGTCTGCATACAATGTGACCCAACAAAATACCAAAAGGAGCATAGAAGATACATTTTTTCAAGTTAAGGGAAATCTGATGCTGTCTACATTTTTCTAACATCATTTGCAGGTTCGCTATATGGTTCTTTAATAAGCCAAATACAGTCCAGTCATCAAAATAGACTTCTAAGAACTTATGGATGAATTCTTTAAAAACAGCAACAACGACTCTAGAGAAGATAGCAGGAGCGTTTTTAAGACCAAAGGGCATTACCGTGTACTGGAATGAGCCCCATTCAGTCGCAAAAGTAGTCTTATGGCGGTCGTCTGGATGGATTCTGATCTAATGGTATCCCGAAAATCCATCGGTGAAGGAATAAGCCTCTTGTCCTCCAACATTATCAAGCACTTCATCTGTAAAGGGAGTAGGAAATGGATCATGCGCTGATGCGTCATTGAGTTTGCGCAGGTCCACGCAAATTCTTATTTCACCTTTTGTCTTCTTCTCTTGTACAACCATAGGGATAATCCAATCGCTTTCTTCTACTGGCTCAATAATACATGCTGCGAGCATCTTGTCAATTTCTTCTTTGACATTTTCTTTATAGCGCGGGTTCAACCTGTATGGGCGCTGCTTTACTGGCTTGGCATCTGGTTTCAGAGGTATGCGCATCACTCCTAAGTCTCCTAGGATGCCTTTCATTTCTGTGAACTTGGTAGGAAAGATATCCTGGTAGTCACGTAATAGATCTGAAACATGTCCAACAGTTTCATCATCCCAATAGTCTCCTATAGAAGCAAACTTGGGTTCGGCTTCTGTACCAATGTTAACCTTTTTGAGCTTGATGTGGTCTGTAATGGCAGGGATATCAAGCTGAGGACCTTCAACATTGCGCATCCCTTTTGATTCTGGGATATTGATGTTGCGAGGATCATCCTCCTCTTCTTCAGTGGTGAAATTATAGCATTCCAGGGCATGTTCTATCTGAATAGCCCAATCTGGTTGGGAATATTCTGTTAATAGACATGGTTCAAATACCTTCTTTTTAATACACTTCAGAGCCTGATCAATACTTGGATGCTCTGACTCAAAGCTGAAGGTAAGTTGAAAACTTTCTATCATGAGAGGCCAAGTAAGAGTGCCTCTGCGCAATTCTGTCTCAGTGTACCAGTTCCTTGGAACTGTGTCCAATGTGTGGATGAATAGGTGAACCCACTCATCGTCCGGAATATCTGACCATTGCTGAATGCATGCTTCAATGTGTGACTTGGGGTCACTCTGTCCCTCATATTTGCGCGACACTTCTGCTGTAGTGTCCTGGAATCTGCGCAGTATCAATCTGCGACAGTCTTGCCATGTGTGAATATTCTCTTTATGCGCACCCCACCATCTTTCGGGTGTAGCGCACAATGATACATCTAATGCCTGTATGCGCTGTTGTTCTGGAAGCTGTTGTTCATATGCCTGTATGAATTCACTTACGTTAGTTAGACCATCAAAAATTGGAGTGTCAATCAATTCTGTGCCAATCCATCGAATGGATTTAGTCATCATGGCGCAACGTCTTGTAGAAACCTCATGTAAGCGATTCTGCCAGTTTTCCAATCCTGTATCTGAGTCTGATGTGCATGAACTATCGCATCGCCAGCTGATATGGCCATCTGCTGTGGGATTGACATAGTCACTCTGACTAGCAGTCATCTGATACAAACTTTCCATTTGGCGCGCTTCTTCTTCTGCCCGAATGGGTTCTATATACCTTGGTCCTTGAATAGGATCAAGCGGTGCAATGACCCTAATCTGGTCATCCTCGAAGGTCATCTGTCTTTTCTTCAAATTGATGACATCCAAATTATCAAATGCCCAGTCTATACCTAAAAGTGCTGGGTAAGGTCTACTATCATCCAGGATTTTGATTACTTCAAAGTCTGCAGAACTTCTTACTCCCTCAATATCAATAGGTACATTGGGTAATCTGCCCAATGGAGAGACTCGTTGCTGGTTCGCGAGTCTTAGCTGGATGGGGGATCTTGTAAGTTGAGGACTTCCCATCTGTTCCCATGTCTGCATGGTGAGAACATTAACTTCTGAGCCCAAATCTAAAATAACTTCGTCCATCTCAAATGCTCCAATCTGCGCTGTGAGCCTCATCTCTTTTCCAGTTCTAATGTGACTCCCAATCTGATGAACAGCACGCTGGGGCGTGTTGGTCGAAGCAGATTGTTGACATTTATCCAATAGGTGTTGAAGTTCCATAGTTGCTTTTTCATTGCGCAACAACTTTAAGCAGTTCCTTAGAAAATTATGGACAGTACCTAGTGCATCGTCATTGGGCCTTCCGGATGTAGTGGCCTGTTCTTGTACCAGGTTGTCTTGTCTTAGCACTTGCGATCTAATATCATTATGCGGAGTTGCGACAGAACTTGAAGCTCTAGGATCTGAGAAATACTCTTGGGCTTGCTTGAATGCTTCTTTTTGCTTCTGCAAATTAAGTCGGGTTGGTTTAATATTAGCGCGGCGCACCCATTGCGTCGCTTGCTTTCCAGTTCCTGACTATGGAGCAGCAGTGGTTATTCCACTGCGCGTCACAATATTAACTGTACGGTCTGGTTCCATTTTTTCTGCTCCAATCAATTGAATATTCTGGTTGACCTGTGGCGTCTTTGCTTGCATTTTAGTCAGCAATTGAGGGCATTCTTCAATGATATGATCATAAGATTTACAATATCTGCAAAGGGTTGTAGGGTTTTGGCAATCTCTTGCAAAATGACCTTGCGCTCCACAATTATAACAAGTGATCTGGCCTCTTCCGCGGCCAAAATTTGTTGTACGTCCGCGGCCTCTGTAATTTCCTGTTCGGCCGTCGCGAGTTTGGTCATACTGTGGACCTGCTACGGGTCCTTGTGCTTCTGACTGTACTCTATAAACATCATGTTTCCTTTCCATCATAAGGTCATATGCTCTGCAATTGTTTTCATCATGGCCTACTGATTTACAGAAATTACAATATAGGTTCTTTGAAGTTTGTACATATTTCTGAAGTAAGTGGCATTCTTGTGGTCTATGACCTCTAGTTCTACAGATTTCACACCAAGGTCCCTGTGGCTGTGGTAAAGGGTTAGGTGCTCCAGTTGCAATATACTCTATGAAAACGGGACAGTGGTCCTTTGAATGACCTTGTGCTTTACATTTTGTACACCATATCTCCTCCTTAGCATCCTTGCCTTTCTTAATATCATGCACTTGTAAGGTTAAGTTTGCTAATTGGTTCTGCAACTGCGCAACATCGTTGCTTGTTCCAGCAATTGGTGAAGCTTCTAGTTTCATAGCCATCTCTAGAGCTTGTTCCTGAGTAGTGAGATTCTATTGCATAAGAGGAAGTCTAATGTGTGGAAGCAGCGCAGCAATGAACCATTCCTTATGCTGTTGTGGTGCAAACTCAAAGCTTACTTGATCTATCAAGGCTTTGAACTTTTGGTCAAAGTCCCATACTGACTCTGTAGGTAACTACTTGATGTCTTTGAGCTCTGTTATACACTGTGATTCTGATTTAGGTTTCTTGAATTCTCTAATCATGGCATTTCTTACCTCAGCAAGCGTTCTATTCTCTGCTGCTGAGTATTTCATGAACCAAGTTAAGGCTCTTTCTCTTAGTGTGGTTGCTAACTGAACCAGTTTAACAACATCATCATTAATTTGCTTAATTGTCCAAATGGCTTCACATAGGAACCAGTGTTGTTCAGGGTCTTCTATTCCTGTTCCTCTAAAAGTTGGTAGTTTCATGTCATCACCCATCTTTCTTGCGCTAGGTTGAGGTGTAGGTGCTGTAGCAGTGCTGGGCTGGTTGAACAAAGGTGGTACAGAGGTACTAGAAGTACCGTGTGGGCTACTAGAAGGTGTTACTGCAGGATTATACTGAGCTTCGTCTGGCTTTTGCGGTGTAAAAGGGTGGTAAGGGATATGAACGCTCCCTTGTCTTTCTATGTGGCCTGCTCTAGGAAGTTGACTGTCTTCTGGTCAAAAGAATGTTGGTCAAGGCCTACTTTATACCGTTTTCCACTACGAGTGCAACCAATAACTTCAGGGTCACTATCAGAGTCTAGGGACATTACTTGTCTATGCTATTCATCTGAAGTTATACATAGTTTTGCTTTTTCATACAGAAGCATTTTAATCGATAAGTTCAAAGAATTCAGGAACTTACCTCTATGTGCTTGAAAGAAACTCCTCTCAGCTTCACTGAAACTCTTTCTTGTATCCACTGCAAACTCAGTGATGAAACCTTCCAGCAGACTATTCAACCAAAAGTCTACTGCGCGGGACACAGAATTGTCTACCCGCTTTAAAATACTGACTAGCTCAGGCGTCCAAGCGACTGGTCGATCAATATGCACAGTGGGTCTAGTATCTGCTAACTTGGCTATCCAAGCATGTAACTCAAGTGCAAATGTGACAAAGAAAATTTCGTGAAGGTCAGTATAGATATACTTCTGCAACCATTCTTCTGGTTGGAGTCTAGAGGTTCTATTTTCTTGTTCAGCGAACTCTCTAGCCTTTAAATCGAACCACTCCTGAATTTCTGTAGTTGTAGGATTTCAATAACACATTTGTTAGCTGAGCAAGTCTCAAGGCAACAGAACCATTTGTTGGCTCAATCAACAATCTTCTTCGTGGCAAAAATAGCAAGTCTCACAGTAACAAGTCACAAGGCAACAGAACCATTTGTTGGCTTCTTTCTTTCTCTGGGTTTCGCCTCGATCTCGCGTGTCGCTGAAATAACAAGTCTCATTCGCGCGGCAACGGAACCATTTGTTGGCTGCTTTTAGGACAGACCCGGGTTTTAATGAAGCGCAACAACAAAACCCCCTGGCGCACTGGCCCTCTCGGCAACGAGCTGCGCGACAGCTCGAGGTCTCACCCGAAGTGGCTGTGGGGAGGCTAAGGAATCAGGTTTCCTTAACTTAGGCGACGTGGAGACTGTTCTCTCTTCAGACTTACGAGCGCAACAGCTCTCAAGTTCCTGCTCGGCAGCTGAGCTGCGCGGTACTTCCAATCCTGCGCTAGGACCAATTATCCTCTGCGCGGATATTCTACACGTAGTTTCACTTACGTGCTCGTCGCAGCAACAGATTCTCCTATCGCAAAGGCGACATCGTCTTACCGATTCCTTCGACCCTTAACGATTATAGTTCCCAAGAAAGCTTCACTCATTTACTCAACACATTCATAAAGGTAATGCAATATCTGTATTTGCTCGTTAGTAAACTCAAAATAGGTAATCATTTCATTCACAACATTGCAACAACGAGAAATATGAAGTCCACCTCCACGGGGAAAACCACGTCCTCGGGAGTATCTTATATTACCCAGAAAATGATAGACTTATACAATATGCTGCGCACACAGCTGCAGCCTTAGATCTTTCCAGGAAACTCCACGCACAGCTGGGAGCCCTTCTCTCGATCTAGTCTCTTCCTCTCCAGAGATTACAATAGTTCAGACGTCGCCTCGGACTGTCTGCAACTCAAGGATTAGCTTCACTGCTAACCAGTTCTAACTCCTGTTTCCTAGCAACACGGTAGAAAACAGTCAACAAGATCGTAGCAGAGGATGATCACCTCGATCAATCCTTCTTACATATAGCATCAATTATCTTAGCTAGCTCACTCAGAGGCTTAGCTAACTGACTCACTAATCAACCAACTCACAGACTAGCTAGCTACTGTCTAACCAACTAACATCTACCCTTCAAAATTATACATATATATAAGTTGCCATGGTGGTCACACCTTTACAAAACTGTGGGCCTTTCCCAGCAGTAATCCCCAAAAACCCTAACCACGCACATGGCTAGGTGTACTGTAGGCGTCGCTTGCAGTCATGTCGCCGCTTCCTGCAGGCTCCATGAATTCCGGCGCAGCTTACGGGTATGGGTGCCTTGTCCTTCGCCTTCAATGCTTTGGTCCGTTGCTCTTCCTTGATCCGAGCAACCATAACTTCTGTACTTAGCCTTAAATGAGGGTAGCTGAGCCCTCTACTCCATTGCTTCATTGATTGTGGTAGCTGGGCTTTCCACTCGGCTACCTTCATTCTCTTCTGACGTGCGCGCGAGCTCCACGATTTCCGGTCCGTAATCTACGCTGAGATTATCCATCTGGCACCGTACTGCGCACCGTCTTCTTCTGTCCCAAAATTGGCGCTTATTCAAAACTTAGCACTTTCTCTTCCATACTTGTGCTTTTTCCTCAAAATTCGCAGCTTTTACCATAGCTGCGGCCTTGGCTCCAACACTTTTTCACAGAAAAGCATCTTAATTGACAGTTGTAGCGACAACAGGAACCTTCCCCGAGGTCTGCAAAAGAAATACCTTTCGGCCTCACTACAAGACTTTTGTGTGTCGACCACAAATTCAGTAATATATCCTTCCAAAATGCTGTCAAGCCAAACTTCAACATCCCGTGATGCTTTGTTATTCACTTCTTATAGCTCCTGAATCAGCTCTGGGGTCCAAGTTGTTGGCTCACCACCTTGAAAATTCCTCTTCTAGAAAGTTAGCTTCGACAAACACTCGTATAAGATGAATGGGGACTCACAGAAGAACCATTTGTGTGGACTGTCATGAATATATATTCCCACCCACTGATCTACTGTCATTCGAGTGTTCCGACTTTCTTCTTCAGCAAATCCCTACAACTGCTGATCAAACTAGCTCTGTATCTCTAGCTGCGTCGGGTACCACAACATGTCCTCCTTTCACTCTGCACACGGTCCCGGCAACGAAACCATTTGTTAATGCAACACCAGTCGACAGGGGTTCCACTCACTGTCGACGCATACCACAGTCTCCCTGATCACCATCCCAGACAGGTTTTGTCCCCCCCAGCAACACCTGCAGAACAGATGAGGTCTCACCCAAGACGTCCAGGGAGAGCAGGCAGAACCATGTTTTTGCCGAATGGAGGAGGACGGTTGTGGTTGTGTTAGTTAAACTTGTTGCAATACTGAGATAGCAATCTTAACCATTTAACTATATCACTTAGAGCATTATTCAATCGAGACATTCATCATTGCAGCAACAGTAATAGTAAATTAAATATCGCATCAAGGGAACATGACATGCAACATTACATTATCATAGCCAAACAGATTAAACACAGAGATTGTACCAAAATAACTTCATCATATTATCGCTACAAAACCCAATTACAACATCTCTGGAAGACTAGATATCAGCAAGGACTATTGACCTCAAACATACACCAGAACAACATACATCCAGGATTGCATAATCCTTTTTACCTTCTCTCGTCTATCCCCTTTAACACTTACAATTATTCTCTATATATAGGCTTCCGCCTTACAATTCTTGTCCACTTTCTAACAACTTCCTAACCAACTTATGGACAAATGACCCCATACTAACTGACCTAGTACCAAAATGACCAAAACCCGCTTCCTGCAGTACAACTGACTCAACGGTACATACTATGTGGTCCAAATGACCCAAAACCCACAATTTGAGGTACAATTGACCCAAAAAATGCATAAACTATTCCTCTTCGTGCCTCTTTCATTGCCTTCCACGGTATCTTCTTCCTTGTCGCAGCATCAGAGATGTTGCGGTAGTACCTTACCAAACCGCCTGCCAACACTTATCATGATATTCAACAAGCCACGGTAGAGCTGGATCTCTCCTCTTCCCGGACAAAAGAAGAAGATCCCGTTATGCTGTCGATTTGGGCAGCTAACTGCTCTTGTTCACATGATTTCCTTGATGATACTTTACCCTTATATGAATCCATTATCGAGGCTATGTGTGGTAGTGAGAGACTTTGGGAGGACACGCATCATCACTCTGGTTTTCTTCCCAACCTCGATCTCATCAAGCAAGAAGAGTTTAGGACAACTCTTGCCGAGATAGTTGGTCACCTTGTCGCTCTTTTGGGGACACATGATATTTACGCGAAGGGGAATATGGATAATATTTCTCCTACTATGGCGATGAACATCTCTTGAACTCCTAGAAAGATTGAAAATGTTCACATCGGTGATGATTTCTCTCCTGAAGAGGTTCACAATTACACCGATATTTTTAAAGAACTCTGGGAAGCTTTCGCCTGGTCATATGAGAAGATGCCAGGAATAGACCCCAGCATTGTTGAAAATGATATTAGAACGTATCCAAACGCTAAACGAGTTTGACAACGCATTCATGCTGTAAACCCTAGGAAGGCTGTCGTGATCAAGGCAGAGGTGGAGAAACTACTTAAGACCGGTTTCATCTACCCAGTTCCCCTTATCGAATGGGTGTCAAATCCCGTTCCTATGGATAAGAAGCAAGTAACTATCAATGTATGTACTGATTTTCGAGACCTAAACCGTGCATGTCCAAAGGACAATTTCCCCACTCCATTTATTGATCAGATCTTGGATGCTTGTGCGGGAAGTGAGATTTTTTCGTTCATGGATGGATTTTCAGGATACAACCAGATTCAGATCAAACCTAAGGACCAACATAAGACTGCTTTCATTTGTCCTTGGGGTACATTTGCATACCCGAAAATGCCCTTCGGCCTTAAAAACGCTGGAGCTACATTTCAGCGTGCAATGACCTATTCCTTTCATGACCTTAAACATATAATGGATGTTTTCTTGGATGATCTTGTTGGCCATTCTCGCAAGAGAGTGGACCACCCCAAGCACCTTTGTTTGATTCTCGAATGATGTATACACTACAAGATTCGATTGAATCCTAATAAATGCATCTTTGTTGTGAGGACAAGTCGCCTTCTAGGTTTTATAGTTTCGAAAGAGGGTATTAGAGTCGATCCTCTCAAAGTTGAGGCAATACTTCGGTTTCCTCCTCTGAGCAGTTTGTTTCAGCTTCAAAGCCTCCAAGGGATATCCACTTTTCTATGCCACTTTATAGTGAATTATGCTAATCTTACCAAAGGTTTCACGCACTTGTTGAAGAAAGACACACTGTTTGTCTGGGATGAGCGAGCCCAACAGTCTTTCGAGGCTCTTAAGAAATATTTGGTATGGGCCCTTGTGCTTAGTCCACCCAACTTCGCACGAGATTTTATACTGTATGTGGCCGCGTATCAGGAGACAATTGGCATGGTTTTAGTTCAGATGGATGATGTGCTCACAGAGCATGTGATCTATTATCTTAGTCAAAATTTAGTAGACGCTGAACTAAGATACACTCATGTGGAGAAGTTGGCACTTGCGACTGTTCATGCAGTCCAATGGTTACGGCACTATATCATGTGTAGGAAGACCATGGTCATCATGCATATCAATCCATTTCATTTCGTATTGTCACGGCGTCTTATCGGGGGGAAGTACAATAAATGGATTGTGATTCTTCAGGAATTTGAACTTGATTTTGCTTCGGCGAAGTCGGTCAAGTCCTTGGCTTTTGTTGAGCTTCTGTCGAACCTTCCACAAGTTGATGAGGATATTGTCCACGAAGATTCCTTTGTGGATGAGCACTTATTCCTTATCTCGTCTTAGGACCCTTGGTATGGGGATATCATTGTATATCTTCAAACTTTGAAGTTTCCTTCGCACTATTCGTGAGACGAATGACGGTGTGTGAAATACCATGCTAAAGATTATACTATCGCTGGCAACACTTTGTATCATCGAGGAAAGGATTGTATTCTCCGTTGTTGTTTGACTCATGAAGAAGCAAAGTGGGTGATTAATGATTGTCATGCAGGGGCGTGTGGTGTTCATTTATCTGGGCTTGCTACAGCCCAACACATTATGCGAGCAGGTTACTTCTAGCCTTCCATCTTTAAAGATTGTATGAATGCCATGAAGAGATTTCACCCTTGCCAGGTGTTTTCTCGGAATGTACGCTCACATCCAGCAGTGCTTCATCCGATAGTCACCGTCGGTCCCTTCACCAAGTGGGTGGTGGATTTCATGGATTGAAAACCAGCTTCGGCTGGGGGGCATCACCATATCATAGTGGTTGTGAACTACTTTTCCAAATGGGCTGAGGCAATGCCTACCGTAAAAGACAATGGTGCTATAGTAGACCATTTAGTATTCAATCAGATTATAACTCGGCTCGATATTCCGAAAGAGATTGTCACTGACCATGGTAGTCACTTTCAGAACAAAATGATGGAGGATTTGTCACTCAAGCTTGGGTTTCATCAAGAACACTCATCTTCTTACTACCCCCAAGTGAATGGTCAGGTCGAAGCAGTCAATAAGTCTTTGAAGACCATTCTTCAACGTACCATCCAACAGAGTAAGAGCAACTGGCATGTTATGTTATATCTTGCTTTGTGGGCATATCGAACTGCACTCAAGACTGCCACCGGGTTCTTGCCATTTTAGCTGGTACACGGCGTGGAGTCCATTTTACCTATTGAATGTGAAATCCATTCGCTTAAAATAGCCATAAAGCTCCTCCCTGATATGACAAGTATTGAGCAACGTTTGATCCACCTTGAGCAGCTTGATGAGCAACGTTGAGATGCCATCGTGGCTATAAATGCCAATAAATGTCGTGTCAACGTTCAATATGATAGGTCTGTCCATCCCCAGCAATATGTTGAAGGCGAATTGGTTCTTTTATATGACCAAGCTAAAGAACCCTTAGGGGCAAGCAAGTTCAACCCCATGTGGCATGGTCCTTACAATGTGAGGTGTGTCCTGGAAAAAGGAGCCTATGAATTAGAGGATTATGAGGGGAACATCTTGAAGAAGCCTACAAATGGGCTCTACCTCAAGCGGTATTATGCTTGAACTTCTAGTTTGAGCTAATACTTTTGTAAACTATTGTATAGTTGTTTCTGTACATAGTTTAGATTTCATTTGGTTTTTGGGTCTGCTGATTCGCTTCCGTTTGATTGATAGATGTTAGTAGAATCTTCCATGTTCTTAGGATTCGCGTATGGTGCTAGCCATCACATGCAGTAGCTTGCATCTGTTGCTTGGTTCATTTATTCAACCGACCATCTAGTTGTGTCTTTAGGAGGTGCTTGTCTTGGTCCTACATCCAACAATGTGGCTGAGTACAGTGCCGTGGTTGAGCTACTTCGGGACGCTATTTCACATGGCATCTAGTTTTTAGAAGTCCGCCTGATTCACAACTGGTTGTGTCACAGTTGCATGGTCGGTACCGTGTGAGGGATCCTACCTTACTATGAAGATTCTTAAGGGTAAGACTCTTGGAACGACATTTTGTTTCCATTACATACATTCATGTTCCGAGAAGTTTTAATCATGTATATGATGCATGCGCTAATTATGTCCTAGATTGGCATTTGTCACATTCATAGCATTGATATGGAAGCACACAAATAATAGATACATTCATACATTTGTACATACTATCATACATTTGTACATACACACATAGTAGAACTGGAGAACCATAGTTTATATAAATAAGATGTCCAAAAATGGTAGTATAATGATACAAAAATGGAGCCCGTAGCCCTCAAAAATATACATATCGATACAAAAATAGGATTTTGAGATGTCTAAGCTCTACGAGGAGGCCTAGATGCCACCTCGATAGGATGTGTCTCGTAGTAGTAATGCACTGCAGTCGCTACACGCTGTAGTAGTTGCACCCAGGGAGTTGACACTCCCACTACCTGGCGCTACATCTCCTCTGGTAGCTATGCTATATCGGCATGGGGTACCCTGTTGACCATGCGGGACATGTTGCTCCGCAAGGTCTATAATGTGTGCTCTACTGCAGCGCCTACCATCTCCTCACCCCTACCCCATCGGCGATGTCTCAGGAAGCCCTGCAGTCTCACTAGACTGGCGTCTGCGAGCAAATAGTAGGATGTCAATACATGATACTACCACCAAAAATATTTTTGCATTTACATATATAATAAAAAATACCTAAAAATTTAATATTCCAAAAACACAAAAAGAGTGACTCACCAATGTCTCCAAACGCTACTCCTAGTGGAAGTGGCATGTCATGATCCTGTCGAAATTCTATCCTTGCATAGGGTTAGTCATCTATAGCTATGACCTGTCGGACCCACCAGTGAAAGAACTCATCAGTGTATGGTGATGCCTGTTGGCCACCACCCTGTCGCATCAAGACCTCCACCCACCGGGTCAGGGCTAGGTCGCGGAGACTGTGAGGAGGGACTTCAACCCTCGGACTGAGCCCTGGAACTCGCTCAAAGAAGAAACTGCACAAGATACTACCATATCCAAAAAAAATTTCCTCTCCCTGCTTGCACTCCGTTAACTGGGTCTTCATGGACCCTAGTAATGTTGTGCACCAATCATATACCATGGGTTGCATGCACTATGATGCATAAAGCATCATCGACCTCGAAGCCTGGTGACGGGCTGTCGAACCTGTAATCCGCACCAAAGTAGCCACTATGATCTTCATACTCAGATCGACAATATGTTTGATGGGTACCTGACTTCCCACTGTCCGTGTGCCGAGAGTACAATACCTCTCTATGTAGTCTGGGATGGTGAACCCCGCACCCACTGAATGAGATCGAAGGCTTTCCATCTCACCTCGGTGGGACAAACCAGTAATGAAGTAGATATCATCGACCTCCAAGGATAGTACTTTCCCATCTAGGTTGAAGTTTTGTGCATCTATGTCCCAGTACTGTATCAAACGTTGGAGCAATTGGTTTTGGGCTTTTAAACCCCCAATGTTCAAAAATTTGTAAATCCCACATGCTTGTGAAGCTTGTTGTGCAGGAAAATCGTTGCTGATGTCCTCATCCACAAAGTCATGTTCCCTTTCTCTCCATTCTAAGACCATCCTAGAGGAAGAAAAACCAAAAAGTTTAGTCAATTTCACTTAAAAAACCAACCTTATGGTCATACCCACAGTCTAGATTGCTAACAAATGTGGGTACGCGCAGTCAATGCATGCGTTGACCGCAGGTACCTTTCCCTACCTGCTACCCGCATGCTTGTAGCCCGCGAGTACCGCCGTAACCATTTAGGGCCTGGCCATTTGAAAAATTGGACCAATGAAAATTCAAATTAAAAGCATCAAATGAAAGGTATGGATGAGACTACTAACCTGCTCCAGACGGCTTGATGAACGGATGCCCGTAGCTCCCAGAATTAGCAACTGAAGTTGGAGGTAAAAACTAACCACAAAACTCCAAATGGGTGAATAGTGAAAATGAATTGTAAATTGTAAATTTTTATTACTATTTATAGTTTTTAAAACCCACTTGTCTATAATTTTTTCCGTTTTAAGTTGTTTTGGACTAATCTAATGTCTTGGAGTAGCATTTTTTGACCAGATTTCTTTGGCAAGAGTTGTTTTCAACCATTTCACGCCTACGACAGGTATATTTTACACCTGGCATATAGGTTAGATGTAATTTTCACATGCATTATGCATGTGACCTGTTGACCATTTTCATTAACCCTAGATGCGAACCCGCTTCTTAACCAACATGGAGCTTTCACACTGTTATAGAAGTGTCGTTATTTGGCGGTAGGGCCTTTCCGAACATGGGTGCCCTAGTTAGAACCCCTTTTTTCCTTTTGGTTCCCATGTTATTGTTTCTCTCTAGGATCGGGAGTCCTTTGAAGTTACGCCATGACTTTGCGATAAAGACTCATACTCTACTTTGTCCTATGCTGCCCATCTCCCATGAGGACTCCTCCCATTTTTTCAAGTCGTGATTGCATTGAATCATCCTGTTTGTTGCTTGAGCCTTATGCCGGCTCCCGCTTAATCAATAGTTAGCGTGGTGCCTGAGCACTTTCCCTGTCGATCCTTGCAGAGCTTTCATTTTCCTTTCATTATTTGACGACCTTTTGACCCCGAGTGAACACCCCCTGAGTGTCCACATCCTGTACATGCTTCCTGGAATTGATCATAGGTATGTTCCACTACTTGGGACTAGTCTGATCGCTATTTGATACTCATTCCCTCGACTGTTGTATCATAAGCAATTTTATTCTTTTTTAAGCTTTCCAAATATGAAAAAGACAAAAAAAATCAAATATTCCAAAAAGTCAGATGATATTATGGTTATGACTTCTAGTTGGCAGCTATTGTGTCACCTTTGAACAGATCATTCATTCCACTCCATACATTATGAGTCGGGACTATAGTTGGACCTTAGGAGTTGTACTCGTTTCTCAGTTTTACTCCACCGATTGGTTAAGCTTCCAGTCATTATGGAGCCCTTTGTCAATGCCTCCTGCGTGGCACAGTCTTATATTGAGTCTATGATACCCGAGTCTATCCATCTGCTCATGCTCTTGTTCAAAGGAAGTACTAAAACTAGAGTCGGCCACTCCTCATATCTCTTGACTATTGCATGTCGGCCATCCTTATTGAGTCAGTCTGTTCGACCTGAGTTCTTCCAAATCTTTCAACATAGCTATTCCCTTGTGCTTGTTGATGGGGGATTCCTTAATGCCCTCCTTCTAGCGAGTTTCGTTCCATCGACTTCAACCCATTTATTCCGGAATTTGGGACTTAGATCTCGGTTGAGTACCTTGAGGCTTGCAGTCATTAGTGGTAGGTTCTCTCGCCATCGACATTTTTGGGAATACATCAATGTCCCCTGATCGATGGATTCATTTTAGTGTTTGACGTCAACACATCTATTTTCACTTTGATGATTGTACTCTGTGCCTTGATGCCCATTTTCATTATTGGTGGGTTATCTCGTGTCTGTTAATGGTATACATCATTCACCGGTAATCAGACGATGTCACATTAGGTTCGACCTCAATACCTTTATTCACTTGATGGGACTTGCACCGTAGATGATTTGTGTAGAAGACCCCAGGAGATAGTGGAATTCAGTATGCTACTTATGATCGTGACTTTACATTTGATATATCACCTCTCAGACATCAGCAGTTTGTACCTCCAGTTTGCACCACGTGTTCCTTTTTAGCAGGGACCATATCTTACTGTAGAGAGATCATGGCTATGATCACTTGTGACATGTATTTACTATGTACTGCCTATTCATGGCCATTGTATCATAATGTTGTACCGACATGTACTCAGATATATTATTGTATTATGACGAGTGAGTTGCTTTTTCCACTTGCGTTGCCATCACTCCACTTCTGAGATTTATAATGTATTTCGGCCATCGTAGCACCATTCTCTGACCTCACACATTAGGGGGCATCTGTTACAACGTAATATTCCACCTTGTGAGTATCAGCACTCTTTGGCCTTCAGGATCCATTTCACTAACTCATAGGCACCTTATGTCCTTCAGAACACACTTTTTCCCTATTTTTCTTCCTGTACGCTTCCTGTTACATTTTAGCTAGCGTACCCGCAAGTTGTTCCACTATATCCCGCGGGTGACAAGCAGAATGGTAAAAATCACTAGTAAATTACTTTTTACTCACAAAAAGCGGTCTTAGGGTGACCCACGAGTGACCTTTGGCCCTCCATTTTCCCCGTAACGCCTCGATGTGTCCTTTCACTTACCTTTGGAAGGATATATATTGAGCACTTATTGCATATGGAAGGGAGGTGAAAGAGAGAACAAGATAACTCTAGTGGATTTTTTCCGCATCTTGAGTCTACACTCATTGATCCTTGTTGTTGTGAACCTCTTATGTTCACCTTCCAAACTCCTTTCATAGTTTGATTTTGCCATTCATGGAGGATTGAAGTGGTGGAGACACAAGTGGATTGACCTAGTTCGTGGTTCAGATTGGTTGCCGGAAAGAGGTCGTATCACATTGTACTTCTTGTTATTTATTAATAGAAATACTCATATTCTCGTCCATTAATGTTGTGAATGTTGTTTATATCACACTGGGTTGCATTTACTTATAATATCATGGACCATTTCTATTGATGGTGTTAATGTCTTTCATATATTATATGTACTTGTTGTATATTGGCTGTCAAGACTAATTTGCAAGTTCAAGTGCACGGATTGAAAGCTTCAACAGGGATCTACATCGAATGTTTGGATCAAGGTTGATTATATTCTCCATTATCTTAGCATTGTCAATTATATAGCATTGCATTAGGAATTGAGTCATTTTCTGGTAGTCAGCTGTCTGTTGTGGTCTACCCCAAGCCATCGGAAGTTTTCTCCAATAACACTTTATTAAATGATGCAATTAGGGTATATAATAATAAAAATTATTATATAAAATTTTGAAGGGACGTGTTGAAAGTGTAATGGAGGGAAAGATTTTGAATGAAATTATTATATATATTGAGATCTTCTAACCTCAAGAATCTTATAAGAGGTTGGAAAGTAAAACCACATGTTGGTTTTATACTTTTTATTTTCTTCTTTTACTTTCTCTTCTTTTTTTTACTTTCTTTTTCTTCTCTTTTTATTCCTTAATTTATGGTTGTCCTTGAATTTTGCAGTGGAATGTTATTCCAATTGGATATATATATAAACTTGATTTGTAGCTAGGCTCTGATACCAATGTTGTGTTCTAAATCTGGTTCACAAAAATTATCTGAAGGAATATACAAGAAATCCATGATTAGACAATAAAATAATATATATTTGAATAATATGAGAGATATGTTACAATGATAATGTAGCCCAAATATATAGGATTTACATGGTGACTATTCACTAATGAGATATGTCCCTTAGTTAACCTAATTTATTAATGTTTATTTTATTATTATTTATTAATGATAACTATTTAATGTTATATTTGTTACAACCATCCCCTAGTGATGTCCCTAATAAAATTCTCTGGAATGAGCTTGATCAACCCTCAATTAATGGAATCTATCAAACATCTCGTGGGAAATTCCTCTAAATCCATGTGATTGAAGTCATCTCCAACATCATACCAAATAGCCTTGTAGAAATCACAAGGTAGTCCATCAATCCCTAGATATTTACAATTCTTCATAGAGCGAAGTGCTGCAAATAGTTCATCCTTCACAAAATACCTATCCAACCTATAACAATATATAATAGATACTTTTTCTACACCACACTATATCAATCAATGCCAAAAGAAAACATGGCCTCAGTTAAGGGATAAGGAGAAAAACATATTCTGAAAATGATCATCAAATATACCTTAGATATCAAAGGGATCTTCCTCAATCAAGCCTTATTCTCTGCAAAGGCCGAGAAATTTGTCAGCAACCTCTTTCTTCATTATCAAATCAAAGAATAACAATAGCTTCTCTAATAGGTCCCTTTCTCATGGCCTCCTCTTACATTTATGGAAAGGAAATGTGGGTTGGTTGCAAAAGGAAGTTGAATTGTGAAGTTGGAATACCTGAGTCAATTACTCCCAATTCATGTTTTTAATATATTTTTCAAACTTTCCTTAAGACACCCGCGACTATGAATTCTAGCAACTTGCGAGTGACTCACAACATGTGAGCTCCACAACTCGTGAGTGTAGCTTTTAATTAACACCCATAGGTTGTCAGTATGGAGACCCGTGAGTGACTCACAATGTGTCAAGTATAGGAGTCGCAGTTTTATGGTGAAGGTGTCAGAAAAAATAATTTTTTAAGCTGAAGGAGTAAGGATTTAGCTCCAAATCATCCAAGGACAAGTAAGCTCTTCCATCCATAGTGTCCTTTTGTGTGATTGACAAGGCGATGTGATCATAGATGGTGAAGTGCTAATTTGTATGATAAAATATTCCCCCTAATGTGTGAGTTCAGAGGGAAACGGTGGCCAAAATACATTACAATCCAAAGTCAGAAGAGGAACGAAGAAACCACAGGAAGAAGTCACAAAAGTACCTGAAAACAAAATACCAGGTTAGCTAGCAATTACAATCTTGACAACAGGAGATGCTAATGATGATAGAACACAATCTCCAATACATAACTGAAATATGTATATAGAATGGCCACTAAAATAAAAACGTGGATCCATGTCAAAACAGGAGATCATAGCCATAACAACAAGCTGGACATATGTCTCATCAAGAGCCAAAAAATGAGTGTGGCTCAGTCTTACGCAACTTGGGTAATAAAAAAATGTATTAATGCTATCATAAGCCCAAGGTTTTCATCTAAAACATCTCAAGGTACGAATCCTAACCATGTGAATAAATGAGATGAATTCGAACATGGGGGATACCGTTTGATTATTGGTCATTGATTAACAAGAAGGAAAACCTCTTGGGAAAAAACTTCCCTCAAAACTGGACAACAAATAAAACTGAAAAAATTTCTTTTCAATATTTCTTCACCATGTTTTTATCCACTCCAAGCAGTGTCTTGAGATGGATGAAAGTATTCTTTGTGAATTCCTTAGTGAAGATATCTGTAGCTTTCTCGAAAGTAGGACAATACTGAAGAGCTATGATTTGATCATGCACTATTCCTCGAATATAATGCATGTGAATTTCTATATGATTGGTTCTCTGTCTTTGCACTGGGTCAATTTAGATTTTAATAGTACTTTTATTGTCACACTATATCATTGTAGGTGTGGATAATTTAATCTCAAACTATGAAAGCAAATGTTGCAGCCAGACACCCTGAGTGGATGAATTTACAACTCCTCTGTATTCAGCCTCCGTGGACTAAAGTGCAATGGAACTTTGATTTTTACTTGACCATCATATTGGAAGTAAGTCTCCTCCAACCATGAAAACATATCCAGAAGTTGACTTCTAGTCTGATTCGTCTCCAACCCAATCAAAATATGAGAAATCATACAAATCCAATGAAGAATGAGTAGCAAAATGTATCCTAAATCACTTCGTTCCTTGCACATAATGAAAGATCCTTTGGAATACTTCCAATGTATCTCATGTGGTTTCTCTATGTACCTAAATATGGTCGAAAGTGATTAATATATAACAAGCTCCCAACGAGCTGTCTATACAAGGTGTTGTTCACTAGCGGGGTAGAGTTGCCATCTTCAAGCCTTACTCCAAAGAGGAAGGGAGTATTTTTTCCTTACATTATTCCATTATGAATTTATTTGGAATATGTAATGCATATTTTGACTGAGACATCTTAATCCATGAAGAGGAATGAGTGATCTCAAGTCCCATAAATTGTCTTAGTAGTCCCAAATCAGTCATAGAAAATGCATGATGCAAAGTAGTATTTATCGAATCAATATCATTAGTTGAATTCCCAGGAATAAAAATATCATCAACATATAATACAATGACTAAAATAGAACCATTAACATGCTTCAAGTATACGTTTGGGTCATATTTTCATCTGCAGAAACCTTGCGACAAAAGAAAACTATCCATTTTGGCATACCAAGCTCTGGGAGATTGCTTGAGACCATACAAAGACCTTTTCAACCTGCATATAAGGGATGGATCACTTACATAACCCTCAGGGTGATACATATAAGTATCCTCCTCAAGGTATACATAGAGGAAATCACTTTTTACATCCATGTGGTGTACTTCCCACTACATAGATACATCAACCACTAGAACTAGTATTATTGAATCCATCTTTTCCACTGGTGCAAAGGTATCACTGTAGTCAAGGCCATGCAATTGGTAGAAGTCCTTATCCACCATCATTTCTTTGTACTTCAATGTTTCACCATCAGCACCCACCTTTGTTTGAAATATCCACTTACACTTGACCAATTTTATACTAGGTGAGAGCTTTACTAGCTCCCGGGCTCCATTCTTTTGAAGAGACTAGAAATATTCTTCCATAGAAGCCTTCCATATAGGGTCATGTGAAGCCTGTTAATATGATTTTGGATCAGATTCAACCATTAAAAATCACCTCTCATGAATATAAGGATCTTTGGAAGAAAGGGAATTTTCAAACCGAGACCTAGTCTTCCTATTATCTAGAGGGTCACCCGCAAGTTTTCTGGATGATTCAATTGTTTTTGCAGCCCACTTAGGTCTTGTAGGTGAAATTGGATCTGAAATCATGTGGTATTCTTCATCATTAGAATCTGAATCAGAAGATTCATCATAATCTTCACTTCTTTCATTAGGTGTTGGTTGTGAGGATTCTCCAATTTTAGCTATCTGCATGGGTTGTTCTTCAAATTGAACACTCATTTCAATGAAGGATTTTTGAGTGTTCATATTGAGAAATTTATAACCCTTTGATTCTTCATGGTAGCCAACAAAAATGAAATGTTGGCTCTTGGGATGAAAATCCCTTCTCTTCTCGGGAGGTATTCTTTCCCATTCCTTTGAGCCAAAAATCCTAAAATGTGAGACATCTGGATTGTGTCCTCTCTAGTCTTCGAAAGGTGTGTTTCATTTCAAGAATTTATGTGGTACCCTATTTTGAATATAGGTTTCACAATTAATGGCTTCATCCCAGAGTCTTGGAGACAAAGACTTGGACTCCAACATGCAAGTGGCCATCTCTTTGATAGATCGATTCTTCCACTCTACCACACCATTCTGTTGTGGTGTGTAGGGCACTGTATGCTACATTTGAATGCCATCATTTGCACAGAGTTGCTGAAAATCAAACTTGACATATTCCCCCCATTTTCTGTTCTAAGATATTTAATCTTCATACCAGACAGATTCTCTACAGAGGCTTTAAAAATCTTGAAAAAACCAAAGACTTTTAGCTTGAATTGAAGGAAGTAAACCCAACAAAACCTTGTGTGGTCATCTATGAAGGTTAACAGGTATTTGGTATTGCTCAAGGTAGAATTTGGGAATGGGCCTGATATAGCACTGTGGATTGGGTCAAGGGGTTCATAAGTTCTCTTAGGTCTATCTCTCTCAAATTTGCGCTCAGGGTGTTTGCTAAGGATGCAACCCTTGAAAATTCCTTTTGAAAATTTAATATTGGGTAGCCCATCAAGCATGTTCTTCTCATGCAAATCATGAAGGTACTTGTAGTTAATATGTCCAAATATCTCATGCCACAATTTGCTTGATTCATCGACATGAGTGATGAGTGCATTAGATGGTGAGGAGGGAATAAAATGAGAAAACATGTAAACTCTGGAGTCATGATCAACAATTCCTATGGAAAAAACTCTACAAATGGAAATTTCATAAATTTCACATCATTTGGGGTAAAGATGACTCTCTTGGGAGGCCCTGTATGAGTCATCTTATAAACTGAAAGGATTTTGGTAGCCATACCTCGAACAAACAACACATTATTGAAGGAACCATGGTCTAGATCAATCTTACTTTTACCTCTTGATTGAGTCTCTGAATCATATCCCAACACAATTGTTGGACCACCCGAAGAATCAAGAGAGGAAAAAGACTCTCTTGTTGCTACTATATGTCTTGATGCTCCTAAATCAATGATATAATAAGAAGATTTGGATTTGTTGGCCAGCAAAGCATGAACCCTTTCCTTATCTTCTTAATTTGAGCCTCCTTCCTTCCTTATTGTGCCATCTAGAAGAGGGATATTGTTCTTTTTCAAGAAGATGGACCATCATGTTGATGGTATTATTCATATAGGAACTCTTAGGATGAAATCCCCTATTGCAGTATGCGCACTTTCTCTTCTCCTTATTTTTTTGTTGATTCTTCTTGGAGCTTGAATACTCCTCTGGTGGTGTTGGTTTATCCTTCCTTTTTCTGAAGGTTTTTTGTCCTTAGACTTCATTCCCTTTTAATTCTTTGAAAATCCAACAACCAATGCTTGGTATTTTGATGGATTTATTGCTCCCATCAACACCAACTTATCTTTCTCTTGAGTCATAGATTCCATGAACTCATCCATAGAGGACATTTTCCAGTTTCTAACTATGAGTTTGGTAGCATGGAAGGTCAAAACAAAGACATAATAGTCTGGGCCCAATTTTGAAAGTATGGCCAAAATCAACTGTTGATCCTTCTTATCAATCCCGCACTGTTTCATCTGAAGAACCAAAGAGTTAAATTTGGTGAATAAGTTAGGTAAGGTCTCAAAATTTCTTGGAATCAAAGAGACCAACTTGTTCTCGAGATGATGGCCTCTCAATTCATTAGTCTTTCCAAACAAAGTCTGAATTTTAACCCAAACATAATTCCATGTAGTTAAACCATCCAAATGGAAGAGAAGATGGGCCGATAGGTACTGAGACATAATAGACCAATGGATTCATCCCTTCTGTTATGCTACTTGGAATTCTCAATAAGTGTAGTCGGATCAAGTTTAGTAGCCATGGTCACACTGTGAATTCCTTTGCTCCTCAACAAAATCTCCATCTGTGTCTTCCAGTCAAAATAATTGAATGGAGTCAAGATGATGGTTTGAGATTGCTCCATGGAAAACTAATTGCACCCTTGATGAGATTGAAACTGTAACCTTAAAAAATGCAAAATAACACATAGGAGGAAAAAATCGACCTAATGAGACCTGCAAAATGACAGTAGGTACTTTCGGGAGTGCTTCACACTGGGGAATATTTCCTTGGCACAGACAAGGCTATCAAGATGCCTTTCCCATAGACTTTCGTGGAAAATCCACATCTTCTGGTGCACTAATTCTTGTAGATATGCTCCCTACACTTCCTAAATGCTTATACCATGTGAAAATATCAGATCCAAATCATATCTAAGCACTCAATAAGTTCCTCACAAAATTTCCAAGCAAAGATTGCACAATACAGTGAAAATTGAGCCAGAATTGATGCACAGAATAAAATTCTATTGCATAAAATTACATTAGAAAAACTTGGGCACTGAGATAGATGTCCAAATATATAATTACATTAGAAATTCAAATTTCCTTGGAGGCATTCGAAAATCTCTAAAAAAGAAGGCTTACTAAACGGAAAAAAAAACCATCAGTGGCAACATCACTTTCCAGACTGGTCAAGAGGCTCACGAATTTGTAAAATAAATCATGGAGGCCTATATATGATAAAAAATAAAAAAGATGTTGGATTTAGATGAGAAAAAAAGGGTGGATGTGTTGGCCAAAACGATGTCAGCTTTCTAAGTCTAAGAAGGCTCCCTACCTTTGTGATCTTTATCCAACTCAGAAGCAAGGCAAGTTGCTTTATGACCAGTAAAAGCAGAACAAAGCATATAAAAGTAGGAAAGGTGCTCTTTCTAACTAAGATAGTCATTAAAGAATCCAGAAATCAAATTAGGGCGCTCAAGTGGATAAAGATGACATAAGGTGTGTCAACTAGTCATTATGTGGTCAACTACCTAGTCTACTACCTAGGAAAGTAATTAAACATTATAATAAAACTTATCCTAGGTCTAGATGGGGTAATTAATATTCAAACATATAATGGGTAAAGGGGTTTTGTATTAATATTGGTTGAGGATAGCCATAAGAAACCCATAAATTATAGATAATCCTAATGCAAAATTCCTTTCCATAGGTGGGTAAAGTGTGTATGTATTTATATAGAGAGAGATATATATAATGTGTAAAGGGGTTTTGTATTAATATTGGTATAGGATATTCCTAAGAAACCCTCAAATTATAGATAATCCTAATACAAAATTCCTTACCATAGGAGGGAAAAGTCATCAAAATTCTCCTCTACTGAAAACTTCCAAACTGAATCTTGAGCATTCAAAAAAAGTCTAATAATATACGTCCTAATATATTGGTTCAAAAGGAAAATACATTGACAAAACATATGAAACTGACTAGCAAGTAATCACTCATAACTGTGATACCTTTCTCCTCAGACTGGTTTCGTTCAATTTGATCCCACACAATATAGATTTTGAGTCCATAAGCCTCACTAGGGATGTTTGTTGAACAATATATTTATCCAAGTCCCTTGATGTTGTAGATTCACCAGTACAAGAAATATTCCCCTAAGTAAAGTCCAAAATTAAATTGTGGTGCATCTCTAAATCCATTTCTATCCTTTCCAACTTTACCCCTTCTCTTGCATCGTTGTCTTCTATGCAATCATGCTTCTATTCCATCAATTCAATATGTGTATTGAGATTATTTATGGCTTGCTCCACTCCATCCATCTGTATCTTCATTTTGCGTAGCATGTTCTTAATGTCTGCTACCTAGCTCATTGCCCTACTTCCTTTTGAAGCAAAGTCCATTTGGTTAGCCATTGCTCCACCTAAACCCTTGAAGACACACTTTACACCTATTTAGGAGAGGGATAACAATGAGAACTTATGCCCCCAACTCCAATGCAATGGAGATACAAGGAGAGGAATTTAAAAACCATTGGAACAATGCAATTAATTATCTAGAAGAATCCTTTCCCTAATATTTCATTGCATAAAGGGGACCAATCCTCAACCTAAACATAGTTTCCAAAAAATGCTACCACTCCCCCTCCACCATGATAAAGCTGCATTCCTCTAGCCCCTATTTCCCTATTTAATCCCACCTATTTAACATAATTCACAGGGGGGATCCATAATTACTTACATGCTTACTGTGAGAATTCTATATAGATTGAATACCATGAAATAATTCTAATAGCCAAGAATCTTGAAGCAAAGAAGTCCTCACAAGAATTATTCAAAGATATGCAAGAATAAGAAGAAATGCTAAAACATGACATAAGAGAAGGAACTCAATTGATGGAAATATTATATCATATATTATAATTCAATGTGAATACAATATATAATACATCTCAAGAGAGAAAATAGAATTCCTTAAAGGCAAGTTGTAAAGCACAAAAAGTAAGGCTTACTAAAAACATAAAAACCCCTAGGTGGCAAAAACAGTTTCCAAAACTATGGTAGAGGCTCACGAATTTGGCAAGTATGGTATGGCAGATCATGAGTGAGTTAAATGGAATGTAATGGTGGCTTTAGAAGAGAAAATATGATGTGGAGGTCGAATTGGTCAAGTGGTAAGAGTTTCCAAGTGAACTAGCTTTTCCTTATCCACTAGAAAGAAGAAAAAACATGATAAAGTTGTCTAAATCAGGAAAGTGTCTTTCTAATTCAGGAATAGAATAAAATCAGACATGATCCAACGAAATCTTATCCAGAATTTGTCGAAATTCGTTTTTGTGACTTAGGATGGCAAGTGGTCCACTAAAAGAAAAAACTGGCCCTATTTAGCTAGTCAAAACTTAGGAAATTAATCTAGGTGACTAGTAAAATATATCCTAAGTATTTAATGGGTTTTTAAATGTTCCAACACCCCCATTAAGCCTGGCTTTATGAGTTGAAATATTAGAAATATAGGGCCCAAGAAACAAGGCTTATGGTAACCCCAATACAAAAAATTATTAGTCCATGTAGGTGAGGAAAGAAAGAAAACCACTTGGGAAGAAAACCTACCCTCAAGATCATGGAATACACCATAATAATGCTCTCCAAACTCCAAGCAGGTGAGAACTTGGTCAAATGTCTGGAGGAATATTCTTCTTGGGAAGAAGTGGAATGTGCTCACTAGACTTGAGCTTCTTGAGATAAGATCCAAATGAGACTTGATGATGTCATCCATCTTCTACGCAATAGGTGCCAAAAATCATGTAGTAAATTAGAAGCAAGAGAGAGAGAGAGAGAGAGAGAGAGCGAAACTAGTCACTCCAAACTGTAATTTTGCCTCCATAGAATTCAATAACACATCCAAAAGAAACCCAAGGAGAGGTTCTGAGTGTGTATTATCTACACCAACTGGCTAATTATTCGAATTAGAAGACATATGAGAGAACTGAGAGATGTCTCCAAATTCCTGAAAAACGTGTTGGCAATCATGTAGGAACTACCAGGAGCATGGATAGAGGAAGTGAAGGCACAACCAACAACCTCAACTATGTATTGTCTTCCAAATGAAAATAGATCACCTTACTGGATACCATTTACCAGCAAAGGATCCTCAATATCTGAAGTGTAAGAGGAGAACAATGATGAGAGATGGAAAGATCTGAGTTCTTCTTCAATAATAAACTTATGCTATTTGATCTTCAGTACCTGCAAAACAAACTCTCTGAAATATATACTAGAAGAATAATTTAATTAATAACTCCAAAGGCTCTGATACCATGTGAGAATTCTATATAGATTGAATACCATGAAATAATTCTAATAGCCAAGAATCTTGAAGCAAATAAGTCCTCACAAGAATTATTCAAAGATATGCAAGAATAAGAAGAAATGCTGAAACAGAACATAAGAGAAGGAACTCAATTGATGGAAATATTATCTCATATATTATTCCTCAATGTGACTACAATATATAATACATCTCAAGAGAGAAAATATAATTCCTTAAAGGCCAGTTGTAAAGCACAAAAAGTAAGGCTTACTAAAAACATAAAAACCCCCTAGGTGGTAAAAACAGTTTCCAAAACTGTGCTAGAGGCTCACGAATTTGTCAAGTATGGTATGGCAGATCATGAGTGAGGTAAATGGAATGTAATGGTGGATTTAGAAGAGAAAATATGATGTGGAGGTCGAATTGGTCAAGTGGTAATATTTTCCAAGTGAATTAGCTTTTCCTTATCCACTAGAAAGTAGAAAAAACAAGATAAAGCTGTCTAAATCAGGAAAGTGAATTTCTAATTCAGGAATAAAATAAAATCAGACAGAATCCAAGGAAATCTTATCTAGAATTTGCCCAAATTCATTTTTGTGACTTAGGATGGCAAGTGGTCCACTAAAAGATAAAACTGGCCCTATTTAGCTAGTCAAAACTTAACAAATTAATCCAGGTGACTAGTAAAATATATCCTACGTATTTAATGGGTTTTTAAATGTTCCAACACTTACAGATGTGAGAAGATCCAAACAAGTTCAATGGTACACCATGATGTGAAAGTTCAATTTCTTGATGTAAATGTGGGAAGATTTGAAAACTCTTCTCTATATCTTACTATCATTCTCAAAGTAATTTCTTGTATATTTGATAACTTGCAAAGAATCCCCAAATATTTTAATTTCCTAAATCTTGAGATTCTTAACAAATTCTGAACCTGGTACAAAACATACACTCCACATAAGAGTTTGTGGTAACCCCCAATTCCCAAGAGTACTTGATTACTTCTTGTCCTCCAAGGTAAAAAAAGGACCTCCAGCATTTACCACCCCTCTATTCCAGTGTATATTTCTATTTTCCTAATTTTATACAATTTTCATGAAAATACATTTCACGTGTGTATATCTATGAACATTATTTAGTTATTTACCCCTTTTGAATAATTTAATTTAATATTAAACATAAATAATCATATACATATTTGAAATTAATTATGTTATTTTGAAATATGTGTGTGTGTGTGTGTGTGTGAAGATATCTTTCTTTTTTGAATTCTCAAAACAACAAATGGGAATTTTGTAATTTTGAATCAAATCTAGTGGGAATTTTGTAATTTTGTAATTTTTGTAATTTTCAAATCTAGTGGGAATCATTTTGGATTTATGGAATTGTGGACATTCGGTGTTAACATTATACATCGTTTTGTAATAGAGGTATCCAAAGGTACATAATTGTAAGGTCTGTCAAATTTCCAAATAACGCGAGGTGTTTTTTTTTTTTTTACTTGACTTGCCAATACCAAAATCCTTTACACAACAATTATAAACATGTATTTTGACAATTTTAATTATAACAATTTCCATAATGCTAAGAGTAATTTGAACATCTTAACTACTTCTCATGCAATGATTTCATAGTTTACCTAGAACATAAATGTAACTCCACAAATTCTACCATAGCTCTAAATATAAATGTAATTATATGTATTTCTATATATATACAACATAAGCATTAAGACACCCATTTCGCTATTTTTCTTCTCAATAGTTAAATATGACTTCTATTTATATAAAGAGCGAATGGACTATAGTTCGAACATAGACTAAAATACTTAAATCTAATTCTTACTACAACATAAAAGTGACCCCACAATCATGTTTAATTTAATTGATTACCCTTTCCCTTTATAATTCATTTCTTAAATTTCCTTTTAACCAACAAAAATATAGTTGTAAAAGATAACGACAAAGAGATAACGAATTCAAGTGAAATCCTTCTTAAATCCACATACGTCCTTAGATAATCTTCATTGTATAAATATCTTAATGATGGAAGGGTCAACAGTGAAAAGTAATTAATTCATATAGACAATAGATAATTTATGAAGATGAAGGATCCTATATTACTTTAATTCATTTGCATATTTTCTTTCCACACATATATATAGATAATATGAAGGATGAAGGATCCTATATCACATTTCTAAATATGCTTTTTTTCCTTTCTAAACAATTGATTACAAATAATAACCTTCCTTTTTCAATGTGCACACTTCCCTTGCAATAAATGGAATGATTTCCTTTCTTTTTGGATTTCCTTTCTTTTACCAACTGAAGATGTATTATTTTATTTATAATTGATTATAAAGTTTCTCTAATCAGAACATATAATTGATTATAGACATTTCTTTTCCTTTATAATCAGAGCATATAACCTCTCCTTTTGAATAAACATAATTATATTCGAAAACAAAAGAGAGTGCGGACTGATTTCTAAAGAATCAATTGACGATGATCGGCCATCTAATGAGCTTTCACGAGCCACCACGTAGTTGTGGTAGACTCGATACACACATATTTAAATAATTGAAGACTTAAGAAAAATTACATAGTCTTGGCTATAAGAGTTATCATCGAAATACAGGGAAATCTTCGAGAGTAAACTTGGGCTGCCTAACTATCAGTGAATTTTGTGAGGGCTTCCCGGTGTGGAAACACCAGCATGATAATTCGATGGACTTATCGAAGGGTCAAGGAAAAAAGGATGAAGAAAAAATTGATAGTAAAAGAAATAGAATTACTCCACTAAAGGAAATAGATCGGTCATCAACTAATCATCTGGTCTTTGTCGTTTAATTAAACAGATCCGAAAGGATCAAATATTGAATTGTTGGAGTCATTTTCCAATTACAAATCATTTATTTGGGATTAACAGCCTAATTTACCACTTATCTTAAGTATTTTGACTCAAATATGTGCTTACATCATCAACATATCACCAGTTTCAGTCAACTCGGCCTCCTCCTTCATTCAGGGTCATCAATTTCAGTTAACTAGGCCTCCTCCTTCATTCGGGGTGCCAAATAAGGTGATTTGCTTGATTAAATCGCCCTACTCAGTGCAAATAGGATCTTTTCACCTAATAATCAGCTAACTGGAGTAAAAAAGGCGCCATCCTACAAGATTTGACCTAATTTCACCCAGAAATTAGTTAACTGAAGTCATAAAGGCACCCTCTCCTATTTTTGGGCATTTAGTTGATTTTTATACTTAGTTAGACTGAGCTTAGATATGTCATAGTCTTTTGGAGTCAATTACATTGCCATTAAGTGGCTAACTGATGTGTCGGGTGGTGTTAACTGACCAGTAAGCCACTCTCATGCATTCAATTTGAATGACCTCTCTAGGACTCGAATTGCTTGGCTATTATTGCCATTGTTTTAAATTGTAAACATTTTCTGAGTTAATGATAATGAATTTACTGCTGCAAACCTTTTGCACTAGTGTTTTGACACTCAATTTGCTGTAAATATCCTCTTGTAACTGTTGTTCTTGTTTTCTAGATCTGTTGTGCATGAATTTTACATGGTATCAAAGCCTCTTGCAGGACAAGGCAACTCTTGTATAGAGTTTTACATGGATCAAATATGAAGCCTGAGCAAGATTGCTCAAAATTATTCCAACACTGCACTAGAAGTGAAATTTTTTCCACATAAATCCTGGAAAATTGTGCATTTGGTTTATCAAGCTTACTTGATAGGCTACACCAGGATTGATGCAACTTCAAAAGTGCAAGTTGTCGACCTAAAATTGTTTGTTTGTTTTTTACTATAGGTGTCTCAAAATCCTCCTAATGCATTCGCTATAGCTCAAGATGGACTCTTCTTCAAATAATATTCGTACTCCTTTCAATTATCATCAATGGAAGGATGATATAGAGATCATATTGCACTCCAAGGGACTCTACAGAGTCACTATGGGCACAGAACCAGAGCCTAATGCAGCTATAGAAAAGTCCAAGTTCTTAAATAAGCTTGATGAAGCTTATGGTTTCTTATGTCTCAATATTTCGAAAGACCTTCTCTTCCATCTTAGTGGATTTAAGACTCCAAAAGAAGTATGGGACCAACTTGCCAATATCTTCAGCAAGCAAGATGAATTGAGGGCTTATTAGTTGGAGAGTGAATTGATTTCCCTCAATACTGAAAATTTTGAAACCATTAATGATTTTTTCACCAAGTTCAAGCATTTGGTGCTTCAGTTGAAGCAATGTGGTGTCGAGAAGAAGGAGCATCAGTTGATTCTCTCAATCCTTTCAAAACTGGGAGCAGATTATTTAGTATTTTTCTCTACCTTTCATTCGGGAAAACTCACCATTCTAAATTGGAAGATGCCATCCTTGAATGCATTCATTAATTCCTTAACCAAAGAGAATGACAAGCTTGTTCAGATCGGTTCCATGAGATCCTCCAAGGATCAAGCCCTATTTGTTGGACCACCCAAGGCTATGAATGCTAAAGGAAAGAAAACATAGAAGGAGAATACCAAGTTTGATCATCCTAAGCAGAAGGAGAAGACCAGGCAGTCAGATGAGCCCTCAGGCTAAAGAAAAGACAAGCAAAATGGAAAGGAGAATACAAAGTTTTCTTACTGTGGTAGGGGATTTCATCCTAAAAGCTCGTGCATGAAGAAGAATATTGATAAGATGGCCCTTCTTTTGGAGAAGAACAATATCACTCTTCTAAATGGCACAAGGAAGAAGGACAATGAAGACCAGAATGATAATCCAGAAAGAGGTCATGCACTTATGGAAAGTGTTTCGAATTGGAAATCTCTTCTCATAGATTTAGGAGCTTCGAATCACATGGTTGCAAGCAAAGAATATTTCTCATCATTGGACTCTGATAGTTGCATCTCCATCCACATGGGAGATGATTCACAAATTTCATCGAAAGGCAAAGGTACAATTCACTTAGAACATGACAATTTTTAAAATGTTCTATATGTCCCTTCTCTAGATTTGAACCTGCTTTTTATGTATCAAATGACACATACTGGTTTGACGAAGAATTTTTTATTCAGCCCTAATCATGTTGAAATTTCTGATATTACCACTGGAAAACTCATTGCAACAGGCAAGGCAAATCAAGCTGCAAAAACATATGAGTTTTCCCAATTTTTTCCATATTCAAATCCAAGTGCCCTTCTGACTCATGGAAATGGCGTTAGCCAGCTATGGAATGAGATATTTGGACACCTTAATTACAATTATTTTCAGCTACTACAAAATAATTACATTGTTGAAGGCCTTCCGAACTTCAAATCCTCAAAAGGGATATGCAAAGGTTGCATTATTGGAAAGCATCCTAAACACAAGTGTTATGAATAAAATAATAATAAAATAAACAACATATATATATATATATAATAATAATAATAATAATAATAATAACAACAAACAAGAATAATATAATAATATAATAATATAATTAATTAGTGAAATGGTGTAACTCTTTATGAAGAGTTGCATTAGACACCCTTTAAACAATTATAAATACGGGAACGTCTATCTTGTAAAAGACATCATCTTATCTTCTAAATTTATATATCATTTTTATATCTACGGATATGTGGGTTATTTCAGAAATTACGGGTTCATCTTGAGTTAATTGAGAATATCCAACTATGGATATTACATTTGGTATCAGAGCGGATTCGCTCCTCACTCCACCCACACATCACCTCTCCAATCCATTCATTCCTCTACACCTCACCTTCTCTCCCTACGTGCTCCCCTCAAGCCACTCCTACCGTGCTTCACAAAATCCCCGGCCCTCATCCACTCCACACTCATCCATCAAAGGTAAAAATCCTTTCAAAGCCTACACTGGTCACAAGCCTGATGTGTCACATCTCAGGGTTTTTGGGTCTACTGCATGGGCTAGAATTTCCTTTGAGAAGATAAGATATTTGGAACCAAAAAGTAATGAGTGCATCCTCATTGGATATGTTGAAGAACCCAAAGGATACAAACTCATGGATATAATATCCAAAATAATATTCATCGAGAGAATTATCCAATTTGAAGAACCGCTTCATGATCTACAACTACTGGAGGAAGAAACTGCCAAATTGCTTCCTCTTCTGGAAGAAGATTCGGGAGGTGATACTGAAAGTTTATGTTCTGATATTTCTGATATTATTTATTATATTAATGAACATGAAGAATCAGGTTTGGATTCAAATCCAGATGATCCCCCTCAGTTTCCAAAGTGGGCATAAAAGACTATTGGTAGGCGGTTCGATAAGGAAATGTTGCAGTACCACCGATGCTGCGACATATCAGATGAGGTCATGGAAGAAGGATTATTTTATGCATTTTCGGGTTAAAGTGTATTGCAGTTGGCAAGTTTTGGGTCATTTGGACCATAGACTATGTATTTTATGCAATTTTGAGTCAGTTGTACCGCGGTATGCGGGTTTTTGGGTCATTTGGACCGCGTCAGTCATATTTTGGATCACTTGTCCAAATGTCAGTTAGGAATTTGTTAGTAAGTGGACAAGCATTGTAATGGTGGAAGCCTATATATAGATAAGAGTTGTAGGTATTGATTATCTAATTTGGGTTGAGGAAGAAAACTATATGTTTGGGTTGTAAAATCGTTTCTGTGCATCTGTGAGATATTGCCGAGATCTGATTTTTGAGGAGATGTTGTATCAGGAATCTACTGAAGTAATATGACATGACGGAATTGTTTGGTGAATTTCATCTGTAGTACCTGTTGCGATTCTCAAGTGATGCTATGATTTCTATTGCAATAATGCTTTATGTTGTATCTATTGCCATGTATGTTTCTGCTGATTGATGCCATGAATATGACTGATGGTAACTTTGAATGCATAGATCTGTCCTGAATGCTGTGATAAGGTAATGTGTATTGCCACAACCATCCTCCCTCATTCGGCAGAAACATGGTTATGTCTACCCTCCCTTGATCGCCTCGAGTGAGACTTCATCTGCTTCGCAGGTGTCGCTGGACAGGGTAAAACCTATCTGGGTTGGTGTTCAGGGAGATTGCAGGGTTTGGTGTCGATAGTAATGAGAACCCCTGTCGACTGGGTTTGAGTCAACAAATGGTTTCGTTGACCAGGTGACTGTCAACATTAACGAACTATCGGCGATGGAGTTGACAACAATGCAAATGGTTGCCACCCAAGAAATGGTGAATAGGATGCATGAAATCAGCAAGAGCTATCGGCACTTGCAGGTGAGTGAGACAACCGTGACCATAGCAATCGACGAGATCACAAGCAAGGCTGCTACAGCATGGAAAGCTGTGGATGAAATCGAAGCAGACATCAAGAAGGAATGGGCCAAGAATGCTCGCACAATCAAAGAACTCAAAAAGGAACAGGATTTCCTTATTGTGGAGAAGGCCCATCTGTGGGAACACAGCATGCAACTTGAGACGGCCATTAGTGACACATGTTAGCATGCACCGGAGCCCATCGTCGAATCGGATGTGCTCCAACGGGTGTAGCGACTGGGGGCTGCCATTGTTCAATTGCGCAAGAGAATGAAGAATTGAAGGATCAGATGCATCCCGGTACACCGCAAGATGAAGTCGATACCAGAAAAAGGGTGATTGAGGAGGTCGCTACCCAATTGGAGGAGCTGGAAAAAGTTGCGACAAAGCTCACAACTGACACTGTGGACTTTTGGGGCCGGATCGTCCAGGACAAGCAGCATGAGAAACTCATGAAGGACCAACAGGTAGTGGAGGGGCAGTTGGCGACACTCAAAGCGGTGATGCATGTAATTCCATCCCTAGAGCAGGTCGCCAAGGTTACAGAATTGAAAGCTCTACAACAGCGTGTCACCAAGGAGGATGAGCGACAAAAGAAGCGTGCTGAGCAGTTGGAGCAGTTTCAAGATATTGGGGGCCGATTCATGATCAAGGCAGGCGAAGTGCTTCAGGAAGCACAGAAGGGTTGTCAGCAAGTGACCGCAAAGATCATCGAACATCCATCCGCAGAAGACGTGATTGATAGTCAGGTGGTGATTACGGACGTCAACGAATTGGTGACCACAGTCGTCCAGCAATACGAAGACTTCAGAGTGAAGACCACGGAGTGTACCATGTCAAGTTGATGTGGCTCGAGGGCAAGCCACAAGATTGTGTTGGGGTCCTATTGGCAGGCGATTCGATAAGGAAATGTCGCAGTACCGCCAATGTTGCAACATATCGGATGAGGTCGCGGAAGAAGGATTATTTTATGCATTTTCGGGTTAAAGTGTACCGCAGTTGGCGGGTTTTGGTTCATTTGGACCACAAACTATGTATTTTATGCAATTTTGAGTCAGTTGTACCGTGGTATGCGGGTTTTTGGGTCATTTCGACCACGTCAGTCATATTTTGGGTCACTTGTCCAAATGTCGGTTAGGAATTTGTTAGTAAGTGGACAATCAATGTAATGAAGGAAGCCTATATATAGATGAGTTGTAGGTATTGATTATCTAATCTGGGTTGAGGAAGAAAACTATATGTTTGGGTTGTAATGTCGTTTATGTGCATCTGTGAGATATTGCCAAGATCTGATTTTTGAGGAGATGTTGTATCAAGAATCTACTGAAGTAATATGACATGATGGAACTGTTTGGTGAATTTCATGCGTAGTACCTATTGCGATTCTTAAGTGATGCTATGATTTCTGTTGTAATAATGCTTTATGTTGTATCTATTGCCATGTATGTTTCTACTGATTGATGCCATGAATATGACTGATGGTAACTTTGAATGCATAGATATGTCCTGAATGCTACGATAAGTTAATGTGTATTGCCACAACCATCCTCCCTCATTCGGCGGAAATATGGTTCTGTCTACCCTCCCTTGATCACCTCGGGTGAGACTTCATCTGCTTTACAGGTGTCGCTGGATAAGATAAAACCTGTCTGGGCCGGTGCTCAGGGAGATTGCGGGGTTTGGTGTCGACAGTGATGAGAACCCTTATCGACTAGGTTTGAGTCAACAAAGACTCTCACATCTGTCGGTTCCAACATTGGAAATCCTATCGATCCAAGGAGAACTCGAGCAGACATTCAAAGAGCAGGTATTTCTCTTTCATATGCTAATAGATTGTTGTCCGAAAATTATTTTTTGATGGAATTTTCATATCCAAAATCATACTACCATTCCCATCGTGATCTGAGATGGAAAACGACCATGGATGAAGAATACATTTCTCTTCAGAAAAATGCATCATAAGAGCTAGTTTCACTTCCACCTAGGAGGAAGTTGGTTCAATGAAAATGGGTCTATCGAACCAAGTTTTCTGCTGATGGTTCAACCTACAAATATAAATCAAATTTGGTGTCAAAATGCTTCTCACAATTCCAAGGTGTAGACTACACAGAATCTTTTGCACCGGTTGCAAAAATGGACTCAATACAACTAGTTTTGGCCATTTCCATATCCAAGCACTGGGCAGTACACCACATGGATGTCAATAGTGATTTTCTTCATGGGTATATTCAAGAAGAGGTATACATGAAAAATTCCAAAGGTTACATATCATATTCGACACTTGTTTGCAGATTGAGGAAATCTTTGTATGGTTTAAAACATGCCCCAAGAGCATGGTATGCAAAGATGGATTCCTTTCTTCTGTTGCAAAACTTTGCGAGATGAAAATCAGATCCAAATGTATATATACATCAGCATTAAGGTAATTTTATGATCATTGTACTTTATGTTTATGACTTATTGATTACAAGAAGTAGTCTTGCTTCGATCGACACAATAAAAACCACTTTACACCAAGCATTTGATATGAGTGATTTAGGCTTGCTGAAGTAGTTTCTTGGTCTCGAAATCACTCAAACTTTTGATGGGATCATGATTTCTCAATCAAAATATGCTTTGGAACTGATAAAGAATTTTAATATGGCATAATGTAAAGCTGCACCTGTAATATACCTAAATAGGTATATTACTATTATTAAATTATTAATTATTATTTTATTAGTTTAGGTTATTAATTATTAAGATGTTGTGTCTCCTAATGAGAAGACACGACTATCCATCCTATGGTCATATAAAACATTAACCATTGCATTGTATTATTATTAATTCAATTATAAATAAATATATATTATCAATTATGATAATCATATAAGGATGATTCCTTACAAGTGGTATCATAGCTTTAGGCTCTCGGCACTCACAATCAGCTCCTCCGGTTCGACTCCTCTAACCCCATAACCCACTCTCCTTCCATCTTCATCTCCTCCATGCAACCGATCATCTCCACTTCCGCTGCTCCCATCTATCCCCCTCCACACACTACTCGCTCCGCCCTTTCTACCACTCCATCACCATCATTTCCCATTTTCCACCGTAGCTATGGTGGTCTACCCCTACTCCAGTGGTCACCAGTCTACTGCTCCAATTGATTTCCATTTACCTACTTGCGCACTCCCTCAAACCACACCCCTTCTTGCTACACATCCTAAACCCATCCATTCTTCCATGCATCACTACCCCTGCGCCTCTCCATTGTGCGTTCCATCTCTTTACCCATCTATCGTCTCTCCTCCACATACACACCTTCCCACCTACCCACCTCCACACCCTATATCTCCATCCTCCATTTCCCTCATACTCCTTGCATATTAATACTCGCGTTCTTCCCCACTACACTCCCTTTTCTTCACTCCCATTCATCCCATTTCTATTGCGCCTTCCCTCTCCACACACACATCCAAACAAACCTTCCCACGAGCCTCAATACTCCTACTCCCATTCTTCCATGCTCCCACATCCCTCTCCTCATTCTCTTAGAAACTGCTCCACCAGCCATCTCCCTCACGCCCTTCTCCATGGCACCAATGCTACACCCACACCTTTGCTTCCATTCACGTTCCAATAGCCCATTCCGAATCTCCATATGCGTCCCGCATCCCCCACAACCATCGCTTCTCCATTCTTCTCACTACACAAAGTACTCCCTCACACTACCTTCATGCCATTCCCACACTACCTCACACTCCCTCCATTTTCCCACCTTCCCACTGTCATGTACCCACCTGCTGACCCAATGCAAGGCAGGAAACATGATGCCAAACTCAGGGCTTTACATGATCTCATCCCAATACTAGATTCATATAATTAATAAGTGGGTGTGCAGATGTAAACAATCAATTATGCATAGCGGAAACAATATCCACACAATCTTCATATGCATTCAAGATTTCAGGCATTAATAAAAGCATTTCATAAATAAATACATAGGCAGAAACACTTATCTTCATTTCAATTGTCCCAAGCAACTAGCTATGTCGCTGCAACGTTCCACCCAACCGTAGGCTCTTCGACAGCTTATACTGAGTCCGTCCGAAGGCCACCCCCGAGCTGGGCATGATTCTCACAAGGACAAAGGGGACATTCCAGCTCAACCACTGCCCAACAACCATTTTTATCTCAGCCAAGCCCGAATAATGGATTACCCATCACCCATACCCAACATACTCTTTCTTCTCACAACAAAACAACTATTGACAAGGTTACACATTTACAACAGAGGTGTTCACAAACAGGGTCCACATTGGTTCCCCCAGCTCGTGGTTCACCCAATGAACTGTGGAATTTCGATTTCAACCCCAGGGAGCAAAACCGATTTCTCTCTAGGGGTTAGGATCCCTTCCAATGGCCTAAACGACCCTCAGGAAGACCCAAAACATTCTGTTTTCTTTCCCCACGGGTAACCAACACAAAAACGCCCCTTCCCAGCTAAAAGATGAAGGGAGACACAGAAAAACAAGGGAGGAAAACGCCCAGGCAGCTTGAGCTGCGTGAGAGAGCAAGGCCATGGTGAATAATGGCTTAGGCAGCCATTTCGTGGCTCTATTCTTGCCCAAAAAGATCAACACGTTTTTCCATGGAGGGTGGCTTGCCCATACCCGATTTTGGACAGCCATACCTCCCCATTCCCAAGGCATTAATTTCCCCAACCAACTCTTGGGAGAAATCAATGGTTGGGTACAAAAGTCAACATGGGTAGTTGAGGGTTTGATGGGTTCCCTCATTGACACTTGGCTTGACTCTATTGGCTCAAGGGTTTGAATGTTTTCCCTCCCAATTCCTTGTGAAATCATGCCTCCATCTCTTTGTTGCATTGCATAGCTAGTTGTGGGTATTTTTTATTAAAATGCATATTAAATGCTATTTGAATTTCCACTGTGCATTGCTAGCACGCAAACCATATGCATCACGAAATCGATGGCGGGGCCTTGGCCTTGAGCTCCTCACCATGATTTCCTAACAATATTACATCATTTATAATGTTAATGCCATGGGGCCAAACTGGGGACATTACATTCCCCTCCCCTTGGAATAACACCGTCCTCGGTGTTTCAACACTTCGGACTATATACCCACTTTATACATGATTCATAGTTCACAGATGGTGGCAGGTCTGTCCTGCAATTCGTCCCCTCTCCTTGACCTTTCACGATCAAGTCCTTTGGCTTCCACCAGCTGCTCCTGCTAGCTTTGGTCTTCCAGCTCCACAAGTGGGCATTGCTCCAGAGAAATCCCTTCCAATTGTTTATCTTCCAGCTAATCTACAAGTCTGGAATTTCATGGATGCCACCTTTCTTGTTGTCCCAGCAACTATCTGTGAGACTTATCATGGAAATTCCTGTTAGGACAAGCATAACACAATAATAAAATTAGTCAATTATTTTCCTAATTGACTTAGAACGTCCATGCTTTACTCATGAGACTTCCACACATTTCATGCTTTCCCACACACACATGAACTCACTCACGTTCATCCTTTCACAAGAAAATAACTATTTCAGCATTCTCAATTCATTTCAAGCAACGAAACACAATTTGGTTTCATTTATGACATGCACTCAAGAATCCTTTGTTTCTAAGATGCATCAGTCAAAGAAAGAGAAGAGTAAGAGTTTTCCCCCTCTTAGTCTTGTTCCAATCCGGAGCCATACCATCATTGGTGGTTCTATGCTCCTTGGCCTCTTTCACTTCAATGTGAATGCTTGACTTGCCCTTTCTCGGCTATGACACTTTAGTGTCTAAGGTCTGTCTAATGCCTTTCAACTAGGGATCCCTTCCCCATTGTTGCTTACAGAACCTTTGGCTGCTAGGACCCACACAGTCCCACTAGCACCATCTTTTATTACTGCTCATACTGAGCTCCTTAGTACAGTCATATGTCCACATGCATCCTCCAGATGCTTTTATAGTCCTTGCTTCCAGCAATACCCACACTCAAACATTGAGTCAATTCACATGTTTAGTGTATTTCTATAGGGTTTATTTCCAAATGAGAATTTAAGAAAATCATATACACATGTATATTCATAAGCAGAGTTGCAAGATAACCGAATACTTATCTTTATAGGATGTCTTCACTCTATCCCACAGGATCCTTCTTCGCTTTCCAAGCATTGGATTTCCCGTCGATACAACAATGAATGTTGGGCCAGCACGCAGGCTACTCCACAACCATTCAAACAGGCAATGCCAGGCCAGTATGTTGACTGGTTTTATCAATTGTTTAAGGGAATGTTTGGCCAGCACGCCGGCTGCTCCACAACATCGAGTGGTTAATGTTTCCACCATCTATTCCCTGAATTTTCCAAGAATTTCATAGCGCCCAACCAGTTACTCTCTGGCTCTACCAAGAATTTATGGCTCCAACCAGTTACTCTCTGGATTTACCAAGCATTTATAGCTCTTTCAGGGTCCTTGTTTCCTGTAATGGCCAAGGTTTCCAACAAAGAAACAACAATGTATTAGTTTGGTTGCAATAAGATTCGTTCCTGAAATCTTCATTATTCCAACAAGAATTAAATGAAAATGAATACTTATCTGTATTTTGCGTTTCCTCGCTACTCCACAGGTTTCCTTCTCTGCTTTACAAGCCTTGGATCACCTGTGGGGTGGATGTTTGGCCAGCGTACATGCTGCTCCACAACATCATCCGAATAGGCAATGCCAAGCCAGTACGCCGACTGGGTTTATCACGCATCCCTAAAATCAGTATGCTAAGCCAGTACGCTGACTAAGTTTATCAAGCATTTCAAAACCAATATGCTAAGCTAGTACGCCGACTGGGTTTATCAAGCATTTCAAAAATCAGTATGCTAAGCCAGTACGCCGACTGGGTTTATCAAGCATTTCAAAAATCAGTATGCTAAGCCAGTACGCCGACTGGGTTTATCAAGCATTTCAAAAATCAGTATGCTAAGCCAGTACGCCGACTGGGTTTATCAAGCATTTCAAAAATCAGTATGCTAAGCCAGTACGCCGACTGGGTTTATCAAGCATTTCAAAAATCATTTCCAAGCCAGTTCTCTGACTGGGTTTGTTAGGAAATATCACCCAAATAACCAGTACCTTCACAACATGCAAATATCCAATGCCAAGCCAGTACACCGACTGGGTTTGTCAGGCATTAATTTAATAACATGCCAAGCCAGTACACCGACTGGGTTTATCAGGCATCCAGCAACCTTTCACCACAACTCCCAAATAACCAATGCCAAGCCAGTACGCCGACTGGGTTTATCAGGCATACAACAACCATTGCCAAGCCAGTACATCGACTGGGTTTCTCAGGCAATATGAACAACATAATATGATTACGTGGCTCCCTCTCTTGTGCAACCAGCAGTTCCCTCCAGGAACTCCATAGGTGACTCACTTGACTGCAGGCTAGCATGGCCCCACAATACCCACTCACACTACGCAAGGATGATACCCCTTTTCTGCAACACAGCTCTCTGGGCCTATCCATCCCTTCTAGTGTCCTTTAGTGTGAGCGTAGAAAGGTTACCACTACCCATACATTCCTCTTGAGCACCCTTTCTTCACCTTGCCTCTTTCGTGCAACACTAAGTTGCATCTGTGTAAGCTGTTAGCACAAGAAGGATAAGCAGGCTCATCAGTATTGCTGCCCAAAAATTGTAATCATATTTCATATCATTCACTATCAAGTATTGAAACACTAGGAATGCGTCCATTCCCTTAGGGTGTAGTCAATATTGAAAACCCTATCATGACCCAGCACCAGAAAAGGTGTGCACCCCCTCTCCGATGTGCGCCATGTAGGCCCTAATCATACTCAAGCAGTCTGCAATGATATAAATAAGATGGAGCATGCTCTGCATATTAAATCTAATAACCAGACACGTATATTCTTAGTTAGGGTTACGGAATACTCATTCGCTTCACAGATGTATATTTTCTGCATTTGTGAAGAATGGGGCTCCCTTCTCTGAGTCAATAGTCCTTCTGTTTGCCACCCCAATCTTTTCACGTGTCATAACCCACACATGCCTTCTTGGCATAATTTACTGTCTCACTCGCATGCTTTACCAACATGCAGTTTGTCTGAGACATTATCAACATTTACAATGGCGTTTCACCCGAAACCCATTTCCAAAGCATGGGATCCTTCCCATCTAGTTTGGCTTCTACAGGCCATCACACATGATCTTCCCGCAATGTGTCATCCTGGCACACTTTATCACATAGCCAAACAGTCAGCAACATTTAGCAATAAGCTTCAAATATGATTGTTCCATAACCAATCAATAGCATTAATAATTAAATTCAATATGAATTTACAATTCTGTCTACTACAGAAATTGGTTTTCTTATCCATGAGGTTATCCTCATATTGTTTGGCTCCTGTAAGTGACACCACTCTGCCCGTTATGGTCTTATGCCCGCTGCCATACGGGAGCATCCACTTACAGCATGTCCTCCTGACACATTTTCATATAAGCCAAACAGTCATTAGCAATTATTTGCAAAATTTCAAATCCAAAACAATTACAAATCTGATATTTACAACTGCTCTTACTAACAGAACTTAGAGCTCTCAACCATGAGATTCCTCCTTATAAGCTCTAGATCAAATTTCACAGTCATATCATTCATAAACATCCCATGAAGTGATCCTCGAATTATCATCAGTTCATCATTTCATTCATTATTTATTTGCAATAACATATGTATCATACCTATGCATTCATACCATGCATCACAAGGTTTATAAAATCTCTTAATGCACATCTACTCAATGCTACCTTGCATTGTTTCATGAGTACTATGCATTCAAGCATATTATGATCGAAACATGGCTATCTCATATAACTTGCATTATCATAATCAGGACCACCAGTCCTCACTTGCTTTGGTTATTAAGTACATAACCAACATACACATGACATGATATAAATTCATATGAATGCATTGAGACTTCTAAACAGTCATAGGGTGTAATGATCATTTCCTTCACTTACCCACACCTCACCAATCTTGGTAGGTTAACAGTCCCAATCGGTATTCAATATCACATGCAAACTATCTCAACATAGCTCAAACATAGTTGAAGAGATCTTACCGAATCCTCTTCAACATTCATGCAATTTGGCATTGATAATCATTACCTTCATGGTTACCATTAACATCGCACGATGTTACCCGATCAGTTGGCCTCTTACCAAGGCTGCTCGGTCCTTTTGCCAACTTTTGATCATAGATTTGTTGCACCATCCTTTCTGCATAAGGTCGTTGGCTTCATGCAACAACATCCTCAGCACATTTAGCCATGCTCTTTGTTATCTTTGGTCCTACAACCAATATCAACATCAATAATGATTATCAGCCACAATATTCTCCGTCAGTGGTTCATTGCATTTGCAGACTTCATTATTCTACCAATATGCAATATCCCATTTATGCGCAAGCATTTCCATATGCACTATGCAATGTTTGTTAAGGTGCCATTTAGTGCATATACATCTATGCAATCCCTTACATTTTTAACATTTTTATGCCATATGACAATTTCATAATTATAAATATGATAACAAACAGGGGTTTAAGGAATTCTTCCCTTTTCGATCCCTCCTTGTATCATGGAATTTCTCTTCCATATCCTGCAATTGTAGAAATTGCCCACATTGACAACAAAATTTCTTTGTCAAAAACAGCCGCTGGCACTCTTCTGCACGAAATAATTATGATATCTGTAGACCTCATTCAAACTCTGGTCATGTATCATCGTTCCCTGCTGGACAAGCTTTCCAATGCCTATTTTCATGCTTCATTCCGACATCAGGTGTGGAAACTGCATCCCTTCAAAAATGACAACTTTCACTACAATTTTGCACATTTTACATAGTTGCATTTTGGTCCAGAATGCCAACTTTAGCCACCCGTGGAAGAAAATCTATGAGGAATCACAAAAACTTTTCTATCGGGCGGAGTTAGTCCATATAACAAGGAACACTCAGCAATTCACGGATCTCAATTCCGATGCACCGTTCATCTTCTATGAATTTCTGGGTTTTGCTACTTCTCACTTTTCACATTTTTCCAAAATTCCAAATTTTGGGCCAAAAATGGCTATCTCCCAAACGGTGCATTTCTGGAAAATCTTCGTCTAACGGAAACTGTCCGTCTTAATGAGAATATGAAATGTCTAGTTCAGTAAAATTTATGATTCCCACATCAGGGGTCACTTTTACTACCCACAAGCTTTTCAAAATCCCGAAAAAGTGGCCCGGAACAGTGCTTTTTGGCCTTCTTGATCACCCCGACTCCACATCCTTTGGAGTTTGGCTCCAAGATTCTGAACTTAACATCTTGCCTGCTTCATGACTGCGCTTGATCAATTTCAGCTCAAACCGACCTTCCGTCAAGCCTCGGGATTCCGTCCCTCAAAAGTTACGATTATCCATTTTCTGTCAAATTGGAGTGTAATGGGCCCGGGGCCTTCACTGGTTCTTTCATGGCCTCTGTCAATGGCCTCCGAGCCCCACAGGAATCATCCCATTCCGAGCCCCGATGCTTCCCCTATCCAAAAAATGAGTTTTTGTCACTTTTTTTTTTTCACTCGCCACTGCGGGGCGGTTCACTGAATGCTCCCGCAGTTGCGGGGAGGTTGGCTATATCCCTCCACAGTTGCAGGCCGGTTGGCTATATCCTTCCGCAGTTGCGGGCCGGTTGGCTGAATGTTTCCGCAGTTGCGGAACGACTCGGTGAAGTCTTCCGCAATTGCGGAACGATTCGCCGAAATCTTCCGCAGTTGCGGAACGATTCGGCGAAGTCTTCCGCAGTTGCGGAATGATTCGCCCAAGTCTTCCGCGATTTCGGAAGAGGTTTCCTTCCGAAACTTCGGAAGAGAATTCCTTCCGAAATTTCCTTTCGACGTCGGGCACTTACAAAAAAAATTTCTGCTTTTCGGAGCATTTCACCGAATTTTTCCGCGTTGCGGGACAACTCACTGTGTCCTTCCGCAATTTCGGAGCCATTCGCGGAATCCTTCCGCAGTTTCGGAAGACTTTCCCGAATTCTTTCCAAAACAAACCTTAAACAAAAATTTTGAAAAACACTTAGAAAATTTTTCCGTCTTTTTCGGAGGAATTCGCCGAATTTTTCCGCGTTGCGGGACAACTCGCGGAATCCTTCCGGGATTTCGGAAGAGAATTCCTTCCGCAAATTTCGGAAGAGAATTGCGGGAATTCCTTCTGGAAACTTCCCTTCGCAATTTCGGAAAAACTCGCAGAATGCTTCCGAAATTTCGGAAAGATTCGCCGAATGCTTCTGCATTTGCGGAAGACATTCGGGAATTCTTTCCGAAACAGTCTTTAAACAAAAACTTTTTCAAACAGACTCTAAGAAATTTTTTCAAACACACTTAAAACATTGCAATTGGATTTGGCCCATAGAGGCCCAATGCTGCAACCAGCAGCTCTGATACCAACTGTCATGTACCCACCTGCTGACCCAATGCAAGGCAGGAAACATGATGCCAAACTCGGGGCTTTACATGATCTCAGCCCAATACTAGATTCATATAATTAATAAGTGGGTGTGCAGATGTAAACAATCAATTATGCACAGCGGAAACAATATCCACACAATCTTCATATGCATTCAAGATTTCAGGCATTAATAAAAGCATTTCATAAATAAATACATAGGCAGAAACACTTATCTTCATTTCAATTGTCCCAAGCAACTAGCTATGTCACTGCAACGTTCCACCCAACCGTAGGCTCTTCGACAGCTTATACTGAGTCCGTCCGAAGGCCACCCCCGAGCTGGGCATGATTCTCACAAGGACAAAGGGGACATTCCAGCTCAACCACTGCCCAACAACCATTTTTATCTCAGCCAAGCCCGAATAATGGATTACCCATCACCCATACCCAACATACTCTTTCTTCTCACAACAAAACGACTATTGACAGGGTTACACATTTACAACAGAGGTGTTCACAAACAGGGTCCACATTGGTTCCCCCAGCTCGTGGTTCACCCAATGAACTGTGGAATTTCGATTTCAACCCCAGGGAGCAAAACCGATTTCTCTCCACGGGTTAGGATCCCTTCCAATGGCCTAAACGACCCCCAGGAAGACCCAAAACGTTCTGTTTTCTTTCCCCACGGGTAACCAACACAAAAACGCCCCTTCCTAGCTAAAAGATGAAGGGAGACACAGAAAAACGAGGGAGGAAAACGCCCAGGCAGCTTGAGCTGCGTGAGAGAGCAAGGCCATGGTGAATAATGGCTTAGGCAGCCATTTCGTGGCTCTATTCTTGCCCAAAAAGACCAACACGTTTTTCCATGGAGGGTGGCTTGCCCATACCTGATTTTGGACAGCCATACCTCCCCATTCCCAAGGCATTAATTTCCCCAACCAACTCTTGGGAGAAATCAATGGTTGGGTACAAAAGTCAACATGGGTAGTTGAGGGTTTGATGGGTTCCCTCATTGACACTTGTCTTGACTCTATTGGCTCAAGGGTTTGAATGTTTTCCCTCCCAATTCCTTGTGAAATCATGCCCCCATCTCTTTGTTGCATTGCATAGCTAGTTGTGGGTATTTTTTATTAAAATGCATATTACATGCTATTTGAATTTCCACTGTGCATTGCTAGCACGCAAACCATATGCATCACGAAATCGATGGCGGGGCCTTGGCCTTGAGCTCCTCACCATGATTTCCTAACAATATTACATCATTTATAGTGTTAATGCCATGGGGCCAAACTGGGGACATTACACCCACCTACACGCTCCCACCACATAGCTTCCACGCCAACACTTAGGGTTTAAGCTCTAATTCAAATCCAGTTTGAATTTTTTTTTATAATAATATTATTATTAGAAACAATAAGTATTATTATAATTAAAAAAAACTATTAGTTTTTATGCATAAAAATAGAAATAATGTTTTTTAATAATTATTATTATTATCACTTAAAAAAAAGGAAAAAAAATTCAAATTCCTTTTTGAATATTTTTATAGCTATAAGACCATGTTCACGTAATTTAATAAGATCTTTATTATCCCATTCCAAAAACCTAAAAGAGATGAAAGAATTGAAGTCAAAGATATAAAAAGGATCGAGGCTAAAGAAATAAAAATAAACCAACATGAAGAAATAAAAAGCAGCTATGAAGACATTATCAAATTAGTTGAAGAATTGAAGTTGACGATAATACAACGCCAAGAATATGCTACAGTGACTCCCGAATTCCCAGGTCAAGAAGAGCTGGAAATAACATCTGCACCCAGGACAGAGGAAGCGACTGAAATTACAATGGAAGGAGCAACTGCGTCCAATGGGTTCCCAAGTAAAGAAGAAATAGGAACTGTTGCGACTCCTGGTTGTTTAAGTAGAAAAGAGCTCGAAGTCGCTACTACCCCCAGAAAAGAAGGAAAGCCATGCCGACCACCTCCTTATATTACTCCTCACAAAATATCTAGGCCCCCAGATTCCAGTAGGGATAACAAAAGACATCCCAACTACAAACCTCAAAATACGATACTCAATAAAAAATATGTATGTCTTCTAGAAATTCGTTTGGTTTCTTACAACGTAGGGAAGTAAGTCGCATTAATGCACCAGTCGAAAATTCTATAAATATGTCTAGTGGTACTCAAGGTCAAACCAAAGACCATGTTGGGATTCCCAATCAAAGCAAAGTACATGATAAAGAAGACGATGACAAAGACAATGAAACAAAAGCTGTAGAGGACAATGATATGAAAGATCAAGATGATATTGACAATCATGATGTCAATATCAATTGTAAAGATAATGACGATATCATAGATTGTAATAATAAAAATACAGTTGGAAGGGAAGTCAATGTCAGCAACAGTTATGAAAGAATTGAAGTTGTAGAAGGATAAAATGATGGAAATAAAAGCACTGGAGATGATTATGATCATGATAAAATAGAAGAAGGAAACCAAGAAGATGATGTGACAAATGATCAAATGAACATTCTATCAGTATTCACAACTCAAGATGTTCTAGAATCTCAAAAGGTTCTAAGAGAACAAATAAAGACAAGTTCGTCAGATAAGGAAGTAAGTACATTATTAATAGTTGCCGCTATAGATAAGAAAACCATATCAAGGCATTCAAAATATCAAAAATCTACATCAAATTAAAAGGTCAAAAGAACACCATCAGATTAGAAGCTCAGAAGAATACTCCATATAATTATCATGCGTTTACCTACAGAATCATATGCATGAAAATATTTGAATGGAAATGCAACCAAATATTTCAAGAACTACTAAACCGTGGCACCATTACTCGTGGAAGAAATCCAATTGCATCACACTCATAAGAAAGATTCGTGGATGATTCTTTTCAGAGCAGGATGACTTGTAATATACTTAAATCAGTATATTATTTTTATTAAATTATTAATTATTATTTTATTATTCTAGGTTATTAATTATTAAGATGTCGTGTCTCCTAATGAGAAGACACGACTATCCATCCTATGGTCATATAAAACATTGACCATTCCATTGTATTATTATGAATTCAATTATTAATAAATATATATTATCAATTATGATAATCATGTAAGGATGATTCCTTACAACACCATTCCTATTCCTCTCAGGAATCAGTCTTGAGGATGGTGATTATACACCATTGGTGGATTCTACTCTCTACCGACAATTGATTGGATGTCTTTTATATGTGACACACTCTAGGCCTGATATTTATTATGCTGTGAGTGTTGTGTCAAGGTACATGCAGTAGCCCCATGAGATTCACTGGAAGCAGGTCAAAAGAATCTTGCATTATGTGTAGGGTACGAGACATTTTGGCATTCGCTATGCTGCAGATTTTGATCTTGACTTCGTTGGATACGCTTGTTCAGATTGGGCAAGTGATAGCATTGATCGAAAGTCCACTTCTAGATATGTTTTCATGATTGGTATAGGGCCTATTTGTTGGTCAGGAAAAAATCAGGCTTCCATTTCCTTATCTTCAGTAGAGGCAGAGTATCGAGGAGAAATCAATGCTTCCATTTAGGCAGTTTGGTTGCAGGGTATTCTAGTTGAGTTTGATATTGGTAGCACCACTTATACTGTCATTTTTTGTGATAATCAGAGTGTTATCAATATCTCGACAGATCCGGTACAAAGACATAGGACCAATCATATCGAGATCCACATGCACTACATTTGAGAGCTCATGCATGACAGAACCATTGTACTCCAATATTGCCCTACAAAAGAGCAAATTGCAGACATCTTCACCAAGAGCTTCACTAAGAAGAAATTCTCTTACCTCCGTTCACTATTGGGGGTGATTTATACTATGGTGAGGACAGATTAGATCCTTCAGTGTTCACTTTAAGGGGGGTTTTCTTTTCCACTTGTTTTTTCCCTCTTTCCTCACTTAGATTTTTTGAGCAATTCTTGGATTATTTTTGTACCGGGTGACCTATGGCCTTTGTCGCTAGGGCCCTTTTTATTATTTTATTTTACTCCTCCACATGAGATTAGCTTAATGGGGGGCATTGCAGTCATTTTCTAACTACACATCATTTATTAGGACTTAACAACCGAATTTACCACTTATCGTAAGTATTTTGACTCAAATATGTGCTTACATCATCAACATATCATCAATTTCAGACAATTAGACCTCCTCCTTCATTCAGCGAGCCAACTGGGTCATCGATTTCAATTAACTGGGCCTCCTCATTCATTCGGGGATAAAAATGAGGTGATTTTCATTATTAAAGTGACCTACTCAGTCTAACTCGGATATTTTCACCTAACAATCAACTAACTGGATTCACAAAGGCTCCCTCCTACCAGATTTGACCTAATTTCACCTAGAAATCAGTTAACTGAAGTCAAAAAGGAGCCCTCTCCTATTTTTGGGCATTGAGTTGAGTTTCAGACTTAGTTAGACCGAGCTTAGTTGCTTCACAGTCCGTTAGATTCAATTATATTCTAGTTAAGTGGTTAATTGATGTGCCGAGTGGTGTTAACTAACCAGTCAACCACTCTCATGCATTCAATTCGAATGATCTCTCTAGGATTCGAATTGCTTGGCTATTATTGCCATTGTTTTACATTGTAAAAATATTATCAGTTAATGATAATGAATTTACTGCTGCAAACCTTTTGCACCAGTGTATTGACACTCAATTTGTTGTAAAGATCTGCATGCATCTCTTGTAACTGTTGTTCTTGTTTTCTAGATCTCTTGTGCTTGAATTTTACATGAACCTCATAATCAGTGATCACAATCTATTCCATAAATTCACAAATGTGTAAATAGATAGTTGTAACTTGGTCCAAGCCTAAGCTCGAGTGAGAGGGAAAACGTAAAACAACACATGCGACTATAAGTGACTGTGAGCTTGAACAACATTGATGGAATATCGATTCCATCAATGTGGAACTGTGTTGTTTAAGGGTCTAGATCCTTCAAGCATTATCTCTTATCATTGGTTATGCAATTAATTCGAATTATATCTGGTAATTCCAAGGCTGGAATACCACAAAGGGTGACAAAAATTCCTTTCACAATACAAAACTTGAAATAGAGTTTAATAATTTGAAACACATAACCAAAACCCCTTCAAATCCACACAAAAGGCGAATAACCTTAACAAACGACCATCGTATGGGGATCAATTTGGTTTCCTTGCGGCTGACTTGAGACTCAGACCCACGACTAAGTCTTTTAAATAATAAATATTACACAAATGCTAATCATTGCTACAGACCATGAGGTCTATATTTAGATTTTATTTGTCAAAGATAAAGTGTGCCAATGATGTGAAAAGTCTGCTACATATCGCTTGATATGTGCATGGATTCCTTGCAACTGTAGCAATATCTGAACACTAGATCTACTCAGTCAACTTATTTAAATAATCACACCATTAAGTTAAGGATTGATCTATGGGAAAAATACTATACAAGCTATTACACAGGTCGAAGTCGCTTGAACTCGCCTATCTGTTTTTAATATATCTAGAACCTAATAACCTAATAACCCTCTTTAAAAGCAACGAACTTGTAAACAATCTCGCAGAAGGTATCCTTCTATGAGTAATTAACTCTTGAGAAGAATAAATTGATGGCGATAAACAGTCACACATCAATCTGAATTACTAATCTTATTACTCAGTTCATTTAGCGTCCTTGGACTAAAATTATTTTAAGAAAAGTTTGCAAGTATTTCATTTCACGGCATTAAAAAAAAAACACAATAATATTTATCAGGATTCGCCCAGTATACCATTTTGTTATGTACAGTCCCGACACATTTTAACATAGCTACATTATATTGCTCTATTTATAGCATATTTTTTAAGATAAGATAAAATAAGAACCTGTACATAATTCATCTGATAGATCATTCTAATTTATACACAGTTCCAACACTAATCGACACAACTAATTTATATTACTCCATTCATAACATATTTTGAAAATGAACTAAAATAAAAACTTAAATACAATGAGACCTGTCCGAGACGGTTGTTCTAGCTGTTGATCAAATCCCGAAGAGGTTTCTCTTGGCAATGCTCCAATCTGATCTACGCAATTACCAGAGGACTACTCGGTTGACCTCCCTACCTTACCAGGAGTAATATTATTCCTCTTGATCCCCCAAGAAATAGGGGTCGTAAGAACATACAAGCCTCAACCCTCATATGGGATCTCCCAATCCCCAGAGCAGGTATCAACCAAACTCCTATGAACCACACTTAATCTCAAAATTGTATTCCGAATTCCATCCAACATTAGGGAGCAAGAGATCCTTTTCTCTTCATTCTCCCTTTATTAAATAGAAAAGCATTGGACAACATGTGTTGTCTCATGCAAAATTAAATTTTAATTTATTAATTCCTTAATAATTCTCATTGGTGCACGTAAATTCCTTAATTCTCTTGTAGTTGTATCCCTACTCTAAAATTCCAATCCCTAGATTAGTTGGTGCATGTGGAGTTGATCTCTAGATATTTTCTAGTCTAGATTTGCTCCAATATCAAATATTTCTAATTTTATTTATATTTGATTTTAATCCAATGCATATCTATCCTGAACTAATGGGTGTACACGATTTCTACCCCAAATATCCCCTTTTCTAAAATCTCTTAATTTAAAAATCTCTTTCACTCAATTATTCTCAATTTAATATTTCCATGTGCAACATTCAACATATATGCCTAAATGTTTAAATGCAATAATGTAACTATTTCCCTTTTCCTGTCGTTGTCTAGGCACCACTTCTATGGGTCCTTCTGACAACTTCCTTGTCCTTGTCCTCCTATGGGGAGTACTATGTAGCGATCAAGAATCGTTACCGTGATCTTTCGACTGCACTTCCATGGAGACTAATGGCGATTGAGTAATAGTATATTCCTTATTGCATGCCCATCAACACATCGTACGCGACCAAATCGTTGTGGCCTTTCCCGTATGGAACACGCTTCCCCGGGTGAGCTGATACGGCTTCTGACCCGTGCGTGGAATAATATTTTAGGGTCGATAGACCGTCGTCATACCCCTATGTATATTTCTCATTCTTACAAGACATTTTATTCCATTGCAAGTCAATCGGTAATCTGTTTTACTTGCTACTATATTCACTCAAAGTGCACATTAGTAGCGCTATACCATATAAATCATATCATCATGCATTTTATCTCTATTCAACTCTATTTAATTCAATATCATTCATTCACATCTATGGAATCAAAATCCTTATTTCTTTCACACATGTATAACATCATCATATTTCTCAGTCAGTCGAGTATATTCATCATTCATTTGTCAATCAACAATTTCCATTCAATAAAATTAAAGCATAACACATGTTTCAAGTTTATTTAATCGGGTCACTTCAATATCAGTGCCATCGATAGTCTAGTCAATCAAATGTATCAAGTCGGGCGTTACAATAATCCATAAATATAAACTAAACTAACAATATCATCACTCCATATTGCAATTTCAACAATGACTTTCTCTTTGGTTTGAAGTGATAGGAAACTGGAATATATCAAAATTGTAGTATGTTTAGCTTTATTTCATAGTGGTGATTATTGTCCACTGAGATCTATTTTGATCTATCACAAATTAAGAAATTTTATAAGTGATTAATTTATTTATTTTTATTATTTATATGATAAAAAATATTAGAGTGAAAATTTCCTAGCTCTCTTTGGTTTTCATGAGTTAACAACTTATGAAGGTTAGAATTGTTGCAAATATTGTAAAATCTAGATTTAATGTGTGGATAGACATGGAATTATAATAGAAAGTGTGTTTCATCCCCCTCTCTTTCATTATAACAAATATTAAATATTATTTCTTGCCATGGAGTTTTAGGTCTTGTCCAACACCAAATTTCACTACAGAGTTGGTGAGTGTTCATTACTATTTTAGGAATATTAATTTTCTTCTTTAATATAGATATAGTAGAAATATAATTTTGAGCTTCTAACTTCGGGATAATGATATATTTTTAAATCATTAACTTTATGCTATTTTCTACCTGTCCATTGAACCATAATGTTTCTTTTAATTTAGTTGTGATAGTGTTTTTAATATTATTAATATTTTAATGAGTGATATCCCATTTTACCCTCTAATGATTTAGCCAAGAATCAAAATCTTTATGCCACCCTCTCTTAAGTATTAAAGGTAATTTAGTAGATTTTGAAGAAATATTTGGAAGTGTTATATTGTTCATATTGATTATATTATTCTTGTACATAAGGTACATAATCAAAAACTTATTCACCATGGGTGAAAAGCCAACCTAAAAGATGATTGGATAGGGTCTATTCCTTTTACGTTTAAGAGTATAAACTAAAAAAGGCTTTGAATTTACTCAATTTTTCTCTAGGTTTCTCTAGAAATATTACAATCCTAAACTTCACAACCATATAAGATAATTGCACTAACAATTGTGTCAAAGATGACATTTTTTCCCCATAAGAAAAAATCTATTTCGTTACAATCATTCTCAAAGCCAAATCATGTTTCTCATCCTTCATTAATATGTTTCTCAACACTATAGTTCCAATTGAGTTTGTGATTAAGGTTAAGTCTAAGAAACTTGTACAAATTAACATCCTCAAGTTATTAAGTGTCTTAAGATTTCTCTTATCGATAATTAGTGACATAACAAATATAAAATATAAATATTTGAGGTTTATTATTTTCTTATTAAGATCTAAGCATATAATCATAGAACAAACAATATTATCATCATAAATAATAAGGATAATTATTATTCTAGTAAAAGTAGTTCTAGAATAAAATTTAGTAATCTCACATGTCTAGGACTAATACATTGCTATTGTTATATTATTCTTGTCATTATTGATTAGCTCATTATTTGTATTTTACCCTTTCACTACTATATATGCCAAAGAAATATAGTTTTAAATATCATCAAGTAAGCATAAAATATAAAAGATGTTTCCCCCTCAAAGTGACATTGTTATTTTTTCAATTATTATTATTCTTTACACTTGGCATTACTGAACTGGGTATCTTTAGTTCTTATTTACTATTTGATCCATAACATTTGGTATCAAATTGTATGATCATTTGTTTGACTCCCTCAAACAAGACATATTACCATTTCCACTATAACAATTTTTTGGAACATTAAAATTGTGTGAAGATTTCAAGGTTGATAGAGAAAAGTTAGAAGTATATAGTTTAAAAGATTATAATTGATTTGTATAATTTAGGGGTTTTGTTTAGTTCTAAAAATCGGATTGAATAAGTAGTTTTAGTAAAACAGTGATATCTTAAGGTTGCAAAGTTAAATTTGAGTGTCACTTGTGGGATTGAAAGGAGAACATATCAAGGATTTACAAGGCATGCTAAGCTAAATTTATCATAAATTTTGATTGAAAGCTTAGCTTGCAGTGATTTAGAAAGGGTTAGAAAGATGAACCATACAAAAATATATATGCACCATCAATTATCATGGAGAGAAAAAAAAAGGTTTTTCTTCTAGGAATAATTAAAATGGAAGAACATGCCAAGATAAATTATGGAATTCCTCATCAATTGGAAAAGATGACTAATAGAGGATGGAATTTGGAATGATGATATACACATAGAGAAGTGCCATTTATATGTAATCAAATGTTGATGAAAAAAATTGTTTGAAGAGATGCGGCATGTTAATAGCTAGGTTTTGGGCCATTACATTGCTATTCTTACATTATCGTTGTCATTATTGGTCATCTCATTCTTTGTAATTTTATAAACTATCTCATACATATGTTTAGGCGTTCTAGTTTTGGAGACCGTGAACAATTATTGGTAAGCATAAGGATTAAAGGGGTTTTTCCTCTCAAAAAATGGTAGTATCATTCATTCCCTTATAGGTGTGGAATTACTGGAAAAAAAAATTTAGTGATTATTTGGCTATTTAGTCCATAACAACCTTCTTCTTCCAACCATCATTCTAAATTGTCAAATCAAATGCCAAAGGGTAGGAAACAAGGGATAAACTTGCTTGAACCCTATATTGAAATTAATTTCTTTTGACCAACCCTCATTATTCATAAACTTGGCAACGACTTTTTCCTAGAACCTTATTTCTCTAACTCAAAACTCAAAATGAACTTTTATATATTTGATTCTCTTCCATAAGTAATTTCTAGGAACATTATAAAAAACATTCCTATTATTAATGAATAAAAATTGGATTCATTTTATCATATGATAATCCTATGAAATAATCCTTAAGTAATTAACAGGTCCATGTTTGGAAGATAACTTCTAAATCTAGCTTCAGTTTTAGTTCTTTTTCCATGACTTTATAACCATACACTAATCTTTTTTCTAGAATAATTCTATACAACTTGGCTAAAAGAAGAGTAACAATTGCAGACATGTAATTTTAAAAGTTGTTTTTTCCCCACTTTTAAAAATAAGAATACCTAAGTTCTCAATCTAAGGTTTAAGGAATAATTACTTGACACTATCCATTTGATGTGGTCGCGGTAGTGTGAGCACAAGACAATATCACCTCCCCTAATGCCATAAGCACACAACAATATTAACATACCCATGTCTATATTAAACACTGAAGCTCAAATCCAACATTTAATGGAATGTAAGGAAAAGGTATAAGTCATCTTGAGTAGCTTCGGGGCTAAAAACATGGAAATGGAAATATCCTTAGATGTAGTAGAAATAGTTATCAATTGTTTCTTTCCCTTATTTTCATATCCCGGTGGAAAGCATGTTTCCCTAAGGTCACGCTCCAATAGACGTGAATGAAGAAGCAAGTGTACAACAAGGGTTAAAAAGATTTAATCATGTTTTGTAGATATGTATATTAGTAGGTTAGTTCAACCATGTAATAAAATTATTTCATATTAGAAAGGAAAAGTTGTTTTTCCTTAATAATCTTGAACTTTATAGAACTTTTAAAGACATCTAGCACATGAGAAGCAAAATTTAGATGTACAGTTTTGTGGTTGAGATTATGTTGTTTCGATTTTAATTATATATGTTTAAAAAAATAAAATTCTAAGTTATTATAAGGATAATTTTTAATATTTTTCATATAGAAAGTAAAGTTTATAAATGAAAAATAAAAATAAAAATACAAATTGTTACAATGTTTTTTTACTAATGTTTGAAATATCTATCCATATGTAATGGTGGAAATGATATTTCTCATGAAATTCAACATTATGATTAAGGTTATGCCTTATGTGCCAAGATAGGGCTTTAATGACTTTACGAGATGATATTTTATTACAAATAGATCACAAAACAAACATGTCCATCTAAATGACATGATGTTATTTGTTTTCTTAAGTTTCAAACAAGAAATATGATGTTAATTTTAGGTAAAAACATGAAGTTGGGTAATATTTTTGGTTGTTTTTTACAAATAAAACAACAAAGGTTTATAATATTTAAACTTCAACCCTTCTAAAATCATATTTTCCTTGAAAATTTTACTTTGAGGTAAACAAAATATCTGTAGACAATTGTCTTAGCACCTCACAATACTCATATTTTAAAAAAAATATTGAATTTGGTGGGCACCAACAACTTTAAAATTTTAGGAAACGATAATGAGTGACCTACGTGTCGCCCATGCATTTTAGAGATGCCTATTTATTTTAGAAAAGCAAAAATATGCTTAGAATCTACATTGACTGCACTTGATTAAGGACTATATTTAGGTATTTTTTAGATTTAATCACTATATTGTATTACTTATCAAAATAACATAAAACAAAAAATGGTGTTGTATCAACACATGTTGGTTCCTATCAATTTTATTTTTGATGTGACCATTACCAAGAAAACTAAAATACCATTTTCAAGAGGACATTGTGAGGAAGATTCCTGTGATTTTTAATATTTTTTTGGTATTTTCATTTTCGAGATATTGAATTTACATTTAAGGTGATTATGAAATAAAATTCCTAAGTAATAAAGTTTAGAACAAACTTATTAAAAAATATAAATTCAGAATGAAATGAAAAAATTCTTATATCATTACAAACTATATTTGGAGGTGAATCCATTGGTACAAGTTCAACAAATAATGTTTAAAATTGGCAGAGGTAGGGCCTTGTCGAAGTCCTAGGTTCGGAAAAACTACATGGATATTACAGGATTTGTTGACCAAAAACTCCCGTCAAATGGTTTTGTTTCTAATTTTTGTTAGAGATTTTTTAAGTGCATTGATGCCATTAGTTACAACTTTAGGTCGAGAGTTGGTAAACCTCCATCTGAGAATTTAAACTCTTGGCTAACAGTTTAGGTTGACTTTATTTTATGTGTTACTTCATGCAAAAATTTTTATCCTCCACTCCTCACTCCATAAAGTGTTACGCAACTTCATGTTTTCACCCTTTCACTAGGAATCCAACTTGACTTAGAACCCTTTTATCAAAATCCTCAACAATTTCAAAACAAAATCCTTAGTTCATCAAATTCATATTTATTATTAATTTTTTAATCCTTATTTTTAATAATAATTTTTATGTTTTTTATTATTGCACATTTCCCATCTTTCCAAAATTATTTTTTTCTTTTACTTTCACTTACCTAACTTTACAATTCCTTAATTTATTTTAATCATAATTAATAAATATTTAATATCATTATTATTCAATCCAAATCATTAAATTGAAATATATCAAATATAACCATTTCTATCATAATCATTCCCCTTGGGATCTTGAAAAAATCTTTAAACTCATTCTTCCTTATCCATTAATCCCATATTTATTCATATTTATAAATAATTTCAAAGAAAATCCATTTAAAAAAATAGTATCGGAAAAGTAAATAACATAGGTTCTTAAGTTTTTATAATAAATTAGAAAAAAAATAACATAATATAATTTCTATTAATAATAATATATCATTTTATGGAATTATATATTTTAAAATTACAAATTTATTACATATTAGAATTTAATTTGTTGGAGAAAATTATGTTAATAATATTTTTTCCTCCAATATAATATATTAATTTACCTTATTTATAATGTGTTTAAGGAAATTATGTTAATTGATACAATTTAACACTCTTATTTGTTTAAATATCAAAATTATTTTGAGAATATAATTAAAATTTGTAATTTTATTGATTTATTGAATATATATTTTTAAAATATAATTAGTAGACGATGGTGGTGATAGTGATGGTGATTATGAGCATGCTGGTGGTGATGATATGGATAATGTCGGTGACTATGAAATGGAGAATGTGCATGAATAATGATGGTGGTGGTGGTGACAATGGAGATATTGAAAAAGGAGGAAATGGTGGTGATGGTGATGATTACAACAACAATGTGATGATAATGGTGGAAGTGAGAACAATGTGGAATGTAGTGATGTCAATGACATTGATGTTGACAATGTTGATAGCAAGGATAATGATAATGGATGAAGAGGATGATCGTTGACAAAGGATGATGATGAAGAATATAATAATAGTGATGATGATAATTACGACAATGATAGCAATAATAATGATGCTTCTAAAATCAATAAAGAAAAAAAGGAGATTAATTTCATCATTCTATAATACTATAAAATCATCCTAAAAGTAATTAAGTGAACCATAATTGAATAATATCTTATAAAACTAATTTCACCTTCATCTCTGAACTCCATAACCTTCTAACAATACAATAATCTTGTTTTCTAAAATAATAACACACTTTTCTAAAAGATTACTAATTATTAAACATATAATTCGAAGAGTTATTTTTTTATTACTTTTAAAAATAAAATAAAAAACTTCTTATTCCAAAATTTGAATCACTGATTTGCTACTATATTAAAATTTTTATGAATAACATGAGAAATAATAATAGAGTCTCCAATTTTTAGTTTATTCAAATAATATCGTTGATGCCCTTCACTTTCCATTTTCCTACAGGTTTAACTCCAAACTCAAGGACATGATAAAGATCAAAGATATTTATTTTTCATATGAATATTTTTTTTAAATGTTATAAAAATTGTAAATATTTTTAATATATTAATTTAAAAAGAAATTACATTGTTTTATTTATTTTCTTATAAAAAAATTCTTCATAATTTTTTTTTATCTTTGAACTTAAAAAGTGTAAAAATTTGTCTTTCTTTTTGTTTATGTAATTTCTCTCTTTTGTTTTAATTATCACTTACTAATTAATTGACACATTGATAGATTTCCAGCCTTACCACTTACTAATTAATTGACACATTGATAGATTTTAGATACTTATGGGGTTTTTCTAATAGATTTAGAAGATACCTTACATTATTTTCCATGCCATCGTTCGATCATTCAAATTTTGTCTCTACAAGAAGCTTTTTAGAAGAGTACATATTTACATTTGAGACTTTTATTGTAAATTTATGATAAAGATACTCAATATTGTTATTACTTATCAGGATATTTAATTCTTTTTAAATATCGTAGAATTTGTTTTTCATAAATGTTTTTAAAAAGGTTAGTTATTGTTCACTATTATAACTTTCCTCTATGGGATTTTCTATAAGCTAGTATTGCGAATTAAAACACATGGTTTCTAATTTAAGATAGGCTTTTTATGATATTATATATAAGAAATCACAATTAGTTTTATAAGAAAATATCTTATATACCATAGTCAACCATAATATTATGAAACTAATAGATACAAGTCATTTGATTAGATTTTGGCCATTACCTTAAACCATTGAGAATTATGATATCTTAAAACAATTATAATGATTAATAAATATATTACAAAACAAATTTTCAACTTAACTTGTAAAACTTCTTTCATACATGTAAGCTTAAAAAATGTTATCACCTACCCATAAAGGGTTATGGTTGGATATGTTTCTTATGGTTCGATGTAACATGGGGATGCAATCAAAATCACACAATGAAAAATATAATACAAACTTGATGCAGTGGGGATGGATTCCACTATGAATAAAAATCACACAATGGAAGCATAATATCATAAGCATAAAAAAAAAGAAATTCGATACACATTCCATAAAAAATGAATGTGGATACACAAAAAAAAACTTATAACAACTAATTTATAATAGTTATTAGAATCCAATGTCGAATGCTCTCAAGCTATTTTAGAAATGAATTTTGAGAAAAATTCCCCTAATACATAAATATCTCAATAATTTAAGATATGAGACTATAACTATTTGGTTGCCAGGTCTTTTCATTTCCTTTGTTAACTCAAAAAACTTTTATAATTAATAAAGTGCTTGCAAGTGCCTCTTCAATTTCCATTTTTTTTCTCTTCTATTGCACTCTGTAATTAAATTATTAGATAGATAAATAGCTACTCTACATTCTATAAATATGTTGGAATTTAAAGTTCCCATTATTGGTTACATTCAAGTCAAAACATTGAAACCCTATTTTTAGACACGTCTATGGATATTCTCTAGAGAGGGTATGGCTTAGGCTTGGTACATAAAATAAATATACTATTAAAAAATTGGTGAGAATATATAGGAATGTGTTCTATAAAACATATCCAAATTTAAGACATTAAATCAAAAGTATTAGAGCATGGAAATCAAAATACTAGTCCTCTATTAGTGAATAAATAAAATATGTAATTTTTTGTGTTTTTAATGTACCTAATCCAAGCATAGCAAAGAGAGTAGGCACATTAACTTGATGAGACAAGAAAGACACTAAAATTTGACTTCCAGGAAGGTAGGAGGCTCTGGAACTTAGGGAAGGGTTCTGGAATAGGTATCTGGTCTCTGTTATGATAAGGTCTACAGTGGGAATGTCTACAAAAAAATACAGAGGCTAATTTGGTCAGTTGGAACGCCGAGAGTGAGATTTCCCAATTCGGGACTACACAGTTGCATAATGTTCAACTCGACTCAAACACTAGTAAAGGCTCCCAAATGTTCGGTCTGAAGGTGGGGACTGGACTAATTTTTTGTCTAGTTTCCGAATATGGATTCATATTTCCAAATAGATAAGAAGAAGGCACTTTTTAAAGTGGATTACAAAAACTGGTCAGAATTGGCACACATTGAGAATAGGTAAATTAAAGTTTACACAAAGGACCAAAAATTACATAACCAGATCTAATGATTTATTATAGTGGTACTGAAGAGAGTCCAATTTCATCATAAATTTCTTGATACATCCCAAGTGGCTCAATGGTTCTTCCGCAACACCAAATGCTTCACAATATCACCTAAAATAATCAAAAGATGCAATACTAATAAAATTCTGGCATATGCTTTTCTGCCACCATACAAATATGATAAATACTATTGTAAATGACTGCAGTAACACTCAGTGAATGAATTTGTATGCTTCACTCCTCAATCAAATGAACATAGGGGCACATCTCTAAAGCACTGTAATTTTCTCAAGCAAACTCTCAATAAGATTCAAACAAAATCTTCGCCCTCGAACAATATTTTGGACCATTTTATAACCAACATTGAGCATTTCCACAACCCAAGATGCCCTCCTAACCACTTTTGACCACTTCTCTCCCTTCAAATTTGAATTTGGTCCAACCTTCATTATTGATCTCCACTAGTTTCCCATATTTTAAAGAAGAACTCTTTTACATGGGAGAAGACTTCTATTTTCCCGCAAAACTTCCCTTATACTTGTCCAAATATGAGTGCACCTTCCTTAATCATCATTTGGCCCCATTCACACCTTGGACCAACTTTTAAATTAATTTAAATAATTTTCCTTAGGAAATTTTACCCCATTTTAATACAAATGCAAACTTAGGATAGATATAAATTCTCAAATAAATTTAATTATCCATTCAAAATTTGGATTGGGAATTTACTCTTCATGTGACCCCCCTTGTGAATTGGACATCATGCTTTAGAAACTATTTGACCCTTAGCACCAATTTGAAAAACTATCATGAACATGGCGAAGGGGCTTATGGCATTGTGATCCAATGCAAAATTTGGGGATATGACAAGTAATCCCATCCCAACATTTATTTTTCTCAAGAAAGAATAAAAAAAATTAGGAAGTACCATCACATCACCAATGCCTCCATCCTTAGTGATGAACCAAGTAACCACCATGTGAAACAAATTGAAAATGCACCATGGGTCGTATATCATACATCAATATATGAAGTGTCATCACATGCATCAAGGCATGCACCTCCAAATAAATTGACATGGAGACTCATCATAAAAGAACATCAAGGATAACAATCTTCACCAAAATCCTCAACACATAGAAGATCATGAATGGATCATAGAATTTTGCATCAACTGTATCTCTGAAAATCCCCAACTATACCTTGAGAATCATCCTCTCAAAGTATATATACATCTTCTACACTATCAAACCATGTACTTAGCATGAAAACTAAGCACCGATACTAGTATCCCAGATGATGCTAAAAAATGCAAGGTACAAAATACATTCTCCTATGTAGTGTGTATCTACATAAGGAGTCACATGAAGGAACTGAAAATTCCCTACAAAAATATCATAAGTCCATACATTAAATTGTTTCCCATGTAGGAAAACATCACCATCTGCTGCAATGATGGACTCATGAAGAAAAGAGGCTTGTTTCATCAAGCCAATGACCCAAAATTTGCTCCCAATGATCTGAAAATGATCAATGATGCCTGGGTCCCATTGCTTGTGCACTCTCCTAGTGCACAATGTCAACAAAAAAAAATCTAGGAAGTATGGGATGCCATGGTCCCAATACTTGCACACCTGATCAATACATAGTGTACATATAAGAAAACCAACCAAATAAGGGATGCCAAGAGTCCCATGCTTGCTCATTCTACCCATGCACAAGGTTACATGAAGCAATAAATCAGACGAGGATATGTGCAAGAAACTCAAACACAAATCAGCCATGTAAAGAATGCCATGATCCCATAGTTGGCGCATTCCTTCAATATATAATGATACATCAATGCAAAGGATTCCATGATCCCATGATCTAATGTGTATCATCCCATACAACAAAAATACATAGATAGGTATGTCATCATGAAACATAATACAATCATACAATGATATACCAAAGAGATTCTTCAACAAAGAATCCACCAAGTGTTTGCCCATCCAAGAAAATAGATAATCATGTGATCCATACACACAAGCATAAAGTATCATATCAAATTTGCTCCAATGACATAGGTGAGGATCGCATGTCCTATAATGCTGCTCCAAAATAATGTGGAATGCATCAAAAAAATCAGCCATGTGTTCTTTCATCCAAGAAGTGAATGAAGAACCTCCATCAAAATCTAAAGCAAGTAAGGAGAAAAGAAAACAAGGATACTTCAAGTGGCTCAAAGAAGTCTCATCAATACATCCATGAATGTGAGAGTCATCCAATGAGAGAAATGGATGTTTCTCCAAAGAGATGTTGGAGGTGTCAAGTAATTTTTCCATGTGACCTTTCACCCAAACAATTGATGAAGGAACTCTCCCATCAAGTAAGGATAAAAGAGAACAATGAGCCTTCAAGGGGCTCAAAGGAGTACCATATGTGCATCCATGAACATGTGTATCATCATAAGGTAACAAAGGATGATGTTGAAAATGTAAAGAAGAAGGTTCTCTATTCATGTCATCATCAAAATGAGAGATATGAGTTTCATACTGATCATGTGGCACCATCAAAAATAAACCTTTCACCCATTCTTCATTAGGATGAATGCTGCAAAATGTGCAGGTGTGGGATGTAGGGGAATGGACCAAATCACCCATATGATCGGAAAGTGTAAAATTTTAATCATGTGAAGGCTCCATAGGGGTAGGATCACGCACCTCCCTCAAAAGTGATAAACTTTCCTCATAGGTTGGTTCCAAGGTATTAGAATCATGCACTTCTTCAAAACAATTGTAACCATCATCAAGAGGAAAATCAAGTTCCTCTTCCACCACAAAAATTGCTTGGGTCTCAACAATCTCATCTTCAAACACGTCAAGCACATGAAAATCGCCATGTTTCTCAAGATCCATCATGTCATGAGAATCCTCCAAGCAATCTACCATATGACAAATTGAAACATAGGAGGAAGAAAAAGTATCTTGCAACCTCTCAAGAAGTTGCTCACTTTGAATTTTTAGATTATGAATATCCTCATTATTTCTCAAGTATGCCTCATGTAACCATTCATTAAGCTCAACCAAATTGTTTCTATCAAAAATAAAAGACATGAAATTACCTTCAATGTTGCACATTTCTCTTTAAATATTCTCCATGTTTTCAAGGAAGGATGGCTCCTCCAATGAAGAAACTCTCCAACAAGAATTTGACACCAATGCTTGAGTGTCATGGAGTATGCTAAGGGCCTGATAGATATTCCTTTCACTCATATTCAAATACCCTTCAATGAATGATGGTTCATGAGAGAGAACCTCCTCTTCTTTTTTCTTGGTATCAACTTCACATTGAAGCTCAAGTGGTGACTAGAAAGCTTATCTTGGTTCATATTTTGCTACTAGAAGGTATTATTATTCATGATAAATGGAGTTGGTACTTGCAACAACCTCAACAAGGAGGATCTATTTATCACCAATATAGATATGAGAGCATCCATTCTCACATCCCCTCCCTTCGATACGGCTCAAGGAAGGGAACATGACTAAAAATATGGGATTTTCAAAACTATAGCCCCATCATAAAATTCATAACAAATAAAATGCAAACAAATATACATGTGTGCAGATGAATAGCACAATAAACATGCACAACGGAATTGAACTATATCCACACACACATCTAGCATTCATTTATCAACATAATTAGAACAATCAATAATTAAAGACATTGCAGAATTTAAAATACAAGAGAATACATATATTGATTGTGAAGTTGTCCCGAGCAACTGGTTATGCCACTGCAACGTTCCACCCAGCCATAGGCCAGTTGTGCTCATCAATCTCTCAACACAACTGCCACCCCTGATATGGGCATGATTTCCATAAGGAAAGGGAACCTACCAACTCATGCATAGCCAAATATACACCACAAATCAGCCAAGCCAATCCACAATTGGGTTTATCAGGTTGCTAAGGTAGTAGAAATGAAGGAATTGCTAAGATAGTGAGCTCAACCATAGATCCATTGGAAATCCTCCAAGTTTTAGCTATCTTTCCCCCCCATAATACATACACACCCAACACAAGGAAGTATCCCCTTCACTTCTACACAGTCCCTCATGCCACATATTCCGTTCTAGTTCTCTTCAGGCTGTGCATAGAAAGGTAGCCAAATCCCTATCATCTATGGGAGGTTATACTCTTCACTAGGTTTATCAAGCAAATTCTAATCCTCTTCTACTCCTGGTTTCTTACACATAGTTCAAGCTAAAATAAGGGATACACAAAACCCAATTTCACAACAATATCCACACACACACACATCAAATATCAAAGTTGGGAATGGAAAAATGATTTCAACAAACTAAGATGTCCATGGATTTCTCAAATCATGGCACCTAAAAATGAGTTGTGAGAGGCGAAAATAAACCACAGGTAAGAAAACGATTTCTCCAACAAGTTTATGAGCATTCAAATGGCCAAAAATGGCCTATATGGACCCCCAAATCGAATTCCCTTCCTCACAATTGTTTTGCGTCACCAAAAACACCCTTTTCCCATCTAGAAATCAAGGAAACATAGGAAAAACATGGAGGAAAAATACTCCACAAGCTAGAACTCGTGAGAGAGTAAAAATTGATGGATGAATAATGTGTCGGGGAGCAATTTCGTGGGTGTTTTCTTTCCCAAGAATCCAAACATGATTTTCAAAATTGATGGCTTTCCCATACACAAAAAATGGGACATCCATACTCTCCATTTCCCAAAATAATAACTACCTCAACCAACTCTTGGAAGAATTAAATGATTGGGTGCATAAGTCAAAATATGTATTGAATGGTTTATGGGTTCTCTCATTGACACTTGGATTGAAACTATTGTTTCAAGGGTTTAAATATTTTCCCTCCTTATTCCTTGTAAAAATCATGTCCCCATACTCTTGTTGCATTGCATAGCTAGTTGTGGGCATTTTATTAAAATACATATTTACATGATATTTACAATTTCCATTGTGTCAGGCTAGCACACGATCCACATGCATGATTTTTAATTGTCGGTACATAAAACGCTAAATTGATAGAGATGCCTTGGCATTGAGCTCCTTACCATGATTTTATAACGATATTACATCATTTACATACTAAATACAACGGGGTCAAAATCGGGGTGTTACATCCATCAGTAGATGCTTCACAGTGGCTTGAGCATCCATCAGTAGATGCTCTACTATCCATGTCCATATAGTCATTTCTCTCTGGAATTATTTTCTTCAGTAGCATGGGTGGTGGTCTCATCATGCTCATGTGATGTATAACCCCCATCGGTAACGATCATGTCTTGGTCCTCCTTGCATTCTCTAGCAAACCATGACTCCATAAGCACATTTATCGTGGGCTCCTTTGTCCACATACTAGGCCCCACATATTTGCACATGTTTTCAACTATATGTGCAATATTTTCTTTGTTTTATTCTCTATATAGGTCCAAAAACAATCTCTTGATCTCCAAATCACAGTACTCTCTGAAAGATAATATCTTCCAAACCTATTTCTTCATTGCATAATACTCCATGAGGTATTGAACGACCTCCTTTGGATTATCGTGTTCAACCATTTTCTACCTTGAGGAATAAGTCCCAATGTCTCCAGTATATATTGGGTCATAATAGTAACCACCATCCCTTGGTAGGCATCCATCTATGTAGATGACCTCTCCATACTCATCATACTACTCAAAATCACCTCTTATGCTCCAATTGGTACCAACTTCATGGATGCAATTCTTCTTTAAAATTGAGATTAATTTACACAAGAGTAGAGGAAATATCTCTGATACCACTGTAATATACCTAATCCAATCATAGCAAAGAGAGTAGGAACATTAGCTTGATGAGAAAAGAAATATGTTAAAATTTGACTTCCGGGAAGGTAGGAGGCTCTGTGTTAACACTCAAAAAGTGCTCACTAGCTCATTTCCCTATTCACATAACCCATTTGTCCACTTTTCTGCCATTTGAGCCTCTAAAACCTTCAAAAGGTCACCAATAAGACCATAATACACCTTTTCCCCCTCAAAATATGTATTTTTCCTCAAAAAACCCTAAAAAAGGGTCCAAATTCCCAAAAATCAATTAAAAGGGAATAATATTCAAAAAAAGAAAAAGAGGGAAAAAGGAGACCTAAACCATTTTAGCAATACCATTGGTTTCCTCAAACCATGGTTCTATTTCCCATCACCAAAAACTATAAAAAGGTGATAGGGGCTCCTCACTATTCATCCCCATTCATCCTAGCCTCATGCTGCCAAAATCCCCTTTGAGCTTTGTTCATCCATCTTGAGATTTGCCCAACCATTGTAGCATTGGAGAAGAAGAGACCCTTGGAGCCATTGGAGCATCTCAACATTGCATCTACACGAACTCAACAATCCTCACCATTGAGGTATATTTTTGCAAGCCATTGCTTGCCCATCAATAAAAAATCTCATTTTTTTAATTTCTTGTCTCTTATATGGATCTCATTGTTTATTGTTCTTAAAATTTAGTTTTTACTTCCTTGCAGATCATAGATTAAATATTTACTGTTTAGTTTTTACTTTTACATTAAGACTGCTGCTACTAGTTAGCAGGTGCATCTTTAGCACATGCTTGGGTGAAAACCCAAGCAACACTTTGGAACATAGGTAAGGGTTCCAGAATAGGTATTGGGTCTCTTTTATGATAGGGTTTGTGGTGGGAACATCTGTAGAGAACTACAGAGTTTTATTTGGTTAATTGTATCTCCGAGAGTGAGATTTCTGAATTCGGGACTCCACAGTTGCCTAGTTTTCAACTCGACTCAAACACTAGTAAAGTATCCCAAATGTTCCGTATGAAGGTGGGGACTGGACCAATTTTCTGTCTAGTTTCTGAATATGGATTCATATTTCCAAATAGATAAGAATAAGGCAATTTTTTAAGCAGATTACAAAAACTGGTTAGAATTGACACACATTGAGCATAGGTAAATTGAAGTCTACACAAAGGACCAAAAATTGCAGAACCAAATCTGAAGATTTATTACAGTGGTACTTAAGAGAGTAAAATTTCATAATAAATTGATTGATACATCCCAAGTAGCCCCATGTCTCTTACACAACACCAAATGCTTCACAATATCACCTAAGATAATCAAAAGATGTAATACTAATAAAATTGTGGCATATGATTTTCCACCACCATACAAATATGATAAATGCTACTATAAATGACTATAGAAACACAGAGTGAATGGATCTATATGCTTCACTCCTCAATTAAATGAACAAAGGGGCACATATCTCTACTTCTTGCAAGGGGCACATCTCCCAAGCACCGAAATTTGCTCAAGCAAACTCTCAATAAGATTCAAACAAAATAATCGCCCTCCAACAACTTCTTGGACCATTTTATAACTAACATTGACCATTTCCACATCCAAAGGCTCCCTCCTAACCACTTTTGACCACTTATCTCCCTTTAAAATTGAATTTGGTCCAACCTTCATTATTGATCTCCACTAGCTTCCCTTATTTTAAGGAAGCACTCTTTTACATTGGAGAACACTTCTATTTTGCCCCAAAACGTCCCTTATACGTGTTCAAACATCAATGCACCTTCCATAATCATCATTTGGCCCCATTCACACCTTGGACCAACTTTTCCATCAATTTAAATAATTTTCCTTAGGAAATTTTACCCCATTTTAATACAAAGGAAAACTTAGGATAAATCTAAATTCCCAAATAAATTTAATTATCCATATTAACTTTGGATTGGGAATTTACTGTTCATGTGACCTACCTTTTCCATTTGTATCTAATTTTGCATTATTACTAACTTGGACATCAAGATTTATAAATTATTTGACCCTTAGCACTAATTTGATAGACTATAATGAACATGGCCAAGTGGCGTAGCCCATTGTGATCCAATACAAAAATTTGGGGACATGACAGTGTTAGTTTTGGACACCTAATTGTTTTAGGAAAAATATCTATTGCGGAATAGTGAGACATCCTTCGGATTTTCCCTTGATCCAAGATATACATTGGGATATATGACTACACTATTATTTCTAGATCTAAGATTCTTGATCCTATTGATGCATGAGAAATAGGATAAGAGATGACCTTACCTTATTCCTGATGATTGTCCTTGCATATTCCTAGCTAATGTAGCTCTAGAGATATAGATCCATTTCCTCACACTTTCCACTTCCACACAAGAAGACAGGAAGAATGTCATGTGGCCTCATTGATTTTTATTGGAAGGATTTCCTATCCCAACCAATCCCTTGGGTTGAGTATAATATTTCAAGCACTTGGGGTTAATTCTGAAGTTAACGCATTAATTAGTTAGGAATTTTAATTTTATTTTTATCCTAAGTTTGAAATGCACTTGGTAGAAGTAATTTTTATTAATTAGATATTTTTATTTTAGAATAAAGTGGATAATTCTCCACAAGTGTTTCTTATAGGATAAGGTTGACTAAGAGGTAACTTGCAAGACAAGAAAAAATAAAGCAGTCAAATCAAGGAAAGTAGGAAAAGGAGAATAAAGTAGAAAAGAAGAAAAGAAGGGCATAATCAGGACAAAGCAGAAAAGTATGACAAAAGCAGGACAAAGCATAAAAGTGGGACAAAGAAAGAAAAAAGTAGGATAAAGCAGAAAAGAAAGAAAAAGAAGGACAAAGCAGAAAAGCAGGGTAAGGCAGAAAAGTAGGGAAAAAGAAGGACAAAGCATAAAAGTAGGATGAGGTCGAAAAGCATGATAGAAAAGAGAAGTTAGGATAAAGCAAAAGCAAAATCAAAATCCAAAGCAAAATTTGAAAGAATAGCAAAGCAGAAAGCAAAAGAAAAAGCTAAAGCAGAAAACAAGGAAAAATATGAAGAAGAAAGAAAAGCAACCTTATCCACTCCATGTGGGATCCTTAGCCTATATTACTTTCTCAACAAGTCACCTCAATATATAAAAGAAGGATTCCAACTCCATTTCACATCTTTTGATCATTTGTGATTTGAATTGAGTGTAATTTTTCCTCATTGACTTGGGAGATGTGCCCCTAGTCCTAGCTGGGAGATGTGCCCCATGCTTCTACTGAAAGTATGATGAAATCCATTCATCATCACTAATTGTATTGCAGGTCCTGAAGCATGATCCATTGGTTGGCATTCTCATTGTGCGGTTCATATCCTTCATTCAATAGGAACAGTCTTGGAGGGCCAAAGTGGAGGTTATGGTTTCAACCTTTGTGAGAATTTTTGGACATTGAGACTTGTTCCATTGAGTTTGTAGCATATTTTCCATTAGGAAACACTTTTTTCCTCATAAAAAAAGGTGTCTAGATGAGCAAGTTATGGTGATTTTACTAGATATGGGGGTTCCAGCTATGAAAAATGCGCCCTTGCTTTTCTGGGAAGGTTTGGTGAAGGAGCCCATGAAAAGATACTAAGCCTTGGTGCACCTCCCATGAGCAGCTAGAAGCTCATTATCATCATACAGATCATATTCAGTGTCAACATACCCTTTACGTACTCTTATGTAACATTCTTCTTCCATTCATTGTAATGACTCACAATTAATGATTCTTTGTGAAGATAGAGCCATGAGACTTATTTTTATTGCTTAATAAGATAAATGGGTATTTTTTACTGCTTTTAATTTCATGTCTGATTTACATTAAATATCATAATAATATTTCGAGAGCCTTAGAGGCTATTTGAGTCCATAATTCTCAAGACTAGCTCTTTGTCCAATTTTACTTGACTAGTTTTCGGGAAATGGAAATATACGGAGGTGTGTGAAGATAATTATATTTATTTAAGTTGATTTAATTTTTAAATTTCCTGTAGAAACCATTCCCATTCAAAAATCAAATATTCGTGACCTTCTCTTGCTGTTTACTTTCAGATTTATCAAGAGTAGCTCATTGGGACTTTAATTTGACTAGTTTTGCAGTATGTTTAATTAAAAGTAATATGAATTCCCATTTTTTTCTATATCAGTCATATGAGGTTCCTAAGACACCATTGAATCTCATACAATTCTCTTCCTTAGAATTAGTATCCCTCTCGGCCTGTTTGGAAGAGCCTAGAAATAAACTAGTTGGGTAGTCCATCCTAGCTCTGTTTCTCCCTTTCCTTTCAAACTCTACCATAACCTCCCAAAAATTATTCGAAACTTGTCTAGTAGTATATTAGGAGGTTATTGGATGATATCCATGCTTTTTTTCCCTTCAAGTGTAAGTGTAAGTCTCTAGTATGCATATGTTGGTGTGCCCAGGAAGCCTTGGAGTAAAATTCAGTGGCAACTATTGTTTAAACATAAATGGCCCTAGTAACTTTTGCATGGGAGTCTAAATATGGAATTTAGTCTGATGTTTATGATTTTTCACACTCCCGATTAAATTTGGCAGATCCAAAATTTTCCAACTATGAAGCTCTGGGTGAGTTCGTTAGTATCCTGGACTAGTTTACTCTTGTCTAGTTTTGTGAACTAGTTATTGATTGGAAAATTTCTGGTTTGAAGTTTGAATTTTGAGATAATATCATATCAAGGATATTACAGTGGTATTAGAGCACTTTCCTCCACACCTATGGAAAGTGAGCTCTTAATTTAAATAATTTGCATCCATGTCCATGTTCAGTGAAGAAGATTCTGACGGGGATGAGGAAGAAGAAATCATCTACATAGATGGAGGATTACCACAAGATGAGGATCGTAACTTTAGTGACCCAATGGACATTGAATATCAATGGGATGAACCACATATGGATAATCCTAAGAAATATTTGGAAAATATGATATCTTCATGTGAGAACTTGCCCCACTACTATCAGGATTATGTTTCCTTGGGGAGAGAGATTTGTAAAGCCATTTATTTGAAAGATTATTTTTATTGAAAATTTGTATTTGAGCCTAAGAATGTAGATGAGGAATCATTGAAGAGCAACAAATTAAGTTTTTCTACTACTCAAACCAAAGAATAAGAAAGAGCAATCGAAATTGAAGCCTCATTGGATGCCATTGTTTACAGCAGGAAGAGACTTTTCGGATTCTCTTTAAACAAAGTCTCCAAGAATTCTGATTCTAAGACAATAGAGAAGCAAGATACATCAATTCACTTGAAGGAGCAAAAAAAAGTACAAATCATCCATCTGAAGAAGATTAAGGTACAATCCGTACTGAGGAGGATTGTAAGCATGAGGAAGCATCTCGTGATGGATTCTATGAAGAGGTACCTACTGATGGGTGCCTAAGTTTTTAGGAGACATCTACTGATGGATGCTATTATATATATATTGGTGACATAGAGATCAACCTTGATGAGGTTGTTGCAAGTCCCAACTCCATGGAGCATGAAGAAGAAGACCTTGTAGCAGAAAAATATGAACCAACATCATCTTCCTAGTCACCACTTAAGCTTCCATGTGAAGTTGATCCCAAGGAAAAAGGAGAAGAGGAGGTTCGCTCTCATGAACCATCCTTCATTGAAGGGTCTTTGAAGATGAGTTAAAGGAAGATATACGAGGCCCTTAGAATACTCCATGGAACTCAAGCATTGGTACCAAATTCTTGTTGGAGAGTTTCTTCATTGGAGGATCCATCCTTCATTGAAGACATAGAGAAGATTCAAGGAGCAATGTGCAACATCGAAGGTAATTTCATGTCTTTTATTTTTGATATAAACAATTTGGTTGAGATTAATCATTGGTTACATGATGCATACTTGAAGAATAATGAGGATATTTAGAAGATCAAAATTCAAAATGAGTAGCTTCTTGATAGGTTGCAAAATACTTGTTCTTCCTCCTATGTTTCAGATTGTCATATGGTAGATTGCTTACAGGATTCTCATGACATGATGGCTCTTGAGAAACATGGCAATTTTCATGTGCTTGATGTCTTTGAATATGATCTTGATGAGAGCCAAGAACTTGTTATGGTGGAAGAGGAACTTGGGTTTCCTTTTGATGATGGTTAGACACTTTTTGAAGAAGTACATGATTCCACTACCTTGGAACCAACCTATGAGGAAAGTTTCGCACTTTTGAGGGAGTTGCATGATCCTACACCTATGGATACTTCACATGATGAAACTTTCACACCTTCTGATCATTTGGGTGAGGGTACTTAATAGCTCAAACACGGTTAGTAGTACATCACACACAATACATAATTCAACATGCAAAGCATCACCTCAACACATGAGGCACCACCTCAACACGTGACGATATGTCTTTACCTACAAGACCTTAGCCTTGAATATAAATACTATACAACATCAACACTTTGACATACAAATTACCTACCTGAAGACTTGAAACTTAACCATTCTTGAGACCAACTCAAGATTCTTCTACAAGTTTCCTGAGTGCAACTCAGGCTCCTATAAGGCACTACCTCGACACACGCGGCTCAATATTGACACACAAGATTGAACTGGAAAATTACTCATGATGTTGTAACTTTAACAAAACCTCTCAAGGAGGGAGGCATTCTCTACCATGCCAATCTTATCTCGGAAGTACCTATACTTTGTCATGGACAAAGGCTTAGTCAACATATATGTTCTATTCTCACTAGTAGCAATGTATTGAAGTATTATAGCACCTCTCTGGACCATGTATCTGATGTAGTGATACTTCATCTCAATGTCTTTCGATCTGTGATGAAACAAAGAGTTTTATGATGTCTTTATGCATCTCTGATTGTCAGAGAAAGTGACAGTAGTATCAAGCTTCTCACCAAAAAATCCGACAAGTAGCTTCCTAAGCCACACAACTTCTTGACAGGAGGTACTAGATTTAATATGCTCTGCTCCTATAGTACTTTAGGTTGTGGAGCCCTGCTTCCTGCTGGACCAGGTAATCATAGCTGATCCCAAGCTAAAAAAAAAGGATGTACTGTTTTGTTTCATAATACTATCACCCCAGCTGGAGTCGACATATCCAAGTAGCATCACTCCACCACTGGAATAATATCTGAGTCCATAAGTAATAGTAACTTGAAGGTATCTAAGAACATGCTTGGCAGTGACCTAATGTTTATTTCTTGGCTTAGACATGGACTAACTCAAGATACTCATTGCATAACACATGTCTAGTCTACTATGTATCAAATACATCAAGGAACCAATGAGATATCTATACATGGTAGGATTAGCTAGATCCGATCTAGAATCTAACTCGTGTAGATTCTTTAGATTAGACATCATAGGAGTAGACATGGAATTACAGTCCATCATACCAAATCTCTGCAACACATCAATTGTGTACTTTCCTTGTGAAATAAAGATTTCATCTTTCTTTTTCCAAACTTCTAGACCAAGAAAATAGTGAATAAGACCTAATTATTTCATTTCAAACTCATAAGTGAGATCTCTCTTGTACCGATCTATCTATTTCTCCTCTCGAGTAAGGAAAAATTCGTCAACATAGAGAACCAAGATCAATGGTTGGTTCTTCATAACCTTGAAGGACAGGTTGGGGTCATCTTCACTTTTAGATAATCCTAAGCTTTTAAGGTAGCTATCAATCATCGAATACCAATCCCTCAGGGCCTAATTAATCCCATGCAATGATTTCTTAATTTTGCATACATGGGACTCCTTACCATGAACTACAAACCCCTCATGTTGTTGTACGTAAACCTCTTCATCAAATTCACCATTGAGAAAGGCAGTCTTCACATCCATCTGGTGAAGTTTCCAACCCAAAAATGAGTCAATGGAAAGTATGGTTCGAATAGTAGTGTACTTGTACACCATATTGAAAGTCTCATCATAGTCTATCCCTTCTTTCTATGAGAACGCACATGCCAAAAATATTGCTTTATACTTTTCAATACTTCGATAAGGTACGTGCTTGATTTTATAAAGCCACTTGGAAGTTACTATTGAATTCCCGTCAATTTTAGGAACCACTTCCCATACATCATTATGCATCATGGATTTCTATTCTTCCACCATGTAATATTTCCATACTTGCTACTTAGCAGCTTCTTCATAGGTAGAGAGTTCTGAATCATTGATGTGACTCATCTGTGCTACATATCCTAAAAATATTTCAGGTCTCTTTTGCACTATGGATGATTTTGGTGGTGCACCATGCTTTTCTGCTTCTTGTAGAATGTCTCAACACCATGCAAATCTCCTCTTAGTAGGAGGTTCATCTAGGGATATTTCTACTAGTTCTACCGTTTCTTCATGATCAGGTGGATCTGAAGGCTCTTTTGACTTCTCCCTCTCAACATCTAAAAGGGTAGAATCAGAAATTGGATCCTTGGATCCTCCATCATAGGAGTATCATGCTCCTACATATATGAATCACACTAAATTTATTTGGAGTGATTGAAGGAAGCCTCTTCATGAATGTTACATATTTGTTGACTTCAATGTTTCTTTGTCCTAGAACATAGGTTTTCTAGGCTTTGGAGGATTCACTATATCCAACAAATGTTCATTTTTTTATTTTTATTTTTTTTTATTTATTTTTATTTTTTTTTTATTTTTTTTTTATTTTTTTTTTTTTTTTTTTTTTTTTTTTTTTGGATGGATCCATATTTGTCCTCTTCTCTTTTGGTATGTGAATTTAAATAGGACAACCGAAAATATTCAAGTGTCCAACATCTGGTTTTTCACCAGTGAAAACCTCTTAAGGAGTCTTTTCTCCCAAGATAGCATGAGGACTACTATTTTGTATATAGATAGCAGTGTTGCAGGCTTCTTTCCATAAGGAGGTGGGAAGATCCTGATCACACATCATGGATTTTGTATCCTCACATATTGTTCTATTCTTTTGTTCTGCAACCCCATTCTGCAGGGGGTTGTAGAGCACAATCAGTTTCCTTTCTATTTCTACATCGCGATCGAAGTCATTGAAGTCATGGGACTCAAACATTCCTCCATTATAACATCTCAAAACATGAATGTGATTTCCTGTCTGATTCTCAACCAGTGCTTTAAACTCTTGAAACCTGTTGAAATTTTCACTTTTTGCTTTCAGAAAATAAACCCATGGCTTGCAATAGAAGCCGTATATGAAAAGAAATAATACAAATAACCACTCAGGGAGATTGCATACATAGGAACACATAAATCACAATGAATCAAGTAAAGGATCCCTTTGTATTTTTTTGTACTACTTGAAAACATCTTCTTAATGTTCTTTCCAAGAGCGCAACCTCTACCAACACTATCAAATCAAATTTAAACATGGGCATAACTTTCACCATTTTCTACAATCTAGGTAGCGCTTTGAAATGGATATGACCAAGCCTTCTATGCCACTGATCACATGGATTAACTATGTCATGGATCATGGCTTGAATGAGATTCCCAAGAACTTTATAGAGGCCTCCTTATCTAACTCCAATCACATATGCAAAGTTAAATTCTTCATGCTTAGGCCACAAGAAAACTTGGATTGAATAGGTGGTAGTATTTCCAAGTTCCACCTTATAAGAAAACTTATTTTCCTTCAAATATGTGATAGTGCTCCTATATCCAATCATGTGCTTGGATGCGCCAATTTGTACCAGCCATGTCTCAATACTAGTGGTAATGGATCCAGAAAGAGATAAGAAAAGATAGGACTCCTTCCTCGTCTCTTGATCGTCAGATGAATTATTTCGTGTAGGTTCATCTTATGTACCAACAAAGGCATGAAACCTACCCTTGAACTTTACTATTTTCTTTGCATGGCATTCTCTTGCATACTGGCCCTTCTTATTGCAATTGAAACATTTAAATTTAGACTTATCAAAGTTATTGAAATCATTCTCCTTTTGATGAGAGAATTTCTTGTGAGATTTCATACCTCTCTTCATCCGTTCCACAAGAGCAAGGTTATCTTCTTTGGAGGTAGTATACTTGCTCTAGATTCACCCTTCTTCTTGAAGGAAATCATGCCATAGTATCTCAAAGTTAGGTTGCACTTATCGACCATTTAATTCAGACAAGAATGTCTCCCATGAAGATGGAACACCATAAAAAATGGTCTATATGAGATCATCATCATCGTACATCACACCAATGCTCGTGAGTTGATCTCTTACTTGATATATATTTGTGAAGAAGGAAGCCACAACTTCGTCCTTCTCGATATTTAGATTTCGAACCTTGTTCTTCAATGCCTTTTTTTGACTGGGTACCTTCTTCTCATAAAGATTTGTCAAAGTGTCGAAGCATTTCTTTGCGGTCTTCAATGGAGTAATAATGGGCATCAAGTTGTCTTTCATGAAATCATAAATGATTCTCTTTGCTTTTGATTGGTTATTCTTGAAGGTAGTGCACCATACATTAGAAGTAGGTTCATCAATAACACTAAATACATATCCATCCAAATCATGCTCTTCTAGTATATTCATGATCCTAGCCTTCCAAGTATGGAAGTTCAAAGTTCCTACAAGATGGTCTTCTGGTCTCATTAAGATTGAGGCCATTGTTCCTCAATTACTATGCTCACTCAAGAACTACGTAAATTCTCAATATTGATTGCTGATATTAGCTCTTTCACTCTCTGAGCTTTGATACCATGTTAATTTTAATCTTTAATTCAGAGCTTCAATAATACTTGAAATCAAATAACAATCATACACATAATCGATCACATTCGGCACATGAATTTACCTTGGGGAAACCGTCTATGACTTGAGGGAGAAAAACCCAACAAAACCTTTCTTAGTATATTGATATATAGCAGAGAATGTCTTTTACATCAAGCAACCCTGGTGCAATTACATAGCAAGATAAATATAGATATAGAAGAGAGACTCAGGAGAATAACTTTCCAATCAACCAAGTAGTTAATAATAGTCACATGCACAAAAATACTTCATAGAAATTCACTCCAACCTTGGAGACATCAATATTGCATGGAGAAGTGTGCCCCACTTCTCATGCAATGCATTAACTCACTGAAATGATTTTAGGATGAACTCACCCCTTAACTGAAAGATTTCCCACTTAGTTAGGTGTCTAACTTAAGTGTCGTCATGCAAGTGTCGCAACTCAAGTGTTGTCTTTTATTTTAACACAAGTGTTGTATTTTTGTTTAACATAAGTTTCGACATGCAATAACACTTAGTTAAATAGATCTTCTTTGTTATCACTTAGTTAGCTCTCTTAACTGAACTCTTTCTTGTTAACATCACTGCAATGATCAATTTGAGTTCTCCTTTGATTGAATGAATTATTATTTGATAATATCATTGAACTTTAACAATTCAAATGCTCTCTTAATTAATTATTTATGTGCAATTCGAATTCTCTCGTATCTTATCACATCTTATATTTATCTCTTGTCTTATCTAAATGGTCCATATGTGCCAAATTAATTATCATATCAAATATACTAAGGATATTTTACCAATGATGTGATCATAGTGTTCTACTATCGTTCCAAGTGGTTATTTGCCAAAGTGATTCACTCTAGAGGTGGCTAGTCTCTAGAGGAGACTTAATAGCTCAACCATGGTTAGTAGTACATCACACACCATACATGCTTCGACATGAAAAGCATCACCTAAACACATGAGGAACCACCTCAACACATGAGGATCTGTCTTGACATAGAAGACCATAACTTTGACTAGCAAGATTGTAAAACATCATCACTTTTACATACAAAGTACTTGCCTCAGCACATGAAGCTTAACCATTCTTGATTCCAACTCAATATTCTTCTCCAAGTTTCCTAAGTGCAACTCAAGATCCTAGAAGGCACTACCTTAACACACAAGGCTCAATATTGACACAAAATATTGACTTGGAGAATGACTCATGATATTGTTGTAACTTTAACACCTTCCCAGTTGAGTCGCCAATTCTGTTGTAGGAAAAATATCTCTTGCAGACAACTGAGACTTCCCTTTGATTTTGCCTTGGTCCATGATAGAAAAAGGGATAAATAACTACAATATAACCTCTAGATATAAAATTCTTGATCCTATTGATGCATGAGAAGTAGGATAAGAATGGTCCTTACCATATACCTGATGGTTGTCCTTGCATATTCTTGGTTGATGTAGCTCTAGAGATCCATCTATAGCTCATTACGCATGCTACCTACATACAAGAAAACAAGAATATACCAAACTCAAACCTTTTCAAGCAACAATAATTATAAAATAACTCATATTTAGTCTAATCTTCCCAAGCTAAGGTTAGATCTAGCATTAAAATGCATATTGAATCAAATGAAGAATACAATGGAGGGGGAAATCATGTATATCTATATTAATAATAATGGAAATTAAAACCATGAAATAATACCTTGATTAATGGTGCAATATACTCTTGGTCCCTTGCTCCAATCCTCCTCCTTAACCATCACCTAAGCAAGGCTAACTCAGATCTCATGAAGGATATGGTAGAAATATATCAGTATAGAAATGGGAAACATGTAGCTATTTCTTTCGAATGCTCTGAAAATCCAACTCTCATTTGAAACCCTCTTCCTTATATATATTGGTGGATGATATGGTAGGATGAATCTAGAGTTCTGGAACTTAGTGAAATATGAGTCATGTACAAGTTACCAACCTCATAATGCAAAGGATCCATATCATTGGATGTTCATTTCCTCAAAACTTTCTCATTTTAGAAGAAATGAGGAAATGAAGGGTAGAAGTGATCATTTTTAGCAATATGACATCAGTGGGTGCTCAAAAAGTCTAAAGAGAGGAACATATAGGTTTACAAATGATTGCATTTTTTTATGGATGAGATTTTATAAAGATGTGGAATTAACGTCCTATTAAAATTTAATACATATATTCCAATAAATGAGTGCACATTGATTAAATTACTATTTGTTGAGGCCTCAGATGTGTAGGTGCTGGAATGGGTTCTAAGGCTCACAACACAGGGGGGAAACCAAGACTGAAAGGCTTCAAAAGGTCCTTCTCACGTCCCCATTTTGACCCCCCTTGCATTAAATCGTGAATGATGTAAATATTGTAACTTAATCATGGTGAGGAGCTCAAGGCCAAGGCCCCACCACTGATTTAGCATTTTATGTACTGGAAATTAAAGAGATAGATGCCTATGGTTCTTGTGCTAGAAGGGCACGATGTAAATAAGACATCATGTAAATACAAATTTAATAAAGATACCCACAACCAGCTATGCAATGCAACAAAGAGATGGGGGCATGATCTTTACAAGGAATAGGGAGGAAAAATAACCAAACCCTTGAGCCATGGTGTTAAGCCATTTCATTGAGGAAACCCATGAACTCTCAACTACCCATTTGGCCTCATGCACCCAATCATTTAATTCTTCCAATAATTGGTTGAGACAATTAATGCCTTGGGATGGGAGAGGTATGGCTGTCAATTTTCGTGTATGGGCAAGACAGCAACCTAGGAAATCGAGTTTTGGTTGGCTGGGCAAGAAAACCCCCACGAAATTGGCCCAAAGCCATTCTTCACACATGGCATTCTTCCTCTCATGCAGTCTGAGCCTGTTGGGGTTTTATCCTTCACGTTTTTCACCATTTCCTGCATTTTTCCATGCCTGCAAACTCGTTTCTGGTTAGCTCATTGGATGGGAGAAGAGAGCCACGATTTTTGGGGTTATGGAGGCCGTTTCTGCCCACGAAATGCCCATGAGCATTCTTCTGAAAACGATTTTGCTCTCCTGGGGTTGATTTTCCATTTTTCTCCTTTTCATTTTGGTTGCCCACGTTTTTCTGAAACTGTTACAAACCCATTGTTGGGAACTTCACTAGAGAAGCGTTTTTCTCATGCCCAACACTTACACTTTTGCTGTTATATGCATCCATCTCCTAGCAGCCTCAGAAACCCAACTGCTGGTTGGCAGGGTTGATTCTGGTGTATCTATGGTTATGTGAGACCCTGTTGTTCCCTAGTTCCTTGTGGAGATCATGCCTAGCTCAGGGGTGGCAGTGGTGCTGAGAGATCGTGGAGCACACTGGCCTACGGTTGGGTGGAACGTTGCAGAAGCGTAGCTAGTTGCTCGGGGATTACTTGGGTTAAGATAAGTATTCTCATTTGCTAAATTGATATTGTTTAGATTGATGAATGGCATGAATATACTGAATGTATAATGGATGCGTAATTGATTATTTCCACTGTGTTTTTCTTATAACTATACATTTCATATCTCTTTTAAATTATGTGAGTGCTTGGTTAAAAGTTTATTGGGCTAGATGCCTGGTTTAACCTCACGATCCTCTCCATCTAGCTGGTAGGATGGGAGGGGACGTGACAGAATGGTATCAGAGCTGCTGGTTGTAGCATTGGGCCTCTATGGGCCAAATCTGATAGCAATTACAAGGGAAGATTTTGAATTTTCCTAAGTGTTTTTGAAAGATTTTGGTTTAAGTCTGTTTTTGAAAAATTTTGGTTTTAATTCGGTTTCGGGAAGTCATCCTGAAACTGCGGAAAGGTTCCGTGAACCTTCCCGCAATTGCGGAAGGGTTCGGCGAACCTTCCCGTTCCGGAAGAGTTTCGTGAACCTTCCCGCAATTGCGGGAGAATTCAGCGAACCGCTCCGAAACAGCGGAGGAAAAATTTTCTAAGTGTCGGCGTCGAAAGGAAATTTTTTCGGAAGGAATTCTCTTCCGAAATTGCGGAAGGAATTCCCTTCCGAAATTTCGGAAGGATTCCGCGAATCGTTCCGCAACGCGAAAGAGTTCGGCGAGTCATTCCGAAGTTGCGGAAGACTTCGGCGAATCGTTCCGCAACTGCGGAAGACTTCGTCGAATCGTTCCACAACTGCGGAAGACTTCGGCGAATCGTTCCGCAACTGCAGAAAACTTCGCCGAATCGTTCCACAACTGCGGAAGACTTCGGCGAATCGTTCCGAAATTGCGGAAGCATTCCGCAAGTCGTTCCGCAAAAGCTTTTCACAAAAATCACCGAAACCCCCGGAAGCATTCCGCGAACGGCTCCGAAACGGGGGAAGCCTTCGCCGAATGGCTCCGCAATTGTGGGAGCATTCGCCGAATCGCTCCGCAACTGTGAAAGCCTTTGCTGAATGGCTCCGCAATTGCAGGAGCGTTCGGCAAATCGCCTCGCCATTGCGGAAGCATTCGGCGAACTGCTCCGCAATTGCGGAAGCGTTCGACGAACTGCTCTGTAATTGCAGAAGCCGTTTCCGAACCGCCCCGCAGCTGTGGAGGGATTTCCCACGCCAAAAAAAAAAAAAAAAAAAAAAAAACCAGTGAAGACCCCGAGCCCATTACACTCCGATTTGACAGAATTTGGATAATAGTGACTTTTGAAGGACAGAGTCCCGAGGCTTGACAGAAGGTCGGTTTGAGCCAAAATTGATATGAGGCATTCATGAGGCAGACACGATGTTTAGTTCAGAATCTTGGAGCCAAACTCCAAAGGATGTGGAGTCGGGGTGAGCAAGAAGGCCAAAAAGCACTGTTCCGGGCCACTTTTTCGGGATTTTGAAAAGCTTGTGGGTAGTAAAAGTGACCCTAGACGTGGGAGTCAAAAATTTTACTGAACTAGACATTTCATATTCTCATTAAGTCGGACAGTTTCCGTTAGACGAAGATTTCCCAGAAATACACTGTTTGGGAGATAGCCATTTTTGGCCCAAAATTTGGAATTTTGGAAAAATGTGAAAAGTGAGAAGTAGCAAAACCCAGAAATTCATAGAAGATGAATGGTGCACCGGAATTAAAATCCGTAAATTGCTGAGTGTTCCTTGTTATATGGACCAACTTCTCCCGATATAAAAGTTTTTGTGATTCCTCATAGATTGTCTTCCATAGGTGGCTAAAGTTGGCATTCTGGACCAAAATGCAACTGTGTAAAATGGGCAGAATTGTAGTGAAAGTTGTCATTTTTGAAGAGATGCAGTTTCCGCACCTGATGTCGAAATGGAGCATGGAGACAGGAATTGGAAAGCTTGTCTAGTAGGGAACAATGATACATGACCAGAGTTTGAATGAGGTCTACATCTATCATGGATATTTAGTGCAGAAGAGTGCCAGCGGCTGTCTTGACAAACAAAATTTGTTGTCAATATGGGCAATTTCTACAATTGCATGATATGGAAGAGGAATTCCATGTTACGATGAGGGACCGAAAAGGGAAGAATTCCTTAAACCCCTATTTGTTATCATACTTATAATTATGAAACTATCATATGGCATAAATATGTTAAAAATGTAAGAGATTACATAGATGTATATGCACTATATGGCATCTTAACAAAAATTGCATAGTACATATGGAAATGCTTGTGCATAAATGGGATATTTCATATTGGTATATTGCATATTGGTAGAATAATGGAGTCTGCTTATGCAATGAACCATTAATGGAGAATATTGTGATTGATAATCGCTATTGATGTTGGTATTGGTTGTAGGACCAAAGATAACAAAGAGCATGGCTAAATGTGCCGAGGATGTTGTTGCATGAAGCCAACAACCTTATGCAGAAAGGATGGTGCAACAAATCTATGATCATAAAGATCATAAAGTTAGCAAAAAGACTGAGCAGCCTTGGTAAGAGGCCAATTGATCAGGTAACATCAGGCGAGGTTAATGGTAACCATGCAGGTAATGATTATTGGTGCCAAAGTGCATGAATGTTGAAAGAGGATTTGGTAAGATCTCTTCAACTATGTTCGAGCTATGTTGAGTTAGTTTGCATGTGATATTGAATACCGATTGGGACTGTTAACCTACCAAGCTTGGTGATGTGTGGATAAGTGAAGGAAATGATCCTTACACCCTATGACTGTTTAGAAATCTCAATGCATTCATATGAATTTATATCCTGCCATGTGTACGTTGGTTAAGTGCTTAATAACCAAAGCAAGTGAGGACTGGTGGTCCTTATTATGGTAATGCAAGTTATATGAGATAGTCATGTTTCGATCATAATATGCTTGAATGTATAGTACTCATGAAACAATGCAAGGAAGCATTGAGTAGATGTGCATTGAGAGAGTTTATAAATCTTGTGATGCATTGTATGAATGATATGACTGTGAAATTTGATCTAGAGCTTATGAGAAGGAATCTCATGGTTGAGAGCTCTAAGTTCTGTTAGTAAGAATAGTTGTAGATATCAGATTTGTAAATGTTTCGGATTTGAAATTTTGCTAATGACTGTTTAGCTTATATGAAATGTGTCAGGAGGACATGCTGTAAGTGGATGCTCATGTATGGCAGCGGGCATAAGACCATAACGGGAAGAGTGATGTCACTTACAGGAGCCAAACAAAATGAGAATAGGCACATTGCTAAGAAAACCAATTTCTGTAGGAGACAGAATTGTAAAATTCATGTTGAATTTAATTATTAATGTTATTTATTGGTTATGAAACAATCATATTTGAAGCTTATTGCTAAATGTTGCTGACTGTTTGGCTATTTGATGAAGTGTGCCAGGATAACACATTGCAGGAAGACCATGTGTGATGGCCTGTAGAAGCCAAACTAGATGGGAAGGATCCCATGCTTTGGAAATGGGTTTCGGGTGAAACGCCATTGATAATGTCTCAGCCAAACTGCATGTCGGTAAACCATGAAAGTGAAATGGTAAAGCTATGCCCAGAAGGCATGTGAGACACATCTGCGAAATGAATGAGTATTCTGTGACCCTAGACAACATTCATGTCTAAATTATTAGGGTTAATATGCAGAGCATGCTCTATCTTATTTATATCATTGCAGACTGCTTGAGTATGATTAGGGCCTACATGGCGCACATCGGAGAGGGAGTGCACACCTTTTCTGGTGCTGGGTCATGATAGGGTTTTCAATATTGACTACACCCTAAGGGAATGGACGCATTCCTGGTGTTTCAATACTTGATAGTGAATGATATGAAATATGATTATGATTTTTGAGCAACAATACTGATGAGTCTGCTTATCCTTCTTGTGCTATCAGCTTACACAGATGCAATTTGGTGTTGCACGTAAGAGGCAAAGTGAAGAAAGGGTGCTCAAGAGGACTGTATGGGAAGTGGTAACCTTTCTACGCTCACACTAAAGGACACTAGAAGGGATGGATAGGCCCGGGAAGCTGTGTTGCAGAAAAGGGGTATCATCCTTGTGTAGTGTGAGTGGGTATTGTGGGGCCATGCTAGCCTGCAGTCAAGTGAGTCACCTATGGAGTTCCTGGAGGGAACCACTGGTTGCACAAGAGAAGGAGCCACGTAATCATATTATGTTGTTCATATTGCCTGATAAACCCAGTCGATGTGCTGGCTTGGCAATGGTTGTTGTATGCCTGATAAACCCAGTCGACGTACTAGCTTGGAATTGGTTATTTGGGAGTGGTGACGAATGGTTGTTGTATGCCTGATAAACCCAGTCGGCGTACTGGCTTAGCATACTGATTTTTGAAATGCTTGATAAACCCAGTCGGCGTACTGGCTTAGCATACTGATTTTTGAAATGCTTGATAAACCCAGTCGGCGTACTGGCTTAGCATACTAATTTTTTAAATGCTTGATAAACCCAGTCGGCGTACTGGCTTAGCATACTGATTTTTGAAATGCTTGATAAACCCAGTCGGCATACTGGCTTAGCATACTGATTTTTGAAATGCTTGATAAACCCAGTCGGCGTACTGGCTTAGCATACTAGTTTTTGAAATGCTTGATAAACCCAGTTGGCGTATTGGCTTAGCATACTGATTTTTGAAATGCTTGATAAACCTAGTCGGCGTACTAGCTTAGCATACTAATTTTTGAAATGCTTGATAAACCTAGTCGGCGTACTGGCTTAGCATACTAATTTTTGGGATGCCTGATAAACCCAGTCGGCGCACTGGCTTGGCATTGCCTATTTGGATGATGTTGTGGAGCAGCATGTGTGCTGGCCAAGCATCCACCCCACAGGTGATCCAAGGCTTGTAAAGTAGAGAAGGAAACCTGTGGAGTAGCAAGGAAACGCACAATACAGATAAGTATTTGGTTACCTTGTATATCATTTAATTATGATTTCTTAAATTCTCATTTGGAAATAAACCCTATGAAAATACGCTAAACATATGAATTGACTCAATGTTTGGGTGTAGGTATTGCTGGAAGCAAGGACTATGAAAGCATCTGGAGGATGCATGTGGACATATGACTGTCCTAAAGAGCTCAGTATGAGCAGTAATGAAAGATGGTGCTAGTGGAGCTGTGTGGGTCCTAGCAGCCAAAGGTTCTGTAAGCGACACTGGGGAAGGGTTCCCTAGTTGAAATCCATATGCAGACCTTAGACACTAAGTGTCATAGCCAAGAAAGGAAAGTCAAAGCATTCACATTGAAGTGAAAGAGACTAAGGAGCATGAAACCACAGTGATAGTGTAGCTCCATAATAGAACAAGACTAAGAGGGAGAAACCCCTACTCTTCTCTTTTCTTTTGATTGATGCATTTAGAAAACAAAAGATTGTTGAGTGCATATCATGGCTGGAAATAGATTGTGTGTAATTGCTTGAGATGAATTGTGGATGATAAAATAGGGAATTTCCTGTGAAAGGATGAACATGAATGAGTTCATGTGTATGTTTGGAAAGCATGAAAAGTGTGGAAGCCCCATGAATAAAGCATGGACATTCCATGTCAATTAGAAAAATAATTGACTAATCTCAATGTTTATGTTATGCTTGTCCTAACAAAGAATTTCCATGATGAATTTCACAGGTAAGAAAGTGAAACAATTGGTTGCAGCCGGCACAGGAAAGTGTTGCTAGTAAGCAAAGTGTGTTCAGTTGTGCCCATTGACCATGGCAGCAGACCGAGGGCTATTAGAACTGGCTGAAAGTCTTCTTCAAACAATTTCCAGGACCCAAGAAAATCTTGGGGAGATGCTCAAGCTACAGAGGCAACAGAATGAGATAAACCATGAGGCTTTGCAGGACTCTATTCGTTTGCAAAAAGAGGTAAAAAGCATTCTGGGAGCAATCAGCAGGGGAAAAGAAAGTGGGTCAATGAAGAAGCATTCATCCAATCGTCCAATCAAGAAACGTCCCAGGTGGGAAGAGTCAAAGGAAATGGACCGGGAAAAGGTAAAGCCACCAATGAAATGTTGGGGGTGTGGAGGAAATCATTGCCTCCGTGACTGCCCAACAAAAGAATATCAAGGGGATAGCAACCGTAAATTCCCCAGGTTCGTGGACCAGTTGGAAGGAAAAGAAAAAGAAGGAATTGTTTTGGAACGATGTCCTCATGCATAGCTAGAAGGTCCTAGCCAACAAGAGCAGGTTGTAAAGACCAAAGTACTTAGTCCTGAAAAACCCAAGTAAAAAGGTGAAATGCACGACAAACCTACCACATTTTGTGAATTTTGGACATATGTAAAGTGAGTATTTATTCCCAAGTGTTGGAACACCGAGGACGATGTTATTCCAAGGGGAGGGGTATGTCACGTCCCCATTTTGACCCCCCTTGCATTAAATCGTGAATGATGTAAATATTGTAACTTAATCATAGTGAGGAGCTCAAGGCCAAGGCCCCACCATTGATTTAGCATTTTATGTATTGGAAATTAAAGAGATAGATGCCTATGGTTCTTGTGCTAGAAGGGCACAATGTAAATAAGACATCATGTAAATACGAATTTAATAAAAGATACCCACAACCAGCTACGCAATGCAACAAAGAGATGGGGGCATGATCTTTACAAGGAATAGGGAGGGAAAATAACCAAACCCTTGAGCCATGGTGTTAATCCATTTCATTGAGGAAACCCATGAACTCTCAACTACCCATTTGGCCTCATGCACCCAATCATTTAATTCTTCCAATAATTGGTTGAGACAATTAATGCCTTGGGATGGGAGAGGTATGGCTGTCAATTTTCGTGTATGGGAAAGACAACAACCTGGGAAATCGAGTTTTGGTTGGCTGGGCAAGAAAACCCCCACGAAATTGGCCCAAAGCCATTCTTCACCCATGGCATTCTTCCTCTCACGCAGTCTAAGCCTGTTGGGGTTTTATCCTTCACGTTTTTCACCATTTCCTACATTTTTCCATGCCTGCAAAATCATTTTTGGTTAGCTCATTGGCTGGGAGAAGAGAGCCACGATTTTTGGGGTTATGGAGGCCGTTTCTGCCCACGAAATGCCCATGAGGATTCTTCTGAAAACGATTTTGCTCTCATGGGGTTGATTTTCCATTTTTCTCCTTTTCGTTTTGGTTGCCCATGTTTTTCTGGAACTGTTACAAACCCATTGTCGGGAACTTCACTAGAGAAGCGTTTTTCTCATGTCCAGCACTTACACTTTTGCTATTATATGCATCCATCTCCTAGCAGCCTCAGAAACCCAACTGCTGGTTGGCAGGGCTGATTCTAGTGTATCTATGGTTATGTGAGACCCTGTTGTTCCCTAGTTCCTTGTGGAGATCGTGCCCAGCTCGGGGGCGGCAGTGGTTCTGAGAGATCGTGGAGCACACTGGCCTACGGTTGGGTGGAACGTTGCAGAAGCGTAGCTGGTTGCTCGGGGATTACTTGGGTTAAGATAAGTATTCTCATTTGCTAAATTGATATTGTTTAGATTGATGAATGGCATGAATATACTGAATGTATAATGGATGCGTAATTGATTATTTCCGCTGTGTTTTTCTTATAACTATACATTTCATATCTCTTTTAAATTATGTGAGTGCTTGGTTAAAAGTTTATTGGGCTAGATGCCCGGTTTAACCTCACGATCCTCTCCATCTAGCTGGTAGGATGGGAGGGGACGTGACAGTCCTACGCAAGGACATTTTTATCCCCAGTCTGTTTGGAATAGTAATCTCCCATGGATACAAAGGCCTCCGCTGACACTTATGGGGTTTGATCCTAGAAGGATCTGCCTTCATAAGATGGAAGAACAAAATTGTCCCGACTCTAAAGTGGATCTAACCTAAAACAACTCTACCTTAAAAGAAATCTAAGCTAAGTCATATCTAATCTAAAGGGAGTGAAATGTTTGTGTGCAGGGTAACTTGGTTTGAGTTTCAATAAATTATCTCATCAACTTGGCAGAAATGTCAACTTGAATCATTAACTCGTTACTTCAAAATACAATCAGGTAATGAAAATTACTGATAATAATTCAAAGATCAAGCATATCCAAGATTATCTTGTTGTTCTTTTTTCAATTGAAAAATTAGCATGAACTTAATAATTTATGTGAATCATTTGCAGAAATAGATAAAGATTTTAATTAAAGAAATTCAATTAAAACATAAATACACAAAGATCATGAACTAAGACAAATCCAAATTCTAGATCAATGCATTAATGATTTGCTTCAAAATCAACAATATTCATTGATATATAAGGTGAATAAATCATACATCATCAAAGAAATTTGATAACTTACACAAAGAAGAAAATCAAAAGAAACTAACTTTGATTCATAATTACATGATCACAAGTGAAACAACGTTTCTCTAGTCCTTCTCTGGCAATTATCTTCCTCTTTTCCCCCCATGAGGCTTCTATCCCTTTAAATAATAATTGCAAAATGGTTACAAAGGATAACTTTCCCATGAAAACAGAGATTTACAAAATCAGACTATTTCTAATCATATCATCATAGAGAATGATTCATAACGAATGTTCACAAAATTTTCAAAAGATATCCCTAACATAATTGCGGGAAACATCCCATAATAAATTGTGGAGGTTAACCACGGGCTACTAGCTGTCTGTGACAAATAATAAGGGAGATGAAAAATATTTCTTAAAATATTTATGATGATCAACAACGTTCTTGAAAACTGAAAATTCGGCCACTTGCTCCTCCTTCAAAGGGGTTAATGGAGTGATAGGTTCCTCATTGATTATAAAATCCAGTATAATGGTATTGTCTTGATCAACTAGATTTTCAGTGATATTCCTTCTCTTCTTCCGAGGGAGGTGTATGAAGATGGATTCAAATCTTAGGTTCTTCTTCACTACCAATGCTTTCATCAGGAACACCTGCATCAAAAGGTGGTGACACAGGTTCTTGATATAGAAGAGGCTGAAGTTCTTTCTCTTCACAAGACCTAACCAAAGATTTATGATTTCCCTGCATATTTCCCACAATACAATTGTCAGAAGGAAAACTTATGAAAAATAACTAACAAGACTTTTATGTTGTAGTATGGCAAACAACCAATTTCCCATGTTGAAGCCTGTATTTAATAGAAAACAATAAAGATTCCAGTCTAGAACCTGATTAAAACGTTACGGTCTAGAACTTGCAATTATCACATTATATATTGAAATAACGCACAACATGCGTCGACAGGGATTTGTTTAAGACATGAAAAGATTGCAATAATTCACGCATTATTAACGTCAAATATTCACACTCAATCAACTTCAAATTGGTTGAATCAATGATCACCAGTTCATAAGGGGCCGCAGATGAAAATTTTCAGTTTGAAAATCGATTGCAAATGAAAAAATGATGAAGAAAAACGGAGTGGGATGATTATTCAAAACAAAAATAATCCAATATCAACCCCAGGATCGAGGCAAATCAATGATCGAGATTAAACATGCAAATTGCGAAAGGTTTATTTTGGACATATATACATCCTTCCCACAATTAGCAATCTGGAAAGTGTGGGTTATGAGTTGTGGGATCTTCACTCTAGACACTATAAAACAAAAATTCCCCGCAATCCAAAATTTGCGGGTTGCCGGTTGCTGAATCAGAAAGCGCAAAACAAATTAAAAAGGTGTTCCCGTAATCTGCATTTCGGGTTGTGGGTTGTGGAATGAAAAGCCTTTCCAAACCATAAAACCAAGATCCCTCAATCGGTATTGTAGGTTGCAGAATTGCGGGTTTGCGGAAAAACTGACTTCTTTTGGGAAAAACCTATGCTTTCCGCAACTCTGAAAAACACACAAAATTAAGGGAATTTTCAAAAGGAAAAATTACTAACTCGATCAAATCAAAACAAGGAAATGAAACCATGATGAAAAACCCCTAAATGACCAAGGATTTTAATCATTTTCTTTGCATATATAAAAAGAATTGGGGCTCCCATGTTTGGTAGAAAACATGGGATCTGTTGTACCTAAAACAAATGATGAATGGCTGGGAAGAACCAGTTATCTATGAAAATGAAACCTGTAATTACAAGGAAGACATGTCAGCAAGCTTAATATTTTAACCTGTAATTTACAAAATGTTCTCATAAAACATAATCAAACTAGCAAAGTTAGGCATCTGATCAATATATCCCCATCCAAAACCATGTAATGATGATGTTCATATGACAAACCAGTTTCAGAAGTAAACAAGAATCCTTAACCATTATGGAGTCCTACGGAGGATGTTTGTGATGAGCCCTAGAGAAAACTTAGAGCCATTATGGGGTACCAAATCTTGAATCACCTTTAGCTTATTAATTATTGATTTATGTATAAACATATTACTCGCAATATATACATTTACTTTTCCTCTTTTTTCTTTTCTTTTATTTTCCTTTGTTTTCTTTTTTAAACAGAATGAAAATATACAAACAAGACATTTATTGGTACAAGGCCCTTTCCTTGACTTGGTGATCAGAAATTGACAACGCCATTCACAAATCCGATCTGGAAATTGAACAAGCTAGCTCGGTAAAGAGACTTTCTGTCTTTTAGCTTTTGACACTAAAATCAATTACCATGACTTGATAACCATAAGTGCTAATTTCATTCCAAAATCAGACCCATGATCATGGTAGGGATGGATTGTAATAAGACCCCCCTTATCCTTATATACAACAAAGTGTCTTACAAAAGAGAACAAAATTCATTAGTGCATAGGTTACAAGACACTACCATGGCTTGGTGACCATATGACAGCAGTGTTACTCACCGATGTTTTGCAGATCATGAATGGACTGACCTGTGATAGGATCTTCCACCTTCTAGAAATAGCTGAAAGTCATCCCCCAAGTTTGGTGGATTGATATGGAGATGTCATTCCACTTGAACATCTATGAATATAATTGGCTGGATTGCGATAAGACCCCCCATCTTGCAATCTATAATTATTAAGGTGATCAGAATGGGATCTAAAATGGGTAAGGCTGACAGAGCTATGAATATATGCTTCCATTCACTAATGAAACATAAGGAAAGAAAACTAATTTCTTCTTCAACTTCAAAACAAAACATCCATAAAGATATTCGATTTAGGAGGGAAGGTATCGATCAAGGCTTCGCAAATATTGACTATTTTGATTTCATAGAGAACATTTTCAACTACAAGTTAAGAGGAATAAAAGTTGACACTGTTTACCTTAAAACTTCAGAATTAAGTTATCCTAAGACATACTGATCAATAGCCTTTGCCAAAAGGTGTGGACATTAATCGAAAATACAACCAATGTACAAAAAGAAATCAAAATGAAAATAAAGCGGGAAAAACAAACAAACCACCATTTATGTACAAATAAGTGAATGTGCTCAATCAAACAAAGTACTTCTTGAGAAATTGCACATTGACTGGGTAGGTGTCTATGATACCCTCTAGTGTCTGCAACCGTATAGTACTAGGACCAATCGTTTCTGTAACAATCAGTGGTCCTAGCCAGAGGTGTTGGAACTTAGTGTAATCATTCTTGTCCTTGTGTTGTTTGTCTCGCTTTAACACTAAGTACCACATAGTAAACTCCTTGTCAGAAGAGTATTTCTCATCAAACCACCTCTTAACCAACTGTTGATGTTGGTAAAGCTTGTTTTTGGACTTCTCTTTGTCTTCTTCCGACTTGAGCAACATATCAATTATGTGTTGGAGTGGGGAAGAGTCATCCTCTCATATAGACTGTGTCAACTGCAGTGAAGGAATCATGAGGTTGGATGGCAATATGGCCTCTTTAGCATAAACTAAACAGTAAGGGGAATTTGCTATGGCTGCCTTTGGGGTGACCCGATCTGCCCAAAGAGCATTGTATAACTGGGTAGGCCAATCTTTATGATGAGTAGAAATTGTTTTATTTAAGATATTTATCAAGTTTTTGTTAGAATACTCTGCTATTCCATTCCCTTGTGGATAATAATTGGCATAAAACTTCAGCTTTATCCCTTTTTCAAGGGCATACTATGTAATATCAACGGAAGAAAAGTAAGATGCATTGTCAAATACTAAAAATTCAGGAGCACCAAACCTAATGACTATTTGTATTTCAAGGAATGATATCACTTGGTTTGTATTACATTGTCTAAGAGGGACTTCCTCTACCCATCTGGTAAAGTTGTCTGTAGATTTTAAGATATACTTGTGTTGCAAGGAGGAAACAGGGTTGATGGGTCCAATAAAATCCAGTCCCTAGTGCTGAAATGGAAACTAAACATTCATTGGCTGCAAAGGAAAGGAAGGTTTTTTAACTTTCCCAGCACATTTCTTGCATGCTTCACATCTTGTAACATATGAGTATGCATCTTTAAAAAAGGTAGGCCAATAGTATCCTACCCTGAGGATCTTATGTGCAGTTGTCTCTCCTGAGAAGTGCCCTCCCATAGGTTCTGCATGAAATTGCAAAATAATATTATCAGTTTCTTCCTTTTCCAAACACCTGAGAAAAACACCATCATAATTATTCCTAAATAAAATGCCATCTATGAACTGATAAGTTGAAGCTGTCAACCTTAAATCAATGTTTTTTTAAATTCCATGGTTTCAAGAGAAAAACCATGAGTAAGGAAGAACTTAATGTCATCATACCATTCAGGTGATTGGGTTGTGATAACATTAACAAAACCTGTTGTTGTACTCACCTCTTGTTCCCACTCAGTTTGTTGTTGTACAGGATCATTGGATTGAGCGGTCAACAAACACAAGCCTTGGCCTTTGACGATCTTTGTTGGTCTGATCTCATAATCATATTCTTGCAAATATGTCATCTAGTGAGCTCTCTTCTCCCTTAATTCTTTCTGAACCAATGCATTTTTGATAGCTGCATAAGGAACAATAACTTTAGTTCGAGATTTCAGTAAATATGGTCTAAAATGTTTGACAGATTTATAGACCACATAAGCTTGTTTGTCAATCTGGGAGTAATTGAGTTCTGCTCCTTTGAAAGTGGAGCTCATGAATGAAATAGGGATCTCAGGATCATTATCATGTTTCTGTGTTAAGACAACTGCGTAGGAAAAGTCAGTAGCAAACATATATAGACTAAAATCTTTGCTGAAATCTAGAGACATCAAAGTGGGGGCTTCCGCAATGGCTCTCTGTATTTCAACAAAGGCATTTCTTTATTCCTTAGACCATTTAAACTGGGAATCTTTCTTAACCAATTGTTGTAATGGATTTACGATTTGAGCAAAATTCAAAACAAATCTACGAACAAAATTAATCTTACCAAGAAAAGATTGCATGGCCTTACGTGAACCAGGCAGGTCGATCTTCGCAATGGCTTCCATGTGCTTTGGATCAATAATCATGCCTTTTTTTTGAAACAATAAAACCCAAGAACATACCCTCGGTGACTACAAAGATATATTTTTTCAGGTTCAGTGAGATTCCATATCTTCTGCAGCATTCAAAAACCTGTGTCAAAGAAGATAAATGTTAATGTCGTTTCTTAGAATAAATAGTAACGTCATCTAAATATACAACGACAGAATTGTGCAACAAAACCCTGAAAGCTTTTTCCATAGCTCTTTGAAATGTAGCGCCTGCATTAATCAACCCGAAAGGCATTCGCCTATAGGAAAAGGTTCCCAAAGGGGTCCTAAAAGTTGTTTTTAGTTGATCATCGGGGGAAACCAGGACTTGGTTATACCCTGAGAAGCCATAAAGGAGAGAAAACATTTCAGACCCTGCTACCTTCTATACAATTTGCTCCATTGGTGGAACAGGGTAGTTGTCCTTCTCGTAAGCTTTGTTTAAGTTTCTGAAATCAACACAGAGTCTGATTTCACCATTCTTCTTCTGAACAGGTACCAAGTTGGCGATCCACTGTGTATGCCTGATACGGAATATAATTCTTGCTGCTAGTATCTTCTCAAGCTCTTTCTTTACAGGGGGTTCCAGACTGGGATGCATCTTCCTCAATTTCTATTTATAAGGATTTACTTATGGTTTCATTGGTATATTATGGTGCATGATACTGGCATCAAAAGTTTTGAGTTCATCGTATGTCCATTCAAAGACATATTTGAACTCCTTGCAGAGTTTGATAAAAGCCCTCTTCTCCTCAGCAGAGCAATCAACCCCTAGATTGATGAGACAAGGATTATGTTCAGTTCCTAGGTTGACTGGCTCATAGTTGAGGGATGAACTCTGGGTCTTTTGGTTGGTCTTTTACTTGAACTTATCTTGCAGATCATAAAATTTCTCTAGGTTGATAAATTATTTAGGGATAAGGTTGGAAGGATCAGTTAGAGACTTCTCATGCGCAACCTCATCAATTGCAACATCTTGAAAAGTATCTTCGGCTGTGAGAAAGTCTAATATTTGTTGATCATCATCAAATACCTTCCAATTTGTCGCATTATTAGGAATAGAAGACTTGTACATAAGTTCAATTGAAAACGTTTTAGGGGACAAACCTTTTGGTGGGATCAACCTAGATGCAGTGTTAACAAGCAAATCTGCATCAAAATTCTGTGATCATGGGACTGATTTGATATTAAATGCAGAAAAAGAGTTAGTGAGATCTCTTACCAGTTTTTGATAATTAATTAAACGAGGAGACAAATAATGAATCTTGTTTCTCACCTGTTGTACTATGATCTCAGAATCTCCATAGCATTCGATTACCTATGCATCCATGTCAATGGATTTCTTGAGTCCCTGGACTAGGGCCTCATACTCAACTATATTATTGGTACACTCAAAATCAAGTCTGCAGGAAATCATAGTTTTGGTCCCTTTTGTATCAATTAGGACACAACCTACACCAATTGCATCTTTAGATCTGGAGCCATAAAAAAATAGAGTCCGTGCATTCAAATCTAGCCTAAAATTTGTATTTACATTATATACATTATGGACAATAGTACCTGAGAAAGGAACAAAAGTGAGATTGACAATTTCAGAATGGTTATGTACGTTCTCAGATGGTGACAAATCCGTATGAAAATCTCCAAAGAAAGTATCAAAAGTGTAATGTTCCACATGTGAGCTGAAGTATGTAGCAGGCTTATTGGGATCATTCAAGTCTGTGACAATCTATTTCATATAAGGCTCCATGCTTATTTTAATTCTGTTTGGCCTTCCGTTGTAGGGAAGCCATAGGTGAGACCAGTCAGGAGAAAAGTAGCCTTTAAGCTTCTATGACCAATCTCTGCTCAGCCACATGCCATATATTTTGGGAATGTCAGTCATAATAATATCCACTATCTGGTGGATTCTGGGGTCAGCAGATAATGTTAACAAGACATTTTTCAGTTCCCATACTACCCTAACTTTGGATCTATACAGTTGGACAATTTGAGTAGGGCATGGCTCCCAAGAAGCATTTAAATTTTTGTAGACAGACACATGCATCACATTCTATGAAGCCCCTGAATCAATCATACAATTATGGACATTTCTGTTAAAGACTTCAAAAGTAAGCAAGAAAGGAGTTGTCTTCTTGCTACGTGGCTTCTGATTTCCAGGTTTAGAGTATATTTCCAAATTGTTGTTCTGAGTTTCCCTGGGCTTGTTGACAATCATACTTTTGGGAAGACTATCTATCATCGTAGGGATTTTCAGAAGTTCAAAAAGGGAAATATTAGCTTTCATTCTTTTTAAGTCATCAATTAGATTCTATTCTATTTCAGGGATTAAAGTGTCCTTATGTACTGGTGTTTTCCCTCTGTTTTGGGTGGGTGCTGAAGTGGAAGCTTCTTGTGTGGGTTTCCCTTTACTCCTTGTATTGTAAGAATGTTGGACATTGAAGACATCCTCAGGCTCATCTTCCTCCTCAGCCATAGGAAATTCTGAAAAGAATCTATTTGTGTTTATCTGCTAATATTCTACTTCATCTAGGGGTTCAAGATCTTGATTCTCTTGTGGGTTTTTATCTTGCTGATCAGGAGAATTCGGTGATTCTGAAACCAATGCCTTAAAAATAGAAATAATTTCTTCGGTGTTCAATCCTTCATCAGGATTGGGTGGAACTTGTTTTTGTGGGGGCTGGTAAGGTATTCTAAAATGTTTCCCGTTCAACCCCCTATTATTATTTTGATTTTCCATGTTGATTTTCTTCAGGTCTACCATTTCATTTGAGATCTTCTGGAGGAACTTCTTCATATCAGCCATCTCAAATGGGTCCTTGTTTTGCATTGTAGGTCTCAGAGGAGTTTCTTGCTTTCTTTTAGAGGTTGAAGTTTGATCTGATGGAACATTAGGATTATCCTTTATGCAGAATATGTCTTCTTCAACCTAGATAGCCTCTACAAAGGCTTCCTGTAAATTATCCTTTCGTGCTCTTTCTACCTACATATCAATGGGATCAGGTAAACCCTTCACATAATAATCAACTAGCAATTCTTCTATAGGGAGAAGAGTAACAGGGATTCTATTTTTCAAATATGAAAACCTTTGATTATAATCTTTTACCCTCTCCTTACCAGTAATTTTCGTTGAGGATAAGTATAAAACCAAGTCTTCTGGAGTCTTATCATCTCCAAATTTTTGGATGAATAGTTTTTCAAAGTCATCCCATGAAGGAATTGATCGGGGTTGTAGGGAAAAGTACCATGTGGATGATTTCCCCTTGGGTATATGGAAACAACCTACAAACTACATCCTCGTGAACGACACTCATGAGTTTAATAGCCTACATGAAGGTTTTGATGTGGTCAAGTACAGGTGATTTGTCATTAGGGTGAAACTTGGGGAGCCATTTCTCAGGATTTTTGGGAGGTCTGTGTTGTTCACCAACAACGAACACAGCATCCTGGTTCAGCCAGGGTCTATTTCAACCTTCTGCCATGGGTAAGTCTGCTGAATCTGAACTAGATGATGAATCACTACCAGATGATTCATCGGATGAGGATGATGAAGATGAAGGAGGTGTTGGTGGTGGTCCACCTGTGGAAAATATTGGTTGGTCTTGCTGTGTTTCACCAAACAATATATCAAGATCAAAATCGGGAATCAGATTGTGGTGAGGTGAATTATGTTTTTTAGGGTTTGGACGATGTGAATTTTGATTATTCAAGTTATTAGCTTGCGGATCGGTGTTCTGGTGATGAATTGCTGCTAGTCGCTGATTGCGCTCTTTAGCAATGCTTTGTTGTAACCTAGCAACAGTATCAGAAGAGCCTTTGAGTATTTGTTCGAGTGTAAGGGGTCCCCTAGTGGGTGATACGAAAATAATATTGTCGCCCCTTCTAGTTTCCTGCTCTATTACAGGGGTGGAAGGAATTACGATTGGATCTTGTACTGGTTGTTCTGCAGAGGTTGATGCCTGCGTATGACTATAGGTGACAATCGGTATCCTTTCCTGAGGAGGTTGGTTGGTGTTTCGTTTAGGCATAATTTGCACTCGGCCCTCCTTCTAGCACCAATTGTTGAGCCCTCGGATGTGTAGGTGCTGGAATGGGTTCTAAGGCTGACAACAGAGGGGGAAAACCCAGAATGAAAGGCTTCAAAAGGTCCTATGAAAGGACATTTCTACCCCCAACCTGTTTGGAATAGTAATCTCCCACGGATACAAAGGCCTCCGCTGGCACTTATGGGTTTTGATCCTAGAAGGAGGTGCCTTCCTAATATGGAAGAACAAAAGTGTCCTGACTCTAAAGTGGATGTAACCTAAAACAAATCTACCTTAAAATAAATCTAACCTAAGTCAGATCTAAGCTAAAGGGAGTGTAATGTTTGTGCACAGGGTAACTTGGATTGAGTTTCAATAAATTATCTCATCAACTTGGCACAAATGTAAGTCAAATCATTAACTCATTACTCCAAAATACAATTAGGTAATGAAAATTAGTGATAATAATTCAAAGATCAAGCATATCCAAGATTATCCTGTTGTTCTTTTGTCAATTGAAAAATTAACAGGAACTTAATAATTTCTGTGAATCATTTGTAGAAATAGATAAAGATTTTAATTAAAGAAATTCAATTAAAACATAAATACACAAAGATCATGAACTAAGACAAATCCAAATTCTAGATCAATGCATTAATGATTGGTTGCAAAATCAACAGTATTGATTGATATTTAAGGTGAAGAAATCAGACATCATCAAAGAAATTTGATAACTGACACAAAGAAGAAAGTCAAAAGAAACTAACTTTGATTCATTGGTCTACAAAAAATGACATGATCACAACTGAAACAATGTTCCTCCAGTCCTTCTCTGGCGATTATCTTTCTCCTTTTCCCCCATGAGGCTTCTATCCCTTTAAATAATAATTACAAAATGGTTACAAAGGATAACTTTCCCATGAAAACAGGGATTTAAAAAATCAAACTATTTCTAATCATATCATCATAGAGAATGATTCATAACAAATGTTCACAAAAAGATATCCCTCACATAATTGTGGGAAGCATCCCTTAATAAACTATGGAGGTTAACCACAGACTACTAGCTGTCTATGACGGATAATAAGGGAGCTGGAAAATATTTCTTAAAATATTTATGATGATCAACAATGTTCTCGAAAACTGAAAAGTCATCCACTTGCTCCTCCTTGAAAGGGGTTAATGGAGTAAAAGGTTCCTCATTGATTATAAAATCCTGGATAATGGTATTGGCTTGATCAACTAGCTTTTCAGTGATATTCCTTGTATTCTTCATAGGGAGGTGTATGCAGATGGGTTGAATCCCAGGTTCTTCTTCACTACCATTGCTTTCATCAGGAACACCTGCATCAAAAGGTTGTGACACAGGTTCTTTATATAGAAGAGGCTGGAGTTCTTTCTCTTCACAAGACCTGACCAAATATTTATGATTTCCCTGCATATTGCCCAAAATACAATTGTCAGAAGGAAAACTTATGAAAAATAACTTACAAGACTTTTATGTTGTAGTATGCTGAACAACCAATTTCCCATGTTAAAGCCTGTATTGAATAGAAAACAATAAAGATTCCAGGAGTAACTAAGCATAATGAATTGCCATGATTAAAACCTTACAGTCTAGAACTTCCAATTGTCACATTCTGTATTGAAATAACTCACAACATCCATCGACAGGGATTGGTTTAAGATAGGATAAGATTGCAATAATTCATGCATGATTAAAGTCAAATATTCACACTCAATCAACTACAAATTAGTTGAATAAATGTTCATCATTTCATAAGTGGCCGCAAATGAAAATTTGCAGTTTGAAAATCGATTGCAAATGAGAAAATGATGAAGAAAAATGAAGCCGTATGATTATTCAAAACTAAAACAATCCAATATCAACCGGAGGATTGAGGCAAATCAATGCTCGAGATTAAACATGCAAGATGCGGAAAAAAAATGCGGAAGGTTTATTTTGGACATATATACATCCTTCCCGCAATCCGCAATCCACCTGTTGTGGGTTGTAGGTTGCAGGATCTTCACTCTAGACACTACGAAACAAAAAGTCCCCGTAATCCACAATTTGCGGGTTGTGGAATCAGAAAGCGCAAAACAAATTAAAAACGTATTTCCGCAATCTGCATTGTGGATTACAGGCTGCGGAACAGGAAACCCTGATTATTCGACAAACAATTCCACCTCCTTAATCTGCATTGTGTGTTGCAGAACGAAAAGCATTTCCAACCATAAAACCAATATCCCGCAATCCGCATTGTGGGTTGCGGAATTGCGGGTTTGCGTAAAAACTGATTTCTTTTGCGAAAAAAATCTGCTTTCCGCAACTCTGAAAAACACACAAAATTAAGGGAATTTTCAAAAGGAAAAATTACTGACTTCATCAAATCAAAACAAGGAAATGAAAGCATGATGAAAAACCCTAAATGACCAAGGATTTTAATCATTTTCTTTGCATATATAAAAAAATTGGGGCTCCCATGTTTGGTAGAAAACATCGGATCTGTTGTATGTAGAACAAATGGCGACTGGTTAGGAAGAACCAGTTATATCTGAAAATGAAACCTGTAATTAAAAGGAAGACATGTCAGCAAGCTTGATATTTTAACTTGTAATTTACAAAATGTTCTCATAAAACACAATCAAAATAATAGAGTTAGGCATATGATCGATATATCCTTATCCAAAACCATGTAATGATGATGTTCATATGACAAAGCAATTTCAGAATTAAACAAGAATCCTTCACCATTACAGAGTCCTAGGAAGGCGGTTTGTGATGAGCCCTAGAGGAAACTCAGAGCCATTCTGGGGTACTAAATATTGAATCACCTTTAGCTTATTAATTATTGATTTATGTACAAACATATTACTCGCAATATATAAATTTACTTTTCCTCTTTTTTCTTTTCTTTTCTTTTCCTTTGTTTTTTTTAAACATAATGAAAATATACAAACAAGACATTTATTGGTACAACGCTCTTTCCTTGACTTGGTGATCAAAAATTGACAACACCATTCACAAACCCGATTTGGAAACTGAACAAGCTAGCTCGGTAAAGAGACTCCTTGTCTTTTAGCTTTTGACACTAAAATCAATTACCATGGCTTGATAACCATAAGTGGTAATTTCAGTCCAAAATCAGACCCATGATCATGGTAGGGATGGCTTGTAATAAGACCCCCCTTATCCTTATATACAACAAAGTTTCTTACAAAAGAGAACAAAATTCATTAGTGCATAGGTTACAAGACACTAACATGGCTTGGTGACCATATGACAGCAGTGTTACTCATCGATGTGTTGCAGATCATGAATGCACCGACCTCTGATAGGATCTTCCACCTTCCAGCAATAGCTTAAAGTCATCCCCCAAGTTTGGTGGCTTGATATGGAGATGTCATTCCACTTGAACATCTATGAATATAATGGGCTGGCTTGCGATAAGACCCCGGATCTTGCAATCTATAATTTTTAAGGTAAATTATTTTAAGGTGATTAGAATGGGATCCAGAATGGGTAAGGCTGATAGAGCTATGAATATATGCCGTCATTCACTAATGAAACATAAGGAAAGAAAACTAATTGCTTCTTCAACTTCAATTAACCAAACAAAACATCCATAAAGATATTCGATTTAGGCGGGAAGGTATCGATCAAGGCTTTGCAAATATTGACTGTTTTAATTTCATAGAGAACATTTTCAACTACAAGCTAAGAGGAATAAAAGCTGACACTATTTACCTTAAAACTTCAGACTTAAGTTATCCTGAGACATACTGATCAATAGCCTTTTCCAAAATGTGTGGACATTATTCGAAAATACAACCAACGTACAAAAAGAAATCAAAATGAAAATAAAGCAGGAAAAACAAACAAACCACACTTTATGTACAAATAAGTGAATGTGATCAATCAAACAAAGTACTTCTTGAGCAATTTCACATTGACTGGGTAGGTGTCTATAATACCCTCCAGTGTCTTCAACCGGACAGTACTAGAACCAATCTTTTCTGTAACAATGAATGGCCGTAGCCAGAGGTGTTGGAACTTAGTGTAATCATTCTTGTCCTTGTGTTGTTTGTCCCACTTTAACACTAAGTCCCCCATAGTAAACTCCCTGTTAGAAGAGGATTTTTCATCAAACCACCTCTTAACCAACTGTTGATGTTTATAAAGCTTGTTTTTGGACTTCTCTTTGTCTTCTTCCAACTTGAGCAACATATCAATTATGTGTTGGAGTGGGGAAGAGTCATCCTCTCGTATAGACTGTGTCAACTGCATCGAAGGAATCATGAGGTTGGATGGAAATATGGCCTCTTTACCATAAACTAAACAGTAAGGGGAATTTTCTATGGCTTCCTTTGGGGTGACCCGATCTACCCAAAGAGAATTGTATAACTTGGTAGGCCAATCTTTATGATGAGTAGCAACTATTTTATTTAAGATATTTATCAAGTTTTTGTTAGAAGACTCTGCTATTCCATTCCCTTGTGGATAATAATTGGCATAAAACTTCATCTTTATCCCTTTTTCAAGGGCATACTGTGTAAGATCAACGAAAGAAAAGTAAGATGCATTGTCAAATACTAAAAATTCAGGAGCACAAAACCTAATGACTATTTGTATTTCAAGGAATGGTATCACTTGGTTTGTATTACATTGTCTAAGGGGGACTTCCTCTACCCATCTAGTAAAGTAATCCGTAGATTTGAAGATATACTTGTGTTGCAAGGAGGAAACAGGGTTGATGGGTCCAATAAAATCCAGTCCCTAGTGCTGAAATGGAAACTAAACATTCATTGGCTGCAAAGGAAAGGAAGGTTTTTTAACTTTCCCAACACATTTCTGGCATGCTTCACATCTTCTAACATATGAGTATGCATCTTTAAAAAAAGTAGGCCAGTAGTATCCTACCCTGAGGATCCTATGTGCAGTTGTCTCTCCTGAGAAGTGCCCTCCCATAGGTTCTGCATGAAATTGCAAAATAATATTATCAGTTTCTTCCTTTTCCAAACACCTGAGAAAAACACCATCATAATTATTCCTAAATAAAATGCCATCTATGAGCTTATAAGCTGAAGCTTTAAACCTTAAATCAATGTTTTTTTTAATGTCCAGGGTTTCAAGAGCAAACCCATGAGTAAGGAAGAACTTAATGTCATCATACCATTCAGATGATTGGGTTGTGATAACATTAACAAAACCTGTTGTTGTACCCACCTCTTGTTCCCACTTAGTCTGTTGTTGTACATGATCATTGGATTGAGCGGTCAACAAACACAAGCCTTGGCCTTTGACGATATTTGTTGGTCTGATCTCAAAATCATATTCTTGCGAAGCTGTCATCCAGTGAGCTCTATTCTCCCCTAATTCTTTCTGAACCAATGCATTTCTGATAGCTGCATAAGGAACAATAACTTTAGTTTGAGATTTCAATAAATATGGTCTAAAATGTTTGACATATTTATAGACCGCATAAGCTTGTTTGTCAATCTGGGAGTAATTGAGTTATGCTCCTTTGAAAGTGGAGCTCATTAATGAAATAGGGATCTCAGCATCATTATCATGTTTCTGTGTCAAGACATCTGCATAGGAAAAGTCAGTAGCAAAGGTATACAAAATAAAATCTTTGCTGAAATCTAGAGACATCAAAGTGGGGGCTTCCACAATGGCTCTCCATATTTCAACAAAGGCATTTCTTTATTCCTTAGACCATTTAAACTGGGAATATTTCTTAACCAATTGTTGTGATGGCTTTACGATTTGAGCAAAATTTGGAACAAATCTACAAACAAAATTAATATTACCAAGAAAAGATTGCATGGCCTTAGTGTAATCATTCTTGTCCTTGTGTTGTTTGTCCCAATTTAACACTAAGTCCCCCATAGTAAACTCCCTATCAGAAGAGGATTTCTCATCAAACCACCTCTTAACCAACTGTTGATGTTTATAAAGCTTGTTTTTGGACTTCTCTTTGTCTTCTTCTGGCTTTCCGCTTGAGCAACATATCAATTGTGTTGGAGTGGGGAAGAGTCGTCCTCTTGTATAGACTGTGTCAACTGCAGTGAAGGAATCATGAGGTTGGATGGCAAGATGGCCTCTTTACCATAAACTAAATAGTAAGGGGAATTTTCTATGGATGCCTTTGGGTTGACCCCCAAAGAGCATTGTATAACTGGGTATGCCAATCTTTATGATGAGTAGCAACTATTTTCTTTAAGATATTTATCAAGTTTTTGTTAGAAGACTTTGATATTCCATTCCCTCATGGATAATAATTGGCATAAAACTTCAGCTTTATCCCTTTTTCAAGGGCATATTGTGTAAGATCAATGGAAGAAAAGTAAGATGCGTTGCCAAATACTAAAAATTCAGGAGCACCAAACCTAGTGATTGTTTGGCTTTCAAGGAATGATACCACTTGGTTTGTATTACATTGTTTGAGGGGGACTACCTCTACCCATCTAGTAAAGTAGTTCATAGCTGTTAAGATATACTTGTGATGCAAGGAGTAAACAGGGTTGATGGGACCAATAAAATCGAGTCCACATTGCTGAAATGGAAATTGAACAGTCATTGGTTACAAAGGAAAGGAAGGTTCTTTAACTTTCCCAGCACATTTCTGGCATGCTTCACATCTTCTAACATATGAGTATGCATCTTTAAAAAAAGTAGGCCAGTAGTATCCTTCCCTGAGGATGTTATGTGTAGTTGTCTCTCTTTAGAAGTGCCCTCACGTAGGTCTTGCATGAAATTGTAAAAGAATATTATCAGTTTCTTCCTTTTCCAAACACCTGAGAAAAACAACATCATAATTCTTCCTAAATAAAATGCCATCTATGAACTGATAAGGTGAAGCTTTCAACCTTAAAGCTATGCATTTTTTAAAGTCCAGGGTTTCAGGAGAAAACCCATGAGTAAGGAAGAACTTAATATCACCATACCATTCAGATGCTTGGGTTGTGATAACATTAACAAAACCTGTTGTTGTACTCACCTCCTGTTACCACTCAATCTGTTGTTGTATAGGATCATTGGATTGAGTGGTCAGCAGACACAACTACAAGCCTTGGCCTTTGACGATCTTTGTTGTTCTGATATCCAAATCATATTCTTGCAAAGCTGTCATCTAGTGAGATCTCTTCTCCCCTAGTTCTTCTGAACCAATGCATTTTTGATAGCTGCATAAGGAACAATAACTTTAGTCTAAGATTTCAATCAATATGGTCTAAAATGTTTGACAAATTTCTAGACTGCATAAGCTTGTTTGTCAATCTGGGAGTAATTGAGTTCTGCTCCTTTGAAAGTGGAGCTCATGAATGAAATAGGGATCTCGACATCATTATCATGTTTCTATGTCAAGATATCTACATAGGAAAAGTCAATAGCAAACGTATATAGAATAAAATCTTTGCTAAAATCTAGAAACATCAAAGCGGGTGCTTCTATAATGGCTCTTCGTATTTCAACAAAGGCATTTATTTCTTCCTCAGACCATTTAAACTGGTAAACTTTCTTAACCAATTATTGTAATGGCTTTACGATTTGAGAAAAAATCGGAACAAATCTACAAACAAAGATAATCTTACCAAGAAAATATTGCATGGACTTACGTGAACTAGGTAGGACGATCTTCGCAATGGATTCCATGCACTTTGGATCGATAATCATGCCTTCTTTCGAAACAATAAAACCCAACAAATTACCCTCGGTGACTGCGAAGATAGATTTTTTTGGGTTGAGTGAGATTCCATATCGTCTACAGCGTTCGAAAACCTATGTCAAAGCAGATGAATGTTCATATAATTTTTTGGAATAACTAGTAACACCATCTATATATACAACGACATAATTGTGTAACAGACCCTTGAAAGCTATGTCCATAGATCTCTGAAATGTAGCACCTGCATTAATCAACCCGAAAGGCATTCTCCTGTAGGCAAAGGTTCCCCAAGGGGTCCTAAAAGTTGTTTTGAGTTGATCATCAGGGGAACCTAGGACTTGGTTATACCCTGAGAATCCATCATGGAGAGAAAAAATCTCAGACCCTACTACCTTCTATAGAATATGCTCCATTGGTGGAACAGGGTAGTTGTCCTTCTTGGAAGCTCTGTTTAAGTTTCTGAAATCGGCACAGAGTCTGATTTCACCATTCTTCTTCCGAACAGGTACCAGGTTGGCGATCCACTGTGTATGCCTGATAGGGAATATAATTCTTGCTTCCAGTCTCTTCTCAAGCTCTTTCTCTATAGAGGGTTCTAGACTGGGATGCATCTTCCTCAATTTCTGTTGGTAAGGATTTACTCCTGGTTTCATTGGTATATTATGGTGCATGATACTGGTGTCAAACATTTTGATTTAATCGTATGTGCATGCAAAGACATCTTTGAACTCCTTGCAGAGTTTTATAAAATCCCTCTTCTCCTCAGCAGAGCAATCAACTGCTAGATTGATGAGATGAGGATTTTGTTCAGTTCCTAGGTTGACTGGCTCATAGTTGAGGGATGAAATCTAGGTCTTTCGGTTGGTCTTTTACTTGAATGTATCTTGCAGATCATAAAATTTCTCCAGGTTGATAAATGATTTAGGGATAAGGTTGGAAGGATCAGTAGAGACTTCTCATGCACAACCTCATCAATTGCAACATCTTGAAAAGTATCCTGGGCTGTGAGGAAGTCTAATATTTGTTGATCATCATCAAATACCTTCCAATTTGTCGCATTATTAGGAATAGAAGGCTTGTACATAAGTTCAATTGAAAAAGTTTTAGGGGACAAACCTTTTGGTGGGATCAACCTAGATGTAGTGTTAGCAAGCAAATCTGCATCAAAATTCTATGATCATGGGACTGACTTGATATTAAATGCAGAAAAAGAGTTAGTGAGATCTCTTACCAGTGTTTGATAATTAATTAAACGAGGAGACAAATAATGAATCTTGTTTCTCACTTGTTTTACTAAGATCTCAGAATCTCCATACAGTTCGATTACCTGTTCACCCATGTCAATGGATTTCTTGAGTCCCTGGACCAGGGCCTCATACTCAACTATATTATTGGTACACTCAAACTCAAGTCTGTAGGCAATCATAGTTTTGGTCCATTTTGGATCAATTAGGACACAACCTACACTAGCTCCATCTTTAGATTTGGAGCCATCAAAAAATAGAGTCCACGGATTCAAATCTAGCCTAAAATTTGTATATACATTATATACAATTTGAGACTGGTTATGTACATTCTCAGCTGGTGACAATTCCGTAGGAAGATCTCCAAAGAAAGTATCAAAAGTGTAATGTTCCACATGTGAGATGAAGTATGAAGCAGGCTCACTGGAATCATTGAAGTCTGTGACAATTTGTTTCAAATATGGCTCCTTCCTCCCTGATAATTTTAATTTTGTTTGGCCTTCCGTTGTAGAGAAGCCATAGGTGAGACCAATCAGTAGAAAGGTAGCCTTTAAGCTTCTCTGACCAATCTCTGCTCAACCACATGCCATACATTTCTGGAATGTCAGCCACAATAATATCCACTATCTGGTGGATTCTGGGGTCAACAAATAATGTTAACAAGACATTTTTCAGTTCCCCTACTACCCTAACTTTGGATCTATACAATTGGACAATTTGAGTAGGGCATGGCTCCCAAGAAGCATTTAACTTTTTCCAGATAGACAAAGGCATCACATTTGATGAAGCCCCTGAATCAATCATACAATTATGGACATTTCTGTTGAAGACTTCAAAAGTAAGCAAGAAAGGAGGTGTCTTCTTGCTACTAGCTTCTAATTTCCAGGTTTAGAGTATATTTCCAAATTGTTGTTCTGAGTTTCCTTGGGCTTGTTGACAATCATAATTTTGGGTAGACTATCTCCCATCATAGGGATTTTTAGAAGTTCAAAAAGGGAAATATTAGCTTTCATTCTTTTTAAGTCATCAATTAGATTGTATCCTATTTCAGGGATTAAAGTGTCCTTATGTATTGGAGTTTTACCTCTGTTTTGGGTGGGTGCTGAAGTGGAAGCTTCTTGTGTGGGCTTCCCTTTACTCCTTGTATTGTATGAATGTTGGAAATTGAAGACAACCTCAAGCTCATCTTCCTCCTCAGCCATAGGAAGTTCTGAAAAGAAGCTAATTGTGTTTATCTGCTGATTTTCTACTTCATCTAGGGGTTTAGGATCTTGATTCTATTGTGGGTTTTGATCTTGTTGATCAGGAGAATTCAACGATTCTGAAACCAATGCTTTAAAGATAGAAATAATTTCTTCGGTGTCAATCCTTCATCAGGATTTGGTGGAACTTGGTTTTGTGGGGGCTGCTAAGGTCTTCTAGAAGGTTTCCTGTTGAATCCCCTACTATTATTTTTATTTTCTGTGTTTCTTTTCTTTAGGTCTACCATTTCATTTGAGGTATTCTGGAGGAACTTCTTCATATCAGCCATCTCAAATGGGTCATTGTTTTGCACTATGGGTTTCAGAGGAGTTTCTTACTTTCTTTTAGAGGTTGAAGGTTGATCTGATGGAACATCATGATTATCCTTTAGGCAGAATATGTCTTTTTCAACTTGGATAGCCTCTGCAAAGGCTTCCTGCAAATTACCCTTTCGTGCTCTTTTTACCCACATAGCAATGGGAACAGGTAAACCCTTAACATAATTATAAACTAGCAATTCTTCTGCAGGGAGAAGAGTAACAGGGATTCTATTTTTCAAATATTAAAACCTTTGATTATAATCTTTTACCCTCTCCTTACCGGTAATTTTCATTGAGGATAAGTCTAAAACCAAGTCTTATGGAGTCTTATCATCTGCAAATTTCTAGATGAAAATTTTTTCAATGTCATCCCATGAAGGAATGGATCAGGGTTGTAGGGAAAAGTACCATGTGGATGCTTTCCCCTCGAAGGTATATGGAAACAACCTACAAACTAGATCATCGTGAACAACACTGATAAGTCTAATAGCCTACATGAAGGTTTTGATGTGGTCAAGTGCAGTTGATTTGTCATCAGGGTGAAACTTGGGGAGCCATTTCTCAGGATTTTTGGGAAGTCTGTGTTGTTCACCAACAACGAACACAGCATCCTAGTTAAGCCAAGTTCTCTTTCCACCTTCTGCCATGGGTAAGTATTCTAAATTTGAACTGGATGATGAATCACTACCAGATGATTCGTCAGATGACGATGATGAAGATGAAGGAGGTGTTGGTGGTGCTCCACCTGTGGCAACTTTTGATTGGTCTTGCTATGTTTCACTGAAAAATATATCAAGATCAAAATCGGGAATCAGATGGTCGTGAGGTGAATTATGTTGTTCATGGTTTGGACGATGTGAATTTTGATTATTTAAGTTATTAGCTTGCAGATCGGTGTTCTAGTGATGAATTGCTGCTAGTCCCTGATTTCACTCTTCGGCAATCCTTCATTGTAACCTAGAAAAATTATCAGAAGAACCTTTGAGTAGTTGTTTGAGTGTAAGGGGCCCCATAGTGGGTGATACGAAAATAATATTGTCGCCCCTTCTAGTTTCCTGCTCTATTACAGGGGTGGCAAGAATGACGGTTGGATCTTGTACTGGTTGTTCTGCAGAGGTAGATGCCTGCGTATGACTACGGGTGACAATCGGTATCCTTGCATAAGGAGGTTGCTGATGTATTTGTAACTTCGGAAGATATTCACTTGTATATTGTATTTGTACTTTATTGTATCCCCAACGGAGATGTATTATTCCTCCGATTGGAAGTGTCGTCAGTTGTACTTGCAAGTGTCGCAAGTTATATTGTAAGTGTCGTAACTTATACTTGATGGGTTATTAGACCACCTTGATGGGGTCGGCCCTATATGAGTCATGTGGGTTAAAGGGTTATTAGACCACCCTAGTGGGGTCGGTCCAGTCAACATTATGTTAAGTGGTTAAGTTAGGGCCGACCTAGTTAGAGTTAAAAGACAAGTGAAGTAGTGTATAAATAGAGAGTGTGTCTTTCTTATTTTACATATTCTCTCATTCACTCACTTCGCATTAGTGAGAGAGAGGAGGAGTGCACACAAGTGGAGGAGGAGTAGCTGCTGCAGACATTCATCTTTTGGGGATTCATCTTGGTGATATTTGTATTGGTGCTTTTTCTATCTTTGAGGAATTTACGGGGTTTTTCACCTTCTTGGTTTTCCCCAGTGAAATGCTTTGTGTCTCTTGTCTCTTATGCTTGATATGTTGTACATGCTGTTCTTTTAGTTAAGATCCTATATCATATTGAATTAAATGATGAAAAACTAATAGAGGTTTGCTGGTGTTTCATTTAAGCATAATTTGCACTCGGCCCTCCTTCTAGCGCCATTTGTTGAGGCCTTGGATGTGTAGGTGCTGGAATGGGTTCTAAGGCTCACAACGGAGGGGGAAAACCCAGACTGAAAGGCTTCAAAAGGTCCTATGCAAGGACATTTCTATCCCCAACCTATTTGGAATAGTAATCTCCCACGGATACAAAGGCCTCCATTGGAACTTATGGGGTTTGATCCTAGAAGGACCTGCCTTCCTAAGATGGAAGAAAAAAAGTTTCCTAACTCTAAAGTGGATCTAACCTAAAACAACTCTACCTTAAAAGAAATCTAAGCTAAGTCATAACTAATCTAAAGGGAGTGTAATGTTTGTGCGTTGGGTAACTTGGTTTGAGTTTCAATAAATTATCTCATCAACTTGGCAGAAATGTGAAGTTGAATCATTAACTCATTACTTCAAAATACAATTAGGTAATGAAAATTACTGATAATAATTCAAGGATCAAGCATATCCAATATTATCCTATTATTCTTTTGTCAATTGAAAAATTAACACGAACTTAATAATTTCTATGAATCATTTGCAGAAATAGATAAAGATTTTAATTAAAGAAATTCAATTAAAACATAAATACACAAAGATCATGAACTAAGACAAATCCAAATTCTAGATCAATGCATTAATGATTGGATGCAAAAGCAACAGTATTGATTGATATTTAAGGTGAAGAAATCAGACATCATCAAAGAAATTTGATAACTTACACAAAGAAGAAAGTCAAAAGAAACTAACTTTGATTCATTGGTCTCCAAAAAATTACCTGATCATAAGTGGAACAACATTTCTCCAGTCCTTCTCTGGTGATTATTTTCATCCTTTTCCCCTGTGAGGCTTCTATCCCTTTAGATAATAATTACAAAATGGTTACAAAGGATAGCTTTCCCATGAAAACAAGGATTTACAAAATCAAACTATTTTCTAATCATATCATCATAGAGAATGATTCATAACGAATGTTCACAAAATTTTCAAAATATATCCCTCACATATAATTGCGGGAAACATCTAGTAACAAACTGTGGAGGTTAACCATAGACTACTAGCTATCTGTGACAGATAATAAGGGAGCTGAAAAATATTTCTTAAAATATTTATGATGATCAACAACGTTCTCGAAAACTGAAAATTCATCCACTAGATCCTCCTTCAAAGGGGTTAATGGAGTGACAGGTTCCTCATTGATTATAAAATCCTGGATAACGGTATTGTCTTGATCAACTAGCTTTTGAGTGATCTTCCTTCTCTTCTTTTGAGGGAGGTGTATGTATATGGATTGAATCTCAGGTTCTTCTTCACTATCACTGCTTTCATTAGGAATACCTGCATCAAAAGGTGGCGACACAGGTTCTTGATATAGAAGAGGCTGACGTTCTTTCTCTTCACAAGACCTGACCAAAGATTTATGATTTCCCTGCATATTTCCCACAATACAATTGTCAGAAAGGAAAAATTATGAAAAATAACTAACAAGACTTTTCTGTTGCAGTATGGCGAACAACCAATTTCCCATGTTGAAGCCTATATTTAATAGAAAACAATAAAGATTCCAGGAGTAACTGAGCGTAATGAATTTCCATGATTAAAACCTTATGGTCTAGAACTTGCAATTATCACATTTTGTATTGAAATAACACACAACATGCATTGACAGGGATTGGTTTAAGACAGGATAAGATTGCAATAATTCATGTATGATTAACGTCAAATATTCACACTCAATTAACTACAAATTGGTTGTATCAATGATCATCAATTCATAAGTGGCCGCAGATGAAAATTTACAGTTTTAAAATCGATTGCAAATCAAAAAATGATCAAGAAAAACGGAGAAGCAGGATGATTATTCAAAACAAAAACAATCCAATATCAACTATAGTATCAAGGCAAATCAACTGGCGAGATTAAACATGCAAGCTACGGAAAAAAAATGTGTAAGGTTTATTTTGGACATATATACATCCTTCCCGCAATCCGCAATTTGCAATTTGCGGGTTGCAGAATCAGAAATCGCAAAACAAATTAAAAAGGTGTTTACACAATCCACATTACAGGTTGCGGGCTACTGAACAAGCAACCGTGATTATTAGACAAAAAATTCTTCCTCCGCAATCCAGGTTGTGGGTTGCGGAATGAAAATCGTTTCCAAACCATAAAAGCAAGATCCCGCAATCTGCATTGCGTGTTGCGGAATTGCGGGTTTGTGGAAAAACTGAATTCTTTTGCGAAAAACCTGTGCTTTCCGCAACTCTGAAAAAAACACAAAATTAAGGGAATTTTCAAAAGTAAAAATTACTAACTTGATCAAATCAAAACAAGGAAATGAAAGCATGATGAAAAACCCCTAAATGACCAAGGATTTTAATCATTTTCTTTGCATATATAAAAAAAATTGGGGCTCCCATGTTTGGTAGAAAACATGGGATTTGTTGTACCTACAACACAAGTATAGATCTGTCTTAACTCCGTATCTACCAAGCACTAAGAAGGATCAATTCCATTTAGGTGCAAATTTTTTGCCAAATATTGCACTTTTGTTTGATCTCTCTTGGCATTCGGTAGATCTAGAGTTAAGATGGATTTGTAGTAATTTAATATGTAAACTAACAATGTAAAAAAATTATTTACATAATATTTTATTATTTTATTAAAGTGCCACATGTCAACTGCATGTTGAGCATATAATTACACTTCTCCCTCATACTAGGTTGTAGAAAGCACTTCGTGGTGCAATCATTGCATGTTCATCTCCTCAAAACTTGCTCATTCTAGAATAAATGAGGAAATCAAGAGAAAAAGTGAGTGTTTCAGTAATATGAGATGAGTGGGTCCTCAAAAATTCTCTAGGGTGGAAAATATAGGTGTACCAATGATTGCAATAGGTTTTTTAGGGGTAAGATTTTATAAAAATGTGGAATTAATATCCTATTAAAATATAATACATATATTCCAGAGGCGAGGAGCTAGGGTTTATGGAGCTTCATCTCATTGGCGGTTGCCGCTTCTGAAGATAGAAACCTATGAGGAATCCTTGGCCTCTAGCAGCCTGGGTCCTTCGGCTTCTCAAATCTGTAGGATAGCAACGCGTTTTCTGGTCCGATGCACAGCGGACTGCGCCAGGGTTTCAGAAGACTGTTGACTTAGCAACGTGAAGTGGGTTAATCTGGTCTGGTAGTCAGGTGCTTGGAGAATGGAGGCCAAATTTCTCTCAGTCGCCTCCAACTGGGGACCCTCGATCCCGATCTCGCTCAACAAGGCCTCCTATGTTCCAGTAGGCTTTGATAGTTCAGGAAATACCAGCACCCTCCATTGCAGTGGTTGAGGAATCTTTGATAGAAGCTAGGAATTTCGCAGAGTCAGCTTTGGTTTGTCGCTTCAATGGGTTCTTTCCTCACCTAGTTGATCTCTATAAGTGGATTTCTGAGGTATGGAAACCCCTTGTTCATGAGGAAATTTCTATGCATCCCTTTTCTTGAGGTTTTTTTGTTGTCGATTTCGATTCTCCAAAGGAAAGAAAGATCATTCTTAACTCTGGTCCATGGTTTTGGGGAAGTTCGGGACTCTTTATGAAACCTTGGAGCCCTATTTTTGACCCAACTACTGACTAAATCTCATCTTCTCTAGTTTGGGTTCGGCTTCCAAATTTTCCCTTGCATCTATGGAACTTAGCCTCGCTAGAAGCTATTGGCAATGCATTGGGCTCCTTCTATGATCGAAGTCCAGAAACAAAGGATTACATCAAAACTACCTTTTCTCGCATCTATGTGGAGATGGACTTCAACAATGGTTTTCCTACTGAGATCCATTTGACCAGCAAGGATTATGTGTGGGTGCAAAAACTGGATTATGAAAATGTGATGTTCAGATGCAGATCCTGCTTCGCAACTAGACATTTTGTAAAAGATTTCCCAAAATCCTCTCAAATCCCCAAATCCAAAAAGCTTCATCGCAAATCCACTTCGTGGGATGGAGCAAACTCCAAGCATTATACAGTAAGAAGAAATGAATATCTACCTGAAGAAGCTCCATCACAAGCTAAGGAATCTCCTCAGGCTAAAATAGAGGACACTCCAGAAGAACAAAGGATCCCCGCCAATGACAAAGATCCACCTATAGCTCAACAAGATAGTGATATCCAACTGATGACCCAAAAATTCCAGCCCCTCAGGATGCGCCCAAAGATGCAGTGCCCATTCTCAAAGTCATGGTCGAACCATCAGATTATACCAAAGCTAGCAAAAAGAAAAAAGGAGCTTCACCCTCTGTGAAGCCAAACGAAAGTTTAACCTCTCCAAGAAAAACAAGAAGTCAACAAACTTCCTATCGTTAATCTCTAGAATGTTTTGAGATGTATGTAAGAAGTAGGATAGAAGAATTTTGGTCTTGCTAGTAGTAAATGTAGCCCAGTTCCTTCTTGGGCAGTTTGTTAGAAGATTCAGTCTCCATAGAATAGGAAAGTATCAGGATAAGTTAATATTGGCTGTAGATGAACAAGGAGTCATGGATGTAGTCCTCTCTTGGGATCATCCTGTCTTCAAAACTATGTAATCTTTATCCTTCTTCTTTTTTTATATATAAAATCTCTTTAACCGTTTTTGTTAAAAAAAGTATATATATATATAATACATATATCCCAATAAATGAGTGCACAATGATTAAAATACTAAACCACCATCTACACATGAATTTCTATACACATTGGTTATGGGATTGGGCGTATGATATAAACTGCATGCGTGCTTCTAAAATTTGGTATGAAGGTAGAATAATATATTATGCAAAACATATACAAAAATAATCATTTTATTCCAAAATATGAGAGAGAACTAATGAAAATACTGGAGCACTTTCTATGCACTAAAAATATGGAAAAACAAAAAATGAAAGAAAATGTTTTTGGGTGTGTAGGATTTCCAAATCCACCAGAATGCTCCTGCATTTTGAGATATCAAGTTATTAATTGTGTTTATATAATTTAATTCCCCTAGATAAATGATACCACCTTAAAATATTTTATTAGAAATATCACATTCCATGGGCGATAGCAGGGGTTTTGGGGGTGGATGATAGGGACTAAAGGGGGTGGGTGGGGTGGGGTGTTTTGTCATGGAACCTCATAAACATAAATAATTAATATACTTGTGCAACCCTATAATTAGGGAAAACAATGAATCCAAAATTATAATAGCTCTATAAAAATAAGTTAAGGTAACATCACAATGGTTGAGGCTCTTCCCTTTATAAAGACAACATGGTCCAAAGGATGCATCTCATCAAATTATCTAGAAATAACCATTCACAACAAAAAGGGAAATATTCGTATTTTTTCTCAAACAAAATTATTCCATGTACTTTGTTCTAACAACTCTATATCTTATATTGAAAGGGAAACTATCCATGGTAATTAATTTTGTTCAGCGACACCTCCAAATCGAATGAAGGGAGGATGTATAAGCCTAGGAGTGTCATCCATGACTATAATCTATCTATAGTGAGTAGTTTGGTTGGGTCATTAGGATGGCCTTCAGATTTGTTTTTTTCACCCAATGAGGCTGTAGGTTCTATCTCCCCAATCACTTCAAGATTTAAAAGAGGAGGGGGTTTCCTCACCTAACTCCTACCGTCACTTTCCACCTCTTGTCCTCACACAAATTTAGGCAAGGTAGCCTTATCTATTTCCTTTCATCTTCCTCATAGGAATATTCATCACAAGGATAGAGCTTGATCTTAAACTACCAAGATGAGTTTTTATTTCATCCCTTTTAGTGCCTCCACCCGCCTCTCAATAGCACCCAAGTATTTTTGGTAGGATCCCTCTCCACATTCACCTAATTTTATCACCCTTTGTTCGATGAATCAAGATGTCCATCGCAACACTTTCATTAATTTCCTCCTCTTCTTCTCTATTTGGGTATCTCTCTACCTTGGTGAATTTATTGTTAAGTTTAGCCTAAATTCACAAGCAAGATCACTGAAAGAAACATAATCACAAGATAGACAAAGATTTACCCTGGGAAACCCTCATGTGGTAGAAAAACCAATAACTAGTTCCTCAATATAGATAATCAACCCAATACAAGAAGTAGTCCTCAACAAGAGCTCCTTCTCCTCCTATCACAGACCTCCCTCTCTCCTATGCGCTAATCACAAGTGAGTGAATGAATGAGATAAGTGAGGAACACACCTCCTCTACTTATACTCAGCTCCTAACTTACTTTTTACCCTAGTGGGGCCGACCTCTCCTAAGAGAGTCTAATAACCCCTAATAAACTAACTCAGGGCCGACCTCACATGGGAGATCTAATAACCCTAGTTACCACAATCTATTGGAGGAATAAAGATCTCCGGATACATGTAAAAGTCCCATCGGAGGAATGTAACCTCTCCAGAATAATAGGATACAAATATAATATTCTTATAAGTTACAATATTTCAACACTCCCCCTTAACATGAAGGATATTATAACAATCGTCTATAGGAGCAAGGAGTCATCAACTACACAATACATGATACGTCTATAAATCATTGAAATATTTCTTTATACATCATCAGTAACTCAACCAATTACTGGATCATCCCGATCAACAACATTGTCATCTCATGATCAATAGAATCGTCATCTCACGATCAGCAGCATTGTCATCATCATTGGATCCTCTCGATCGATAGCATCACACCATCACTAGATCCTATCGATCAACAGCATCATCATCATCACTGGATCCTCTCGATCAACAGCATCATCATCATCACTGGATCCTCTCGATCAACAGCATCATCATCAACATACCCTGCAGTACACATGATCCTTCCTTTCGGAATTATGGGATCAATCATATCACAATCAGTATTTAAGACTATCCTTCCTTTTGTAATCACTGGATTTGCTGTCTATGGATGATCAATCCCATCACAATCATTTAAGACAACCCTTCCCTTTCAGAATTACTGGATTTACTGTCTAAGGATGACTAATCCTCTCACAATCATTTAAGACAATCCTTTCCTTTTGGAATTACTGGATTTACTGTCTAAGGATGACTAATCCTCTCACAATCATTTAAGACAATCCTTCCATTTCAGAATTACTGGATTTACTGTCTAAGGATGACTAATCCTCTCACAATCATTTAAGAAAATCCTTCCCTTTCGAAATTACTGGATTTACTGTCTAAGGATGACTAATCCTCTCATAATCATTTAACACAATCCTTCCCTTTCAGATTACTGGATTTACTGTCTAAGGATGACTAATCCTCTCACAGTCATTTAAGACAATCCTTCCCTTTCAGAAATATTGGATTTACTGTCTAAGGATGACTAATCCTCTCATAGACATTTAAGACAATCCTTCCCTTTTGGAATTACTAGATTTACTATCTAAGGATGACTAATCCTCAACCACTTATAGGATGGCTAATCCTGATCCCTTTTAAGACATAGAGTCCAAGGATGATGCAATCCCCTCATCCACTTAGATAAAGTCTAAGGATCACACATTGGCCACAATGTCGGAACAGGAAACCTCATTGTCGGAATAGGTAACCTCATCATCGATACATGTATCCTCATCATCGATACAAGTATCCACATCATCGATACAGTATTCTCATCAATACAGGTATCCTCATCATCGACCTTGTCATCGATGTAGGCAATCTCATCATCGATACAGGCATCCATATCGATACCAGTATCCAGATATCATCATTGACCAAATCACTCCCCCTTTCGAGGAGGGTCCTTCTGAACTACACCAAGCTTGTCTCGAAAATACTCAAACTTTACCTGAGATAGTGGTTTGGTCAATACATCAGCAACTTGTTCGTCAGTGCTTACATACACGAGCTTGATAGATCCTTTTTGCACCATATCCCGTATATAGAAATATTAGATCTCTATGTGCTTTGACTTATCATGGAACACTGGATTATCTATCATCTTGATACAACTTTGGTTGTCACACAGGATCACAGTGGGGTCCATCTCTAAGTCAAACAATCCTGATAACAACTTTCGAAGCCATACCGCTTCACAAATAGCAGAGCAAATAGCTATATATTCCCCTCTAGCTGTGCTGAGAGCCACACTAGACTACTTCTTGCTATACCATGAGATCATGGAATATACTAGACAATAACATCCACCTGATGTGCTCTTCCTGTCTGATACAGTACCTGCCCAATCAGCATCTGTGTATCCATACAATCTGAAGTCATGCTCTCCAAGATAGTATAGACCAAAGTCCATCATACCCTTCAGGTACCTCATCACATTCTTTGCAGCTATCATGTGAACTCGTCTAGGTTCCACTAGATACTAACTCAAGGTGTTCACAGCAAAGCATATATATGGCCTAGTGTTCGTCAGATACATTAGTGACCCAATAATCTGCCTATATAGAGTTACATCCACTAACTCTGACGAGTCATTTGCTAATAGCTTCAAGTTGGAATCCATGGGACTGGCCATGGCTTTACATTCCAACATATCAAATATTTTCAAGATTTCCACAGCATACTTTCCCTGATTGAGAAAGTTTCCTTTTGATCCTTGCCATACTTCCAGACCTAGGAAGTAATGCATCAATCCAAGATCTTTCATCTCAGATTCTGTAGAGAGCTTCTTCTTGCACTCGACAATCTATTTCTCATTTCCAGTCAGAAATAGATCATCCACATATAGCTGCAATATGATAGGTTCATCATTCATAACTTTGAGATAAAGATTAGGATCAGCTTTACTCTTGGTAAAGCCCAAGATAGTTAAGAAACTGTCAATCCTTCCATACCAAGCTCTGGGAGCTTGCTTCAAGCCATACAAAGCCTTCTTTAGTTTACACACATGGATTCTTCTATCTTCAACCTCAAATCCTTGTGGTTGTTCTATGTACACTTCTTCCTCAATCACACCATTCAAGAAGGATGTCTTTACATCCATTTGATGTAATTTCCACTTCATCATGGATGCAAGTGCCATGATGGTTCTAATGGAAGTGTACCTTGCCACCGGTGCAAATGTTTCTTCATAGTCAATTCCCTCTTTCTGAGAGAATCCTCTGGCTACAAACCTTGCCTTATACTTCTCAATGCTACTATCCGCAGCATGCTTTATTTTGTATATCCATTTGGAGGATACTACACTCTTTTCCTTTGGTTTGGGAACAACATCCCAAACATCATTCTTCATTATTAACTGGTATTCCTCCATCATTTCCTCTACCCACTCTTTCTTATGAATGCCTCTTCATAACTAGTAGGTTCTTTATCTACAAGATCACACATCAAATCCACATAGTTGGAGAATGGCTTTGGTTTCTTGCTCACTCTAGTGGAGCCTTCAGGAGCTCCATACTTTTCTGCTCCTATTATAATATCTCTAGCCCATGTTGGCTTTCTCTTTCTTGATATGTTTGTGATGGGGGGTTCTTGTGGTTCTAACATGTCATGATCTTCAGGTGTTTCTTCTTCAAGGGTTGGTGCAGCTTCTACAATTCTAGGAGGTGCATCCTCTTCATATACTTCTTCATACTGGCACTTCCTAGATCTCTTGAGAGCTGCTTCTTCATCAAATGTCACATCCCTACTAATTTCCATATCATGGAATCCTGGGATTTATATCTTGAATGCTTTGGATGTTTCACAATACCCAACAAATATTCCCTTCTTTCCAGAAGGGTCCAACTTAGTTCTCTTTTCTTTTGGTATATGAATATATACAGGACACCTAAATATCTTGAGGTGACTTACCTCAGGTTTCTTCACTGTGAATACTTCTTCTGAAGTCTTGAATTCAAGGGCACTATGAGATAGTCTATTCTGCACATAGGCTGTTGTCCTGGCTACTTTATCCCATAGATACATAGGTAGGTCTTGATCATGTATCATTGTTTTTACTGCTTCCATAATGGTTCTATTCTCTCTTTCCGCAACACCATTTTGTTGAGGATTGTAGGGAGTGGTTAGCTCCCTCTTGATTCCAACTTCTTTACAAAAGACTTCAAAGTCCTTTGAAGTATATTCTCCACCATTGTCTGTCCTGAGTGTCTTGATCTTCTTTTTTGAATGATTTTCTATCAAGGCTTTGAATTCCTTGAACTTCCCAAAGACTTCATTCTTCCCTTTAAGGAAGTGTATCCAAGTCTTTCTTGAATAATCATCAATAAAGGTAAGGTAGTATTCATATCCACTCAAGGATGTGAAAGGCATGGGACCACATACATCAGAATGGATCAATTCCAAAGTACTTTTAGTCTTTGTTTCACTCTTTGGAAATGGATTCTTGATATTCTTCCCTTTGGCACATCCCTTGCAAGTGCCTTCATGATCAATTTTTAAGTTTGGTAACCCTGTCACTACTTTGCTCACATAGGGTAGTGCTTTGTAGTTGATATGAACAAGCCTTCTATGCCATAGCTCATTTGGGCTAGTGGCTTCATGGACAAGAGCAGCTTCTGGATGACCCTTGAGTTTATATAGACCTCCTTCCTCTTCACCAATGACAATTGCATCCTTAATAGATTTTCCTTTGGACCACATAAGTACTTGTCTATCTATGAATGCAACCCTATAACCCTTCTTATCCATTGTTGAGATGGAAAGCAAGTTCTTCTTCAACCCTGGTACATATAAAACTTCCTTCATCTTCATGGGGGCTCCAGAATCAAGCTTGTAGCTTGCTTATCCAATTCCCTTGATGGGATATTGATAATCATCTCCTAAAGATACTTTCTATGGGGATGTCTTTTCTTCAAGATTTGAGAGAGTTTTCTTTTGACCTGTCATGTGCTTTGAAGCACCACTATCAATAAGCCATGTATCATCTCTAGGTGTCACAGACCTAGAGAGTGTAGAGAATAGAACATACTCTTCTGCATCTTCTTCTATTCTAACTCTTTTCTTTTGAGGCCTTTCCTCCTCTTCTTCTTCTTCACTATCATTTTCTACTAGATTTGCTTGATGTCTTCTATGGTGGGGACCCTTTTTCTTCTTTGAAGGACAATTTCTAGCAATGTGTCCTATTTTGTGGAAATGTAACATTGGAATGTGGAGTAATCTTCTTTGAGCAAGGCTTCTCTATTGACAACCCTAGCTTCTTCTTGAATACAATCTTCCCAAACCACATCAAACATCATACTTTCTTTTCTGGCACACATGGTTTGGATGAATGACTCCCAAGGTCTAGTGAGACCATTTAGAGCAATCATGACTAGTTCATCTTCATCAAGGGTGTCTCCAATAACATCTAGTTGTTCGTTGAACTGGGAAACGCTTGAGAAGTAATCTTGAATAGATTCTCCTTGATTCATCTTAGTGCTCTTCAATTGAGCTCTCAGGTTCATCTTCCTATTGGTGTTCTTTCCTTCATACATTCTGGAAAGGGAATCGTACATTTCCTTTGGGGTTTTCTTGGATGCCACTTGGGGAATCAAGTGGTCCTTGATAGAATCAGCAATGATTCTCTTTGTCCTAATCAAGTCCTTCTTATGCTTCTCTTTAGCTTCAGCTTCTGCAGGTTCTGCAACTTCATCCTTGATATGTTGGGCAAGATCATTCTCTTCAAGAATGAGACCAATCCTATATTTCCAAGCCCAAAAATTCTCTATACCCTCTAACTTGTCCTCAAGCTTAGTGCTTGGGGCCATCTTATCCAGGGGGTCACCAAAAATTGAAAATTCCAAAAATGAAAAAATGCCCTTGCCAGGATATTGGCTTGACTGAGGCGAGGTGACTAGTGTGCTTACTTTCTGAACTTCAATTTTTCATCCTCAAAGCTTGACTAGCAAATTTTGAACCTGCTATAGAAATCTGGTTCTGGTTTTCTACACTTTTGGTCAAACTAGGCACATTTCGAACCTATTAAAATTTAATACATATATTCCAATAAATGAGTGCACATTGATTAAATTACTATTTGTTGAGGCCTCAGATGTGTAGGTGCTGGAATGGGTTCTAAGGATCACAACACAGGGGGGAAACCAAGACTGAAAGGCTTCAAAAGGTCCTACGCAAGGACATTTCTATCCCCAGTCTGTTTGGAATAGTAATCTCCCATGGATACAAAGGCCTCCGCTGACACTTATGGGGTTTGATCCTAGAAGGATCTGCCTTCATAATATGGAAGAACAAAAGTGTCCCGACTCTAAAGTGGATCTAACCTAAAACAACTCTACCTGAAAAGAAATCTAAGCTAATTCAGATCTAATCTAAAGGGAGTGAAATGTTTGTGCGCAGGGTAACTTGGTTTGAGTTTCAATAAATTATCTCATCAACTTGGCAGAAATGTTAACTTGAATCGTTAACTCGTTACTTCAAAATACAATCAGGTAATGAAAATTAGTGATAATAATTCAAAGATCAAGCATATCCAAGATTATCTTGTTGTTCTTTTTTCAATTGAAAAATTAACATGAACTTAATAATTTATGTGAATCATTTGCAGAAATAGATAAAGATTTTAATTAAAGAAATTCAATTAAAACATAAATACACAAAGATCATGAACTAAGACAAATCCAAATTCTAGATCAATGCATTAATGATTTGCTTCAAAATCAACAATATTCATTGATATATAAGGTGAAGAAATCATACATCATCAAAGAAATTTGATAACTTACACAAAGAAGAAAGTCAAAAGAAACTAACTTTGATTCATAATTACATGATCACAAGTGAAACAACGTTTCTCTAGTCCTTCTCTGGCAATTATCTTCCTCCTTTTCCCCCATGAGGCTTCTATCCCTTTAAATAATAATTGCAAAATGGTTACAAAGGATAACTTTCCCATGAAAACAGGGATTTACAAAATCAGACTATTTCTAATCATATCATCATAGAGAATGATTCATAACGAATGTTCACAAAATTTTCAAAAGATATCCCTAACATAATTGCGGGAAACATCCCATAATAAATTGTGGAGGTTAACCACGAACTACTAGCTGTCTGTGACAAATAATAAGGGAGCTGAAAAATATTTCTTAAAATATTTATGATGATCAACAATGTTCTTGAAAACTGAAAATTCTGCCACTTGCTCCTCCTTCAAAGGGGTTAATGGAGTGATAGGTTCCTCATTGATTATAAAATCCAATATAATGGTATTGTCTTGATCAACTAGCTTTTCAGTGATCTTCCGTATCTTCTTCCGAGGGAGGTGTATGAAGATGGATTCAAATCTTAGGTTCTTCTTCACTACCACTGCTTTCATCAGGAACACCTGCATCAAAAGGTGGCGACACAGGTTCTTGATATAGAAGAGGCTGAATTTCTTTCTCTTCACAAGACCTGACCAAAGATTTATGATTTCCCTGCATATTGCCCACAATACAATTGTCAGAAGGAAAACTTATGAAAAATAACTAACAAGACTTTTATGTTGTAGTATGGTGAACAACCAATTTCCCATGTTGAAGCCTGTATTTAATAGGAAACAATAAAGATTCCAGTCTAGAACCTGATTAAAACATTACAGTCTAGAACTTGCAATTATCACATTCTATATTGAAATAACGCACAACATGCGTCGACAGGGATTTGTTTAAGACATGATAAGATTGCAATAATTCATGCATTATTAACGTCAAATATTCACACTCAATCAACTGCAAATTGGTTGAATCAATGATCACCAGTTCATAAGGGGCCGCAGATGAAAATTTTCAGTTTGAAAATCGATTGCAAATGAAAAAATGATGAAGAAAAACGGAGTGGGATGATTATTCAAAACAAAAATAATCCAATATCAACCCCAAGATCGAGGCAAATGAATGATCGAGATTAAACATGCAAATTGCGAAAGGTTTATTTTGGACATATATACATCCTTCCCGCAATTAGCAATCTGGAAAGTGTGGGTTACGAGTTGTGGGATCTTCACTCTAGACACTATAAAACAAAAAGTCCCCGCAATCCACAATTTGCGGGTTGCGGGTTGCAGAATCAGAAAGTGCAAAACAAATTAAAAAGGTGTTCCTGTAATCTGCATTTCGGGTTGTGGGTTGTGGAACGAAAAGCCTTTCCAAACCATAAAACCAATATCCCTCAATCGGTATTGTAGGTTGCAGAATTGCGGGTTTGCGGAAAAACTGAATTCTTTTGGGAAAAACCTGTGCTTTCCGGAACTTTGAAAAACACACAAAATTAAGGGAATTTTCAAAAGGAAAAATTACTAACTCGATCAAATCAAAACAAGGAAATGAAAGCATGATGAAAAACCCCTAAATGACCAAGGATTTTAATAATTTTCTTTGCATATATAAAAAGAATTGGGGCTCCCATGTTTGGTAGAAAACATGGGATCTGTTGTACCTACAACAAATGATGAATGGTTGGGAAGAATTAGTTATCTATGAAAATGAAACCTGTAATTACAAGGAAGACATGTCAGCAAGCTTGATATTTTAACCTGTAGTTTACAAAATGTTCTCAAAAAACATAATCAAACTAGCAAAGTTAGGCATCTAATCGATATATCCCCATCCAAAACCATGTAATGATGATGTTCATATGACAAACCAGTTTCAGAAGTAAACAAGAATCCTTAACCATTATGGAGTCCTACGGAGGAAGTTTGTGATGAGCCCTAGAGAAAACTCAGAGCCATTCTGGGGTACCAAATCTTGAATCACCTTTAGCTTATTAATTATTGATTTATGTATAAACATATTACTCGCAATATATACATTTACTTTTACTCTTTTTTCTTTTCTTTTATTTTCCTTTGTTTTCTTTTTTAAACATAATGAAAATATACAAACAAGACATTTATTGGTACAAGGCCCTTTCCTTGACTTGGTGATCAGAAATTGACAATGCCATTCACAAATCCGATCTGTAAATTGAACAAGCTAGCTCGGTAAAGAGACTTTCTGTCTTTTAGCTTTTGACACTAAAATCAATTACCATGGCTTGATAACCATAAGTGCTAATTTCAGTCCAAAATCAGACCCATGATCATGGTAGGGATGGATTGTAATAAGACCCCCCTTATCCTTATATACAACAAAGTGTCTTACAAAAGAGAACAAAATTCATTAGTGCATAGGTTACAAGACACTACCATGGCTTGGTGACCATATGACAGCAGTGTTACTCACTGATGTTTTGCAGATCATGAATGGACTGACCTGTGATAGGATCTTCCACCTTCTAGCAATAGCTGAAAGTCATCCCCCAAGTTTGGTGGATTGATATGGAGATGTCATTCCACTTGAACATCTATGAATATAATTGGCTGGATTGCGATAAGACCCCCCATCTTGCAATCTATAATTATTAAGGTGATCAGAATGGGATCTAAAATGGGTAAGGCTGACAGAGCTATGAATATATGCTTCCATTCACTAATGAAACATAAGGAAAGAGAACTAATTTCTTCTTCAACTTCAAAACAAAACATCCATAAAGATATTCGATTTAGGAGGGAAGGTATCGATCAAGGCTTCGCAAATATTGACTGTTTTGATTTCATAGAGAACATTTTCAACAACAAGTTAAGAGGAATAAAAGTTGACACTGTTTACCTTAAAACTTCAGAATTAAGTTATCCTAAGACATACTGATCAATAGCCTTTGCCAAAAGGTGTGGACATTATTCGAAAATACAACCAATGTACAAAAAGAAATCAAAATGAAAATAAAGCAGGAAAAACAAACAAACCACCATTTATGTACAAATAAGTGAATGTGCTCAATCAAACAAAGTACTTCTTGAGCAATTGCACATTGACTGGGTAGGTGTCTATGATACCCTCTAGTGTCTGCAACCGTATAGTACTAGGACTAATCGTTTCTGTAACAATCAGTCGTCCTAGCCAGAGGTGTTGGAACTTAGTGTAATCATTATTGTCCTTGTGTTGTTTGTCCCGCTTTAACACTAAGTACCACATAGTAAACTCCTTGTCAGAAGAGGATTTCTCATCAAACCACCTCTTAACCGACTATTGATGTTGGTAAAGCTTGTTTTTGGACTTCTCTTTGTCTTCTTCAAACTTGAGCAACATATCAATTCTGTGTTAGAGTGGGGAAGAGTCATCCTCTCGTATAGACTGTGTCAACTGCAGTGAAGGAATCATGAGGTTGGATGGCAATATGGCCTCTTTAGCATAAACTAAACAGTAAGGGGAATTTGCTATGGCTGCCTTTGGGGTGACCCGATATGCCCAAAGAGCATTGTATAACTGGGTAGGCCAATCTTTATGATGAGTAGAAATTGTTTTATTTAAGATATTTATCAAGTTTTTGTTAGAAGACTCTGCTATTCCATTCCCTTGTGGATAATAATTGGCATAAAACTTCAGCTTTATCCCTTTTTCAAGGGCATACTGTGTAAGATCAACGGAAGAAAAGTAAGATGCATTGTCAAATACTAAAAATTCAGGAGCACCAAACCTAATGACTATTTGTATTTCAAGGAATGATATCACTTGGTTTGTATTACATTGTCTAAGAGGGACTTCCTCTACCCATCTGGTAAAGTTGTCCGTAGATTTTAAGATATACTTGTGTTGCAAGGAGGAAACAGGGTTGATGGGTCCAATAAAATCCAGTCCCTAGTGCTGAAATGGAAACTAAACATTCATTGGCTGCAAAGGAAAGGAAGGTTTTTTAACTTTCCTAGCACATTTCTTGCATGCTTCACATCTTGTAACATATGAGTATGCATCTTTAAAAAAGGTAGGCCAATAGTATCCTACCCTGAGGATCTTATGTGCAGTTGTCTCTCCTGAGAAGTGCCCTCCCATAGGTTCTGCATGAAATTGCAAAAGAATATTATCAGTTTCTTCCTTTTCCAAACACCTGAGAAAAACACCATCATAATTATTCCTAAATAAAATGCCATCTATGAACTGATAAGCTGAAGCTGTCAACCTTAAATCAATGTTTTTTTTAAATTCCATGGTTTCAAGAGAAAAACCATGAGTAAGGAAGAACTTAATGTCCTCATACCATTCAGATGATTGGGTTGTGATAACATTAACAAAACCTGTTGTTGTACTCACCTCTTGTTCCCACTCAGTCTGTTGTTGTACAGGATCATTCGATTGAGCGGTCAACAAACACAAGCCTTGGCCTTTGACGGTCTTTGTTGGTCTGATCTCATAATCATATTCTTGCAAAGCTTTCATCCAGTGAGCTCTCTTCTCCCCTAATTCTTTCTGAACCAATGCATTTTTGATAGCTGCATAAGGGACAATAACTTTAGTTTGAGATTTCAGTAAATATGGTCTAAAATGTTTGACAGATTTATAGACCACATAAGCTTGTTTGTCAATCTGGGAGTAATTGAGTTCTGCTCCTTTGAAAGTGCAGCTCATGAATGAAATAGGGATCTCAGGATCATTATCATGTTTCTGTGTCAAGACAGCTGCATAGGAAAATTCAGTAGCAAACATATATAGACTAAAATCTTTGCTGAAATCTAGAGACATCAAAGCGGGGGCTTCCGCAATGGCTCTCTGTATTTCAACAAAGGCATTTCTTTATTCCTTAGACCATTTAAATTGGGAATCTTTCTTAACCAATTGTTGTAATGGCTTTACGATTTGAGCAAAATTCAGAACAAATCTACGAACAAAATTAATCTTACCAAGAAAAGATTGCATGGCCTTACGTGAACCAGGCAGGTCGATCTTCGCAATGGCTTCTGTGCGCTTTGGATCGATAATCATGCCTTTTTTTGAAACAATAAAACCCAAGAACTTACCCTCGGTGACTGCAAAGATATATTATTTCAGGTTCAATGAGATTCCATATCTTCCGCAGCATTCAAAAACCTGTGTCAAAGAAGATAAATGTTAATGTTGTTTCTTAGAATAAATAGTAACGTCATCTAAATATACAATGACAGAATTGTGCAACAAACCCCTGAAAGCTATGTCCATAGCTCTTTGAAATGTAGCGACTGCATTAATCAACCCGAAAGGCATTCGCCTATAGGAAAAGGTTCCCAAAGGGGTCCTAAAAGTTGTTTTTAGTTGATCATCATGGGAAACCAGGACTTGGTTATACCCTGAGAAGCCATCAAGGAGAGAAAACATTTCAGACCCTGCTACCTTCTGTAGAATTTGCTCCATTGGTGGATCAGGGTAGTTGTCCTTCTCGTAAGCTTTGTTTAAGTTTCTGAAATCGACACAGAGTCTGATTTCACCATTCTTCTTCTGAACAGGTACCAGGTTGGCGATCCACTGTGTATGCCTGATACGGAATATAATTCTTGCTGCTAGTATCTTCTCAAGCTCTTTCTTTACAGGGGGTTCCAGACTGGGATGCATCTTCCTCAATTTCTATTTATAAGGCTTTACTTATGGTTTCATTGGTATATTATGGTGCATGATACTGGCATCAAAAGTTTTGAGTTCATCGTATGTCCATTCAAAGACATATTTGAACTCCTTGCAGAGTTTGATAAAAGCCCTCTTCTCCTCAGCAGAGCAATCAACCCCTAGATTGATGAGACAAGGATTATGTTTAGTTCCTAGGTTGACTGGCTCATAGTTGAGGGATGAACTCTAGGTCTTTTGGTTGGTCTTTTACTTGAACTTATCTTGCAGATCATAAAATTTCTCCAGGTTGATAAATGATTTAGGGATAAGGTTGGAAGGATCAGTCAGAGACTTCTCATGCGCAGCCTCATCAATTGCAACATCTTGAAAAGTATCTTGGGCTGTGAGAAAGTCTAATATTTGTTGATCGTCATCAAATACCTTCCAATTTGTCACATTATTAGGAATAGAAGACTTGTACATAAGTTCAATTGAAAAAGTTTTAGGGGACAAACCTTTTGGTGGGATCAACCTAGATGCAGTGTTATCAAGCAAATCTACATCAAAATTATGTGATCATGGGACTGAATTGATATTAAATGCAGAAAAAGAGTTAGTGAGATCTCTTACCAGTTTTTGATAATTAATTAAATGAGGAGACAAACAATGAATCTTGTTTCTCACCTGTTGTACTATGATCTCAGAATCTCCATAGCATTCGATTACCTGTGAATCCATGTCAATGGATTTCTTGAGTCCCTGGACTAGGGCCTCATACTCAACTATATTATTGGTACACTCAAAATCAAGTCTGCAGGAAATCATAGTTTTGGTCCCTTTTGTATCAATTAGGACACAACCTACACCAACTCCATCTTTATATCTGGAGCCATAAAAAAATAGAGTCCATGCATTCAAATCTAGCCTAAAATTTGTATTTACATTATATACATTATGGACAATAGTACCTGGGAAAGGAACAAAAGTGAGATTGACAATTTCATAATGGTTATGCACGTTCTCAGATGGTGACAAATCCGTAGGAAAATCTCCAAAGAAAGTATCAAAAGTGTAATGTTCCACATGTGAGCTGAAGTATGCAGCAGGCTTATTGGGATCATTCAAGTCTGTGACAATCTGTTTCATATAAGGCTCCATGTTGATTTTAATTATGTTTGGCCTTCCGTTGTAGGGAAGCCATAGGTGAGACCAGTCAGTAGCAAAGTAGCCTTTAAGCTTCTATGACCAATCTCTGCTCAGCCACATGCCATATATTTTGGGAATGTTAGTCACAACAATATCCACTATCTGGTGGATTCTGGGGTCAGCACATAATGTTAACAAGACATTTTTCAGTTCCCCTACTACCCTAACTTTGGATCTGTACAGTTGGACAATTTGAGTAGGGCATGGCTCCCAGGAAGCATTTAAATTTTTGCAGACAAACACATGCATCACATTTGATGAAGCCCCTGAATGAATCATACAACTATGGACATTTCTGTTAAAGACATCAAAAGTAAGCAAGAAAGGAGTTGTCTTCTTGCTACGTGGCTTCTAATTTCTAGGTTTAGGGTATATTTCCAAATTGTTGTTCTGAGTTTCCCTGGGCTTGTTGACAATCATACTTTTGGGAAGACTATCTATCATCGTAGGGATTTTCAGAAGTTCAAAAAGGGAAATATTAGCTTTCATTCTTTTTAAATCATCAATTAGATTTTATTCTATTTCAGGGATTAAAGTGTCCTTATGTACTGGTGTTTTCCCTCTGTTTTGGGTGGGTGATGAAGTGGAAGCTTCTTGTGTGGGTTTCCCTTTACTCCTTGTATTGTAAGAATGTTGGACATTGAAGACATCCTCAGGCTCATCTTCCTCCTCATCCATAGGAAATTTTGAAAAGAATCTATTTGTGTTTATCTGCTAATATTCTACTTCATCTAGGGGTTCAAGATCCTGATTCTCTTGTGGGTTTTTATCTTGCTGATCAGGAGAATTCGACGATTCGTAAACCAATGCCTTAAAAATAGAAAGAATTTCTTTGGTGTTCAATCCTTCATCAGGATTGGGTGGAAGTTGTTTTTGTGGGGGTTGGTAAGGTATTCTAAAAGGTTTCCTGTTGAACCCCCTGTTATTATTTTGATTTTCCATGTTGATTTTATTCAGGTCTACCATTTCATTTGAGATCTTCTGGAGGAACTTCTTCATACCAACCATCTCAAATGGGTCCTTGTTTTTCATTGTGGTTCTCAGAGGAGTTTCTTGCTTTCTTTTAGAGGTTGAAGTTTGATCTTATGGAACATCAGGATTATCCTTTATGTAGAATATGTCTTCTTCAACCTAGATAGCCTCTGCAAAGGCTTCCTGTAAATTATCCTTTCGTGCTCTTTCTACCTACATATCAATGGGAACAGGTAAACCCTTCACATAATAATCAACTAGCAATTCTTCTGCAGGGAGAAGAGTAACAGGCATTCTATTTTTCAAATATGTAAACCTTTGATTATAATCTTTTACCCTCTTCTTATCGGTAATTTTCATTGAGGATAAGTCTAAAACCAAGTCTTCTAGAGTCTTATCATCTCCAAATTTTTGGATGAACAGTTTTTCGAAGTCATCCCATGAAGGAATTGATCGGGGTTGTAGGGAAAAGTACCATGTGGATGATTTCCCCTCGGGTATATGGAAACAACCTAGAAACTACATCGTCGTGAACGACACTCATGAGTTTAATAGCCTACATGAAGGTTTTTATGTGGTCAAGTACAGGTGATTTGTCATCAGGGTGAAACTTGGGGAGCCATTTCTCAGGATTTTTGGGCAGTCTGTGTTGTTCACCAACAACGAACACAGCATCCTGGTTCAGCCAGGGTCTATTTCAACCTTCTGCCATGGGTAAGTCTTCTGAATCTGAACTAGATGATGAATCACTACCAGATGATTCATCGGATGAGGATGATGAAGAAGAAGGAGGTTTTGGTGATGGTCCACCTGTGGAAAATTTTGGTTGGTCTTGCTGTGTTTCACCGAACAATATATCAAGATCAAAATCCAGAATCAGATTGTGGTGAGGTGAATTATGTTTTTCAGGGTTTGGACGATGTGAATTTTGAGTATTTAAGTTATTAGATTGCGGATCGGTGTTCTGGTGATGAATTGCTGCTAGTCGCTGATTGCGCTCTTTAGCAATGCTTTGTTGTAACCTAGCAACACTATCAGAAGAGCCTTTGAGTATTTGTTCGAGTGTAAGGGGTCCCCTAGTGGGTGATACGAAAATAATATTGTCGCCCCTTCTAGTTTCCTGCTCTATTACAGCGGTGGCAGGAATTACAATTGGATCTTGTACTGGTTGTTCTACAGAGGTTGATGCTTGCGTATGACTATAGGTGACAATCAGTATCCTTTCCTGAGGAGGTTGGCTGGTGTTTCGTTTAGGCATAATTTGCACTCGGCCCTCCTTCTAGCACCAGTTGTTGAGCCCTCGGATGTGTAGGTGCTGGAATGGGTTCTAAGGCTCACAACAGAGGGGGAAAACCCAGAATGAAAGGCTTCAAAAGGTCCTATGAAAGGACATTTCTACCCCCAACCTGTTGAAATAGTAATCTCCCACGGATACAAAGGCCTCCGCTAGCACTTATGGGGTTTGATCCTACAAGGAGGTGCCTTCCTAAGATGGAAGAGCAAAAGTGTCCTGACTCTAAAGTGGATGTAACCTAAAACAAATCTACCTTAAAATAAATATAAGCTAAGTCAGATCTAAGCTAAAGGGAGTGTAATGTTTGTGCACAGGGTAACTTGGATTGAGTTTCAATAAATTATCTCATCAACTTGGCAGAAATGTAAGTTAAATCATTAACTCATTACTCCAAAATACAATTAGGCAATGAAAATTAGTGATAATAATTCAAAGATCAAGCATATCCAAGATTATCCTGTTGTTCTTTTGTCAATTGAAAAATTAACAGGAACTTAATAATTTCTGTGAATCATTTGCAGAAATAGATAAAGCTTTTAATTAAAGAAATTCAATTAAAACATACATACACAAAGATCATGAACTAATACAAATCCAAATTCTAGATCAATGCATTAATGATTGGTTGCAAAATCAACAGTATTGATTGATATTTAAGGTGAAGAAATCAGACATCATCAAAGAAATTTGATAACTGACACAAAGAAGAAAGTCAAAAGAAACTAACTTTGATTCATTGGTCTGCAAAAAATGACATGATCACAACTGAAACAATGTTCCTCCATTCCTTCTCTGGCGATTATCTTTCTCCTTTTCCCCCATGAGGCTTCTATCCCTTTAAATAATAATCACAAAATGGTTACAAAGGAGAGCTTTCCCATGAAAACAGGGATTTAAAAAATCAAACTATTTCTAATCATATCATCATAGAGAATGATTCATAACAAATGTTCACAAAATTTTCAAAAGATATCCCTCACATAATTGTGGGAAACATCCCTTAATAAACTATGGAGGTTAACCACAGACTACTAGCTGTCTATGACGGATAATAAGGGAGCTGGAAAATATTTCTTAAAATATTTATGATGATCAACAATGTTCTCGAAAACTGAAAAGTCGTCCACTTGCTCCTCCTTGAAAGGGGTTAATGGAGTAACAGGTTCCTCATTGATTATAAAATCCTGGATAATGGTATTGGATTGATCAACTAGCTTTTCAGTGATCTTCCTTGTATTCTTCATAGGGAGGTGTATGCAGATGGGTTGAATCTCAGGTTCTTCTTCACTACCATTGCTTTCATAAGGAACACCTGCATCAAAAGGTTGCGACACAGGTTCTTTATATAGAAGAGGCTGGAGTTCTTTCTCTTCACAAGACCTGACCAAATATTTATGATTTCCTTGCATATTGCCCAAAATACAATTGTCAGAAGGAAAACTTATGAAAAATAACTAACAAGACTTTTATGTTGTAGTATGGTGAACAACCAATTTCCCATGTTGAAGCCTGTATTGAATAGAAAACAATAAAGATTCCAGGAGTAACTAAGCATAATGAATTGCCATGATTAAAACCTTACAGTCTAGAACTTCCAATTGTCACATTCTGTATTGAAATAACTCACAACATCCATCGACAGGGATTGGTTTAAGATAGGATAATATTGCAATAACTCATGCATGATTAAAGTCAAATATTCACACTCAATCAACTACAAATTAGTTGAATAAATGTTCATCATTTCATAAGTGGCCGCAAATGAAAATTTTCAGTTTGAAAATCGATTGCAAATGAGAAAATGATGAAGAAAAATGAAGCAGGATGATTATTCAAAACAAAAACAATCCAATATCAACCGGAGGATTGAGGCAAATCAATGCTCGAGATTAAACATTCCAGATGCGGAAAAAAAATGTGGAAGGTTTATTTTGGACATATATACATGCTTCCCGCAATCCGCAATCCGCCTGTTGTGGGTTGCAGGTTGCAGGATCTTCACTCTAGACACTACGAAACAAAAAGTCCCCGTAATCCACAATTTGCGGGTTGTGGAATCAGAAAGCGCAAAAAAAATTAAAAACGTATTTCCGCAATCTGCATTGTGGATTAGAGGCTGCGGAACAGGAAACCCTGATTATTAGACAAACAATTCCACCTCCTTAATCTGCATTGCGTGTTGCAGAACGAAAATCATTTCCAACCATAAAACCAAGATCCCGCAATCCGCTTGTGGGTTGCGGAATTGCGGGTTTGCGTAAAAACTTACTTCTTTTGCGAAAAAAAATTTCTTTCCGCAACTCTGAAAAACACACAAAATTAAGGGAATTTTCAAAAGGAAAAATTACTAACTTCATCAAATCAAAACAAGGAAATGAAAGCATGATGAAAAACCCCTAAATGACCAAGGATTTAATCATTTTCTTTGCATATATAAAAAAATTGGGGCTCCCATGTTTGGTAGAAAACATCGGATCTGTTGTATGTAGAACAAATGGCGACTGGCTAGGAAGAACCAGTTATCTCTGAAAATGAAACCTATAATTAAAAGGAATACATGTCAACAAGCTTGATATTTTAACTTGTAATTTACAAAATGTTCTCATAAAACACAATCAAAATAATAGAGTTAGGCATATGATCGATATATCCTTATCCAAAACTATCTAATGATGATGTTCATATGACAAAGCAATTTAAGAATTAAACAAGAATCCTTCACCATTACAGAGTCCTAGGAAGGCAGTTTGTGATGAGCCCTAGAGGAAACTCAGAGCCATTCTGGGGTACTAAATATTGAATCACCTTTAGCTTATTAATTATTGATTTATGTACAAACATATTACTCGCAATATATACATTTACTTTTCCTCTTTTTTCTTTTCTTTTCTTTTCCTTTGTTTTTTTTTTAAACAGAATGAAAATATACAAACAAGACATTTATTGGTACAAGGTCCTTTCTTTGACTTGGTGATCAGAAATTGACAACGCCATTCACAAACCCGATTTGGAAACTGAACAAGCTAGCTCGGTAAAGAGACTCCCTGTCTTTTAACTTTTGACACTAAAATCAATTACCATGGCTTGATAACCATAAGTGGTAATTTCAGTCCAAAATCAGACCCATGATCATGGTAGGGATGGCTTGTAATAAGACCCCCCTTATCCTTATATACAACAAAGTTTCTTACAAAAGAGAACAAAATTCATTAGTGCATAGGTTACAAGACACTAACATGGCTTGGTGACCATATGACAACAGTGTTACTCATCGATGTTTTGCAGATCATGAATGCACTGACTTGTGATAGGATCTTCCACCTTCCAGCAATAGCTTAAAGTCATCTCCCAAGTTTGGTGGCTTGATATGGAGATGTCATTCCACTTGAACATCTATGAACATAATGGGCTGGCTTGCGATAAGACCCCCGATCTTGCAATCTATAATTATTAAGGTAAATTATTTTAAGGTGATCAGAATGGGATCCAGAATGGGTAAGGCTGATAGAGCTATGAATATATGCTGCCATTCACTAATGAAACATAAGGAAAGAAAACTAATTGCTTCTTCAACTTCAATTAACCAAACAAAACATCCATAAAGATATTCGATTTAGGCGGGAAGGTATCGATCAAGGCTTTGCAAATATTGACTATTTTAATTTCTTAGAGAACATTTTCAACTACAAGCTAAGAGGAATAGAAGCTGACACTATTTACCTTAAAACTTCAGACTTAAGTTATCCTGAGACATACTGATCAATAGCCTTTTCCAAAATGTGTGGACATTATTCGAAAATACAACCAACGTACAAAAAGAAATCAAAATGAAAATAAAGCAGGAAAAACAAACAAACCACACTTTATGTACAAATAAGTGAATGTGATCAATCAAGCAAAGTAATTCTTGAGCAATTTCACATTGACTGGGTAGGTGTCTATAATACCCTCCAGTGTCTTCAACTGGATAGTACTAGAACCAATCTTTTCTGTAACAATGAAAGGCCGTAGCCAGAGGTGTTGGAACTTAGTGTAATCATTCTTGTCCTTGTATTGTTTGTCCCACTTTAACACTAAGTCCCCCATAGTAAACTCCCTGTTAGAAGAGGATTTTTTGTCAAACCACCTCTTAACCAACTGTTGATGTTTATAAAGCTTGTTTTTGGACTTCTCTTTGTCTTCTTCCAACTTGAGCAACATATCAATTATGTGTTGGAGTGGGGAAGAGTCATCCTCTCGTATAGACTGTGTTAACTGCATTGAAGGAATCATGAGGTTGGATGGAAATATGGCCTCTTTACCATAAACTAAACAGTAAGTGGAATTTGCTATGGCTTCCTTTGGGGTGACCCGATCTACCCAAAGAGAATTGTATAACTAGGTAGGCCAATCTTTATGATGAGTAGCAACTGTTTTATTTAAGATATTTATCAATTTTTTGTTAGAAGACTCTGCTATTCCATTCCCTTGTGGATAATAATTGGCATAAAAATTCATCTTTATCCCTTTCTCAAGGGCATACTGTGTAAGATCAACGAAAGAAAAGTAAGATGCATTGTCAAATACTAAAAATTCAGGAGCACAAAACCTAATGACTATTTGTATTTCAAGGAATGATATCACTTGGTTTGTATTACATTGTCTAAGGGGGACTTCCTCTACCCATCTAGTAAAGTAATCCATAGATTTGAAGATATACTTGTGTTGCAAGGAGGAAACAGGGTTGATGGGTCCAATAAAATCCAGTCCCTAGTGCTGAAATGGAAACTAAACATTCATTGGCTGCAAAGGAAAGGAAGGTTTTTTAACTTTCCCAACACATTTCTGGCATGCTTCACATCTTCTAACATATGAGTATGCATCTTTAAAAAAAGTAGGCCAGTAGTATCCTACCCTGAGGATCCTATGTGCAGTTGTCTCTCCTGAGAAGTGCCCTCCCATAGGTTCTGCATGAAATTGCAAAATAATATTATCAGTTTCTTCCTTTTCCAAACACCTGAGAAAAACACCATCATAATTATTCCTAAATAAAATGCCATCTATGAGCTTATAAGCTGAAGCTTTCAACCTTAAATCAATGTTTTTTTTAAAGTCCAGGGTTTCAAGAGCAAACCCATGGGTAAGGAAGTGTAACGTCCCCAGCTTGACCCTATTGCATTAATATTGTAAATGATGTAAATATTGTCATTTAGTCATGGTGAGGAGCTCAAGGCCAAGGCCCCACCACTGATTTATCATTTTATGTATCGGCAATTAGGATAGATGCATATGGTTCTTGTGCTAGCGGTGCACAATGTAAAATCGGACATCATGTAAATATGCAATTTTAATGAAAAACCCACAACCAGCTACGCAATGCAACAAAAGAGATGGGGGCATGATCTTTACAAGGAAGAGGGAGGGAAAATAACCAAACCCTTGAGCCAATGGTTTAATCCATGTTTCCATGAGAAAGCCCAATGAACTCTCAACTACCCATTTTGGGTTATGGACCAATCATTTAATTCTCCCATAAATTGGTTGGGGCAGTTAATGCCTTGGGAATGAAAGAGTATGGCAGCCAATTTCGTGCATGGGCAAGCCATCTACTTGGAAAATCGTGTTTTTGCTTGTGGGGCAAGAAAACACCCACGAAATGGTTCCCAAAGCGATTCTGAACAATCAGTCTTCACTCACTCACGCAGTTGGAATTAGCTGGGCCTTTCCCTGCACGTTTTGCATCCAAATCCTGCATTTTTCCATGCCTAGGAGTTCGTTTTTGCATAGACAGTAGCTTGGGAGAAAAGGGCCACGATTTGGGGACTGTATGGAGGTCGTTTTTGCCCCCGAATGTCCAAGGACGTTTTTCTAAAAACGGATTGGCTTCCCAGGGTTGTTTCCCATCTTCCCATTTCATTTTTGTGTGTTCCCACGTTTTTCTAAGTGAGTTGAAACCCCATCTCATGCATCCCACTGTGGACAGCGTTTTCCTCATGCCCTGTAATTGTGGTTTTGTTGTTAAATGCACCCCGTTTTGGACATGAACCTGTGAGCAAGAGCCTCAAGAGTGGAAGAGGACATATTTGGCTTGATGAGCCCAATGGAGTATCCATAGCTCCATGGTTGAGCCACTAGCTTGGTAATTCACCTCTGCCAATCTCTTAGCAGCCTGAGAAACCCAACTGCTGGTTGGCTTGGCTGATTCTGGCATATCTCTGGCTATGCGAGAGCCTGTTTCCCCTTTTTCCTTGCGGAGATCATGCCCAGCTCGGGGGTGGCAGTGGTGCTGAGAGATTAAGGAGCACACTGGCCTACGGTTGGGTGGAACGTTGCAGAAGCGTAGCTGGTTGCTTGGGACTACTTCATTAAGATAAGTATTCTCTTGTGTAAATTCGTAATTATCATTTGATAAATATTGGAATGTGTGTGGATGTGTTAAATGATTTTTCTTCCGCTGTGTTTTCAAGTGTTTATGAAATCGCATATGTTCATCTCCTTATTAAATTGAACGTTTATTTTCTAAGTGTGGGGCTAGATGCCTGGTTTAACCTAATGATCCTCTCCATCTAGCTGGTAGGATGGGAGGGGACGTGACAGAATGGTATCAGAGCTGCTGGTTGCAGCATTGGGCCTCTATGGGCCAAATCCAATCATTACTGAAAGAAGAGAAGGTTTTGAATTTTACTCTTAAGAGTTTTGAAAATTTTCGGTTTAAGCCTGTTTTTGAAATTTTTTTGTTTTAAGTCTGTTCTGGGAGTTTTTGGTTTTAAGTCTGTTTCGGGAAGTCGTCCCGAAACTGCGGAAGGTTCCACGAACCTTCCCGCAATTGCGGAAGAATTCGGCGAACCTTCCCGCAATTGCGGAAGAATTCAGCCAATTGCTCCGAAACAGCGGAGAAAAATTTTCTAAGTCTCGGCGTCGAACGGAAACTTTTTCGGAAGGAATTCTCTTCCGAAATTGCGGAAGGAATTCTCTTCCAAAATTTCGGAAGGATTTCACGAATCGTTCCGCAACTGCGGAAGATTTCGGCGAATTGTTCCGCAATTGTGGAAGACTTCGCTGAGTCATTCCGCAATTGCGGAAGCATTTCACAAGTTGTTCCGAAAAAGGCCTTCCGAAAAATCGCCCGCAACCCGGGAAGCATTCCGCACAACGGCGGAAGCCTTCGCCGAATGGCCCCGCCATTGCGGAAGGCTTCGGCCAAACGCCCCGCCATTGCGGAAGCGTTCGGCGAACTGCTCCGCAATTGCGGAAGCGTTCGGCGAACTGCTCCGCAATTGCGGAAGCGTTCGACGAACTGCTCCGCAATTGCGGAAGCCATCGCCGAACCGCGTCGTGCAGAACCTACAGTCAATCGCCCCGCTCGTTGCGGAAGCCTTCAGCGTATCGCCCCGCCCATTGCGGTAGGATTCAATGAACCGGCCCGCAACTGTGAAAAACTACGGCCAACCGCCCCGCAATTGCGGGTGCATTCAATGAAATGCCCGTTGCGGCAGGATTCCACGAACCGCTGTTGCGGAAGGATTCCTAAAAAAAAAAAAAAAAAAAAAAGATGACCCCCTTAACCCCCTTTGTTTTTCCCCTCATACGTCGTTTATTGTGATTTGACAAATTGTCAACGTAATATTTTCCACGTGCATGAAGTAATTTGTGAATTTATGAGAATATAATGCAACTCTGTAAAATGTGCAGAATTGGAGTGAAAGTTGTCATTTTTTTTAAAAAGATGCAGTTTCCACACTCGGTGTCGGAATGAAGCATGAAGACAGGCATTGGAAAGCTTGTCCAGTAGGGAACAATGATGCATGACCAGAGTTTGAGGGAGGTCTATATATATCATAGATATTTAGTGCAGAAGAGTGCCAGCGGCTGTTTTGGCAAACAAATCTTGTTGTCGATATGGGTAATTTATACATTGCATGATATGGAAGAGGAATTCCATGCTACGAAGAGGGACCAAAAAGGGAAGAATTTCTTAAAACCCTATTTTATTATTATACTTGTAATTACGAAATTGTCATATGGCATAAAAATGTTAGAAATATAAAGGATTACATAGAAGTATATGCACTAGATGGCATCTTAACAAATATTGCATAGTGCATATAAGAAATGATTATGCATAAATGGGATATTGCATATTGGTAGAACAATGGAGTCCGCTTATGCAATGAACCATGAATGGAGAATATTGTGGATGATAATCACTATTGATGCTGGTATTGGTTGTAGGACCAAAGCTAACAAAGAGCATGGTTAAATGTGCTGAGGATGTTGTTGCATGAAGCCAACAACCTTAGAATGGTGCAACAAATCTATGATCATAAAGTTGGAAAAAGGACTAAGCAGCCTTGGTAAGAGGTTAACTAATCAGGTAACATCAGACGATGTTAATGGTAACCATATAGGTAATGGTCATTGGTGCCAAATTGCATGAATGTTGAAAAAGGATTTGGTAAGATCTCTTCAACTATGTTTGAGTTATGTTGAGATAGTTTGCATATGATATTAAATACCGCTTGGGACTGTTAACCTACCAAGCTTGGTGAGGTGTGGGTAAGTGAAGGAAATGATCCTTACACCATATGACTATTTAGAAATCTCAATGCATTCATATGAATTTATATCATACCATGTGTATGCTGGTTATGTGCTTAATAACCAAAGCAAGTGAGGACTGGTGTTCCTGATTATGGTAATGCAAGTTATATGAGGTAGTCATGTTTCGATCATAATATACTTGAATGCATAGTACTCATGAAACAATGCAAGGTAGCATTGAGTAGATTTGCATTAAGAGATTTTATAAATCTTGTGATGCATTGTATGAATGCATAGGGATGATGCATATGTTATTGCAAAATAAATAATGAATGAAATGATGAATTGGTGATAATTCTAGGATCATTTCATGGACTGTTATGAGTGCAGAATAGTAAATGCATGAAGAGCCCAATTATGATAATTGATGAATTGATGAATTGTGATAATGATGCATATATAGAAGTGTATATAGTTGTTGCATTTCAAATGTTAACAGCTGAAGGTGTTTTGAATTATTGAGTGTTATAATTCTGAGATCACTTCAGTGACTGTTGTGGCAATGAAATGACAATATGCATAGATACTTACAACGTGTTTGGCTGATTGAGGTTTCAGTTTTCAGGTAGAAAAGTCTTGCGTATGGCAATGAGGATAAGCCCATAGTAAAGACCGATATCTACCATGTGCAGAAGCCAAAGGTTATGAGAAGGTTCTCATGGTTGAAATTTATACATGAAACAAATCTGAAAATTGTCTGTTTAAGTTTATGAGAATAGTCTCATAGTTGCAAATCTAATTTCTGTAGGAAAACAGATTTACAAATTTCAGATTTGAGAGTTTGCTTATAACTGCTAATGATCGTTTGGCTTATATAGAATTGTGTCAGGAAGACATGCTGTAGGTGGATGTTCATGTATGGTAGCAAGGGTGAAACCATAATGGGCAATGTGATACCACTTACAAGGGCCAAACAATATGAGGATAGCCTCATGGATAAGAAAACTAATTTCTGTAGGAGGCAGAATTGTAAATTCATATTGAATTTATTTATGAATGCTATTGATTGGTTATGGAACAATCGTATTTGAAGCTTATTGATAAATGTTTCTGACTGTTTGGCTATTTGATGAAGTGTGCCAGGATGACACATTGCAGGAAGGCCATGTGTGATGACCTGCAGAAGCCAAACTAGATGGGAAGGATCCCATGCTTTGGAAATGGGTTTCGGGTGAAACGCCATTGATAATGTCTCAGCCAAACCGCATGACGGTAAACCATGAAAGTGAGATGGTAAAGCTATGTCCAGAAGGCATGTGAGACACATTTGCAAAATGAATGAGTATTCTATGACCCTAGACAAGAACATGCATGTCTAAATTATTAGGGTTAATACGCATAGCATGCTCTATCTTATTTATATCACTGCAGACTGCTTGAGCATGATTAGGACCTACATGGCACACATTGGAAAGGGGGTGCACACCTTTTCTGGTGCTGAGTCATGATAGGGTTTTCAATATTGACTACACCCTAAGGGAATGGACGCATTCCTGGTGTTTCAATACTTGGTAGTGAATGATATGGAATGTGGTTAAGAATTGAACAGCAATACTGATGAGCTTGCTTATCCTTCTTGTGTTGTCAGCCTACACAGATGCAGATTGATACTACATATTAAAGGGCAAAGTGAAGAAGGGTACGCAAAGAGACTGTATGGAATTAGCAACCTATCTATGCTCACGTGAAATATTACCAGAAGGGATGGATAGGCCCGAAGAGCTGTGTAATAAGAGAAGGTATCATCCTTGTGTGAGTAGGGGTCATGTTAACCTGCAGTCAAGAAAGTCACCTATAAAGTTCCTAAAAGGAACCACCGAATTGCACAAAAGAAGGAGTGGCGTCCTTGTATAAATAAAGAGCCGATGTGTGTGAAGGGTTATGGTGCAAGAAGGTGTGGTGGCATTGGTAAAGGCATGACATCTCTATTGGGTCAGTAGTGGGAGGGCGGGCGCCGATGACTGACTGAAAACCCTGAGATGCCTATTGGGTCAGCAGTGGGAGGGCGGGCGCCGATGACTGACTGAAAACCCTGAAATCTCTATTGGGACAGCAGTGGGAGGGAGGGCGCTGATGACTGACTGGAAACCCTGAGATACCTATGGCTCCATAGTAGAGCCTTGACCTATGATGGCCGGTGGCACAGTTTCCTTCCATTGGTCGATGACCCAGACGAATGTGTTGGCTCGGCACTGGAGAGGGCCAACCAGGTATGGGACTGGTTGGGCACCACTAAATGCTTGGTAAATCCAGCCGATGGGGAGGTGTACTGGTTAAGCATTAACTATATCGAAGTCCATAGGCGATCCCAAGGCTTGCAAAGCGAACCAGGATCCTGTGGACCAGAGGGGAAACGCACAATACAGATAAGTATTCGTTTCATTTATGTCTTGTTTGGAATAATGAAGATTACAGGTATAAATCTTTTAACAGCTAAGCTGATACACTATTGTTTCTTTGTTGGAAACCTTGGTCGTTGCAGGAAGGCAAGACCCTGAAAGACTATAAATTGCTGGTAAATCCAGAGAGTAAATGAGTGGGCGATATAAATTATTAAGAAATCCAGGGAGTAGCTGGTTGAACGCTATAAAGTTCTTGATAAGTCCAAAGAGTGACTAGTTGGGCATTAACCACTTGTTATGGTAAAGCAGCGTGTACGCTGGCCCAACACCCCTTAAAACAATTGATAAAACTAGTCAGCGTACTGGCATGGCATTGCCTATTCGAATGGTTGTGGAGTAGCCTGCGTGCTGGCCCAACATTCGTTGTTGTATCCACGGGAAATCCAATGCTTGGAAAGCGAAGAAGGATCCTGTGGAGTAAGGTGCCGACATCCAATACAGATAAGTATTCAGTTACCTTGCAGCTTCTTGCTCATGAATATATGTGTGTATATGATTTGGTTATGATTTCCTAAAATTCTTGTTTAGAGAAAAACCCTATGAAAATGAACTAAACATGTGAATTAATTCAATGCTTGAGTGTAGGTATTGCTGGAAGCAAGGATTATGAAGGCATCCTAGAGATGCATGTGGACATGTGACCATCCTAAGGAGCTCCGTATGAGCAGTAATGAAAAATGGTGCTAGTGGATACAAGTGGATCCTAGCAACCCAAGGTTCTGTAGGCAATAATGGGAAGGGTGCCCTAGCCAAAAAATCCATATGCAGACCTTAGACACTAAGTGTCATAGCCAAGAAAGGAAAGTCAAGACACTCACATTGAAGTGAAAGAGACTAAGGAGCCTGGAACCACAGCGGTGGTGTAGCTCCATAATAGAACAAGACTAAGAGGGAGAAACCCCTACTCTTCTCTTTCCTTTTGATTGATGCATTTATAAAACAAAAGATTGTTGAGTGCATATCATGGCTGAAAATAGATTGTGTTTAATTGCTTGAGATGAATTGTGAATGCTAAAATAGTAAATTTCTTGTGAAAGGATGAACATGAATGAGTTCATGTGTATGTTGGGAAAGCATGAAAAGTGTGAAAATCCCATGAATAAAGCATGGACCTTCCATGTCAATTAGGAAAATAATTGACTAATCTTAATGTTTATAATATGCTTGTCCTAACAAAGAATTCCCATGATGAATTTCACAGGTAAGAAAGTGAAACAATTGGTTGCAGCCGGCACAGAAAGGTGTTGCTAGTAAGCAAAGTGTGTTCAGTTGTGCCCACTGACCATGACAGCAGATCGAGGGCTATTAGAGTTGGTTGAAAGTCTTCTTCAAACAATTTCCAGGACCCAAGAAAACCTTGGGGAGATGCTCAAGCTACAGAGGCAACAGAATGAGAGAAACCATGAAGCTTTGCAGGACTCTATTCGTCTGCAAAAAGAGGTAAAAAGCATCCTGGGAGCAATCAGTAAGGGAAAAGAAAGCGGATCAACGAAGAAGCATTCATCCAACTGTCCGAGTAAGAAACGTTCCAGGTGGGAAGACTCAAAAGAAATGGACCGGGAAAAGATAAAGCCGCCAATGAAATGTTGGGGATGTGGAGGAAGTCATTGCATCCGTGACTGCCCAACAAGGGGATATCAGGAGGGCAGCAACCGTAAATTCTCCAAGCTCATGGGCCAGTTGGAAGGAAAAGAAAAAGAAGGAATTGTTTTGGGACGATGTCCTCATGCAGTGCTAGAAGGTCCTAGCCAGCAAGAGCAGTTTGTAAAGACCAAAGGACTTAGTCCTAAAAAACCCAAGTAGAGCGTGAAATGCAGGACAAACCTACCACATTTTGTGAATTTTGGACATATGTAAAGTGGGTATTTATTTCCGAAGTGTTGGAACACCGAGGACGGTGTTATTCCTAGGGGAGGGGAATGTAACGTCCCCAGCTTGACCCTATTGCATTAATATTGTAAATGATGTAAATATTGTCATTTAGTCATGGTGAGGAGCTCAAGGCCAAGGCCCCACCACTGATTTTTCGTTTTCTATATCGGCAATTAGGATAGATGCATATGGTTCTTGTGCTAGCGGTGCACAATGTAAAATCGGACATCATGTAAATATGCAATTTTAATGAAAAACCCACAACCAGCTACGCAATGCAACAAAATAGATGGGGGCATGATCTTTACAAGGAAGAGGGAGGGAAAATAACCAAACCCTTGAGCCAATGGTTTAATCCATGTTTCCATGAGAAAGCCCAATGAACTCTCAACTACCCATTTTGGGTTATGGACCAATCATTTAATTCTCCCATAAATTGGTTGGGGCAGTTAATGCCTTGGGAATGAAAGAGTATGGCAGCCAATTTCATGCATGGGCAAGCCATCTACTTGGAAAATCGTGTTTTTGCTTGTGGGGCAAGAAAACACCCAAGAAATGGTGCCCAAAGCGATTCTGAACAATCAGTCTTCACTCACTCACGCAGTTGGAATTAGCTGGGCCTTTCCCTGCACGTTTTGCATCCAAATCCTGCATTTTTCCATGCCTGGGAGTTCTTTTTTGCATAGACAGTAGCTTGGGAGAAAAGGGCCACGATTTGGGGACTGTATGGAGGTCGTTTTTGCCCCCGAATGTCCAAGGACGTTTTTCTAAAAACGGATTGGCTTCCCAGGGTTGTTTCCCATCTTCCCATTTCGTTTTTGTGTGTTCCCACATTTTTCTGAGTGAGTTGAAACCCCATCTCATGCATCCCACTGTGGACAGCGTTTTATTCATGCCCTGTAATTGTGGTTTTGTTGTTAAATGCACCCCGTTTTGGACATGAACCTGTGAGCAAGAGCCTCAAGAGTGGAAGAGGACAGATTTGGCTTGATGAGCCCAATGGAGTATCCATAGCTCCATGGTTGAGCCACTAGCTTGGTAATTCACCTCTGCCAATCTCTTAGCAGCCTGAGAAACCCAACTGCTGGTTGGCTTGGCTGATTCTGGCATATCTCTGGCTATGTGAGAGCCTGTTTCCCCTTTTTCCTTGCGGAGATCATGCCCAGCTCGGGGGTGGCAGTGGTGCTGAGAGATTAAGGAGCACACTGGCCTACGGTTGGGTGGAACGTTGCAGAAGCGTAGCTGGTTGCTTGGGACTACTTCATTAAGATAAGTATTCTCTTGTGTAAATTCGTAATTATCATTTGATAAATATTGGAATGTGTGTGGATGTGTTAAATGATTTTACTTCCGCTGTGTTTTCAAGTGTTTATGAAATCGCATATGTTCATATCCTTATTAAATTGAACGTTTATTTTCTAAGTGTGGGGTTAGATGCCTGGTTTAACCTCACGATCCTCTCCATCTAGCTGGTAGGATGGGAGGGGACGTGACAGGAAGAACTTAATGTCATCATACCATTCAGATGATTGGGTTGTGATAACATTAACAAAACCTGTTGTTGTACCCACCTCTTGTTCCCACTTAGTCTATTGTTGTACATGATCATTGGATTGAGCGATCAACAAACACAAGCCTTGGCCTTTGACGATATTTGTTGGTCTGATCTCCAAATCATATTCTTGCGAAGTTGCCATCCAGTGAGCTCTCTTCTCCCCTAATTCTTTCTGAACCAATGCATTTCTGATAGCTGCATAAGGAACAATAACTTTAGTTCGAGATTTCAATAAATATGGTCTAAAATGTTTGACATATTTATAGACCGCATAAGCTTGTTTGTCAATCTGGGAGTAATTGAGTTCTACTCCTTTGAAAGTGGAGCTCATGAATGAAATAGGGATCTCAACATCATTATCATGTTTCTATGTCAAGACAGCTGCATAGGAAAAGTCAGTAGCAAAGGTATACAGAATAAAATATTTGCTGAAATCTAGAGACATCAAAGCGGGGGCTTCCACAATGGCTCTCCATATTTCAACAAAGGCATTTCTTTATTCCTTAGACCATTTAAACTGGGAATATTTCTTAACCAATTGTTGTGATGGCTTTACGATTTGAGTAAAATTTGGAACAAATCTACGAACAAAATTAATATTACCAAGAAAAGATTGCATGGCCTTAGTGTAATCATTCTTGTCCTTGTGTTGTTTGTCCCAATTTAACACTAAGTCCCCCAGTAAACTCCCTATCAGAAGAGGATTTCTCATCAAACCACCTCTTAACCAACTGTTGATGTTTATAAAGCTTGTTTTTGGACTTCTCTTTGTCTTCTTCCGGCTTTCCGCTTGAGAAACATATCAATTGTGTTGGAGTGGGGAAGAGTCGTCCTCTTGTATAGACTGTGTCAACTGCATTGAAGGAATCATGAGGTTGGATGGCAAGATGGCCTCTTTACCATAAACTAAACAGTAAGGGGAATTTTCTATGGCTGCCTTTGGGTTGACCCCCAAAGAGCATTGTATAACTGGGTATGTCAATCTTTATGATGAGTAGCAACTATTTTCTTTAAGATATTTATCAAGTTTTTGTTAGAAGACTTTGCTATTCCATTCCCTCATGGATAATAATTGGCATAAAACTTCAGCTTTATCCCTTTTTCAAGGGCATACTGTGTAAGATCAATGGAAGAAAAGTAAGATGCGTTGTCAAATACTAAAAATTCAGGAGCACCAAACCTAGTGATTGTTTGGATTTCAAGGAATGATACCACTTGGTTTGTATTACATTGTCTGAGGGGGACTACCTCTACCCATCTAGTAAAGTAGTTCATAGCTGTTAAGATATACTTGTGATGCAAGGAGTAAACAGGGTTGATGGGACCAATAAAATTGAGTCCACATTGCTGAAATGGAAATTGAACAGTCATTGGTTGCAAAGGAAAGGAAGGTTCTTTAACTTTCCCAGCACATTTCTGGCATGCTTCTCATCTTCTAACATATGAGTATGCATCTTTAAAAAAAGTAGGCTATTAGTATCCTTCCCTGAGGATGTTATGTGTAGTTGTCTCTCTTTAGAAGTGCCCTCCTGTAGGTCTTGCATGAAATTGTAAAAGAATATTATGAGTTTCTTCCTTTTCCAAACACCTGAGAAAAACAACATCATAATTCTTCCTAAATAAAATTCCATCTATGAACTGATAAGGTGAAGCTTTCAACCTTAAAGCTATGCATTTTTTAAAGTCCATGGTTTCAGGAGAAAACCCATGAGTAAGGAGGAACTTATTATCACCATACCATTCAGATGCTTGGGTTGTGATAACATTAACAAAACCTGTTGTTGTACTCACCTCCTGTTACCATTCAATCTGCTGTTGTACAGGATCATTGGATTGAGCGGTCAGCAAACACATCTACAAGCCTTGGCCTTTGACGATCTTTGTTGTTCTGATATCCAAATCATATTCTTGCAAAGTTGTCATCTAGTGAGCTGTCTTCTCCCCTAGTTCTTTCTGAACCAATGCATTTTTGATAGCTGCATAAGGAACAATAACTTTAGTCTAAGATTTCAATAAATATGGTCTAAAATGTTTGAAAAATTTATAGATTGCATAAGCTTGTTTGTCAATGTGGGAGTAATTGAGTTCTGCTCCTTTGAAAGTGGAGCTCATGAATGAAATAGGGATCTCAGCATCATTATCATGTTTCTATGTCAAGATATCTACATAGGAAAAGTCAGTAGCAAACGTATATAGAATAAAATCTTTGCTAAAATATAGAAACATCAAAGCGGGTGCTTCTACAATGGCTCTTCGTATTTCAACAAAGGCATTTATTTGTTCCTCAGACCATTTAAACTAGTAAACTTTCTTAACCAATTATTGTAACAGCTTTACGATTTGAGAAAAAATTGGAACAAATCTACAAACAAAATTAATCTTACCAAGAAAATATTGCATGGATTTACGTGAACTAGGTAGGCCGATCTTCGCAATGGATTCCATGCACTTTGGATCGATAATCATGCCTTCTTTCGAAACAATAAAACCCAACAAATTACCCTCGGTGACTGCAAAGATAGATTTTTTTGGGTTGAGTGAGATTCCATATCGTCTGTAGTGTTCGAAAACCTGTGTCAAAGCAGATGAATGTTCATATAATTTTTTGGAATAAATAGTAACATCATCTAAATATACAACGACAGAATTGTGCAACAGACCCCTGAAAGCTATGTCCATGGATCTCTGAAATGTAGCACCTGCATTAATCAACCCGAAAGGCATTCTCCTGCAGGCAAAGGTTCCCCAAGGGGTCCTAAAAGTTGTTTTGATTTGATCATCAGGGGAACCTAGGACTTGGTTATACCCTGAGAAGCCATCATGGAGAGAAAAAATCTCAGACCTTGCTACCTTCTATAGAATATGCTCCATTGGTGGAACAGGGTAGTTGTCCTTCTTGGAAGCTCTGTTTAAGTTTCTGAAATCGATACAGAGTCTGATTTCACCATTCTTCTTCCGAACAGGTACCAGGTTGGCGATCCACTGTGTATGCCTGATAGGGAATATAATTCTTGCTTCCAGTTGCTTCTTGTTGGGGCCAAGGTCGCAGCTATAGTAAAAGCTGCGAATTTTGGGAAAAAGCACGAGTATGGAAGGAAAGTGCTAATTTTGGGACAAGCACTAAGTTTTGGGTAAGAAGGAGATGGTGCGCAGTACGGTGCCAGATGGATGATCTCAGCGCAGATCACGGACCGGAAATTGCGGAGCTCGCGCGCACGTCATCGAAGAATGAAGGTGGCTCAGCTACCATAATAAATAAGGCGATGGAGTAGAGGGCTCAGCTACCCTCATTTAAAGGCTTAGTACAGAAGTTATGGTTGCTCGGATCAAGGAGGAGCAACGGACCAGAGCATTGAAGGCGAAGGACGATCGCCCATACCCACAATCTGCGCCGGAATTCATGGAGCCTGCAGGAAGCGGCGACGTGACTGCAAGCGGCGCCTACAGTACACCTAGCCATGTGCGTGGTTAGGGTTTTTGGGAATCACTGTTGGGAAAGGCCCACAGTTTTGTAAAGGTGTGACCGTCATGGCCACCTATATATATGAATAATTGTAATGGGTAGACGGTTAGAGAGTTAGAGAGAGTTAGATGTTAGACTGTGAGATAGCCAGTCTAAAGGATAGATCATGTGTTGATTATCCTTCACTGTATTTTCTACCCAGTGTGTAAACTTAGAGAGGAAATCGGATAGCCGAGGAGCTAATCCCTGAGTTGCCAGACAGTCTGAGTCGACGTCTGTGCCTTTGTAATCTCCATAGAGAGGAGACTAGATTGAGAGAAGGGCTCCCAGCTGTGTGCGTGGAGTTTCCTGGAAAGATCTAAGGCTGCAGCTGTGTGCGCAGCATATTGTATAACTTTATCATTTTCTGGTTAATATATCACTCCCGTGGATGTGGTTTTCCTCGAGGAGATGAGCTTCACATATATCTTCTTGTTATAATGTTTGTGTGAATGATAACTGTTTAGGATCATTACCTGTGTGTACCTCTTTTGCATCATCTTTGCGACTGTTTGAGTGAGTGTAGGAAGATCCTTTATTGTTATAATCGCCGAGTATAGACGTAGTGGTGGAACGCTGTCGCTGCAGCAACCGAGCTTCGCGTGACTGCGCAGTAGGTCTGCAGGAAGGAAGGCACCCGCGCAGTTGTGTCGCGAGGCCTGTGGGAAAGTCCGACCGCCGATATTTGAGGGAGAAGGAGATATATAGAACAATCTCAGCATCACCACGGTTAAGGAAAGCTGATTCCTTAACCCCCCATAGCCACTTCGGGTGAGACCTCGAGCTGCCGCGCAGCTCGTTTCCGAGAGGACCAGTGCGCCAAGGGGTTTTGTTGCTGCGCTTCATTAAAACCCGGGTCTGCCCAGAAAAGCAGCCAACACTTCTCAAGCTCTTTCTCTATAGAGGGTTCTAGACTGGGATGCATCTTCCTCAATTTCTGTTGGTAAGGATTTACTCCTGGTTTCATTGGTATATTATGGTGCATGATACTGGTGTCAAACATTTTGATTTCATCGTATGTCCATGCAAAGACATCTTTGAACTCCTTGCAGAGTTTGATAAAATCCCTCTTCTCCTCAGCAGAGCAATCAACTGCTAGATTAATGAGATGAGGATTTTGTTCAGTTCCTAGGTTGATTGGCTCATAGTTGAGGGATGAACTCTAGGTCTTTCGGTTGGTCTTTTACTTGAATGTATCTTGCAGATCATAAAATTTCTCCAGGTTGATAAATGATTTAGGGATAACATTGGAAGGATCAGCAGAGACTTCTCATGCACAACCTCATCAATTGCAACATCTTGAAAAGTATCCTGGGCTGTGAGGAAGTCTAATATTTGTTGATCATCATCAAATACCTTCCAATTTGTCGCATTATTAGGAATAGAAGGCTTGTACATAAGTTCAATTGAAAACGTTTTAGGGGACAAACCTTTTGGTGGGATCAACCTAGATGTAGTGTTAGCAAGCAAATCTGCATCAAAATTCTGTGATCATGGGACTGACTTGATATTAAATGCAGAAAAAGAGTTAGTGAGATCTCTTACCAGTGTTTGATAATTAATTAAACGAGGAGACAAACAATGAATCTTGTTTCTCACATGTTTTACTAAGATCTCAGAATCTCCATAGAATTCAATTACCTATTCACCCATGTCAATGGATTTCTTGAGTCCCTGGACCAGGGCCTCATACTCAACTATATTATTGGTACACTCAAACTCAAGTCTGCAGGCAATCATAGTTTTGGTCCATTTTGGATCAATTAGGACACAACCTACACCAGCTCCATCTTTAGATCTGGAGCCATCAAAAAATAGAGTCCACGCATTCAAATCTAGCCTAAAATTTGTATTTACATTATATACATTATGGACAATAGTACCTGAGAAAGAAACATAAGTGAGATTTACAATTTGAGACTGGTTATGTACATTCTCAGCTGGTGACAATTCCGTAGGAATATCTCCAAAGAAAGTATCAAAAGTGTAATGTTCCACATGTGAGTTGAAGTATGAAGCAAGCTCACTGGAATCATTGAAGTCTGTGACAATATGTTTCATATATGGCTCCTTGCTCCCTGCTAATTTTAATTTTGTTTGTCCTTCCGTTGTAGGGAAGCCATAGGTGAGACCAATCAGTAGAAAAGTAGCCTTTAAGCTTCTCTGACCAATCTCTGCTCAACCACATGCCATGCATTTCTGGAATGTCAGCCACAATAATATGCACTATCTGGTGGATTCTGGGGTGAACAAATAATGTTAACAAGACATTTTTTAGTTCCCCTACTACCCTAACTTTGGATCTGTACAATTGGACAATTTGAGTAGGGCATGGCTCCCAAGAAGCATTTAACTTTTTCCAGATAGACAAAGGCATCACATTTGATGAAGCCCCTGAATCAATCATACAATTATGGAGATTTCTGTTGAAGACTTCAAAAGTAAGCAAGAAAGGAGGTGTCTTCTTGCTACTAGCTTCTGATTTCCAGGTTTAGAGTATATTTCCAAATTGTTGTTCTGAGTTTCCTTGGGCTTGTTGACAATCATACTTTTGGGTAGACTATCTCTCATCATAGGGATTTTTAGAAGTTCAAAAAGGGAAATATTAGCTTTCATTCTTTTAAAGTCATCAATTAGATTGTATTTTATTTCAGGGATTAAAGTGTCCTTATGTACTGGAGTTTTACCTCTGTTTTGGGTGGGTGCTGAAGTGGGAGCTTCTTGTGTGGGCTGCTCTTTACTCCTTGTATTGTATGAATGTTGGAAATTGAAGACAACCTCAAGCTCATCTTCCTCCTCAGCCATAAAAAGTTCTGAAAAGAAGCTAATTGTGTTTATCTGCTGATTTTCTACTTCATCTAGGGGTTTAGGATCTTGATTCTATTGTGGGTTTTGATCTTGTTGATCAGGAGAATTCAGTGATTCTGAAACCAATGCTTTAAAGATAGAAATAATTTCTTCGGCGTTCAATCCTTCATCAGGATTGGGTGGAACTTGGCTTTGTGGGGGCTGCTAAGGTCTTCTAGAAGGTTTCCTATTGAATCCCCTGCTATTATTTTTATTTTCTGTGTTGCTTTTCTTTAGGTCTATCATTTCATTTGAGGTATTTTGGAGGAAATTCTTCATATCAGCCATCTCAAATGGGTCATTGTTTTGCACTATGGGTTTCAGAGGAGTTTCTTACTTTATTTTAGAGGTTGAAGGTTGATCTGATGGAACATCATGATTATCCTTTAGGCAGAATATGTCTCTTTCAACTTGGATAGCCTCTGCAAAGGCTTCCTGCAAATTACCCTTTCGTGCTCTTTTTACCCACATAGCAATGGGAACAGGTAAACCCTTAACATAATAATAAACTAGCAATTCTTCTGCGGGGAGAAGAGTAACAGGGATTCTATTTTTCAAATATTAAAACCTTTGATTATAATCTTTTACCCTCTCCTTACCAGTAATTTTCATTGAGGATAAGTCTAAAACCAAGTCTTATGGAGTCTTATCATCTCCAAATTTCTGGATGAAAAGTTTTTCAAAGTCATCCCATGAAGGAATGGATCAGGGTTGTAGGTAAAAGTACCATGTGGATGCTTTCCCCTCGAAGGTATATGGAAACAACCTACAAACTAGATCATCGTGAACAACACTGATAAGTCTAATAGCCTACATGAAGGTTTTGATGTGGTCAAGTGCAGTTGATTTGTCATCGGGGTGAAACTTGGGGAGCCATTTCTCAGGATTTTTGGGAAGTCTGTGTTGTTCACCAACAACGAAAAAAGCATCCTAGTTAAGCCAAGTTCTCTTTCCACCTTCTGCCATGGGTAAGTATTCTGAATTTGAACTGGATGATGAATCACTACCAGATGATTCGTCAGATGACGATGATGAAGATGAAGGACGTGTTGGTGGTGCTCCACCTGTGGCAACTTTTGATTGGTCTTGCTATGTTTCACCGAAAAATATATCAAGATCAAAATCGGGAATCAGATGGTCGTGAGGTGAATTATGTTATTCATCGTTTGGACGATGTGAATTTTGATTATTTAAGTTATTAGCTTGCATATCGGTGTTCTAGTGATGAATTGCTGCTAGTCCCTGATTGCACTCTTCAGCAATCCTTCATTGTAACCTAGCAAAATTATCAGAAGAACCTTTGAGTAGTTGTTCGAGTGTAAGGGCCCCCCTAGTGGGTGATACAAAAATAATATTGTCGCCCCTTCTAGTTTCCTGCTCTATTACAGGGGTGGCAGGAATGACGGTTGGATCTTGTACTGGTTGTTATGCAGAGGTAGATGCCTACGTATGACTACGGGTGACAATCGGTATCCTTGCATAAGGAGGTTGCTGATGTATTTGTAACTTCGGAAGATATTCTCTTGTATATTGTATTTTTACTTTATTGTATCCCCAACGGAGATGTATTATTCCTCCGATTGGAAGTGTCGTCAGTTGTACTTGCAACTGTTGCAAGTTATATTGTAAGTGTCATAACTTATACTTGATGGGTTATTAGACCACCTTGATGGGGTCGGCCCTATATGAGTCATGTGGGTTAAAGGGTTATTGGACCACCCTAGTGGGGTCGGTCCAGTCAACATTATGTTAAGTGGTTAAGTTAGGGCCGACCTAGTTAGAGTTAAAAGACAAGTGAAGTAGTGTATAAATAGAGAGTGTGTCTTTCTTATTTTACATATTCTCTCATTCACTCACTTCTCATTAGTGAGAGAGAGGAGGAGTGCGCACAAGTGGAGGAGGAGTAGCTACTACAGACATTCATCTTTTGGGGATTCATCTTGGTGATATTTGTATTGGTGCTTTTTCTATCTCTAAGGAATTTGCGGGGTTTTTCACCTTCTTGGTTTTCCCCAGTGAAATGCTTTGTGTCTCTTGTCTCTTATGCTTGATATGTTGTACATGTTGTTCTTTCAGTTAAGATCCTATATCATATTGAATTAAATGATGAAAAACTAACAGAGGTTTGCTGGTGTTTCGTTTAGGCATAATTTGCACTCGACCCTCCTTCTAGCGCCATTTGTTGAGGCCTTGGATGTGTAGGTGCTGGAATGGGTTCTAAGGCTCACAATGGAGGGGGAAAACCCAGAATGAAAGGCTTCAAAAGGTCCTATGCAAGGAAATTTCTATCCCCAACCTATTTGGAATAGTAATATCCCACGGATACAAAGGCCTCCACTGGCACTTATGGGGTTTGATCCTAGAAGGACCTGCCTTCCTAAGATGGAAGAAAAAAAGTTTCCTAACTCTAAAGTGGATCTAACCTAAAACAACTCTACCTTAAAAGAAATCTAAGCTAAGTCATAACTAATCTAAAGGGAGTGTAATGTTTGTGCGTTGGGTAACTTGGTTTGAGTTTCAATAAATTATCTCATCAACTTGGCAGAAATGTGAAGTTGAATCATTAACTCATTACTTCAAAATAGAATTAGGTAATGAAAATTACTGATAATAATTCAAGGATCAAGCATATCCAATATTATCTTATTATTCTTTTGTCAATTGAAAAATTAACACAAACTTAATAATTTCTGTGAATCATTTGCAGAAATAGATAAAGATTTTAATTAAAGAAATTCAATTAAAACATAAATACACAAAGATCATGAACTAAGACAAATCCAAATTCTAGATCAATGCATTAATGATTGGATGCAAAAGCAACAGTATTGATTGATATTTAAGGTGAAGAAATCAAACATCATCAAAGAAATTTGATAACTTACACAAAGAAGAAAGTCAAAAGAAACTAACTTTGATTCATTGGTCTCCAAAAAATTATCTGATCGTAAGTGAAACAACATTTCTCCAGTCCTTCTCTGGTGATTATTTTCATCCTTTTCCCCCATGAGGCTTCTATCCCTTTAGATAATAATTACAAAATGGTTACAAAGGATAGCTTTCCCATGAAAACAAGGATTTACAAAATCAAACTATTTTCTAATCATATCATCATAGAGAATGATTCATAACGAATGTTCACAAAATTTTCAAAATATATCCCTCACATATAATTGCGGGAAACATCTAGTAACAAACTGTGGAGGTTAACCATAGACTACTAGCTATCTGTGATGGATAATAAGGGAGCTGAAAAATATTTCTTAAAATATTTATGATGATCAAAAACGTTCTCGAAAACTGAAAATTCATCCACTAGATCCTCCTTCAAAGGGGTTAATGGAGTGACAGGTTCCTCATTGATTATAAAATCCTGGATAATGGTATTGTCTTGATCAACTAGCTTTTCAGTGATCTTCCTTCTCTTCTTTTGAGGGAGGTGTATGTAGATGGATTGAATCTCAGGTTCTTCTTCACTATCACTGCTTTCATTAGGAATACCTACATCAAAAGGTGGCGACACAGGTTCTTGATATAGAAGAGGCTGAAGTTCTTTCTCTTCACAAGACCTGACCAAAGATTTATGATTTCCCTGCATATTTCTGATAATACAATTGTCAGAAAGGAAAACTTATGAAAAATAACTAACAAGACTTTTCTATTGCAGTATGGCGAACAACCAATTTCCCATGTTGAATCCTATATTTAATAGAAAACAATAAAGATTCCAGGAGTAACTGAGCGTAATGAATTTCCATGATTAAAACCTTATGGTCTAGAACTTGCAATTATCACATTTTGTATTGAAATAACACACAACATGCATTGACAGGGATTGGTTTAAGACAGGATAAGATTGCAATAATTCATGCATGATTAACGTCAAATATTCACACTCAATCAACTACAAATTGGTTGTATCAATGATCATCAATTCATAAGTGGCCACAGATGAAAATTTATAGTTTGAAAATCGATTGCAAATCAAAAAATGATGAAGAAAAATGGAGAAGCAGGATGATTATTCAAAACAAAAACAATCCAATATCAACTATAGTATCAAGGCAAATCAACAGTCGAGATTAAACATGCAAGCTACGGAAAAAAAATGCGGAAGGTTTATTTTGGACATATATACATCCTTCCTGCAATACGCAAGTTGTGGGTTGCGGGATCTTCACTCTAGATACTAGCAAACAAAAAATCCCCACAATCCGCAATTTGCAATTTGTGGGTTGCGGAATAAGAAATCGCAAAACAAATTAAAAAGGTGTTTACACAATCCACATTACAGGTTGCGGGCTACTGAACAAGCAACCGTGATTATTAGACAAAAAATTATGCCTCCGCAATCCAGGTTGCGGGTTGCGGAATGAAAATTGTTTCCAAACCATAAAACCAAGATCCCGCAATCTGCATTGCGTGTTGTGGAAAAACTGAATTCTTTTGCGAAAAACCTGTGCTTTCCGAAACTCTGAAAAAAAACACAAAATTAAGGGAATTTTCAAAAGTAAAAATTACTAACTTGATCAAATCAAAACAAGGAAATGAAAGCATGATGAAAAACCCCTAAATGACCAAGGATTTTAATCATTTTCTTTGCATATATAAAAAAAATTGGGGCTCCCATGTTTGGTAGAAAACATGGGATTTGTTGTACCTACAACACTAGTATAGATCTGTCTTAACTCCGTATCTACCAAGCACTAAGAAGGATCAATTCCATTTAGGTGCAAATTTTTTGCCAAATATTGCACTTCTGTTTGATCTCTCTTGGCACTCGGTAGATCTAGAGTTAAGATGGATTTGTAGTAATTTAATATGTAAACTAACAATGTAAAAAAATTATTTACATAATATTTTATTATTTTATTAAAGTGCCACATGTCAACTGCATGTTGAGCATATAATTACACTTCTCCCTCATACTAGGTTGTAGAAAGCACTTCGTGGTGCAATCATTGCATGTTCATATCCTCAAAAATTTCTCATTCTAGAATAAATGAGGAAATCAAGAGAAAAAGTGAGTGTTTTAGTAATATGAGATCAGTGGGTCCTCAAAAATTCTCTAGGGTGCAAAATATAGGTGTAACAATGATTGCAATAGGTTTTTTAGGGGTAAGATTTTATAAAAATGTGGAATTAATATCCTATTAAAATATAATACATATATTCTAGAGGCGAGGAGCTAGGGTTTATGGAGCTTCAGCTCATTGAAGGTTGCTGCTTCTGAAGATAACAACCTATGAGGAAGCCCTGGCCTCTGTCAGCCTGGGTCCTTCGGCTTCTCAAATCTGCAGGATAGCAACGCGTTTTCTGGTCCGGTGCACAGCGGACTGCGCCAGGGTTTCAGAAGACTGTTGACTTAGCAACGTGAAGTGGGTTAATCTGGTCCGGTAGTCAGGTGCTTGGAGAATGGAGGCCAAATTTCTCTTAGTCGCCGCCAGCTGGGGACCCTCGATCCCGATCTCGCTCAACAAGGCTTCCTGTGTTCCAGTAGGATTTGATAGTTCAGGAAATACCAGCACCCTCCATTGCAGTGGTTGAGGAATCTTTGATAGAAGCTAGGAATTTCGCAGAGTCAGCTTTGGTTTGTCGCTTCAATGGGTTCTTTCCTCGCCTAGTTGATCTCTATAAGTGGATTTCTGAGGTATGGAAACCCCTTGTTCATGAGTAAATTTCTATGTATCCCTTTTCTTGAGGTTTTTTTGTTGTCGATTTCGATTCTCCAAAGGAAAGAAAGATCATTCTTAACTCTAGTCCATGGTTTTGGGGAAGTTCGGGACTCTTTATGAAACCTTGGAGCCCTATTTTTGACCCAACTACTGACTAAATCTCATCTACTCTAGTTTGGGTTCGGCTTCCAAATTTTCCCTTGCATCTATGGAACTTAGCCTCACTAGAATCTATTGGCAATGCATTGGGCTCCTTCTATCATCGAAGTCCAGAAACAAAGGATTACATCAAAACTACCTTTGCTTGCATCTATGTGGAGATGGACTTCAACAATGGTTTTCCTACTGAGATCCATTTGACCAGCAAGGATTATGTGTGGGTGCAAAAACTGGATTATGAAAATGTGATGTTCAGATGCAGATCTTGCTTCGCAACTGGACATTTTGTAAAAGATTTCCCAAAATCCTCTCAAATCCCCAAATCCAAAAAGCTTCATTGCAAATCCACTTGGTGGGATGGAGCAAACTCCAAGCATTATACAGTAAGAAGAAATGAATATCTACCTGAAGAAGCTCCATCACAAGCTAAGGAATCTCCTCAGGCTAAAATAGAGGACACTCCAGAAGAACAAAGGATCCCCTCCAATGACAAAGATCCACCTGTAGCTCAACAAGATAGTGATATCCAACTGATGACCCAAAAATTCCAGCCCCTCAGGATGCACCCAAAGATGTAGTGCCCATTCTCAAAGTCATGGTCGAACCATTAGATTGGACCAAAGTTAGCAAAAAGAAAAAAGGAGCTTCACCCTCTGTGAAGCCAAACGAAATTTTAACCTCTCCAAGAAAAACAAGAAGTCAACAAACTTCCTATCGTTAATCTCTAGAATGTTTTGAGATGTATGTAAGAAGTAGGATAGAAGAATTTTGGTCTTGCTAGTAGTAAATGTAGCCCAGTTCCTTCTTGGGCAGTTTGTTAGAAGATTCAGTCTCCATAGAATAGGAAAGTATCAGGATAAGTTAATACTGGCTGTAGATGAAGAAGGAGTCATGGATGTAGTCCTCTCTTGCGATCATCCTGTCTTCAAAACTATGTAATCTTTATCCTTCTTCTTTTTTTATATATAAAATCTCTTTAACCGTTTTTGTTAAAAAAAGTATATATATATATATATATAATACGTATATCCCAATAAATGAGTGCACAATGATTAAAATACTAAACCACCATCTACACATGAATTTCTATACACATTGGTTATGGGATTGGGCATATGATATAAACTGCATGCATGCTTCTAAAATTTGGTATGAAGGTAGAATAATATATTATGCACAACATATACAAAAATAATCATTTTATTCCAAAATATGAGAGAGAACCAATGAAAATACTGGAGCACTTTCTATGCACTAAAAATATGGAAAAACAAAAAATGAAAGAAAATGTTTTTGGGTGTGTAGGATTTCCAAATCCACCAGAATGCTCCTGCATTTTGAGATATCAAGTTATTAATTTTGTTTATATAATTTAATTCCCCTAGATAAATGATACCACCTTAAAATATTTTATTAGAAATATCACATTCCAAGGGCAATAGCAGGGGTTTTGGGGGTGGACGATAGGGGCTCAAGGGGGTGGGTGGGGGTGGGGTGTTTTGTCATGGACCCTCATAAACATCAAGAATTAATATACTTTTGCAACCTTATAATTAGGAAAAACAATGAGTCCAAAATTATAATAGCTCTATAAAAATCAGTTAAGGTAACATCACAATGGTTGAGGCTCTTCCCTTTATAAAGACAACATGGTCCAAAGGATGCATCTTATCAAATTATCTAGAAATAACCATTCACAGCAAAAAGGGAAATATTCATATTTTTTCTCAAACAAAATTCTTCCATGTACTTTGTTCTAACAACTCTATATCATGTATTGAAAGGGAAACTATCCATGGTAATTAATTTTGTTCAGCGACACCTCCAAATCAAATGAAAGGAGGATGTATAAGCCTAGGAGTGTCAGCCATGACTATAATATATCTATAGTGAGTAGTTTGGTTGGGTCATTAGGATGGCCTTCAGATTTGTTTTTTTCACCCAATGAGGCTGTAGGTTCTATCTCCCCAATCACTTCAAGATTTAAATGAGGAGGGGGTTTCCTCACCTAACTCCTACCGTCACTTTCCACCTCTTGTCCTCACACAAATTTAGGCAATGTATCCTTATCTATTTCCTTTCATCTTCCTCATAGGAATATTCATCACAAGGATAGAACTTGATCTTAAACTACCAAGATGAGTTTTTATTTAAGCCCTTTTAGTGCCTCCACCCGCCTCTCAATAGCACCCAAGTATTTTTGGTAGGATCCCTCTCCACATTCACCTAATTTTATCACCCTTTGTTCGATGAATCAAGATGTCCATCGCAACACTTTCATTGATTTCCTCCTCTTCTTCTCTATTTGGGTATCTCTCTACCTTGGTGAATTTATTGTTAAGTTTAGCCTAAATTCACAAGCAAGATCACTGAAAGAAACATAATCACAAGATAGACAAAGATTTACCCTGGGAAACCCTCATGTGGTAGAAAACCCAATAACTAGTTCCTCAATATAGATAATCAACCCAATACAAGAAGTAGTCCTCAACAAGAGCTCCTTCTCCTCCTATCACAGACCTCCCTCTCTCCTATGCGCTAATCACAAGTGAGTGAATGAATGAGATAAGTGAGGAACACACCTCCTCTACTTATACTCAGCTCCTAACTTACTTTTTACCCTAGTGGAGCCGACCTCTCCTAAGAGAGTCTAATAACCCCTAATAAACTAACTCAAGGCCGACCTCACATGGGAGATCTAATAACCCTAGTTACCACAATCTATTGGAGGAATAAAGATCTCCGGATACATGTAAAAGTCCCATCGGAGGAATGTAACCTCTCCAGAATAATAGGATACAAATATAATATTCTTATAAGTTACAATATTTCAACACTCCCCCTTAACAAGAAGGATATTATAACAATCGTCTATAGGAGCAAGGAGTCATCAACTACACAATACATGATACATTTATAAATCATTGAAATCTTTCTTTATACATCATCAGTAACTCAACCAGTTACTGGATCATCCCGATCAACAGCACTGTCATCTCATGATCAATAGCATCGTCATCTCACAATCAGCAGCATCATCATCATCATTGGATCCTCTCGATCAATAGCATCACACCATCACTAGATCCTATCGATGAACAGCATCATCATCATCACTGGATCCTCTCAATCAATAGCATCATCATCATCACTGGATCCTCTCGATCAACAGCATCATCATCAACATACCCTGCAGTACACATGATCCTTCCTTTCGGAATTACGGGATCAATCATATCAAAATCAGTATTTAAGACTATCCTTCCTTTCGTAATTACTGGATTTGCTGTCTATGGATGATCAATCCCATCACAATCATTTAAGACAACCCTTCCCTTTCAGAATTACTGGATTTACTGTCTAAGGATGACTAATCCTCTCACAATCATTTAAGACAATCCTTTCCTTTTGGAATTACTGGATTTACTGTCTAAGGATGACTAATCCTCTCACAATCATTTAAGACAATCCTTTCCTTTTGGAATTACTGGATTTACTGTCTAAGGATGACTAATCCTCTCACAATCATTTAAGACAATCCTTCCCTTTCAGAATTACTGGATTTACTATCTAAGGATGGCTAATCCTATCACAATCATTTAAGACAATCCTTCCCTTTCGGAATTACTGGATTTACTGTCTAAGGATGACTAATCCTCTCACAATCATTTAAGACAATCCTTCCCTTTCAGAAATATTGGATTTACTGTCTAAGGATGACTAATCCTCTCACAGACATTTAAGACAATCCTTCCCTTTTGGAATTACTAGATTTACTATCTAAGGATGACTAATCCTCAACCACGTATAGGATGGCTAATCCTGATCCCTTTTAGGACATAGAGTCCAAGGATGATGCAATCCCCTCATCCACTTAGACAAAGTCTAAGGATCACACATTGGCCACAATGTCAGAACAGGAAACCTCATCGTCGGAATAGGTAACCTCATCATCGATACATGTATCCTCATCATCGATACAAGTATCCACATCATCGATATAGTATTCTCATCAATACAGGTATCCTCATCATCGACCTTGTCGTCGATGTAGGCAATCTCATCATCGATATAGGAATCCATATCGATACCAGTATCCAGATATCATCATTGACCAAATCACTCCCCCTTTCGAGGAGGGTCCTTCTGAACTACACCAAGCTTGTCTCGAAAATACTCAAACTTTAACTGAGATAGTGGTTTGGTCAATACATCAGCAACTTGCTCGTCAGTGCTTACATACTCGAGCTTGCTAGCTCCTTTTTGCACCATATCCTGTATATAGAAATATTAGATCTCTATGTGCTTTGACTTATCATGGAACACTGGATTATCTATCATCTTGATACAACTCTTGTTGTTACACAGGATCACAGTGGGGTCCATCTCTAAGTCAAACAATCCTGATAACAACTTTCGAAGCCATACCGCTTCACAACTAGCAGAGCAAGTAGCTATATATTCCCCTCCAGCTGTGCTGAGAGCCACACTAGACTACTTCTTGCTATACCACGAGATCATGGAATATCCCAGACAATAACATCCACCTGATGTGCTCTTCCTGTCTGATACAGTACCTGCCCAATCAGCATCTGTGTAGCCATACAATCTGAAGTCATGCTCTCCAAGATAGTATAAACCAAAGTCCATCGTACCCTTCAAGTACCTCATCACATTCTTTGCAACTATCATGTGAACTTGTCTAGGTTCCACTAGATACTAACTCAAGGTGTTCACATCAAAGCATATATATGGTCTAGTGTTCGTCAGATACATTAGTGACCCAATAATCTGCCTATATAGAGTTACATCCACTGACTCTGATGAGTCATCTGCTAATAGCTTCAAGTTGGAATCCATGGGAGTGGCCATGGCTTTACATTCCAACATATCAAATCTTTTCAAGATTTCCACAGCATACTTTCCCTGATTGAGAAAGTTTCCTTTTGATCCTTGCCATACTTCCAGACCTAGGAAGTAATGCATCAATCCGAGATCTTTCATCTCAAATTCTGTAGAGAGCTTCTTCTTGCACTCGACAATCTATTTCTCATTTCCAGTCAGAAATAGATCATCCACATATAGCAGCAATATGATAGGTTCATCATTCATAACTTTGAGATAAAGATTAGGATCAGCTTTACTCTTGGTAAAGCCCAAGATAGTTAAGAAACTGTCAATCTTTCCATACCAAGCTCTGGGAGCTTGCTTCAAGCCATACAAAGCCTTCTTTAGTTTACACACATGGATTCTTCTATCTTCAACCTAAAATCCGTGTGGTTGTTCTATGTACACTTCTTCCTCAATCACACCATTCAAGAAGGATGTCTTTACATCCATTTGATGTAATTTCCACTTCATCATGGATGCAAGTGCCATGATGGTTCTAATGGAAGTGTACCTTGCCACCGGTACAAATGTTTCTTCATAGTCAATTCCCTCTTTCTAAGAGAATCCTATGGCTACAAACCTTGCCTTATACTTCTCAATGCTGCTGTCCGTAGCATGCTTTATTTTGTATATCCATTTGGAGGATACTACACTCTTTTCCTTTGGTTTGGGAACAACATCCCAAACATCATTCTTCATTAGTAATTGGTATTCCTCCATCATTGCCTCTACCCAGTCTTTCTTATGAATGCCTCTTCATAACTAATAGGTTCTTGATCTACAAGATCACACATCAAATCCACATAGTTGGAGAATGGCTTTGGTTTCTTGCTCACTCTTGTGGAGCCTTCAGGAGCTCCATACTTTTCTGCTCCTATTATAATATCTCTAGCCCATGTTGGATTTCTCTTTCTTGATATGTTTGTGATGGGGGGTTCTTGTGGTTCTAACATGTCATGATCTTCAGGTGTTTCTTCTTCAAGGGTTGGTGCAGCTTCTACAATTCTAGGAGGTGCATCCTCTTCATATACTTCTTCATGCTGGCACTTCCTAGATCTCTTGAGAGCTGCTTCTTCATCAAATGTCACATCCCTACTAATTTCCATATGATGGAATCCTGGGATTTATATCCTGAATGCTTTGGATGTTTCACAATACCCAACAAATATTCCTTTCTTTCTAGAAGGGTCCAACTTAGTTCTCTTTTCTTTCGGTATATGAATATATACAGGACATCTAAATATCTTGAGGTGACTTACCTCAGGTTTCTTCACTGTGAACACTTCTTCTGAAGTCTTGAATTCAAGGGCACTATGAGATAGTCTATTCTGCACATAGACTGCTATCCTGGCTACTTTATCCCATAGATACACAGGTAGGTCTTGATCATGTATCATTGTTTTTACTGCTTCCATAATGGTTCTATTCTCTCTTTTCGCAACAACATTTTGTTGAGGATTGTAGGGAGTGGTTAGCTCCCTCTTGATTCCAACTTCTTTACAAAAGACTTCAAAGTCCTTTGAAGTATATTCTCCACCATTGTCTGTCCTGAGTGTCTTGATCTTCTTTTCTGAATGATTTTCTATCAAGGCTTTGAATTCCTTGAACTTCCCAAAGACTTCATTCTTCCCTTTAAGGAAGTGTATCCAAGTCTTTCTTGAATAGTCATCAATAAATGTAAGGTAGTATTCATATCCACTCAAGGATGTGAAAGGCATGGGACCACATACATCAGAATGAATCAATTCCAAAGTACTTTTAGTCTTTGTTTCACTCTTTGGAAATAGATTCTTGATATTCTTCCCTTTGGCACATCCCTTGCAAGTGCCTTCATGATCAATTTTTAAGTTTGGTAACCCTGTCACTACTTTGCTCACATAGGGTAGTGCTTTGTAGTTGATACGAGCAAGCCTTCTATGCCATAGCTCATTTGGGCTAGTGGCTTCATGGACAAGAGCAGCTTCTGGATGACCCTTGAGTTTATATAGACCTCCTTCCTCTTCACCAATGACAATTGCATCCTTAATAGATTTTCCTTTTGACCACATGATTAGTTGTCCATCTATGAATGCAACCCTATAACCCTTCTTATCCATTGTTGAGATGGAAAGCAAGTTCTTCTTCAACCCTGGTACATATAAAACTTCCTTCATCTTCATGGGGGCTCCAGAATCATGCTTGTAGCTTGCTTCACCAATTCCCTTGATGGGATATTGATAATCATCTCCTCAAGATACTTTCTATGGGGATGTCTTTTCTTCAAGCTTTGAGAGAGTTTTCTTTTGACCTGTCATGTGCTTTGAAGCACCACTGTCAATAAGCCATGTATCTTCTCCAGGTTTCACAGACCTAGAGAGTGTAGAGAATAGAACATACTCTTCTGCATCTTCTTCTTCTATTCTAGCTCTTTTCTTTTGAGGCCTTTCCTCCTCTTCTTCTTCTTCACTATCATTTTCTACTAGATGTGCTTGATGTCTTCTATGGTGGGGACCCTTTTTCTTCTTTGAAGGAAAATTTCTAGCAATGTGTCCTATTTTGTGGCAAATGTAACATTGGAATGTGGAGTAATCTCTTTCTTGATTAGATCCTCTTTTCTTATGAAATATTTGTGGAGATTGATACTCCTTGTGGTTATTCCTTTTGAAGTTGGATTGATTCCTTCTTCTCTTGGTGTGGGTGGCCAATTCTTGATCATCTTCTTTGATCAAGGCTTCTCTATTGGCAACCCTAGCTTCTTCTTGAATACAATCTTCCCATACCACATCAAACTTCATACTTTCTTTTCTGGCACACATGGTTTGGATGAATGACTCCCAAGGTCTAGTGAGAGCATTTAGAGCAGTCATGACTAGTTCATCTTCATCAAGGGTGTCTCCAATAGCATCTAGTTGTTCCTTGAACTGGGAAACGCTTGAGAAGTAATCTTGAATAGATTCTCCTTGATTCATCTTAGTGCTCTTCAATTGAGCTCTTAGGTTCATCTTCCTATTGGTGTTCTTTCCTTCATACATTCTGGGAAGGGAACCATACATTTCCTTTGGGGTTTTCTTGGATGCCACTTGGGGAATCAAGTGGTCCTTGATAGAATCAGCAATGATTCTCTTTGTCCTAATCAAGTCCTTCTTATGCTTCTCTTTAGCTTCAGCTTCTGCAGGTTCTGCAACTTCATCCTTGATATGTTGGGCAAGATCATTCTCTTCAAGAATGAGACCAATCCTATATTTCCAAGCCCAAAAATTCTCTATACCCTCTAACTTGTCCTCAAGCTTAGTGCTCTGGGCCATCTTATCCAGGGGGTCACCAAAAATTGAAAATTCCAAAAATGAAAAAATGCCCTTACCAGGATATTGGCTTGACTGAGGTGAGGTGACTAGTGTGCTTACTTTTTGAACTTCAATTTTTCATCCTCAAAGCTTGACTAGCAAATTTTGAACATGCTATAGAAATCTGGTTCTGGTTTTCTACAGTTTTGGTCAAACTAGGGTTTGACTTTCCCGAAGTTCTACCCAACAAAAAATCTTGATCCAGGGCTCAAAAATTCGATTTTGAGGAGGTTATCCAGCCATGCAATCAGAATCCAAAAATTTTAACTTTTATAGAAACCCTAATTTTCACTGGAGGAGGAGAGAGAGGTAATTTCACCTTGTGAAAGATGTCCTATTCAGGCTAGCTCTGATACCATGTTAAGTTTAACCTAAATTCACAAGCGAGATCACTGAAAGAAACATAATCACAAGATAGACAAAGATTTACCCTGGGAAACCCTCATGGGGTAGAAAACCCAGCAAAGCTTTCCTCAATATAGATAATCAACCCAATACAAGAAGTAGTCCTCAACAAGAGCTCCTTCTCCTCCTATGAAGACCTCTTTCTCTCCTATGCACCAATCACAAGTGAGTGAATGAATGATATAAGTGAGGAACACACCTCCTCTACTTATACTCATCTCCTAACTGACTTTTTACCCTAGTGGGGCCGATCTCTCCTAAGAGAGTCTAATAACCCCTAATAAACTAACTCAGGGCCGACCTCACATGGGATATCTAATAACCCTAGTTACCACAATATATCAGAGGAATAAACATCTCCAGATACATGTAAAAGTCCCGTCGGAGGAATGTAACCTCTCCGGAATAATAGGATACAAATATAATATTCTTAGAAGTTACAATATTTCAACATTTATGAATCCCATTCTTTGTGTCATTATCCATTTCTTAAGAATTGTTGTGATAAAATTCAAGTAGGGATCTCCTCTCCACCCTCCTAAAAATTGTACACCATTATTGTAATTTCTAATTGCATACATGCTTCAAGAAACTCTAGCAGGGGATGTGGTAGTGTGAATGAACACACACACAAAAAACCTTTCTCTTACCACAACTTCCCATGTAGCCATCCTAACAAAGGACAATATGGGATCCCTCAATGACCTAGGTATAGAAAAATATTCTAGCATCCCCATGGCCTTATATGACACTTGTGCTCAACTAGAAAATCTAATGGAATGAAAGGTAGAGGTACAAGTCACCTTGAGTAGCCTCAATACCAAAAACATAAAATATGGAATATATCCCTAGATTTAGTACTTATTAAGCATGTTTCTCCACTCGATTTAATTTCCTAATGGAAATGATATTTTCGTAAGAGATACCTCCCACAAAGGTGAATGAAGAAGGTGTACCCAAACGTTTTTTTGGTTTGTTTGCATGGATTATGTAAACAATGGTGGAAGTGGGCATTAATTTATGTGTGTGTGTGGATGGGGTTATGGTTATATATCTTCCATATATTAAAAGGGAAAACTATTTTTCTATAGAAATTTTAAAGGTGCAAAGGATAGTAGAAACAAAATTTTGATGCACAAATTTTGTTGTCTATCTCATGTCGTTGACCAATGCAAATATGCATGTTTTCTTTTAAAAAAAATCATGTAACTAACATAGGTCCATCTTAAACCCATATTTATCAAGCATCAAGAGGGATCTAATTTCTTTAGGTGTAATTTATTTTTATCTTAAACTCAAGAAATTTGATCCCTCTCTTGCTTTATAGATCCGGGTTTAAGTTTTAATTTTTATTTCATAGGGTGATGTGGATTTTTTTAATTTCTTTTCGTAATTTTTTAATTTATGAGGCGACATTATTTTTTTTAATTACTTTTTATTTTTTATAATGTAACACTATGTTACATTAAATTACCTTATGTGACAACATATCCCCCATATTGAGCTGTAGAGCACCTCACTCCTCTTGCTACAATTATTTTTCTTATAAAAGATAAAATGCATAAATAAAAAACAATAAATTTATAAATTATTTTTCTATTACTAGTGTTAAAATTATATATCCATGTATATTAGTAAAAATGACATTTTCAATTAAAATAGGAATAATATTATTCCGTATGTTCCAATCCATGCCTCCAATGAATCTTCGAGATATATTTTATTCCATATTGACCACATGATAAACTTATCCATATCAATTATACAATATTCGTCATGCTCCAAAGTTTATATAAGCAAGAAAATGTTAATTTCTCTATAAACCTAACTTAACTTCGGACCCTTCTTCTATGGAAAAACCAAATAATTTTAAGAAAATATCTTAGATTTATAAAATTTCTATTTATTAATAATTTTCAGTCTTGATATTTAATAATTATTTTATGTTTCTCATTATTGCTCATTTCCCTTGTTCCTTATATTATTTTACTTTTTAAATTTCCTTCCTCAATTTAATTTTTTTTTTTCCTTGATTTAACTTGATTCTTTTTTTTCAGCAAAAAAAAAACGTACTATTGCTATTTATAGAAATAAATCAAATAGTACAACGATGAGCTATTATCAGCACTGCTTAAACAAGAGTATCAAAATCTATCAGAATCACACTAGATCCAGAGGAAATATGTCCAAAAATTAACATTTAACGACATAAAGCTAATCGGACACATGAAAATATCTACCCTTAGGCCTCAAAAAGTGGATAAGTGCCACCAGAGTCCATCCTGGAATCTATGAATTCTTCCCAGTATAAAATTTCTTCTTCAGTCTCCATACCCTCCTTTGATAATTTGTCCGCTAATGTATTGTTTTCTTTGTAAATATGTTGAAGTGTAAAATCATGAAAACATGAAAGTTCTTGTCTAATGCGATCACACCAAGGAGTCAAAACAACAACCTGTAACTTACATTCACCATGGGCCCACTTGATGGTGACCCGAGAATCACCAAATATTTTAACTTCTGCCAGCCCAAAAAGATTTGCCACTCTAACAATCATCCATAAAGCCACAATTTCAGCTTTCATGTTTGTTCATTTGCCACATTTCAATTTGCAAGTATAATAGTGATTTTGGTTAAGAAATATTACACCCCCAGCTGCACATTGGTCCCGAGCAGCAACCCCATCAAAATAGAGAATAGGATTATCAACCTAGACATTCAAGTTTGCAACATTTCTTTGAATTATTCCAGCTTCCTTATTATGATAAAGTGCAAACTGCTTTAGACATATATCCACTGCCACATTAAAGTTTGGTGAATGATTTTCAAATATAGCTAAATTCCTCATGTACCAAATGCTCCAGCAAACCAGTACCGGAAGTATCTCAAAGGCTTTATGAGACAAAATCTATTGTGCACAACTAGAGATTATATCCAAATTTCCCCAATCATTTGAAATTCTGAGTGTATGACAAACTCTTTCCCACACTAGTTTAGAAAATTCACAAACAAAAGTGGTGACAGAGAACATCCTTGGCGTATACCTCTAGAACATCTGAAAAATTCAGTCGGATCACCATTCACCAGCACTGCAATATTCATGGATTTCACACAAGCCATGATCCAATTGATGATCAATGGCGGAATACCAATTTTGATAAGAACAATCCTCAAGAAATCCCGATTCACACCGTCATATGCTTTTTCCAAGTCCATATTGAGAATAACAACTTTTTTTTCTAAATTTTGATAGAGTGAAGCAACTCCTGTGTTATCCCCACAGCATCCAATATATGTCTTCCATCTAAGAAGCCAAATTGTTCTTTGGTAATAAATTTTGACAATATAGGCTTTAACCTAGTGGCAATAATTTTTGAGACAACTTTATAGGCCATATTGCACAAGGCAATGGGTCTATAATCCCCCATATGTTTTTGCTCATTACTCTTTGGGATTAGTGTTAAGAAAGTTGCATTAAGAGCACCTGAAATGAAACCCTAATTCTTAGAGTATTCCACCATATCCAGTATGTCTAATCCCATGATATCAAAGAAGTGTATGAACAGCTCGATAGTCCATCCATCGGGCCCGGGGATCTTTTCCTTGGAAAAAGAGTGTAAGACCTCCTCTATCTCTTCCAATGAATCTTTCTTAACCAGCTCCAATGAGTTAGCATCATCACAAAATCTGGGGTACAATCTAGCAACCCTGAGTTGGTCTAATAAGTCACAATCCTTTTGATCAGTATAAATAGAACCAAAATGTTCTTTAGCCACAGCTTGTACCCTTTCTTTTCCAAAGACACTAGCTTATGATCCATCAACAATACTCCAAATTGAATTTAAATTTCGTATGTGGGAAGCATAGGAATGGAAAAATTTTGTATTTTTATCACCATGATTTAACCAGATGGCCCTGCTCTTTAGGCGCCACTCCTGTTCTTCTCTTTCCATAATTTTTTCTTTGTTGCCCTCCAACTTTTTAAGAGTATCAAAATCATTAGCAGAGAGTGGCTCCTCAATGTTCCAGTTGTGCAAGGAATGGATATCAGCTTCAATTTTAGATAAATCTAGAATATCTTTCCTTTTTTTTATCATGTATCCAACCAGTAGCTTTAGATTTAAGCAGCCTAAGTTTATAACAAAAGGAGTCAATTGGATTCAAAGCAGGGCCCACTTCCAATTCTATCCAATGATCCCGAACCATCAAACAGAAATCCTCATCACACAACCAAGAGCTATTAAACTTAAAAGGATAACATCCTTTATGGGTCAGCTCATAAAATTGAAAATGTATAGGCCAATGGTCTGCAAATTTCTGATTGCCTACCCAGGTCTTATAGCTCCCCGCACTTTCCAGAAGTAAAGAATGTATCAAAAATTTATCCAGTCTCTTATAGATACCCTCCTCACCCTGACAGCCATTAGTCCATTGTTTTATACTTTTTCGGGGGAGGAGACTAACTGCACGAAAAAGGACTTTTTGGAGCCTTTCTTTAGGTTTTTCAGGCTCTCTAAACATGAAAATACCAAACGAGCATTCACCTACTCGGGCTCGATGTGAAATCCACGAGAGGGTAAGTAGAGGACTGTTTAAGTTTTTCAACTCTATAAACAAGAAAACACCGCTGAGCACAGACCAATCCGGGCTCGATATAAAATCCACGGATAGGTGAAAAGAGGATTGTTTAAGTTTTTCAGACTCTATAAACAGGAAAACACTAGCAAGCATTAATCTACTTGGGATCGATACTAAAATCCACGAGCAAATATATGGAGTTATTGTTTAAGTTTTTCAGACTCCTTAAAATTGAAAACACCGGTGAGCAAGAACAGATCTTGGCTCGATATTAAAATCCAAAGATCAGTGATATAGAGTAATCTTCTATCTCTTCTTCGAACTCTATAAATACTGAAGAAGGTCCCGAGTCTTCCTCCCATGGGCTCGTTAAACTGTTTACATGGTTGGATCTATTGAGTTTTCATTCTTTCTTGGACTCATTAAAACAACAAGAAAGGTATTATTTTATCTAAAAAGAATAAGGAATGGGAAAGACATATCATATCTTCATTTGTCAAAGGCAATCCAGTCAATTCTATCCTCGAACACAGCACCTACTTGAGTCCATCTTGTCGGTTGGGTTTTAGTTTTTGACCTCAGGGTGAACCTTTCCTCTGAGTTGTTTACTCCCCCGGTTGGTTATTCTTCCAACCATATGGAGGGTCTGCTAATGTCTCTTACATTTCAGACTTATTATTTACCCCATTATGTCAGAAACTACCTGAGTCACTTTGTGTCATGCTCATTGTTCAAGGATATACCCTGTGTCGGCCATTTTGCAGTTTACCTTGACCTCATGTGTCGGCCTTCCTTATGTCAGTCTTGTTACATATTATTCCATATCAGCTCTTATCAGTTGAGTGTTCCTCAATTTGGATGATGGAGGATACCTTAAGGCCTCCCTTCCAACGAATTTCTTCCCATCGACATCAACTCATTTTACTCTGGGAAAGAAGTTTAGAGTTTCGGTTAGTACCTTGGAGATTGCAGTCACCAGTGACAATTTTACTCGTTGTTGAATGATGAGAATACATCAATGTCTCTTCTTCGACAGGATTCCCAAGTGTTCGACTCCAACTCCATCTATTCACACTTGGCGGATCGTACTTGGTACCTTGGACCCCATCATCATTATCGGTGGAAGTCCTCGCGTTTGTTAATGGTATACATCAATGACCGGTAATCAAACGATACCCCCCATGTTCGATTGTCAGCTCATCTATTCACATGGTTAGGGTTTGTACCTAGAGTTGTTTTGGATGAAGACCTTGGGATTTTGGATGACAGTACCTCATTTTGTTATCACCCAAGTTGCGCAAGACTGAGCCTCACTTATATTCATCTCTCCATGAGACATAGATCCAGTTTGTCGTTATGGCTATGATCTCTCAGTTTGACATGGATCCAAGCTTGTATTTCAAGTGGCCATGCTTTATATACATCTCCTTGTTATGTATCGGAGATCATGTTGTATCACACTGCACATCTATACAATGTCAAAGCTGTAATTGCTCGCTGACCTTGATCTTTGTGGCAGGTGTTCTTGTGACTTGTTTTCTGCGGTTCTTTGCTCCTCCTCTGGATTTGAATTATAATGTATTTCGGCCATCGTTTCCCTCTGACCTCACACATTAGGGGGCATCTGTTATAGGTCAAACTTGCACCTCTCTGTCTGTGATCACCTTGAGCTGTTGGTCACACAAAAGGACAACTGGGATGGAGGAGCATGTTGACCCTAGATGATACTTTGACTTACTCCATTTCCTGACATTACTGGAAAAACCATAAAAATATCATTCTGAGATATGAGCGCTACTCTACTCAAAGAGACTAGTTCCCATACGCTACTCTAGTGTATAAAAGTAGCACTCAAAGCCTTATGAGCGCTACTCCTTCTCATCATAGTAGCGCCCACCATTTAAAAATCGATGAGCGCTAGTTGGTAAGCACTAAAGTAGCGCCCTAAACGCTACTTCACAGAACAATAGTCGCGTACATCTCAAAAGATGATTAAAAAATAAATTAATTTCTCGAGGAGGATTAGTTGCTGGTAGTTTCCCAACTTCCCCAACTTCCTCCATAACCATACATCGACCTGAACTACTTCTCTAATCCTATAAATACAAGGAAGAAAAAAGAGAAAGGTTAGATGGATTAATGGAGAAACTTTGAGACATAGAAATCTGAAGAAGAAGCTTGCATTGGAGGAGTTGATGCTGAATATATCCAAGCCAGAGAAGAGCAAGAGCCCAGAATCAAGTTGCAGGAGCCTGTCATAAAGTCAGGTATACTTGTACATCAATTTACTTTTGACAATAAAGGTTGAAGTGTCTTTCTTGTTCCAACTTGAATGTTTTCTGAAAAAACATCTTAATTTGGATCTGTTTTGGTCAATATCGAATGCTTAACATTGTTTTTGTTTCTTTTAAACATTATATATTGTCCAAGATGCTTTGAGAAAGGTATTATTATTGCAGGTTTACTGAAAGGAAGGTGGATTTGAAGTTTGAGCACAAGATCAAGTAAAAGCTAGGATCGAACGTTGGTTAAAAGGTATGCTCTCAAGGTCCAAAACTCATTTCTTTTCATAAACATTTCTGCAATACATTTAATACACTTACTTGTCACCCCATCCAAGTTGATAGCATTAGTTTCCTTGCTATAGGGTAGATTTGCCCGCCAATAGACTAGCGACCATACTGGGGAATAGTTGTGTTTTTGCTCTAGGAAACATTTTTCTTGTTTGTCTTCCCAGAATTGTTTTGACTTCTTTGATGTGTTGAGAAACCCCGTGGGTATCCATTGCCTGTTTTTCTCTGCTTCCATCAGTCTCTTTGTATCTTTCAAAGTCAGTTTTTTAAACTTTTGAGATTTGAGTGCTACTTTGTTGTACATACAGTAGCGCCCATACGCTACTGTGCTATATATACAGTAGTGCCCATCTCTGCAGGGGCGTGAGTTTCCCTACTGCACAGTAGGGTACATTTCCTGAAGCTTTATGTTAGTGGTCTGCTTGAGTTTTTAGCCTTTTGGTGGTTTGCTGACTTTGCTTTTAGGTCTCCTTGACTGATGTATGAGGTTTTTAACTTTTGTTTAAGTCATAGAACCTTTTCTTTGAGTCTTTTTCCATCTTTTGAATCACTTGTTTACCTTTGGAACGTTTGGACTGTTTATGACGTTTTTGGAAGACTAGGTTGTGTCTTGTGGTGAACACTTCCGCTTTTTAGGCCCTGACTGTATGTTGCTGGTTTACAAACCTGCATACTCTTGTATCCATTGTTTGTGGCAATGTTTGTCTCCTCTTTACCCATCCTATCCTTTGTTTTAGGGTTTGGTACGTTTTAGAGCCTCTAGGGTGTTTTCCGATTTTGTTGATTTCCAATCTTCTTGGACTTATTGTCTTTTTCTGGTTTCAAGTGCATTTAAAGGGCTTTAGGCTGATTCATTTCTCAGTTCTTTGTGTTAGTAGGGTAGTTGGCAGCTTGCTTGTCTACTTTTTGCCTGGCATAGTGGTCTTGCTAGGGCTAGATGCTTTAGGTCAGTCCTTTTGTATCTATCTCCTTTGTTTTCTCCCACTTTGTTTCCGAGTTTAGAGGCTTTTTCTTTGCAAAAAACCTGTAGATCAAGTCTTTTTTGAGCTAGTGTCTTGACAGCTATAAGCTTAAGAACTTTTTTAGCCATACTTACACACATTGCACATAAGTTTTATTTTGCTTTCCATCTTTATAGTTCTTTTTCGTTTATAGAAAAAGCAAAAAAATTTGGTAGTTTAAGTTTAATAAGACTTATTTTTTTTGTTACAAGATAGCATAGGATATTTTGTACAATTCCAAAAAGAAAACAAAAATTTTTAAGTAGATTTGCTTAGATTTTCAGTTTGGAAAAGAAGTAAATGAAAAAATAAAAAGATCTTTGTTGTAGAAAGTTTGAATTTATGCACTTTTGTTTTCCTGTTGAAACCACACCACACAAAAGAACTACCTTTTGAGTAATAACAGCCCTAAAAAATATTTTAATAAAATGAACTAGAAACAATTTTTCCTTTTTAGGGATACACTACACCAACTAGTCTTGGTTAGGATCTTGAGTTTAAATCACCTTAAACCACTCAAGATCACACATTACGCAAAAATCGTAGTTTGACTATCACGGGTAAATCCATTTCACTCAAAACTTGCATGGGATCTATGTAGTAGGTCATTGCGAGATCAGATTGTTGGGAATACTCCTCCTACTTTCTGTTCGAGCATACACCAGGATTGGATTGCGTTTGGGGACTCTTTCGAGTTTCGGGCTTGGTTACCCTGCCCACGCTTTCTGATTCGACAGGTGACTGTTCCCCCAGGAGTTTTCGGTGTTGCGGTATCCTTAGTATCTAACTTTAGGTTCATACATAGGTGACAACAGAGGGTATATCTGTTGTACCTAAGACAGACGTGGGAGGAAACCCCTTGCAGGTCTTTGGGAGGGCAGTTGGGTGATTCCAGCGCTTTAACCCTTAGTCATTGTATTGTGGACCTTGGGTAACTTTCTTTCTTCCTTCGTTGATCTGTTCTGGGCCCTCATCATCCCAGACTCTTCTCTGGAAGGAATCTTTATTTGCCTGGTTTGCATACTTAGGACTTTTTAGTTGGAATGTTGTTTGCCCCCTAGTCATAATGGCCATTAGGTTCTAGTCTATTATTTTATATATATAATCACGGAGAATCCAGAACTTTGTAGATCGAGAAGGTTTCAAAACCTTCCACCACTTAGAACAGAACCTTTACAGCCAGCTAGACAACAGCGGGTAAACTACTCCTGAAACAGAATTTCTTGAGGAAATTCTTACAATAGAAAATCCTGAAATAGGAATTCCTGAGGAATTACCACCTGAAGTTGAATTTCCTGAAGAACAACAAACAGCAATAGAAAACCCTGAAATAGAGGTTCCTGAGGAACCACAACCAGGTAACCCAGATCAGCGACACTTTAGTTCAGTTGAGGGTGAAGATCTTACTTCTGCGGAGTATAGCACTCCTTTCAATCCACCTTTGACCAATACTAGAATTCCGTTTCTGTCACCTGTTGGTTTCTAGCAGCCCCATTTCAGTGCAAATAATTCCTTTCCCGGACATCTGATGTCTACTTTAGGAGGTGAATAGGGAGTTCCCCAAACTCCCACTATAGGTATGAACACTAACACGGTAAATCCTTCTTTTACTGCTGCGCCGAGTTAGGAACAGACAACCTCTGTGTCTACTCCGTCTTTCAGTTTCAATACTGGTACATTAGGTATGCCAAGTTCAACAACAATGGCATCTATCCCTACACCTACTGCTGGAACTAGCAGTACAGCCAATTTGGCATCTATCCCTACATCTATGCTTGAGAAATGATCTCAAGCATCAGCACAAGTTCGGAAAACTAAATCCGATGGTACAAAAAATCACCAATAAACTGACAACAGCCGATGTGGCATGCAAATTGAGGTGGCATGGGGCATGGAAAGAATGCCCGAAATTTTTTGGTGAGAGCGAGAAATGATCTCAAGCATCATCACGGGCACGGAAATATGAATCCGGCGGTGCAAATGGTGCTAAAAGCAAATAACTAGGTTAAAAAATGGCTACAAATAAAGGTGAGCCCACCAAGTGAACGATGCAGTGGTGGGGAAAAATGATGGCCCGCGGGGGCGAAATACCAAGTGTATCAAATCAAATCGAATATACAAGTGATATGTGACCTCAAAAAATGGTTGAGATCACGCATGTGAAGAAGTCAGTAGGGTTAATGACCTGCCCCCATGCTATGTGCATGGGGTTTGTGATTGTGGATCACATATGTGTTGGTTTGAATGATGGGCTCATTGAGGTGTTGAGATAGAGATGATGGGGAAGGTTCAAAATGATTGATCATGCCCCCTATCCTGAGGTCGAGGTAATCTATTATGCCCCCTAACTCAGAGGTGTCAATGTGGTGCAGATGTTGTATCAGAGAGAGATCAATAGGGCATTGAGCAACTGCTGGCGGGGTGTTATACCATGAGGCTGTGGGCTGTGGTGGCATACTGAAGTGATGATATGATGATGGGGGATTCCCCTTGTGGGGTGGAAGCCCCCAGTATCTCCGACGAGAATCACGATGATGATGAGTAGGAAAGGTTTTGGGCCTACCCCCATGTTGTGGACATGTGGTTTCCTCATCGATTTGAAAGGGTTGAACATGTGTGTCAAAGGGATCAATGGAAGGGGCCGACCGGACAGAGGGGTATCCAGTGGAAATCGTGTAAATGGTGTTAATTTCTTCCGAGGAGGAAGATGGTGGGGGATGAATTTCCTCAATGAGAAGAGAGGATATCTTGAGGTCAATGTTATTTATCTCATACAAGGTTGCTCTGTAATCTGGGAGATCGGGGCAGTGATGTGAACAATGGCCATAGATTCCGCATATTGCACAAGGATAGTTTGTGCGCAATGATTTATCACGAGGCTTAGGGGTTGAATCTAGTTCGACAACCAGGATGTTGGGGTCGTCGTCAAGCATTTGCATGTGTTCCTTTAATGTAGGTAATTGTGGACATTGATGAGTTGGATGGCCTAACTCATCACACAACGAGCATTTGGGGGGAGCACGAAACACGGGGGGGTTTAAATGTCTTGGGAGGGGGTACAACAGTGTATGGTTGTGGGTCTCTTCCCCCAGTGGGCTTGATAAGAGGAGGGGGATTCGTAGATGACGAAGGGGTAGTGACACCGGGAGGTGGTTGACTAGTAGTGACAATGGGTTGCATTGGTTGTAGGACGACATTTGGTGTCGGCGAGGGAATGGGAGGCGAAATATACCACACGGGTAAGCCTATGGTTAACCCGGGGAGGCTGAGGGTATCCATAATCGAGGCGCTTACTACTCACGATGGAGGGAATAGGAAGGGGATTGTGTGGGTGGGTGTAACACCAATGTGACTAGCTACTAATGGTGGTTTGGGTAACAAGGGAGATTGATTGTTGGGTGTTTGTGTATTGTGGGAAAGAGTACAGAGGTCAGAGACGTGGGTTGCGGGTGACAGGGGTGGAATGGATTGGAATGTAGAAGTCATCGGCCTGTCGTAGTAAATTTTGGGTCCCAGGGAGGAAACAAATGAGGTAGTTGCACCACAAACAGGTTGTTCAACCATGGGGAGAACATTTTTGGGTGCAGCGGGGGCCTTGGGATCGTAATAGGTGAGTTGGTCGACCTTGACCACGCGTCCGTCATGGGGGAACATCATGGTATGAAAAATGTATGAGGCCAAGTAAGAGGTTATAATCAAGTTGGGCATTGATGACCTCTATGTCAATGAGCACGGTTTTACCAGCCAGCTAGACGGGGACATTAGCTAACAGACCTTGGGGTTGAGCCAAACGGTTGTCGTAGGCTCACAATGCAGTGGTGGAATGCTGGAGAGTAGGGGATCCCAACTTCTGCCAAACGAATGTGGACATAACGCATGTAGAGGCACCTTCATCGATAATGCAGCAATGGATGACAAGATTCCAAACAGAAACAGAAACTTGGAATGCTAAAGTGGAAGGCAGGCGTGGTTCGGACTGGTCCGAATCGAATGCCATCAGTTGTGAATCATTGAGGTCAATAGCACCAATGGTAGAGAGCAAAGTCTTGCGCTGTGAAGGATAGTTTTTTAAGACTTCTAAAGCAGACATGGTTGCGGGAGACTGGGATAAGTCATCTACAATGTTGTAATTCGACACAGCGCGAGCATTGGGGTTATTGTTGATGCGATGAAGTGGGAAGCGAGGTGCTTTAGAGGCGCCATCGAGTGGAGCCGAAGGTATACGTAACGTCTGATCAGCGGGATGAGCGTTAGTGTTTTTTTCGGCGGGATGGTCTTCAGGGGTGGATCCATATTGGTTCTGACGTGTTTGTAGGTTGACATCAATGGATGACATCATTAACAATTGGTGGGTACTTGAATCAAACATGGGTTGATCAGAAGCGACATAAGTGATCTGTTGTTGTGGTGGCGCGTTGCCTTGAGGGGGAGCCAACGGCTGAGTGTTCACTATGCCTTGGGTTGGTAAGGGGTTTTACAGCACCAAAGGTTGTTGTTGAGGGGGTGGGGGGTTGGGTGGAGCCTGAGGAGACGCGTGCCCTTGGCGATGGGCATCATTAGTCCAGAGTTGTCGAGCTCGCTCCAAATGTGAGCAAGCATGTGTGTAGTGGCCATAGACCCCGCATATAGAACATGGGTGGTTTGTTCTTAGGTTATTGTTTTTGGGCTGCTTGGGATGATGATCCGGATTCTGGTTGGGAGGAGTAGCATTGTTGTTATTTGGAGAATTGGGAGGTGGTGGACCTTGATTATGTTGTTGGTTGTTTCCGCGGTTACGTCCTCTTCCACGGTTTTGTTGTCCACCCTGGTTGCGTTGGTTGTTTTGATGTTGGGGCTGATTGTGTCGTGTGTACACTTGCCCTTGAGCAGTGGGAGGATTTTGGGGTGCCGCAGGTGTGGGAGCACGTTGCGGTGGATAATAAGCTGGTGGGGCTGGAGGTGGTCCAGTTACCTGCTGGGGTTATTGGTAACCCTGAGCTATTGGAGGTGTTGGGTTAGCTGTTGTAGCTTGCTGTGGGTAATACATTGGTTGTGGCAGGAACTGAATTGGATTCTGGGTAGCCGGTTGGTTATAGTATATGGGTGGTACATATGCCGATGGCGCTTTCCCATAGTAATGTTGTGGACAAGAGGGTCCATGAGTGTGATGAGTCTGATTCGTTGGAGTGTACGAAGTTGTCGCTCCAGAATTAGATGTAGCCCTAGGGAGGTCTGGGGCATTTATGGTGCTCACCATGATAAAAGGTTTAATGTGCGGTGTGACTAGGCCAATAATACCATCAGCGGCATGTGATTCCCCTGGCGCGTCACCGCGTGAAGAATCGCCTCGTGGGGTGTCTGGTATGATGGTGTAGAGATAGCCTGATTGGGCGTAAATTAGGTCGAATTGCTGAGCTTTTATGATAGCTTCTTCCTCTGACTGGGATCGTTCGGAAGCTACATCTTTTGCTATGAGGGGTAGGAGTGATTTAAGAAACCAGTCCAAAAATATACGGTCATCCAGTTTAATATTACAGAGGCTACGACGCTTACGCCACTCATGGATGTGGTCCGTGATGTGGGTAGTTGTGTTTTGTCTGCAAGACAACAGTATTTCAACTCCTTCATTGTAACGTATAGGTAGCTGAAAAAACTGAAGGAAAGTGGAGGCGAGAGACGTAAAAGTATGGTGGGTCCCATGTGGTTGTTCGATGTACCACTTGGCTGCAGAGCCAGTGAACGTTTGTTGCAACAGTCTTAGATGAATGGATTCATCCACTATGGAGTTAGATGAACACCATAGGTGAAAAGACATTATGTGGTTTTGAGGGTCCTCCCCAGGTTTTCCTTCAAACTTGGGTATGTCCGAGGGGATCTTTGTAGGCATGGGTGGCCATGTAGGGTTGTGCCTGATAGGATCATTGGTTAGCCTGGCTAAGTCTGGTAAGTTCAGAATAGCCATGTAAGGTAAACTAGTAGATGGGTGTGGCGTAGTGACTGGGACATAACTATTCATGGTGGCATTATGTAGTGGCCCAGTAGCCCCTAAGGGTATGCTAGGTATTGAAGGTATGTTTCCTCCAACTGCTGTGGTTTGGTATGGACCAGCATTTCCAAGTGCAACATGGGTTACACCGGGGTTAGGAATAGTGCCAGGAATTCATGGGATCTAGGTTGTGGTAATGACAGGTGGTGTGATTCCTATGTTTGGCATACCCATAATAGGAGGTAGTCCTGTGTTGGGAATACCTAAAGGTGGAGTCTCCCCCATATTAGACATGCCTAGAGGGTTTGTTGTTACCATGGATGGCACGGTAGTAGAAGGGTTTGTGGATGTATCTCCAATAGTACTGGTAAAAAGTGGGTCGTATTGTGTTCCAGCCATGAGGTTGGTTGCTAATAATTCAATAGGGTTTTCAAATTCAGCCTCAGAATCAGATGTGAAGTGAGGCGTGTTAGAATCGGATGACTGTATGTTTGGCCGATGACGTGTTGAGTCAAGGGATAAGGCTCGACGTCGGTGACGTGGAGAGCCAAGTAGACTGAACTGAGGGGGTTCACCCTGAAGACGATGAGATCGTCTAAAATTCTCAATGGTGAGAAATAAATTTTTTTTGTGTAAGGTGGTGATGTAAAAAACTTGAAACCCTAATGAAACCAAGAGTGCAAAAAAAGGGGAGTGACAATAAAGGCTCTCAGGCCAAAAATCAACCTCAAAAAGCACTTATTATAGCAGCTGTGCTATAATAAGTGGAGGTATACAACAAAATTGGTCAGAATACCAACAGTCAAACAATTTCTAGAAAAAAGAGGTGCTACTAGACCAAAGGTGGGTAATGTATCATGCAAACACCTAACTAGAAGTATTGTGAGTCAACAAACGATATCCTCTGCAAGGTGATGAAATCCAAGTCAGACAATATAGAGTGTTGAATCAACGACTAGATATCCCCCTACCGGGAGGGACACCGGGTAGACAATCCTAAAGAGTGGCAACTAGGATACCTCGTTCATGACACGTTCAGAAAAGGTGAATCTACCGTTTGGTCCTTTTACTGCAGCACCCCCATACAGGGAGACCCTGAGAACTGTGAAAGGTAGCCTTCGGTTACTAAATGGATTGCGGTATTCCACTCAAGCCTCTGGAACCAGTCTAGCGACTTCAACCCTCCTAGGGGAGAGGCCCTCTGATAAACTGGTTGTGACCGTGCCAAAAAATACTAGGGTATTTTGGTTCCCTAATGGACAACATCTATGTCTCAAATGTAATAAATGAGGGGTGTTATTGGAACACCTATCCCCTCAATTCTACCTAACTACAAAATTCTTTTAAGTGCTCCCCAAGTGGGGTTAAAAGTTGGTTGAGTTTAAGGTAAATTTTAAGGCTCAGTTTAAATTATGTGGCAGAGTGGGTGCGAGTGTCGTATTTAAACTGAAATTGATTTTCCTCGCTTGGGCGATTTTACAAATGAAAGGAAAGATGCTTCCAGTTTTGCAAAAAATAAAGGCGTTTTTGAAATGTAAATGCTTGAAAAAACTATTCAAAAATAATGGATCTTTGAAATAATTCGAAGGAAAGCAAGTAACATGAATACTTCAAGAAATAAATGGATCTCTTAAAAATTGCTTGTTAGGAACCCATGTCTTTACTTTGTTATTATGTTGTTGTTGGACGCATATGCTTTGTAAGTCATCCCGTAGTATTTGTTGATCAATAGTTTATGTTATTGTTGTTGGCGCATATGCTTTGTAAGTCGCCCGTAGTATTGTTGATTCATAGTTTGTAATGGCCCATGGTTTCGACCCATAGTATTGACGACTAGAATTAGTATATAAGTGTGTGTTTAGACCTATGAAGGCACCGTGAAGTTAATTGTATTGAGCTTTCTCAAATGTGGTTGCCTCCTCGAAGTGGCCTGCGATCAATATAAAAGTGATTCTGAGTTCTGTCATTTCTGCTATTTCGCATATTCTTGTTAATTAATTGTTGCAGGTGCATCACATCTGGTATCAGAGCCTCCACCCAGGTTCAAGTCATAGAGCGGGTGGCAACGTCGGCATTGCAGTGGGATGTTAAGATCCTAGTGGGCGGCCTTCACTAACATCTCGAGGTTTTGGTGTAATGGTTCATATCATCTGGTATCAAAGCACTTTCTTGGGCTCGCTGGGTGAAATTTCTACCAAAATTATTTTTTCACATCTGTTGCAGGTTCGGATTTGGGAATAATACCTATCCGCTTAACTGTGGGAAGTACTTGGGCATAAGCCCTAAAACTCATTGTGAGGAGTACCATAGGAACCCCGAAGTAGTTGGCCCATTGAGAGGACCTGCCAGCGAAAAGGGCAATGACCCCTACCTGATTGACTAGTTCCCACCCTTGAGGTAAACCAAGAGCTGTCGTTTGTGGCAAAGCGGTTATCAGTTTTACCTGAGCCGTGAAGTGAGGGGTACTACCCCAATACACAAGCCGTCAGACAACATTGGTGGCCGAATGAAACCCCTGAACTATTAGGAAGCCGCACACACCTGGGGTCCATATCTACTTTCAACTGAACTATTGTTGATCACTGTTGGGCCGTTTCAGATCCATTTTGCAAGCCGTTCCAGATTCAGCCATTTTCAATCCATTTAGCGTTGTTCCAGATCCCTTTCGAGCCGTAGCCGCTCCAGTCTAAAAAAAAAATCCTGGTTATGGTTGTCACCCGTGTAGGAGCAAAAACCATGGAGGACACACTTGCAGCCATCCAAGCCAAACTCTAGGATCTGGATGAAACATTTCTCGGTCTCCATCTTAAACATTCAACTATGAACAACAAACGGCAGTCCGAGTCTTCAGCAGACAATGGGTTCTCTTCTTCCAGCAATTTCTGTGGTCCGAAGCTTGATTTTCCTCGCTTCAATCGTACCGATCCAACTAGATGGATCTATTGTGCAGAACAGTATTTCAATCTGCATAATACTTTTGATGTCAAGAAAGTTCTGTTGGCATCCTTTCATTTGGAACAAGAATCTATTCAATGGTACCATTGGTACATCAAGGCTCATCTAGAGCCCAAATGGCCAGACTTTTTCTAGCTCCTTTTGCAATGATTTGGTCCTAGTGCTTTTGATGACTTCACAGGAGCTCTCACTAAACTTCGCCAAACTGGCACTATAAGAGAGTATCAAACCGAATTTGAGAATCTAGCCAACCACACCGAAGGATTGTCTGATGACTTTTACCGGAGTTGTTTTATCAGTGGTCTAAAGGATGCCATCTGCTCTGAGGTCAAAATGTTCTGTCCCAACACAATGATGGAAGCACTAGGGTTGGCTAAGTTGGCAGAAGACAAGATTGCAGCCCAACAACGCTCCAAGCCCACTTTCGTTCCCTTCCGAAATATGGGTTCTCAGCGACCACCTATACTGTAGGCTCCTCGACCGACTTCTCTCAAGCGTTTGTCTGAAACAGAGATGCAAGCACGCAGAGAAAAGGGGCTTTGCTATAATTGTGATGAGAATATCACTCGGGGACATAGATGTGTTCAGCAAAATCTCTATCTCTTGGATGTGGAGTCTCCGCCTGCCTCTGAAATTGGTGACGAAGATCCAGAAACACTGGATGCTCCGGTCGACATTCAGGAACCGCCTATTGACCGCCTGTCTCAGGATGACCAGCCAGAGATATCTCTCCATGCTTTAGCTAGAATCACCACCCCCCAAACAATGCGGGTCAGGGGTTACTTCAAGAAGCTTCCTCTTACAATACTCATTGATTCTGGTAGCACTCATAATTTCATTGACCCTCGGATCGCCAAACAAGCTGATTGTTTTATCCATCCTTGCTCCAACTTTGAAGTCATGGTTGCCAATGTGGGCACCTTACCTTGCAAAGGGAAGTGTCGAAATGTGCGTATCTCTATGGGAGATTATACCTTGCACTCTGACATGTTTGCCTTGCCCTTAGGTGGATGTGATGTGGTTTTGGGCGCTCAATGGCTACGCACACTTGGCCCTATCTTATGGGATTTTGCTGAACTTTGGATGCAGTTTTCCCTCAATGGACACAAACACCCATTGACGGGATTACAACCAGGTTCTCTCAGCATCATCAGTTCACATCGCATGGAAAAACTCCTCAAGAAGAATTGACATGGTGTCATTGCTCAGATCCATTCCATCCAGATGCAACCATCAGCAGTCTCCACTACTCCTTTGGATCTACAACAAATTTTGGATCGATATACAGGTGTCTTCGCTGAACCAGTGGGACTGCCACCTTCAAGGCCAGAAGACCATCATATTCAGCTCCTTCCTAGTAGTGTTCCTCCCAACATCAGGCCCTATCGCTACCCATTTCACCAAAAAACGGAGATTGAAATGCTCGTTCGGGACTTATTGAAGCAAGGTATTATTCACCCAAGCACTAGTTCCTTTTCTTCTCCAATTATTCTTGTCCGCAAAAAAGATGGGTCATGGTGCCTCTGCATTGACTTCCAAGCACTTAATCACCTCACCATCAAGGATAAGTTTCCAATTCCTGTTGTTGATGAGCTTCATGGGGCTCACTTTTTCTCCAAGTTGGATCTTCGTTCTGGGTATCATCAAATTCGGGTTCATGAGGATGATATCCCTAAAACAGCTTTCCACACACATGATGGCCATTATGAGTTTTTGGTCATGCCCTTTGGCCTCACTAATGCTCCTTCCACATTCCAGGCCTTAATGAATAAAATATTTCGACCCTACTTGCGGAAATTCATTCTGGTATTCTTTGATGATATCCTCATCTACAGTAAAACGTGGGATGAACATCTCCAGCATTTGGATCTTGTCATGCAACTTTTCTTTGACCATCATCTCCATGCCAAGCAGTCTGTTGTTGCAGCAACACCCCCCCCAAAATTTTTGCACATATGGGGCCCCTCCTTTATAATTTTTAAAGGTTGCCTTAAACGTTTTTTGTCCCAGCTTTTATCTTTGCTTTTAACCAGAGAGTCTCGCCATGAGAAACCCCAATGCTGCCGGAAGTTTTTAACTCTCAAATAGAAGAGCTTTCAAATGAATTTTTTCTTTTCTCGAAACCACGGAGCAATTTGCTAAAACCTCATAGTAGCGGAACCCTCTCGTTTAAAACGCCCGCAAAAGAACTTAGAAAATCTCGCCGAACAAACCGCGGGAGATCTCGGGCTAGCCTTCCGAAATGACCGAGGCCTATCTCATAAACCTCCCGTCTAAGCCTTCCGAAGTAAAAAACTTGGAAATTTTTCGATCATTTGTTTCTGCGGAACAGTTGATGAAATCCTTCCAAAACGACTCTGCTCCCGAAATGGCGGAGCCCTTCACCCAAGCCTTCTGCAACCGCGGAAAGGTTCCGGTATGCCTCCCTAAATGGCGGGACTCATTCACCTTACTCTCCCGAAAAAGACTTAGAATTTTTCGATTGGAAAGCTGCGGAAGGGATTGGGAAAACCCTCCCGAAACGGCGGACTCCTTCGCTCGAGGAGACTATGCCGCGGAAAGATTCCGGTTGTTCTTCCGAAACGACGGAAGTCTTTTACATAACTCTCCCGAAACAGACTTAGAACATGTTTTGACCGTTCGCGGAGAAGATTGGAGTTTTCATTCCGAAACGGAGGGAACGGTTCGTGAAACCCTTCCGAAACTCGGAAAAGAACTTAGAAGCTTTCATTGAAAATTTGTGGAAGATCCTCCGAAACGGCGGAAGAACTTGGGAAAGACGCCCGAAAAGTCGGATTGGTTTGTTAAAATCGCGGAAGGTTTTGATGAAATCCTTCCGAAACGGCAAAAAATTCAGCGAAGTGGCCCGAAGCGTCGGAAGCCGTTCACATAAGCTTTCCGAAAAGAGACTTAGAAAATTCAAAAAAACCTGCGGAAACCTTCGTATTTTCCTCCCGAAACGGCGGAAGCCATTCACAAAAGCTTTCCGAAAATACCAGGAGCATTCGCCATATCGTCCTGAAACCCCGCGAGACTTAAAAAAAATTTTGGATTAGCGGAAGCCCTTCGCAAGTAGTTCCCGAAATGGCGGAAGCCGTGGCGTTATACGTCCGCAACGCGGGTCTCTTTTGCGGAAGGTTTCGAGTTTCTCTCCGCAAAATAGCTCCGAAACGGCGGAAGGTTTGGAGTTTCCCTTCCGCTACGCGGGCCGAAACAGCGAAAACTGCCCCTCCATCCTTCCGCAACGGCGGGTGTGACTCGCAAGGCGGTCCCGTGGATGGCGGTCGCACAGAAATCGAGATATTTTGACATGATCGCCGCCGTACTAGCACTTAAACCGCGCCACCCACCAAACTAAATGCTCGCACGTGCCGGTCTTTTATAAATTGACGGTGGGGGCTCGATCCAATGCACCATTGTTTTCGATTGGCAAACGACGTGGAACGCCATGCAAATCGCTCCAGCTCACCTCGCTCATCCGCGCTCGCGGCCACCTCGTTCAAGCGATCCCCACGGTGCCAGGTAGGATTTTAACCTTGAATTTCGCTATTGGGTTGTCTTTTGTGGGAAAACAATGGGTTTTAGTGGGATTTTGACGGGCAAAACACCCGTCAAGGGCTATGTTTTGCCCGTCAGATACAGTTGAATGGAGTTTTCGTCATACAAAATCGTCGTAGGCATTGGTTAAAACATTAACATTTTATTTCGAGCAGTGATGGTGGGTGCGGGCAGTTAATCTTGTCCCATTTTTAAACCTCAGGCCGCGACCCTCGTTTTGGGAAAATTTGTCGAAGCCCTATAGGCTTTTCATGTCCCCGGCTGAAAACTCAGGACGTAAAACCCTGGGCCCTTCCGTAAGCCTCAGTCCCAACACGCCCTCTACCCGGGCAAAACCTTGTCTCCGGCGCCATTGCCCTGTTCAAAATTCAGTGAGCATTCAAGTCGCGCGAGCTGAAACCGTGGCCACCCTAACCTTTACCGTCAATACGTCGTCGGCGCCGTCGCCCCGCCCGGATTAGGACTTCTCATAGGGCACCTCGACGAGTGCCGTGCGTGACAATAGCATTCGAAGCCCTCACCGAGTCGAAAGTGCGAAAGGAGCTCCCTTGTCGTCACAAAGTCCCTCCAACCCGAGTCTCCCCGCCTTTAGCCTTTCCAACCCCAATAATGACGAAAGACACCTTCGTCCCCAGGGTAGAACCGAAAACCAATGGCTTCCGCAATTCGCCTATCGAGCCGAAAACCAATGGCTTCCGCAATTCGCCTATCGAGCCGAGAACAAAATGTGTCCGCAACATAACCTATCCCCTTAGGAGCATCCCAAACCCATCCTGTTAAGAGATTCAAATGTTTCAAATTATGTTTTTTGCTTCCTGAATATACAGCTTCATTGTACTTATCTTATTGATATATTAAAACAATGATGCTCTCTGTTAAAACCTCACAGTATGTTGCTCAAAATGACTTGTATATGGGTGTTGTCAGGGATAAGTCAAGATGCCGAAAACCGGTAAGAAGAAGGCGAAGATGACAGAAAAGAAACCTGCCCCTCTTAAAACTGAAACTTCACTCCAAGACACTAGGTGCACCACTGGTGTCCCTCCAGAAATCAGATGGGATGACATCTATAGAATGATCAGGGACCAAGAAATCCCAGATATGTTGCTGGAGGAAGCACCAATCTATCTCAATATCAGAGCCTCAGGCATAACTAGAGCCGCTACCCCGCCCTGAGCTGTTCCCCTGTGCTGAAGTGATCGGATGGATACTCCAACATGCCGATGCTGAAGGAAGAGTGATAAATGATAGCGGGAAAGTGGCTATCGCCTCATTTCAACCCGCATATCTTGCGGCAGCCTACAGATTTCCCCGTGTACAGCAAGCTCTGACTGATGAATGGTTAAGCCAGATGAACAACATCGAGATGGCCAAGAAGCTGCTGATGGCAGGGAAGCATTTGAGAAAGAAAGGAAGTGATGAATATGACGTGCAGAACCTGAGAGCTCCTTTTAGATTGATTGCCCTGATGCTGTGCAGAATCTTCGGCATGCCCGATGGCACAGTATACAAGATTCAGTGGGTCCCTATCATTCACTATGTGGCATTTCAGGGAACAGTGTTTGACTGGGCCACTATCCTGTCAGATAGTATGGCCTCGATGATAAGTGCTGCTAAGCCAGGGCTAGCCTTGAAGAAGGCTGAATTCTTCATGTCTTCATATCTGATAGATTGTATTTTGGCCAAGATAGAGTTCCCCAAATTGGGTTGTACATGGGATAGGGCCACCGCCCCGGTCTACATCGCATTCAAGATGTTGTGGGCTTAGAATTACAAGCCCAGCTACAAACTCATCTGTGAGGGGTTCATCATGCCCCTATACGAGAAAATGTTCAAGGAAGAACCAAATTGCCTGTCAGAAAATGCTTTGGAAGTCCTTGGGGATTATGGGTACTTTTACTTCTCAGAACGGGGCACCTACCTGAGAATTTTCGGAGGGACTAAGCCCCCATACATCTTGCCGCAGTATGCCACAGACTATGTGGTGCTCAAAGAAGCAGTAAGGCAACTCTTCCTGGATGGGATTGGAGCAATGCTCCACAAACAGCATAAGGCTTCCTTTCCCCCCTACCTTTCTGCATAGGTGCTTACAAGTTTTCAGGGGTGGCCTCTGCCGATGAATTTGTTCAAGAGTTGAAGGCCTTCCACTTTGGTGAGTTCATCTTCCACAGGAACGACAGAAAGGGTAAAGTGGCCGAGCATTGCAAGGACATCTACGCTCATTTTGAATACTCGCATTACCCCGATGCCGAGGAGGAGGCATTCAGAGGCATTAGCAATATGTCGGAACTACGAATCTGTCGCCAAGGCACTGGAGCAAGCTCTAGTTCAGCCAAGATCCAGGAGACCAGTTAGCGGTAGGAGAAAGAAGCTGAAGATGCCTGAGCTCAAGATGAGCTCAGATTAAGAGAAGAGGCAAGAGTGCTCCAAGAAGCTGAAAGTGTCAGATTGCAGCGGGAAGTGGAAGAAGCCAGGTGGAAGCAAGAAGCTGAAGTAGCAAGATTACAGCAGGAAGCTGAGGTGGCAAGGATGCAAGAAGAGGCGGAAAAGGAAAGACGGCGCAAAGAAGCTGAACAAGCTGAAGCAGAAAGGAAGGCAGAAGAGGAGCGAAAAGCGGAGGAGGATGCCCAAGCAGGTGGGTCCGGTGTCCAAGACAAGGAGATAGACACCTCTCAAGCAGGTGGCTCTGGTACCCAAAAGGAAGGAGTAGACCCTGCTCAGGAAGTCCGGACCCCACCTATGGAAGAGGACATAGACATCATAAACCGACCAATTGTCCCGTACACTCCATCAGGAAAGCGTACGGTGTCCAAATGGAATGAGTTTGTATATGATAAGAAAAGAAAAGCGATGGTCCTCCAATCAGAAGAGAGGATTAAAAGTCCCTTCCATGAAGACATTGTTACTCACCGGGAGGTCACCGTCATGCAGAACACGGATCAAGATCCCATTGCTATGGCGTCCGCAGTTATAGCGACAGTAAAGGCATCATTTGCCAATGTAGACGTTATAGTTAAAGAAAACATATTGACAAAGAAGAGAGCACGCAAGCTGCAACAAAATGTGTCTAATGAGCAAGCCCAAAGAGATCTGGCAGTAAACAAGTATAATTGCTTGTACGCTGAGCATAAGGAGCTATCAAACAAGTACAGGCAGCTGGAGGAGGAAAAAGACCAGCTAACACTTCAAATGATGATTGTGGAAGCAGAGAAGAATGGTGCAGAAGAAAAGGCATCTCTGCTAGAAGCAGACAAGCAAGCATTAGCTGAGCGTTTAGAGCAAGCGGAGAGCAGAACCATGGACCTATCTCCCTTCCACGAGCTGTCATGCAATATCCTGCAGCAAGTGTATGGCTCCCAAGAGCTAATCACTGATGAGTTGTGCAAACTCAAGGCCATGGTGGTTAGGCTAAAAGAGATTAATGCGGAAGCCCACAGGCTCAAAGCAAAGAACACCCGCGTTGAGGCCAATATCATAAGCCAGATGGCATGGAGAGAAGGAAAAGGGGGTTTTCCTGCACATCTCCCATTTAAAGCTGTGGACAGCCTTAATGACGACATAGCACTATTGGAGTTCAGCAGAAACTGGGCCAGTAAGCTGATGGCCAGTGTGCAAAGAACAACAGATAAAATCAGCAGTCTCTACCAGAGGCTCCAAGAGGCACATGCCAAATGTACATTGAGTTTCCCTCAGACCCTAGAGGACTTTCCGGAAAAGGAGCAGCGGTTGTCTCAGCTAAAGGAAGAGCTAGGCGTTCAAATGGAGTATGTGAAAAGGATTGATGTCCTGGCCATTGATGACCTCCAGCATTATATTGGTTCATCATCACTCCACAACCATCTGCTGAAGGAAGTACATCAAGCTGCAGTAGCAGAGGTCCAAAACATTAAAGCAGAGCTCGGGAAGAATGTGACTTCTCAGAAAATCTTGTTCCCTGTTGCAGCAAACACAGTCATAAGGGACACAGGTGCATGGTACAGTTACATAACAGAGGAGGAAAGGAAAACTGTAGCAGCAGCAGGAGCATCAGCAGACCCAGGATCCTCTCTCCCAGCAGCCACTCCAGCTCTAGGTTCGAGGCCCTCTTTCCCAGAAGTCAGTCAAGAAGCTCCAGCTAGACCAATCCATCCTTCCCAGGCACAATCAACAACCTCAATGGACTTGGGCGACCCTTCCCCAGCTGAGGCTCACCCACAGGAGTAAAAGAGGCTGAATTCAGTAAGCAACTCTCTGCAGCCAGACACATGCCCAGCAGGGAAAGCTTTGATGTTAGCCAATTTTCTGTTATGTATATTTTGAATATGTAAGGCGTAAGCCATGGGACAGTTGTCCCTAATTTTTGTCAAAATATTTTTTGTAAAGGAAGTGGCCATTTTTGGTGGTCGATTATAGTGGAAATTCCTGTAAATGACAGGTGGAGAATGTTAGGTGTCAGCCCAAAGGGCAGATTTGTAGCTATAAATAGCATCTAGGAAAGATTAGAAAGTACTTTTGGCAGGGAAGGCAATTTTGAAACCAATACGAGCTATCTTGTATCGGGCCTGTAAAATTGAATTTTCTAATAGAAGCCACCGGGAGATGGACGTTTTGCATGGGATGTTGGACTGTTGTATGTTGGACTATTTTGATGACTGCTGTTCTGTATTGTGAGATCATTCTTACCATCTGAACTATTTCTGTGTATTAATGATTTTGCTTCCCCTGTGCATACGATTTTCTCTATTTTTGTGAACAATGAATGCGTTTCATGTCAAATCGGGAGCTATCTGCTGATTTGTTCATCTTTGCTGTAGAATCCTCTTTTAGATCGAATAGCTAACTGTTCTTTCTTTAAGATCATATCTACTGCTCATTGTTCACCTTTTAAATTTTCTCTTCGCAGGGATCTTTAGATTTACTTCAGTTTCTGGTAAACATAGTTCCGTTTCTTTATTTCCGTCTACCTAGATTAGATAAGTTTACTTCTTTCTTTGGTGAGTAATGAAATGTATCAATTATAATCGGAAGCTACCTTCTGAGATCTTTTGCTGTGGTGTTTCTCTTTAAAGATCCAACGGCTGCCTGTTCTTTCTTGAAAGATAACTCTCACAGTTCGTTTCTCACACTTTAACTGCGTTTCCTGCGGGGATAGGTAGATTTGCTTTATTCTTTATTAGATTTAAATCTGTTTTGATTTTGCATTTAGAACAAACATAGACTAGGCACTTGCATCTCATATAAAACACATAAAACATAAAAGAAAGGTGTATCGGGCCATAACCGATAGAATCGGATTCAAAGTCCAAACCCACGGTTGCCGGAACCGCTAACCGGACGGATTCCCTACACCAAACGGGAGATAGTCTAATTGGGACCATCTCTCGGGGAGAATCCCTTTCTGATTGATGCTACGATATCCGAGGCATCAACAATTTTTGGCGCTAGAAGGAGGGCCTAAAGTGCATGGCTGATAGAGGAAAATCTTCCGCGGTCATAGATAACACTGAAAACCCGCTTAAAGAAAGTATTTCAAACAGCCCAGATCTTGGATTAACAGACCAAGAACGCCTCATTTCTGACCCTGAGCCTCAAGAAGATTTGTACGCTGTTCCTTTTACAGAAATAAAGGATTTGAGAAGACATACCAGATCCTACGTTAGACAGTTGGGTGGTTTAAACGCTGTCAACTTCCTCCCTAAGAAAATTACACCCAGAAAGGAGCCACAGTACACCCGTGATTCAATTCTCGTTCAGAGTTTTGAAGAACTGGTAAATCTGACTTTGGAAGAAATTTTCGATACCCTTAACAAGACAGACCAAGAAAATCTTGAAGAAATTACCACTCCCAAAAGTAATCCACAGGTTTCACCCTACAATTCTCCTCCGGGGTCTCCACATCCAAACCCAAACATGGCTGTACCTGCTTGGAGAGCAAGGGGAGCACTGAACCTAGCTGGACCATTCCATAATCTCCCTAAAAACCCAGAAAAGGTCTTGCCTAAGTACGATCCAGGGAAAGCCATTTCGGCAGAAGATCACCTCAAGAGTTTTTACTTAGCTCTGAACCTTTTAAACGTACAACATGAAGACGTCGTCTACAGGTTGTTTCCATATACATTCGAGCCAAAAGTATCATCATGGTACTTTAGCCTACAACCCAGCTCAATCTCTAGTTGGGAGGAATTCAAAAAATGTTTTCTAAAGAAATACGGAAACCAAAAGACTGTGGCCACACTTATGAAAGAACTCTTATCCATGAGGATGGAAAAGAAAGAAAAGGTTCAAGATTTCAATCAAAGATTCACCACGCTGTTGAATAACTTCAGTCAAGCTAATAAACCAGCCGAGGAATCTCTAATTGAATACTATACAACCGCTCTTGACGGACCCATAGCAATGTTCGTAAAAAGGTCCAAGAAAACTACCCTGATAGAGAACTTTGAGGAAGCTAGAAAGGTAGAAGAAGAGGCTGATAGCATTGCTAAACATGCCTTGGATGTAGAACCAAAACCAGCAGCTAGCAAAAAACCTTTGCTGCTCACTAAAAGTAAAGACGAGCCATCTACGGACATGGAAAATGTAGTCAAGATGATGCAGAAATTATCTAACAAAATCGTAGATCTCGAGAAAGACAAGGCTGCTAGCACCTCTAGGAAACCTTTCAAGCCATTTTATAAAAGAAGGGAAGACGGGGAACAGACTCATCCACCAATGAACGCTGCCCCTGTTTTAAACTTGAATGAGATAGGGATGGAAAATTTCTGCACTTTTCACCAAGAACCACATTCGGAAAAGAGCTGCCCGCAATGGATCAACTCCATGAGCTTAGTCATGAACCAAATGTTAGATTCTCAGATCCCAGATCAGGATGATCCTCCAGAAGAGTCGAGCCCTGAGTTAGAGGAACCAACCCCGGACATTACCATGGTGTTGTGGGATTGGGTACCTATGACCGAATTAGTAGAAGAAGATCACATAGATAGCTCTCCCTCTACCATAAATGTTGCCACTCGCAGCAAGGGCCCAATTGCGGATCCTATCCCAGTCACCTTTCCCCATAAGCCTAAAATTTTGAAAGATCCGCCTAGGAGGCATATACCAATCATCCCACCGCAGCCCAAAGTAAACCAAACAACGGCCAAACAGCGAAGCGCTGACAACATAGTTCAGCCACCTAAGGTCACGACGAGCAAAACAGATCAGCCAATTCGAATTGGGAACGAGTCCGATATAGGGTATGATATTATCGAAGATATCAAGAAGGTCAAAGCAAACGTATCGATATTTGACATGTGTAGCTTGCCCCATCAACGAGACAAACTGCTGCATGTTTTACAACCAAAACCCAGCATTACATTAACGGATTCTCAAGACAATCCGAAAATTAACGAGGCTAGCATCGGTGGGAAATCCAAATCCCAAACATTGCCATTCTTGTTGACATTTGAAATTTTCAACCATAATGTTCACAACTTTTTGGTAGACTCTGGAGCTTCTTCAAACGTTATGCCACTGTCAATTTGTAGGAAAATTAATGGGCAGCTCGTGCCATCTCCAGCTCAAATTATCCAATTAGACAGGACTGTTGTCAAGGTTATTGGGGAGATGAAAGACGTTCTAATTAGATTGTCAGCTGATCCTAGAGTCTGTCAATTTATTGACATAATGGTGGTCGATATTCCTGAAGCCTATGGGCTGATTTTGAGTAGGGATTGGTCCACCAAGTTGAGTGGCTACTTTGCTACTGATTGGTCTCATATATGGCTGCCTCATCAGAACAGGCAGAATCAGATTAAAGTTCTTAGGGAACCTCATATGAAACAAAACGTAACTCAGCTAGAGGAAAAGAATGAAGCCGTAACTTTCTCATCTTCGGTTCTGGGGAATTATTTCTTGGAAATGGATCCGGGTAATTATCAATCTGAAACCATTAGCCATGAATCAGATAAACAGTCTGATCTCCTTCATTTCTCTCGGACTGATGATGTTGATTGTAACATAGTCAATTTAGTTGCTAACGTAGACCACGAAGAAACTAACTTAGCTGAATCCAAAGATGCCTTTTGGACATTATACTTTGACGGTTCTAAAACTCTGGAAGGATCCGGAGCCGGTTGTGTTCTAATGGATCCGAAAAGAAACAAGTATTTTTTGTCTTGTAGATTAGAATTCGATTGTACTAATAATACCGCTGAATATGAAGCTTTGGTACATGGTTTAAAGAAGGCCATCGGCTTAAATGTAAAGTACCTGAAGGTTTTTGGTGATTCCGAGATAGTTGTAAGACAGGTAAGGGACACCATTCATTGTCTCTCACCTCACTTGAAAGGTTATCAGGTTGAGGTATGGGATTTAATCATGAATTTTGACGCTTTCAATATAAAATCAATTCCTAGGTTGCAAAATTCTGCTGCTGATTTGTTAGCAACATCTGCTTCTAGATTGGTTCGGTCGAATAATAAATGCTCAATTGAATTGATTTTCAGGCCTTCCATTCCCGATAACATCACGAACTTTAGAGTCTTCGATGATGATGAGCAAATTATCAGTTTCCTAACAAACGAAAATAGCTTTCAAGGAGCTGCAATAGATGAGGAAGAACACGATGCTGATTTCATGAAGAAAGATGAGGAGAAAGGAAATTTCATGCCCAAAGGGGTAAGGTCCCTTGAAATGCTGTTCGATCTTCAAAATAAGTTCAAAAGACCAGCTAATACCAAAACTAACAGCTCATCAATGCAACATGAGTTGGTTAATTTGGGTACCGGGGCAGAACCAAAATTTGTCAACCTTGGCAAATGTTGTTCACCAGGAGAAAGAGACAGGTTTATTAAATTGTTTAAGCAGTACAAAGATGTTTTTGCATGGACCTATGAAGATCTAAAAACATATGACGTCCGCATCATCCAGCATGTTATACCAATGAAAGTGGGTGTCAAGCCATTTCAACAGCAGTTAAGAAGGATGCATCCCACTCTTGAACCGCTGATCCAAAAGGAATTAAAGAAGCTCCTGGACGCTAAGATAATCTTCAAGGTTCGGCATTCAGAATGGGTTGCAAACTTGGTTCCCGTAAGGAAGAAGTTGGGAGAGATTAGGCTGTGTGTAGACTTCAGAAATTTAAACAGAGCCTCGGATAAAGACAACTACCCCGTACCTTCAATGGAGCAAATCCTACAAATGGTGTCGGGATCCGAATTGTTTTCCCTCCTCGATGGTTTCTCGGGCTATAATCAAGTGTTAGTAGCCGAAGAAGATCGTCTCAAGACCACTTTCAGGACTAAGTGGGGAACTTTTTCCTACAGAAGAATGCCGTTTGGTCTGATAAATGCAGGAGCTACATTCCAAAGGGCGATGGATATTGCCTTCCGAGGATTGGGTGGGCAATGTGTTGTTGTTTACTTAGATGATGTGACAGTCTTTTCGAAGAAAAGGGAAGATCATGTTGTTCATCTGAGGCACATCTTTGATCGTTGCCGGAAGTATGGTATTTCCTTGAATCCCAAGAAGAGCGTGTTTGCTGTACCCGAAGGTAAGCTCTTGGGTCATATCATCTCCAAAGGGGGAGTGTCAATCAACCAAGAAAGAGTCCAAGCTATTAATAAGATTCCAATGCCTCACAACAAAAAATCTATGCAGTCTTTTATGGGCACCATCAATTTTGTCCGCAGATTTGTTCCAGATTTTGCACAAATTGTTAAGCCATTACAGCAGATGGTTAAACAAAGCGTACAATTCAAGTGGACAGATTTGGAGAAGGACGCATTTAGAGATATCAAGGCAGCTGTAGCTAAAGCTCCTTCCTTAAGGAGCCCAGATTTCGATAAAGATTTCATCTTGTATACCTTTGCCTCAGATGAATCTCTCGCAGCTGTACTAACACAAAAGGTGGAGTTGGGGGACGAATACCCAATTTCGTTTATGAGCACTGGTCTGCAGGGGGCCGAGCTGAACTATCCCATGGTGGACAAACATGCCTATGCGGTCTTCAAAGCAGTCAAGCAGTTTAGGCCCTACATTTTGAAGAACATAACTAAAGTCATAGTTCCCCATCCAGCTGTTAGATCCCTTTTCGTTCAAAAGGAATTGGGAGAGAGGAGAGGGAACTGGGTCACAGCCCTGCAAGAGTATGATTTGGAATTTAAACCGGCTACAATGATCAAAGGACAAGGTCTGTGCAAGTTACTGGCGGGAAACTCGACTGATGAAGAGCAACATTGGAAGAATGAAGCTGAGCTCAATTCGGTTGAAGTATGTCCTACCTTCACAACTCCCCAGTCTTGGTATAGGGATCTGGTGCACTATTTGCAGTAGGGATATTTGCCCGAACACTGGAACTCTAAGCAAAGAAGGGAACTCCGCTTGAAATCGGCACCCTATCAGATCATTGATGGGATCCTTTTCAGAAAGAATTACGATGGAGTCCTTCTTAGATGTTTGGAGAAGGAAGATGCAAACAAAGTTGTCAAAGAATTGCATGATGGCCCCGCAGGTGGTCATTATTCAGGAGAGACGACAGCGCACAAGATACTGAGAGCTGGTTATTATTGGCCCACTTTGTTCCGAGATGCCCACACATACGCACGAAACTGTGATGTATGTCAAAGAAGCGCTGGGAAGTTACCTAAGGCCGCAGGCCCATTGCAGCCGGTCATCATCTCTGAACCTTTTGAGCAATGTGGCATAGATGTTATCGGAGAAATAAATCCAAACTCTTCATTGCAACACCGATACATCCTGACGGCTACCGACTACTTCACTAGGTGGACGAAGGCCACCCCATTGCGCAAGATCAATGAAGACGCAGTCATCAGCTTCTTGAAAGATAACATCATAACCAGGTTTGGGGTTCCAATTTCCCTTGTTTTTGATAATGCTACTTATTTTTCATCTTGCAAGATAAATGAATTTGTTTATGAACGGGGAATTAAGTTGCATTATTCAGCCAATTACTACCCTCAGGGAAACGGATTAGCTGAATCCTCAAACAAGAATCTGATTCGAATTCTTAAGAAAACTGTGATAGAAAACCAGAGAAGTTGGCATGTGGCTCTCCCAAACGCCTTATGGGCAGATAGGGTAACCCCGAAGAATGCTTTAGGTGTCTCCCCTTTCACTCTTGTCTATGGCAAGGAAGCCATACTTCTCCCAAACATCTTACTGCCATCCTTGCAATTGTCCCAAGCCTCTCGGGGTTCTGGTAGCCAAGCCTTACAATCCAGGATCAACACCCTGCTTCAACTGGAAGAAGCCCGACACGAAGCTAAAGATCGATTCCATCAACACCAGGACATAGTTAAGAGATGGTTCGATAAGAGGAAATCCGGCAAGAGGGATTTTGAAGTCGGGGATTTAGTCCTGAAATGGGACCATAATCATGAAGGCAAAGGAATGCATACGAAATTTCAACATCTATGGGTAGGCCCGTACCAAATTTCTGCAAAATTAGGCCCATCCACTTATAAATTGACAAATCTCGAGGGAGAAGAAGTAGCCCTTCCTCTCAATGGCCTCGCTCTGAAGCAATACTTCGCATAGTCTCCTCGAGACTTCCTGTACATAAATAAAGTTTTCTTTTGATTTCGCTTTTAGCTGTTTTATTTTTCGGCCATGTTGTTTCTCTCTTTGTTATTTGAACTTTTATGACAAGTTTTGTTTTCTGAATGCCCTTTTGGTTGAGTTCCCCGTTGAATACAGCTCTCTCAAAGAAAACTTGGGACCCATGAGTCTGGAACTCTGCTCAGTAAATCCGGTCTGTTGTGCTCTCGCTGAAATGTTCAAAAGGGGGAAAGCCTACCCTGCTAGTCACACTAATCCTCTTTAATAGCAGAGACCTATGACCATCTTCACTACTATCGTTGGGCTCCACCCACTCTCACACTTTAAAGGCATCTCAAGAAGGTTACCTAAGTTGGACCCATGGAAAGTGGCACCTCTCGAGGACATAGGGTATTGAAATGACTCCATGCTGCAGATTTAACAGCCAAAATGGCCTACATTCAAGAGTCTGTTTTCCAGGGATTCTCGCCTCAATTAAAGCATGGCTGAGACAAAAGCAAAAGACATGTAAAATCAAGAAGGCTGTCCAGAAGGCCCAGCTCAAAATGGGCTCCTCTCCGTCTGTGAAGTTTGATCAAATCAATAAAATTTCTAACTCACACAAAAGGACATTATGGATTGAGGAGCCTAAATCAAAGATCATGTCCAAAAGAAAATATCCCTGGAAGGCTCAAACAGCTAAGCTGTCCAAAGTACAAGCATCCCAAAGGATGCCAGCAGCATGGGAATGAAGAACAAGAGCAATAATGTCCATGAGAAAGTGTTGCAAATCCTGTGGAGTCCGGCAGTAATGGCCATTCGAGAGATGACCCTCCTAAAATGAATCTCATATGCTGGCCTTCTGAGAGTGGTGAAGATGTCTCGGTCAAAGCTCCCCTTTCCCCAACGGCTAGCAGGTAAAGTGCCTCCTTCCCCCACATGACTTTAAAGTGCTCAGCCGAGTAGTGCGGCCAAGATGGATGTTTTTTGATGAGTTTTTTGACCATGAGGAGAAATTTTTCAGAGATCTGTGTTCGCCAGCGACTCGCCATTGTTGTTGCAGCAACACCCCCCCCAAAATTTTTGCACATATGGGGCCCCTCCTTTATAATTTTTAAAGGCTGCCTTAAACGTTTTTTGTCCCAGCTTTTATCTTTGCTTTTAACCAGAGAGTCTCGCCATGAGAAACCCCAATGCTGCCGGAAGTTTTTAACTCTCAAATAGAAGAGCTTTCAAATGAATTTTTTCTTTTCTCGAAACCACGGAGCAATTTGCTAAAACCTCGTAGTAGCGGAACCCTCTCGCTTAAAACGCCCGCAAAAGAACTTAGAAAATCTCGCCGAACAAACCGCGGGAGATCTCGGGCTAGCCTTCCGAAATGACCGAGGCCTATCTCATAAACCGCCCGTCTAAGCCTTCCGAAGTAAAAAAACTTGGAAATTTTTCGATCGTTTGTTTCTGCGGAACAGTTGATGAAATCCTTCTGAAACGACTCTGCTCCCGAAACGGCGGAGCCCTTCACCCAAGCCTTCCGCAACCGCGGAAAGGTTCCGGTATGCCTCCCGAAATGGCAGGACTCATTCGCCTTACTCTCCCGAAAAAGACTTAGAATTTTTCGATTGGAAAGCTGCGGAAGGGATTGGGAAAACCCTCCCGAAACGGCGGACTCCTTCGCTCGAGGAGACTATGCCGCGGAAAGATTCCGGTTGTTCTTCCGAAACGACGGAAGTCTTTTACATAACTCTCCCGAAACAGACTTAGAACATGTTTTGATCGTTCGTGGAGAAGATTGGAGTTTTCATTCCAAAACGGCGGGAACGGTTTGTGAAACCCTTCCGAAACTCGGAAAAGAACTTAGAAGCTTTCATTGAAAATTTGCGGAAGATCCTCCGAAACGGCAGAAGAACTTGGGAAAGACGCCCGAAAAGTTGGATTGGTTTGTTAAAATCGCGGAAGGTTTTGATGAAATCCTTCCGAAATGGCAAAAAATTCAGCGAAGTGGCCCGAAGCGTCGGAAGCCGTTCACATAAGCTTTCCGAAAAGAGACTTAGAAAATTCAAAAAAACCTGCGGAAACCTTCGGATTTTCCTCCCGAAATGGCGGAAGCCATTCACAAAAGCTTTCCGAAAATACCGGGAGCATTCGCCATATCGTCCCGAAACCCCGCGAGACTTAAAAAAATTTTTGGATTAGCGGAAGCCCTTCGCAAATAGTTCCCGAAATGGCGGAAGCCGTGGCGTTATACGTCCGCAACGCGGGTCTCTTTTGCGGAAGGTTTCAAGCTTCTCTCCGCAAAATAGCCCCGAAACGGCGGAAGGTTTGGAGTTTCCCTTCCGCTACGCGGGCCGAAACAGCGAAAACTACCCCTCCATCCTTCCGCAACGGCGGGTGTGACTCGCAAGGCGGTCCCGCGGATGGCGGTTGCACAGAAATCGAGATATTTTGACATGATCACCGCCGTACTAGCACTTAAACCATGCCACCCACCAAACTAAATGCTCGCACGTGCCGGTCTTTTATAAATTGACGGTGGGGGCTCGATCCAATGCACCATTGTTTTCGATTGGCAAACGACGTGGAACGCCGTGCAAATCGCCCCAGCTCACCTCGCTCATCCGTGCTCACGGCCACCTCGTTCAAGCGATCCCCACGGTGCCAGGTAGGATTTTAACCTTGAATTTCGCTATTGGGTTGTCTTTTGTGGGAAAACAATGGGTTTTAGTGGGATTTTGACGGGCAAAACACCCGTCAAGGGCTATGTTTTGCCCGTCAGATACAGTTGAATGGAGTTTTCATCATACAAAATCGTCGTAGGCATTGGTTAAAACATTAACATTTTATTTCGAGCAGTGATGGTGGGTGCGGGCGGTTAATCTTGTCCCATTTTTAAACCCCGGGCCACGCCCCTCGTTTTGGGAAAATTTGTCGAAGCCCTATAGGCTTTTCATGTCCCCAGCCGAAAACTCAGGACGTAAAACCCCGGGCCCTTCTGTAAGCCTCAGTCCCAACACGCCCTCTACCCGGGAAAAACCTTGTCTCCGGCGCCATTGCCCTGTTCAAAATTCCGTGAGCATTCAAGTCGCGCGAGCTGAAACTGTGTCCACCCTAACCTTTACCGTCAATACGTCGCCGGCGCCGGCGCCCCGCCCGGATTAGGACTTCTCATAGGGCACCTCGGCGAGTGCCGTGCGTGACAATAGCATTCGAAGCCCTCACCGAGTCGAAAGTGCGAAAGGAGCTCCCTTGTCGTCACAAAGTCCCTCAACCCGAGTCTCCCCGCCTTTAGCCTTTCCAACCCCAATAATGACGAAAGACACCTTCGTCCCCAGGGCGGAACCGAAAACCAATGGCTTCCGCAATTCGCCTATCGAGCCGAAAACCAATGGCTTCCGCAATTCGCCTATCGAGCCGAGAACAAAATGTGTCCGCAACATAACCTATCCCCTCAGGAGCATCCCAAACCCATCCTGTTAAGAGATTCAAATGTTTCAATTTATGTTTCAAATTATTTTTTTTGCTTCCTGAATATACAGCTTCATTGTACTTATCTTATTGATATATTAAAACAATGATGCTCTCTGTTAAAACCTCACAGTATGTTGCTCAAAATGACTTGTATATGGGTGTTGTCAGGGATAAGTCAAGATGCCGAAAACCGGTAAGAAGAAGGCGAAGATGACAGAAAAGAAACCTGCCCCTCTTGAAACTGAAACTTCACTCCAAGACACTAGGTGCACCACTGGTGTCCCTCCAGAAATCAGATGGGATGACATCTATAGAATGATCAGGGACCAAGAAATCCCAGATATGTTGTTGGAGGAAGCACCAATCTATCTCAATATCAGAGCCTCAGGCATAACTAGAGCCGCTACCCGCCCTGAGCTGTTCCCCTGTGCTGAAGTGATCGGATGGATACTCCAACATGCCGATGCTGAAGGAAGAGTGATAAATGATAGCGGGAAAGTGGCTATCGCCTCATTTCAACCCGCATATCTTGCGGCAGCCTACAGATTTCCCCGTGTACAGCAAGCTCTGACTGATGAATGGTTAAGCCAGATGAACAACATCGAGATGGCCAAGAAGCTGCTGATGGCAGGGAAGCATTTGAGAAAGAAAGGAAGTGATGAATATGACGTGCAGAACCTGAGAGCTCCTTTTAGATTGATTGCCCTGATGCTGTGCAGAATCTTCGGCATGCCCGATGGCACAGTATACAAGATTCAGTGGGTCCCTATCATTCACTATGTGGCATTTCAGGGAACAGTGTTTGACTGGGCCACTATCCTGTCAAATAGTCTGGCCTCGATGATAAGTGCTGCTAAGCCAGGGCTAGCCTTGAAGAAGGCTGAATTCTTCATGTCTTCATATCTGATAGATTGTATTTTGGCCAAGATAGAGTTCCCCAAATTGGGTTGTACATGGGATAGGGCCACCGCCCCGGTCTACATCGCATTCAAGATGTTGTGGGCTTAGAATTACAAGCCCAGCTACAAACTCATCTGTGAGGGGTTCATCATGCCCCTATACGAGAAAATGTTCAAGGAAGAACCAAATTGCCTGTCAGAAAATGCTTTGGAAGTCCTTGGGGATTACGGGGACTTTTACTTCTCAGAACAGGGCACCTACCTGAGAATGTTCAGAGGGACTAAGCCCCCATACATCTTGCCGCAGTATGCCACAGACTATGTGGTGCTCAAAGAAGCAGTAAGGCAACTCTTCCTGGATGGGATTGGAGCAATGCTCCACAAACAGCATAAGGCTTCCTTTCCCCCCCTACCTTTCTGCATAGGTGCTTACAAGTTTTCAGGGGTGGCCTCTGCCGACGAATTTGTTCAAGAGTTGAAGGCCTTCCACTTCGGTGAGGTCATCTTCCACAGGAACGACAGAAAGGGTAAAGTGGCCGAGCATTGCAAGGACATCTACGCTCATTTTGAATACTCGCATTACCCCGATGCCGAGGAGGAGGCATTCAGAGGCATTAGCAATATGTCGGAACTACGAATCTATCGCCAAGGCACTGGAGCAAGCTCTAGTTCAGCCAAGATCCAGGAGACCAGTCAGCGGCAGGAGAAAGAAGCTGAAGATGCCCAAGCTCAAGAGGAGCTCAGATTAAGAGAAGAGGCAAGAGTGCTCCAAGAAGCTGAAAGTGTCAGATTGCAGCGGGAAGTGGAAGAAGCCAGGTGGAAGCAAGAAGCTGAAGCAGCAATATTACAGCAGGAAGCTTAGGTGGCAAGGATGCAAGAAGAGGCGGAAAAGGAAAGCCGGCGCAAAGAAGCTGAACAAGCTAAAGCAGAAAGGAAGGCAGAAGAGGAGCGAAAAGCGGAGGAGGATGCCCAAGCAGGTGGGTCCGGTGTCCAAGACATGGAGATAGACACCTCTCAAGCAGGTGGCTCTGGTACCCAAAAGGAAGGAGTAGACCCTGCTCAGGAAGTCCGGACCCCACCTATGGAAGACGACATAGACATCATAAACCGACCAATTGTCCCGTACACTCCATCAGGAAAGCGTACGGTGTCCAAATGGAATGAGTTTGTATATGATAAGAAAAGAAAAGCGATGGTCCTCCAATCAGAAGAGAGGATTAAAAGTCCCTTCCATGAAGACATTGTTACTCACCGGGAGGTCACCGTCATGCAGAACACGGATCAAGATACCATTGCTATGGCGTCCGCAGTTATAGCGACAGCAAAGACATCATTTTCCAATGTAGACATTATAGTTAAAGAAAACATATTGACAAAGAAGAGAGCACACACGCTGCAACAAAATGTTGCTAATGAGCAAGCCCAAAGAGATCTGGCAGTAAACAAGTATAATTGCTTGTACGCTGAGCATAAGGAGCTGTCAAACAAGTACAGCCAGCTGGAGGAGGAAAAAGACCAGCTAACACTTCAAATGATGATTGTGGAAGCAGAGAAGAATGGTGCAGAAGAAAAGGCATCTCTGCTAGAAGCAGACAAGCAAGCATTAGCTGAGCGTTTAGAGCAAGCAGAGAGCAGAACCATGGACCTATCTCCCTTCCACGAGCTTTCATGCAATATCCTGCAGCAAGTGTATGGCTCCCAAGAGCTAATCACTGATGAGGTGTGCAAACTCAAGGCCATGGTGGTTAGGCTAAAAGAGATTAATGCGGAAGCCCACAGGCTCAAAGCAAAGAACACCCGCGTTAAGGCCAATATCATAATCCAGATGGCATGGAGAGAAGGAAAAGGGGGTTTTCCTGCACATCTCCCATTTAAATCTGTGGACAGCCTTAATGAGGACATAGCACTATTGGAGTTCGGCAGAAACTGCGCTAGTAAGCTGATGGCTAGTGTGCAAAGAACAACAGATAAAATCAGCAGTCTCTACCAGAGGCTCCAAGAGGCACATGCCAAATGTACATTGAGTTTCCCTCAGACCCTAGAGGACTTTCCAGAAAAGGAGCAGCGGTTGTCTCACCTAAAGGAAGAGCTACGCGTTCAAATGGAGTATGTGAAAAGGATTGATGTCCTGGCCATTGATGACCTCCAGCATTATATTGGTTCATCATCACTCCACAACCATCTGCTGAAGGAAGTACATCAAGCTGCAGTAGCAGAGGTCCAAAACATTAAAGCAGATCTCGGGAAGAATGTGACTTCTCAAAAACTCTTGTTCCCTACTGCAGCAAACACAGTCATAAGGGACACAGGTGCATGGTACAGCTACATAACAGAGGAGGAAAGGAAAACTGCAGCAGCAGCAGGAGCATCAGCAGACCCAGGATCCTCTCTCCCAGCAGCCACTCCAGCTCTAGGTTCGAGGCCCTCTTTCCCAGCAGTCAGTCCAGAAGCTCCAGCTAGACCAATCCATCCTTCCCAGGCACAATCAACAACCTCAATGGACTTGGGCGACCCTTCCCCAGCTGAGGATCACGCACAGGAGTAAAAGAGGCTGAATTCAGTAAGCAACTCTCTGCAGCCAGACACGTGCCCAGCAGGGAAAGCTTTGATGTTAGCCAATTTTCTGTTATGTATATTTTGAATATGTAAGGCGTAAGCCATGGGACAGTTGTCCCTAATTTTTGTCAAAATATTTTTTGTAAAGGAAGTGGCCATTTTTGGTGGTCGATTATAGTGGAAATTCCTGTAAATGACAGGTGGAGAATGCTGGGTTTCAGCCCAAAGGGAAGATTTGTAGCTATAAATAGCATCTAGGAAAGATTAGAAAGGACTTTTGGCAGGGAAGGCAATTTTGAAACCAATACGAGCTATCTTGTATCGGGCCTGTAAAATTGAATTTTCTAATAGAAGCAACCGGGAGATGGACGTTTTGCATGGGATGTTGGACTGTTGTATGTTGGACTATTCTGATGACTGTTGTTCTGTATTGTGAGATCATTCTTACCATCTGAACTATTTCTGTGTATTAATGATTTTGCTTCCCCTGTGCATACGATTTTCTCTATTTTTGTGAACAATGAATGCGTTTCATGTCAAATCGGGAGCTATCTGCTGATTTGTTCATCTTTGCTGTAGAATCCTCTTTTAGATCGAATAGCTAACTGTTCTTTCTTTAAGATCATATCTACTGCTCGTTGTTCACCTTTTAAATTTGCTCTTCGCAGGGATCTTTAGATTTACTTCAGTTTCTGGTAAACATAGTTCCGTTTCTTTATTTCCGTCTACCTAGATTAGATAAGTTTACTTCTTTCTTTGGTGAGTAATGAAATGTATCAATTATAATCGGAAGCTACCTTCTGAGATCTTTTGTTGTGGTGTTTCTCTTTAAATATCCAACGGCTGCCTGTTCTTTCTTGAAAGATAACTCTCACAGTTCGTTTCTCACACTTTAACTGCGTTTCCTGCGGGGATAGGTAGATTTGCTTTATTCTTTATTAGATTTAAATCTGTTTTGATTTTGCATTTAGAACAAACATAGACTAGGCACTTGCATCTCATATAAAACACATAAAACATAAAAGAAAGGTGGATCGGGCCATAACCGATAGAATCGGATTCAAAGTCCAAACCCACGGTTGCCGGAACCGCTAACCGGACGGATTCCCTACACCAAACGGGAGATAGTCTAATTGGGACCATCTCTCGGGGAGAATCCCTTTCTGATTGATGCTACAATATCCGAGGCATCAACACAGTCTAAATGTGATTTTGGACAGAAGGAAGTTGAGTATCTCGGGCGCATTATCTCAGCACAAGGGGTTCACATGGATCTTGCCAAAATCGATGCCATGAACAATTGGTTGCATCCTCAGACACTCAAGAGCCTTTGTGGTTTTTTGGGGTTGACTGGCTACTACCGCAAGTTTGTCAAGGATTATGGGAAGATTGCAGCTCCATTAACTGCTCTATTGAAAAAAGATGCCTTCACATGGACACCTGCTACTCAGTGTGCATTTCACAAACTAAAACAAGCTATGTGTACTACACCTGTGCTAGCTATGCCCGGTTTTTCCAAGCCCTTCACTATTGAGAGTGATGCTTGCGGCAATGGACTTGGTGTTGTTCTCCTTCAAGATGAACACCCCATTGCGTTCACCAGCAAAGCCCTTTTAGGTAAGAATCTAGCTGCCTCTACGTATGAGAAGGAAATGATGGCTATTTTGCATGTAGTACAGAAGTGGTGCCCATACCTATTAGGGAATCATTTCTGCATCAACACTGATCACCAGAGTCTGAAATATTTCTTGGACTAGCGTGTCTCCTCCCCGGAACAACAGAAATGGGTTAGCAAACTCATGGGTTATGAATATGAGATCACTTACTGTTGATGTATATGTAACTTCGGAATGTATTTCATCTGTATATTTTATATATATTTATTGTACCCTTATAAGAGATGTGTTATTGTCACGTCCCCTCCCATCCTACCAGCTAGATGGAGAGGATCGTGAGGTTAAACCGAGCATCTAGCCCCCATATCCATTCATTAAACAAGCATTCAAATTCAAAAGAAAAAAGAAAAAAATACATATACAAATGCATAACAGATGTGATATTAAACTGGGCGTCTAGCCCTATGAAACGTTTAACCATAAGCATGAACATAATATAACAGAGATAGATGGAACTGTATGGTTTTAAGAAAATCACAGCGGAATATTGAGAATTTCACATACATCATACATTTAAGATGTTCATCAAATAAGTAATTGCAAGTTAATACAGGGGAACACTTATCTTATGCGAAAGTAATCCCACGCAACTGGCTATGCAACTGCAACGTTCCACCCAACCGTAGGCCAGTGTGCTCCTCAATCTCTCGGCACCACTGCCACCCCCTAGCTGGGCATGATCTCTACAAGGAACCAGGGAACAACAGACTCACACATAGCCAATCATACACCAAAATGAGCCAAGCCAATCTGCAATTGGGTTTATCAGGCTGCTAGGACATGGCAGGGAAGAATTGCTAAGCTAGTATGCTCAACCACAGAGCTGAGGATACCCCTCCAAGATCTATTCAGCTTGGCACTCACAATGCCTACACACCCAACACAAGGAAGTATTCTCTTCACTGCCACACAGTTCCTCAAGCCATACCTTCCTTTCTAGTGCTCTCAGGGTGTGCATAGAAACGTATCCAAGCCCTCTTGATCTTCTTGAGAGGCTACTCCCTCTACTAGGTTTATCAAGCCAGTTCTGTCCACTACCAGTCCAAAACTTCAGCTCACAGGTTCAAACCAAAAACGAGAATGCACACAATAGCAGAATGCCGTTATGGGGCAAGATAAAACGTTTTACAGTGAGCTGCATGAGATGGGTTTTCAGCTAACTCAGAAAAACATTGGAACCCACAAAAATGAAATGGGAAGTTGGGAAATAACCCAGGAAGCCAAATCCGTTTTTAGTAAAATGTCCAGGGTCAATTCGGGGCAAAAACGACCTCCCTCCTAGTCCCCAATTCGTGGCCTTCCTCTCCCAACTGTTATACCAGGCAAAAACGACTCCCAGGCATGGAAAAATGCAGGATTTTGATGAAAAACGTAAATGGAAAGACCCCAGCTAACTCCTACTGCGTGAATGAATGAAGACTGCTCATTCCCCATGGCTTTGGGCACCATTTCGTGGGTTTTTTCTTGCCCGACAAGCAAAAACACGAATTTCCAGGTTGATGGCTTGCCCATGCACGAAAATGGCTTGCCCATACTTCTTCATTTTCAAGGCATTAACTGCCTTAACCAATTTCTTGGGAGAATTAAATGATTGGGTGCATGAGACAAAATGGGTAGTTGGTGGTTTATGGGTTTCCCCATTGACACATGGATTAATACCATTGGCTCAACGGTTTGAATAATTTCCCTCCCTTTTCCTTGTAGAACCATGCCCCATCTCTTTTGTTGCATTGCATAGCCGGTTGTGGGTTTTTCATTAAAAATTTGAAATTACATGATGTCTTATATACATTGTTCCCATCTCGCACAAGAACCATAGGCATCTATTTTCATTAAATCAATGGTGGGGCCTTGGCCTTGAGCTCCTCACCATGATTAAATATCAGTATTTACATCATTTACAAAGGGGGTCAAAATGGGGACGTGACAGTTATTCCTCTATAAGGAAGTGTCGTCATATGGATTGACAAGTGTCGCAAGTATGTGTACTTGCCGATGGGTTATTAGACCACCATTTGGGGTCAGCCCGGAATTATATACAATATAATGTGGATGTATCTAAGTAGACAAGTCGGCCCCAGTAGGTCACTGGGCAAAAAGGTAAGTATAAATAGAGATAGGAGATCTCTATTTTACTCACTCGGAAAAGTAACTCACTCTCTCTCTGGAAAGTGGCGCACTTGTGAGGAGGAGGAGGATCATCTGCTAGGAGACTATCTCTGTTTTATTTGGTTGTATTTTGGTTGAGACATTGCTCTCTCTATCTCTGAGGAAGTTGTGGGGTTTTTCACCTTAGGGTTTTCCCCACGGAAACTCTGTGTCTCTTGTCTCTATGCTTTTGATTCTTGTGATGCTTGTGATGCTTGTCATATTATGATTGTCATGCATTGATATACTGTAGATGTTATTCTCTTAGCAAAGATCCTAGAGTATAATGAATTAATGCTCAAAATTTAACATGGTATCAGAGCTAACCTGAGAAGAAGACATTTTGCAGTGACGGAAGCTTGTGTTCCTTGTTTATTGGGTTTCTCTCCACAAATTTTTAAAATTCAGTATAGTAGATTGGATCTACTCATCAAGGCGCATCTATCTGTCCAATCAGAATTCAGTTCCTAGCATTTTTAGATTTGGCCCTAAAAATTAGGGTTTCCACAAAAATAGGAATTTCTGGAAACTGAAGGCACAGCCGGAAGCTCCTTGCAAAAATCGAAGGTTAGAGCTTTGGATCGATATTTTTGGCTGGGTAGATCTCCGGGAAACTCAAACCCTAATTTAGGGCTCTCCCCAGTGAACCCGGGAGGACAAAAAGTCAATTTTGAAGGGCAAGACTTTGCTGATCTCAAATTCTGAATGTACTATGCTGATCAGCTCTCCAAGGCGCATCTTTCTATCCTTTTGGAATTTTTAAATTCACATTTTGAATTTTTAGGGTTTCTCTGACAAACCCTAATCCAGGACCAGATCCAGTTTTCAGCACTTCAAGTGGTAAGTCCTAAATCTTTTCTATTTCCATTTGAAGCACTCTTAAAGATGTCTCTCCACACTAAGCTTGAGGATAAGCTTGAAGGGGCTGATAACTTCCAAGCCTGGAAGTATAGGATTGGGTTAATCCTGGAAGAGAATGAGTTGGACTCATATGTGAAAGAAGACATCCCTATCCCAGAGGATGAAGAAGCCAAGGCATTACACAAGAAGAACTTGGTCAAGGCAAAGAGAATCATTGCTGATTCTATCAAAGACCATCTCATACCCCATGTGTCTTCTCTTAAGACACCCAAGGAGATGTTTGAATCTTTGACCAAGCTATTTGAAGGAAAGAACATAAATCGGAAGATGACCCTGCAGAACCAATTGAAAGCAGTGAAGTTTCAGAATGGAGAAACCATTCAATATTACTTTTCAAGGGTCTCCCAGATCAAGGAACAATTAGAAGCAGTAGATGAAATGGTGGAGAATGGTGAAGTGGTGATGACCACTCTAAATGGCCTACCCAGGTCATGGGATTCCTTTATTCAAGGAATTTGTGCAAGGAAGAAGTTGATCTCCTTCAGTAGACTTCGGGAAGAATGCTCTCAAGAAGAAGCTAGACTTATAGCTCGTGAAGAAAAGATGAGAGGTGAAGATCAAGCTCTTGCAGCCCACACCAGGAAAGGAAAGTTCAAGAAAGAGCCATCTCACTCCAAGAGATCTTCACATCAATTCAAAGAAGGAAGAGTATGCTTCACCTGTAATGAGAAAGGACATATTGCCATAAATTTTCCCAAGAACAAGAAGGACAACAACATCTCAAATAAGAAGAAGAAGGGTGGCAAAAGAAGGTTTCATGCTCATGCTGCCGAAGATGATGAACCGCCAAAGAAGAAGGCTAGGGCAGAAAGTGATAGTAATGATGACTCATCAAGTGAAGAAGAGTATGTTCTGATCTCTGCTCTCACAGGTATCATCTCCCATGGTTGTAATGATTGGTTGATTGATAGTGGGGCTTCCAAACACATGACTGGGTTGAAAGAATCTTTTGTGAACCTATCTGAACATGAATCACCCCATAAGGTGAAACTTGGGGATGATTATCAATACCCAATCAAAGGAAGTGGTGAAGCCTCCTACAACCTAGATTCTGGAAAATCTCTGAAGATGAAGGAAGTACTTTATGTACCTGGGCTCAAGAAGAACTTACTCTCCATTTCTGCTTTAGATGCAAAAGGTATGAGGGTTGCATTTGTGGATGGCCAAGTCCTAATGTTGCCAAAGGGAAAGACCATAGATGATGCAGTAGTAATTGGAGAGCAAGAGGGACGCTTGTATAAATTGAAGGGACAACCTGAACATGCCATGGTGCATGAATCCATGGAGCCAAGTGAACTTTGGCATAGAAGACTTGCTCACATGCACTATAGTGTTGATGTATATGTAACTTCAGAATGTATTTCATCTGTATATTATATTTATATTTATTGTACCCTTATAAGAGATGTGTTATTCCTCTATAAGGAAGTGTCGTCATGTGGATTGACAAGTGTCGCAAGTGTGTGTACTTGCCGATGGGTTATTAGACCACCTTATGGGGTCGGCCCTAATTAATATATAATATAATGTGGATGTACTCAAGTAGACAAGTCGGCCCCAGTAGGTCACTGGGCAAAAAGGTGAGTATAAATAGAGATAGGAGATCTCTATTTTACTCACTCGGAAAAAGTATCTATCTCTCTCTCTGGAAAGTGGCGCACTAGTGAGGAGGAGGAGGATCATCTGCTAGGAGACTATCTCTGTATTATTTGGTTGTATTTTGGTTGAGCCATTGCTCTCTCTATCTCTGAGGAAGTTGTGGGGTTTTTCACCTTAGGGTTTTCCCCACGGAAACTCTGTGTCTCTTGTCTCTATGCTTTTGATTCTTATGATGCTTGTGATGCTTGTCATATTGTGATTGTCATGCATTGATATACTGTAGATGTTATTCTCTCAGCAAAGATCCTATAGTATTGTGATTTAATACTGAAAATTCAACATGGTATCAGAGCTTAACTGAGAAGAAGACATTTTGCAGTGACGGAAGCTTGTATTGCTTGTTTATTGGGTTTCTCTCCACAGATTTTTGAAATTCAGTATAGTAGATTGGATCTACTCATCAAGGCGCATCTTTCTGTCCAATCATATTTCAGTTCCGAGCATTTTCAGTTTTGGCCCTAAAAATTAGGGTTTCCACAAAAATAGGAATTTCTGGAAACTGAAGGTACAGCTGGAAGCGCCTTGCAAAAATCGAAGGTTTGAGCTTTGGATCGAGATTTTTGGCTGGGTAGATCTCCGGGAAACTCAAACCCTAATTCAGGGCTCTCCCCAGTGAACCCGGGAGGACAAAAAGGCAATTTTGAAGGACAAGACTTTGCTGATCTCAAATTCTAAATGTACTAGGCTGATCAGCTCTCCAAGGCGCATCTTTCTATCCTTTCGGAATTTTGAAATTCACATTTTGAATTTTTAGGGTTTCTCTGACAAACCCTAATCCGGGACGAGATCCAGTTTTCAGCACTTCAAGTGGTAAGTTCTAAATCTTTTCTATTTCCATTTGAAGTACTCTTAAAGATGTCTCTTCACACCAAGCTTGAGGATAAGCTTGAAGGGGCTGATAACTTCTGAGCCTGGAAGTATAGGATTGGGCTAATCCTGGAAGAGAATGAGTTGGACTCATATGTGAAAGAAGACATCCCTATCCCAGAGGATGAAGAGGCCAAGGTATTGCACAAGAAGAACTTGGTCAAGGCAAAGAGAATCATTGCTGATTCTATCAAAGACCATCTCATACCCCATGTGTCTTCTCTCAAGACACCCAAAGAGATGTTTGAATCTTTGACCAAGCTATTTGAAGGAAAGAACATAAATCGGAAGATGACCCTGTGGAACCAATTGAAAGAAGTAAAGTTTCAGAATGGGGAAACCATTCAATCCTACTTTTCAAGGGTCTCTCAGATCAAGGAACAATTAGAAGCAGTAGATGAAATGGTGGAGAATGGTGAAGTGGTGATGACCACTCTAAATGGCCTACCCAGGTCATGGGATTCCTTTATTCAAGGAATTTGTGCAAGGAAGAAGTTGATCTCCTTCAGTAGACTTCGGGAAGAATGTTCTCAAGAAGAAGCTAGGCTTATAGCTCGTGAGGAAAAGATGGGAGGTGAAGATCAAGCTCTTGCAGCTCACACCAAAAGAAGCAAAACCAAGAAGGATCACCCTCACCCCAAAAGATTCCATCAAAAGAATAAGAAGGACCTAAGATGCTTCACATGCAATGAGAAGGGTCACTTTGCTTCAGATTGTCCCAAGAACAAAAGGGATAATAAGAACAACTCCAGTAAGAAGAAGAAAGGTAGCAAAAGAAGGTTTCATGCCCATGCTGCCGAAGATGATGAACCTCCAAAGAAGAAGGCTAGGGCAGAAAGTAGTAGTGATGATGACTCATCAAGTGAAGAAGAATATGTTCTAATTTCCGCTCTTACAGGTACCATCTCCCATGGATGTAATGATTGGTTGATTGATAGTGGGGCTTCCAAACACATGACTGGGTTCAAGGAATCATTTGTGAACCTTTCTGAACATGAATCACCCCATAAGGTGAAACTTGGGGATGATTATCAATATCCAATCAAAGGAAGTGGTGAAGCCTCTTACAACTTAGATTCTGGAAAATCTCTGAAGATGAAGGAAGTTCTCTATGTACCTGGGCTCAAGAAGAACTTACTCTCCATCTCTGCTCTAGATGCAAAAGGTATGAGGGTTTCATTTGTTGATGGCCAAGTACTAATGTGGCAAAAGGGAAAGACTATAGATGATGCAGTAGTGATTGGAGAGCAAGAGGGAGGCTTGTATAAATTAAAGGGTCAACCTGAACATGCCATGGTACATGAATCCATGGAGCCAAGTGAACTTTGGCATAGGAGACTTGCTCACATGCACTATAGAGCACTTCCAATTGCAAGCAAGGCTGTAGAAGGTCTTCCTGAAATCAAGACCAAACATGAAGGGGTTTGCAAAGGATGTGCAAAAGGTAAGAACACTAAGAAGGCTTTCCCAAGCAGTGAAAGCAAGGCAAAAGACATCCTGGAAACCATCCACTCAGATGTATGTGGCCCCATGTCATCCAGTTCCCTAAGTGGGTATGTTTACTATGTATCATTTATTGATGACTTCTCCAGGAAGACTTGGGTATACTTCTTGAAGGGCAAAGATGAGGTGTTTGATAAATTCAAGGAATTCAAAAACTTGATGGAAAATCAAACTGACAAGAAAATCAAAACATTCAGATCTGACAATGGTGGAGAATTCACCTCAAATGACTTCAAGAAGCTTTGTAGTGATTCAGGGATTAAGAGGGAGTTGACTGCTCCATATAATCCTCAACAGAATGGAGTTGCAGAAAGGAAGAACAGAACTATCATGGAAGCAGCAAGGGCAATGTTGCATGACCAGGATCTTCCTATGCATCTTTGGGCAGAAGCAGCTAGAACAGCTGTATATGTGCAGAATAGAACACCCCACAAGATATTGGACAACAAGACACCAGAAGAAGTCTTTTCTGGTAAGAAACCTGAAGTCAGCCATCTCAGAATATTTGGTTGTCCAGTATACACTCATGTCCCAAAGGAGAAGAGGACTAAACTAGATCCTTCAGGAAAGAAGGGCATCTTTGTGGGTTATAGTGAAAGCTCGAAGGCTTACAGAATATATTTTCCAGGGTTCAAGAAGATTGATGTCAGCAGGGATGTAACATTTGATGAAAATTCAGCATTCATCAAATCAAGAAAGGCACCTATTGAAGATTATGAAGAACCTAAGGAAACAAGATTTCAAGACACTACCATGACTGATGCAGTTCCAGAAACTGCTCGTGAGTTTGAAGATCCACAAGAACCTGTAGATCCACCTCGTGAGGATAACTCTCACAAGAGGAAACCTGTATGGGCTAGAGAGCTCATTCATGATGCAGAAAGATTTGGCATTCCAGAAGAAGAACACAGAGCAAAGAAGAGAACCAGATCACACACCAGTTATGTTGCTTTACTCTGTGACATCATGAACAAAGAGCCTTCCAGTTATGAAGAGGCAGCAGAAAAGAAAGAATGGAAGGATGCTATGGTTGAGGAATATCAATCAATTATGAAGAATGATGTTTGGGATGTTGTCCCAAGACCTAAAGGGAAGTCTGTTGTGACTTCCAAGTGGATCTACAAAATCAAGCATGCTGCAGATGGCAGTGTGGAAAAATATAAAGCAAGATTCGTAGCTCGTGGTTTCTCTCAGAAGGAAGGAATAGACTATGAAGAAACCTTTGCACCTGTAGCCAGATATACTTCCATCAGAACAGTACTTGCCTTGGCCGCAGCAATGAAATGGAAGATACACCAGATGGATGTCAAGACTGCTTTCCTGAACGGTGTAGTAGAAGAAGAAGTATATGTGGAACAGCCACTCGGCTTTGAAATACATGACAGGGAATCTTATGTATGCAGATTGAAGAAAGCCTTGTATGGCTTGAAGCAAGCTCCCAGAACCTGGTATGGTAGGATGGACAGTTTCCTATCTAGTTTGGGCTTTACCAAGAGTAAAGCGGATTCCAACCTTTACTACAAGGTTGAGGAAGGGAATCCTGTAATTCTACTACTATATGTGGATGACCTATTTGTGACAGGAGATGACAGAATGATTGCAGATACCAAGAGGAAGCTTGCAGCTGAATTCGATATGAAAGATTTGGGAATGATGCACTATTTCCTAGGTATGGAGGTGTGGCAGAATGCAGGTGGGATCTTCCTTGGTCAAGGGAAGTACACAGTAGATATTCTGAAGAGATTTGGGATGATGGATTGCAAAGCCATGGCCACACCTATGGCATCGAATCTGAAGCTTCTTTGTGATGCTTCATCTGAGCCAGTTGATGTTTCTATGTATCGTCAGATTATTGGGTCCTTGATGTACCTGACGAACATGAGACCAGATATTTGCTTTGCTGTGAACACATTGAGCCAGTTCCTGACGGATCCGAGGAGTGTTCACCTAGTTGCTGTAAAGCATGTTCTGAGGTACCTGAAGGGTACAGTGGATTATGGGCTCAGATATGAGGCAAATCAAAAGTTTAACCTACAGGGTTATGTTGATTCAGATTGGGCTGGCAGTGCTGCAGATAGGAAGAGCACATCTGGGTGTTGCTTCAGTATGGGATCAGGTGTGATCTCTTTGTTTAGCAGGAAGCAGTCCTGCGTAGCACTGAGTACAGCTGAGGCAGAGTATGTTGCAGCCTGTTCAGCTAGTTGTGAGGCAGTATGGCTACGGAAGCTACTGTCTGAGTTATTTGATCTCCCGTTGGAGGCTACTGGTATCTTCTGTGATAACCAGAGTTGTGTGAAGCTGTCCGAGAACCCAGTGTTTCATGATAGGTCGAAACACATAGAGATCAAATATCACTATATCAGGGATATGGTGCAGAGAGGAGCTGTGAAGCTCCTGTATGTTGCGACGGACGAGCAGATTGCAGATGTGCTGACGAAGCCACTAGCCAGGGTGAAGTTCGAGTACTTCAGAGAGAGGCTTGGCGTTATTCAGATCGAGGACACTTCGAGGAAGAAGTGACGGACACATTTGCTGAAGCCATTCCAAGCATGTTGGAAGGAGGATCCTTCACATGGCTGTGGATGTAAGCGCTAGATGATGAGCATCAGGATGATGTTCTAGTTTCTGCTTGATATGATCAGTTGGATCATTTTATGTATGTATGTACGCATCATGTTGGATGCAGGATATGATCAGTTGGATCATGTGTATGTATTGTTTATGCATCATGTTGGATGCTTGGACCATGTATCTGTATATGTATCAGGTGGATACATTGTATGATCAGGTGGATCATGTATGGTGATATGTATCATGTATTTGTATTTGTATCAGGTGGATACATTGATGATCAGGAGGATCATGTATGATGATATGTATCAGGTAGATACTTGGTATGCATCAGGTAGATGCATTGATGATCAGGAGGATCATGTATGATGATATGTATCAGGTAGATACTTGGTATGCATCAGATAGATGCTTTGATGATCAGGAGGATCATGTATGATGATATGTATCAGGTAGATACGTGGTATGCATCAGGTAGATGCTTTGATGATCAGGAGGATCATGTATGATGATATGTATCATATATTTGTATCAGGTGGATACATTGATGATCAGGAGGATCATGTATGATACTTGGTATGCATCAGGAAGATGCATTGATGATCAGGTAGATCATGCAGCAGGATGTTGCAGTGATGATCAGGATGATCATAGATGACGAGCTTCAGGATGTTGCTCCAGATGACATGCAGCAGGATGTTGTATTGATGATCAGGACGATCATGGATGACGAGCTTCAGGATGTTGCTCCAGATGACATGCAGCAGGATGTTGCATTGATGATCAGGACGATCATGGATGACGAGCTTCAGGATGTTGCTCCAGATGACTTGCAGCAGGACGTTGCAGTGATTATGATCAGGACGATCATGAGTACATCAGGATGATGTATGGTGAGTATCAGGTTGATACTCTGTGGTCGTGGATCAGGTTGTGCAGATGAGCATGTCTGGGAGATCCTATAGGTCGGAGTTGTGTACCCGTAACAGCCTGGGATGCTCTTTCGAGACATTGCTCTGGGAGGACATGTAATTTGTGCCCTGGGAGATCTCAGGTCGGAGTTGTGTACCCGTAACATCCTGAGATGCTCTTGCGAGGTTTTGTCCTATGGCATGTAATTTGGGCCCTGGGAGATTTCAGGTCGGAGTTGTGTACCCGTAACATCCTGAGATGCTCTTGCGAGGTTTTTCCATGACCACATGTAATTTGTGCCCTAGGAGATCTCAGGTCGGATTTGTGTACCCGTAACATCCTGAGATGCTCTTGCTAGGTTTTGTGGTGGACCACATGTAATTTGTGCCCTGGGAGATCTTAGGTCGGAGTTGTGTACCCGTAACATCCTAAGATGCTCTTTCGAGGTTTTGTGGTGGGGTCACATGTAATAGCGCCCTGGGAGATCCTACAGGTTGGAGTTGTGTACCCGTAATATCCTGGGATGCTCTTTCGAGGTTTTGTGATGCACGTAATAAGTCCTGAGGATTCCACAGTATGGCCAGTGATGACGAAGACCTGCAGGTGGTGGGCCTACATCCAATATGAAAAAGGACTGGCTCTGTAGAACTTCCTATGAAGAGTAGAGACAGAGATTGGATGAGATAGCAGCAGCAGTGACGATGATGATGACGATGCATCGATGACGATGATCCAGAGAAGAAGACTTGTCTAGCAGATCTATGTCGAGAAATACCTTCCTAGTTAAGAGGGAGTGTTGATGTATATGTAACTTCGGAATGTATTTCATCTGTATATTATATTTATATTTATTGTACCCTTATAAGAGATGTGTTATTCCTCTATAAGGAAGTGTCGTCATGTGGATTGACAAGTGTCGCAAGTGTGTGTACTTGTCGATGGGTTATTAGACCACCTTATGGGGTCGGCCCTAATTAATATATAATATAATGTGGATGTACTCAAGTAGACAAGTCGGCCCCAGTAGGTCACTGGGCAAAAAGGTGAGTATAAATAGAGATAGGAGATCTCTATTTTACTCACTCGGAAAAAGTATCTATCTCTCTCTCTGGAAAGTGGCGCACTAGTGAGGAGGAGGAGGATCATCTGCTAGGAGACTATCTCTGTATTATTTGGTTGTATTTTGGTTGAGCCATTGCTCTCTCTATCTCTGAGGAAGTTGTGGGGTTTTTCACCTTAGGGTTTTCCCCACGGAAACTCTGTGTCTCTTGTCTCTATGCTTTTGATTCTTATGATGCTTGTGATGCTTGTCATATTGTGATTGTCATGCATTGATATACTGTAGATGTTATTCTCTCAGCAAAGATCCTATAGTATTGTGATTTAATACTAAAAATTCAACATATAGAGCACTTCCAATTGCAAGTAAGGCAGTAGAGGGTCTTCCTGAAATCAAGACCAAAAATGAAGGTGTGCAAAAGGTAAGAATATTAAGAAGGCTTTCCCAAGCAGTGAAAGCAAGGCAAAAGACATGCTGGAAATCATCCACTCAGATGTATGTGGTCCTATGTCATCCAGTTCCCTAAGTGGGTATGTTTACTATGTCTCATTTATTGATGACTTCTCCAAGAAGACTTGGGTATACTTCTTGAAGGGAAAAGATGAGGTGCTTGATAAATTCAAGGAATTCAAAACCTTGATGGAGAACCAAACTGACAAGAAGATCAAAACATTCAGATCCGACAATGGTGGAGAATTCACCTCAAATGACTTCAAGAAGCTTTGCAGTGATTCAGGGATTAAGAGGGAGTTGACTACTCCTTATAATCCTCAACAGAATGGTGTTGCAGAAAGGAAGAACAGAACTATCATGGAAGCAGCAAGGGCAATGTTGCATGACCAGGATCTTCCTATGCATCTATGGGCAGAAGCAGCTAGAACAGCTGTATATGTGCAGAACAGAACACCCCACAAGATATTGGACAACAAGACACCAGAAGAGGTCTTTTCTGGTAAGAAACCTGAAGTCAGTCATCTCAGAATATTTGGTTGTCCAGTGTGCACTCATGTCCCAAAGGAAAAGAGGACTAAACTAGATCCTTCAGGAAAGAAGGGTATTTTTGTGGGATACAGTGAAAGCTCGAAGGCTTACAGAATATACTTTTCAGGGTTCAAGAAGATTGATGTCAGCAGGGATGTAACATTTGATGAAAACTCAGCATTCATCAAATCAAGGAAGGCACCTACTGAAGTTTATGAAGAACCTAAGGAAACAAGATTTCAGGACACTCCCATGACTGAAGCAGTTCCAGAAGTTGTTCGTGAGTTTGAAGATCCACAAGAACCTATAGATCCACCCCGTGAGGATAACTCTCACAAGAGGAAATCTGTATGGGCTAGAGAGCTCATTCAAGATGCAGAAAGATTTGGTATTCCAGAAGAAGAACACAGAGCAAAGAAAAGAACCAGATCACAAACCAGCTATGTTGCTTTACTCTGTGAAATTATGAACAAAGAACCTTCCAGTTATGAAGAAGCAGCAGAAAAGAAAGAATGGAAGGATGCCATGGTTGAGGAATACCAATCAATAATGAAGAATGATGTTTGGGATGTTGTCCCAAGACCTAAAGAGAAGTCTGTTGTGACTTCTAAATGGATCTTCAAAATCAAACATGCTGCAGATGGCAGTGTGGAGAAATACAAAGCAAGATTCGTAGCTCGTGGATTCTCTCAGAAAGAGGGAATAGATTATGAAGAAACTTTTGCACCTGTAGCCAGGTATACTTCCATCAGAACAGTACTTGCCCTGGCTGCAGCTATGAAATGGAAAATACACCAGATGGATGTCAAGACCGCTTTCTTGAATGGTATAGTTGAAGAGGAAGTATATGTGGAACATCCACTTGGTTTTGAAATACATGACAGGGAGTCATATGTGTGCAGACTGAAGAAAGCCTTGTATGGCTTGAAGCAAGCTCCCAGAACTTGGTATGGTAGGATGGACAGTTTCCTATCTAGTTTGGGCTTTACCAAGAGTAAAGCGGATTCCAACCTTTACTACAAGGTTGAGGAAGGGAATCCTGTGATTATACTCCTGTATGTGGATGACTTATTTGTAACAGGAGATGACAGACTGATTGCAGATACTAAAAGGAAGCTTGCCGCTGAATTAGATATGAAAGATTTGGGAATGATGCACTATTTCCTAGGTATGGAGGTGTGGCAGAATGCAGGTGGGATCTTCCTTGGCCAAGGGAAGTACACAGTAGATATCCTGAAGAGATTTGGGATGATGGATTGCAAGGCCATGGCCACACCTATGGCGTCGAATCTGAAGCTTCTATGTGATGCTTCATCTGAGCCAGTTGATGTCTCCATGTATCGTCAGATGATTGGGTCCTTGATGTACCTGACGAACACGAGACCAGACATTTGCTTTGCTGTGAACACATTGAGCCAGTTCCTGACGGATCCAAGGAGTGTTCACCTGATTGCTGTAAAGCATGTTATGAGGTACCTGAAGGGTACAGTGGATTATGGGCTCAAGTATGAAGCGAATCAAAAGTTTAACCTGCAGGGTTATGTTGATTCAGATTGGGATGGCAGTGCTGCAGATAGGAAGAGCACATCTGGGTGTTGCTTCAATATGGGATCAGGTGTGATCTCTTGGTTTAGCAGGAAGCAGTCCTGTGTAGCACTGAGTACAGCAAAGGCTGAGTATGTTGCAGCCTGTTCAGCTAGTTGTGAGGTAGTATGGCTACGGAAGCTACTGTCTGAGTTATTTGATCTCCCGCTGGATGCTACTGGTATCTTCTGTGATAACCAGAGTTGTGTGAAGCTATCCGAGAACCCAGTGTTTCATGACAGGTCGAAACACATAGAGATCAAATATCACTATATCAGGGATATGGTGCAGAGAGGAGCTGTGAAGCTTCTGTATGTTGCGACGGACAAGCAGATTGCAGATGTGCTGACGAAGCCACTAGCCAGGGTGAAGTTCGAGTACTTCAGAGAGAGGCTTGGCGTGCTTCAGATCGAGGACACTTCGAGGAAGAAGTGATGAACACATTTGCTGAAGCCATTCCAAGCATGTTGGAACGGGGATCCTTCACATGGCTGTGGATGTAAGCGCTGAATGATGAACATCAGGAGGATGTTCTGGTTTCTGCTTGGATATGATCAGTTGGATCATTATATGTATTTTGTGTATGCATCATGTTGGATGCTGGATATGATCAGTTGGATCATTATATGTATTTTGTGTATGCATCATGTTGGATACTGGATATGATCAGTTGGATCATTATATGTATGTATGAATGCATCATGTTGGATGCTGGATATGATCGGTTTGATCATGTGTATGTATTTTGTATATGCATCATGTTGGATGCTGGATATGATCGGTTGGATCATGTGTATGTATTTTGTATATGCATCATGTTGGATGCTGGATATGATCGGATGGATCATGTGTATGTATTTTGTATGAACGCATCATGTTGGATGCTGATGGATACATTGTGTGGATCATGTATCTTTGTATGATCAGGTAGATCATGTATGCTGATGGATACATTGTGTGGATCATGTATCTTTGTATGATCAGGTAGATCATGTATGTTGATGGATACATTGTGTGGATCATGTATCTATGTATGTATCAGGTGGATACTTGGATGATCGTGGATGACGAGCTTCTCCAGATGACATGCAGCAGGATGTTGCAGTGATGATGATCAGGATGATCATGTGTACATCAGGATGATGTTTGATGAGTATCAGATGATACTTTGTGGCCGTGGATCAGGTTGTGCAGGAAAGCATGTAATTTGTGCCCTGGGAGATTTGCAAATGGTCTTTCGAGGTTTTGCCTATGGCATGTAATTCGGTGCCCTGGGACATCTGGCAAATGCTATTGTGAGGTTTTGCTTGGGAGGACATGTAATTTGTGCCCTGGGAGATTTCAGGTCGGAGTTGTGTACCCGTAACATCCTGAGATGCTCTTGCGAGGTTTTGTCCTATGGCATGTAATTTGCTCCTGGGAGATCTGGACAGGATGAAAAAGGCCTCAGATGCTTCAGCCAGGTTTTTCCATGACCACATGTAATTTGCTCCTGGGAGATCTGGACCGGATGAAAAAGGCCTCAAATGCTTCAGCCAGGTTTTGTGGTGAGATCACATGTAATGTGCTCCTGGGAGATCCGACAGGTAGAGCTGAGTGCTCGTAACAGCCTGGGATGCTTCAGCCAGGTTTTGTGATGGGTCACATGTAATGTGCTCCTGGGAGATCCTACAGGTAGAGCTGTGTGCTCGTAATAGCCTGGGATGCTGCAGCCAGGTTTTGTGACGCACGTAATGAGTCTTGAGGATTCCACAGTATGGCCAGTGATGATGAAGACCTGCAGATGGCGGGCCTACATCCAGTATGAAAAAGGACTGGCTCTGTAGAACTTCCTATGACGAGTAGAGTCAGATATTGGTTGAGATAGCAGCAGCAGTGACGATGATGATGATGATGCATCGATGACGATGATCCAGAGAAGAAAACTTGTCTAGCAGATCTGTGTCGAGAAATACCTTCCTAGTTAAGAGGGAGTGTTGATGTATATGTAACTTCGGAATGTATTTCATTTGTATATTTTATATATATTTATTGTACCCTTATAAGAGATGTGTTATTCCTCTATAAGGAAGTGTCGTCATATGGATTGACAAGTGTCGCAAGTGTGTGTACTTGCCGATGGGTTATTAGACCACCATTTGGGGTCGGCCCGGAATTATATACAATATAATGTGGATGTATCTAAGTAGACAAGTCGGCCCGAGTAGGTCACTGGGCAAAAAGGTAAGTATAAATAGAGATAGGAGATCTCTATTTTACTCACTCGGAAAAGTAACTCACTCTCTCTCTGGAAAGTGGCGCACTTGTGAGGAGGAGGAGGATCATCTGCTAGGAGACTATCTCTGTGTTATTTGGTTGTATTTTGGTTGAGCCATTTCTCTCTCTATCTCTGAGGAAGTTGTGGGGTTTTTCACCTTAGGGTTTTCCCCACGAAAACTTTGTGTCTCTTGTCTCTATGCTTTTGATTCTTGTGATGCTTGTCATATTATGATTGTCATGCATTGATATACTGTAGATGTTATTCTCTCAGCAAAGATCCTAGAGTATAATGAATTAATGCTCAAAATTTAACACTTACAAGAAGGGTAAAGAAAATATTGTGGCAGATGCTCTTTCTCGCACATTTGAGGCCCAAGGTTCTCTTTCAGCTATTTCTATGCATGTTCCAAATTGGTTGCAATCTGTTCAACAGGGTTATGTTAATGACTCCTCCTTATCTCAAATCATCCAACGCTTGACCAACAACCCTTCTGCTGTACCACATTACTCTTGGGATGGTGCTTCTCTGCGATATAAGGGTTGTCTGGTGCTTCCCCAGAGCACAGATCTTCAACAGGCTGTCTTCTATGAACTCCATACTTCTCCATTGGCAGGGCACTTTGGGTTCCTCAAAACGTATGAACGAGCACGACGTAACTTCTTTTGGTAGGGCATGAAAAGGACAATTCAACAGATGGTGGCCGAATGTGATACCTATCAGCGCAATAAGGGTGAAAAAACACTCCTTCCAGGATTGCTTGAACCCTTGCCCATACCTACACGGATTTGGACAGATATTTCTATGGATTTCATTAAAGGGCTCCCTAAATCTGGCGGGAAGACAGTGATTCTCGTTGTGGTTGATCACCTCTCCAAATATAGTCATTTTTGTGCTCTCAACCACCCCTATACAGCCTCCTCCGTCGCTCAAATTTTTCTGGACCAGATCTTTCGTCTTCATGGCATCCCTTCTTCCATTGTCTCGGATCGTGATGCGACTTTCACCAATCATTTTTGGACAAAACTATTTCGCCACACTGGCACCAAACTGAAGATGAGTTTAGGGTATCACCCACAAACAGATGGTCAGACTGAAATTTTCAATAAATGCTTGGAAACTTATCTTCGTTGCTTCACCTCGGAACAACAACATCAGTGGGAAAAATGGCTCCCTCTCGCTGAATGGTGGTACAATACCTCTTACCACACTGCCTCTAAAATGACCCCATATGAAGAAGTCTATGGTCAGGCACCTCCATCTCTTCTTCCATACACCCCCACCAGTTCACCAGTTCAGGAAGTTGACACGGTCCTTCGAAACCGCGATCAGATTCTTTGTATTTTGCGAGACAATCTTCACATGTCAAGAAATTGCATGAAGCAACAAGCTGATCAGCACCGTTGTGAGCACACTTTTCAAGTCGGCAATATGGTTTTTATTCTTCTCCAGCCGTACAAACAGTCATCCTTGAAACTCAAAGGGCGTCATAAGCTCGCTCCAAATTTCTATGGGCCATATCGCATTCTTCAGAAGATTGGGTCCGTTGCTTATAAATTGGAACTTCCTCCTTCTTCCCGCATTCATCCAGTCTTTCATGTCTCTTGTTTGAAGAAATTTCTTGGCACCAACATCAGTGGACAAATGATTTTACCCGAACTGGATAATGAAGGATCCATCCTTTTGGAGACAGAGGCCATCCTCAATCGGTGCACACGTCAGCTTCGCTCTCGCTCTATCACAGAGGTCTTAATTCAGTGGCACAACATGCAACCAGAGGATGCTACATGGGAACCACTCCTTTAGATTCAACAACAATTGCACATCTAAAGCTTTGAGGACAAAGCTTTTTTTAAGGGGAAGGGGATGTTAGGAACCCATGTCTTTACTTTGTTAGTATGTTGTTGTTGGACGCATATGCTTTGTAAGTCGTCTCATAGTATTTGTTGATCAATAGTTTATGTTATTGTTGTTGGCGCATATGCTTTGTAAGTCGCCCGTAGTATTGTTGATCCATAGTTTGTAACGGCCCATGGTTTCGACCCATAGTATTGGCACCTAGAATTAGTATATAAGTGTGTGTTGAGACCTATGAAGGCACCGTGAAGTTAATTGTATTGAGCTTGCTCAAAGGAGTTTGCCCCCTCGAAGTGGCCTACGATCAATATAAAAGTGATTCTGAGTTCTGTCATTTCTGCTATTTCGCATATTCTTGTTAATTAATTGTTGCAGGTGCATCACATTACTTGGGCAAAAGTATCGAGCAAATAAACAGTAAAACCTTGATCTAGATAAAATGCAGAAAAATCTCTCTTTCAATTTCTGAAAATTTTGTAAAAAGGGTTTTTAATGGAGCATTCTAAATAGTAAAAGATTTAATATGGCTGTAAAAATGCAGGAAATTTAATACTGTAAAATATGCTAAATGGGCAGAAAATACAACAAAAAATAATCTTCAAAGAATTGGCCGAATTGAAAAAACTTGCATCGCGGATTTCGGAAAAACAGCTGTAATGGACCGTGCAGGTTTTGGCCGCCAAGCCACGATGTGCAGCGCAGATTCCTGTCACACAGTCGCGATGGGTAGCGCGGGCTTCAGCCGCGATGTGCAGCGTGGGTTTTCATCACACAGCCGCGATGTGCAGCGTGGAAAATGGCCGCGAAGCCGCAATGTGCAGCGTGTAAATTGGTCGCGAAGCCATGGCGAGCTGTGCAGAAAAAAGCCGCAAAGTCACGATGAGTCGCATAACTGTCAGGAAAAAAATCGCGAGGCGAAAGACGAAAATGGATGCCGAAAAACGAACCCAAAAATGGAAATTTCGGGCTGTTAATGGCAATCGAAGGGGCCAAGATCTAGAATAGCAATGGATCTATTGTCTAGGATGGCAGATCTATGAATTAAACTGATTAAAACTAACAAAAACTAAGATCTAAAGCAAAGAACTGAGATCTAAGAATTCGAAGCCAGCCGAGTCGCCAAAAACTGTTTGGCTTGGTTTTGCAACCAAGCTTAGTGCAATGGGCACCTATCAACAAGTGATAGCAGTTTCAAATATTGAAAGCAAAAACAACTATTATAAATCTAAATCTAACCTAAACTAGCATGTGCATATAACAAGTAAAATTTTATGAAAATGATTCAAGAACAAGAAATAAAAAGAATGAGTATTGTATTAAGATACCTCAAATGGTGAGGATTTGTGTTGAGCAACTTCCAAGTTGAGTAGCTCCAAGCTCCAAAGGTCTCTTCTCCAAGATAGCTACAATGGTCAAAAGCTCATGAGATATTTTGATAGCATGAGGATAGGATGATGGATGGATGGAAAGTGAGGAGCCCCTACCACCTTTTTATAGTTTTTGGTGGTGGGGAATACCATTATGGTTTTGAGGAAACCAATGGTATTGACCAACATGGTTTAGGTACCTTTTCCCTCCTTTTTCTTTTTTTGAATATTTTGAATATTTTTATTCCCTTTTTAATATTTTTGGGAATTCTAGACCCTTTTTGAGGGTTTTTTATGCTTTTTGAGGAAAAATATTCATTTTGAGTGGAAAAAGGGGTGTATTAAGGTCTTTTGGTGACATTTTGGTGGCTTTAGAGGCTCAAATGGTGAAAAAGTGGACAAATGGGTCATGTGAATAAGGAAATGAGATAGTGAGCACTTTTTGGGTGTTAACAGGTATCCTGACCTATTATATTTCCTACTCCACATATTTTATCTTCATTGGATTCTCCATGAGAGACATATTTTAGGTTTCCCAACATGACCTGTTTATGGGATGAAACGGCATAGTGAACTTGTACCGCATGACACGTGTCACAGTTTCAACTTCGGCCTCTGATACTTAGGCCTGGGAAACTACATTCCACGCCCTAACTGTAAAATTTTACGGAATTCCATTTGGAGCTTCCTAGCCCGAGATATGACATTTTTCCCTAGGTCACCTATTTAGGGATTCATTCTGGAAGAGGAAGAAACCCTAACTTGTACGGATAATATATCACAAAGTACAACGAATATAAGGCTGAAACTTAGACACAAGAAGGTACATGAACTTTTCATCTTTTTCCTGTCCAAGTTTTAGATCCTGAAACTTCTTCAAAAGTGATTTATAGCGAAAGTTCCACGATGACTAGTGTTTTCTATACAAAGCCCTAACTTTCAAATTGTCACAAGTGAAACAAGTGTCGTAAATTCCATACATTGCCTTCTTTTAGGATAGCTCTGAAACCATGTTAATATTCAATATGCTAAGATAGATAACATCAGTGTTCAATTCAATTTCATAACAATAGCATATACAGGATCACTGAAAGAATAACAAACACAAAGATAAACACAAGAGACACAAATTTATCCTAGGAAACCCTCTAGGGGAAGAAAACCCAACAAAAATTCCTTAATATAGATGATCAAAAGTACAAAGACAAAACCCCAAGCAAGTGCTCCTTCTCCTTGCAGATATCTCTCTCTCTCTCTCTCCATTGCGAATTACACAATTGAGTGTGTGTGTGTGTGTCCAAATGAGGAGCACATCACTCATATTTATACTTTACCTTCCACTTGACTTTTCCCCTAACTAGGTCGGCCCCAACAACTTAACCACTCAACTTAATGCTGACTGGGCCGATTCCTCTAGGGGACTTAAACACCCCATTAGAATTGACTCAAAGTCGATCTATTTCCCCAACTTACAAGGGAGGATTTACCTCAATAAATTTACATAATCAAATACAATAATGACATCCTGACGGAGGAATAAAACATCTTCAAATAAATTACAACAATAAAATACAATAGAATATTCTTCGAAGTTGCAATATTTCAACAAATTATTCCTATAGAAAATTGACACATAAAATGATTACATAGAAGGCTAAAGAATGCTCATGGTACATTAACAAAGATACGACCACAACACTTAATTATTTTGAAAAGAAATCAAGGAAAATAACCATACATGTACCTACCCAATAATACAATGATGAGGAAACACAATAGTGGTAGAATCCATAAGCTTGAATTTCAAGGATTGTCAATATCAAAAGATGATATATACCAACTAGTGGATAGAGCTAATGTTTCACTATTGAATAAGTCATAGAGAAGATCCAAAGAAGTAATTAAGAGTGGAGGATCCATAAAAATGAAAAAAATGCTAAAGAACTTGAACTGTGAACTATAACTCATACACAAGAACTCGAGAGGGAGTTTTTCTAAATATATTAGGGATACATAAGTCATAAAATCATAACTAGAAGACAAATAAATCATGATTAGGGGGATACAGATTCAATGGCCTAGAAAAAAGATGAGGCATAGGACCCATAGCAATGACTATTTAAATTAATTTGGAAATTCTACAAACTAATTGATTTGTAGTGGACCTACTAGATCTATAGTAAAACAAAAACAAGATCCATATTAGGAAAAAAAAATCATAATTTTAAAACATAACTCTATTGGCTAGAAAAAAATGCATCCAAGGTACGATAGATAGTGAAGAATTGCAACTAAGATGTGAATGTTGTAACATAGTGAACAAAAGTAGCAAACTAGAACATAGTTATAGAGAAAACAGGGTTTTGTACTAAACTTAAAGATCTTGAATTGAGAGATGTACTACAAGAAATTGTAAGAAAGAAAATCAAGAAGATACTAATATTGCTTGGATTTGTATCCTGGCCTTTCTATAGTCAATGTGATTTTTAATTTTTGGGGGTAAATAAAACCACAAGTGGTATTCGAGCCACGTTCTTGCGCCAACATAACTATGATATTTTATAGATTTGTTTTAGGCTAGAGACATGTTTCAACGTCTTAGAATAGCCATTGAGATCTATCATTCAATGAATAAACCTTTTCTTGGGGAACAATACACACAATGAATACAGTTGATAGTTAGCCACGTTGTACCCTCATTTGGTGCAATTGTTGGAAGCCGTTGTAACTCATGTTCATACCCATTCAAGTAGTACCACATTAGATACCACTTGCAGACTAAATCACTTCAAAGTACCCTAGATATCATAAGTTCCCCCTAGGTCACTTGAAACCATCTAGTGGCCATCTTGTTGTTATAGTGGAACTGAGCAAACACTCAAGAATACACTCTCATGTACCTCGCTAGTCAGGTAGTACAATGAAGGGCATGATTGATCCTCCTTCGTTAATTCCCTAAGAGATTTATTTGAGTACTACTGTTGGAGCACATAAGTATATAGCATATGAAAATCCCCTTCAAAACCTTAGAAACCCTTATCTCTACAACATGTTTGTGAAGATTCTACATTCTATTAGATCGATCAATGTGGAAATTATATTGTTTGTGGATGGCCACCTTAAATTCCCACATCATTCAATCCAACAGAAATTTGGGAATGTTTTCAGTGTAGTAATATTGAACCAATAGTCATAATAGAAACATGGTATAAAAGTTTTTGGAGAATCTTGGAAACCCTTATTTATTACCTACCTCATTAGAATCCTTGCATTACACTGATCATTTTGATATATCTCTCTTAACCCTTTGCGGGTGTTCCCAAAAAATCTTATTTGTGACCTACATCAATTGGATCCTTGCATCATGCCAATCATTTTGATATATATCTCTCTCACAACCTTATTTTGATAGAACTGACCCCTATTCCTTGGCAGTTCCTACTTTTTCATTCCCGTGGTACACACCTGCAACCAATACAACATGGAGAACACCAACCAGAATCCACCCCAAATAAATCTAAACCAAACCACTCTTCCTCCCAACCTTCACACCGTGACCTCTTTACATGCAAAAATCAACTACCAGTTAGCCAACCAGGAAATTTTTGTAACTAGTGTTTCCCAACATTACAAATATGATCCACCTTTCAAAACTATGGCCACTAAATACCAAGTCTCTAACTCTCTCTTCCTAGACAACCAAACTATTTAAATTAGATCAAGGCTATCAAGAGTTTTGTTTAAAATTATGTAATGTAGCTTTACTCAAGTGACTGGTCACCCTACCACAAGAGGCCCATGAACGTTTTTTATCATAATATTAAATCTATTTTCCTAACATATTATATTTATCTTGTCTCATGTTTTTGGTTATTTACTATATATTTTGGTTTAATTACATCCTAATATTTGTACAATCTATGTGATTTTTAATTTTCAAGGGTAAAGAGCACCGCAATACAAGAAATCATCCCACTTGGTGGTCCATAATCAGTACATACTAAAATATATACCATTTTTGGATCGTGGTTTGATTGGGCCCGCAAAATGTAGATCCCACTTTTCAAAAGGATCTATCATAAGTTGAGGCTAAAGTGGCATCCCATTTGACTATACTAGTCATCTTATTATTGTCATAGATTCTCACATAAATTTTGGCATCCCAAAGTATAAGAGGGAAATAGTTCCCAACTGAAAAAATGTATGGCCAATTCTCTTGTCAACAATCTACCCTCCACAAGGATCATGTTGATATTCTTATAGGATTTCATAGACATATTCTCTAACACAATGTTGGATAACAAGATATGTCCCTTGATGGAAGAGTTGGAACTATAACCATGAGCACGTGGCACTTTTCTTGGCAATCATTTCTCATTCTTTAAGTGAAAGATATGGTGGAATTTTTCCTACAGTTAAATAGTTACCAATATTTGTAAAACATTGTGTGTTAATTGATCATTGAAATAAATGTTCATTAGAAAAAGATTTATCAGTAGGAATGGAATACCCATCATTTGTGATCTTGGAAGGAACCTCATCAATGACATTTTATTTTCCTTGTTTAAAAAAGATGGTCAGATCAAATTCCTATAGTAATACAAATTATCTAGTCACTCAACCATTAGTAATAGGTTTATTCATTTAATATCGAATGGTAAAATGATTTGTATGTGTGGGATTTTTTAGCAATGGATCTAGAAACTAAATAGAGCTTCAATACATAGAAATTGGTTGAATAAGAGACTAAAAAGGTCACATAATAATAATGTTCATTAACCTGTAAAACAATGTAGATAAAATAATAATCAAAGATGAGATCTAGAATACAATATGCATTAGAATGCAAGAGATAATGATCCTCCTTGATCAATGCAGATTAGCTAGTCTTAACTAATAATACACTCTAGTGAAAGTGCCTTGCATGCATGTCAAAGTGAAAGTGTTCCCTTTCATGGCCATGTGGCTTAGATGAATGTAGTTAACCAAGCCTTGACTAGCCAAGTTGTGTCAACTAGCTCACAACTATTGAGTGAGACTAATTAACTTGGATTTGACATGTCAAGAGATGTGATCTAGCTCATAACTATTGAGTGGGGTTATTTAATTAAATGAGCTTAAATAACTATTCCATAACATGCAAGAGAGGTGCACTTAACTAGTCAAATGGGGTCATCATGGATGAATATGTGCACAAATCCCTAGAAAAGTGGAGGACATTACCTTCTTTCCCTAAATTGGTGGAAGAGGGCACATGATGTCCTAAAAACAAGGAAAAGTGGCTCAAGTGAGCCCACAAGAGTGTTTTTACACCAACCTCCCTCTTAATCCTAACTTATGTGAGTATGATGCATGAAACAATGGGTATTGGTAATTGTAGCCATATTAGATACCCAATAATAATAATAAAATCTATAAAAAAATGAAGTAAGAATGAAAATCTTGTGGGAACCCCCCCCACCCACCCAAAAAAGAGAATGTTGAGTTATTAGACTATGTAGCTTTCTATGAAGATGCCTTCACTCCTAAGTAAGATCGCGACTCTATGAAGGACTCGGTGAATAGGTCTGCTATTTGCTCTACAAAAGGATATTATTATAGATCAATGATCTAGTCATGAATCAACTCTCTGATATAGTGCTTATGGATATCGATATGTATGTTCCTATGTCACTAAACCGATTCTCCAATGATATAGTCATGAATAAACTCCCTGATATAGTCCCTATGGATATCAATATGTCTATTCCTCTATCTCTAAATTGATTCTCTAGAGATCTACATAGTACTCCAGTTGCACCAAAAGATGATAGTAGTATGGTTAAATTGAATCACAAACTCAATGATAATGTGTTATAGCCAAATGGATTGCGTTGTTCCATTCACTACCCATCTATACTTTTCTTCCATTATTGATAATGAAATGGTTTCCTCCTTATTACTTAACCAATGGATAGGATCTGATCCAAAACTAAAAACATACCCAAAACAACTTGTGATCAATTCCCAAAGAACAACTTGTTGCATAATGAATCTCAAAATTTTGAGTACCCATCACATAATGAAGAATCCTATTTTCAATTTCTAGTGCAACTCATGAGGCTCCTGCATGTATATGGAAACTACTAAAACAACAATTGAGATGTCTAGTCAAGTGTGGGTGAGATAAATAAGACTCCCAACCACTTGTTGATATCATTTACTATCCACCAAAGGTGTAGTATTGACATCTTCAAACTTTACTCCTAAAAGGAAGGGTGATGGGTATTGGGTTAATCTTGACTCAGTCATAGAGCAAGTTAACCTACTTTGGTTTGTTGTTGCAAACCCATGGTATTGTGAGATATTCCCATGGTACTGGGAGATATTCCCATGGTACTGGGATATCTGCCCATGGTATTCATGTGATGTTATCCTATAAAGAGGCCAGTTGAACTTCGTTATAGATAGAGCTTGTATTGATGGTCGATGGTGATCGTGGTCGGTAGAGCCATGGTTGACCATGTGTTGGTTGGTTTAGGTAGAGGGATTACGTAAGATATATTCTATTAGTTTTCCCCTTGGTTGAGGGTTTACCAAGATAAATAATGGTGTCCATGATGTGCATGATTTTATTGTTTTATTTACTGTTATATGTTTATGTTGTGTTAATAATGTTGTTTCATACATGGAATATCAACATGGTATTAGAGCTTGGTATACTCTAACTCTCTAATGAGAGTGATGTAATCAAGATATAATTACTTGGATCTACATGGTAAAGTGAAGATGGATTTGTGAAGTATTCCAACCAAGAAATGGCCAAAATATTATCTCCAAACTCAGATTTAATAAAAAAAATTACTAGTAAATTTTTCGCAATTCTTTGAATTGAACAAGATGTAAGTGAGGGGTACTGGTAAACTGAGCAAGGGTGGTAGGGGTGAATTTAAATTATGGATTTTATATTGGAGAGTGTGCATAAGCAAGATAAAACTTATCTGATCAGTGAGTCCTAGGCACAATGTACTGAAGCCATTCACTTTTCAACAACAGGGTGAATCTGTTGCCTACTTTGAGGCTTTTTGTGCTTCCAACATATGCATACTAGACTGGGTGGGGTTACTCAGAGTTAATGGAAGAGGTATAAAGGTAATATAAACTTGTAGAATGCATAGGAATAGTGTTTCTAAGAATTTTGGAGGATTTAGAGTGATTTAGAGACGAAATGCTCAAGTGCACTACCTAGGGATTGTTGAGCTAGTCAATTTCCAAACTCTTCCAAACTAGGTTCAACACATCCAAAACCTAAGGGAAAGGGTTTGTATGGATTTTGTACTATTTTATTAATCTCATACAACTTACATGAATTAAAACTGATGTACAGAAAGGAAATAGCAGTTAAATGTGTAAAACTAGTCATAAAAATTGACACAATGAGCTAGTCTTTCATTCTTAAATACCAATCTGCCTCCATAGCTCATTAAAATATGTTATGAGATGATTAAATTTTCTGATATAAATTATTTATAATCTTAAGGTCGAAACATAAACTTCATAATATATCTTGGACTAATTTTATTGCATGAAGAATTGCAATGCCTCACAGGCTAGAAATTTCTTACACCTTGAGGGAGAATGAAGATAAGAAGTGGAGAGATCACTGTATCTCTGATATGAAGTTGATATCAGACTGAAAAAAGGTCTGAGTACTGTTATAGAGTGCTCACTGAATTTCTGGAAGTCTCTGGGGCGCATTCACCGAACTATCTCCATCCTCTAGGGGAATCTCCTCCAAAACTAGCTGAGAATGGGTGTAGAAGTGGAAGGAGAAGATGTGGATCAGATATGAAGCTGATATCTGGTCATAAGTAACTATGATCTCTTTAAATGAGGGAGCACTAGTATCCTTGAAATATCCTGTGCACAATCACTGAAAACAAGCTCCTCCTTCTAGTGGTTCTCTTCCAAAGTTAGATGCAAAAACACTAAAATTGTAGCCTCCTTCTCTGGATGCTTGAAGATCTTCAGTTGTGGAATGATATGGATCTGAATGGATGCAATATCACTCTCTGTATCTGAATACTGATTAACTGGAAACTATGGAGACTTGGGGAACATCCCCCAAGATAGTGTTGAGGCACATCACTCAACAAAGAGGGGCTCAGAGCTCTCAAGACAAAACTCAAAATCATCAAAAGTTCTGAGAGGGAGTTGGAAACAAAAATATATAGATGAGGAAGCTTGCTGCTCAATCCAACCACACGTGTGGGAGAGGGAGGGTGCATTCCTTGAGAAGAATGGCAACTCCCTTCTTTGCAAATCTTTCTTTCTTTTGCTTCATTTCACTGATTTTAGCAAGTGTGCCCGTCTTATCCTTTTTGGATGTTGCCACTTTTCTTATGACTTCTTTTCTTGTGCTTTCCTCTTTCTTTACTTTACTCCTTTTTTTTCTTTTGCTTGTTTTTTTGCTTGCTTTTGATAGTTTCCATTTTCTTCTTGTTTCCTTCTTTCCTTCATTGGATTCCTTGATTTTTCTGAGCTTTGCCACTAAGGAAAGAGAGGTCCACCTTGACCCAATTCCGCCCTGCTAGCCATGTCATCATCAACTTGCCAACATTTATTAGTAATGATGATGAATTAATAATAAAAATAATTCAAACTCAGAAATTTAATTAATTATTTAATAATTAATTAACTACTATAGTATTGTGCCTCAAAATTAGCCCATTAATTAAATATTCATTTAATTAATTAACTTAGACCCCCTAGGGATGGAAGGATCCAAGTAGAGACCAAGGCCACTAGGGAAGGGACATGACAATTTGATGTAGTGAGAAAGTGTTTTCAGTCATCTTGATTTGAAGGTGGAGTTTGAAACAATGTGATTAGATTTATTGGCATGATGGGTTGGGATGATAAGAAACAAAAATGTTAGATCTAAGTTACGTTGAAGAAACATGGAATGCGTGTATTGTTGGAAATAGTGAGAGGGGGGTGAATCAATATTGAGCACTTTTACCATTTCAAACATCACTTATATAATGTAAACATTAACCATTAACAATGTCATTCATCATCACATAAACCATACATAACACATAAGATATTTAACGTGGAAACCCAAACGAGAGAAAACCATGAAATGATTTTCTTATATAATAACAAGATTACATTCATAGGAAGCATCAACTTCCAATATTCTCCAGTACCGACTGGAAGGAGGCACCAACCTGAAGGAACATCCAACTCCCTGATTTACCAGCACGGAATGGGAGGAGGATCCAACCCCTTGATTTACAAGCTCCAACCTGAAGGAATCTCCAACTCCCTTATTTACTAGAAACAACTGGAGCGAGTATCTGATCCCCTGAGATCACATCCTCCAACCTTTCCTTGCCCCATCTTTCCACCCTGATATAAACAAGAAGATTTGTCTGCCACTGTCACTATATCACTGTCACAACCTCTACCTATATCACTATATATGTCTGTTAGAATATTAAAAACCCACTTAGACTTAGGATATAAAGTATTATTCATTTTAGAATACTTTCCTCGCTGTTTGACTAGGTAGTTGGCCACATATTGCCTTTTTCAGCCCATACTTTTCATCAATATCCACATGAGCGCCCCCAAATTAATTATAGATATATTATGCCTACTTTTATGACTGTCTAGAATTGGTTAGAGCACATTCCTGCTTTTACACAGTTTTGTCCTGCTTTTCCTGATTTTCAGTGGATAAGGATAAAGCTAGGTGCTTTTATTGACATTTCAACCTATCTAGTTTTTAGCCAACACATCCTCCATCTTTTTCTCTCTGAAATCCATTATCTTATTTATTTTTCATTACTCGTTAGATTCCATAACTGATTTAACTAATTCATGAGGTCCTTGACTGAGTTGGAAAGTGATGTTGCCACTATTGGGGGTCTTTTTCTTTTAGTAAGCTTTCCTTTTGTGAACTTTTTGAATCGCCTTTACTGAATTGAATTTTCTCTCCTAGAGATATATTATTCATTGTACTCTTATTTTTCAATAATATTATGGTGTATTTTTACTCAATTGGGTTTTCTTTCTCATGTGATTTTGCTCAAATTTTCTCTCTTCCATGCATTCTTGTAAACGCATTGGGAGGATTTTTCTATGAACTAGATCCATACTGTGCTCAAATTTTCACACTGTCAATTTGTATCACTGCATCGCTACCTCTGTCAACCTATCACAATCACAATCTATATCACAATTCCCCAATCACTGTCTCTACAACCTGTATCTCTATCTCTATCAACATGTACTTGTATATTTGTCTATGTACATGTATCACTGTCCCTTTCATAATCATTATATCTCTATCTCAATGCCACAATCACTGACTCTAACAAAATGCCACTATTAATGTCGCAATGCCACAATAATTGTTAAATTGTCTCAATATCTATCACACTATATCAACATGTGCATGCCTCAAATATATACCTAGAAACAATCATCCATTTTCATTTGCATCCTCAACTATTACATCATAGACATTTTCAAAACATTGAACATTCCAAGAGATGAGCCATATGCCAAAACATAACCATTGAATATGCCAAGATAACCACTATGATCTATGCGAAGACCATCATACAATATTCCAAATAATCATCCATATATATTCCAATATGCCAATATATCATCAATATCTATCAAAATATAAACATCATCATAAACTCCATAACATATTCAATGACTTCAAAGAGATATAGAAAGAGAGAAGCTAACATACCATGAACAAAATGAACTCTATCCATGAGAGACATGTGTCATCAAAAGAGAAACCAACAAGCATGAACCATACCTTTTCCAAGATCAAAAGGTGAAGAAACAATAGACAAACCAAAAGGAACTCTATATCATGTCATCACATATCTTTCACAACAATCTTTCCATGGAGCCATGAATTTCATAATTCCAATATCTTATGTGAAAATTATGTCAATTTTAATGAATCTCCTCAATCCTCAAAGATACCCAAAATTTCTCTTGTACAAAGTTTCTAACTTTTCTCCAAGAGGTGCGGCATACCAAATAGAGACTTTATTTATGATCTAATGAAATGTTTGTTCTTCTATTTATACACTTCATCATGCCTTGTATATTCTTTCAAGGTCTCCTTAAACTGATCCTTAATTTGTGGATCTCCATATTTTAAGAGATACATCAATGGGTCACTACCCCACTTCAAAGATCCATCATGACACTTCACCAAAAATTCAACGTCACTCCATATACTCTCAAAGGGGCCTTAGTGCTGGTCCACATCATCATACTTGGTGGATACATCATTATTTCTTGGGGGGATCCTTGTTGGATCATGTGGTCCAATGGACCAACGTACCACAACTTTTAGGGTCATGTGGACCAAAAATCATTATTTTTGGGATACTTCATGCTTCACATCAAATTGCTTTGAACCAATTTTGGGGACTCTCTAGATCCCTTTCCACCATGGGACATGTAACCCCAAATTCATGGACAAGTGGACCAAACACCATTTTTTTGGGGTTTATTCACCTTTTATTTCAACATTATCTTATGGGCCAATCCCTATTACTTCATGGGATACTTCTCATGGTCGTATGGACCAATCCTTCTATCCATGTGGACAAAATCACCACTACTTTTAAGGTTATATGGACCCATCATTATGATTTTGGGAGATCTTTCACACTTCATCTTAATATGCTTTCCATCAACTTTAGGGGCTTTCTAGGGCCTTCTCCAACATGCGTTATGTGACCCAACAACATGGTCATGTGGACACAACACCACTATTTTAGGTATTTCTTCACATTTCTTACTGAAATTACCTAGGGACCCATTTAAGGAATTCCTTACACTTCTTATCATCATGGTCATGTGACCTACCGTAATGGTCATCTGACCCATTATCGTGGTCATGTGGACCCAATATAATTTTTTTAGGAAATCATTCACACTTCTTCAGGACACTTTAGGGACTCCTTTACACTCCACATAATCATGGTCATTAGGAGCTTCTCTAGGGGCTTTGTACCACTTGTGTGCAACTCAAATTTTCTTTTTTTGAGGGCCATGTGCAATCGCTACGCCATAATGGGACCTCTTTGGAGTTATGTACACTTGTGACAAGGATTCTTCTTCAAGGGATTCCTTAGGATCATTAGGGTCTTCTCTAGGAGCTTCAAGGCTTCATCAAACATTCCCAAACAATCTATATTTACTACGATCACATCATCATTATCACCTTGACACCAATGGAAACACCACAAATCTCTTCACCATTTTGAAATCAATGACATCATGTTTGAGATCAATGAAAACTTCTTCCAACAATATCCCCATTTTTCATTGATGGAAATAAATTGAAATCTCTCTCCCCCTTTGACATAAATTACAAAAAGGGTTGAAGCAAACTTATTCACATGCTCCCCCTAGGATTATGTTGGCTCCCCTGTCAATATGCTTCTATTCTGTGACTTTGTTTTCTTGGTCATTTTCTCCCTTGAAGAAGATTACTTGATGATGAATGCTTTCTGAAAATATATTTCTTTGCTGACAATTCTCCCCCTTATACTTGGCCATTTCTTGAAGCTTTTTGATGTAGCTCTCCATGTGTTCCTAAATGATTTAACAAACCACCACTCTTATAAATTTTCATCTTCCTTGCCTATTACATAGAATCCCCCTCAACATTATCGATAACATTGGGAATTTTTATGCCAGATTATTTAGAACAATCTATAATGTTGCTCTACTTCAGGATCATCATTTATAAACTTGACACTTTTCTTTTGTCTTGTTGATTTGTTTTTATTACATGACTTAGCAATTGTTTCAAATGTGTCCTCTAAGACTTCTCTATTGACCTGATTTTCCTCTGCATGTTCAACATGTAATACCAATTCCTTTCTATCTTTGATCATGGGATCTGTTCTGCTTTCATTTAATATGCTTCCCATCTTTAAGATAAGCGAATTTCTTTGGTTTCCTGTCATGAACTTTGAACTTTCATCTTCTATAGAGAGGACCAATCCACAAGCTTTTTCCTTCTTCCCTTCTAAATTCTTCTTCCAGAATTTGGAATAAGAATTTTCTTTCATGGAAGACTCTATCATGCTTTTGTATTCACGAGCTATGTCCAAAGTTGTGGAATTTGTAACATTCAATATTATGGTTCATCATACTTCTACAATCTCTAGCCATCTATCTATAATTGTGGCAGATGTAACATTCAAAATTTTAGTTCATGTGGACACCTCCATTTCTTGCTCGACCATTTCCTCCATATGATTTGCAATCTCTAGCCGTGTGTCCAAAATTGTTACATGAAAAAAAAAACCAAAAAAAAAACTTTGCTACCTAGGAGAAAAGGATCTTCTTTGTGATGTAACTTCTCTACATCCATTATTCCTTGAATCATGCTAACCATGAATTCTTCCTTTGTAAGATTTTCCTTGATGGGAACTTCTCAGAATATCTACATAACTCTTATCCTTTTCTATAATTCCCTTTTCTGGTATCCTAGATCTTTCAATTTCTTAAATGCTCTTCTCGAACCTTGAATTTGTCTTCAACTAAGGAACTATCTTGTCCAAATATTCCTTTAGAGAAAGTATCTCAAGTTCTTATTTTTAACAAATTTCCTTCTTCTCTTGAAGTTGAATTGTTAGGTCTTATTCAACTTTCTTGGCCTCTTCTATCTAAATTTTTAGACCAACAATGTTCCTTTCAAATTCTTTAATACTCTCTTCCATCCATCCTTTTGAATTTTGATCATCCTCGTGATATTTTTGTAGACTACCTTTTGGTAATTGATTCTCATTTCTAAGCTCTTCAATTTCCATGTTTTCCAAACTCAACTTCTTCAACTATTTATTTAAGGAGCCAATTTCAACTTCTTGTGCTTCACAAGAATTTTCCTTTATTTTAAATGCTTCCTCCTTCCCTTTTAGTTGAGCTAATAGTGTTTCTTCAGTCTTCTTAGCCTCTTTAACTAGCATTGTATTATCTTCTTGATACTTTTGTAGTTTTTCCATTAGCATCTTATTCTTATTTATTTCTTCCATCAAGTCATCTAGGGAACTAATCAGTTGTGCTTCAAGATCTACAACCCCTTCAATTTTCGAATATTCTTTATCTTTAGAAGCATCACTTTCAAAAACTTCGTCATTTTCTTATGTTAATTTTATGTATCTGACCTTTCCTTTTCATTGTATTCATGTTCTTGATTGAGAGATCCATTTGTGTAGAGTTTTTGTAGCTTGTCCCGGAGTTCTTTAGCTGATGTACACTTTCCAAATTTGTCTTTCACAAGATTAGATAGTCCATGCAAGATGACATCCATTTACATTGCATTATTCTTCCTTATCTCCTTCTTGGATGCCATTTTTGGTGGTCTTTTTTTAGCGATGTAACCATTCACTATAGCTTTCCATATATCTAAACCTTGTGCCCGTAAATAGAGTCTCATCCTTATAATCCAATGAACCAAATTTGATCCATAGAATAAGAGAACCCCATTTGCATAGTAAAGACTTTCATGTTCATCCCTGTTCTCTAGAGATCTTCCTTCCATCTGTTAGATTGTATTGAAGGAACCAACTCTGATACCATTTGTTGGAAATACTGAGGGGGGGGGGTTGAATCAGTATTGAGCAGTTTTACCATTTCAAACATTAATTATATAATGTAAACATTAACCATTAGAAATATCATTCATCATCACATAAACCATACACATTGTACAATATATTTAATGCGGAATCCCAAATTGGAGAAAACCACAGAATGCTTTTCTTATATAATAACAAGATTACATTCATAGGAAGCACCAAATTCCAATATTATCCAGCAATGATTGGAGGGAGGCACCAACCCCCTAATTTACTGGCACCAACCTGAAGTAAGCTCTAGCTCCCTAATTTACTAGCACCAACTATAAGGACGCTCCAACCCCCTAATTTATGGGGTCCAACCTAAAGCAATCTCCAACTCCCTTATTTACCAACACCAACTAGAGGGAGGCTCTAACTCCCTGAGACCACGGGCTCCAATCTATCCTTGCCCCATCCTACCACCATGATATAAACAATAAGATCAGTCTTCTGCTATCACTATATCACTGTCACAACCTGTACCTATACCACTGTCTCTGTCAATCTGTACCTATATCACTTCCTCGATCAACCTGTACCTGTATCACTATCTCTATCAACCTGTATGACTACATCAGTACCTATATCAACCTACACTTGTATCATTGTCTCTCTAAACATTTATCACTACATCACTACCTTTGTCAACCTGTCGCAATCATTATCTATGTCATAATGCCTCAATCACTGTCTTTTCAACTTATATCTCTATCTCTATCAACATGTACCTATATCTTTGTCTCTATACATATATCACTATCCCTTTCACAATCACTATATCTCTATCTCAAGGCCATAATCAATGACTTTGACACAATGCCACTATTAATGTCGCAATGCCACAATCATTGTCACATTGTCTAAATAACTATCACACTATATCAACCTATACATGCCTCAAATTTGTACCCAAAAACAATCTCACCTCCTTAGATTTTTTAAAACCCAGAACAATAATTTTTTAGCAAGAAACTTCCTTCATCCACACTTGAGCCACTTCACATGGCAGTGATATGCTCATACCTTGTTTATTTCTTCCCCATCCTTAGTGTCATTCATAAATCAAGAGGAAAGTGGGGACACTTTCCACTTAAACTAGGGGGAACTAATAAGTAACAAGAACATGTTCCACAATATTTGTGCTTGGGGAATAAGAAGGATATTTCCAACTCAACTAGTGACCCTAGAGAACAATGTTTCTCCGTTGAGGATGCTACTAGTTTATACAACAACCTAGGGTATAAAGGTGCACCCTTCTAGCAATTTGATGCATTGTTTACTATTATTTCTAGGAAGTTACTTAAAGGCATAGTTAGTGCACATATTTTGAGTGATATAGGATTAATAACTTAGTTCCATTCTCATATTAATATTATATTCTAATATTGAGTGATGTGAATACCTAGACTAGGGTTTTGGACTGGGATACATTGTAAGCTTTTAAAAAGGCCTCTTGGATTCATAATTAATAAAATAATAAAGTGGATTATCCCTTCTCCAATTCCTAGTTTTCTAATGTTCTATATATTCTGCTGGAGTAGATACAATTTTTTATTTTGATTTGTTTGTCTCTTGATCAGATTCATATTCTTTTGCAGATCGTTTCTCAAGTTAGGTCTTATAGGTCTTAATTTTTTTTCATCACCAAAAATGTAATTGTTCTAGTTTACAAAGATGAAGCTAGGATAATGGTTTGGTTACAGAAAGTGTAATTTATGTTGTCTCATGGAATAATTCCTCTTCTCTATGGTTGATGAGGGATTTAATTCATTAATGGTTATGGTCCTTTTTCTAATGTGGCTTAAGAGGACACTCAACCTTGTAAAAGGAACTTCTAGGTTCATAGGTTCCCTTTCTTTCAACTCCCCTAAATCTCCAAAAATGTCCCATGGTCATTGATTTGGCCTTCACTATCAAATGATCCATATTACTTTGAGATTTTCATACCCAGAATTTTGAAGAGTGCTAAAGAAGAACTAGGATCATTTCGATCCCATGATCTTTAGTACTTTGTAAATGTCTTGTCCTCTTCTTAAACATTTGAAAGATGTTTTAAATTCCACCTACATTTCCATGCATCTTTGCTTGGAATGGAATTTTTTCCATTTGATGAAATAATTTTCATTTTCATGTCATGTAAGTTACAAATGTAAATTATGATTTCCTTGCCACATTCCCATAATAAATATGTAGTACTTCCTAACTTCTCCTAGTTGTGAGGGTTCTTTCATGGGTATTTCACAATTACGAAGTGGGGTTACCCCATAATATCCCAAATATGAAATCTCTCACAATGTAATATGGTTTTCCTTGCATTTTCTCATAATAAGCATGTGCTCATTCCTAAATTATCCTATCCCTAAGGGTTCATTCATGGGGATTTGACAATTACGAAGTGGGGTTACCCCATAATCTCCCAACCCTAAAGTCTATCATAATTCTTTTGGTATTTTTCATGGGTTCTCCGCATCATGAAGTGAGGATATCCCAATATTCTCTTGAGAATATACTTTCCACATAATCCAATGATATGATGATTAAACATTCATGTAATTCCATTGAACTTTTGATGTAATTCACAAATAGTGGATGGGGGCCATCCCATGAGTTTCCCAAATAAATGATTCCATGAGTATAATGTTGACAATACCTATCTGGTAACTACCTAATATTATATTGGTATCATCCCAATATTTCCTTGAGATGATCGATTGAGTCAATTTTTCCCAAAGTCATGATATTTTTTGTAATAGGATTTGATTGTGAAATTCCCACACTATAATATGTACCCATTTGTACCTTTAGATTGAATCCATCTATTCTCCATGTAAGGTATGCGTATCTATACACATAATGAAATTCAAACAAAAACTAGAATTTTACTAAATATAGATGATAAATTATTTTGTTTGATGAGGGATTTCTCGATGACCATAATTGCTTTTGCATTATCATTTTTCTTATTTACTTATATATTTTTTAAAGAAGTGATCTCCTATGATCTTTACATGCAACTTAGAACTATAAATGATTTGTGTGTTATTTCTTGAATGTTAGTACATACATTTAAGGAAATTATTATTTATTCAAAATGGATCAATATATAATTTATCATCTATTTTGGTGCTTTTGGGGTCAATAGATTAGACTAATTGGCTTGTAGGGCCCATGCTAGGGGAAGGTCTCACTTTGTACATTTGGGCTCCAGAACCTTCTAGGGCTTGTTTCAGGGTATAAATGATGTTTCTTGGGGTAATCGCTTTGCGATGTCCCTTCGTGTGATTCTACACTCCAAGACCTTTCCAATGGTCCAAGAATTACCTTAACCAGAGTCTATATGAAGATGTTATGCCTCCTACAAGTTGAACTATCGAGTTAACCAGCATGGTACCAAGTTGATTCCACATCAGCTCTCATTTCTCACACATGTAGAGCCAGTCACATGTATACTTTCAAGAACATTCTAGAAGTTCCAAAACCCTAACCCCAATCGAGAATGAAGGCATGCAAAAACCCTAAAATTAACCACAGATGAATATGGGGTTATGTTAAATACTAGGTTGTTAGGAGAAGAAGGGGTTCCATTCTTTTGATGTTATTGTATTGTTCCATAGTTGAGAAAAATCATGGGAGTGGATATTAGAGTAGAACAGAGGAGGTAGGAGATATTTCAATAGCCATTATGGAGGCAGAGTCATAGGTAACTCCATAGAGAGTACACATTCCTTTGCATTCCTTTGTATTTGCATTCTATATAAAAGAGCAAGGCATAGTCCTCATTTCTGGATGGGATTTTCCCCATAGTGGGTTTTCCTATTTTAGATCTTGTGTTATTATGTGGATTGTGTATTTATTTTCTCTAGTTATATTTCCTTCAGTTCTATTTATTTAGCATTCAATGGATATAAGCTAATAAAAAGTACTATTCCAGTTATCAGATCCGTTGTGACAAACTATTCCAGTGGAATATCCACGATAGTTTATGGATCAATTAGGATGATGACATATAGGAAAATCACCTAACCTAATTTTTCGCATAACATTCACATTTGAAGGAAGTTATTTTATAAAAATATCTTGGAGTTTACCTTTATCACAAGCCCAAATAAAACTATAGTGTGGAAATAAGTATCAATGGAGGCTTGAAATCCTATTTTGATCTTGAGAACAAGAGTAAATAAGGATATTTTTTGTTCTGGGGAAAATAGAAAATAATATCACCTGCATCAGGTGAATGGGGATGAGATATTTGTCGTGCCTCTTGAAACATGGAATCATTAATATAGGGTATGTGTGGCCTTGAGGTACAACAATCAAATATGCATGTGGAGGGAATCGAGCAAGTGGGAAGGAAGTGACATTAATTTGCATAGAGGGAAAACAATCTAGAAACCACTTTCATTAACGCAGAGTCCTATCTTGTCATGGTGATGGAAGATGAGGTTCCAGTTTGGCATTGAATATTGGATTTGATTAATTATTCCTAGTACACCGCATTAATATTTAAGCATGCTGAAAAAGTTAGGTAGCATGTTATTTTATACACCTCCCCTTGGTTTTTTCAGTTTGTTGATGATTTTTCTCTTGGGGGTTGATGTATTATAGTTCAACCCTTCACTATTAATTTGGGAAAATATTGGGTTCTTCATGACTCTTTGGGTCCCTTATCTTGGTGGAGGATAGTATCTATGTGTGTGTTTGGTGTGCAATAGCCCAATTTCACCCAAGAAATGCGATAGAAGTAGGGGGGTATCTCCATTCCTTAGTCTTGTGATGAAATGTATAGAACCTTGGTTCTGTGGATCATCAAGTAAGAAATCTCGTAGAGGGAGGAAGATCTAATGATGTTGATAATGGAAAACTACCATTACATAGTTCCTAATTCGGGTATACAGTCGGGTTCAAATTCCTTTTCGACCCATTTTGTTCCACCTTAGCTTCTAAACCCTTCCTGGATAGTGTAGCTTCTCCTTGGTCAGGATCTTATGAAGTGTAACACTATTCAGGATTGGATTCTTTAAGTGGCTGTTGATATGTAGCTTCACTAGGAAGCACTTCGTTGGAAGATAGACATGATGCTAGAAGCAACTCGGGTAGACCTCCATTTGGAAGGCCAATATTTTGAATTCCATCCTCAATACCTTGTTAGGGATCTTGAAAATGAATCTCTAGTACAACTCTTTTGGTGTTTTCGGATTGTCATCATGTATCACATGTTTTCTCCTTTTTGTGTCATTAGATATTGCATTTATTATTCCTTTTCTATTTTAGTGGATGACTATATCGAAGAGTATTGGTTTCCCATATGTTCTGGTAAGTACAACTACCAATGACATGGTTTGGTTTCTCGAGCGGCAAACTAGTCAGTGAACTGCATATGCAAATTAGGTTTTTATGATAACATAATAGTTATTGTCTTACCAACAAAAAAAAAATATGAAATAATATTTGATATGCTTTTTAGTATAGTGATCTATGGTTGTGAAGATTGGGATTGTGGTATTTCTAAATAAGTTGGAAGAAAATTAAACAAATATAAAATTGTTTTATGTATAATAATCTTAAAATTAAAAATAATATTCCTATTAAATCCTCCTCTGGGAATTTAGCCTTCCACCTCTTAGTGAATGTACAAAAACAACGAGATAATGAGAATGACTAATGATAAACTTCCTAAATTTAATTTAAATTTAGGTAAAATTCACTTTTAAAAATAGTAAACTAAAAATACAAATTATTGACTTACTTTTTAAAGAGAAATTGTAATAAAATGAAGAAATTAAAAATACAATAATAAAGTGTTCTCATAAACCCCAATGTAAAATATAGTAATTATATATATATATAAAAGAATAAAATTAATATGTCTCAAAGTAAGAAAAATCTCCCATGATATTTAAAGTGGACTAATAGGTGTAAACCCAAAACACCATGTGAGAAAAGATTATATAGGTTTTAGGATACTAAGAAGTTAGGAGATGAAAAATATGCAAAACATGATTTATGATTCTTAATCTATTTATAATATTATAAATATTCATAACATATTAATTGACAAAAAGTAAAGAGAGTTTATAATGATTTTTTTTATAATAAAAATAAATGCAAAAACAAGATAATCAATTTTCATGTTTATTTTTTTTTAAATTGATAAATCAAAATTCGACTTCATTACATCATAGTACATTATTATAAAAAAATTAATATTTAATAATGATATTGTTCTACTTCAAAATGTCACATTTATGTGTTCTTCTTGAGTTTTATGTTTCATCACCATGAAAATGTGGTTATTATATTTCTTAGGTGTGTTATAGAGGGAAAACTAAAGCCTTCATGTGGTTATTATACTTCCTAAGTGTGTTATAGAGGGAAAACTAAAGCCTATTATGGTCCAACATTTAAACCTTCATTTTTGCCCATTTTTGAAGATTATCTCTCCACCTACCTTGTCTAGGGAGGGATAAAATCCAATCTCTAGTGTTAGAGGAGCGATAATTTCCCATTTTATACCCATGTGGTCTTCATTAGGGAAGCGATAATTCTGGTCCAACTACTTTGGCATGGATCTAGGATCATGATTTTGGATAGGAGGTTCCATGATTCAAATCTTTCCTCCCTTTACATTCCAAGGAGGCTATAATCCTTATTGATCCATCATATCCTCTATTGATCCATCCTTTTCAACATATTAGTTAAGCCTCCAAATCCTATGTAATGAGGGCCATTTTTGGGTGAAAGATGGAGGGGGGAGAAGAGATTATCCTTACTTTTCTCAATTGTATAGTGGTACATGGAAAGAAAGCTTGAATATGTCACCCTTATGGTATCCTAATTATCAAGGGGTCAAGAAAGAGAGCTTGGAAGAGATGCTACTACTAAGTTAGGTATATGATTGCATGTACTTCTTTATGGCTTTCCATTTAATATAAACTTGGCATATTTCTCCTTATTTCATGTATTTTATGATGAATGTATGAATGTGTCTATTATTTGATAGTTAGATTCTTGTTTATACACTTGTTGCTTTGGAATATGTGTTGTCATTTTTTTTGTGCAGGTCCATAAGCCTAGATATTAAAGCTAGGAGCCGGATCAACCTAGGAGCAGTGGGGACAACCATCAAAAGTGAGGTAGGTCATCTATCTCTCTTGCCTCTTCCATATCTTGCTTGCTTGTGTATGAGCTAGATCTAGGAGGATGTTAGTGTCTACTTATTAACCTTTGTCTTGGATTAGGGAACTATTTATATCCAAGCAAAATTCTACCTGTCTGTAGAGATAATTTTCTACCACAAACATAACACAAATAATTTCCATAATAACCATATAAATTTATCATTAAAGAAAAAATTTGAAAGTGACACCATTTACATATTTATTCATGTAAATAGAATGTCATCTGAAGGGGTCAGTTCACTTAGTTCTTTTGAGAGAGAATATAGGACCTGCATTTTGCAATGATAGGTTCTTTTCGACATATGGTTGGTTCTCTACAAGAAGTGCTTGGTTCAAGTCCGTGTATGCTAATTTTACCTTGGAAAAAAATATGTATAATATTGTTATCTTACTTGAAACTTCTTTAAAACAATCATGTAAATATTAAATATTCTTTAAAATCTTATTTTATAAATATTCTTTAAAATCTCATTTTATAAATTTGTGTGTTTGGAAATGAAAATACTAAAATCATTATGTTTTTTAAGTTACTCTAAAATTTATAAAATAATAAAAGAATAAGATAATTTTATTTTTAATGTTGTTTCTATAAATGTTATAATAAAAATTAAAATATTAAAAATATTTTAGTTTTTATAAAGTGCTTAGGAATAATTAAATTATAAAACTATGTTTTATAATATATGACAAGTTTACGAATTTAATCAGTGTTTATATCAACCCAATGACTAGTCTTATTATAAATTTTATGAATGTAATTAATATTTTAACTATATTTATTTCAACGTTGAGAAAATAATTTTAAATAAATAAATTAAAATTGATAAAATATTTTTAATATTTCAACTTTCTTTCATTAATAATTTCAATACAAATATAATTTAATAATATTAATTTAATTATCTTATTTTTATTGAAATAGTAATATATAAACTATGATGGTTATTTTACATAATGACTACTTAAATAATAAAAGAAATAACATGAAGCTCAATTGAGTGTAGATCAAGTGGTTGGGAGGAATGTTGTTATCCTCCCCACTTGTGTTTAAGTGTCATTTTGTGAAACTTGTTCCTTGGGAGCTGACTTTAACTATGTAATGATTGTAATTCTGGTCATACCTCGATTCTCAGGAATAATAGGTGTTGGTATTTCTCCCAATGGATGTAACCCTCTAACAAATGATAAACCATCTTTAATAAAAAAAAATAACATAAAATGTATCCTCATTTTGAAAAATATAAATTTTTATTATAATTATCTAATCATTACATTGAGTCAATAAATTCATACCCATAAAATTCATAGAGTTCAATATTTATACAATTATTATAAAAAATACTAAACTTTTCAACCACCAAAATCATAAAGTATTATTTAAAATCTAAAAAATACATTAAAAATCAATATGCATTCAATTTTTTAAAACATATCATAACATTATCTTTTCTTGAGTATTGAAGGTTTTTTATATAATTGAAATAAACTTACTAACATAATCTTAGTAAAAAAAAAATTAATTAATTATATATATATATATAAGAGAGAGTTTAAGGGTACTTCTTTTAATTGTTTTTAGCTAAGAACATACTATAGCATATGTATTAAAAGTGTTTTGAGTTTAAAGCTATTGTAACAAGGTTGTACGGGAAAGTTATTTCCAAGTTTAAAATCTTTGAGGGTTGCTAAAAAAAAAATTATAATATAGGATTCAAGCAAGGTTGTCCCATATCCCCTACCCTTTTTGGAATTTACAATCACAAGTTAGAGGGTTTGTTGGAAGACAAAAGTTGTGCTAGCATAAATTTGTCTACTATAGTCATCACCCTTCTTCTCTATGTTGATTATATTGTTCTTATGGAAATGAGTCCTTATGATCTCAAAAAGAAACTAAAAGCTCTCAAAGATTTCTGATCTAATATAGGTATGGTTGTTAACATTGAAAAAAAAAGTTATGATAATCAAATCCCAAAAGATGACTTATGATAATTTCATGTATAACAAAAACAACTTGGAGGAAGTGAATTCATATAAATATCTCGTAATCAATCATCACCATAACCTTAACTAGAACTATAGCATTGATAAAAGGATTGATAGAAGGTGTAAATATTATTATGGACTTGAAAATAGTTGTAAATCAATAGAACTCTAGATTTTAGAGAGGAAGAAACTCCTTTTTTATACTCTCATCACTCCTGTTATCTTATATGGTTGTGAAGTTTGGGACTGTGACATCTCTAGACAATTATGGAGAAGGATATAAAAAATTTAAAAGTTCTTTATAACATATAATCTCAAAATTAAAGGAAATACACCATATCCTATCTTCTTCATAGAAGTGTATCTCTCCCTAATTTAGAGCATGGTTATAACTACATACTTAATGTATAAGAACAAGGCATACAAATGGGAGAGAAGAGGCTTCCTAATATTGCTTTATACTCTAGTAAAAAGCACCTACAACTTAAGAAAACTTGGCATAAAGGTGCCAAGTCATGGGTGAATCATTGAGTTGAGGTGTCGCGTCCCCTCTCATTGATCCAACTCAAGGAAGTGAACATGACACTAAGTCTAGGATTCTAGCCCCATGATCATTAACAAAATTCATATCAGATAAAATACATATGTGTGCAGATGCATGATTAAATTTGACACAACAGAATAAAAATTCTACTACACATACATCTAGTATGCATTCATCAGCATAATTGTAACGGTCAATAATTAAAAACATTGAAGAATTAACACAAAAGAGAGATTAATTATCTTGAAATGAAATAGTCCTAAACAACTAGCTATGCAAATGCAACGTTCCACCCAACCATAGGCCAATGATGCTCATCAATATCTCAACATAGTTGCCACCCCTGATCTGGTCATGATTTCCACAAGGAAAAGGGGAACAACCACTAACACATAGCCAAGTAATGTTAATTTTTCGATAATTTCATTCAATATTATCTAGGATCACTAAGAGAATAACAAGTACATCATAACAATCGCAAGAGACAATGGACACAAAGCATTTCACTGGGGAAAACGAAGAAGGTGAAAAACCACACAATTTCCTCGGATATAGAATGAGCACCAATACAAAAGATCACAAAGATCAAACACCAAAAGATAGATGTCTCTAGCAGCTTTTCCTCCACTTGTGCGCACTCCTCTCTCTCAACTATGCGAGTTGGATGAGTAAGTGAATGAGAAAATAGAGAGAGAGACACTCTGTCACATCCCCTCCCATCATTCCAAACCATAGAGGAAACATGACTGCAACATGGGGGTTTCCGATTCTTCCCCAAAGCCACAAGACTAAATTTTTTCCATTTAAATAAAATGCATACTTAAATTATACAGCAGAATTAAAATATAATAACACCCACACAAATTGGAATGCATCAACATATCTATCACAAGTAAATGATGACTCAATATGCAGATAAACAATCCCCTTCTCATACTATGCACAGACTTCATATCAATTCCATTAACATGAATAATTATCATTCAGAATTAACACATTGCAGAACACATAATGCATATAATTTAAACACAAAGAACACTTATCTTTGAGATGAAGCTGTCCAAACAACTGACTATGTGAGAGCAACGTTCCACCTAACCATAGATCTTTGTCCAGCCTATATTATTTCAGCTAATAGATCACCCCTGAGCTGGGTTGTGCACCCACTAAGGAGGAACTAGATGGGCTCACTCACAGCCATGGTTTCACTCAACAGCTATACTAATCCAACACACAGTTGGGCTTATCAAGCATACAAAAGAGAAAGGAGGGAAATGCTAAGCCAGTGAGCTCAACCACAGAGCTACAGGCATCTCAAATGAATTCAACAGTTGTGGCACCCACAATACCTACCTCACCCAACACAAGGAAGGTCCCCTTATCTACTACACTGTCCCTTAGGCGTCTCTTCCCTCCAGTGCTATTCGGGGTGGGCATAGAAAGGTCCAGCTGCTAATTCCTTGAGATTTCATCCTTCACTGGGTTTATCAAGCAAACCCAATCTCTGTTCAATCATTCACACTTGGATTTCTCACAATTCGGTCATCAAATAACTCAATCCCGTCACTAAGTTTCTGGGCTATAAAAACTGGGTTTTTCTATGGATTTCGGGGTATCTAATACTCTTGAATTCACCCCAAGGTTCATATCTATGGATCCCCCATTGGATTTTACTGTCAATACCAAATTATGAGCATTTATGGCTCTTCAAAACGTGGGTTCTTTCAAAGTTGCGATTTATGGTTTTTCACACTGTTGGGCATTCGTAATGGATGAAAATTGATGTTGGTTTGTTCAACAACGGAATGGGAATGAGGAACAACCAATTCCCATGAGTTAGAGTGACTTGTGGTACAAGAAAAACAGAGCCCATACCTACCATACGAATTTCTGGGCTGCCCATGCTCCATTGAAGCCATGGACTGAATTCTTCAACAACTTCCTTACAATATAATTAAATGTCAGCAAGGAAGGTCAAATGGGTTCACAAGATGACATTTGGAAGTATATGGTTCATCCCCACAACCCCCTCACCACTCCCTAGTGGAATACACATGGCCCCTTCTCATTCATTGCTTCCATAACCAGTTTTGATATTTTATTGTAATACTAAATATTTACATCAATTTACAATATTCCATGGCTTAATAGCACATGGGGCCTTGTCCTTGAGCTCCATGCTAGGTAAACATACATCTCATGTATACAATATTTATATTAAAAGCCAATATTTCATAAGGGTCAAAATTGGGGTATTACACACTCTCTATTTATACAACAACTTAACCTTCCTTTAACCCTAACTAGGATGACTACCTAAGGAAGCCTAATAACCCATCCACATCACTCATGCAGGGAAGACCCCACCAAGGTGGTCTAATAACCCATCAAATATAAGTTGCGACACTTGTGACACTTACAAATACAAATGATGACACTTCTGATTGGAGGAATAATACATCTCCATCAGGAATATAATAAAGTACAAGTGTAATACATAGAAGAATATCTTCCAAAGTTACAAATACATCAACACTCCCTCTTAACTAGGAAGGTATTCTCATGACACAGGCATCAATACATATATGCATAAGTCTTCAATTCTGGAGTTGGATCATCGTCACTAGATCACAAAGCATCATCATCACTATTGTTGTACTGGTCATCTCGATAACTGGTGCTATCTCTCAATTCTTCTTGTCATAAGAAGTTCTACAGAGCCAACCCTTTTTCATGTTGGATGTAGGCCTAGCCTCCTACAGGTCTTCATCATCTCTGGGAGCGGCCATCCAGTGGAATCTCAAGACTGATTACGTGCGTCAACAAAACCTCGCAAGAGCATCTCAGGACTGATTATGAGCTTATTGCTCAACCTATAGGATCTCCCAAGGAGCTATTACATGTGACCTCGCAAAACCTCGCAAGAGCATCCCAAGACTGATTACGAGCTTACTGCTCAACCTATAGGATCTCCCAGGGAGCTATTATATGCAACCAAGCAAGCAAAACCTTACAACAGTATCCCAAGACTGATTACGAGCTACAAATCAACCTTTAGGATCTCCCAGGGAGCTATTATATGTTGCCAAGCAAAAACTTGCAAGAGCATCCCAGGACTGATTACATGCCCAACACAACCTTCAATATCTCCCAAGGTGAAATTACATGCCATGGACAAAACCTCAAAGGAGCATTTATCAAATCTCCGAGGGCGCTATTATATGCCATAGGAAAAACCTTGCAAAAGTATCTACAAATCTCCCAGGGAGCTATTATATGTCCCTCCAAGAAAAACCTCGAAAGAGTATTTGCCAGATCTCCCAGGGAGTTATTATATGCCATAGGAAAAACCTCACAAGAGTATTTGCAAATGTCCCAGGGCGCTATTATATGCTTATCGCACAACCTGTCCATGACCACGAAGTATCATACTGACACTCATGATCCTCCTGATCATCCTCACATAGAGCATCATCCTAATGCTCATGATCATAATGATCATCATCATACAGTGCATCATCTTGATGCACATCATCATCACATGATCATCCTGATCATCGTCCTGATGCTCATCACACATGATTATCCTGATCATCATCTGGAGCATCGTCCTGATGCTCATCACACAAAACTTACGTCCATAGCCATGGGAAGGATCCTCCTACCACCATGCTTGGAATGGCTCCTGCAAATGTGTCTCATCGCTTCCTCCTTGAAGTATATTCTATCTGAAGAACACTGAGCCTCTCTCTGAAGTACTCAAACTTCATCTGGCTAGTGGTTTGGTCAACACATCTGCAATCTACTCATCTATCGCAACATACTGGAGCTTCACTGCTCCTCTATGCACCATATCCCTGATATAGTGATATTTGATCTCGATGTGCTTCAACTTGTCATAGAACACCAAGTTTTGAGACAACTTCACACAACTCTGGTTGTCACAGAAGATACAGGTAGCATCCAACTGGAGATCAAACAAATCAAACAGTATCTTCCTTAACCATATTGCCTCACAACTAGCCGAACAAGCTGCGACATACTCTACTTCATCTGTACTTAGTGATACGCAGGATTGACTCCTACTAAACCAAGAGATCACAACTGATCCCATACTGCAGTAGCACCCCAAAGTGCTCTTCCTATCTGTAGCACTGCCTGCCCAATCTAAATCAACATAACCCTCTAGGTTAAACTTTTGATTCGCATCATACTTGAGCCAATAATCAATTGTACCCTTTAGGTACCTCAAAATATGCTTTACCGCAATGAGGTGAACATGTCTAGGATCCGTTAGGAATTGGCTCAAAGTGTTCACCACAAAGAAAATATCTGGTCTCGTGTTCGTCAGGTACATCAAGGACCCAGTCATCTAACGATACATCATGGCATCAACTGATGTTGATGAAGCATCACTCAATAGCTTCAGGTTCGATGCCATAGGTGTGGCCATGGCCTTGCATTCCATCATCCCAAATCGCTTCAGGATCTCTACTACATACTTCCCTTGTCTAAGGAATATTCCATCTGCAATCTGCCACACCTCCATACCTAGAAAGTAATGCATCATACCTAATTCCTTCATCTCAAACTTGGAAGAAGGCTTCCTCTTCATGTCAGGAATCAATCTATCCTCACCTGTCACAAACAGGTCATCCACATACAGTAGGAGTATCACTAGATTTCCTTCCTCAAAACCGAGTGGCTGCTCCACATACACTTCCTCTTCAACTACACCATTCAATAAAGTTGTCTTGAAATCCATCTGGTGTATCTTCCACTTCATCATTGCATCCTGGGAAAGTATTGTTCTGATGGAAGTGTATCTAGATACAGGTGCAAAAGTCTCTTCATAATCTATCCCTTCTTTCTGGGGGAAGCCACAAGCCACAAACCTTGCCTTGCATTTCTCTATGATGCCATCTGTAGCATGCTTGATCTTGTAGATCCACTTGGAATTCACAACATACTTCCCTTTCGGTCTTGGTACCACATCCCAAACATCATTCTTCATGATCGAATGGTATTCCTTGACCATGGCATCCTTCCATTCTTTCTTTTATGCGGCTTCTTCATAACTGGAAGGTTCTTTGTTCATTATGTCACAGAGTAAGAAAACACAGCTGGTGTGTGATCTTGTCCTTTTTCTTTCTCTGTGTTCCTCCTCTGGAATACCATACCTTTCTGCATCTTGGATGAGCTCTCTAGCCCATGCTGGTTTCCTCTTGTGAGAGTTCTTCTCATGGGGTGGATCTACAGGTTCTTGTGGATCTTCTATTTCACGATCCTCTTCTGGAATTACTTCATTCATGTTGGTGTCTTGTATTCTGGGTACCCTTGGTTCTTCATTGTCTTCAACGGGTGGCTTCCTTGATTTGTTGTATGTTGAGTCTTCATCAAAAGTCACATCCCTGTTGATGTCAATCTTCTTGAACCCTGGAAAGTAGATTTTGTATGCCTTCGAGCTTTCCCTATAACCCACAAATATACCCTTCTTTCCTGAAGGATCTAACTTTGTCCTCTTTTCTTTTGGAACATGTGTATATATTGGACAGCCAAATATCCTGAGATGGCTAAATTCTGGTTTCTTACCAGAGAAAACTTCTCCTGGTGTCTTGTTGTTAAGTATCTTGTGAGGTGTTCTATTTTGCACATATGCAGTTGTCCTTGTTGCTTCTGCCCATAGGTGCATGGGTAGATCTTGGCCATGTAGCATTGCTTGTGTTGCTTCCATGATTGTTCTATTCTTCCTTTCTACAACCCCATTCTATTGTGGATTGTAAGGAGTGGTCAACTCCCTCTTAATCCCTGAATCACTGCATAACTTCTTGAAGTCTCCTGAAGTGAACTCTCCACCATTGTCGGATCTAAAGGTCTTGATTTTCTTATCAGTTTGGTTTTCTAACAAGGATTTGAATTCCTTGAACTTATCAAACACTTCATCTTCATTCTTCAAGAAATAAACCCAAGTCTTCCTAGAGAAATCATCAATGAAAGAAACATAATATACATACCCACTCAGAGAACTGGATGACATCAGACCACATACATCGGCGTGGACAATCTCCAAGATTCCTTTTGCTTTGCTTTCAATGCTTGGAAATGCCTTCCTTATGTTCTTTCCTTTTGAAAATCCTTTGCAAACACCTTCAAGCTTTGACTGGATTTCAGGAAGACCTTCTACTGCTTTGCTTGCAATTGCTAGTGCTCTATAGTGAACATGTGCAAGCCTTCTATGCCAAAGTTCACTTGGCTCCATGGACTCATGTACCATGGCATGTTCAGGTTGTCCCTTCAATTTGTACAATCCTCCCTCTTTCTCTCCAATTACTACTACATCATCTATGGTCTTACCTTTTGGCCACATAAGTACTTGGCCATCCACAAATGCAACTCTCATCCCTTTTGCATCCAAAGATGATATGGAGAGAAGATTCTTCTTGAGTCCAGGTACATATAGAACATCTTGCATATTTAAAGACTTCCCAGAGTCTAGCTTGTAGGAGACTTCACCACTACCTTTTATAGGGTATTGATAGTCATACCCAAGTTTTACCTCATGAGGTGACTCATGTTCAGATAAATCCATGAAATATTCTTTAAATCATGTCATGTGTTTGGAAGCCCCACTATCAATAAGACAATCATTACACCCATGTGTAACAGTACCTGTGAGAGTAGAAATTAGAACATATTCTCCATCACTTGAAGAGTCTTCACTTTCTTCTCTAGCCTTCTTCCTGGGAGTTTCATCATCCCCTACAGTGTGAGCATGATGTCTTTTCGTTTTGTTCTTCTTTGTATTGTTATTGAAGTCTCTTCTATTCCTGATACAATCTCAGGAAAAGTGTCCCTTCTCATCACATGTGTAGCATCTATTGTGAGAGAGATCTTTCTTAGATTTCTCCCTTTGAAAATGGTGGGAAGATCTCTTGCCATGAGATTTCTCCCTCTTGAACTTACTTCTCTTGGTTTGTGCTGTGAGGGCTTGATCTTCACTTCCCATCTTTTCTTCTCGGGTCACAAGCCTAGATTCTTCTTTTGAGCATTCCTCCCATAGTCTACTGAAAGAGATCAATTTATTTCTTGCACAAATATCTTGGATGAAGGAGTCCCATGACCTAGGTAGGCCATTCAATGTGGTCATGAAAATTTCTCCATTCTCCACTACTTCATACACAGCTTCAAGTTGTTCTTTGATTTGAGAGACCTTAGTAAAGTAATATCGAATGGTCTCTCCATTCTGGATCTTTACACCTTTCAATTGGTTCCGCAGAGTCATCTTCCAATTTGTATTCTTTCCTTCAAACAACTTGGTCAAGGAGTCAAACATCTCCTTAGGTGTCTTTAGGGAAGACACGTGGGGTATGAGATGATCTTTGATAGAATCAACAATGATTCTCTTGGCCTTCACCAAGTTATTCTTGTGTAAGCCCTTAGCCTCATCTCCCTCTGGAACTAGAACCTCTTCACTTATGTAGGTGTTCAATTCATTCTCTTCTAGTATTAACCCAATCCTATAATTCTATGCTTGGAATTTATCATCCCCTTCAAGCTTATCCTCAAGCTTGGTGTGCTGAGACATCTTAATGAGAAACTCAAATGGAAATAAAAGATTTAGGTCTTACCACTTGTGTTAAGATATTGTAACTTCAAAGAATATTATATTTGTACTTTATTATTCCGGAGATGTTTCATTCCTCCGTGAAGATCTTATTATATATCTGGAGATGTTTATTCCTCCGTCGGAATGTGGTAACTGGGTTATTAGAATTCCCTAGTGGGGGTCGGCCCTATATGTGTTATGTGAGTCAAAGGGTTATTAGACCACCCTAGAGGGGTCGGCCTAGTCAATCGTAGTGGGGTATTTAACCCATTGGTTAAATACGAGCCTACATGTCTTGTGTAAAAGAAAAGTCGGAGTAGTGTATAAATAGAGGAGGTGTATTCCTCATTTAACACACACACTCACTCACTTGAGAGTGGCGCACTTGTGGAGGAGAGGTATGCTATGGAGAAGGAGGAGCTTATGCTCAGGGTTTGTATCTTTGTATATTGCCGGTCATCTATATTGAGGAAGTTTTGCTGGGTTTTCTACCCCATGAGGGTTTCCCAGGATAAATCTGTGTCTCTTGTGTTTATGCTGTGCTTGTTGTTTCTTCAGTGATCCTGTATATGCTATTATTGTGAAATGGAATGTAATGATGCTATTTTCTGTCTTAGCATATTAAATCTTAACATGGTATCAGAGCTAACCTGAAGGAAGGCAAGGTATGGCACTTACGACACTTGCTTTACTTACGACAATTTGAAGGTTAGGGTTTTATATAGCAAAAACCAGTCATCGCAGAACTTTCGCCATAAATCCATTTTGTCAAAGGTTCAAGATATGAAACCTTTACAGGTCGTAGAAAACATCTCTAGGTATCTTGTGTCCAAAGGGAACCCTCAGATTCGTTGTACTTTGTAAGTTATGATCAGTACAAGTTAGGGTTTCTGCCTCTTCTAGATCTCAGTCAAAATCAGGTGACCTAGGAAAAAAGGTGATAACTTGGGCTAGGTAGATCCAAATGAAATTTCTTAAAAAGTGATAGGTAGCACACAGACTGTACTATCTCAAGAAATGTTTTCAGAGGCCGAAAATTAACCAATGACACGTGGCATGCCGTACAAGTTCGCTCTCCTGTTTTATCCCATAAACAGGTCACGTTGCGACACTTGGAATAACTTGGGCTAGGAAGCTCCAAATGAAATTTCGTAAAATGTGACAGGTTACATAGACTGTACTATCTCAGGAAACTTTTTCAGAGGCCGAAGTTGAACCAGTGACACATGGCACGCCGTACAAATTCGCTCTCCTGTTTTACCCCATAAACAGATCACGTTGCGACACTTGGCATAACTCTCTCTCAGAAAATCCAATTGAGGTCAGACCTGTCGGGATGGAAAGATGACAGGTCAGGCTACCAAAAAAAATGTTTTCAGACCCTGTGGAGTGAAAAGTTCGGAGTTACAGCAGAAACAATCAGGTACATATTTTTGTCAAAACAAAATTATTTTTGGAGCACCTTCATTCATGGCTTCCGGAATTTAGGGTTTCGGAGAAAGTTAGAATTTTTGGAATCAGAATCCACGGCTGAATGCTACTCAGGAAAATAAAAATTTAGAGACCAAGATCAAATTTTTGGTTGGGTAGAAAACCGGGCTTGATCAAACCCCAGTTCGAGATTTTGATCGGAAAGATGGAAAATTAGGGCTTCAACAAAAGTTGGAATTTTTGAAGTCTGTAACCATGGCTGGAAGCTCCTTAGAAAAATAAGAGTTTAGAGCCTTGGATCAAACCTTTTGATTGGGCAGAAGGGTGGGCTTCATCAAACCCTAGTTCGGGTTCCTATCCAGAAGATCCAGAAGTTTCGAAGGCAATTTTGAGGGGTCAAATTTTGGATTGAAGTATGCTAGTTTGATCAGCTTAGCAAGACACATCCTTCCATCCATTCAGAAGTGTGAAAGTCAAAGATTGAATTTTTAGGGTTTCTGTAGCAAACCCTAATCAAGCTCCAGATCAAGTTTCAGGGGGGAGTTAAGGCTAAGGCCTTACATAAGAAGACTGCAAGAAGTCTCGACATGTATGACTTAAGGAGTTCAGGTATGTCTTGAAATTTGATTCTTGATTAAGTTCATAATGTGTTTGTCTTCATATTATTTATTAGTACAATCTTGATTAATGTTAGAATTGTCTTATCACCCTAGTAACAATATGAATGCATGTGAATGATCGAAGACATTCATTAATTAGGGCTATATGATTGTACTAATGCATTATGGTGTTGTGTGAGGTTGATGTTATCTGCTAACAAGATACAAGTACATGACAAAAGACAAATCAAGTTCCATGACCATGACAACATGAAGACAAAGACTCATCCATAATCTTTGTTCTACTTACGAGGTATGTATGAATTTGTTATATTATGCTTAACCTATGAGACATGCAGATTCTAGGTCAGGATCTCTAAATCAATGAAGAGATTGTTTAGGTATGTTGTACATAACTAAGCAGGTATGTTTTCTTATGTCAAGTTAGAATCTTACCTTGTGTTAGGATCCCTTATATAAGTATACTTGGTATGATTGGTTATGCTTATTCATAAAGTTAGTAATCAAGGGTTTATGCATATTATGTCTCTTGTCTTGATGATTTAATTAACCAGAAGAGTACTATGATCAAACAAGAATATGCATGAGTAAAAGAAGACTTCCTTGAAACCCTAAATACTAATGATCATGACTATACATATTCAAGATTATTTAGAATTAGAATGTTTTGAGAATATACTAATGAATGTATGTTTGTGTATGAGATCATGAGGATGACACTAGTGCACACTTGAGCATGCACAGTGGTACAGAATGAATAAAAGTTCAAAAGACATATAGAAGATCAAGCGGGAGGCAACCACACAAACATAAAAAGATAAGTATTTGAGTAGTTATTTGAAATAGTAAATGATATTGCTTGTATGCATATTTGTATTCCTAGAATATATCATGCTAAGTGTAAACATTCATAGAACATTGAAACAGTATACTACTAATATGCATATGATTGGTAAGTTGGACAAACATTCTATTGTTGCTTGTCTAGAATGAAACCTCTTTGCTGACATGCTGAGAGCTGTGCACACTCTCGATAGTATGTTCTGGTAGAGATGGAAGGCATCTAGATAGCCACTGTATGCATACAGAATATGGAAAAGTGTTCTGCCCAAGTATTGGTCAAAATAGTTGCATAACTATGTAAATGATATCTGTATGCATAATAGGTTATCATGACAATATGATTTGATGATTATGAAGTATTACTAATCATGTACTTAATTTTGATTTGTAGGAAAGATCATGATGAATGATGAACACTGAACAAGCGATGGATGCTCAACAAAAGATTTACAAATCAAACACACTATAGAAGGCTTGTGGCTAGAAGATTCTCCTAGAAAGAGGAAGAGAATCATGATGAGATGTTTGCTCCAAGTGGCTAGATAAGACCATTCCCTTAATGGTGTAATTAAAGAAGAAGTGTGAATCAGGTTTTATATGGGTTCCCAGGATCAATAATCAATTGATGAGTTTAATGATCACCATGGGTGATGTGGATCTCAACCTTTGCTACAAGGTTGAATATGGTTTCTATACACAGATGACATGGATGCAAGAAGGAACTCACCACAGAGTTCGAATGATATTGAGGCTTATATCAGTAGACCCATCTAACGAGAGATGGCACAGATAGATATGCAGAAGATCATTCGATGCAGAAATGAAAATGAAAGATCTCAGATTGATGCATTACTTCCTAGGTCTGGAAGTATGTCAAGGCTCAGAAGGAATATTTCTCAACCAAGGAAAGTATGCTGAGAAATATTAAAAGGACTTGATGTGTTGGTATGGCCACTCTTGAAGTTGTTAGCAGATGACTCATCAGATTTAGTGGATAGAACTCTGTACAGACAAAATATTGAGTCATTGATGTGTCTAACGAATACTAGGTCAGATATATGCTTTGCTGTGAACACCTTGAGTCAGTATCTAGTGGAAACTAGATGTGTTCACCTGATAAGCTGCAAATCATGTGATACAGTACCTAAAGGATACAATAGACTTTGATCTATGTTATCTTGGAGATCATGACTTCAGATGGCTACACAGATGTTGATTGGGCAGGAAGTGTATCAGATAGGAAGAGCACATCAAGAGGATGTTATTGTCTAGGATCAACCATGATCTCGTGGTTGAGAAGGAAACAATCTAGTGTGGCTCTTAGCACAAGCAGAATATATGGCTGCTTGCTCTGCTAATTGTGAAGCGGTATGGCTTCAGAATCGACTTAGAGATGGACCCAACTATGATCCTATGTGACAAACAGAGTTGTACCAAAATGGCAGAGAATCCAGTGTTCCATGATAAGTCAAAGCATAGAGATCTGACATTCCTATATACAAGATATGGTTAATGTTCGAATTCGTAACAAGTTACCAATGCACTAAACAAACCTCTACCGATCCAATGCACTAAACAAACCTATACCGATCCAATGTACTAACCAAACCTCTACCTCAAGTAAAGTTTTCCAAGACAAACTTAATATAGTTAAGAAGGACCCTCCTCGAAAGGGGGAGTGATGTGATCACTTATGATGAGATTTCCCGCATCGACAATGAGGTCAATGATTTGGATACCTATATTGGTGATGCCGACAGAGAGGTTGGTGGATGGTCCTTAGACAGGGTCTAAGGTGACAAGGGGATTGCATCATCCTTGAACATATATTCTCAAGAGAGCCATAGACGTATGTATTCGAGAATGAAGTCCTTGGTGGACATGATAGGATTGCATCATCCTCAAGAGAGCTGTAGACGTATGTCTTCGAGAATGAAGTCCTTGGTGGACATGATAGGATTGCATCATCCTCAAGAGATCCGTAGACATGATGTCTCTGAGAATGAAGTCCTTGCTGGACATTTGGGGATTGGATCATCCCTGGACTTCAATCCTAAAGTGAGCCATAGACAGATGTCTCTGAGAAAGAAGAGGGATTGCATCATCCTTGAACACATGTTCTAAAGTGAGCCGTAGACACATGTCTTCGAGAAAGAAGAGGGATTGCATAATCCTTGAACACATGTTCTAAAGTGAGCCATAGACATGATGTCTCCGATAATAAAGTCCCGAATGAATAGGTAGGGGATTGTATCTTCCCCGGACTGAGGTCCTAGAATTGAGCCGTAGACATGATGTCTCCGATAATAAAGTCCTGAATGAACAGGTAGGGGATTGTATCTTCCCCGGACTGAGGTCCCAGAATTGATCCATAGACTAGGTCTCCGATAATAAAGTCCTGAATTAATAGGTAGGGGATTGTATCTTCCCCGGACTGAGGTCCCAGAATTGAGCCATAGACATGATGTCTTCAATAATAAAGTCCTCAATGAACAGGTAGGGGATTGTATCTTCCCCGGACTGAGGTCCCAGAATTGAGCCGTAGACATGATGTCTCCGATAATAAAGTCCTGAATGAACAGGTAGGGGATTGTATCTTCCCCGGACTGAGGTCCCAGAATTGAGCCGTAGACTGGGTCTCCGATAATGAAGTCCTGAATGAACAGGTAGGGGATTGTATCTTCCCTGGACTACGGTCCCAGAATTGAGCCGTAGACTGGGTCTCCGATAATGAAGTCTTGAATGAACATGTAGGGGATTGTATCTTCCCCGGAATTTGATCCCAGAATTGATCCGTAGACTAATGTCTCCGAGAATTGAAGATAGGACTGCATCGTCCCTGGACCTTGGTTCAAAATGTACGTGTGAGGATTGCATCGTCCATGAACTGGGTTCAAAATGTACGTGATGGCATTGCATCGTCCCTAGACATGAGACTTGTCTTAAAGTGATAAGGATTGATCATCCTGGAACTTGATTTGGATTGTATCATCCATGGACCTATGTCTTAAATAGAGAGGGATTGATCATCCTGTAATATGATCGTGTGTGTTGCAGGGTATGCTGCTATGTTTTGATGATAGATGTATTAGTGAGAATACATGCTATTGATGATAGATGTATAAGTGAGAATACATACTTTTGATGATAGATGTATTAGTGAGAATACATGCTATTGATGATAGATGTATTAGTGAGAATACATGCTTTTGATGATAGATGTATTAGTGAGAATACATGCTATTGATGATAGATGTATTAGTGAGAATACATGCTTTTGATGATAGATGTATTAAGTGAGAATACATGCTTTTGATGATAGATGTATTAAGTGAGAATACATGCTTTTGATGATAGATGTATTAGTGAGAATACATGTTTTTGATGATATATGTATTAGTAAGAATACATGTTTTGATGATAGATGTATTGATGTGGATCCTAATACAGATGATTCAGATACTGTAGATCGAGATGATCCAGATGTTGTAGATCGAGATGATCCAGATGCTGTAGATCGAGATGATCCAGATGTTGTAGATCGAGATGATCCAGATGCTGTAAATCGTGATGATCCAGATGCTGTAGATCGAGATGATCCCGATGCTGTAGATCGAGATGATCTAGATACTGTAGATCGTGATGATCTAGATGCTGTAGATCGAGATGATCCAGATGCTGTAGATCGAGATGATCCAGATGCTGTAGATCGAGATGATCCAGATGCTGTAGATCGAGATGATCCAGATGCTGTAGCTCGTGATGAACCAGATGTTGTAGATCGAGATGATGTGACGATGCTGATCGTGTTGATCTAGATGGCAATGTTGATTGTGTGATGATGATGCTGATGATCGTGTGACGACGATGTTGACGATCGTGAGGATTCAGATATTGATGTTGATGTAGCTGTTTGAGTGCTGCAGAAGATAAAGACTCGGTACTGAAGATGTTGATGTTCCAGTATTGAAGATGTTCCAGTAACTGCTTGAGTTACTGATGATGTTGAGAAAGCTTCCAATGATTTATAGATGTATCATGTATGATGTTGATGACTCCTTGCTCGTGCAGATGCTATTATAATATCCTTCTCGTTAAGGGGGAGTGTTGAGATATTGTAACTTCAAAGAATATTATATTTGTACTTTATTATTCCGGAGATGTTTCATTCCTCTGTGAAGATCTTATTGTATATCCGGAGATGTTTATTCCTCCGTCGAAATGTGGCAACTGGGTTATTAGACTTCCCTGGTGGGGGTCGGCCCTATATGTGTTATGTGGGTCAAAGGGTTATTAGACCACCCTAGAGGGGTCGGCCCAGTCAGTCGTAGTGGGGTATTTAACCCATTGGTTAAATACGAGCCTACATGTCTTATGTAAAAGAAAAGTCGGAGTAGTGTATAAATAGAGGAGGTGTATTCCTCATTTAACACACACACACTCACTCACTTGAGAGTGGCGCACTTGTGGAGGAGAGGTATGCTATGGAGAAGGAGGAGCTTATGCTCAGGGTTTGCATCTTTGTATATTGCTGGTCATCTATATTGAGGAAGCTTTGCTGGGTTTTCTACCCCATGAGGGTTTCCAAGGATAAATCTGTGTCTCTTGTGTTTATGCTGTGCTTGTCGTTTCTTCAGTGATCCTATATATGCTATTATTGTGAAATGGAATGTAATGCTGCTATTTTCTGTCTTAGCATATTAAATCTTAACAACTTGATCTACTGAAACTGGATCTAGAGCTAGATTAGGGTTTGTTAGAGAAACCCTAAAAATTTAAACTTTGAATTCCAAACTTCTAAATGGATGGAAAGATGCGCCTTGATGAGCTGATTAGGCTAGTATACTTCAATTTTGAAATCTCCAAAATTTTACCCCTCAAAATTGACTTTGAAACTTTCGGATCTGCAGTTTTTGGTTTTCTGGTCAAAATCTTGAACCAAGATTTGATAATGCCTGGGGTTCTACCCAACCAAAAATTTCGATCTTGGTCTCTAAAATTTGATTTTTCTGAGGAGCAACCAGTCGTGGTCTCAGATTCCAAAAATTCCAACTTTCTTTGAAACCCTAATTTCCCGCAGTAGTGACAGGCCAAAAAACTGAAAGTGCCCAGAATTGAATTCTGTCTCGACAGAAAGACGTGCCCTTGCATGGAGAGTTAGCCTATCCTCCTTCCTTTGATTATCTATGGAGGGAAACCCAAAGATTAAGAAGCCCTATCTTCTACAACTGGACAGTGTCTTCTTCTTAGTCCTGATCTCAGCCCATGTTAATTTTTTGATAATTTCATTCAATATTATCTAGGATCACTAAGAGAATAACTAGCACAACATAATAATCACAAGTGACAATGGAGACAAATCATTTCACCGGTGAAAACCAAGAAGCTGAAAAACCCCAGAACTTCCTCAAAGATAGAATGAGCACCAATACAAATATCACAAAGATCAAACCCCAAAAGATAGATGTCTCCAGCAGCTACTCCTCCTCCACTTGTGCGCACTCCTCTCTCTCTACTATGCGAGTTGGATGAGTAAGTGAATGAGAAAATAGAAAGAGACATATTCTCTACTTATACAACAACTTAACCTTCCTTTAACCCTAACTAGGTCGACTTCCTAGGGAATCCTAATAACCCATCCACATGACTCATGCAGGGGTGACCCCACCAAGGTGGTATAATAACCCATCAAATATAAGTTGCGACACTTGCGACACTTACAAATACAAATGACAACACTTCTTATTGGAGGAATAATACATCTCCATCAGGAATATAATAAAGTAGAAGTGTAATACATAGAAGCATATCTTCTGAAGTTACAAATACATCAAGAAGTAATACTTCACACTTTAGCCAAGCCAATCCACACTTGGGTTTATCAAGATGCTAAGGAAACAGAAGGGAATGAATTGCTAAGCTAGTGAGCTCAACCATAGAGCTATTGGCGCCTCTACAAGATCTAACTAGCTTGGCACCCACAATACCTACACACCTAACACAAGGAAGTATTCCCTTCATTGCTACATGGTCCCTCAGGCCATACCTTCCCTTCTAGTGCTCTTGAGGGTGTGAATAGAAAAGTAGCCAAATCCCTTTCATCTTTCTGTGAGGTTACTCTCTTCACTAGGTTTTTCAAACAAATTATAATCCTCTTCTACTCCTAACTTCTTACACAAAGTTCAAGCAAAATCAAGGGATACCCATAACCCAATCCAAAGCTATATCTCAAACACATAGAAATACCCAACTACTGGGAATGGAAAAACGATTTTTAACTATGGGATAAACAAAAAAATGGATTTTCATGGCTTTTTCCAAGTCATGGCACACCAAAAACGAACCGTGGGATCGAAAATAGCCACCAAAAGATACAAGTCCAATTCCCAACATGTACAGGGGAAACTAAGCAACAAAAACGGATACCCCCCACTCGTTTTTCCTTCTTCCCATTTGATTTGCAACACCAAAATTCCCTTCTCCCAGCTAGGAATGAAGGAAACACGGGGAAAAAGGTGGAGAAAAATGCCCATAATAACCAAACCTCATGAGAGAGCAAAAAATGATGGATGAATAATGGCTAGGGAAGCAATTTCATGGGTGTTTTATTTCCCAAGGATCCAAACACGATTTTCAAAATTGATGGCTTTCCCATACATGAAACTGGGATACCCATACTCTCCATTTCCCAAAATAATAACTACCTCAAGCATCTCTTGTAAGAATTAAATGATTGGGTGCACAAGTCAAAATATGTAGTTAATGGTTTACGGGTTTTCTCATTGACATTTGGCTTGAAACTATTAGCTCCAAAGGTTTGAATACCCCCCCCCTTATTCCTTGTAAAAATCATGCCCCCATACTCTTGTTGCATTGCATAGCTAGTTGTGGGTATTTTATTAAAATTCATATTTACATGATATTTGTAATTTCTATTGTGCCTGGCTAGCACACAAACCATATGCATCGATCTTTAATTGCTGATACATAAAACGCTAAATCAATGGTGGGGCCTTTGCCTTGAGATCCTCACCACAATTTTATAACGATATTTACATCATTTACAATTTTAATGCAACATGGTCAAAATCAGGATATTACATGAGGAAGAGGTCACTCTGTAGAATAATTCTTGGCTAGCACACAAACCATATGCATCGATCTTTAATTGATGACACATAAAACGCTAAATCGATGGTGGGGCCTTGGCCTTGAGATCCTCACCACGATTTTATAACGATATTTACATCATTTACAATTTTAATGCAACATGGTCAAAATCAGGATATTACATGAGGAAGAGGTCACTCTGTAGAATAATTCTTGGCTAGCACACAAACCATATGCATCGATCTTTAATTGATGACACATAAAACGCTAAATCGATGGTGGGGCCTTGGCCTTGAGATCCTCACCACGATTTTATAACGATATTTACATCATTTACAATTTTAATGCAACATGGTCAAAATCAGGATATTACATGAGGAAGAGGTCACTCTGTAGAATAATGATTAAAAGTATTATTACAACTAAATGTTCATCATCATCATCATCATCATCATCATCATCATCATCATCATCATCATCATCATCATCATCATCATCATCATCATCATCATCATCATCATCATCATCATCATCATCATCAAATGTTGTATGTGAATTTTTAAATGTGAGAGATATATAAAAAAGTATGATTATGAAGATTTTATCCATAAAATTAGTTAGATATTGAAAAAACTAATTAAATAATTGTTTACTAATTTATTTTTTTAAATATAATCATCTTCGTATTTTCTTCTTTCAATTTTCATTGATTAAACATACTATATTTATATGTTGGAATTCAGATGGGGATAAAGTACTTGGGATTATAAAAAAAAAAACAATGATTAAAAAAAGGGGATTAGGGATGGATGATATCAACAGTAGAAAAAAAAAGTGTAAGGGTTAATAAAAGGATAACAAAAGAGGCACAAGTTGATACTAGTTATATCAATATTCAAGGCTATACCATGTATTGGGTATCATTATATTTCATCCTTGACGGAATCCTAGAACATGTAAGAATTATGAGATTTAATTTTTTGTGGGTTGGTGGAGGAAGAAATATACATTTTCCATGGATTTACCGAAAAAAGATTACAATTCCAAAGGAAATTTAGAGATATACATTGCTTTGCAAAGGCATTAACTATCGAGAGCGCATGGATATTGGTATAAGGGAAAAGTCTATGGTGTAAGGTGATAAAGAAAAAATATATTGAGAAAATTATTATGGAAAAATGGATCAGATCTTGATACAAAGTCATATCAAAAGGCATATGCCATATGGAAGGAAATTGTATTGGATTTCCCTTTGATGGGTAGTTGGCTTGTATGGAAAGTACATATAAGCAATAAAATAAAGATAGGTGAACACCCATAGGTGGGATGCAATGAAATTTATAAGCTTCCAAGGAATATGGCGGAATTAAGAGACAATGGGTGCTTCTTTCTATATTTAGTTGTTTATTAGGAAATCTCCACTATTTTGAGTCAAGAATGGATTAATGTAAAAAATTTGGGTTTCATGGGGAGGAGAGGATCATTTGGTTTAATTCATCCCATACCTTTAAAAAATATCATATAAGGATATAAGAGGATCATGATGAGTTAATATGGTCTAGGAACCGGTAGATGGATAATATACTCCCAAATTTAGCTACAAAGTTCTAAGGGATGTAGAGGATATACAAGAATAGAGGTGATGGCGTATTGGAATCTAGAAGTTCAAATTCCCACTAAAAGTAAAACCTTTTAGGTGGTTGACTATTACCAATAGAGTCCCTACATAGGATTTTATGCAACGAAGGATTTGCTAAGGTCTAGATAGGTGTCCTTTGTGCAAGGTAAGTAATGAAGATACATCACATATGCTTATTCATTTCCCTTATCAAAAGTTGTTTAGAAGAAATCATATTCATCTCTAGTATAAATGGTGTATGGATGCTCATAATGGTGTAATAGTCCTATGTATTGGATGATTCTATAATGGTCATAGATTGGATGATGAGGAGGGCTTATGAAAATATTTTTTTAATATTTCCATGCATGTATACAGAGAGAGGAATGAAATTTCAGATCTTCTATCCAAACAAGGTTAACAAAAGACACCTAGGAATTGGCATAGATGGGAGAACAATGGGGGCAATTTGGTTGACTTTGGACCTGGACCTTTTGAATGTTTATTTTCATTAAAAAAGAAATGTGTGTGTGTGTGTTAGAAGTTATAATAAAAAAATTCTATGCAACAATGATAAGCATGTATAAAAGATAGAAAATTAGGCTAATATAGGTATAATAAATGACTGATCTTATATTGTTCTTAATTTTTTTGTTTTTGGATGTTAACAAGTATAGAGAAAATGGCATGATATTGTAGTCCAAAATATATACTAACCATTGGGTCTTCACTCAATTAAACTATGCCATAGTTCTGTGATTCATGGGATACTAAAGAATACACCTAAATTCAGTAGATATTGATAAATACCTGCCAAAATCCTTTTGTTAATCTCCCTCCGAAAACATATTTCCAATTTAAAAAATCATTTTTACGATACTTTCCTTATTTTTACTAGATACCTTTTTTTATACCCCGCAATACCTATAAACCCCCCATAACCTACCACCTACCCCCCAATACCTACAATATATTGACCTTATTCTTCACAATTTAAAACCCCCCTTTATAATGAATGTGATAAGATATTGGTCAACAATGTGAATCCCCTGTGAGACTACGTTGAAGAGTATGATGATGCTTAAAAGATTAATGAAAAATGTAATTTTTTTAGTATTATAAGTCAAATTGAAATTTATGAGGAAAAAATTAATACTAGAACTTATATCATAATTTTACATTGAAAGATTGAAGTTACATAAATAAGTTCTCTTTCAATGCATCTTTCATAAGGGAAATGATTGACTAATACTTAGTATGATCAAGATTGCAATATTGTTAGGAAAATCATTAGATATGCTTTCAATAAATTCCTAAAACCTATAGGAAACTCGTTCGAAGAGAAAAAAAAAGGGGAAAACTACTCAACCTTCTTATATTTGAAGCCATTTTTTTTAGAAACATCTCGATCCCAAAGGATAAACAGGATTGTAATATTTCAAGTTGCTACCTTCAGTCACCTCCTTGTGGGAATTATTGTGCCTTAACTATCCTCTTCATCCAATTGTTACCTCCTAATAGGCTTGACCATTTATAAGTGAATGGAACTTTTACCTTAAAAATATTTGTGAACACCCTAATGTCTTGGCCAACAACCAAGCCCTTCTTAGTACACAATATTTTCATAATAAAGTACATAAACTTTGGATTTAAGCACCAAATTCTAAAAATTGAAGGCTATATTCTTATCCTTCACATTTACAACCTTTTTAAAATAGAAATGAAGAAACAATTCATAACATTTGAATATAAAGTCTTATTGTTTTTATTTTTAAACGAAATAATAGGGGTGATGGATGTGTGGGAGGCGAGAGGAGGGATCGTTTTTAACTCCAAAGGAAAACAAGAAGTGAGTTTTGAATGGGCTATGGTTAGAGCTACAACAATTTAGTTGAAGTACCCCCGCTATATCACCCGCTATATCAAGGACTCAAAATTATGAATTCCAAGAGAATTAGGAAACTAATCATCATTAGATTCTATAATAAGTATAAGCTATATGATCAACTCTTATATTCCATAATGAAAAAGCTGGCTAGACTCATTCAAATAATTAAAAAAGAGATGAATCATTTTGAGAATTTAGAGTTCTTTCTCATCCTAACTGTTTGAAATTCCCAAGTTCACCAATTAGTGAAAGAGACCTCTAAACTTGACAATAGAATTCCAAGATCAAATGTGGATTTATCCTACTCTCAACTGCATTGATTTGTTGCATGAATGAATAATCCAAAGTGGTAAGAAAATTCAATATACAAGCCTAAATATCAACCACAACCATTGTATTATAAGACTATTATCATATACACAAAACGATATCCTGTATTATAAGACTAATATGATATGCCGTGTTTCGTCCATGCTTAAGGACAAGTTGTATGGATTAATATTAAATAAGAATCTTAATTTGTCGTTTGAAAGTCATGATAAGTGAACTAAGGGGCAAGCTAAGTGTTGGAGCCAAGGTCGTAGCTACGGTAAAGCTGCGAATTTTGGGAAAAAAAGCACAAGTATGGAAGGAAAGTGCTAATTTTGGGACAAGCACTAAGTTTTGGGCAAGAAGGAGATGGTGCGCAGTACGGTGCCAGATAGACAAGCTCAGCGAATATCACGGACCGGAAATCGCGGAGCTCGCGCGCACGACAGAAGAGAATGAAGGCTGAATAGAAAGCTCAACTACCATAATAAATAAGGCGATGGAGTAGAGGGCTCAGCTACCCTCATTTAAAAGGCTACGTACAGAAGTTATGGTTGCTCGGATCAAGGAGGAGCAACGGACCAGAGCATTGAAGGCGAAGGACAAGCGCCCATACCCACAATCTGCGCCGAAAGTCAAGGAGCCTGCAGGAAGCGGTGACATGACTGCAAGCGGCGCCTACAGTACACCTAGCCATGTGCGTGGTTAGGGTTTTTGGGAATCACTGTTGGGAAAGGCCCACAGTTTTGTAAAGGTGCGACCGCCATGGCCACCTATATATATGAATAATTGTAATGGATAGATGTTAGTTAGAGTTAGAGAGCAAGAGTTAGATACTCTTGGGATAGATTGATGTTTAGACTGTTAGATAGTCAGTCTCGAGGATAGATCATGTGTTGATTATCCTTTTCTATGTTTTCTACTGAGTGTGTAGAACTAGAGTAGAATCGGATAGCCGAGGAGCTAATCCCTGAGTTGCCAGACAGTCTGTGTGACGTCTGCGCCTTTGTAATCTCTGTAGAGAAGAGACCAGATTGAGAGAAGGGCTCCCAGCTGTGTGCGTGGAGTTTCCTGTAAAGATCTAAGGCTGCAGCTGTGTGCGCAGCGTATTGTATAACTCTATGGTTTTCTGGTTAATATAACACTCCCGAGGACGTGGTTTTCCTCGAGGAGACGAGCTTCACATATTTCCACTTGTTATAATGTTTGCGTGAGTGAGTAACTGTTTAAGTTCATTACATGTGTATGCAAAACTCTTGTATTATCTTTGTGACTGCTTGATTGAGTTTGGGAAGGTCCATTGATAACCATAAGTGTTAAGGACTGAAGAAGCGGTGGAGCGCTGTCGCTGCAGCGATCGAGGACTGCGATACTGCGCTGGGTGCGCAGGGTGAGGAAGTACTTAACGCTTCGACGCACGGAATAGTTTCCGTCTGCGCCAGAGAGGAAGGAATCCACGCAGTTGCGCCGAGGGGCCTGCGGGAAAGTCGAACCGCCGATATCTGAGGAACCAGAAGAGGAAGGACAATCTCTGCGTCACCAAGGTTAAGGAAACCTGATTCCTTAGCCCCCCATAGCCACTTCGGGTGAGACCTCGAGCTGTTGCGCAGCTCGTTGCCGAGAGGGCCAGTGCGCCAAGGGGTTTGTTGCTGCGCTTCATTAAAACCCGGGTCTGCCCAAGAAAGCAGCCAACACTAAGTTTTAATTTTAATATTCAACTTTAGAACATCTAACTACGCCAGGAATTATGGATGAAGATTTCAAGATCAATGACGCTAGTATCCTTTATTATTTTTATATTTTGGCATCATCCTTTTACTTTTAAATATTCTATTGAAGAGGCTAAGGTATTGGGGTAACTTCTCGATTTTTTATTTTCATGGTTTAGAAATAACAAGGGATGGTAAGAGGAAATCAATTGTAATATACTTTTTAAGTAAGATTGTCCTAAATTATCTCTCATTTTTTATATTTATATTGATAAGTTGAGGATTGCCCATATAAAGTAGGTTGTGGAGGTATGAAACTAGAAAGATTAGTAATTATATTTCTATACATTAATGATATTGTCTTTTTAGGAAGGATTCCTTCCCACCTAGATAAATATCTTATAATTCTAAAATTTTTTACAATAGTTAGACAATGTTGGTAGATACATATAAAACAAATAGTATAATAAGAGTTTATTTTTTTAAATAACATACTCAAATTTTGTTTATGATAATAGAAACATGAAAGAAATCCATATTTATAAGTATCTCAAAATTATCTTTTTATCTAAACTAATTTTAAATTATAATATAGAAAGAAGAAAGATGAGTAAAAAGTTTATTTTGGTCTTGGAGAACAATTATAAGTTTGTCTAATTTGGTTTTAAAAAAAAATATCCTCCTTGATACACTAGTATCCTAATGATTCTAGATGAATGTGAGTTTTGAAGTTGTAATATTTTTAGGAAAGCTTAATAAGAAGCATCTCATTCAAGATTTGTTAATGAATACCCATCTTCTTAAAAGAGGATTACATAGTGTTTTTTCATTAACTTTAAAGTATATTTATAATTAATTGATTTTGAATTTTCTTCATTTGCTGCAAGCTTTCCTAAAATATATTGGATTATGGATGTAGCACCTTTACAAAACCATTTTTGGATATTGGAAGAGAATATCCTTGATATGAATACTCTTATAAGAACTACTATAACTACCTTTAAAGAAGAGGTGATTTATTATAAAAAAAACTATTAACTTCAAATTAGAATACCAAAATTATGGTTTTATTGTTTCCAATCTCATATATACAGAGAAAGAGGGAGAAAACAAAGATAAGAACAAAGATAAGAACAAAATTCCATGAGTTTGTATTGAACAAGAATAGAGAATAAAAATGAATACCTAATTTAAAAGGCCATTATATTTTATTTTTAAAAAAATTATATTAATCTAAAAATATGTAACTTTTAAACTTTAAAAATAAAGGAAACATATCATTATAAATTAAAATAATATAATTTATAGATTTGATAAAACAAAATTAAGTTAAGATGATGCGAGTTAGTTATATGAACTAAATAAAAAACTATTGATCATTCAAAAACTATATAAATTGTGTTTGATCTTCTGGATTTGGGTGGAGTTAGAAACAAAATGTTCATATTCAAGAAACTAAATCAGTTTTATATATATATATTATATGATGATTTTATTAAAAACTAAAATTATGGGTAAACAATAATAATAACAAAAATAAAATAAATATAAATATCATATTTTTATTACTTTTCCATTAAAATTATTTTTATTATTTATTTATTTGTATAATATTTTTCATAGTTTATATTAAAAAAAATTTGAAAGTAAACAAACTACTATAATAATTTGATAAATAATGTTATGTAAATTTATCTAACTACTTATTTATTATGTTGAGTGATCAGTTCAAAATATATATATATATATATTTTAGAAATTAATATATTTATTTAATATTACATTTTTTCTTATGATAATGTTGATTAATGTTTAACTAATTATTATAATAATATAATAAAAATTAATTAAATAACAATTAAATTTCATATTATATTAACTCATTCATATAATTACACTATAATATATAAATTTAAAAATCATAAATAACTAATATCACATCTAAAATAATATCTATAAGTTTTACTTTCACTTAAATTAAATTAGCATAAATTCATCTAAAAGAAGATTTATAAAGGCCGAAAAACCTCTTTTTAATTTTAATTATCTTATTTATATATGTAGTTTTAAATGTTTTAAATCTAATTTAAGTCCATATTATTTTTAATAACATTTTATTATTTTTCAAAAGTACACATGTCAGCTCTAAGATGAACATATAAAACAATATCCATAACTCTTACTTTCACTTAAATTTAAAAAAACAAAAAAAAATTACACACAAAAATACATTTCATAAATTCCAATTGACATTTAACATTATATTTACATTATTATAATTTCTTAATATATTATATATATCATATAATTAATAATAATAAAATTATGTACAAATAAATAATAAAAATTGACATTTGACATTATATTTATATTATTATAATATTTTAATATATTATATATATCATATAATTAATAATAATAAAATTATGTAAAAATAAATAATAAAATTTTATTTTAAATAATAAAATTGATGTAGAAGATTTTAAAGTTATGTCAAAATTAATAATAATTATTTATATAAATACTTTAGTATATTTATAAACTATAATTAAAAATTTATAATAAAATACATCAATAAAAATCTTAATAATAATAATAACAATCTAAACCTTAAATCTTACTATGAATCAAGTTGTAACTATAAATAAAATCTAATTTTTAAAGGAGACACTCTCCTACCAACTTTAAAATCCAATTTATATTAATTCTGTTATATTTAAAATCTGTACAAAGTTGATCATGTTAACCTTGAATCTACTATGAATCAAATTGTAACTGTAAATAAAATCTAACTTTCAGAAGAGGCACTCTCCCACCAACTTTAAAATCCAATTTATACTAATTCTGTCTATATATAAAATCTGTTCAAAGTTGATCATGTTATCTAGATGTATGAGAGATTTAAAATCCAATTCTATATGTATGAGAGATTTAAAATCCAATTCTATATGTATGAGAGATTTAAAATCCAATTTATACTAATGGTGTTTATATTTAAAATCGGTTCAAAGTTGATCATGTTATCTACATGTATGAGAGTAAGTATGGATAAAAAGTGATTTTAAAAAAGAAAAGTCTATTTTTTATAATAAAAAATTATATATTTCATTTCTAATTTTTTTTAAATCTTTCCATACAAAATAAAAACCTTAACTAAAAATCTATCAAAATTCAAAATTCATTTTTCAGAGTAAGCGTTTTTAGAATGTCAAACGATGATGATTAATATACAGAATTATTTGCATGCTGATTTCAGCAACTTGCTTCCGAAAATACCAGCAAAACATACTCACAAGTTTAAGGTAACTTTTACTTTTAAAAATACCACCAAAACAAACTTACAAGTTGACTATGATGAAGCTTTAGGTTTAATTTTCACATCAAAATAAACGAAACTATAGATTTACCCCGGAAAATAATAGGCGTTACATATATCTGAGATTAGATTTAGGTCAAGAGGTGATTAATGAAATCTTTCAGAAATTTATCATAAATATAATGAATTTATCCATTCTCCCATTATACTTTTCATTTAATACATTTCATGTGAGAGAAGTAATGCAAATTACTTGTTATATTCGCATAACGAAATAAAACTTGCTAAGATGAGCATGAGGAAAACAGGAAAAAAATAACTTGCAAATGAGCTGAAAGAAATCCAAAATATCAGACAAGGAATCACACTGCAAGTACCTGGGCTGTGATCCTATATTCCTTGATACAGAAGTTCATCTGTCATATTTTATTAGCAAAATAATAAAATAGGTCAAACAGCAAGTAAATAAGATGCATATGACTCGATTATAATTCTATATACTTAAATTCACATCCGTCCTATGTTCTCAGAAACTATGTACATAATAGTAGAATAATAGTCATAATGAACAGGAATGGAACGGAGACTAATGGAACTATATGAATAAAAAAGGGTTGTAATTCTATATTTCTCATACAATAATTCATCTGCGTCCTCTGCTCTCAGAATCTATGTACATAATACTACACTAATAGTTAAAATAAAGAGGCATGAAACGGACCTGAATGGGAGTGGTTCTTTTCCGCGTCAAACAGTTATTGCAAATCAGTGAAAAAGCCTAAACAGGTGCTGTAAACGATTAAAATAGCGCACAGAGCTCACATGAAATTAGTTTGCATTCACGTCGAAGCGTCTAATCAGTCCTAACATGGTACGTGATAAGAATACCAGTAGTAGTAATGGGTATCTAAAAGAAGTAAAACATAACTGTGTCAATGAAACATTGCCAGGCTAAAACATACAAACAAGTCGCTTCACAGAAGCAACGTTTAATACATGCGTCATCATCTGCATAAAGTATCACACCTTCAATACAAAATTGTTTTCTCAAAATGGTACTTCACATGTACAAAGATTCAAACCAAAGGATTTAACCCAAGAACGAATCAATTCAGTCAAAATGGTACTTCACATGTACAACATACCTGATTTATCATCATCCTTGAATAAACCTGGGAATAGTATAACACCAGAGAAGCATTTATAAGCAATCTACTCGTATTTTTTCGAAACTTCAAAAGATAGAATATACATATATATATATATCAAAGCACATTTCAAAATATCTATCTCAACACTTAAAGATCCAGAATCCAATGTTAAGAACGATCTACTGTTAAAATCAAATAAAGATCATGTATATGCTTTTTTACACAAATATAACGAAATTTATAGATCTTACCCAGTACCAAAATAAAGAATTGTAAACTATGGATTCACAATTATATAATAAAACACAAGACCAAGTAATGCTTGATCTTTGCAAGAGAAAATAACAGATAAAAATAATTAAAAAACAGATACTGTTGAGATAAAAATCTCACCTAAGATTAATTGTAAAATATGGATTTGCATAAACATGACAAAGCACAGCATCATTTATGGCTAGATCATTACCAGAAGGTAGAAAATAAATTAAAAGAACAGATAATATTGAGATTAAAAAAATTCACCCAACATCCAAACAAAGAACTGTAAAATATGGATTCGCAAGAACCTGACATTACAAAACAAAGGATCATGAATGGCTAGATCTTCAACAGAGAGCAGAAAATAAAACAAGGCCAAAAGCATAAACATATGAACATGTATAATATTTATCTCATATGGTCGGTCGTGAAAGAACGTTTTTTCTGCTGAAACATTAAAATATATCAGCAGCGCAGACTGTAGATCCACCTATGACACTGACTTTGTCTAGCGAATACATAGCTAGGCTGCGCACCACTGCATCCATAAATGCAAGATGACAGCCCTTCAAAGACCGTGATCACTGAACCGACTAAGCCTGATCCATACACAACGAGAACAATAACTTCCAACAAATCTAATAAACTTGCCAAACCCTAATAATAGAAGTCTAACGAAAATCAATAGATCAGAGACTTAAAAAGCTTCTTGAAACCCTAATAACCATCCCAAGAACTCATCCATTAGGCGGCCGTCAGAAAAATCTAGCCACGAAAACAAGTCCTCTCCCGGCTTAATCAGGGCAAGATTATACCAACGGCCGTCATGATCTTTCAGTCAGGGTTAGAAAAATAACAATCTCTCAACCTAAAGAAATCCGTTAAAGAAATAAAAACCTCATTAAGCAATTACCTTGATAAAATTACAACAATCTGTACCCGATATCGAAGATCCAGTCCTCCTGCAAACCCCAGGTGCGGCCATGATAAGTATTGCAGAATCTTACCATGATTTCCCACAGTTTTCTTGAACTTTAATCACAGACGTAGAAATCGGAATCTTATTGTCCCGTACACGTAAAGTTCAAGAAAGCTGTGGAAAAGTATGATAAGATTCGTCATGAGATCGAAACCCGCCAGAGAAATAACAGCCACAGACGATCTTGCAGCATGCAAAGGTATCGGATCTATCTGAACAAAACACCCAAAGCAACAAGAAGATCAAAATAAAGCCATGAAACCCTGCTTCGCTTCTTCCTTCCTTGGGAGCCTGCACTCTCCAAACCTATATATAATAAAAAACGGAGAGATAAAAAAACATACAAGTCTCTTCTTCTCATCGACCACCACCAGAACATCTGGAATCCAGATATTTCTAGACACTTTTTGCACAGAATCTCGGTAAAAACTCTCTTGGGTTTATAACAAATGGAAACCCTAATGTAAAAAACTTTACAGATATCTGCATCCCCGAGATGAGTTCCTTGAGGTATCACATACTTTGGGATCGTATACAGTTTAGAAGAAGAAGAAAAGCAAATAATAATAATATTATTATTAATCATAATAATATTATTATTATGATGGACCGTTCGGGGCGCCGAACACCTCGTGAAGTGCACATCATGTGTGACAGGAATGCGAAGAAGATGGATAGATCGGCGTAGTAGTGCGCAGTGGGACCTCAGATGTTGCACACAAAACTAAAGTTTTACTCACCCTTTGCCCCCATCAATCAATATATATACACATAAATGCAAACCAAAGTATATATAATTATATACCCTTTCAACGTCGTAAACATCGCAACCGTATACTTAATGAGAATCGGACGGTGGCCTGAAACAGACAGCTAACGGACCCACGACAACGTTGTTGCGGTTGGTGTAATGTTCTTTCATTGAGATATTTATATTTATAAAAGCAGACTAAAAAATACCCAAGGGGAATACTCTTTTCCCACTTATTTCTTTGTAACTCGCGGACAAATTCTAAACATATCTGTCGTATTTATTATAAAGATTTCCTCCCCCACCCCCAAACCACCCTTATTCCTAACACATGCAAGCATGTGATGAGGGCCCATGAGCTTCCTCTCTCATGTGTCGTATGGAAAGGCCCTCTGGGTTAATGACACTAGTGGTCTCTACATTTTTAGTCTTTTGGGTCATTCTTATCTTGCGTGAGTATTTCTGAATATTTGTTACTACTTGGTTGGGGTAGGTGATCAAGTGATTTTTTTAGCAATTTAAGTAGTAGCGGTTATGAGGTTAATTGGCTTGTAGTATTTTTCGTCTTTTGGGTTATTTTTATTTTGCATGGTATTTTTGAATATTTGATATTATTTGGTTGAGGTAGGTGGTTAAGTGACTTAATAGCGATTTATATAGTTGTGGTTATGAGATTATTTGGGTCCTATAGATAATGAAAGTTTTAATCAAAATTATGTTATTGCTGAAAATTGTTTTGTAACAATTAAGAGCATAAAAGATGTAAAATTGCATCCTTTATTCATTATGCATAGATATTGATCATGGTCGAGGATGTGCCACTTGCCACTAATTTGGGGTTAGCTTCAAATTTTAATGATTATCGTTCGTTGAACTTGGATTGGTGATAACAACCCCTTAATAATGTGTTTATGCTTAGGTATAATTCTATGTGTTTTTATGAACGTTTATTTATGTCATGTCACTATTTGATGAAATGAAATAGATTTTTTGTCCCACAACAATTAAGAGTGCAAACGAAGTAGAATTGTACTCTTGATGCAATATGCATATCCGATTATGGTTGATCGCATGTTACTTGCATTGATTTGGGGTTTACAACTAATCATGATGATTCTCCATTACAATTGGATTGGTACAAACAACTTCAAAAAAATGTATTTATACTTCTAGACATATATATTATTTAAGTATTGATATCAATTTAAACTAAATTTTTAAATTTGAAGATACTTGAATAATTATGTGATATGAAATAGATATTTTATTATAAACCGACTTTGGATAATGACGTAAATGCATATGTAACTTATTTCTTTTTTAAATAAAAAGGATATACATTCATCTTATAATAGTTCAGAAAAACCTTTACATATAAAATTTATATACATGTATTGTTACTGTTCTTTTAGTAGTTAAACAAAACATTCATATATATTAACATAATATATTATACATATAGTCTATTGGTGTATTATTCAAATTTATTTTGTAAGACATGATTTTAAATGAAGTATTAATGTTTTTAAAATGATATGCATATATATAGTGTTTTTTTCCCAAGAAAAAAATCGCATTTTATTGCATTTTTCATATGCTCTTTAGTCATAAAAATTACATTTGATCTGGATACGAACATCCAAAACTAGAAATAACTAAAAGTAAGGGATTAGGAATTCGAATCATGGTATGGATAATTGAGGTAACTTATAACGAGACTTGAAGGTCCAAATAGTTTATCAAGGCTATCATTGGTAAATACTTTTAATAAGTCTTTGAAAAAAATGTTATAGCTAAATATAATGATAGATTTTAAGTTTTGAAATATTTATGATAAAAAATTATGACAATGAAATTATTAATACTTTGATCTAGGTTTTGAAAATTTTACTAGCTAGAACGTGTTCCAATTTTTAAAGAGTGAGTTAATAAGTCAACAAAATTAGTCTTTTTAATGGCTTTGTTTTCTTGGAAAAACAAATTTATCATCTTAAACTAGACCAAAACTAGTGAGGCAATGTTTCATAGTCAAAGTTTTTGTTAATTAAGTGGAATATATATTTTTTTGTAATTCAGTATATACATTATAGCACAAAAAGAGTTACGCATTCAGGGTATCTTGCATGCCTCCCCATAGGAGAAAAAAACCTGATTAATAGAGTTAATTGGGCTTCTCTTGAACAGAAAACAACCCAAAATTCAAAAAATATAGTATGCCATTGATTGTTTGCATTTCTCAAGAACATAGAAAAAACGGACCAGACCTATAAAGAGTGCTATTAGAGCACACAGTATCAAAAAACAAAACCATAAGAATCAACCTAACCCAAGACAGGTGTTAAAAGAGAAAGCATGAGATCGAAACTACACCGCATGGCTGGGATGTGCACCCTCCTGCTTGACGAGACCAATAGTATGGTGCATGGTGTCGCTTGTTCCAATGGTTGCTCCCTAGCCCAATTGGCTCTTTCCATTTTTTTTTTCCGCTGGGGCATCTTCCTTGACAGTTGAGTAGCCCTGCATTTCCATTCCATCATGTTGTGTTTCTTTCTCCCCTTTAGAGCCCGACCCAATTTGGATGTTTTTGTTGCAACATACCATGGCCAACAGAGGTGCAGGAAGATGATATAGTGCAGCAATGTCCGTCGTCCAATCAATAAGAATCTAAATCCATTCATTGAGCTCCATGATATGTGATTGCATGTCCTCCTCGACATCTTGGATGTCGTTCCTAATAACAAGTAACATATCATTCATGGTGGCCAGGTGGCGGGCGACCCTAGCCATACTGTTTTATGGAGAGCGTTGGTGATGCCCATGTCTGCGTCTGCTCATGGCTCTATGCCTTTCACGCATCATCTCAATGATTTTGGTTGAGAAATCGGATAGCTACGTATGTGTTTATGTCCACCAGGAGGATGGAGGATGGTGTGTACAGAGGTGAGGGACAATAGTGAACCAAGAAGAATGAACCAGAATGGGCGTAGGGATGGGCTTAATTGCCTCGACGGATGGTGTACACCCATCAATGCCCTCCATTAAACGTTGAGGTGATGCACAGGAAAGCTTGTCCTCGCGAGCTATGGGGGAGGGGGAACTAGAGTTAATGCACGTTGTGACCCAAGCTGTCATCGACTCCAACACAATAGTCGACACGTGCACCACTTCAACCCCTGTTAAATCAACATTTAAAGTGCCATGCCACATTGTCACTCCATCTAAGGTAATTAAGTGGAATATAACTTTCTATAATTTTTTTATTAAATGTAAGGACCAATTTCAATGTATAAAAGATTAAACTTGTCCACTAATTATCTTAGTCCACTTTGAATCTCCCATTAAAATTTAATCTTTTAACTATTAAAATTAACTAAAACATAAAGAAGTCAACTTTTTATTTTTTTTATAATTTTTAACTTTAAAATACAAAGTAAAGTCCACCTACATATATTTATTTTATTATTTTCATTCTTAATGAAAAGAAAAACATAAAAAATGACTACTTTGAAAAACATAGAGAAGTCAACTTTTTATTTTTTTATAATTTTTAAATTTAAAATACAAAGTAAAGTCTAGCTACATATATTTATTTTAGTATTTTCATTAAGAAAAAAAAAACATAAAAAATGAATACTTTAAAAAAATAAAATTATAAAAACCTTTATCAAAGGAAATAGACCATTTAAATTACTCTAATATGCTTTACTAGTTGAAGCCAATTACTTTTATCATTCATATATATATATATTATAATATGTTTTACTAGTTAAAGACAATTACTTTTATCATATATATAAAAGTTACAATCAGGACTTTTGAAACTACTTTTATATATATATATATATATATGACTTTTATTAATTATTATGCAAAATTGTTATATCATTATTACGATGCAAAATTATTATATCATTATTATGATGTATAATATGGAATAAACAAAGTTAAAAGTGGTTATACTAAAAAAAACTCCATTTTTTTTTAATTTATTAAAGAATTTTGTTTAAATATTTTAAATATAAAATTTATGTTTTAAAAATTTAAACCCATTTTAAAATCAACCCAAGTAAATCTATGAAAACGAAAACTTTCTTTTGGAAAAAAAGTGAATTAATTAACTATTTCACTCACTCCAATATGGTATGGTCTTTTGATTTAGTGTTAGTCTCGTTAAGAGTGATGATAGTCTATGGTTTTGGAATTCATGTATGTTGTAGTGGATCGATATGTTGAATTTTGAAGGTTGACCTGGTTTGAATTGACTACTAGACTAGAACTTACCATGGACGTGGATTGTTTTAACCAAAAAACTTAGACAAGGCACCAGTGACCGTACCCATTGGGAAATGTTGTTTGATTTTATAAGGTTTGGCACAATATCCCACATATATTTTTCTAAGAAGGAATGGAGGAATGCTTGATTTCAGGGTTTAACATAGAAGTTCTCATTCCATATATACTAATTTTGTTGGTTGGTATCCGGAAAGTCACAAGTCACACTATTGTCTCGAGAGTATGGGTTAAAGTAATATTCTACTTGTATACGTACCAATGTAATGTCACACTAGAAAAGATGTTCACTTTTGAAAATTATTTGACTACACATTTATCTGTGCATTCGAAGGACTAATCTAGCAATGGTTGATTATACTCTGACATAAAAGGTTTTAATATCTTAAAAAAAATACTTCCAAACTATATTAGCTTTCTAGGAAATCAAGTTCATAGATACATCACCTACTATATTCTTATATCATACTTACAACATTCCTATAAATTGTGTGCATAGTTCTAATATAAATGTTTGTATAAATAAAATATTACACCTTTCCAAACGTGCTTAAGAATTAAAATTTACTAATTATGAATGAGGCTATTATGTTTGCATGCATTAGACCACTTCACAGTAAGATCAAGGTATTCTAATATAATTAGGCAATGAAGCTCGGCATAATATTTATAATAATAAGGCGCTTAAATGTTTTCCTAACAATTCATGTAGGAACACCCCTGCAATACATGCTTAATTGAGATGAAAATGCATGACCACTTCTAAAGTGATTAAGTAACATATACATAAAGCAAGAACAAGTATGGTAATATTTGTGATGGTAATGGAATTGAGTGCAACATAATTATGTATGAGAGAGTTGTGTGTAACAAATAAATAAAATAATGTATTTAATATGATGGTCATAGAAATATTGTAAGAGATATGATATGAATACAAGTGTGTATGGTAAATTTGTACAAAATAAATGTGCATAAAAAAGGAGTACATGATAAAATTTAATCACATTATGTATAGTTCAAGTACATGTAAGATAAGTGCACATGATGGATACAAATAGTAAGTGGATGTGACAACTATGAGTACGATAAGTGTACATAATAGTGGAAAGCTTATAAAGGAATCTAAAATGTTATAGCAAATAGATTTCAAGAGTTTAGAAGGAAATTGAAGATTACATAGATACAAAGCGATGCAAGATGTAAAAGATGTAATATGGAATGAACAATGGTCTAAGACTCTTTGTAGAAAGTAGAAGTTGAGAGAGAGAAGATGGTAGATAAGTCCCTTGTTTAGGCAAGAGGCTGGTAAAAAAAAGTGTGTTTGATGTAATGGATATGAAAGTCTTTATGCCTCCAAAAATGTGGTTCTTATTAATCTATTAATAAAATTTGCAATCATTTTCCGAAGGAAAAATAAACAAAGAGACGCAAGAGGAACATGATGAGTCAAAATAAGCTAAACGATAAGATCAAAAACTAAATAAATATAGTTGTTGTCATCTAACTTATGGTAGCTTAATTTTATAGAAAGATTAATGGAGATACTCAATTAACCCAAAGAGATAACAAATAGGAAAAATAAAATGCTTTAAGGTATATTATGTAAATTTATACTTTTTATTAATTTTCATAATAAGAATAAGTAAAACCTTCGACCAAGTTATTGTATTCTTTTTAAAGTCATTTGACTATTGTATTGTATTTTTAAATGTATCTATATTTTAATATGTGTTACGAATTAGTACGAGTCGAAGATATTAGAGAGTTATTCCTTTGTGTCACTTGTAATGATCAAAATTGAACCATTCTCAACCCTTTTAAGGGGTTAAAACCTGTCCTAAATGGGTTATTAAAAAGATACCCTCAAAAAATGTGAATTTTTAAAAAAACTAGTCATTTATTTTGGCCAACAAATATTATAAAATTTCAAAAGAAAGGTCGCATTTTCAACAACCCATCAATTTCCCAACTCCAAAATATTGGTTTTTTAATGAGAATTATACTTGCCATATTACATAAGGATGGTTGTGAATCAGGAGAGGGATTCAAGATTCAATTCCCATTAGTCATCTTTGGCATCTAAAGATTAAAATAATGTCTATTGCCAATGGATTCATCTATTCCCTGATTTGGTGTATCATTCCACGACATAAATTCATCATGTAGATCAAATCCAAATAACCATACCATTGTATTAGCTTATGCACCATTAAGTGTCACCTAATGAAAGCTTCTAACATAAACTTAGATACCCTATATTTTTTAATCCCGGCTTAAATTTATGAGTTATAAGAATTGTTAATCCTTGAAATATGAGAATTTCATCATATTTATTGTCCATTCTTTATGTGTTTAGAACCCACACTCAACATAATGCTCAAGAGATGAGTCCAAGATGTATGCTTGTGCATCATATGAATACATATAAAACAAATCCTATTTTATATGGGTGTCTACATAAATGTTTAATTTTGAAATTATGTGTAAATCTTTATATTGCTATTTTAACACTTTGATATTCCCCGAAAGAAAACTAGTTGTGGCTCAATATTTATGGATTCTTATTCTTAATGTACATATAACCCATCTATCTAGAAGTTAAAATTTTAAATTATATAGTATTCTTGCTATTGAAAGTACAACTTAACTTATCTATTTGGTGGTTTAGTAATTTTTAACACTATAAAAAATGGAAGGAAAATATTTTATTTGGAATAGCCTTTTTTGAAATGTGTATCTAGTTTATTCTTATCAAGTACAATATAACTAATTTTAAAATTTTTCATCATTGGAAGGTTGAAACAAAATATATCCTTCAACTTCAATTTAAAACCATCCCCTCAAATTTGATCACCATTAAATTATAAAGACTAAAACACCTCCCTTCAATTTTACATATAATCAATTATAATATATAAAATTAATTCTTCAACAATTTATGCATGACTTGGCATTATTCCAAAGGTTAAAACCCCTATTCTCATGCACTTAAGAAACACTTTCTTAATTCTAATCCAATTATGAGTTTATCCATAAAACATGCACCCCACTAGGTGTTAAAACCTTGAATTACTACCATTTCTTTTTACATTTATGTTTCCTAGCCTATTATGGGTTTTTAGGAATATATAGTATTTTAGAGAGATGAAAAATATTTTTCAACACATATTAGTGGCAATAAACCCCCTCCCCCAACACACAAAATGTTAGGGTCTGATCCTAATCACCTTTACTTTTGGTTATATACAAGCTAGTCAAGTAATGTATGTAATCATCCTCTTTGAGTAAGGCTAAATAGATAGTAATAATATAAATGATCGTATGAATAAAATATTATATATTTCTAAACATGGTTAAGAATTAAAATTTTACTAACTATGAATGAGTCTACTATTATTTTTACCTGCATACATTAGACCACTTCACATTCAGATGATATGCACAAAATAGTCTAATATAATTAGGCTAGGAAGCTTGACATAATATTTATAATAAGGAAGTGGAATTATTTTTATAAAATTAATGTAGGAGCACCACTGCAATACAAGAAAGAATGGTACAATGTGTGATTGAGATAAAAATGCATCAGCACTTCTGAAGTGATTAAGTAACACATACATAAACTAAGTATAATGATATTTGTGGTTGTAATGAAATTGATGTTTATGTGATAATTACGTGTAACAAATAAACAAAAGAATGATTAAGATGATGACATTAGAAATAGTGTAAGGTATGTAATAGTATTAAAAGTGTCTATGGTAAACTCATACAAAATAAATGCACATCAGAAGAGAGTCCATTATAAAAGTTAATGATACTATGTATATTTCAAGTATATGTGAGATAAGTGCACATGATGGATACATAATAGCAAGTGGATGTGACAACTATGAGTGCGATGAGTGTACATAATAGTGGAAATATTTTAAAGGAATATAAAAGGTTGTAGTGGATGTTGAAAAAAATTTAAAATAGATTTCATGATTTTTAAAGGAAATGAAAGATTAGATAGATACAATGTGATGCAATAGGAAGATAACGTGTTAAAATAAGCTAAACAATAAGATAGAAAACTAAATAGATATATTTTTCATCATTTGAATTATGGTACTTTATAATTCTTTAAAAATACTAATGGAGATAGTGAGTTAATTCAAAGAGTTAATAAATAGGAAAAAATAAAATGATTTAAGATACATTCTATAAATTTATAATATTTATTAATTTTCATAACAAGAATAAGTAAAACCCCTAACCATGTTTTGGTATGATTTTTAAGGTCATTTGACTATTTTATTCTTAAAAAAAGTATCTATATTTATATTTGAATATATGTGTTAAAAATCAGTATAAATCCAAAATATTAAAGAGTCATTCCTTTGTGTCACTTTGAAATGATAAAAATTAGACCCTTCTCGATCCTTTTAAAGGGGTTCAAACTTATCCTAAAAAGGTTATTAAAAAATATTCTTCAAAGATGTGAATTTTTAAAAATATTTGTTATTTATTTTGGTCAATAAATATTATAAAAATTCAAAAGAAAGGTCATATTTTCAACAACCCATCAATATCCCAACTCCAAAATATTGGTTTCTCAATAGAGAATGATACTTTCGAGATTACAAAAGGATGGATGTGAATCATGAGCAAAATTAAAGATTCAATTCCCATCATTTATCTTTAGAATCTAAATAATTAAAATAATTTCTATTATCATTGGATTAATCTATTCCATGATATGGTATGCCATTCCACAACATAAGTTAAATCTATCACATTACTCAAGCCCAAATAGTCCTACCACTATATCGACTTATGCAACATTTAAGTGTCACTTAATGAAATCTTTCGAGAAAAGCTTAGAAACCCTATATTTTTTAATACCCACTTGAATTCATGAGTTATAACCATTTTTAATCCTTAACCATATGATTATTGTCATTGTATTTATTGTCCATTCTTTATGTGCTTAGAAGCTACACTCCCCATAATGCTCAAGAGGTGAATCCAAGATGAACGTTAATGCATCATATGTATACATATAAAAAAATCCTAATTTATATGGTTGTTCACATAAATGTTTGATTTTGACATTATGTGTGAATCTTTATATTGTTATTTTAACACTTTGAATTTCCCTGAATGAGAAGCTCAATATTTATGAATTTTTATTTTTAATTTACAATATAACCCATCTATATAAAAATTAAATTTAAAATTTAAAAGTATTCTTATTATTACTTTCTATTGAAATTATAATTTATTTATTTAATGGTTTATTAACTTTTAACATTGTAAAAAATGAAATATTGTCAATTAAAGTACAATTATTTTTACAAAAATTTATCATATAAAGATTAGAAAAAAATATATCCTTCAATTTGAAATTAAATACATTCCTTCAAATTTGATCACCATTAAATTATATAGACTAAAAAGCCTTCCTTTAATTTTTTTTTTTTATCAATTTTACATATAATAAATTATAATATATACAAAATTAGGTCTTCATCAATTTGTATATAAATTTGCATGTTCCAAAGGTTGAATCTCCCTATTCTCACGCACTTGAGAAACACGTTCTTAATTATAATGGAGTTATTAGTTTATCCATATAAAAATGCATCTCACTAGGTGTTAATCTCCCTATTCTCACGCACTTGAGAAACACGTTCTTAATTATAATCGAGTTATTAGTTTATCCATAAAAAAATGCATCTCACTAGGTGTTAGAACCTCAATATTACTAACATTTCTTTTTACTTTTATGTTTCCAATTTTATTTTGGATTTTTTTAGGATCTATATTATCTTAGACGGATAATGCATCTCACTAGGTGTTAGAACCTCAATATTACTAACATTTCTTTTTACTTTTATGTTTCCAATCTTATTTTGGATGTTTTTAGGATCTCTATTATCTTAAAGGGATAATGAGGGTCTTTTTGTCACATATTAGTGTCAATAAAAATATAAAAAAAATGTAGGTTAGGGTTCTACACCATACCCCTACTTTAGGCTACATAGGCGCTAGGTAATGTATGCAACCATCTCATTTGAATAAGCCAAGTAGATAGTAGTAAACATTTATTTGATGTAAAAATAGTCTCTCTATTAATTAAGTCCCATTAGGTAGTTGGTAATCATTAATTATGGGACTACATTTGTAAACAAAGAACAATTCTCTTATGCTATTTTTCGAGAAACCTAGACTCCACCATTTAAAGATAACAATTCATGGAACCATTCCCAAAGGTAGACATGCATACATTTGATGGCCCAGATCCCTCAGATTTGGTTACCTAAATAGAACCCTATTTTTCTCTTCATGGTAGTAAGCATGATCTCCAAAATATAAAAGTGGGGGTCTTATATTTAGACTTGGAACATTGGAATGATAGAAATCGTACTGGAAATATTATCATTGGTATGTCCCTTAGAGACAATTTGTTAAGATCCTTCATGATCATTTTGAATGTGACACCCACTACTATGAAAGGTTGACCAAATTATGCCAAATTGGCACAATTATGGACAATAGTACAACTTTTGAGAAATTGGCAATCCACACAAACAACCTCTGAATTTTTTTTAGAATGCATCATTAGTGGCTTCAAAGAGGTAATTTGAGAAAATTTCATAATCTAGTGCCTCATAACATTGCTGGAATTTTGTGATAGAGATAGAGAATCCAACATGGTGATAAATGCCTAAACCAAAAGACCTTTATTTCCTGCATGCAATATGTCTCCCATGCCTCCTACTCACAACACCTCCAACATGCTGCCATTAAGAATCCAAAATTTGTTTCTAGAAGTGATTGTCTAAGTTCAACACCATGAAATTTCAGAGTACATAAATGCAAAGAACATAAATTATTCCAAATATATGTATCCCCACATGATCAACCAAAAGACATAAAAATTGAAGGTAGTCAAGAACTAGAAGTGGGGGATATTACTATGCCCATGGAAGATGAAAATACTTTGAAAGCTCATAGGAGGGAACTCCAAATTAACATCTTATGCCCAAGCTTAACATGAATGCTTTTATCAAAGATTTGAAAGAACAACTTGAGGTAGAGAAGAGATTATGTATTACAATAGAAACAACCAAGAGCCTGGAAATACACCATTAGAGAATAAGCTTCTAACATGAAAGCAATAATTAAGGGAAACTTGTAAACATGGGATTTAAAATAGTAAACTATTATTGAAAGAGGCTACAGGATTTCCCAATACTTCTCTTGTGTATTTTACTAAATTTATTTCTACAATTGAACTTCCATTTTTAATGCCAAAAAATACCATAAGTGTGAACAACAAGGATCCCTTCTATGATCTCCCAAAAGATCCATCTCCTCCAACAACATTTGCAATCCTTAACAACTATTGACTTTTACAAAGAGTGATTCTTTTATGGATCTCCATGGAGTCATTATAGTGCAACTATTGGTGGATTTCATAAAAGAAATTAAAAATCCCAAGTCTAAATAGAAAAGCATTGTAGAGTTAAATGAGATTAAGTAAAAAGTAGGAGAGATGGCATGGGAGCATGATGAATGGTTCCAAGATTTGATGAGCCAACTAAGTTATAAAATTAAGGAGGTGTAACATAAGGAGTGGTTTACTGGGGTGATGCTACCTCACTTATGTACATTTTTGTTGCTTTAAAGATTGATGAATCAATGAAAGGCATTAGAGCAATTGTGTAGTATGGGTTCCAATGGCTGAATGACTATGTGTCATTCTTTTTCAAATGACGTCCACCTCTAATTTAAGTTTCAAATAGCATCATTATTGAATTCCCAATCAATCCCCAACATCATAGGGTAGGGATCCTTGCAATCTAGTATCTTAATAACTTCAAATGGAACAAATATCGATTCGTCTATTGGCCAATATTTGCAACAAAGAACATAATTCTTTACACCATTATCAACCGATTATTGATCCACAAAGTATATTTCTATTCCACCCTATCTTTATCATTGAGTTACTACTTTTACTAATGTTCTAAGTTGTGATAGGAAGCCGCTCTCTCTCTATGTTATCCCAAACTTGGCTCTAAAAGGAAGGAAGGACCAAGGGTGGCCATGACCATGGATTTCCAATCACTACCGATCATATATAGAGAATCAATATGGAAGGCACGAACCCTGTTTCACTCCATGCATTATCACATTTTTGAATGCCCCAAACATTAAAGTTGATAGGCTATATAAAGAATCACAAAGTAATTGATTGTTTGATAGTGGTATCACCCACACTTTTATTCACATATGAGTTGTAGAAGAAACCCATTGCTATGTTCATCCTATACGAAATTTCCAAATTATGATAAAAATAGTGTTATGATGAAATGTGAGTTTTACGTGAAAATGTGAAACTCCAAATGGTTAATTACCATCTCCAAACAAACATATTTACTACTAGAATGGGTAGTTTTGATGTAGTTCTAGGGGAAGGATAACTAAGGGATTTGATACTTCTCACCATGGATTTCAAGGACCTATATATAAGATTCACTAATAAAGGGCACAAAAATAATCTCAAAGGGATTAATTCAAATCCTTAAAAAATTATCACCTCCCACTGTATGGAGAAGTTATTTAAGAAATGCCACTTAGGCATCATTACACAATTCAATTCCATTCAAGTTGTTGACACACCCTTACAAGGCAGTCGCCCTAACTTATAACTAGTTCTTTCTAAACATCAATAGTTTTTGAAACACACAAGGGTTTACCACCAGCCCATGGGGAGAATGACCATGGTATTCCACTAACTTCAAGAAATAAACACCCCAATGTTTTCCCTTATCAACATTGTTTTTCATAAAAGGATTAAATATAAATGATTATTTAGGAGCTATTGGACGAAAGCATCATTCATCCCACTCCCAACCCTTATTTCTCATTGATGGTTATAGTATTGTAAAACGAGGGCACTTGACACATGTGTCCATATATTTGGAATATCAATAAGTTGAATATCAAGGATAAATTTCATATCTCAACCATTGATGATCTCTTCTATGAGCTTCTTGGAGCGAACTACCTCACTAAATGAGACCTATATTCATGATACCAAGAAATAAGGATGAAAAATGTAGACATTCTTAAGACAATTTTCCACACCCATAAGGGCCATTATCAATTCTTAGTGATGATTTTTGCCCTTTGCAATGTGCCATCCAATTTTCAGAGTCTCATGAATAAGATATTTTTACCTTTCCTTTACAGTTTTTTGTTGGTCTTCTTTGATGATGTATTGATCTACAACACAACATGGGAATTCCACCTAGATCAAGTCAATCATGCCTTGCGATTATTTAGCAATCACTAGTTATTTATGAAGCTTTCAAAATGCGCATTTTGGGTTATCGAGGTAGAATATTTGGGTGAAATTGTGAGTTAGGATGGAGTACACATGGAAGTGAATAAAGTGGAATTTATGCAAGATTTTAAATACCCTAAGACTCTTAAGAGTTTGTCTAGGTTACTAGGACTTACCGACTACTACCAAAAGTTTGAAAAATTATAGAAATTTTGTAGCTCCTTTAGCATCCTTTCTAAAATGGAATGCCTTTTTTTGGGAAAAAGAATCTAACCATGCATTCTAAGCCTTAAAGGATTCCATGTGCACTACTCTAGTATTAGAAATGCCTAATTTCACTAAGACTTTTGTCTTACAATGAGATGCCTTAAGAAGAGGCCTTGGAGAAATATTAATGCAATAAATATGCTCTTTAGCCTTCACTAGTAAGAAATCACATGATATGAATTTAAAAAAGTCTACATATGAAAAAGAGATGATGGGAATCCTTCACGTACTTGATACATGGAGCCCATATTTAATAGGGAGGTGTTTCCAGATCAAGGCTATCCATAATAGTTTACAAATTTTCATTGAACAAAGGTTGTCATCACTAGAGAAGCATAAGTAGGCTTCTATGATGTTTGAGTATGATTATGAGATTATATATAAGAAGAATAGATAAAATATGGTGGTTGATGCATTGTTTAGGCAATTTGAGGAGGAGGGATCCCTATCTTCATTATCCTTACCAATTCTAGGTTGGCTCAAGGAAGTGCATCAAGAAAGGATGGTGAATGAAAACATAGTGTAAATCATCCAAAGGATTCAGGAAGTCCCAAACCCTCTAACCATGTATACATGGAACCGATATACATTAAAGTATAAAGAGTTCATTTTTATGGCATCAAATTTGGCCTTAAAACAATTAATCTTAGAGGAGTTACATTCATCACCCATAGAAGGTAATTTTGATTTCATAAAACCTATGAAAGGATTAAGAAATCATTATTTTTGGAACGCATGAAAACAAACATCCAAAACTTTGTTGTGGTTTGTGACACTTCTCAATGACATAAGAGAGAAATGGTGAAGTCACCAAGGGCCTTGTAGCAACTTCCAATTCCAACCCATATATGGAATGATATCTCTATGGATTTTATAGTGGGGATTCCTATAGTTGGTAATAAATCATGGTGGTGGTAGATCATCCTTCAAAATATGCTCACTTTTATGCCTTATCACACCCTTTTACACATCATTAGTGTCCCAATTCTTCATGGATTAGGTTTTTAAGTTACATGGCATGTAAAATTCCACTGTCTCTGATCGAGACCATGCATTCATGAGTAAATTTTGGAAAGGGATCTCTAAACTTCAGGGTACCCAATTGAAGCATTGAATAATGGATTCCTAGGGCACAATGGATTCCTATTACAGAATGGTGGTATAATGTCACTTATCATGAAGCTACTAGAATAACACCATATGAAGTAGTATATGGCCAAAATCCCTTGTCTCTGGTTTTTTATTTACCTAGCACTTCCAAGGTTCATGCAATGGATAAAACAATTCGCACCAGAGAATCTATTCTCTAGACACTTAAGGATAATATGGTTACAACTCAAAATAGAATGAAACAATAGGTAGATCAACATCAATCTAAGAATTCATTTGTAGAAGGGGATCATGTGTGTCTTTGAATTCAACCATATAAACAAACATCACTAAAAAATAAACTACATAAGAAGATAGTCCCAAAGTTCTATGGACCTTAGAATATCATACAATACATTGGAAAATTGGCCTACAATCTAGCTTTGCTAGATCACTCCAAGATTTGTCTAGTATTTCATGTCTCTTGCCTAAAAAAACATTCTAGGCTCCATTTCTAAAGTGAAAACTACATTACCAAAACTTGATGAGGAAGCCTTCATTTGGCTCCAACCAAAATCAGTATTGGATACTAAGGAACATCAATTACACATCCACACAATCAAAGAAGTATTGATCTAGTGGAAATTATCCCTAAAATGCCATGGATATTCCACTAAATTAGTTCATGAAAATGAATCTTAGAACTTAGTTCATAATTTGTGTTAATTTAATTTCATAAAATACTAAATACAATGGAACCAAAATATAGAGTAGAGAAAATAAGTACATAATCCACACAATAACAGAAGATATACCTTGGGAAAATCCACTATGGGGAAAAACCCAGCAACAAATGAGGACTCTTCCTTGCTTTTTATATCAAAATGAAAATACAAAGGAAATGGTACTCTATATGGAGTTACCTATGACCATGCAGCAAGAATGGGTACTATAAGATCTCTTATCTCCTATGTTCTACTCTAACATCCACTCTTGTGCAGTTGCTCAACTAGGGAACAATACAATACATCAAAATAATTGCCCCCTTGTATTCTAACATCCCCACATTTAACTAGCTTAATAGTCATATAGGTTTAATTTTAGTTTTTTGCATGCCTCAACTCCTTATTAGGGTTAGTGTTTTGGTCCTTCTAGAATGTTCAAATATGTACACACTTGAATATCTCCACATATGTGAAAAGTGAGAGCTAATGTGGAATCCACTCAATACCATGGTCGTCAAGTAGAGAGATCGACTTGTCAGAGGCATAAGTTTTGCTTATGCACTTTGATTGAGGCAATATTTGGATTGTTGGAAAGGTATCTGAGTGTAGAATCATATCATGGCCCCTTTTACTAGAGATTGGTTTTTTTACCCCAAAAATGTTATTTAGACCCTCAAATAGGCCTTGGAAGATTCTGGACCCCAAATATGCAAAATGAGTCCTACCCATAAAATGGGCCCTACAAGCCAATTCATCCAATATGTCGACCTCGAAAGCTCCAAGTAGGTGAAAAATTATATATTGATCCATTTCATATCACACCTCCCCATTTTGGGAGGATTTTGGCCCCCAAAATATTTTACTGAATTGGGTGATGAAATTTTTCCTCTACCTTCTCCTTGGAGTACCATTTAAGCTTAGTTGGAAGTTTTGCTTTCAACCCCATATTCCAAAGTTCATGGCATCCCCACCTTGTAGTTTTGGACTTCTTTTGCATTACTGTGTCTTCTTCTAACTCTTCATGATCCTCTAGTGGTAAGTCTTCTATAGAAGGTAAGACCTGCTCAAGTTCCTTATCCAACATGGAATGTTCATAGAGTTTTAGATTTTCCACATTCACTATAGAGTAATTGCACATGTATGGGGGTAGATTAAGTCTATAGGGATTATCTCCCACCTTATCCAATACCTAAAAATGACCATACCTCAGATACTTGACCTTCTTACCAGGACCCTATAGTATTTCCTTGTTTAGGTGTAACCATACTTTATCTCCCACCTTGAATGTTTTCTCAACCCTATGCTGGTCTATCATGTCCCCTCATTGATGTTTAGATGAAGGAGTTCCTATCCCAACCAATCCCTTGGGTCGAGGAGGAAATTTCATGCACTTGGAGTTAATTATGAAGTTAAGGCATTAATTAGTTAGGAATTTTAATTATATTTTTATCCTAAGTTTGAAATGCACTTGGTACAAGTAATTTTCATAAATAGGTATCTATTTCAATAAAATAAAATGGATAAGTACATGCACAAGGGCACATTTAGATAATAATGGTTGACCAAGTGATGAATTGCAAAGGAATACAAGATAAAGCAGTTAACGCAAGGAAGGTAGGAAAAATAGAAGAAAATATGGCACAAAGTAGGAAAGTAGCAAAGCTCAGGAAAAGAAGAATACAGAAGAAAAGAAGGACAAAAGCAGGACAAAGAAGAAAAGCAGGAAAAAAGCAAGACAAAGCAGAAAAGCGGGATAAGGTAGAAAATTAAGAAAAAATGGGGGAGAAAAGCAAAAGCAAGAGAAAGCAAAATCAAAAAAAAAAGAAAAATAAGAAAGAAGAAAGCAAAGCAAAGTAGAAATCAAGGAAAAGCTAAAGTAGAAATCAAGGCAAAAGCTAAAGCATAAAGCAAAGCAAAGCATAAAGCAAGGCAAAAGCTAAAGCATAAAGCAAAGCAACCTTATCCACTCCATGAGGGAGCCTTAGCCTATATTACTTGCTCAACAAGTTACCTCAATCTATAAAATAAGGATTACAACTCTATTTTACATCTTTTGATCATTTGTGATTTGAATTGAGTGCAATTTTGCCTCATTGACTTGTGAGATGTGCCCTTAGTTCTAGCTAGGAGATGTGCCCCATGCTTCTACTGAAAGGATGATGACATCCATTCTTCATCATCGAGTCTATTGCAGATCCTAAATACTTTCTACATGCAGTATCATCTATCATTGAAGAATTCAAGCCATTTAGAAGTGTTTCCTAGTATCAATCCAATCAAAGAGAGATTATGAGGAAGTTTTGATCAGAGGAGGAGATCCAGTTGTTTGAGTGTGCCCCATGAGAATTCTCTAATATCAGTGCACCTTTCATGAGAATACATATGCTCAATATTCATCATCATAGTATATCCAGTGGAGGATCCTTCTCTTTCTTCTATTTAGAATGCATCCACATTCATGTATTGTGAGATTTGTTGTATTTGAGGTTCATTGAGAAAACTGAGGTTGTAATGCTATTTGTTGATGTATCAAACTATTGAACCTAGTTATTATTGTTCATATATTACATATTAAGTCATACTGTGCTCCAAATGATAAATTCAAAAGCATTATAGGTTGTTTACTTCTAGATCGCTCAAGACTAGCTCATTGAGCAATTTTAATTGACTAGTTCTCGAGGAATTGTAATATTTAGAGCTATGTGAAATCATTTTAATTTATGAAGGTTGATGTAGGATATTAATGGTATGGATAATACATTACAATTCCAAAATCATATATTTGAGAGCCTTAGAGGATGATTGTGTTTGTATATTTCAAGGCTAGCTCGTTGGGAATGAATTCATGACTAGTTTTGCAGTAAATTTAATGAAATAGCCTTTGGCTATATATTTTCTATTATGCAAGTCATTACAGGTCCTTAATAAATTAATGAATCCAACCCAAGCCTCATTCTTATTTTTCGGTACCCTCTCTACTTTCTTGGAAGAGCCTAGAAACAAACTAGTTGTGTAGTCCATCTTAGCGCTCTTTCTCCCCTTGACTCCAAACACTGCCAGAATCTCCCAAAACCTCTGTGAAAGCTGTCCAAAAATATATTAGGAGATTATTGCATGATATACATTCTTTATTTTCCTTCAAGTGTAAGTGTAAGTATCCAGTATGCATATGATGGTGTGCCCAGGAAGCCTTGGAGTAAACTCCAGCAGTAGTTGTTGTTGAAACATAAATGGCCCCAATACCTTGTGCATAGGAGTTTGAAGTTGGAATTTATTCTGATTTTTATGATGTTGCACACTCCTTAACATATTTTGCAGATCCGAAAGATTCAAACTATCAAGATCTATGTGGGTTCATTAGTATCCTAGACCAATTTCCTCTTGTCTAGTTTTATGAACTAGTTACTGTCATACAATTTCCTGATTTTTAAAGTTGAATTTGAGTTGATATCCTATGAGATCATATCAAGGATATAACATGGCCATATATTGGATTTTACTTTTCGTATGACTTCTCCAATGTCTCCTATACTTGTAAATGGATCTTCCTAATGTTATCAATGGACTTTTATCTCTTACTACTTCAACTATGATTTATTCCCTCAGTCCCCCTTGTTATCCATAAACAACATCTAGAGCTGAAGGTGGAAAGTATCCGAAACAAGTTTCAAAATGGGACTTCCCAATGGAAGTGTGGACTGCTCTATTATAAGAAAGTTGAATGTAGATCACATTTTCATCCCAAGTATTTGGATGCTTTTGACTGTAACCCATCAAAAGTTCTACCAAAGTCTCATTGAGTACTCCCATATTCCCATCTATCTATGAATGCAACGATGTAGACCTCTTCAACTCAGTGTCCATATTTTCCCAAAGTGTAGTCTGCAATATATTGAGAAATATGGTATCTCTATCTGAGATGATGCTCCTTGGTATCCCAAAGGGAACCCAGACTTGTTCAAAGAACATGTTTGCTACTTCTTTTCCTTTGATGATGTTTTTACAAGGCATACAAATGCACATATTGTTGAATCTATCAAATGCCACAAATAAATAGTCATGTCCCTTCCTAGTGGTTGGAATACCACCCACAAAATCCATGGATATGATCTCCCATGGTCTCATAGGAACATGTAAGGGATGGTATAGACCTTGCTTCATATTGCTGAGATTTCTTGTACAACAAAGTATGCATCCTTTGATAAACCAAACTACATATTCTTGCAATTTAGGCCAAAAAAATACCTTTGTAAGTTTTCAATTGTATTCCTTTCACAAAAATGCCTAGCAACTTTGGAGGTGGGTGCCTCTCTGATAAGTTGCAATATCTCTCCTTTAGGAACACATAGCTTGTCCAACATGTAGAGTAACTCATCTTGGAGATGATAGTAAACCTTGCTGTCAGCTTCATCTACATGGAAATGGTGTTGAAGTTTCTTAAATGCCTTCTTGAAGTCCTCATCTTCTATGTAATCCTCCTTATATGCATGACACGTAAAAGGTTCCATGCGCATAAGATTTCCCAAAGCTGCAATTTTGGTTGTGGGTGGCCTTGAGAACAGGTATTCCAACTTGTTTGTACTACCCTTCTTATAGTTCATGATGAGATGGAATTATTGCAAAACTCCCATCCACTTATAATGTTTGGTCTATTGTACCTTACTCTAGGTTTGAAAATATTGTAGTGGCTAATGATCAATGTTAATGATGGTGTCCTTTCCCATCAAATAGTGATTCCATTTCTTAATAGGTTGAACTATGGCATAGAATTATTTATCATAGGTAGGGTAGTTCAAAATTACCCCATGAAACATTTCATAATGATAAAATACCATCCTTCCTGCTTACATCAAAACCACTCCCATGGCATACCCACTTGCATCTGTCTCCAAATCGAAGGGCTTCTACAAATTAGGAAATGAAAGAACTGGTGCTTGATTGATATTTCACTTGATCTCTTCAAGATATTTATGTTAAATTCCCCCCCACTAGAACCCATTGCTCTTGGTTGTTATGGCATGGATGGGTGCAGTCACATCTAAAAAGGAAGCTATGAACTTCTAAAAATATTATGCTCCCCCCCATAATCTCTTAACTTTAGTGACATGTGTAGGAGTAGGACACTTAGTTATGGTCTCCATTTTTGTAGGATCAATATCGAGTCTCCTCCATTAATCACATACCCCAAATACAACAAGGACTATTGGTAAAACTCACATTTCTTCAAATTATATAGCAACTTGTGCCTTTTCAAAGTCTCTAACACCTACTTGATTTGTGAGATGTGTCCTAATTCCTAGGTAACACTATAAACCAATATGTCATCTAGATATACTATAACAAACGAATCTGAGAAAGGGTGTAATACATCATTCATCAAACACATAAATGTAGCTGGTGCATTACACAAACCAAACGACATTACTAATAATTCATATAAACCTTGTGTAGTGTTAAAGGTGGTCTTCCAGGTGTCTTCTTCCTTCACTCGTAGCTGGTGGTATCCCAATTTGAGATCCAACTTGGTGAAGTACTTGGCATGCTACAACTAGTCCAATAGATCATTGATCCTGGGTAGAGGGTATTGATTCTTGAGTGTGATATTTTTCAAGGCTCTGTAGGAAATGGAAATCCTCCAAGTACCATCCTTCTTGGGTACTATAATGATAGGTGGCCCACAAGGTGGGGTCCTTGGTCGGGTCATGCTCTACTCCAACAACTATTGCAACTGCTTCTTCACTTCATTTTCTTCTATGATAGACTATCTATACAATCCAATATTTGACAATGGAGAATTTGGCAATAACTGTATCTCATGCTCCACCTCCCTCTTAGGAAGTATCCCCTTAGGATCCTAGAACACTTATTTGTATGCATGCAAAAGGATCTCCAACTGTAGTTTCTTCTCTTTGGTACATCCCTCTAGGGATGCCTTCATGTTTACTGATCACCTTCTTGTTGATTCTATCTTAAGAAAAGAAATACAAAATTCCTACTTGAACTGATCAATTTTTTTTCTTGGTTGGCACTTACCAAAGAGATATTTGATTACCTTTGTGAGAATTATTAATGAGTATTTCCCATCCTTGATCAAGCATTATTTGTTGGATCTCCTCATGAATATATGATCCCTCATATACATGTAGTGGATTTTAAACACTACACCACAAACATCCAAGGGTACTATGTCTACCTCCACTTCATCAACATACTATGGACTTATGATAAAATTTATCTTCACTGTTTTGTCACTCTGAGTTTTGCATCCTTATTTACCCATCCCAATGGGTAGGAACTGGGATGATCATGTCCTTCCATTCCAATATTATGTACCCAATCCACAACCATGAGGTTTTCCTATGAACCAGAATAAAATAAAGCATCAATCTTGGTTTTCTTGACCTATATCTTGACGTGTAATATTTGTATAATCTCTTTCTCTTCCTTAGGGTGAAGTCTACTCAGATTCACGTCCTTCTGAACTATGGTACATAAAATATTTTCATCCACATCTCAACTGCTTTTTATCTCCTTTCTTGACTTTGTGGCTAGAAGGTTATTCTTCTTGGCATCCTTCTTACAGTTCTTGGGGTTGAACTCTAGATTTAGATTCCAACACTTTTATTGAATGTGACCATTGATATCAGAATGCTTATAATGGTTTTTTGTATCCTTGCACTGATGTGCCATGGCTATAGTATTGTTATCCTTTCCCTTCTACTTCTTCGTACCCTCGGTGGCATCTTTGATCTCTTTACATTTTGAATTGCTTGGTTGTCCTTTCTTTTGGCCTATGTTTTTAAGGTACTATGTTGTACACTTTCCATTAATTGACTTGGGCTTATATAACATCACCCACCTTCGTATGTGACTATGCAACCCCACTAGATACTTGAGGAGTACATCTTGTTGAACTTTGGTTGTCATTGATGTCAACTAATGTCAAAGAGGAATCAGTATTCCTGTGGCTAGTTTGAAGAAGTATATGAAAAATACTTTGAAGAAGTCTATGGAAGCCACTTTGAAGAAGTATATGCACAAGCAAGATGAAGAAAGACATGGATTCCATTCTAAAGAAGTATATCCATAGGAACATAAAGCATATCTAGTTTGAAGAAGTACATAAGGAATACATTTAGTACATGTGGTACATGAGAAGGTCTCAAGTTCATACACTCACAGTCCTTTAGGGTAAAAGATGAAGTGTTGGTTGGACAAAATTTTGGGAGTGTGCAGGCAAGCCAGAGAGATGATTAGACAAGGTTTGGTAGTGCGCAAGCAAGTCAAAGAGTTGATTGGATAAGGTTCAAGTGCGCAACCAAGCTAAAGAGTTGATTCGACAAAGTTCAGGATTGCGTAAGTAGCTTGGAACAAGAAATGTTCAAACAATTATGCAAGTCCTAAAAGTGCACAAGACTCGCCAATCATAATATGATTTCATCTGTTGAAGCATGCATAAGCACCAAAAAGGGTGTAGTGGTTGAATATGTCATATGCACAAATTCCATAGGAAATGGTACATCAAGGGTGCAAGACCACACTGCAAGGTTGAAAATACCACTAATGTGAGGACCGTGTATGCAAAAGACCCACAAGAGATGACACCTCAGTGGTGCATAAGATGACAAGTGGCGGAAGCATGAACCGTGAAGCAAAGAAGAAGGAAAGCCACAACCAACTTGTGGAAATACAATCTGCGGAGGACATGTATAAATAAGAAGCAAGTTGGAGACTTGGAGTAAACTTGAGAGCAAGGATGGAGAGCTTGTAAGTGGAAAAATGGAAGATACAGATTTATCAATATTCTAATAGTTGGGGCATCAAGGTATCGTGGAACTAGAACATGATTACATAGCAGAGAGCTGCATAGAAGCAGAGTAATGGAATAGATGATGGTGCACAAAATGATGTTGTAGATATGTGATAGTTGCGTGAAGATAGAAAGGCATAATTACAAAAGATGCACAAGTGTGTGAGGATTGGATGAGAGTATTGTAGATAGCACATAGAAATTCAAACATGATATATAAGATAGTAGCACATAGACAGATCTAAAGTATATTTCTTGATGCACGAAATGAAGAAGTTTTTCTGATGCACTAAGACTGATTTGAAGTGTGCAAAGTAAGGCAGTCCATCAGATGCACAAAGGCAGAGTTCAAACAAAGTCAAGGATGCATGTCATAATGAGGATGATCCAAGACAAGTGTGTTAAGTAGAATATACAAATCATATGATGTGCAAAAGGTCACTAATTATCTGAAGGCTATTGCACCTAAACAAAAAAAACACATCTAAAAGTGCATAGTTCCATATGATATTGGTGCACGAAGTCAGAACAACAAGTTATGAGTTGATGTGCATTATCGATTGAGATTGCCGATGCACAGTAACAAAATGGAATATTGAACCTTTTTGTAGACTGCAGAATTTGATGAAGTAGCACACATTATATGTAGTCCGATGTCAGTTGAAGTGAAGTGTTGAGTGTGAAGTCAAGTGATGTATGCAGCACAGTGACAACAATATTACAACATACAGAAGGTGCACACAATGTAAAGAACATCAACATATCTAAAGTGTGCATGTATCATAAGTACAGAAGTGCAATATCTTATCCTTATATATATGGGTGGCGGGATGGGGCAAGGAGCAGGGGTTGTAGCCTCCTTCTAGTTGGTGCTAGAGAACTTAGGGAGTTGGTGCTTCCTCCATATCGGTGCCTATAAAACTAGGGTTTCCATGCCTCCTTCCAGTTGGTGTTGGAGAACTTAAGAAGTTGGTGCTTCCTCTAATGTAATATTTTCATTATAAAAGAGAATTTCCTAGTTTTCTCCCGTTTGGGTTTCCACTAGAAAGGCTAAGCATGAGCATGAAAATGAATCTTGCAATGAATCAAATGAAGAGGATTCAAACTTCATAAGGAAGCTAAAAAGAGGACGTGGTAAGTATAAAAACAAGTTTCCTTTCCAATGTTTCAAATGTGGTTGAGTAGGCCACTTTGCTTCTAAGTGTCCATACAGGGAAGATGGAGATAGAGAAAATTAGGAAGAATCCAGTTCCCATGAACGAAGAATAGAGCGCTCTCAGGACAGACCATAGACTAGAAAGAAGGTTCCAAAGTAGAGGAAGAGTCTGTATACTAAGGAATAAAAAAATGTGTATGAAGGAAGTGACTGCGAAAACAAGCCAAAAGAGGCATTATTCATGGCATTTGTGGAAGAAGAAAGCACCAATGAAAAGAATAAGATTTGTTCTTCAATCAAGAAGAATACACTAGTTGCACAAAGAAAACCAGGATCACTGGATAAATAATTCTTTAGTGGGTCCTTCAGTACACCTCCAAATCCTGTTGCATAAGTCAAATATGTCACAAAAGTCAAATCTAATAGTCAATCTGAAGAAGAAGAAGTTGTAGATGTTGATTGGGAAGGTGAACTAGTCAGTTCCTTAGATGAATTGAAGAAGTCAAGGAAGAAGAATAAAATCTTGCAGGACCAACTGTTGAATTCTGAAGAACAGGTCAAGCATGCAAAAGAGGTTCAAGAATATCATGACAAGAAAGTCAGTGAAAAGATCATGGAATAAGAGAAACAACTAAACTGTGCAGTTGACAGGATCAAAATACTTGAAGAAGAAAAATCCATGTTGAAGGATTCTTCGGAAGAGTTAGGGCATAAAAATAAGATGCTGACAAGTTAGTTTGAACAAAAGTATAGAGAGATATCTCGCTTAGAAGAGAATTTGATCGATATAAAGGGAAAGAAACAAATTCAATATCTCATCATAAGTGATACTCCAAATTGTGCACATCCAGGAAGTGACAAGATGGTTTTTGAGGATGAAGTGAAGAACGATTTCAAAGGGAGAACATCAATTCTGAACAAAATTATGAATGATCAGAGATCACAGGAAGATAAGTTAGGACTTGGATATGAAAGAACATCTAGGAAGGTATGTGATAGTGAACATTGTTCAAATCAATTGAAGTCTTTCATGTATGACAATTCCTTCAATGATTACAACTCTTTTCATTATACTAATCAAAGAAGGATCAATACAATGAAGTGTGCAAGGTGCAATCACACTGGTAATATTGCAAAGTTGTTCCAAACTATGAGATGTTATGTATGTGATGGATTTGGACATAAGGCTATGTATTGTTGAAAAATAGTGAACTGTCCTGATGAAAACATGTTGCGCAAATGAAATCACCAAACAAGAATCAACAGGGAAGGCAATCAAACACATAATTAAATAGAAGTGTGCACATGAAAACTTGGTTAAGGAAATCTCCTAAAAAATGCGTAGAAGAAGCTGACAATACAACTACATCCAAAGAAGCAAGCAATTGCTTCCCCTCTTGCCGATCTCCAAAATATTGAGTGAGATCCTTGAATTCAACATGATGCATATTAGGAATTCAAGGAGTATGTTATTGAAGGTTATAGTTTGAGAATGTATGTTGCAAAAAAATTATATATGTTGAGTTGGAGTGTCATAGAAAAGACCTTCAGTATTATTTATGAACAAAGATATGTGTATTCAATTAGCTGCTAAGTTATAATGAAGTTAAGTTGTTGCAAAAAAGCACTTGCATGTGATAGAATAAAGAAAAAGTACAAACATATATTGTTGAAGTAAACATGAGTTTGTGCAGAGATACATATACACATAAATGTTATTTGTATTAAATTCAAAAATTGTGCGTTTACAAAATGCATGAGTCTTCTGTTAGATGAACATAATTGAACATCAAAAGAGACTTCATGCCATGGCCAAAAGGAAAAATCCAAGATGACAATTGAAGTTGTATCAAGAAAAATTGAGAATCATAGAGTAACTCAAAGCCAAAGTTCAAGGTCTAACTCTATGTCTGGTTGTTGTGTGAGATAGAGCTACAAATCCATCGGAACCAACTCGTTGTACTCAGAAGCTGGTTGCAAGGGATAAAGCTACAGAGTTGTAGATGATGTTTTTTCTACACATTACTTAGATCGAGTTGAATTCAGAGCATCTAGAATTTGTTGTTGTTGTTGTTCTGGGAGGTCGACCCGTTTGATCAGACTAGTTAATCCTTCCACATGGATAAGGTTTACTTGCAACTGATCATACAGATGTTTGAATTCAGACTCCTTCATTTGTCTCTACCAAATTCCCATGTCGAATCTCAAACGAGATAACTTTGATTGCTACGATTGGACAACAAGGCACACATTTTAAAAGGAATCGTTCATCTTCTTGTAGAAGGAATCCATGACCAGAAAGATGAAAGACCAGGAGGCAATGTGACATAGAGCAAGATGGAATAAGAACAAAGATGATGAACTAGGCATATTGCATCTCTATTATAGAATCAGATGGTAGTTTTTTTTGCACATGAAATTAAGTTGAAGAGATGTGTAGTAAATCACACTCTAGTCCGCGTGATCTGAAGCTAGTGATGGAGTCGCCAAAAGTAATTTCCTGAGTTAATGAGTCCAAGCGAAAGGAAAAAAGGTGTAAATCAAATTCATTTTTCCATGCGACGAGAATGATGCTACACCAAAAGCTCAAGTATAATTTTGACATGTCAAAGGTGCCACATGAATGGTTTTACATATCCCTTTATGGCTAAGCTGGCTGATAGGTGGAAAAATGTGCCAGATATTTGGGTGTCGTGGAAAATTATGAAACATCAGAAAAGGTAACAAGGGAAGTCACAACATAGTAAATGCGACTTAAGGAGCATTCAGATGTAGAAAAGGGATCAACGGAAAAGACAATGAAAAACTAGAAGCAACTGGAACTCACGACGGTGTAGTTGGAACAACACGAAGATTGCATGAAGATCTATGCAAGGAATGATGAAGCATTATGAAAGGAACAAAAAATCAAGATCCATAATGAAGATAGAAATTGGACAGGGGGAGAGTATCTGATATAGCTATGAAAAATAGTGTACAGATTGCAGGGTACCAATGCAGAAATTTCAGTAAGAGCTTGAAGTATGAAGATAGGGGGATATATCCCAGTAAGTAGTTGAATGAATCGTAGCACAAAACAGAAGAAAGGAGAACCAATATTTGCATAGTGATGGAACCTCTTTTCCATTGATATCCGAAGGGGTTGAAAGAGCATGAAGCTGATCATGAAGACCATGGAGCTGATAATGAATCATGCAACAACATAATGCGAATAATCATGGAGAATGCGATCCACATAGAAGTAATGGAAAATATCATGGACATGATCATGAAGCAGAAAATAACACAACAAGAATGATCATGAAGCATGCGATCCACACATAAGTAATGGAAAGTGGAGAAAGAATTGACAACAGAATGTGGAGATGTCAAAGGCTCAAACTGGAAAAGAACAAAGGGGGAGTACACACAGGGGGTTACTGTGACAAGCACATATGCAACATACAACTTCAGGAGATGATTATGCATAGCTTCATATGGTGTTGACATCAATACCAAAGGGGGAGATTGCTGAACTTTGGTTTTCATTGATGCCAACTAATGTCAAAGAGGAATTAATATTCCTATGGACGGTTTGAAGAAGTATATGAAAGATACTTTGAAGAAGTATATGGAAGCCACTTTGAAGAAGTATATTCACAAGCAAGATGAAGAAATACATGGAGTCTAGTCTAAAGAAGTATATCCATAGGAACATCAAGAATATCCAGTTTGAAGAAGTACATAAGGAATACATTCAATACATGCAGTACATGAGAAGGTCTTAAGTTTATCTAGTCACATTCCTTCAAGGTAAAAGATGAAGTGTTGGTTGGAATTTTTTTTGGGAATGCATAAGAAATCCAAAGAGCTAATTGGACAAGGTTTGGGAGTGCGCAAGAAAGTCAAAGAGTTGATTGGACAAGGCTCAAGTGTGTAAGAAAGCCGAAGAGTTGATTGGAATAATTTTGGGCATGCGCAAGAAGCTTGGAACAATAAATGGTCGAACAGTGATGCAAGTCACGAAAGTGCACAAGACTCACCAATTGGAAGAGGCTTTTAGTTGTTGAAGCACGCACAAGTACAAAAAAGGGTGTAGCAGTTGAAGATGTCACATGCAAAAATTCCATAGGAAATGGTACATCAAGGGAAAAACACCACACCGCAAGGGTGAAAGTCCCACTAAGACGAGGACCATGTATGTTCAAAGACCCCCAAGAGATGACACCTCAGTGGTGCATAAGATGACAAGTGGAGAAAGCATGAACCGTGAAGCAAAGAAGAAGGAAAGCCACAACCAAATTGTGGAGATACAATATGCATAGGACAATTATAAATAAGAAGCAAGTTGGAGAATTGAAGTAAGATTGAGAGCAAGGATGAAGAGCTTGTAAATGGAAAGCTAGAAGACAAGTGCGTTAAACAGAAAGGATGAATCATATGACGCAAAGAAGGTCACAGATTGTTTGAACATTGTTGTACCTCAGAAGAATAAACACATCTAAGAAGGTGCACAGTTCCATCTTATACTGGTGTGTGAAGTCAGAACAACATATTATCAGTTCATGCATAGTATCAGTTGAGATTGCAGATGCACAGTAGCAGGATGGGATATTGATCCTTTGCACAGACTACAAAATTTAATGAAGCAACACATAGTAAATGTAGTGCAACATCATTTTAAGTGAAGCGTTGAGTGTGAATTCAAGTGATGTATGTAGCACAATGAAAACAATATTACAACATACAAAAGGTGCACACAACATAAAGAATGATAACATATCTGAAGTGTGCATGTATCAGAAGTGCAACAATGTAATATATTATCCGTATATATCTGGGCAGTAGGACGGGGAAAGGAACAAGGGGTCGTAGCCTCCTTCCAGTTGGTGCTGGAGAACTCAAGGAGTTGGTGATTCCTTTAGGTCGATGGCTATAAAACTAGGGGGTCCATGCCTCCTTCTAGTTGCTGCTAGAGAAATCAGTGAAGTTGGTGCTTCCTCTCATGTTATCTTTTAATTATAAAATAACATTATGTGGTTTTCTCCCATTTGGGTTTCCTGTAAAAATTATGTGTGCTCTGTGTTTTGTGTTTTGTGCATATGTGGATGATTATTTTATTTATGGTGGATGCACAATAAACATTCAGATTAATTAGCTAAGAAGTTAAAAAATACTCATAACTGCGCTAATATTGATTTACCGCCCCTCTTAGTATTAAACAAAATCCAACACATCTAGAATTTTGGGTGATATCCATGTTCCTGAACTTAGTTCTATATCATTGCACACTTTTCACATGCCTTTTCCTAAAGTAATGCCAATGGATCCACTAGTACTCTACATTCCTAATAGGGTATAAATGGGAATTGATAAGGGTTTTAAAATCCCCCCACTTAGTTGCTAGTAGATCACCCTGCAACCTAAGTGCTTATGTGTGGATTTCCCACTAGGTTAATGCATTGCCCTCTAAATTCATTCAAGAAAATGATATATTTTGATCCTCATCTATTTGATGGATATTGAAATATAAATCCAACTATTGCAATCAATGATTCAATTTTAAAGCATCTATCTCAGCTTAGTACGACTTGATGCTGAATTTTGCTTCCATATTGAAAAGAGACTAGGATTGAATATTCGTATTGCAAATCAACTCTTTCTTTGACTCCTTTTTTGAGCCATTTTTATCTTTCGATTTCCCCTCAGATCCAAAATATGATTTAGAGCCTCCAAAATCCTTGAAAGGTACACACTTTCTCTCCAAAGCCACTAAGAGGATTCACATTGTCATGTCCCCTCAATAGTGAACATTGGATCAAGTTCCTAACCCAACCAATCCCTTGGGTTGAGGAGACAACTTCAATATCATGGGGTTATTTTTGAATTCCAGGAATTTAATTAATTAGGAGTGTGAATTAAATTTTATCCAGAGTTTATTATGCATTTGGAATATTTATCTTTTATGAATTTAATAATTTTATGATAAATAAATGAGGATAATGCTCCACTAGGGTGCATTAGTGGATGAGAATGACTTGGAGATGAATTGAAGAAGAAGTTAAGGAGAAAGAACCTAAATCTATAAAATTGGGAAATAGGAACGAAAGATGGAGCAAATTAGAAAAGCAACAAAAACTTAAGAAAAGAAGAATAAAGTAGAAAGCAACAAAAAAACAGAAAGAAGGATAAATCAAAAAATAAGGAAAGTTCAAAAAAGCAGGATAAATCAAAAAATCCAGAAAATGAAGAAAAATATAAAGCATAAAGTGGAAAAGCAAACAGAAAAGGAAAAAGGAGGAAAGGAAAGAAAAGCTGAAAAGGTAGGAAAGCTAGCTTTCCCTATCCACTCATGGAGGGCACATTAGCTAAGGATAATTTCTCCTGGAGTCATCCTCTCTCTATAAATAAACTAGTGTGCACCCTCTTCACAAATTTTGTCAGTTTGATGTTTGGATTGAGAGCAATTGTGCCTTAGAGACTTGGGAGATGTGCCCCTAGTACAAGCTGGGTGATGTGCCCCTTCTTTCTGTGAGAGTATGATGGAATTCAACCATTTTCATTGAGTTTTATTTCAGTTCCTGTAGCTGATCCAAGGCTGGGTCAAATTTCATAAATCTTCATGAGGTTTACGGTTCGAATCTCCAAGCTTATTGTTTATTTCCAGAGCTAGAATTTTGTATTGAAGAGGAGAGGAGTTTTTGTAACATTTTGAGAATCCTCTTGGCTCATATTTGATGTAATTATAGTATTTATAAATATATGATATCATTCATAACATGTAATATTGCAGAAGTATGATATATTCAATGTTTTCCCCACCCCCTATAGAATTCCCTAGAGTTTGACTAGTTCTTAGAATGCATGTGATAGATGAATGAGAATAGATAAAATGAGTTGATTTATGTTCCTGATTTTAATTAATATGTTAAATGATCCAATACATGTTTGATATAATGAATTCATGAGCCTTCCTTGATTGTTTGGGAGCTCCTGAATTTAACTAGCTGTGCAATCCTGGAATGCAAATTTGCTTGTATTTTTGTGAATATTTATCAGAAATTACTTAAAATTTATGGAGCTAAATATGAATTTATATTGAATTATATTTCATTTTTATTATCTTCCCTGAGTCAGAAACATTCATCCATCTCTTTTAGTAAAAGTATAGAGCAATACTAGTCTGCATATGCTGGGGTTCCTACGAGCATTGAAATAGATTTTATCCTTGCTTATTTCGACCATTCAATGGTCCCAATACTTTTTTCATAGGTATTAACATATATCATATCATCCCTTTCATCCATAGCTTCTGATCCTACCCACCCATAGTCAAACTAGCTCTCTAAAACACTGTTTTTTAATTGATTCTCTGAGGAAGTAATTTTTTGTATCACTAATCCTGGTTGGTACATTACAGTGGTATCAGAGCATGGTCCTATAAAACTGATCTTGAATTATTTATATTATTTCAAGAATATATTTAGATCGAAGAACAAGGATCCCTTGTGAGAAGGAGAAGAGGGAGAATAGATAAATTCTAATGAAGGGAAACTACAAGGAGAGTCATACATGTCTCACAATGAAGACAAAGAGGAGTTCAAACTCTTTGTTCAAGGCATGATGAAAGGATTTCAATACATCTCCCACAATATTGTTCATTCCGAAAAAGAGACCAGAGAGTTCTTAGCTCGTCATCTAGGAAGCAAGAATGGAGAGGGGAGCAACAATGGTACCCCACATGGCGAAAGGAGGATGGGTAGTTGCCGTATTTTCTCAAAGACTAGGCCTCACAATTTCCCTGATGAATTCAAGATGGAATATCAAGCTCACTCTAGGCCTACTTTTCCCAAGTTTACTAAATATCAAAGAGGAACCAGAGGTTCGAAATGGAGGTCTTGCTTCATGGGAGGACAAATATGGAGTACCTTACATTGAATGAAGAGTGCATAATTGCTTTATCATTCAAAGAATTATGTGATCTACAATACAAGACCAATCCAAGAGGAGGTTTCCGGGTGCAAAATAAAAACTATAAGCTAAAAAATGCTATTGGTAATATTTCTTTACATGGCTGAAAGAGATTCCATCATGATGGCTACTCTACACTTAGATGGAGAAGCAAATGATTGGTGGTTTCATGGCATAAAGACTCTTGGGCATGATCAAGTGACCAATTATGAAAAGTTCACAAGATGGTTGGCTAAAAGATTCAAAAGAAGAGATCCTACGATCACCTTTAGGGAACTAGCACATGTGAAGCAGACTTGAACTCCTAAAGCCTACATCTATGAGTTTCAAAAAATAGTTGTGATGGTCTCTGATATTTCTGAAGCTAGATTGATCCTGTTGTTCATTGAAGGGTTATTAGAACTTTGAAAGGTTTGATGAAGGCTTATAGACCCTCTAGCTTGCAAGATGCACTAACTCGAACTAGTTACTTGCAAGAATTTATTTTGAGGACCAGATTTCCTCCTAGGACTATTGGTCCTACTCAATTCAAGAATCAAAGACCACCCATGAAGATTCCTTCTACAAATTTCAGAAATGATAACTATTCAAAGGACCGAGATGAATTGAGAAGAAGGAAGTTTTGCTTCACCTATTGGGAGCCATGGGTTCCAGGACATAAATGTGCTAAAGGAAAAGAACACTACATTGAAATTTTCTCAGAGAGCAAAGTTGAGGAAGAAGAAGAAGTTGCTCCAATAGATGCAGAAGTGGGTTATGAGACTATAGAAGAAGAACCTACTCCCGAGGTGAGAAATATTGCAGTACTTTTAGGGGTTCCTCGCTTCGATACACTCAGATTCAAAGGAGTAGTTAAAGGTCAATCAATCACCATGTTAGTGGATGGAGGAGAAACACATAATTTCATTGATTCAACTTTGGTTGAAAGAAGGAAGCTACCCACTGAAAATTTTGGAGGATTCACTGTGATCATTCCAGTTAATATTTCTATTAACTGTTGTAGATGGATTCCTAAATTGCATATTTCTATAGGAGAACATACTATTACAGATAGATTTTATGTTGTGGATGTCGTTGATACTAACATGGTTTCAGGAGTACAATGGTTTTATTCCATTGGGAAGCATTCAATAGACTACCAAGTTCTTGAGATGATCTTCAAAGGAGAAGATGGAAAGGAGGTAGCATTGAGAGGGATCAACACCTACCCAAAACAAGTGGGAAGTGCACATAGTATGAGATCCATACTAAGGCATGGATACATTGAATGGGATGCATAATTCCTAATCACCACAAAGGGTACCTCATTGGAAGTAGCCCAATATCCAAAATACAATCAGAAGTTGATCCAAAATCATAAGAAGGTGTTTGAGGACCTTCCTCATGGTAGGCCACCTGATAGAGGAGTGGATCATAGAATTGAGTTAGAGATAGGTACCTCACCTATCAAAGTACATCCCTACAAGCACCCAAAAAGATTCAAGTATGGGATAGAGAAAACCATCAAGGAACTACTTGACTTGGGATTCATTAGATTGAGTCCAATTCCTTTTTCCTCAACGATAGTCCTTGTGAAGAAGAAATATGGGACCATGAGGATGTGAATAGACTACAGAGATATCAACAAGAATACTACCAAGAACATATATCCTATTCTAAGGATTGACGGGCTTATGGATGAGCTCCATGGGGCCAAGTAATTTTCAAAGATTGATCTTCGATCTGGTTACCATCAAATTAGCATGCGGGAAGAGGACATTCAAAAGATAGCTTTGCGGTGTCACCATCAGCACTTTGAGTTTCTGGTTATTCCTTTTTGCCTAACCAATGCATTTGCAAATTTTCAATCTTGCGTGAACAGAGCGTTTAGCAGGAAGATCCGTAAGTTTGTACTTTCTTTCTTTGATGATATTTTGATCTATAGTAGAATTGGGAAGAGAATTTGCATCATTTGGATATTGTACTAAAAATATTGGCAGATCAATCTTTGTATGCAAAGAAAACCAAGTGTGAGTTTGAAATGATGGAGATTTTGTATCTTGGTCATGTGATTGGGAAAGATGGTGTTAAAGTTCACATGGAAAATATCCAAGCCATTCTAGGTTTTCCAAGTCCTAAAAATCGCACTGAACTTAGAGGTTTTATTGGGCTATGTAACTACTACCAGAAGTTTTTCAAAGGCTTTTCCAAGTTGACATCTCTTGTTGGCTTAAGATAATGTTATAGAGGTTTCCAATGTAGACCCAAGTTCTTCGCGGTTTCAATGAACCAACAAAACCCCTTCTCACCAGCCCTTTTGGAAACATCCTGCGAATAGGCTGAGGTCTCACCCGAGGTGTAATGGTGGGGTAACTACGGAATCAGGTTTCCACAGTGAAGTGATGAGTTGTTAGGATAGGACTACTACACAATGCACTATTAGATTGTGTTGCGGGCTGAGGACTATGCGATGATAGACTGTGTCGTGGTCTGCACTTCTACAAACTAACCACTTGCACAACCAGTGCATCCACGAACTGCACAATTTGGGAAAGATGCAATAACATGACAATGCAATTGGCTTATACGCTTTCTCTTCTAGACTTAACAGATATTGGAGACTTTACCTAACATTTAACCATTCATCTATTTCCTTAGACTATTAGCTTTATAACAGATGCAAGTAGATGAACCATACAGTACTGCGCACTTCTAGTGCTACGCGTTAAAAGAGTTACACAACCCAAACTCAACATATACCTGTGATTATTCATTAAAATGATACCTTCACAGACTTAGAATACTGCACATTCATCATTCATCCATTCATGTAAGACTTAACATATTATTCCCATCTTTCTCCTATGGCGAATACATATAAAAGCACTAACATAACAGCTGATAAATGAGAATCTAGACATTCATTCATAAGAAAACAGATAAATGCAAAACACAAATAATCACACTACACAGGATTTAATGTGGTTCACCCCCAGGATGGGAGCTACGTCCACAGGAACTGTTGTTGTATTAGTATTTGCGAAGGGTTCAACAGTTCTTTGTCTGCACACACAATTGCAGACTCTCTTCTCTCTCAATCGACCTCTGCACACATAGCTTGCAGAGCCTTACAAAATTGTCTCTCAATAGATATCTATTCAGTCAATACAATGGAGAGTAACAAAACTAACAATGAACAATGAGGGATTAAACCTTTCCCATACAAAATATGCCTATTTATAGATCATGCCCGTAGGTCATGTCTTTACAATCCGCAGGAAAAAACCCTTAGGTTTACAAAACTGTTACGGTTTCTATCTTATCGAGCTTGTTGGCTTCTAGTAGCGAATCTTCCATCGTGGCCTACCCGTAGTGCATGAGCACGTCACTATCGACCTTCCTGTTGCATGCATACCAACAGGTCACTTTCATCAAGCTGTTCTTCCTCTAGCGGTCTCGTGCGACTGGTTCAGGTAGTGGTTCTTTCGCATGTGCAACCAATCACATTGTTTCTGCATTGCTCCTACCCATCACTTGGCACACCTAGAGCATCTTTACCAAAAATAGACCGCTGATGGTCTAACCGAAATTTGCACAGTCTTCCATCCAACACTTTGCTTTGCTATCTCCTCGTAGACTGGACACATCACAGCACTGTCTCCTTGCAACACTGAACTTCACAGCTCTTCCGACACTGCGCTACGCGCAACTTCGCAGCATCCCAAAACTTATACAAAAAATAATTCAACTGAACTGCGCTTAGCTCTGTAGTTCCAAAAATCCTTCTTGCTCAAAATGTCCCTCTTGGGCCAGGCCCAATAGGCCCCTAACACTTACATGTGGCTTGTCCCTAAGCCACCTGCAGGTTCAACTTCCCTGAGCTGTTCCACCGCCTATGGAGCTAGCTTTGCAGTGAATTCATTGTATGTGACAATCAGCTTGTCGAATGCTTCCTTCGTGTCTTGCTCTACTTGCTTGACTGTTTCCAACATATTAGGTGTTATATCATCACCGACCTGGCCTTCCACCTATTCTTGATTTTCGTGCAACTCTTTTAAATTCTCCTTGATCTCCTACAAGATCGTGTGGGCATCCTTAAGTAAGGGTTGCGACTTATCTCCCATTTTAGTCTCCTTTTCTCTTAAGGCTTGCACTTCCTTCTTAAGCACGTTGATTTCTTGGTACTTCTGAAGCCTTTATCTTGGTAACAGAGCTTTCACTTCTGCATCCAACTGTTCTAGTGTTGCTTGCTTATCTTTCACAACATTCTTTACTTGCAGCAATCCTGGGTCCTCTTCGAGGGTTGTGAATGCCTTTGATGCCGCCTGCAACAGACTCTGGCATTTAGCCACTTTGGCAATGATACTTTCTGCTACGGCCTTCACCTCCCTTGCTCTCAACTGTTGCTGATCTGATGGGGCCTGCGGGTTGATCTGTGCCTCCAAGGTGGGAACCTTATCTTCATGGTTGATCTCCATGTCTTGCATCTCTGTGTTAAGGGTGTTAACTAGTTCACCAATCTTAACGACAGTGTCTACGGGGTCTACTTGTTGTTGATGTATTTGTAACTTTGGAAGATATTCACTTGTATATTACATTTGTACTTTATTGTATATCCAACAGAGATGTATTATTCCTCTCATTGGAAGTGTCGTCATTTGTATTTGCAAGTGTCGCAAGTTACATTGTAAGTGTCGTCACTTGTATTGATGGGTTATTGGACCACCAGTGTGGGGTCGGCCCTATTTAGGTCATGTGGTTGGGTTATTAGGCTTCCTTAGGAAGTCGGTCTTGTTGGTTTATTGGCAGGCCAAGTCAATGTATAAATAGAGGGTGTGCCTCTCTCATTCTATTCATTCACTCACTTCTCAAGCTCGCATAGATAAGAGAGAAAGTGGCACACAAGAGGAGGAGGAGGAGTATCAGCTAGAGACATCTCTTTGGGTTTGATCATTGTGATCTTGGTTTGTGGCTTATCTTATCTCTGAGGAAGTTGCAGGGTTTTTCACCTTCTTGGTTTTCCCCGAGGAAACTATGTGTCTCTTGTGTGCTTGTGTTATTGTGTCTATGATTAATATGCTGTAGATATGCTGTATATGTTATTCTCTTAGTGATCCTCAATGATAATGGAATGAAATTATTGAAAAATTAACATGGTATCATAGCTGACCTAAGAAGAAGGAACTGTGCAGCTATGGAAGCTAGGGATTCTTAATATTTTGGTTTCTCTCCACAGATCATCAAAGGAAGGAGGCTACATTGACTCTCCTAGCAAGGGCAAATCTTTCCGTCGACACAGAATTCAATTCTGAGCATTTTCAGTTTTGACCTAATCTCTGCTGCGGGAAACTAGGGTTACGGAGAAAGTTGGAAGTTTTTGAAATCTAAGACCACGGCTATAAGCTCCTTTGAAAAATAGAATTTTAGAGACCAAGATCAAACTTTTTGGTTAGGTGAAGCTCCGGAAAAATCAAACCCTAGTTCGAGGTCCTGTCTAGTGAATCTGGAAGTTTCAAAGGCAATTTTGAGGGGTCAAATTTTGCAGTTTTCAAATTTGGAGTATACCAGCTTGACTAGCTCAGCAAGGTGCATCTTTGTATCCTTTCAGAAGTTTGAAATTCAAATTTTGAATTTTTAGGGTTTCTCTGACAAACCCTAATCCATCTCCAGATCCAATTTTTAGCAAATTAAGTGGTAAGACCTAAAACTTTCTATTTCCATTTGAAGTACTCTTTAAGATGTCTCACCACACCAAGCTTGAAGGGGCTGATAATTTCTGAGCCTAGAAGTATAGGATTGGGTTAATCCTAGAAGAGAACGAGTTGGACAGCTACATAAAGGAAGAGGTTCCAGTTCCAGAGGGAGATGAGGTTAAGGCCTTACACAAGAAGAACTTGGTCAAAGCTAAGAGAATCATTGCTGATTCTATTAAGGACCATCTCATACCCCATGTGTCTTCCCTAAAGACACCTAAGGATATGTTTGACTCTTTGACTAGTTTGTTTGACGGTAAGAACATAAATCGAAAGATGACTCTGAAGAACCAATTGAAAAGGGAAAAGATCCAAAATGGAGAGACCATTCAGTCCTACTTCTCCAAGGTCTCTCAAATCAAGGAACAAATTGAAGCTATGGATAAAGTAGTGGAGAATGGAGAAATTGTAATGACCACATTGAATGGCCTACCTAGGTCATGGGACTCCTTCATCCAAGGAATCTGTGCAAGAAAGAAATTGATCTCTTTCAGTAGACTATGGGAAGAATGTTCACAAGAAGAAGCTAGGCTTGTGGCCCAAGAAGAAAAGATGGGGAATGAAGATCAAGCTCTCACAGCACATACCAAGAAGAGTAAGTTCAAGAGGGAGCCATCTCATAACAAAAGATCTTCACACCATCATTATCATAAAGATAAGAAAGATCTGAGATGCTTTACATGTAATGAGAAATGACACTTTTCCTCAGATTGTCCTAAGAACAAAAAGAAAAACAACAACAACAACTTCAATAGCATGAAGAAGAGAAACAAGAAGAGACATCATGCTCATGCTGCTGAAGATGATGAACCTCCTAGGAAGAAGACTAGAGCAGAAAGTGATGACTCATCAAGTGAAGATGAATATGTTCTAATCTCTGCTCTCATAGGTACTATCTCTCATGGATGTGATGATTGGCTTATTGATAGTGGGGCTTCCAAACACATGATGAGATTTAAAGAATCCTTTGTAGACCTATCTAAACATGAGTCACCCCATAAGGTGAAACTTGGGGATGACTATCAATATCCAATAAAAGGAAGTGGTGAAGCCTCCTACAAGTTAGACTCTAGGAAGTATTTGAAGATGAAAGATGTTCTATATGTACCTGGACTCAAGAAGAATCTTCTCTCCATATCATCCTTGGATGCAAAGGGAATGAGAGTTACATTTATAGATGGCCAAGTACTCATGTGGCCAAAAGGTAAGATAATAGATGATGCAGTGGTGATTGGAGAACAAGAGGGAGGATTGTACAAATTGAAGGGACAACCTAAACATGCCATGGTAAATGAATCCATGGAGCCAAGTGAACTTTGGCATAGAAGGATTGCTCATGTTCATTATAGAGCACTTCCAATTGCAAGCAAAGCAGTTGTAATACCCCATTTTGACCCTTATGATATATTAGCTTTTAATGTAAATATTGTATACATGTGATGTATGTTTTCCTAGCGTGGAGCTCAAGCACTAGTGGAAGCTCGAATTTTATTTAAAGACAAGTATTAGACATTATGTTGCCCATGTGCCATTTAGCCATGGAACATTGTAAAAATGAAGTAAATAAACATCATGCAATAAAATACCAAAACTGGCTATGGAGGCAATGAATGAGAAGGGGCCATGTGTATCCACTAGGGAGTGGTAAGGGGGCTATAGGATTGAACCATAGGCTGCCATATGTCACCTTGAGAACCCATTTGACTTTCCTTGCTGACATTTAATTCTGTTGTAAGGAAGTGGTTGAGGAATTCAGTCCATGGATTCAATGGAGCATCGGCAACCCAGAAATTAGTATGGCAGAGTATGGGCTCTGTTTTCGTGTACCACAAGTCACTCTACCTCATGAGAGTTGCTTCTCTCTCATCCCCATTCCATTGTGGAACTTACCAACATCAATTTTCATCCAAAAACGAATTGCCAGCAGTGAGAAAAACCAGAAATCGCAACTGTGAAAGAAACCACGTTTGGAAGAGCCATAAATGCCCAGAATTGGTATTTGATAATGAAATCCAATGGGGGATCAATAGGTAGGAACCTTGGGGTGAATTTGCAAGCATTAGCTACTCTGAAATCCATTGGAAAACCTAGTTTTGATAGCCCAGAAACCTAGTGATGGCATTGAGTTATTTGTTGCCAGAATGGTGAAAAATCCAAGTGTGGATGTTTGAACAGAGGATGAGATTGCTTGAGTTTAGCTTGAGATGTCTGTAGCTCTATGGTTGAGCTCACTGGCTTAGCATCCTCATCATTTCCTTATTGCATGCTTGATAAACCCAGCTGTGTGCTAGCTTAGCATGACCGTTTGAGTGAATCCATGGCTGTGAGTGAGCATATCTAGTTCCTCCTTAGTGGATCCACAACCCAGCTCGGGGGTGATCTTTCAGCTGAAAGAATATAGGCTGGACAGAGATCTATGGTTGGGTGGAACGTTTCTCTCATGTAGCCAGTTGTTTGGACATTTGCATTTCAAGATAAGTACTCCTTGTGGATTAATTATGATGATTGCATTATGTGTTCAATAATGTGTTAATCCTACATGTTAAATTACTCATATTACTTGGATGAAATGATTATCTTAAGTTAGTTCGCATGATGCCTATGCATAGCATGAGAATGGGATGAATTACTGTATGACCATTTCATCATTCTTCCTGGAAGAAATAGGTTGATGCATCTCCTTCTGCTTGTATGTTATTATGGTTATTCCGTTGTGTTTATTAAATGAGTTGTGTTAATTCTATGTTCTGTGATGTCTTAATTAATGACTATTTTTTATATGCTGAATGCATGATGAATCTATGTGCATCTATAGTGTTTAATTCCGCTGTGCTTGTTGAGTATAAATATGTATGCACAAGTTTTATTTAACCATGCATTTCTTAAACAATTCGAATGGGGCTGAGTTTCCTAATAAGCCTGGTAGATTGGTCATGTTTCTCCCCTTGCATTCAATAGATGGAAGGGGACATGACAGAGTGGTATCAGAGCCCAGCTTGCAACACTGGGGCTGTTTGAGCCAGACTCTGAGTTTACAGGCATGTAATAGGACGTTTTAGCACAGTATTGGGAAGTTGGGAGCAACATTTTGATTGGGGAAAATAATAGGGTCATATTTCTCAAATGTGAAAAAAGATCACACAGGTGCGTAGATCTCTCCAAGAGCTTTCCAACGGTGCCAGAATCGCCTCATTTGGCCAAGGGACGAAGGAGATACGGACCCCGTAAGTTGTAGGAAACTTGGGTGTTTCCAAGGTTTTGGGTTTCGGGAACACCCTATTGCGGGTTTGATTTCCGAAATCCCGAACCCAGTGTCTTTTGGGTTTTTGGATGCGGGATGCGAGTTGCGGGATGGTCACATCCCCGTGACCGCAACTTGCCCCCCCGAACCTGCAGTTTCGGGTTTCAGGATGTGGGATGCGGGTTGCGGGATGGTCACATCCCTGTGACCGCAACGTGACGCCCCCCGAAATCGCAGTTTTAGGTTTCGAGATGCGGGATGGTCACATTCCTGTGACTGCAACTTAACCCCTCAAACCCACGGTTTCGGGTTTCAGGATGTAGGATGCAGGTTGCGGGATGGTAACACCCCCGTGACTGCAACTTGACCTTCCCCGAACCCGCAGTTTCGGGTTTCGGGATGTGGGATGCGAGATGGTTACATCCCCATGACCGCAACTTGACTTTCCGAACCTGCCGTCTTTCGGGTTGCGGGTTGTGGCCTGTGTGTGGTGGGATAGGTTAAAAAAAAAAGAGTATAGAGCCCAAAATTTGAATTTTGGATAGCAGGAGGATGCAGGGTCAGATTTTGATGAGGTCAGTGGAATTCTGAGGCCATCGACGGAGGCCATGAATGAACCAATGGAGAGCCCGACCTCATTATTCTCCAGTTTGACATAAAATTGGAATTATTGGCTTTTACAAATCGGTGTCCCGACGCTTGACAGAAGGTTGGATTGGGCCTAAATTGATATGGGGTAGTCATGGAGTAGGCACGGTGTTAAGTTTGGAGTTTTGGAACCAAACTCCAAAGGATGTGGAGTCGGGGTGTGCAAGAAGGCTGAAAAGCACTATTCCGGGTCACGTTTTGGAAATTTTGAAAACCTTGCAGTGATTGAAAGTGACCCTATAATTCAGAATCAAGAAAATTACTGAACCCAACATTTCATATTCTCAGCAAACCAAACATTTCACGTTAGACAAAGATTTTCCAGAAATGCACCATTTGGGAATTAGCCATTTTTGGCCCAAAATTTGGAATTTTGGAAAAATGTGAAAACTCAGTAGTCAAACCCATAATTTTATAGAAGATGAATGGTGCATCAGAACAGAGATCCGCAAGTTGATCAGTGTTCCTTGTTATATGGTCTAACTTCTCCTAGTAGAAACGTTTTCATGATTCCTCATAGATTTTCTTCCATAGGTGGCCGAAATTGGCATTTCGGACCAAAATACAACTATGTAAAATGTGCAGAATTATTGGTAAAGTTGTCATTCTTGAAGTGATGTAGTTTCCACACCCGATATTAGAATGGAGGAAGTGGATAGGCATTGGAAAGCTTATCCAGCAGGGAACAATGGTGCATAGGCAGAATTCGAATGGGGACATCATACATCATAGATAATTAGAGCAGAAAAGTGTTAGTGGCTGTTTGGCAAAATTGTTGTCAATATGAGCAAATTCTAGAATTGCATGCCTGGAAGTAGCATGCCATGAAATCGAACCAGCTACGATGTGGAAGAGGAATTTCATGCAAAGATGAGGGATCGGAAAGGGAGAATTCCTTAACCCCTGTCTTGCTATCTATATTTATATTTTATAAGTTTTATGTGAATAAAATTATGGCATGAGAATGCTGAAAATGTAAGAATTAAATGAGTGGCATGAATATGCATTGATTGGAATATTAATAAACATTTCACAGTGCATGAGTATATGTTTTACATGCATATGACATTAAATATTGGTAAAAGTAGTGAGATTTTACATATGCAATGAACCACTAATGGTAAATATTGTGGTTGATAATCACTATTGGTAATTGGTTTTGGTCGTAGGACCAAAGACAACAGAAGCATGGCTGAATATGTTGAGGATGTTGTTGCATGACGCCAACAACCTTATGAAGAAAGGAGGGTGCAACAAATCTGTGATCATGAGGTTAGCAAAAGGACTGTGTAGCCTTGGTAAGAGGCCAACCTATCAGGTAACATCAAGTGATGTTAAAGACAACCATGCAGGTAATGGTTAGTGATGCATAAATGCATGAATGTTGAAAGAGGATTCGATAAGATTCCTTTTGACTATGTTTAAACTATGTTGATTTGGTTTGCATGTGGCATTGAGTGCCCGAATGGGAATGTTAACCTACCAAGTATGGTGAGCTATGGGTAAGTGAAGGCAATGATCCTTACACCCTATACTTGCTTAGAATCTCAATGCATTCATATGAAATTATATCATGCCATTTGAGTATGTCGATTGTGAGTTTAACAACCAAAGCAAGTAACAATTGGTGGTCCTGATTTTGGTAATGCATGTTATATGAGATAATCATGATTAAATCATAATATGCTTGAATGCATAGTACTCATGAAACAATGCAAGGTGGCATTGAGTGGATGTGCATTAAGAGATTTTATAAATATTGTAGTTAAGCATTGAGTGAATGCACATGAAAAACTTGAGTAAATGTTGTGAATATGCATGCATGTGGGTAGCTACACCTAAGGAGATGTGTTGTGTGCATGCATGATTGTGATATATGTATATGTCTCATTATAATTGAGCAATAGAGGAAATGATGAATTAATGATAATTCTAAGATCATTTTATGAGCTGCTAGGAATGTAGGGGAAGAGTAGTAAGAGCATGAAGAAGGTAGTCATGATCTATGGACTGTCAGAATACTCTCTGGAAGGGCAGAGTTGTATAAATGATATGACTATGAAATAATGAGTGTCTAAAGTTTCATTTAAATTGCATAAATGATGTGAATGTACCTTACAATTTTAGTATGATAATGATTCACATGAAGTGAATGAGTTTTGGTGATATTGATATGTTAACAGCTGGAAGTGTTTGAATTCTGGAGTGTATAATTCTGAGAATGATTCAATGATTGTTGCAGTAATGAAATATTATATGCATGAAGACTTACAAGTGTATGGCTGATTGAAGTTTCAGATTCCAGGTAGAAATGTCTTGCGTATGGCAATGAGGATAAGACCATGGTAAAGACCGAACTCTACCATGTGCAAAGAGCCAAAGGTTATGAGAAGTTTCTCATGGTTGTGAAATTTAACTTATGCATGAAACAAATCTGAAAATATTCTCATTTAAGTTTATGAGAATAATATCATGGTTGCAAATCTAATTTCTGTAGGGATCAGATTTGAAAATTCGATTTAGAGCTTATGAGAAGGAATCTCATGGTTGGGAAATCTAAGCTCTGATAGAAAGAAGAATTGTAAATATCAGATTTGTAAACTTCCAGATTTGAAATTTTGCTTATAACTGCTAATGACTGTTTGGCTTATGTAAAATTGTGTCAGGAGTACATGCTATAGGTGGATGTCCATGTATGGTAGCAAACATAAATCCATAATGGACGGAATGGTGCCACTTACAAGAGCTAAGCAATATGAGGATAGCCTCATGGCTAAGAAAATCAATTTCTGTAGTAGACAGAGTTGCAAATTCATATTGAATTTAATTATTAGTGCCATTGATTGGTTATGAAACAATCAGATTTGAATTGCATTGTTAAATGTTACTGACTGTTTGGCTATTTAATAAGTGTGCCAGGAAGACACATTGCAATAAGACCAAGAGAGAGGGCCTACAGAAGCCAAACTTCATGGGAAGGGATTCCATGATTTGGAAATGGGTTTCGGGTGAAATGCCATTAGACATTATTAATGTCTCATCTACACTGCATGATTGGTAAACAATATGAGTGAGATGATAAAGAGTATGATAATAAGACATATGAGAGTTATGTAACATCAAAAGGAGTTGGGATGGCAAACCGAGGGACTGTCAACTCAGAGAAGGAGCCCCCATTCCTCATTAGTGAAGAGAAATTACATCTGCAAATGGATAAGTGTTCTGTAAACCTTGACTGATATATATATACATATATGTGTGCAAGTCTAATTGTTAGAATTACTATGCAGAACATATTCTATTTATGTACATTAATCAGACTGCTTGAAGTATGATTAGGAGTTGCATAGCTCCCATCAGTGAGGAGTGCATTCCTTTCTGATGATGAGTTATGTTAGGGATGTCGATATTGATTACATTCTAAGGGAATGGACGCATTCCTAGTGTTTCAATACTTGATAAGTGAGTGCTATGAATTATGGTTATAATTTTTTGAATAACAATGCTGACAGGTCTACCTATACTACTTGTGTTGTCACCTTAAATAGATGCAATTTGGTACTACACACTAAAGAAACAAAGTAAAAGGTTGTTGTGAGGGGTTGCGGTGGAAGGGTTAATGTGTATGAAAGGATGTTGTGGAGGTTGTGGGAATTTTGATGAAGGGTTGTGAAGGTGTTGGTGAAAGGGCTATTATATACCTATGGCTCCATAGTAGAGCCTTGACCTAGAAATGGTCGTAGTGAAGTTTCCTTCCAAGTTGGCATGAAGGTGTACTGGTTGGGCATTGATTATTTGATGATTTGGAGCAGCGTGCGTGCTGGCCAAACATCTCAGTCCGCAGGAGGATCCCAAGGCTTGTAAAGTAAAAGCAGGACCCTGTCGACTAGAGAGAAAATGCACAATAAAGATAAGTATTCAATTTCATTTATTTCTTGTTTGGAATAATGAAGATTTCAAATATAAGTCTTGTAACAGTTAAGCTGATGCACTATTGTTTCTTTGTTGGAAACATTGGCCATTGCAGGAAGCAAGGACCCTGAAAGAACTATAAATTGCTTGGTAAATCCAGAGAGTGACTGGTTGGGCATTAATTATTGATGATTTGGAGCAGCCTACCTTCTAGACAAACATGTAAGATTATTTGATGATTTGGAGCAGCCTGCGTGCTGGCCAAACATACATGATTGTTTGATGTTGTGGAGCAGCCTGCGTGCTGGCCAAACATACAATATTATTTGATGATTTGGAGCAGCCTGTGTGCTGGAAAAACATACAAAGTTATTTGATGTTGAGGGGCAGCCTGCACGCTGGCCAAATATCCAAGTCCATAGGCGATTCCAAGGCTTGTAAAGCAAGGAAGGACCCTATGGAATAAAGTGAAGACATCCAATGTAGATAAGTATTTGATTATCTTGTAATTTCTTGCTTATGAAAATACATGTGTATATGATTTGGTTATGACTTTCTAAACTCTTGTTTAGAGATAAATCCTATGAAAATAAACTAAACATACGAATTGATTCAATGTTTGAGTGTAGGTATTGTTGGAAGCAAGGACTATGAAGGAATCCTAGAGATGCATGTGGACATGTGACCGTCCTAAAGAGCTCTGCATGAGCAGTAATGAAAGATGGTGCTAGTGGAACTGTGTGAGTCCTAGTAGCCAAGAGTTGTAGACAAACCATGTGGAGGGACTCCATGGTCGAGAGGTCTAAAATAGACCATAGACACTAAGTGTCATAGCCAATAAGGGTAGGTCAAGCATTCACGTTGAAGTGAAAGAGGCTAGGAGCAAGAAAACCATAGTGGTGGTGTGGGTTCCATAATGGAATAAGATTAAGAGGAGAAAAACTCTTACTGCTCTCTCTTTCCTCTTTATTGATGCATTTATAAAAATAGAAAATTGTTGAATGCATGTATGGCTGAAAGTAGAATGTGTTATTTGCTTGAAATAAATCGTGAATGCTGAAGTAGTTAATTTATTGTGATTGGATGAACATGAAAGAATTCATGTGTATGCTGGGAGAGCATGGAAAGTGTGAAAGTCTCATGAATAGAGCATGAGATCTCCATGTCAATTGGGGAAAAACAATTGACTGAATTTTTAATGTTTAGGTTATGCTTGGACTAACAAGATTTGTAATGATGAATTTCACAGGTGGAAATCAAATCCATTGGTTACAACTCTACGAGCAAGTGCTCCCTGTGAGAAAAGTGAGAACCAGCTATGCACAGTGACCATGGCAGCAGACCATAGGCTGTTGGAATTGGCTGAAAGTCTTCTTCAAACAATTTACAAGACCCAAGAAAATCTTGGAGAGATTCTCAAGATACAAAAGAGGCAGAACAAGATGAACCACAAGGTTTTGCAGAACTCTATTGGTCTGCAAAGAGAGGTAAAAAACATTATGAGAACAATCAATAAGGGAAAAGAAAGTGGATCCATGATGAGGCATTCATCCAATCGACCCATTAAGAAACATTCCAGACATGAAGACTCAAAGGAAATTGAGTAGGTAAAGATGAAGCAGCCAGTGAAATGTTGGAAATGTGGAGGACATCATTGCCTCCACAACTTCCCAACAAGGGAACCTCAAGAGGGTAGAATCCATAAAGTTTTCAGACTTGTGGATGAGCTGAAAGATCAGAACCAGCAGGAGAAGCTCAGGGAAGTCAAAGGACTTGGTCCTGAAAGTTCAAAGTAATGGATAGAATGCAGGGCAGACTCGCAAAGTTTTTGAAATTTTGGACATGTGTAAATTGTATATGTATTTCTAAGTCTTGGAACATCGAGGACGGTGTTATTCTAAGGGGGAGGGGATTGTAATACCCCATTTTGACCCTTAGGATATATTAGCTTTTAATGTAAATATTGTATACATGTGATATATGTTTTCCTAGCGTGGAGTTCAAGGCCAAGGCCCCGCTAGTGGAAGCTCAAATTTTATTTAAAGGAGAGTATTAGACATTATGTTTCCCATGTGTTATTTAGCCATGGAACATTGTAAAAATGATGTAAATAAACATCATGCAATAAAATACCAAAACTGGCTATGGAGGCAATGAATGAGAAGGGGCATGTGTACCCACTAGGGAGTGGTGAGGGGGTTGTGGGATTGAACCATAGGCTTCCATATGTCACCCTGAGAACCCATTTGACTTTCCTTGTTGACATTTAATTCTGTTGTAAGGAAGTGGTTGAGGAATTCAGTCCATGGCTTCAATGGAGCATGGGCAGCCCAGAAATTCGTATGGCAGAGTATGGGCTCTGTTTTCTTGTACCACAAGTCACTCTACCTCATGAGAGTTGCTTCTCCCTCATCCCCATTCCATTGTGGAACTTACCGGCATCAATTTTCATCCAAAAACAAATTGCCAGCAATGAGAAAAACCAGAAATAGCAACTATGAAAGAAACCACGTTTTGAAGAGCCATAAACGCCCAGAATTGGTATTTGATAGTGAAATCCAATGGGGGATCGATAGGTAGGAACCTTGGGGTGAATTTGGGAGCATTAGCTATCCTGAAATCCATTGGAAAACCTAGTTTTGATAGCCTAGAAATGCAGTGACAGGATTGAGTTATTTGTTGCCAGAATGGTGCAAAATCCAAGTTTGGATGTTTGAACAGAGGATGGGATTGCTTGAGTTTAGCTTGAGATGTCTATATCTCTGTGGTTGAGCTCACTGGATTAACATCCTCATCATTTCCTTATTGCATGCTTGATAAACCCAGCTGTGTGCTGGCTTAGCATGACCGTTTGAGTGAATCCATGGCTGTGAGTGAGCCTATCTAGTTCCTCCTTAGTGGATACATAGCCCAGCTTGGGGGTGATCTCTCAACTGAAAGAATATAGGATAGACAGAGATCTATGGTTGGGTGGAACATTGCTCTCACGTAGCTAGTTTTTTGGACATTTGCATTTCAAGATAAGTACTCCTTGTGGATTAATTATGATGATTGCATTATGTGTTCAACAATGTGTTAATCTTGTATGTTAAATTACTCATGTTACTTGGATGAAATGATTATGTTAAGTTAGTTGGCATGATTCCTGTGCATAGCATGAGAATGGGGTGGATTACTGTATGACCGTTTCATCATTCTGCCTAGAAGAAATAGGCTGATTCATCTCCTTCTGCTTGTATGTTATTATGGTTATTCTACTGTGTTTATTAAATGAGTTGTGTTAATTCTATGTTCTGTGATGTCTTAATTAATGACTGTTGTTTATATGTTGAATGCATGATGAAACTATGTGCATTTATAGTGTTTAATTCCATTGTGCTTGTTGAGTATGAATAAGTATGCACAAGTTTTATTTAACCATGCATTTCTTAAACAATTCGAATGGGGCTGAGTTTGCCAATAAGCCCAGTAGATTGGTCATGTTTCTCCCCTTGCATTCAATAGATGGAAGGGGACGTGACAGCAGTAGAGGGTCTTCTTGAAATCCAGTCAAAGCATGAAAGTATTTGCAAAGGATGTGCAAAAGGAAAGAACACAAAGAAGGCATTTCCAAGCAGTGAAAGCAAAGCAAAAGGAATCTTGAAAATTATCCACTCCGATGTGTGCGGTCAAATGTCATCTAGTTCTCTGAGTGGGTATGTATACTATGTTTCCTTCATTGATGTTTTCTCTAGGAATAATTGGGTTTATTTCTTGAAGAATAAATATGAAGTGTTTTATAAGTTCAAGGAATTCAAAGCCTTGATAGAAAATCAAACTGATAAGAAGATCAAGACCTTCAGATCCGATAATGGTGGATAATTCACTACAGGTGACTTCAAGAAGTTATGCAGTGATTCAGGGATTAAGAGGGAGTTTACCACTCCTTACAATCCATAATAGAATGGAGTTACAAAAAGGAAGAATAGAACTATCATGGAAGCAACTTAGGAAATGCTTCATGACCAGTATCTGCCCATGCATCTATGGGAAGATGTCACATACCACAATTTTGTAAAAATAATGTAATTATTTTATTATATTCCTGATACATTATGTTAAATTTAATGCTAAGTAGGAATTGATGACTCAGCAGAGTCACTAGAAATGGAATGTAATTCTGAATATTTTATTATTAATGAATAAATTATGGAGACAACAGCATGGGAGAGCTGTTAAAAGAGGTTACTGGTCTAACTGGTGGATGGAACTAGGTGGAAAGGCAAAAGACAAGTGGCAGCATCCTCAAACACTTCCTAAGTTGTAGGTGGCAACTTTCCTATATTTTGGGGTCATGATTCCCCAAGAAAGTGGAATCTGAGCAGGTGGCTCATTAATGACAGTTAACCCAACTAAGACTTAGGCAATCTTTTAAATAGTACTCAATGAACTGAGCTGGGGGTTCAATTTGTTCTGGAGGGAGAATACATTCAGGTGAATGTTATTCAGGAGTCCCATTGAGGAAGAGGGAAATATACAGTAAGGAATTTGTTTGAGAGGATTGCTGCAGTAACTTGGTTCCAGTATAGCTGTTTGGCTGAGTGAATTATTCTGCTGCACCTAGTTCCAGCCAGGGAGAACAGAGCAAGCTCGGGGGTCCTGAGAAGTGCTCTTTGGGAACTCTCCAGGAGTTGGTAGGGAGGAGCAGCCTCCCATTGCTGTTGTTGTCCACAGCTCAACAGGTTCTGTCATCTTATCTCTTATGTTTATTTAGTATAAATGAATGAATGTTATGTTTATCTTCTTTATATCTGAACAGTAATTAGTGTGGTAAAAGATAGTATCCCTGAGTATCGGCAGTAGAATTATTGAGAGTTAATGTGATTTTTATATCGCTAATATGATAAATATCCTTGTTATATTATTATTAATATGTTTATAATTTTCTGCAGTTAATGTATTTACAATTTACGCAGTAAACTATTGATGCTTTATGCAATAATCTGTAGTTATAATTATAACCCTAGCTGATTATATTTGCTCAACAGGTAAGCAGGGTTTACCTATAAAGTATTTGTACCCTGTATATCGTCAAATTCAATATACAGTTATAGGAGATAAACAGTAAATCTAATCATAGATACTACACTAAATTATTTTTTTGGGCGATAGAACCTATAGTAGATTTTAGAGTCACAATTAGGATCTCTATCTCAGAGTACGAACCATAGTCAGAAGTTAGCCTGTCACCTTTTATTAATTAAACTATTACACAAAACCTAGTTAAACACTATCCATTTATTTATTACTAGATTAAAAGATTATGCAGAAACCCTAATCGAACTTTTTCATACAGAACTTAGTTAACAGGTAAACAAACCAGTTATTGTAGTAAAAATAAAACCAAAGAAATATCAGAACCATATCTAGCTTGATATCGAACTTAAATTATTTAGTTTTATTTTTGTCCTTAACTTCCATATTAACCACAAAATCGAAATCTGCATATCTGATGTAGTAACTAAACAAAATCATGACAGAGGAGTTCGAAATGAACCCTATCATTCTAGTTCCTACAACATGAAATCATCAACAGAGGAATAACTTGGTTACTATTCCTTCAACATAATAAAACAGACAGAACGTTATTCAGCTTATACATCGAATTATTAACATTTGTTCAACTCACAGTTTTCCTTTCGAGTCGTATTTTCTTATTTAATAAGCTTAAGCATTCGAATAAGAATAAATAATCCCAATTGTAACATATTAGGGTCAAAACCCTACTAATTCCATTGATACCAACAAAGCTAATGCTAAATAGAATAACATAATTTTCACCTATGGCCACAGCCTCTTTATTTGATAGAAGCATGTTACATAAACATAGAAAGTTAAAGCACACGACACACACCAGCTCGTTATACAGAATGACTGTATCAAGTCTTTTTCTTAAGCTTAAATTACACTGGAAAAACGGAGGAACCAAACCATTGCTAGTTAGTTAAGACTTTATTTTTACCTACGGCCGAGTTTACAAACCCCTGTAGAAGTGGTTTTTAAAAACTAAAGATTTACTTACTTGATACATAGCGTAGAAAAACGAAGTAACGCATGCATTAAACAAGCCAATTGTATAGACAACTTGTATATTAAGTTAAAATTAAAATAAAACTTGGGTGGTACACCCTGAATCATTCGTGAGTACAGTAAAGAAATTAAAACCACAAGGCCATAGCCCCCATCTACAGAATAGGCTCCTAGCCTTTGTTCTCTACTCTTTAATACAACAATTCGTTTGTAAGAAACCCTAAACACCTAAAGAGAGACCATTAAATTTCAGTTGGCTGAAGCCATACCGTCTCTATTCTATACCATGGATAAAACCTGCCAAGACCTTGCAGGGTCAAGCATTTAAAAGACTCAACAGAATGGCGATAGTCATAGATTCTTATCCTTCAAAGACCAAACGCTAGTCACCCAAACAAACCCCCAAGGAGAAAAATGCCATGGTAAGGACCAGGCTTACCCAGAAGAGCCAAATGCCGAGAGTGGTGTCCTGTACGCCTTCTGGAGTATTCCATACCTGCTTAGGACAGAAACAACGTATCAGTTACCATGCTACTCCTCAAAACCGAAACAAGATTCTTTTAAAATTTAAGAAAAGAACACGACAAAGCAAATTGTCATAGCTCACCAGCGAAATGAAGGAAGATACAACCACAGTGAATGGTCTATAAGCCACGAGCTGTTAAGCGGAAAACCACCTGGGTCACTAAGGAATGAGTTGGAAAAATCGAAGGATACATTCCACGATGGAGACCGCTACAGAACCAAGTGACAGGATACAAATGATGGAAGCCGTGACAGGGTTGAAAAACTGGTAACAGAAGGGATAGAACCCTAGGGTATTCACAAAGAAACCTATAACTGCTAAAAGCAAAACACAACAACTCCTGAACCTTACAAATGGACAAGTACAACGAGCTATAACAGTGTGGGAGCTGTTACCACCATGGTTTCGGCAAAATTTGCACAGGAAAAATCCACAGAGCGGCCGAGCCCAAAGGCGAGGGAAGGAATGATAAGGATTAGGGTTAGTCAACCTCTTATGTCATGAACACTTGGATGTGATTTAGCCACGTATCCCTTTTAATAATTCTCATGCAGAGGGTCAATCTTACATAGTTCATTTTACGACGATAACTTCATCATTCTTGCCAAATAAAATGATAACAAGGATATTCCCTAGGGTCGTGATACCATATGGTTGATACTTAATCCATGATTCGAACAATGCCATCAAACGTTGCATAGTGAATAACATCACTTTGTCCTACAAACCAATAATTAAACATTGGTTATTAGCATTCAACATTTTGCAATGAGAACTTCACCTTGTTGCCAAATAAAAATCATAGTAAGGATAACACGAAATATTGCTTGGTGATATTGCTGGTTGCAAATGCATAGTTGCCTATCATCCTTTTTACAAACAAACTCATACAATAATGCCTTCAATTCTGTCCAGTATCGATTATAACTTGAATTTATTAAACCATTGCATTATAGACATTAATTACAATTTGGTAAGAAGTACTCTAGACACAAAGAAAAGTTAATTTCATTGGAAGGGTTATAAAAATAAGGGTGAAAAGCAAGTTCTGTTTGGTTCCTAAAAACTACCACGACATTTCCAATCAGCATAACCTCAAGTGCAAGACAGAGATTTTTTCTTTAAGTCTAAGAGTAATGAATGAGATTGGAATTAAAGGTTGCAATTATGCTACCATAATGATGATTACGATAACTGCACATGAATGGTTTAGGGCCAGCCAAACCTCCTTTAGATGACATCCACTTGAAGAATTCCAGTTACATAGTTCTTAATCTAAAACTATTTTGGTTATGGTCATACAGTTGTATTTCACTGTTCTAATTGTGAAGCATAATTACAAGACTGTATTATCATTAAAAGATAATTACTCCACAGAGTTGTTCAATTCATTGATTCTTCAGAAGCATAGCTATCATATTTATTAATCATTTCTAACCCTCTAGAAATACGTTTAAAAGAAGATCACAGGAAAAGTTCTACCTTCGAATACTTGATTATCTGGATAACATGCTGAGACTTTTTTTTTACAGAATGAAATGGTACAGATAACTGTTCTATAATACTTTAAAGAATTAAATGTAGCGTACCCGCACATTACCTGTATACCTGTAAGAGGAAGACAATTTGAATGCATTAGCTCGGAAGCTAAGTAAGCCCATCCTGTTATGGAAATTTTCCCCTTGAGGTTGCAGAACAGAAAACAATCCGTAACTGTAAATAAAACTCATATTAAATCCAAGAACAAAAACAGATACTTCAAACACTCTTATGTGCATTTAAATCTAATTAAAACAGTTAAATGGCTGCATTTAATAACATTTAATGCTATCTTAAAAATTTTAAATTTTTCGGGAATTTTTGGGTTTTGACATGTGGTATCAGAGCATGGTTCATACACTAGGCCTTTATATGGCTCAACTAGAATTCTGCAGAACAGTGCCGATGAAAAGAAAAGTTTATATATATATATCATGTACTAACTTGTATTTTCTGTTTTATAAAAAGAGAGTAGAAAAATTTCCTTTTTTTGAATCTAACAGTTAGGTATGGAAAAGCTAGGAGAATATGCTGAGGAAGGATCTCCAAACACTGAAACAAGGCAGATGTCTAGAGAACCTGTGATGGAGGAGGTATTTGCTCACTCTTCAGAACTGATGCAGACCATAAAAGGTTTAAAGACTGAGATAGAAACAGTCAAGAAGGATAACGAAAGGATTCTGAAAACTCAGGAGCAGTTAAATCAATTACTGATAGAAAAATTTCAGACAGAAGGAAGAAGCAAAAGAGCTAAATCTGAAGAAGCTAGTCATCAAAGGGGGTCTAAAAGGAGGAAACCATCTAAATCTGACAGCAGTTCATCATCTGAAGAAAGAAGGGAACAACACAGCTATCGCACTACTAGTGACAGCAGTGAAGCTAAGCTGCATAACAAAAAGAAAAAGTACAGACCTTATGAAGAGATTTCCGGGGAGTTTAAGAAAATAAAACCCCCAACTTTCAATGGAGAATCTGAGACACGAGAAGAGGCAGAATCCTGGTTATCCGGGATGAGAAAATATTTTCAGATTTACAACTATTCAAATCAGCTGAAGGCACGAATGGCCATTTACAACATTTCTGGAAAGGCGGACATATGGTGGCAAGACCTGAAAAGGGTCAAGGGGATTAAAGAAAAAGAAGTCAATTGGAGTACTTTTAAAAGGTACTTCAAAAAGAAATTTATGTCTGAACAATACTATGAAGAGAGGGCTAAGGAATTTTATGAACTGAAGCTAGGATCTATGACTATGAAGGACTTAAACAATAAATTCTTAAGTCTGTTAAGGTATCTGTCATATTTTGTCGAAGAGAAACCAAAAATACAGCGGTTTCTTAGCTGCCTGCCATATCATATCAAGGAAAGAATTGAATATGATAACCCCAAAATGCTAGAAGAAGCTATGCGAAAGGCTAATTTCTGTTATGAACAGAATAAAAAGAAAGAAGGGATAGTCAGCTGGAAGGCTAAAAAGAACAACAATCAGCCTGAGTACAGGAAAAAGGAGTTTGTACCCCATAAAAGTTTCAAAAATAACAAGAACAGAACCTCGTTTAATGGTAAAAACTTCCAGGGAAGCAAAAATGGAGTTGCTAATAATTCCAGTAACTTCAAGGGCAGGAAGGAGGTTTCTAACATTCATGGAAATTACCCTAAGAATTTTGAACGAAAGGAGCCTGTTAAGTGCTGGGAATGCAATGGCCCACACTATGCATCAGTTTGCCCGAATCGGAAGAAAACAAATGGCAATATTCATACTATACAAGATGAAATGACTGTTGGAGACTTTGCAGGGACTATGCCTCGAATCAACGCAGCGTTGGAGAATCGCCAAGTTGACTACCAAACTTCCATGGTTGAAGTAGGAGGTATGATTAACAAAATCCCTGTAACTATTTTAATAGATCCGGGTACTAGTCTTAGTTATATTTCACCTCAGCTAGTAGAAAAATGTAATCTGACTGTTGAAAGGTTTGATAATTCTTGGTCTGTAGAACTAGCTACTGGGGCAAAAAGGAAGGTAAACTGTTATGTTAAGGAATGTGTCCTAGATATGAATGATTTTAAGACTACTGTTAAATTAAATGTTTTGCCACTTGGCTCTTATGACATACTTATCGGGATGGACTGGTTAGAACAGCATAGGGTAGTTTTAAACTGTTTTGACAAAACCTTTAGGTGTGTAAACAATAATGAACAGCCTGTAATTGTTAGGGGTATTCCTAGGAAAACAGTAGTCAGGCAGATTTCTGCTTTACAACTTAAAAGGGCAGTCAGAAAAGGGTGCAAAGCCTATGTTGTAACTATTACAGATGAGGCAGATAAGTCTGAAATCAACAAGATAACAGTAGAGGATATCCCTGTAGTAAATGAATTTATTGATGTTTTCCCGGAGGAAATCCAAGGATTACCTCCCAAAAGAGAACTGGATTTTACAATTGAACTTGTACCAGGTGCTGTACCCAGTTCAAAAGCTCCGTATCGTATGAATATTTTGGAGCTTAATGAATTAAAAACTCAGTTAAAGGAGTTAATAGATAAGAATTACATTCGACCCAGTGTGTCCTCTTGGGGAGCACCAATAATTTTTGTTAAAAAGAAGGACGGAACTATGCGACTTTGCATAGATTACCATCAACTGAACAAGATGACGATTAAAAATAGATATCCGTTGCCTCGCATAGATGATCTGTTTGATCAGCTACGTGGAGCTACGGTGTTCTCTAAGATAGACCTGAGATCGATTTATCATCAAGTGAGGATTAAAGAAGAGGATATATTTAAGACAGCTTTTAGAACAAGATATGGACATTACGAATTTGCCGTAATGCCATTCGGGCTTACTAATGCCCCAGCCGTCTTTATGTGCCTAATGAATAACATAATGCATAAATACTTAGATAAATTTGTTGTCGTATTCATCGATGACATTTTAATTTATTCTAAGAATGAAGAGGAGCATAAAGAACACTTACGGATAGTCTTACAAGAACTACGAGAGCAGCAGCTCTTTGTGAAGTTCAGTAAGTGTGACTTCTTCAAAGATGAAATCCAGTACTTAGGACATGTAGTCACCAAGGAAGGGATTTCAGTTGATCCTGAAAAGATCCGGGCAATTGAGGATTGGCCAGTACCAAAAGACGTAACAGATGTTAGGTCCTTCATGGGAATTACCGGTTACTACCGGAGATTCATTGAAGGCTTTTCAAAAATATCCAACCCAATCACTTCCTTGCAAAAGAAAGGCAAGAAGTTTGATTGGAACGTGAAGTGTGAAGAAAGCTTTAATAAATTGAAGACTTTATTAACAACTGTGCCTATTTTAAGAATAGCAGATCCTAATAAGGATTTTGTAGTCTGCACCGACGCTTGTAATGATGGTTTAGGCGGAGTGTTGACTCAGGATGGGCATGTCATTGCCTATGAGTCCAGGAAGCTGAAGATTCACGAAAAGAATTATACCACTTATGATTTGGAATTGGATGCTGTTATCCATGCTTTAAAGATGTGGCGACACCACTTAATAGGTAGAAAATTTACTTTAATGACTGATAATAAGGGTCTAAAATACCTTTTGGATCATTCTAACTTAAATGCAAGGCAAGCCAGATGGTTGGCCTTCTTAAGTGAGTACGATTTTGAAATTCAGCACATAAAAGGAAAGGAAAATAAGGTGGCTGATGCTTTGAGTAGAAATGCAAGGCTGAATTTTATATCAGCTATCAGCACTTATAATTCTGATTTAAATGAACAGCTGGCTGAAGGGACAAAATTGGATGAATTTTATCAAAATTTACAAGCTACAACCAAAGAACAACCTACAGAAAGTTTGATAAAGGGTTATAGTTTAAATAAAGATGGATTTTTATTGTTTAAAGACAGGTTGTATGTTCCAAATGTACCTAAAGTTAAATTGTTAATTCTGGACGAAGTTCATAAAACCCCTTACTCAGGGCACCTAGGCTACCAGAAGACTGTCACTATGTTGAGAAAAGATTATTTTTGGCCTAATATGAAATCTGAAACAGCTAAGTATACAGCTAGATGTTTAGACTGTGAATAGGTAAAAACAGAACACCAGCATCCAGCTGGGTTATTGCAACCTTTGCCTATTCCTAGTTGGAAATGGGAGATAATTAGTTTAGATTTCATTACGGGATTACCCAAAAATCAGCATCAGAATGATTCAATTATGGTAGTAGTAGATAAATTAAGTAAATCAGCACACTTTATTCCTATTAAAACCACTTAGAAGGCTGCAAACATAGCTGATATATTTCTGAAACAGATTTTTCGGTTACATGGTGTCCCAAAAGTTATTATTTCAGACAGGGATCCTAAATTCACAGGGAATTTTTGGAAATCTTTGTTTAAAGGATTAAACACAACTCTAAATTTCAGCACTTCTTTCCATCCTCAGACGGATGGACAAACTGAAAGAGTTAATCAGGTATTAGAAGATCTGCTAAGAATGTATGTTAAGGATCAACCAGGTAAGTGGGAGGACTATTTACATCTAGCAGAATTTGCATACAATAACAACTATCAATCGTCAGCTAAGTTTAGTCCTTTTGAAATTTTGTATGGACGTAAATGTAACACTCCTATCTCTTGGAGTAATCCAGTTGATAGATTAGTGTTAGGTCCTGATTTGTTAAAAGAGATGGAATAGATTGTGAAACAAGTGCAGGAAAATTTGAAGATTGCCCAGGATCGGCAAAAGAGTCAAGCAGATTTGAAAAGAACTCCTAAAGAGTTCCAGGTAGGTGAACATGTGTTCATTAAGGTAAGACCAATGAAGAGCTCCCTAAGACTGGGGAGTTGTGCAAAATTAGCGCCACATTACTGTGGTCCGTTTGAAATTTTATCTAGGATTGGTCAAGTTGCTTATCAGCTAGCATTACCACCTAATTTAAAAGTGCACAATGTTTTTCATATTTCTATTCTAAAAAAGTATGTTCATGATGCTACTCATGTTATTGATTGGAACATTGTGCAGGTAGAACCAGAAGGGGAAGTTCTGGTGGAACCGGATTGTATCCTTGGGAGGAGGGAAGTTACTCTGTGGAACCGCACAATTGGACAGCTAAAGGTGCAATGGAAGAACCTTAGTCCTGAAGAAGCTACCTGGGAACTGGAAAGTAAGATGCAGGAAGAATACCCAAATCTATTCCAGCAGGTGGCTGAGGATGAGGAATAAGTAACATCGAGGACGATGTTACATTTTAAGGGGGTGTGTATGTCACATACCCCAATTTTGTAAAAATAATGTAATTATTTTATTATATTCCTGAGACATTATGTTAAATTTAATGCTAAGTAGGAATTGATGACTCAGCAGAGTCACTAGAAATGGAATGTAATTCTGAATATTTTATTATTAATAAATAAATTATGGAGACAACAGCATGGGAGAGCTGTTAAAAGAGGTTACTGGTCTAACTGGTGGATGGAACTAGGTGGAAAGGCAAAAGATAAGTGGCAGCATCCTCAAACACTTCCTAAGTTGCAGGTGGCAACTTCCCTATATTTTGGGGTCATAATTCCCCAAGAAAGTGGAATCTGAGCAGGTGGCTCATTAATGACAGTTAACCCAACTAAGACCTAGGAAATCTTTTAAATAGTACTCAATGAACTGAGCTGGGGGTTCAATTTGTTCTGGAGAGAATACATTCAGGTGAATGTTATTCAGGAGTCCCATTGAGGAAGAGGGAAATATACAGTAAGGAATTTGTTTGAGAGGATTGCTGCAGTAACTTGGTTCCAGTATAGCTGTTTGGCTGAGTGAATTATTCTGCTGCACCTAGTTCTAGCCAGGGAGACCAGAGCAAGCTCGGGGGTCCTGAGAAGTGTTGTTTGGGCACTCTCCAGGAGTTGGTAGGGAGGAGCAGCCTCCCATTGCTGTTGTTGTCCACAGCTCAATAGGTTATGTCATCTTATCTCTTATGTTTATTTAGTATAAATGAATGAATGTTATGTTTATCTTCTTTATATCTAAATAGTAATTAGTGTGGTAAAAGATAGTATCCCTGAGTATCGACAGTAGAATTATTGAGAGTTAATGTGATTTTTATATTGCTAATATGATAAATATCCTTGTTATATTATTATTAATATGTTTATAATTTTCTGCAGTTAATGTATTTACAATTTACGCAGTAAACTATTGATGCTTTATGCAATAATCTGTAGTTATAATTATAACCCTAGCTGATTATATTTGCTCAACAGGTAAGCAGGGTTTACCTATAAAGTATTTGTACCCTGTATACCGTCAAATTCAATATACAACTATAGGAGATAAACAGTAAATCTAATCATAGATACTACACTAAATTATTTTTTTGCTCGATAGAACCTACAGTAGATTTTAGAGTCACAATTAGGATCTCTATCTCAAAGTACGAACCATAGTCAGAAGTTAGCCTGTCACCTTTTATTAATTAAACTATTACACAAAACCTAGTTAAACACTATCCATTTATTTATTACCAGATTAAAAGATTATGCAGAAACCCTAATCGAACTTTTTCATACAGAACTTAGTTAACAGTTAAACAAACCAGTTATTGTAGTAAAAATAAAACCAAAGAAATATCATAACCATATCTAGCTTGATATCGAACTTAAATTATTTAGTTTTATTTTTGTCCTTAACTGCCATATTAACCACAAAATCGAAATCTGCATATCTGATGTAGTAACTAAACAAAATCATGACAGAGGAGTTCGAAATGAACCCTATCATTCTAGTTCCTACAACATGAAATCATCAACAGAGGAATAACTTGGTTACTATTCCTTCAACATAATAAAACAGACAGAACGTTATTCAGCTTATACATCGAATTATTAACATTTGTTCAACTCACAGTTTTCCTTTCGAGTCGTATTTTCTTATTTAATAAGCTTAAGCATTCGAATAAGAATAAATAATCCCAACTGTAACATATTAGGGTCAAAACCCAACTAATTCCATTGATACCAACAAAGCTAATGCTAAATAGAATAACATAATTTTCACCTATGGCCGCAGCCTCTTTATTTGATAGAAGCATGTTACATAAACATAGAAAGTTAAAGCACACGACACACACCAGCTCGTTATACAGAATGACTGTATCAAGTCTTTTTCTTAAGCTTAAATTACACTGGAAAAACGGAGGAACGAAACCATTGCTAGTTAGTTAATACTTTATTTTTACCTACGACCGAGTTTACAAACCCCTGTAGAAGTGGTTTTTAAAAACTGAAGATTTACTTACTTGATACATAGCACAGAACAACGAAGTAACGCATGCATTAAACAAGCCAATTGTACAGGCAACTTGTATATTAAGTTAAAATTAAAATAAAACTTGGGTGGTACACCCTGAATCATACGTGAGTACAGTAAAGAAAGTAAAACCACAAGGCCGTAGCCCCCATCTACAGAACAGGCTCCTAGCCTTTGTTCTCTACTCTTTAATACAACAATTCGTTTGTAAGAAACCCTAAACACCTAAAGAGAGACCATTAAATTTCAGTTGGCTGAAGCCATACCGTCTCTATTCTATACCATGGATAAAACCTGCTAAGACCTTGCAGGGTCAAGCATTTAAAAGACTCAACAGAACGGTGACAGTCATAGATTCATGTCCTTCAAAGACCAAACCCTAGTCTCCCAAACAAACCCCCAAGGAGAAAAATGCCATGGTAAGGACCAGGCTTACCCGGAAGAGCCAAATGCCGAGAGTGGTGTCCTATATGCCTTCTGGAGTATTCCATACCTACTTAGGACAGAAACAACGTATTAGTTACCATGCTACTCCTCAAAACCGAAACAAGATTCTTTTAAAATTTAAGAAAAGAACACGACAAAGCAAATTGTCATAGCTCACCAGCGAAATGAAGGAAGATACAACCACAGTGAATGGTCTATAAGCCACGAGCTGTTAAGCGGAAAACCACCCTGGTCACTAAGGAATGAGTTTGCAAAATCGAAGGATACATTCCATGATGGAGGCCGCTACAGAACCAAGTGATAGGATACAAACGATGGAAGCCGTGACCGGGTTGAAAAACTAGTAACAGAAGGGATAGAACCCTAGGGTATTCAAAAAGAAACCTATAACTGCTAAAAGCAAAATGCAACAACTCCTAAACCTTACAAATGGACAGGCACAACGAGCTATAATAGCATGGTAGCTGTTACCACCATGGTTTCGGCAAAATTTGGACAGGAAAAATCCACAAAGCAGCCGAGCCCGAAGGCGAGGGAAGGAATGATAAGGATTAGGGTTAGTCAACCTCTTATGTCATGAACACTTGGATGTGATTTAGCCACGTATCCCTTTTAATAATTCTCATGCAGAGGGTCAATCTTACATAGTTCGTTTTACGACGATAACTTCATCATTGTTGCCAAATAAAATGATAACAAGGATATTCCCTAGGGTCGTGATACCATATGGTTGATACTTATTCCATGATTCGAACAATGCCATCAAACGTTGCATAGTGAATAACATCACTTTGTCCTACAAACCAATAATTAAACATTGGTTATTAGCATTCAACATTTTGCAATGAGAACTTCACCTTGTTGCCAAATAAAAATCATAGTAAGGATAACACGAAATATTGCTTGGTGATATTGCTGGTTGCAAATGCATAGTTGCCTATCATCCTTTTTACAAACAAACTCATACAATAATGCCTTCAATTCTGTCCAGTATCGATTATAACTTGAATTTATTAAACCATTGCATTATAGACATTAATTACAATTTGGTAAGAAGTACTCCAGACACAAAGAAAAGGTAATTTCATTGGAAGGGTTATAAAAATAAGGGTGAAAAGCAAGTTCTGTTTGGTTCCTAAAAACTACCACGACATTTCCAATCACCATAACCTCAAGTGCAAGACAAAGATTTTTTCTTTCAGTCTAAGAGTAACGAATGAGATTGGAATTAAAGGTTGCAATTATGCTACCATAATGATGATTACGATAACTGCACATGAATGGTTTAGGGCCAGCCAAACCTCCTTTAGATGACATCCACTTGAAGAATTCCAGTTACATAGTTCTTAATCTAAAACTATTTTGGTTATGGTCATACAGTTGTATTTCACTGTTCTAAGTGTGAAGCATAATTACAAGACTGTATTATCATTAAAAGATAATTACTCCACAGAGTTGTTCAATTCATTGATTCTTCAGAAGCATAGCTATCATATTTATTAATCATTTCTAACCCTCTAGAAATACGATTAAAAGAAGATCACAGGAAAAGTTCTACCTTCGAATACTTGATTATCTGGATAACACACTGAGACTTTTTTTTTTACAGAATGAAATGGTACAGATAACTGTTCTATAATACTTTAAAGAATTAAATGTAGCGTACCCGCACATTACCTGTATACCTGTAAGAGGAAGACAATTTGAATGCATTAGCTCGGAAGCTAAGTAAGCCCAGCCTGTTATGGAAATTTTCCCCTTGAGGTTGCAGAACAGAAAACAATCCGTAACTGTAAATAAAACTCATATTAAATCCAAGAACAAAAACAGATACTTCAGACACTCTTATGTGCATTTAAATCTAATTAAAATAGTTAAATGGCTGCATTTAATAACATTTAATGCTATCTTAAAAATTTTAAATTTTTCGGGAATTTTTGGGTTTTGACAGAAGAAGTAGCTAGGACAACTGTATATGTGCAGAACATAACAAGTCACAAGGTACTTGACAACAAGACACCAGAAGAGGTTTTCTCTGGTAAGAAACCTGAAGTTAGCCATCTCAGGATATTTGGCTGTCCAGTATACACACACATTCAAAAGGAAAAGAGGACAAAGCTATATCCTTCAGGAAAGAAAGGCATATTTGTGGGTTACAGTGAAAGCTCGAAGGCATACAAATTTATTTTCTAGGGTTCAAAAAGATTGACATCAGTAGGGATGTGACATTTGATGAAGAATCAACATACATCAAATCCAGGAAGACACCTGTTGAAGACAATGAAGAACCAAAGGTAACCAGATTTCAAGACACCACCATGAATGAACCAATTCCATAAGAAGATCGTGAAATTGAAGATCTATAAGAACTTGTAGATCCACCTCGTGAGAAGAACTCTCACAAGAGGAAACCTGCATGCGCTAGAGAGCTCATCCAAGATGCAGAAAGGTATGTCATTCCAGAAGAAGAACACATAGAAAGAAAGAGGACTAGATCATATACCAGTTATGTTTCCTTAGTCTATGACATTATGAACAAAGAACCTTCTAGTTATGAAGAGGCAGTGGAAAAGAAAGAATGGAAGGATGCCATGGTCAAGGAATACCAGTCGATCATGAAGAATGATGTTTGGGATGTGGTCCCAAGACCTAAAGGGAAGTCTGTTGTCACTTACAAGTGGATCTATAAGATCAAGCATGCTGCAGATGGTAGCATAGAGAAATACAAGGTGAGGTTTGTAGCTCATGGCTTCTCCTATAAAGAGGGAATAGATTATGAAGAGACTTTTGCTCCTGTAGCTAGATACACTTCCATCAGAATAGTACTTGCTCTGGCTGTACTGATGAAGCGGAAGATACACCATATGGATGTCAAGACATCTTTATTGAATGGTGTACTCGAAGAGGAACTATATGTGGAGCAACCACTCGGTTTTGAGATACATGATAGGGAGTCATATATGTGCAGGTTGAAGAAAGCATTTTATGGCTTGAAGCAAGCTCCTAGAACCTGGTATGGTAGGATAAACAACTTTCTATACAGTTTGGGATTTACCAAGAGTAAAGAGGATTCCAACCTTTACTACAAGGTTGAGGAAGGAAATCCAATGATACTACTATTGTATGTGGATGACCTATTTGTTATAGGTGAAGATAGATTGATTGTCGATACGAAGAGGAAGCTTGCTGCTGAGTTCGAGATGAAGGACTTGGGGATGATGCACTATTTTCTAGGCATGGAGGTGTGGCAGAGTGCAGACGGGATCTTCCTTATACAAGGGAAGTATGCAGTAGAGATCCTGAAGTGGTTTGGGATGATGGACTGCAAGGCCATGGCCACACCTATGGCATCGAACTTGAAGATTCTGTCTGATGCTTCGTCTGAGCTGGTTGATGTCACGGTGTATCGTCAGATGATTGGGTCCTTGATGTACCTGATGAACATGAGACCAGATATTTTCTTTATGGTGAACACCTTGAGCCAGTTTCTGACAGATCCTAGACATGTTCACCTGATTGCTATGAAGCATATTCTGAGGTACCTGAGGGTACGATTGATTATGGGCTCAAGTATGATGCGAATCAAAAGTTTAACCTAGGGGGTTATGTTGATTCAGATTGGGTAGGCAGTGCTGTAGATAGGAAGAGAACTTCGGGGTGTTGATTCAGTATGGGATCGGGTGTGATCTCTTGGTTTAGGAGGAAGCAATCCTATGTAGCACTAAGTACAGCCAAAGAAGAGTATGTCGCAACTTGTTCGGCTAGTTGTGAGGAAGTATGGCTTAGGAAGCTACTGTCTGAATTATTTGATATCCCGTTGGATGATACCTGTATCTATTGTGACAACCATAGTTGTGTGAAGTTGTCATAGAACGCGGTGTTCCATGATAGGTCGAAGCACATTGAGATCAAATATCACTATATCAGGGATATGGTGCAGAGAGGAGTAGTGAAGCTCCTGTATGTTGCGATGGATGAGCATGTTGCATATGTGTTGACGAAACCACTAGCCAGAGTGAAGTTTGAGTACTTCAGAGAGAGGCTTGATGTTCTTCGAATTGAAGATACTTCGAGAAAGAAGTGATGGGACACATTTGCAGGAGCCATTCCAAGCATGGTGATAGGAGGATCCTTCCCATGACTATGGGTGTAAGCGCTGTATGATGAGCATCGGGACAATGCTCCAGTTGCTGCTATGTATGATGATCAGGATGATCATGTGTGATGATATGCATCAGGTGGATTCTTTGTATGATCAGTTTGATTATACTATGATGATATGCATTAGGACGATGCTATGACAATGATCTGGATGATCATGTGACGCATCAGGATGATGCTATGATGATGATCAGGTTGATCATGCGATGACAACATGCATTAGGACGATGCTGTGATGATGATCTAGATGATCATGCGATGATGACATGCATCAGGACGATGCTATGACGATGATCAGGTTGATCATGTGATGATGTACATCAAGATGATGTATGATGAGTACCAGGATGATACTCCATGGCCATGGACAGGTTGTACAATAAGCATATAATAGCGTCCTGGGAGGTTTGCAGACACTCTTTCCTGGTTTTTCCTATGGCATATAATAGCACCCTGGGATATCTGGCAAATGCTCTTTAGAGGTTTTTCTTTGGAGGACATATAATAGTGCCCTAGGAGGTTTGCAGATACTCTTTCAAGGTTTTGCTTATGGAATATAATAGAGCCCTGGGATATCTGGAAAATGATCTTTCGAGGTTTTGTCCTATGACATATAATAGCACCCTGGGAGATCTGATAGGTTGAGCTCTATGCTCATAATCAGTCCTGGGATGCTCTTTCAAGGTTTTTCCATGACCACATGTAATAACACTCTGGGAGATCTGACAGGTTGAGCTATGTGCTCGTAATTAGTCTTGGGATCCTCTTTTGAGGTTTTGTGGTGACCACATGTAATATTGCCCTTGGAGATCCGACAGGTTGAGCTGTGTGCTCATAATCAGTCTTGGGATGCTCTTTCGAGGTTTTGTGGTGATCACATATAATGTCACCCTGGGAGATCCGATAGGTTGAGCAGCAAGCTCGTAATCAGTCCTGAGATACTCTTTCAAGGTTTTGTGACGCATGTAATAAGTCCTGATGATTCCACATTATGGCTAGTGATGATGAAGACCTACAAGAGGCTAGGCCTACATCCAGCATGAAAATGGGTTGGCTTTGTAGAAATTCCTATGATGAGAAGAATTTAGAGATAGCCCAGTGATCGAGATGTCGAGTACAATAGCAGTGATGATGATGATGCTCCGTGATCCAGTGATGATGATCCAACTCCAGAATTGAAGACTTGCACCAATATGTATTGATGACTTGTGTTTAGAGAATACCTTCTTAGTTAAGAGGGAGTGTTGATGTATTTGTAACTTCGAAAGATATTCACTTGTATATTACATTTGTAATTTATTGTATATCCAACAGAGATGTATTATTCCTGTAATTGGAAGTGTCGTCATTTGTATTTGCAAGTGTCGCAAGTTACATTGTAAGTGTCGTCATTTGTATTAATGGGTTATTAGACCACCAGTGTGGGGTAGGCCCTAGTTAGGTCATGTGGTTGGGTTATTATGCTTCCTTAGGAATTCGTCCATGTTGGTTTATTGGCAAGTCAAGTCAATGTATAAATAGAGGGTGTGCCTCTCTCATTCTATTCATTCACTCACTTCTCAAGCTCGCATAGCTAGGAGAGAAAGTGGCACACAAGTGGAGGAGGAGGAGTATCTGCTAGAGACATCTATTTGGGTTTGATCATTGTGATCTTGGTTTGTGGCTTATCTTATCTCTGAGGAAGTTGCGAGGTTTTTCACATTCTTGGTTTTCCCCAAGGAAACTCCATGTCTCTTATGTGCTTGTGTTACTGTGTCTATGATTGATATGCTTTACATGTTATTCTCTTAGTGATTCTAAATGATAATGGAATGAAAATTTCAAAAAATTAACACTTGTACCTCAAATTCTTCTATCTCGTCTGCGACTGCAGTGATCGTGGATTCTAGTCTTTTCCGATGATCATGCTCATCCTGCAACTGCATAGCTCCTTGCGAGATAGCTTCCTCCAACTACTTGTTAGCTCTTTGTAGCTCAGCTTGTCCTTTCAGTGTGTCAGTATTTCTCTCATGCATTTATTTGATGACCTACAGATGCAAATAATGTATACCAGGCAGTGGTATCTTCGCAAGATCGAGCTCCACATGCTCTACATCCTTCGTGTCCAACACTAGTTGTTCTAGAAGTGGCAGGATCACAGTTAATGGATCTAGATGGACAATGCAGGACTTCACAGGCAGGGTCATGGGTAGGTGTGGCATCTTCTGTTGCGAAGTTCCTCCTGACCTCCCTTCAGACTCTGAGTCCCGCAGCAGGGTAATATTTTGTGTACTTCCTCAATTTTATCTGTGCTCCCCTATAGCATGGTAATATTCTTCTACAGACTTTCCTGAATCTCTTTGTCCTTTTTGTCCTTTTCAGTCATCATATCCTCCATCTGCTCTGTGACCTTTTCCGTGATCGTTTCATAATCCTCATCATGGAGTACTGCGTCTGATTGGCTTTTATCGGCTTTCTTCTTCTTTCGTGCTCCCTTTTTCTACGCAAGGCTCTCATCCTCCTTTCTTTTCCCTGTCTCCTTTTCTTTAGTGATAGGACATGGAATAGGTTCATCCTCACCGGAGTCACTTTTGACCTCTACAATTTCCACTCAAAACTCGGCAGGCCATTCCTTCATGATACTATCAATATCATCTTCATACATGTGGTAGTTCCCCGTGTATCATTCAGTGTTCCTCTTCTATGCTTTGGATGAAATGAAAATACTACGCATGTTAGCATAAAAATCGATAGTGCGAATGTACTTACTCTTTACCTGCTTTGATATCCACAGTGTGAGTATGATTGTCGCGTGCAGCTGGTCATAATATTGGTAGAACACCTCAGCTGTCGCATGCTGTCTCTATGAGTTCAGGTTTTCCCAAAGGTTTGAGTAACGGGATCCTATGCAGTCATTGATGTCTATGATTACGCCAACGTAATCCTTTGGCTCCTTCCACCCGACAAAGGCAATCAATACTATCAGCCAGGTATAATGGAAAATTTCGCCATTGATCTGTGTGTCATTTAGTTCCTCCAGGAACTAATTCAGTAGGTATTGACACCAGTTGAACTGCTCTCCCTCTGTAACCGTGGCGCCAAGTAGTACTACGCTTGTAGGTACCTCCATAGGCCTGCATTTTCTTAAAATATTACTGGCTAGAAGCTGCGTGATAAACCTCATCACTTTATCATCGATGTCGTCTATCTAAAAGCCCCTCTTTCCTTTTATGACAATTAGAGTTTTCTCATCTTTTCCATGGCTTCTTTGTCCTTGTTTTTCCCTTGGAAAAACTGTTTTGGATATTTACCTCTTTTGCTCAACCCAATGATGCGGTTGATAATGTCAATGGTCAGGTCGACATTGTGGTCAAGCCACAAATATCTTTGGTGAATGCGCGCCATCAGAGTTCACACCACTACATTCAGCTCTGACGATCTATCAAAATGCGGGAGTCTGAGCAGATTGAGTAGTCCGGACTTGACTACTCCGGATAACCATCTTTCTGTAACCAAGGTGAGGTCTCCCTTTACATCCTTCTTTCAGCACATGTACTGGTTTGGCTAGAACTATGGGAGCCTAGGTTCATTGGGCTCCTTCTGCATATGAAGTAGATCATAATCCTCCCACTTACATTCTGGAATTTCTCCGAGCAAATTTTTATCTACGTCGACATGCTTTGATATGGGTGATAGTGGAATATCATATTTGGCATTATTTACTAACTTGAAGACCGGTGCGTCCAGTGCACGCGGTGATATATAATATGGGGTGATTGTCAAAGGTATCTCCTTATTAGCTATCGACATCTTTTGCACTATCGAACCCATCTTTGGTACCTTCATTCTCGGTCCCACTGGATCTTTTAATTTGTCTTGCATGTTTGGACCATGTCTTGGTGATCGTCTGGACGCTTGACCTGGTTCTAAGTCGACCTTCTTGGGTGGGGTTCTCATTAACCCTTCAATACCTCCATGTTTGAATATCCTCACAGTCTCCTGAAACGTGAATTATTCTTCAATGGAAGACCTCATAGACATTCACTAGACAACTTTCAGTAAGAATTCGGGTAGCTTACTGAAAACAACTTGCAGAGTAGTGTGTGCACGAAAATTCTAAGTGTTTTGTAATGCCCACGAGTCTGAATGCAACATTATTTATAGGCGCAACCGACCCCCTCCATGCCCCTCAATGGCTAGATAAGCATTAATGGCGGGTATCCATTGGCCAAATCTGGCATATTCCTCAGCGCTTTCCTTCGTAAACTCATTCAGAATGGCTATCTGTGCGTTAAATGCCCAAGCGGTCACTGGAAAAGTACTGTATAATGGGTATATTTTTGACCGACAATGTAATGGCTATTTTTTTGGAGTGTTGCATCGAACTGCACAATAGGTCATCATTACTTCTGCGCAGTTACTTCACGGTACCTGATCTCTTGCTTTTGACTGAGTATATTTCCTCGTTACATTTGATATTCGTGATTGCCTTTTGAATGTCGCAATTGTGCGGTTACTCTTTTTCTTTTTCTCTTTTCATCATTTTTTTTTGGTGCAGCAGCACATCTTACCAGTGCTGCATGGTATATACATGTTCCTCATTATACATTGTGTACAGACTCTTTCCCATTTCCAGTTCCCAATTTTAACTGTACCTGGCACTTAGAAATTTTCTTCTTTTTGATCATCAAGGATTGTGCGAAGTAGGACTATCCCGATAGGGTTTTAGTCTGCTTCCATTGATTAAACTAGGAAAGTTATCTCCTTCTAATGTGGCTAACTAAACTATGCCACCATTAGTAACATGCACAACAATATATGGACCAAGCAAATGCATTTTAAACTTTCCAGGAAACTTCATGAATTTACTATCATACAGGAGGACTAGATCACCTACCTGAAAGGTATTGTTTTTGATGTGGCGATCATGACATGCTTTTTCTCTTTCTTTCTACACTTGTTGGTGAAATCCTGCAATGAAGCAGTCCTCCTCCAGACCAACCAAATGTAGCAACCTTTCTTCTAGTGCATCACGATCTTCCATTCCTATAAACACAACTATTCTCAATATGGGAACAATGTACTCCATAGGCATTATGGCTTCTTGTCCATAGGCCAGCCTGAAAGGTGTGTGGCCAGTCAACTTCTTGCATGTGGTCCTGTATGCCCATAACACAGCTGAAATGTGCATGTCCCAATCATCTCTATTCACATTGCATACCTTAGTGAGTGCATTATCCAATACTTTATTAAATGCTTCAACAGTTCCATTCACTTACGGATGATATGGCGTTCTTCGATGATGATGAATGCAGAACTCCTCTATCAATGCTTCAATAGTTCTGTTTAGAAAGTGAGTGCCTTGATCACTCATCAAAATATTTGGGCATCCAAACCTGGTAAGGATTTCTTCAAATATGGACTGCGCGGCAATAGTTGCGCTACAGTCCTTCATTGGATTTGCTTCTGCCCATCTGGTTGTTAAGATTTAATATGCTAAGACAGAAAATAGTAGCATTACATTCCATTTCACAATAATGGCATATACAAGATCACTGAAGAAACAACAAGCACATCATAAACACAAGAGACACAGATTTATCCTGGGAAACCCTCATGGGGTAGAAATCCCAGCAAAGCTTCCTCAATATAGATGACTAGCAATATACAAAGATGCAAACCAAAGACATGATCTCCTCCTCCACCATAGCAGACCTCTCCTCCACAAGTGCGCTACATTCCGAGTGAGGAAGTGTGTGTTAAATGAGGAATACACCTCCTCTATTTATACACTACTCCGACTTGTCTTTTACACAAATCATGTAGGCTCATATTTAACCATTGGGTTAAATACCCCATTACAACTAACTGGGATGACCCCACTAGGGTGGTCTAACAACCCTTTGACCCACCTAACACATACAGGGCCGACCCCCACTAGGGAAGTCTAATAACCCAAGCTACCACATTCCGACGGAGGAATAAACATCTCCAGATATACAATAAGATCTTCATGGAGGAATGAAACATCTTCAGAATAATAAAGTACAAATATAATATTCTTAGAAGTTACAAATCTCAACACTCCCCCTTAACGAGAAGGATACTATAACAACATCTGCAGGAGCAAGGAGTCATCAACATGATACATCTATAAATCATTGGAAGCTTTCTCAACATCATCAGTAACTCAACCAGTTACTGGAACATCTTCAATACTGGAACATCAGCATCTTCAGTACTGAGTCCTTATCTTCTGCAGCACTCAAACAGCTACAAAAACATCAACAACTCAATCCTCACGATCGTCAGCATCGTCATCACACGATCATCAACATCGTCATCACACAATCATCAACATCGTCATCACATGATCATCAGCATCGTCATCACACGATTATCAACATCGTCATCTAGATCAACATGATCAGCATCGTCACATCATCTTGATCTACAACATCTGGTTCATCATGATCTACAGCATTTAGTTCATCACGATCTACAACATCTGGATCATCTCAATCTACATGATCATCATCATCATCATCTAGATCAACACAATCAACAGCATCGTCATCTAGATCAACAAGATCAGCAGCATCGTCATCTAGATCAACACGATCAGCAACATCATCATCTAGATCAATACGATCAATAGCAACATCATCTAGATCAACAGTATCATCATCTAGATCAACAGTATTAGTATCCACACCAATACAAGTATACACATCATCAATACAAGTATCCACACAATACAAGTATACACATCATCAATACAAGTATTCACACAATCGCAGCATACCCTGCAACACACATGATCATATTACAGGATGATCAATCCTGCTCTCTTTAGGACATAGGTCCATGGATGATGCAATCCTATCATGTACCTTTTGAACCGAGGTCCAAGGATGATCCAGTCCTACCATGTACCTTTTGAACCGAGGTCCAGGGATGATCCAGTCCTATCATATACCTTTTGAACCGAGGTCCAGGGATGATACAGTCCTATCATTCAATTCTCGGAGACCTCATGTCTACGGCTAAATTCAAAGGACCAAAGTCTGAGGACGATCCAATCCCCTACCTGTTCATTCAGGACTTTATTTTCAGAGACATACGTCTACGGTTCAATTCAAAGGACCAAATTCCGAGGACGATCCAATCCCCTTACCTGTTCATTCAGGACTTTATTTTCGGAGACATCTTGTCTATGGCTCAATTCAAAGGATCAAAGTCCGAGGATGATCCAATCCCCTTACCTGTTCATTCAGGACTTTATTTTCGGAGACATCTTGTCTATGACTCAATTCAAAGGACTAAAGTCCGAGGATGATCCAATCCCCTTACCTGTTCATTCAGGACTTTATTTTCGGAAACATCTTGTCTACAGCTCAATTCAAAGGACCAAAGTCCGAGGATGATCCAATCCCCTTACCTATTCATTCAGGACTTTATTCTTGGAGACATCTTGTCTACGGCTCAATTCAAAGGACCAAATTCCGAGGATGATCCAATCCCCTTACCTGTTCATTCATGACTTTATTTTTGGATACATATGTCTACGGCTCACTTTAGGATTGAAGTCCAAGGATGATCCAATCCTCACATGTCCACAAAGGACTTCATTCTCGAAGAAATATGTATATGGCTCTCATTTAGAACATGTGTTCAAGGATGATGCAATCCCTCTTCTTTCTCGGAGACATATGTCTACGGATCCTTTTAGAACACGTGTTCAAGAATGATGCAATCCCTCTTCTTTCTCGAAGACATATGTCTACAGATCCTTTTAGAACACATGTTCAAGGATGATGCAATCCCTCTTCTTTCTCGGAGACATATGTCTACGGATCCTTTTAGAACATGTGTTCAAGGATGATGCAATCCTTTTGTCAGCTGAGACCCTGTTTAAGGACCATCCACCAACCTCTCTATTGGAATCACCAATCTAGGTAACCACATCATCGACCTCTCTGTTGATGCAGGCAATCTCATCATAAGTGATCACATCACTCCCCCTTTTGAGGAGGGTCCTTCTGAACTATATTAATTTTGTCTCGAAAAACTTTACTTGAGGTAGAGGTTTGGTTAGTACATCGGATCAGTAGAAGTTTGGTTAGTACATTGGTAACTTGTTACAAATTCAAACTTTATAGTTCCTTTCTACGCCATATCATGGAACACTGGATTCTCTGCCATCTTGATACAACTCTGCTTTTCACATAGGATCACAGTTGGGTCTATCTCTAAGTCAAACAATCCAGAAGCCATATTACTTCACAACTAGCAGAGCAACCAGCCATATATTCTGCTTGTGTTGAGAGCCACACTAGACTGCTTCCAGTTAAATCACGAGATCATGGCTGATCCCAGACAATAACATCCTCTCAATGTGTTCTTCCTGTCTGATACACTTTCTTCCCAATCAACATCTGTGTAGCCATCTGAAGTCATGATCTCCAAGATAGCATAGATTAAAGTCTATCGTATCCTTTAGGTACCTCATCACATGCTTTGCAACTATCAAGTGAACACATCTAGTTTCCACTAGATACAAACTCAAGGTGTTCACAGCAAAGCATATATCTGACCTAGTATTTGTTAGATACATCAATGACCCAATAATATGTCTGTACAGAGTCACATCAACTAACTCTGAGGAGTTATTAGCTAACAACTTCAAGTCGAAACCCATGAGAGTGGCCATGGTTGTACATTCGAACAAATCAATTCTTCTCAAGATTGTCACAGCATACTTTCCTTGGTTGAGAAAGATTCCTTTTGAGCCTTTTCATGGTTTTAGTCCTAGGAGGTAATGTATCAAACGGATATCATTCATCTCAAGTTATGTAGCTAGCTTCTTCTTGCTTTCCATGATTTGTTTCTCATTCTCTGTCAGAAAGATATCATCTACATATAATAATAGTATGATCCATAACCTTAAGTTAAAGGTTAGGAACAACTTTACTTTTGGTAAAGCCCAAGCTTATCAAGAAACTGTCAATTCTACCTTTGTGACTGAACATCATTCACACTTTGCATTGAATGATCTTCTGCATATCTATCTGTGCAATCTCTTGTTCGATGGGTCTACTGATATGAGCCTCAATATCATTCGAACTGTGTGGTGAGTTCCTTCTTGCATCCATGTCATCTGTGTATAGAAACCATATTCAACCTTGTAGCAAAGGTTGAGGTCCACACCACCCATGGTGATCATTAAGCTCATCAATTTACTATCGATCCTGGGTACCCATATAGAACCTGATTCACACTTCTTCTTTAATTACATCATTAAGAGAATGGTCTTATCTAGTCACTTGGAGCAAACATCTCGTCACAATTCTCTTCCTCTTTCTAAGAGAATCTTTTAGCCACAAGCCTTCTATATTATGTTTGATTTGTAAATATTCTTGTTGAACATCCATCACTTGTGCAGTGTTCATCATTCTTCATGATCTTTCCTACATATAAAAATTAAGTACATGATTAGTAATACTTCATAATCATGAAATCATGTTGACATGATAGCCTATTATGCATACATATATCATTTACATAGTTATGCAACTATCTTGACCAATACTTTGGCACAACACTTTTCCATATTTTGTATGCATACAGTGGCTATCTAGATGCCTTCCATCTCTACCAGAACATACTATCGAGAGTGTGCACGGCTCTCAGCATGTCAGCAAAGAGGTTTCATTCTAGACAAGCAACAATGGAATGTTTGTCCAACTTACCAATCATATGCATATTAGCAGTATACTGTTTCAATGCTCTATGAATGTTTACACTCAACATGATATATTATAGGAATACAAATATGCATACAACCTATTACAGACAATATCATTTACTATTTCAAATAAAAACTTAAATACTTATCTTTTATGTTTGTGTGGTTGCCTCCCGCTTGATCTTCTATATGTCTTTTGAACTTCTATTCATTCTGTACCACTGTGCATGCTCAAGTGTCATCCTCATGATCTCATACACAAATATACATTCATTAGTATATTTCAATGTTATCAAAACATTATAGTTCTAAATAATCTTGAATATGTATAGTCATGATTATAGATAATATTCAAGGTTTTAGGGAAGTCTTCTTTTACTCATACATATTCTTGTTTGATCTGGTTAGTTAAATCATCAACCAAGATAAGAGACATAATATGCATAAACCCTTGATTACTAACTTTATGAATAAGCATAACCAATCATACCAGGTATACTTATATAAGGGATCCTAACACAAGGTAAGATTCTAACATGACATAGGAAAACATACCTGGATTAGTATACCTGCTTAGTTATGTCTAACATACCTGATCAATATCTTCTTTGTTATCTTCAATGATTTAGATATCCTATGCTGGAACTTGCATATCTCATAGGTTAAGCATAATAGAACAAAGTCATACATACCTTGTAAGTAGAATTTCTATGTGATCAAAGATTATGGATGAGTCTTTGTCTTCATGTTATCATGGTCATGGAACTTGATTTGTCTTTCGTGATGTACCTGTATCTTGTTAGCAGACAACATCAACCTCATACAACACCACAATGCATTAGTACAATCATATAGCCCTAATCAATGAATGTCTTCTATCATTCACATGCATTCATACTGTTACTAGATTGATAAGACAATTCTAATATTAATCAAGATTGTACTAATAAATAATATGAAGACAGACATATTATGAACTAAATTAGGAATCAGATTTCAAGACATACCTGTATCTCCTTAACACATACCTGTCGAGACTTCTTGTAGTCTTCTTATGTAAGGCCTTAGCCTCAACTCCCCCTGAAACATGATCTGGAGCTTGATTAGGGTTTGTTAGAGAAACCCTAAAAATTCAATCTTTTCCTTTCACACTTCTGAATGGATGGAAGGATGTGTCTTGCTGAGCCGATCAAACTAGCATACTTCAATTTTGAAATCTCAAAATTTGACCCCTCAAAATTTGCCTTCGAAACTTCTGGATCTTCTAGACAGGAACCCGAACTAGGGTTTGATGAAGCCCACCCTTCTGCCCAATCAAAAGGTTCGATCCAAGGCTCTAAACTCTTATTTTTCTGAGGAGCTTCCAGCTGTGGTTACAGACTTCAAAAATTCCAACTTTTGCTGAAGCCCTAATTTTCCATCTTTCCGATCAAAATCCCGAACTGGGGTTTGATCAAGCCCGGTATTTTACCCAACCAAAAAATTCGATCTTGGACTCTAAATTTTGATTTTCCTGAGTAGCATTCAGCCGTGGATTCCGATTCCAAAAATTCTAACTTTCTCCGAAACCCTAAATTCCAGAAGCCATGAATAAAGGTGCTCCAAAAATAGTTCTGTTTTGATAGAAATATGTACCTGATTGTTTCTGCTGTAACTCTGAACTTTTCGCTCCATAGGGTCTGAAATTTTTTTTTATGGTAGCCTGACCTGTCATCTTTCCATCTCAATAGGTCTGACCTCAATTGGATTTTCTGAGAGAGAGTTATGCCAAGTGTCGCAACGTGACCTGTTTATGGGATAAAACAGGAGAGCGAACTTGTACGGCGTGCCACATGTCACTGGTTCAGCTTCTACCTCTAAACACGTTTCTTGAGATAGTACAGTCTGTGTAATACCTGTCACTTTTTATGAAATTTCATTTGGAGCTTCCTAGCCCAAGTTATGACCTTTTTTCCTAGGTCACCGGATTTTGACTGAGATTTGAAAGAGGCATAAACCCTAACTTGTACTGATCATAACTCACAAAGTACAACGAATCTGAGGGTGTCCTTTGGACACAAGGTACCTGGGGATGTTATATACGACCCATAAATTTTTCAGATCCTGAACCTTCGCAGAAATGGATTTATAGTGAAAGTTCCACGATGACTGGTTTTTGCTATGTAAAACCCAAACCTTCAAATTGTCGCAAGTGAAGCAAGTGTCGTAAATGCCATACATTGCCTTCCTTTAGGTTAGCTCTGATACCATGTTAAGATTTAATATGCTAAGACAAAAAATAGAAGCATTACATGCCATCTCACAATAATGGCATATACAAGATCACTGAAGAAACAACAAGCACAGCATAAACACAAGAGACACAGATTTATCCTGGGAAACCCTCATGTGGTAGAAAACCTAGAAAAGCTTCCTCAATATAGATGACCAGCAATATACAAAGATGCAAACCAAAGACATGATATCCTCCTCCACCATAGCAGACCTCTCCTGCACAAGTGCGCTACATTCTGAGTGAGGAAGTGTGTGTTAAATGAGGAATACACCTCCTCTATTTATACACTACTCCGACTTGTCTTTTATACAAATCATGTAGGCTCATATTTAACCATTGGGTTAAATACCCCATTACAACTAACTGGGCCAACCCCACTAGGGTGGTCTAACAACCCTTTGACCCACATAACACATTCAGGGCCGACCCCCACTAGGGAAGTCTAATAACCCAAGTTACCACATTCCGACGGAGGAATAAACATCTCTGGATATACAATAAGATCTTCACGGAGGAATGAAACATATCCAGAATAATAAAGTACAAATATAATATTCTTAGAAGTTACAATATCTCAACACTGGTGAGGTAATCAGTTGCAGTAATAATATACCTCACACAAGTTCTTTTCCCTAATGGGTTTTTAGGTCCCACAAAATCAATTGCACATTTCTCAAATGCCTATAATGTCAACTATGGATTTAATGGAATCTCATCCCTTCGTGATGGGATTCCTGTCCTCTGACAAACATCACAGATCTGGCAATGTTCCTTTGCGTCTTTGTGAATTGTAGGCCACCATAGCTCTGCCCGCAATATCTTTTGTGCAGTGGCCCTTCTTGCGTAGTGACCTCCTGCTGCTCCTGAATGTGCATCAGCCAATATAAACAACTTCTCATGCTCCAATACACATATGTGCAATACTTCATCTGGTCCCAATTTGTATAACTGACCTCCGATTATGGTGAAGTCTGCAGCTTGCACTACCAGTTGCTTCTTCTGTTGTGTAGTGAACTCTATGGGTGCTAACCCAGTAGTAAAAAAATCTATGATGTATTTATAATAGTCATCATCTATCTGGATAGCAAACAACTGCGCATCAGGAAGGTTTTTCTTCGAGGTTCGTAGGCTCTTCTCCTAACTCAATCCTTGATAGATGATCAGGTCCTAAGTTCAATCTGCCTGGCTTAACCACTATTTCAAAGTCATACTACTAAAAGAGTAACAACTGTGCAGATTCACCCCCCTAACACTGGCTTATTGACCAGGTATTTCAAAGTAGAATGGTCAGTGAAAATAAAGAAGTGCGCACCAAGCAAATAGTGCCTGAACTTATGAAGTGCATAGATCATAGTTAAGCCTTCTCTCTTAGTGGTGGTATAATTCTTCTCTGCAGATGAGAGCTTCCTGCTCGAAAAAGCAATGGGATGGTCAATACATCCCTCTCCTGGCTATGCTAAAACAAATCCCAATGCTATACATGAAGCATCAACATGTACATGAAATTGCTTCTCCCGGTCTGGAAAAACTAGGATTGACGCAGTGACCATTTTCTCCTTTAATGTATCAAAACCTTGTTCGCACTCTGCATTCCAGATGAACGAAACATATCTCTTTAGAAAATTCTCCATTGCTATAGTTATCTGTGCATAACCCTTTATAACTTTCCTGTAATAACCCGTATGCCCCAATGTGGTGCGCAACTGCTTTACTAAATTTGGTGTGGGCAAGTTTACAATGACTGTGATCTTCGTAGGATCAACCATCAGGCCCTGTTTACAGACAATGTGTCCTAATAGAATACCATAGGGAAAATAGAAAACACACTTCTTTAAGTTCAAATATGTGAAATTCAGTTCACATCCATATCTATTCAATAAATTACACTCTCTCATAAGAAAATCTCACACAACTAGTCAAAGACACAAAAATGATGCACAAGAGTAGAATTCTTTATTAACTTGTCATGAATAAAATACATCATCCAACCATATGAAAGTAACAGGATTCTATTAAATAACATTACATCAGTAATTCGAATGGCTAAAGATGCCAAAAGAATCTTCTCTCCATTCGACTTGCTAAAAATGCCCATCCCCCCTAGGTGGAAAGTTGACTTTCCAAATCTGCCCAAAAGCTCACAAATTTCCTAAATTGTGATATGAAGGTGATGTATGATGGAAGAAAATGCTAAATAAAAATTTTGGAAGGAAAAATCATTCAGGAAAGTATTGGGTGTAAAAAACAAGTTTCCTAGGTAGACTAGCTTTTCCCCATAGGGTAAAAAGCACTAAAACTCAGAAAATGCGCCTTTCCTAGCTAAATCTTATCCATAATATTTTAGGAAAGCACCCAAGTGGCCTATATGGCTTGTGGTCCACACCTTGGATGTATTTGAGCCTCCCATGTTGCCTTATGGTCCACACAATGGCAATTTCCTAGGCTTTACATAGAATTAACCGATAAATGATTAATTAATGCATCTTATGTAATTAAATGATATGTAGGAAGACTTAATTATTCCAACACCTCCCCATAAGTTTGACTTATATGGTATAAATATCAGAAAATAAAATACTAAGGGACCAATAACAAGACTTGGTCACCTTGTACAATACTGTCGGTCCACAAAAAACAAGGATAGAAGGAAAACCTCATGGGGAATACCTCCCCTCAAAACATGGACATATCAAAATTGAAAGGTTGCTGATCAACCCTTCACTCCACCACATGTTCATCCATCCCAAGCATTGATCTAAGATAGCTGAATATCTTCTCTGTGAAATCCTTTGTGAAGATATCTGCAGTTTGCTCACCTGTGTGGCAATACTGCAAATCTATGATCTGGTTATGCACTAGGCCTCCGATGTAGTGCATATGAATCTCTATGTGCTTGGTCCTCTGCCTCTGTACTGGATCACATGAAACTCTAATGGAACTATGGTTGTCCCAATAAATGACAGTAGGAGTACTGAAAGACATCTCAAACTTAGAAAAAATTCCCTGCACTCATTCACTACTCCTCTGTACTCTACCTCTGCTGAAGATAGTGCTATGGCATTTTGTTTCTTGCTAGACGAGCAAACAGGGCCACTTCCAAGCATGAATACAAATCCTGATGTGGATTTCGTGTCAAGGCTATCACTAGCCCAATTTGAATCTGTGAAGCCCAAGAGATCTAGGCTCGAATCTGCAGCATAGTGAATCCCATCACTCTTTGTGCCCTGCACATAATGAAGGATTCTTTTTGCAGCCCTCCAATGTATCTCATGTGGCTGATCCATGTATCTTTATGCCACACTCACAACATAAGCAAGATCTGGTCAAGTGTGTGTCAAGTCGAGCAACCTGCCAATCAACTGTCTATATAAAGTGCCATCAAACAATGGTGTAGATTATGCATCTTCTAGTCTAACTCCAGAAATGAATGGAGTCTTAGAAGGCTTGCAATTAGCCATCTTAAACTTATTCAACAGATCAGAATCATACTTTGATTGACATACCTTGGTTCCTTCTTTTGTTTGAGAAATCTCAAGCCCCAAAAATTGCTTAAGAATTCCCAAGTCACTCATGGAGAATGCTTGGTGCATTGTGGTCTTCAATGATGCTATTTGTTCAGTGCTATCACCTGTGATAAGAAAATCATCAACATACAACACTATTAATATTATAAAACCATCAACAAGCTTCATTTAGACATTTGGGTCAGATTTACACTGAACATAAGATTGTGACAGCAGGAAACTGTCCATCTTTGCATACCAAGCCCTAGGGGCTTGCTTAAGTCCATACAAATATTTTTTCAACCTGCAAAAAAGGTTTGGATCTGATGTGTACCCCTGTGGATGTTGCATATATATTTATTCTTCAAGATCCCCATGGAGGAAAGCACTTTTCACATCCATGTGATGTACTTCCCATTGCTTGGAAGCTGCCATTGCCAAAACTAGTCTAATGGAGTCTTTCTGAGCCAACGGTGCAAATGTTTCATTATAATAAAGTCCTTGGAACTGAGAATACCCCTTTTCTACCAGCCTTGCTTTGTATTTAATGGATGTACCATCTGCTGCACATTTGGTCTTATAAATCCACTTGCATCTCACCAACTTTCTGCCTGCGGGGAGCTTGACTAGATGCCAAGTTTCATTCTTCTGTAATGACTCAAACTCCTCATCCATATAAATCTGCCATATAGGATCATGTGAGGCTTCCTCATATGTCTGAGGATATAAATCTATCAGCATAAATCATTTCTTAGAAAGATAAGGATCATTCACATTGGGAGCAGTCTCAAATTGTGATCTAGTCCTCCTTTCATCATGAGGATTGCCAACAAGTTCACCTACTGCTTGCAAAGTCTTTTGATCCCATTTAGGCCTTATAGGTGAGTTAGCATCTGCAATAAAATGATTCTCATCATCAGATATATTAGAATAAAAAACATCAAGAACATCACTTACTTCTTCAGGTGGTCGTGAAGATGTTTCTCCAATTTCAACGCTCCGAGAGGGCTCTTCCTCAAACTGCACACTTCTTTCGATGAATGCTTTATGAGGGGTCATGTTCAACAAATTATAACATTTGGATTCCTCTGAATATCCAACAAATAAACATGGTTGGATTTGGGGCTACAATGCCCTCCTCTTCTCAAGTGGAATCCTAGCCCAAGCTGTTGAGCCAAAAATCCTGAAATGAGAGATGTCAGGTTTGTGACCTGTCCAAGCCTCGAAAGGAGTGATACCTTTGAGAGATTTGTGTGGCACTCTATTCTGAATGTAAATGGCACAATTTATTTCCTCAGCCCATAGCTTGGGAGAAAATGCCTTTGCCTCAAGCATACAAGTGGTCATCTCCTTTAGAGACCTATTTTTCCTCTCAGCAACCCCATTCTGCTGAGGTGTATATGGAACTGTATGTTGCATCTGAATGCCTGAAGAGGCACAAAATTGTTGAAACTCTGATTTCACATATTCACCACCATTATCATATCTTATAACTTTAATATGCCTATCTGTTAGGAACCCATGTCTTTACTTTGTTAGTATATTGTTGTTGGACGCATATGCTTTGTAAGTCGTCCCATAGTATTTGTTGATCCATAGTTTATATTAGCCCATAGTATTGATCCATAGTATTGGACGCATATGCTTTGTAAGTTGTCCCATAGTATTATATGTGCCATGGTTTTGACTCATAGTATTGGTGCCTAGACTTAGCCCATGGTTAGTATTAACACATAGCATTGACCCATGGTATTGGTGCCTAGACTTAGTATATAAGTGTGTGTTGAGGCCTACGAAGGACCGTGAAGTTAATTGTATTGAGCTTGCTCAAAGGAGGTTGCCCCCTCGAAGTGGCCCATGATCAATATAAAAGTGATTCTAAGTTCTATTATTTCTGATATCTCATGTATTTGCATTAATTAATTATTGCAGGTTCATCACATCTGGTATCAAAGCCTCCACCTAGGTTCAAGTCACAGAGCGGGTGGCATCGCCGGCATTGCAGTGTTCGCCCGGGGCTCATATGGCGCAAAGGGGTCACCACCGTACAGGTGCACATCCAGCCCAGAGTCTGGACTGTGGAGCGTGGTGGGATGTTAAGATCCTGGTGGGTGGCCTTCACTAACATCTCGAGGTTCGGATTTGGGAATAATCCCTATCCGCTTAAATTTGGGAAGTACTTGGGCATAAGACCTAAAACTCATTGTGAGGAGTACCACAGGAACCCTGAAGTAGCTCGCCCATTGAGAGGACATCCCAGTGAAAAGGGCAATGACCCCTACCTGATTGACTAGTTCCCACCCGTGAGGTAAACCAAGAGCTGTCGTTTGTGGCAAAGCAGTTATCAGTTTTACCTAAGCCATGGAGTGAGGGGTATTGCCCAATATGCAAGCCGCCAGAAAACATTGGTGGCCAAGTGAAACCCGTGAACTGTTAGGAAGCCGCACATACCTAGGGTCCATATCTATTTTTCAGTTAAACTATTGTCGATCACTGCTGCGCCGTTTCAAATCCAGCCATTCAGATCCATTCTGCAAGCCATTCCAGATCCAGCCGTTTTCAATCCATTCGGCACCATTTCAGATCCTTCTATTTCCGCTCACTTATGGGCCGTTGCAGATTTATCTATTCCACATCCCTTCCGAGCCGTAGCCGCAGTCTGAAAAAAAAAAAGAAAAAAGAAAGAAAAAATTCAGTTTTTTCTCCATATCTCCCTTGTTTTCACTCTGTTTCCCTTGAAATTTTTGGGGAACCCCTGTCATCCCATTCTACATATTTCATTCCTGAGGACCCTATCCCCAATTCCCCTTCCCAAAGCCCGAAATCTCACATTTGTCTATTTTTAGGGTTTGCCATAACTTCCTCATATTTCACCCAATCACCTTCAAATTTTACCACAGAGTTCCTTTCTGAATTCTGCTTCTTTGTTCCCCTCTGCCAAATTTTCCCATTCTTTCACCCTGCTTCTGAAATACTCATTTTTGCTTCCCTGTCTATTCGACAGTGTCCAAAACCTAATCAAACCCCAATTACCCTTCAGATTTTTTCCCAAGTCTATATTTTCCTTTATTGAAGCAGTTTCTGTTTTTCTTTTCCTACATAGTCAACCAAAAAAAAAAAAGAAAAAAAAATCTTGGTTATGGCTGTCACCCGTGTAGGAGCAAAAACCATGGAAGACGCACTTGCAGCCATCCACACCAAACTCTAGGATCTAGATGAAAAATTTCTCGGCCTTCATCTTGAACATTCATCTATGAACAACAAACGGCAGTCCGAGTCTTCATCAGACAATGGGTTCTCTTCTTCCAGCAATTTTCGTGGTCCGAAGCTTGATTTTCCTCGCTTCAATGGTACCAATCCAACTAGATGGATCTATCGTGCAGAAAAGTATTTCAGTCTGCATAATACTTTTGATGTTCAGAAATTTCCACTTGCATCCTTTCATTTGGAACAGGAAGCCCTTCAATGGTACCATTGGTACATCAAAGCTCATCCTGAGCCAAACTTGACAGATTTTTGCCAACTCCTTTTGTCACGATTTGGTCCTAGTTCTTTTAACGACTTGATAGGAGCACTCACTAAACTTCACCAAACTGGCACTGTGAGAGAGTATCAGACGGAATTTGAGAAACTAGCCAATCACATAGAAGGATTGTTCGATGAATTCTACAGGAGTTGTTTTATCAGTGGTCTCAAGGATGAAATCCGCTCAGAGGTCAAAATGTTTTGTCCCAACACAATGATGGAAGTCCTAGGTTTGGCTAAGCTGGTTGAGGACAATATCGCAGATCAACAATGCTCCAAACCCACCTTTGTTCCCTTCAAAAATATGGGTTCCCAACGACCTCCCATCACGCCTGCTCCTCAACCAACTCCTATCAAGCAATTGTCTGAAACAGAGATGCAGGCACACCGAGAAAAAGGGCTTTGTTATAATTGTGATAAGAAATTCACTCGGGGACATAGATGTGTTCAACAAAAGCTCTATCTCTTGGATGTGGATTCTCCACCTGCCTCAAAACTTGATGAAGAAGCTCCAGATATAGTAGATGATCAGGTTGACATTCAACACCTACCTTTTGACACCCCATATCAGGACGACCCACCCGATATGTCTCTCCATGCTGTAACTGGCGTCACCACCCCACAAATTATGCGAGTCAGGGGATACTTCAAGAAGCTCCCTCTTACCATACTCATTGATTCTGGTAGCATTGATAACTTCATTGATCCTCGGATTGCCAAACAGCCTGATTGTTTTGTCCATCCTTGCTCCAACTTTGAAGTCATGGTTGCCAATGGGGGCACCTTACCTTGCAAGGGGAAGTGTCATAATGTGCGTATCTCTATGGAAGATTATAACCTGCTCTCTCACATGTTTGCCTTGTCCTTAGGCGGATGTGATGTGGTTTTGGGCGTTCAATGGTTACACACACTTGGCCCCATCTTATGGGATTTTGTTGAACTTTGGATGCAGTTTTCAGTCAATGGGGCACAACACAAATTTATGGGCTTACAACCAGGGTCTCTTCGCATCATCAGTTCACATCACTTGGAAAAAATACTTAAGAAGAATTCACATTGTGTCATTGCACAACTCCATTCCATTCAGATACACCCATCAACAGTGTCACATACCCCAATTTTGCAAAAATAATGTAATTATTTTATTAATATTCCTGAGACATTATGTTAAATTTAATGCTAAATAGGAATTGATGACTCAGCAGAGTCACCAGAAATGGAATGTAAATTCTGAATATTTTATTATTAATAAATAAATTATGGAGACAACAGCATGGGAGAGCTGTTAAAAGAGGTTACTGGTCTAACTGATGGAAGGAACTAGGTGGAAAGGAAAAAGACAAGTGGCAGCATCCTCAAACACTTCCTAAGTTGCAGGTGGCAACTTCCCTATATTTTGGGGTCATGATTCCCCAAGAAAGTGGAATCTGAGCAGGTGACTCATTAATGACAGTTAACCCAACTAAGACCTAGGAAATCTTTTAAATAGTACTCAATGAATTGAGCTAGCAGTTCAGCATTGTTTTGGAGGGAGAATACATTCAGGTGAATGTTATTCAGGAGTCCCATTGAGGAAGAGGGAAAGTACAGTAAGGGAGTGTTTGATCTGAGATGCTGCAGTAACTTGGTTCCAGTTTAGCTATTTGGCTGAGTGAATTGTTTTGCTGCACCTAGTTCCAGCCAGTGAGACCAGAGCAAGCTCGAGGGTCCTGAGAAGTGCTGTCTGGGCACTCTCTAGGAGTTGGTAGGGAGGAACAGCCTCCCATTGCTGTTGTTGTCTACAGTTGACACAGGTTTTGCCACTCATTCTGTCTTGTTTATTAAGTATAAATGATTATAGGTTATGTTTATCTTCAGTATGTCTGAGTAGTATTTAATTTATTATAAGTTACAATCCCTGAATATCAGAAGTAGATTTAATAAGAATTACTGTGTTTCAGCATTCTTTCACATTATTATTATCTTGCGGTCAAATCAATTACAATATATGCTATATAGTAGTAATACTAAGTAATGTTTTTGTGTACAGTAATTATTTTTTGAAAACATAACTTGTTTAATAATTATAGGATCGAGAGTATGTATAACCAGTTATATATATATATTACAGCATCAATGACAGTTCAGGGTTGTTGCAAGAAACCTTAGTAGTTGCAGTTAGGTTAATTTTGTTAAGAATACAAACCCTAGTGAAGGTATGTCTAGTTAAAAATACGCATCTAAATCAAACTTCAATCTTAGCTAAAGATCTTTAGATTTTATTTATCGAATAAAAACACATACAACAACTTAAAACAGAGGTACATTATACAAGAATTATTAATAAGATAAACAAGTTAGTATTGTTTTAGAATCATTAAAAACGTCACAGTAGATTAAACAGTTTAGTGTTTTCACATCCGATTAGTTCTGGAACCCTATCGTTTCAAGCTTTGACATTAAAATTTTAATAGCGGAGAAAAACATGCATTAAATGAGAAAGACAAACAGTGCTACAACTCATTATCGAGCTGCGTTAAAACCATCAAACTTTTCACTTACTTTTCCCTAACTACTATTAGGGGAATATCGTAACTAAAGATCCAACAAATAAATTTAATCACTATCTGTACCTTCGAGTTAATCCTATTCTGACCAGAAGTTACAGGGTTAACTTTGAATAGAATTACAATGATTCATTCGCGGCCGTAGCCAAAATTCAGACTAAATAAATTTTAAAACATGAAATCAAAATTTTTTACCACACCCATTCAAGCTCGAAACCTACAGGAGGTTTTTTTTTGACGTAGCTCCTAACATTTAAAATCATACAACAACTATCACTTACGGCCGTAAGCCTCTCTTTTGATAGCTACGTTCTACATAAACTCTGAACTTGAAATACCCAATATTATAATTATTTAAACTTGAACAACATTATGATAACCCACTCACAGCCGCAGGTCTTTTACATTTCATTATAGATTATAAAACTTAGAATTTATTCCGGGTATGTATTTAAAAATCAAAGGAGCAGGAATACCATATTCCAAGTTCAATTTATATTTTCAACCAGAAAACGTTGGCATATAATCCCTATAGTGTTCATACATTTAGTTCATAATTCTTGACTTTAAACCCAGTTACACAAAACAAACACTGAAATTAAAGACCACGCCTTCATCTACAGCCATGTTGCCAATTCTTTTCATTTTGTATTTCCTCTTAAAATATATAAAACATTCCTACCATTTTACATAGCTGTAGATTTAAAAGAAGACTTAGAACAATTAGTATAGATTCAACAAGTTATATGAAGAAAGTTACACAAAATAAAAGAACTGGACATTAACCCATGAACTGTTCAAAGAAAATGTCATAACAAAACTCAAATATCCGAGGCCGTAACCCCAATTACAGGACAGACTCATAAGTTTGGGTCACTCTAATCCTCACATTTCACATCTTCGTTATGAAACCCTAAGTACCGAAAGAAGGTTACAATAATTACAACCCTGGCAGAGGCCATAGTAATCGAACACATCGCAGTGTCGTTTTATCCAAAACTAAGAACAAACTACCACCCAAACAAACCACAAGGAGGACTTGCCATGGAAGAACCAGGCTTACCCGGAACATGCTACCAGCTGGAATTCGTGCCACTTGTGACGTATGAAGAACCAGTTCCTGCAAGATAGAAATGCATATGTTAGAAACTTGAACTTGTTTTAAAAACAATGCTTGTAACTATAAACACAGACAAGAGTACAGTGACTTACCGGGGTGAAGGAGGCCGCCATTTCTGTAACTATTTTGCTAGCCACAAATAAATGATGTGTAAAAACCCCATCCCTTCCACCATGAGTCAGTAGCATGAGATGACAGGGTTCTGCGGTTGAAAAATACAAACCCTAGACTTTTGAACCTGTTACAGTGGCCAAGCAAAGTATACCAATGATGTTCAGACGCAACAATAGACAAGACGAAGGTCGAGGTAGCATAAAAACTGCGAACACGCTGTCACAAAGGCAACATACTAGCAAACGAGTTCATGAGGTAAACCCTAGGCATAATAACACTATCAAAGATACCCACAGTATATCTCAAAGATTATACCAACGACAAGCAAGGGAAACTGTAAATACTTGACAGTTTAATCAGGAACAAACCGAGAGCATGGCACCAAAATACCAGGACTAAATCTTGACAGGAACAGGATAAAACGCTGGGATTCCCAACCACAGTCGCTATTATCAAACAAAAACAAAAACATATCAACTCTCGGGTATCCAGGTGTATAAGCATGAAAGATTTAGAGTTGCAGCAGAGCTGAGTTCCTTCACAGCTCAGTAGGGTTCAGATTCAGACAGGAGGGTTTCAACAGGAGGACCAAGCTCGAAGGTAAAGGAAGAATCCCGGGTTAGGGTTGATACAACACTTAAATATCTCCAACACTTGGCGTAGGAACTTCCACGTCGCATTTTAATATTTTCTCATGCAGTGGGTTACATCCTATAGTCCTGGTATGTGCTACAATCATTTGTTAATCAATTAAAGATCATAGAGTATATACACGATGCCATGGTTGGATATTCCCATATGGTCATGGTACCATGGTGAGAGTTTGCACCATACCTCTCATTTCAAAACTATGCCATCGAACACGAATAGGCAGACCATAACATATATTACCCTACAATCATTATAATCAGACCTCGTCAATAATATGCAAGGGTAACGAGATATTCATCATCGTTTGATGAAATCAAATCATAGCATGAGTACTATATTTTTTGCTTGGCTATTCTTGAGATTAACCTTAACATAGATACATGTTATCCTTAATATATCACAACTTAAGATAGTATTTTTAAACCTAGCATTTTTATAGTTTTAAACAATGAACTATTAATTCATGCATTTGATTGTTGAAAAACTCAGTTATGAGGTACTTAAGTTGTGAAGAAGACGATTATACTATAAAAGTTATAGGTAAGGAAAGTCTTTAAATAGTATGGAACAATCTATCTTTATTTACGTCTTAACCTAGCCTCATGAGAATCAGCAAGGGGTCTATCAAAGTCTATAAATCTATAAAATATTGAAGATGAAGACAGGTACTATGGCTTACGACTCTTCTATACCTTTGTCATTTAAGATAGCTGTTAGCCTTGTTTGTTTCACTTCTAGAAATAGTATTAGTGATGCCATCAAGCAACCCTAAAAGAATACCATAAGAAGATATGAACTGATAGAATCATATACAGTGCAAGTAATAAATTATTTATACATTGCAAACTTTTAGATCCTTGTAAGAGTAATCATAAAGTACACAGTAACATCTGGTAAGCAAAATAGCTTATTTTCCATTTGCCCTTGACATTTCATGATGCGAAATAAGAAATATTATTGCAACACAATATTACTAGCAAGTTATAAGATTCATTGTTATTTGCTTACGAAAGAATAGATTTTTGTTATCTTAATACACAATGTATTCAATCAATTATGACAATGAAAATCTAAGTGCAGAGTTCAACTAAAACAATTACATAAATCGTAAACAAAAGAAGGCAGGAATCGACAAGGCAGAGTGATATCTTTAACTCACAAGCTGTGCAATTAAAAGTATAAAACAAACTTTATTTTAAAATTGAACCAGGCATATTGCCAAAGTATTTTTACCTTAAAAAGCTTGATAAACCTGGTTAGTATCTTTAGACTTATTCATTGATTGGGTTGGTACAGTTAACTTGACTTATGAAGCTTTAAAGATAATTGCGGCGACCCGATCTTACCTGTATATCTGTAAGCGAAGAAAGAAATTGTTGCATTAGCTCGAAAGCTAAGTAATCCGTCCATCATAGCATTTTCCCCCTTGCGGTTGAAAAACAGAAAACAATCAGCAACAATTAAAGAAACTCATAATAATATTTAAGTACAACAAAGATCATTCCGACATCCGTACAATCACATAAGTTAAACAGATAGTTAATCAACTGCATTTATTAACATTTATTGCTATCTTAAAAATTTTATTTTTTTTTTGAAAATATCGAGATTTGACATGTGGTATCAGAGCATGGTTCATACACTAGGCCTGGATGTGACTCCACTAGTTTCCGCAGAATAGTGCAAATGAAAAATAAAATTATATATATATATATACATATATTATGTACTAACTTATACTTTCTGTTTCATAAAGACAGAGCAGAAAATTTCTTTTTCTGAATCTAACAGGCAGGTATCGAAAAACTGGGAGAATATGCTGAGGAGGAATCTCCAAACACTGCGACAAGACAGATGTCGAGAGAACCTGTGACAGAGGAGGTAATTGCTCACTCCTCAGAATTGATGCAGACCATAAAAGGTTTAAAGACAAAAATAGAAACAGTCAAGAAGGATAATGAAAGGATTCTGAAAACGCAAGAGCAGCTAAATCAATTATTATTAGAAAAATTTCAGACAGAAGGAAGGAGCAAAAGAGCTGACTCAGAAGAAGCTAGTCATCAAAGAGGGTCAAAAAGGATGAAACCAGCTAAATCTGACAGCAGTTCATCATCTGAAGAAAGAAAGGAACAACACAGTTATCGCACTACTAGTGACAGCAATGAAGCTGAGCTGCATAATAGAAAGAAGAAGTATAGGCCTTATGAAGAGATTTCCGGGGAGTTTAAGAAAATAAAACCCCCAACTTTCAATGGAGAATCTAAGACGGGAGAAGAGGAAGAATCTTGGTTATCCGGGATGAGGAAATATTTCCAGATTTATAACTATTCAAATCAGCTGAAGGCAAGAATGGCCATCTACAACCTTTCTGGAAAGGCGGACATATGGTGGCAAGACCTGAAAAGGGTCAAGGGAATCAAAGAAAAAGAAGTCAATTGGAGTACTTTTAAAAGGTACTTCAAAAAGAAATTTCTATCCGAACAGTACTATGAGGAGAGGGCCAAGGAATTTTATGAACTGAAGCTAGGATCTATGACTATGAAGGACTTAAACAGTAAATTCTTGAGCCTGTTAAGGTATGTGCCATATTTTGTCGAAGAGAAACCAAAAATACAGCGGTTTCTTAGCTGCCTGCCATATCATATTAAGGACAGAATTGAATATGATAACCCCAAAACGCTGGAAGAGGCTATGGGAAAGGCTAATTTCTGTTTTGAACAGAATAAAAAGAAAGAAGAGATAGCTAACTGGAAGGCTAAAAAGAACAGTAATCAGCTCGAGTACAGGAAAAAGGAGTTTGTACCCCAGAAAAGTTTCAAGAAAAACAAGAATGGAAACCATTTTAATGGTAAAAGCTTCCAGGGAAACAAAAATGGAGCTGCTAATCACTCCAACAATTTTAAAAGCAGCAAGGAGGCTCCTAACAATCATGGAAACTACACTAAGAATTTTGAGCGAAAGGAACCTGTTAAGTGCTAGGAATGCAATGGCCCACACTATGCTTCAGTTTGCCCAAATCAAAAGAAACAAATCAGCAATATTCATACTGTTCAAGATGAAATGACTGTTGGAGACTTTGCAGGGACTATGCCCCGAATCAATGTAGCGTTGGAAAACCGCCAAGCTGACTATCAAACTTCCATGGTGGAAGTAGGAGGTATGATTAACAAAACCCCTGTAACTATTTTAATAGATCCGGGTGCTAGTCTTAGTTATATTTCACCACAGCTAGTAGAAAAATGTAATTTGACTGATCAAAGGTTTGATAATTCTTGGTCTGTACAACTAGCTACTGGGGCAAAAAGGAAAGTAAACTGTTATGTTAAGGAATGTATCCTAGATATGAATGATTTTGAGACTACAGTTAAATTAAATGTTTTGCCACTTGGCTCTTATGACATACTCATCGGGATGGACTGGTTAGAACAACATAGGGTAGTTTTAAACTGTTTTGACAAAATTTTTAGGTGTGTAAACAATAATGGACAGCCTGTAACTGTTAGGGGTATTCCTAGGAAAACAGTAGTCAGGCAGATTTCTGCTTTACAACTTAAAAGGGCAGTCAGAAAAGGGTGCAAAGCCTATGCTGTAACTATTACAGATGAGGCATATAAGTCTGAAAGCAGCAAGATAACAGTAGAAAACATCCCTGTAGTCAGTGAATTTATTGATGTTTTTCCTGAGGAAATCCCAGAATTACCTCCCAAGAGGGAGCTGGACTTTACAATTGAGCTGGTACCAGGTGCTGTACCTAGTTCAAAAGCCCCGTATCGTATGAATATTTTGGAGCTTAACGAATTAAAAACTCAGTTAAAGGAGTTAATAGACAAGAATTACATTTGACCCAGTGTATCCCCTTGGGGAGCACCAGTAATTTTCGTTAAAAAGAAGGATGGAACTATGCGACTTTGCATAGATTACCGTCAACTGAACAAGATGACGATTAAAAACAGATATCCGTTGCCTCACATTTTGATCAGCTACGTGGAGCTATGGTGTTCTCTAAGATAGACTTGAGATCGGGTTATCATCAGGTGAGGATTAAAGAAGAAGACATTTTCAAAACAGCTTTTAGAACAAGGTACGGACATTACGAATTTGTCGTAATGCCATTTGGGCTTACTAACGCCCCAGCTGTCTTTATGTGCTTAATGAATAACATAATGCATAAGTACTTAGATAAATTTGTTGTCGTATTCATTGATGACATTTTAGTTTATTCTAAGAATGAAGAGGAGCATAAAGAACACTTACGGATAGTCTTACAAGAACTAAGAGAGCAGCAACTCTTTGTGAAGTTCAGTAAGTGTGACTTCTTTAAAGATGAAATCCAGTACTTAGGACATGTAGTCACCAAGGAAGGGATTTCAGTTGATCCTGAAAAGATTCGGGCAATTGAAGAGTGGCCGGTACCAAAAGATGTAACAGATGTTAGATCCTTCATGGGAATTACTGGTTACTACCAGAGATTTATTGAAGGCTTTTCAAAAATAGCCAACCCAATCACTTCCTTGCAAAAGAAAGGCAAGAAGTTTGATTGGAACATGAAGTGTGAAGAAAGCTTTAAGAAACTTAGGACTTTATTGACAACTGCGCCTATTCTCAGAATAGCGGACCCTAATTAAATATTTCGTGGTTTGCTCCGATGCTTGTAATGACGGTCTAGGTGGAGTGTTGACTCAAGATGGACATGTCATTGCCTACGAATCTAGGAAGTTGAAAATTCATGAAAAGAATTATGCCACTTATGATTTGGAACTGGCTGCTATTATCCATGCTTTAAAGATGTGGCGACACCACTTAATAGGCAGAAAATTTACTCTATTGACTGATAATAAGGGTCTGAAATACCTTTTAGACCAGCCTAATTTAAATGCAAGACAAGCCAGGTGGTTGGCCTTCTTAAGTGAATACGATTTTGAAATTCAGCACATAAAAGGAAAGGAAAATAAGGTGGCTGATGCTTTGAGCAGGAATGCAAGGCTGAATTTTGTATCAGCTAGCAGCACTCATACCTCGGATTTGAATGAACAGTTGGCTGAAGGGGTAAAATCAGATGAAAATTATCAGCACTTACAAGCTACAGCTAAAGAAGCACCTACAGAAAGTTTGATAAAGGGTTATAGTCTAAATGAAGATGGATTTTTATTGTTTAAAGACAGGTTGTATGTTCCAAATGTACCTAAAGTTAAACTATTAATTCTGGACGAAGTTCATAAAACCCCTTACTCAGGGCATCCAGGCTACCAGAAGATTGTCACCATGTTGAGAAAAGAATATTTTTGGCCTAATATGAAAGCTGAAACAGCTGAGTATATAGCTAGATGTTTGGACTGCCAACAAGTGAAAACAGAACACCAACATCCAGCTGGGTTGCTGCAACCTTTACCTATTCCCAACTGGAAGTGGGAGATAATTAGTTTAGATTTCATTACGGGATTACCCAAAAATCAGCATCAGAATGATTCAATTATGGTAGTGGTAGATAAATTAAGTAAATCAGCACACTTTATTGCTGTTAAAACCACTTACAAGGCTGCAAACATAGCTGATATATTTCTGAAACAGATTTTTTGATTACATGGTGTCCCAAAAGTTATTATTTCAGACAGGGATCCTAAATTCACAGGGAATTTTTGGAAATCTTTATTTAAAGGATTAAACACAACTCTGAATTTCAGCACTTCCTTCCATCCTCAGACGGACGGACAAACTGAAAGAGTTAATAAGGTATTAGAAGATCTGCTAAGGATGTATGTTAAAGATCAACCAGGTAAGTGGGAGGATTATTTACATTTAGCAGAATTTGCATACAATAAAAGCTATCAATCATCAGCTAAGTTTAGTCCTTTTGAAATTTTGTATGGACGTAAATGTAACACTCCTATCTCTTGGAGTAATCCAGTAGATAGATTAGTGTTAGGTCCTGATTTGTTAAAAGAGATGGAACAGATTGTGAAACAAGTGCAGGTAAATTTGAAGATTGCCCAGGATCGGCAAAAGAGTCAAGCAGATTTGAAAAGAACTCCTAAAGAGTTCCAGGTAGGTGAACATGTGTTCATCAAGGTAAGGCCAAAGAAGAGCTCCCTAAGACTGGGAAGTTGTGCAAAATTAGCGCCACGTTATTGTGGTCCATTTGAAATTTTATCTAGAATCGGTCAAGTTGCTTATCAACTAGCATTACCACCTAATTTAAAAGTACACAATGTTTTTCATATTTCTATTCTGAAAAAGTATGTTCATGATGCTACTCATGTTATTGACTGGAACATTGTACAGGTAGAACCAGAAGGGGAAGTTCTGGTGGAACTGGATTGTATCCTCGGGAGGAGGGAAATTACTCTTCGGAACCGCACAATTGGACAACTGAAGGTGCAACGGAAGCACCTTAGTCCTGAAGAAGCTACCTGGGAACTGGAAAGTAAGATGCGGGAAGCATACCCAAATCTATTCCAGCAGGTGGCTGAAGATGAAGAATAAGTAACATCGAGGACGATGTTACATTTTAAGGGGGTGTGTATGTCACATACCCCAATTTTGCAAAAATAATGTAATTATTTTATTAATATTCCTGAAACATTATGTTAAATTTAATGCTAAGTAGGAATTGATGACTCAGCAGAGTCACTAGAAATGGAATGTAAATTCTGAATATTTTATTATTAATAAATAAATTATGGAGACAACAGCATGGGAGAGTTGTTAAAAGAGGTTATTGGTCTAACTGATGGAAGGAACTAGGTGGAAAGGCAAAAGACAAGTGGTAGCATCCTAAAACACTTCCTAAGTTGCAGGTGGCAACTTCCCTATATTTGGGGTCATGATTCCCCAAGAAAGTGGAATCTGAGCAGGTGACTCATTAATGACAGTTAACCCAACTAAGACCTAGGCAATCTTTTAAATAGTACTCAATGAACTAAGCTGGCAGTTCAGCATTGTTCTGGAGGGAGAATACATTCAGGTGAATGTTATTCAGGAGTCCCATTGAGGAAGAGGGAAAGTACAGTAAGGGAGTGTTTGATCTGAGATGCTGCAGTAACTTGGTTCCAATTTAGCTATTTGGCTGAGTGAATTGTTTTGCTGCACCTAGTTCTAGCCAGTGAGACAAGAGCAAGCTCGGGGGTCCTGAGAAGTGCTGTCTGGGCACTCTCCAGGAGTTGGTAGGGAGGAACATCCTCCCATTGCTGTTGTTGTCTACAGTTGACATAGGTTCTGCCACTCATTCTGTCTTGTTTATTAAGTATAAATGATTATAGGTTATGTTTATCTTCAGTATGTTTGAGTAGTATTTAATTTATTATAAGTTACAATCCCTGAATATCAGAAAAGATTTAATAAGAATTACTGTGTTTCAGCATTCTTTCACATTATTATTATCTTGCGGTCAAATCAATTACAATATATGCTATACAGTAGTAATACTAAGTAATGTTTTTGTGTACAGTAATTATTTTCTGAAAACATAACTTGTTTAATAATTATAGGATCGGGAGTATGTATAACCAGTTATATATATATATTACAGCATCAATGACAGTTCAGGGTTGTTGCAAGAAACCTTAGTAGTTGCAGTTAGGTTACTTTTGTTAAGAATACACACCCTAGTGAAGGTATGTCTAGTTAAAAATACGCATCTAAATCAAACTTCAATCTTAGCTAAAGATCTTTAGATTTTATTTATCAAATAAAAATACATACAAAAACTTAAAACAGAGGTACATTATACAAGAATTATTAATAAGATAAACAAGTTAGTATTGTTTTAGAATCATTAAAAATGTCACAGTAGATTAAACAGTTTAGTGTTTTCACATCCGAGTAGTTCTGGAACCCTATCGTTTCAAGCTTTGACATTAAAATGTTAATAGTAGAGAAAAACATGCATTAAATGAGAAAGACAAACAGTGCTACAGCTCATTATCGAGCTGCGTTAAAACCATCAAACTTTTCACTTACTTTTCCCTAACTACTATTAGGGGAATATCGTAACTAAAGATCCAACAAATAAATTTAATCACTATCTGTACCTTCGAGTTAATCCTATTCTGACCAGAAGTTACAGGGTTAACTTTGAATAGAATTACAATGATTCATTCGCGGCCGTAGCCAAAATTTAGACTAAATAAATTTTAAAACATGAAATCGAAAATTTTTACCACACCCATTCAAGCTCGAAACCTACAGGAGGTTTTTTTTTGACGTAGCTCCTAACATTTAAAATCATACAACAACTATCACTTACGGCCGTAAGCCTCTCTTTTGATAGCTACGTTCTACATAAACTCTGAACTTGAAATACCCAATATTATAATTATTTAAACTTGAACAACATTATGATGACCCACTCACAGCCGCAGTTCTTTTACATTTCATTATAGATTATAAAACTCAGAATTTATTCCAGGTATGTATTTAAAAATCAAAGGAGCAGGAATACCATATTCCAAGTTCAATTTATATTTTCAACCAGAAAACGTTGGCATATAAGCCCTATAGTGTTCATACATTTAGTTCATAATTCTTGACTTTAAACCCAATTACACAAAACAAACACTGAAATTAAAGACCACCCCTTCATCTACAGCCGTGATGTCAATTCTTTTCATTTTGTATTTCCTCTTAAAATCTATAAAACATTCCTACCATTTTACATAGCTGTAGATTTAAAAGAAGACTTAGAACAATTAGTATAGAGTCAACGAGTTATATGAAGAAAGTTACACAAAATAAAAGAACTGGACATTAACCCATGAACTATTCAAAGAAAATGTCATAACAAAACTCAAATATCCGAGGCCGTAACCCCAATTACAGGACAGACTCATAAGTCTGGGTCACTCTAATCCTCACATTTCACATCTTCGTTATGAAACCCTAAGTACCAAAAGAAGGTTACAATAATTACAACCCTGGCAGAGGCCGTAGTAATCGAACACATCGCAGTGTCATTTTATCCAAAACTAAGAACAAACTACCACCCAAACAAACCACAAGGAGGACTTGCCATGGAAGAACCAGGCTTACCCGGAACATGCTACCAGCTGGAATTCGTGCCACTTGTGACGTATGAAGAACCAGTTCCTGCAAGATAGAAATGCATATGTTAGAAACTTGAACTTGTTTTAAAAACAATGCTTGTAACTATAAACACAGACGAGAGTACAGTGACTTACCGGGGTGAAGGAGGTCGCCATATCTGTAACTATTTTGCTAGCCACGAATAAATGATGTGTAAAAACCCCATCCCCTCCACCATGAGTCAGTAGCATGAGATGACAGGGTTCTGCGGTTGAAAAATACAAACCCTAGACTTTTGAACCTGTTACAGTGGCCAAGCAAAGTATACCAATGATGTTCAGACGCAACAATGGACAAGATGAAGGTCGAGGTAGCATAAAAACTGTGAACACGCTGTCACAAAGGCAACAGACTAGCAAACGAGTTCATGAGGTAAACCCTAGGCATAATAACACTACCAAAGCTACCCACAGTATATCTCAAAGATTCTACCAACGACAAGCAAGGGAAACTGTAAATACTTGACAGTTTAATCAGGAACAAACCGAGAGCATGGCACCGAAATACCAGGCCTAAATCTTGATAGGAACAGGATAAAACGCTGGGATTCCCAACCACAGTCGCTATTATCAAACAAAAACAAAAACATATCAACTCTCGGGTGTCCAAGTGTATAAGCACGAAAGATTTAGAGTTGCAGCAGAGCTGAGTTCCTTCACAGCTCAGTAGGGTTCGGATTCAGACAGGAGGGTTTCAACAGGAGGACCAAGCCCGAAGGAAAAGGAAGAATGCCGGGTTAGGGTTGATACAACACTTAAATATCTCCAACACTTGGCGTAGGAACTTCCACGTCGCCTTTTAATATTTTCTCATGCAGTGGGTTACGTCCTATAGTCCCGGTATGTGCTACAATCATTTGTTAATCAATTAAAGATCATAGAGTATATACACGATGCCATGGTTGGATATTCCCATATGGTCATGGTACCATGGTGAAAGTTTGCACCATACCTCTCATTTCAAAACTATGCCATCGAACACGAATAGGCAGACCATAACATATATTACCCTACAATCATTATAATCAGACCTCGTCAATAATATGCAAGGGTAACGAGATATTCATCATCGTTTGATGAAATCAAATCATAGCATGAGTACTATATTTGTTGCTTGGCTATTCTTGAGATTAACCTTAACATAGATACATGTTATCCTTAATATATCACACCTTAAGATAGTATTTTTAAACCTAGCATTTTTATAGTTTTAAACAATGAACTATTAATTCATGCATTTGATTGTTGAAAAACTCAGTTATGAGGTACTCAAGTTGTGAAGAAGACGATTATACTATAAAAGTTATAGGTAAGGAAAGTCTTTAAATAGTATGGAACAATCTATCTTTATTTACGTCTTAACCTGGCCTCATGGGAATCAGCAAGGGGTCTATCAAAGTCTATAAATCTATAAAATATTGAAGATGAAGATAGGTACTATGGCTTACGACTCTTCTATACCTTTGTCATTTAAGATAGCTGTTAGCCTTGTTTGTTTCACTTCTAGAAATAGTATTAGTGATGCCATCAAGCAACCCTAAAAGAATACCATAAGAAGATATGAATTGATAGAATCATATACAGTGCAAGTAATAAATTATTTATACATTGCAAACTTTTAGATCCTTGTAAGAGTAATCATAAAGTACACAGTAACATCCGGTAAGAAAAATAACTTATTTTCCATTTTCCCGTGACATTTCATGATGCGAAATAAGAAATATTATTGCAACACAATATTACTAGCAAGTTATAAGATTCATTGTTATTTGCTTACGAAAGAATAGATTTGTGTTATCTTAATACACAACGTATTCAATCAAGTATGACAATGAAAATCTAAGTGCAAAGTTCAACTAAAACAATTACATAAATCGTAAACAAAAGAAGGCAGGAATCGACAAGGCAGAGTGGTATCTTTAATTCACAAGCTGTGCAATTAAAAGTATAAAACAAACTTTATTTTAAAATTGAACCAGGCATATTGCCAAAGTATTTTTACCTTAAAAAGCTTGATAAACCTGGTTAGTATCTTTAGACTTATTCATTGATTCGGTTGGTACAGTTAAATTGACTTATGATGCTTTAAAGATAATTGCGGCGACCCGATCTTACCTGTATATCTGTAAGCGAAGAAAGAAATTGTTGCATTAGCTCGAAAGCTAAGTAAGCCGTCCATCATAGCATTTTCCCCCTTGCGGTTGAAAAACAGAAAACAATCAGCAACAATTAAAGAAACTCATAATAATATTTAAGTACAACAAAGATCATTCCGACATCCGTACAATCACATAAGTTAAACAGATAGTTAATCAACTGCATTTATTAACATTTATTGCTATCTTAAAAATTTTAAATTTTTCTGAAAATATCGAGATTTGACAAACAGTCTCCACTACTTCCTTGGATAGATATGCAGGTGTCTTTGCTGAACCAATGAACTTGTTGCCTTGAAGAGACCTTTCCGGTAAGAATTTAGCCGCATCTAAATCTCATCAGGAAATGATGGCTATTTTGCATACAGTCCAGAAGTGGCAGCCATCCCTATGGGGGAATTATTTCTACATCAAGACTGATCTCCAGAGTCTGGAAACTTTCCTAGAACAACGGGTCTCCTCCCCAACACACCTGAAATGGGTTATCCAACTCATGGGTTATGACTATACGACCACTTACCAAAAGGGTACGGATAATATGGTGGAAGATGCTCCTCCTCGCACATTTGATGACCTAGTTTCTCTTACAGCTATTTCTCTGCTTGTTCCAAATTGGTTGCAATCTGTTCAACGGGGCTATCTCTTATTTGAACTCCATGCTTCTTCATCAGTAGGGCACTCTGGGTTCCTCAAAACATATGACCAGGAACAATGTAACTTCTTTTGGCAGGGACTCAAAAGGACAATTGAATGGATGGTGGTTGACTATGATACTTTCCAGGTCAACAATGGTGAAATGACCCTCCTTTCAGGACTGCTCGAACCCTTACCCATCCCTCCACAGATTTGGACAACTATTTCTATGGATTTCCTAGAAGCACTCTAGCAGTATAGTACCACATCTCAAAGGACACCATATGAAGCAGTCTTTGCACATGCACCACCAGTTATTCTTCCATACACCTTCAGCAGCTCCCCAGTTTAGGCAATTGACTCAATTCTTCGAAACCGTGATCAGCTTCTTCTCATTCTGCAGGACAATTTTCACATGGCAAGAATTTGACTGAAACAACAAGCCGATCAGCACCGTTCTAAGTGCACTTTTCACATCGCTGATATGGTTCTTCTTCATCTATAGCCTTCCATGCAATCCTCCCTGAAACTCCAAAGGCACCAGTTGTTGGCTTGGTTTTGCAACCAAGCTTAGTGCTATGGGCACCTGCTAACTAGTAGCAGCAGTTTCAATAGAATTAAACAAGAAACTAATCTAAACAAAACTAATCATGGATCTATGCAAGAATATAAACAAATAATAGAAATATTTTAAAAACGAGAACAAGAAAATATGAAAGAATAAATTTGTATTGAAAATGGGGCAAGCTAATGCTTGCAATAGTATTACCTCCAATGGTGAAGGTTGATGTAGAGCAACTCTCAAGATAAGTAGCTCCAAGTTCCAAGAGGTCTCCTTCTCCAAGGTTGCTTACAATGGCCAAAATACTCAAGGGAGATTTCGGCAACATGAGGATGAGATAATGGATGGATGTGAAATGAGGAGCCCCTACCACCTTTTTATAGGTTTTGGTGGTGGGGAATACCATTTGTGGTTTTGTTGAAACCAATGGTATTGACCAACATGGTTTAGGTACTTTTCCCTCCTTTTTTCCTTTTTGAATAAAATTAATATTTTTATTCCCTTTTTAATATTTTTGGGGAATTTGGACCCCTTTTGAGGGTTTTTTATGCTTTTTAGGAAAAATAATCTTTTTGAGTGGGAAAAAGGGGTGTACTAAGGTCTTTTGGTGACCTTTTACTGGTTTCAGAGGCTCAGATGGTGGAAAAGTGGACAAATGGGTTATATGAATAGGGAAATGAGCTAGTGAGGACTTTTTGGGTGTCAACACCAGTGGCTCAGAATGCAACCCGAGGATGCTACAAGGGACCCACTCCTTCAGATTCTGCATCAATTTCCACATCTAAAGCTTTGAGGACAAAGCTTTTTCTAAGGGAGAGGGGATGTTAGGAACCCATGTCTTTACTTTGTTAGTATATTGTTGTTGGACGCATATGCTTTGTTAGTCATCCCGTAGTATTTGTTGATCCATAGTTTATATTAGCCCATAGTATTGACCCATAGTATTGGACGCATATGCTTTGTAAGTCATCCCATAGTATTATATGTCCCATGGTTTTGACTCATAGTATTGGAACCTAGACTTAGCCCATGGTTAGTATTGACACATAGTATTGACCGATGGTATTGGTGCCTAGACTTAGCATATAAGTGTGTGTTGAGGCCTATGAAGGATTGTGAAGTTAATTGTATTGAGCTTGCTCAAAGGAGGTTGCCCCCTCGAAGTGGCCCGTGATCAATATAAAAGTGATTCTAAGTTCTATTATTTTTGATATATCATGTGTTTGCATTAATTAATTATTGCAGGTTCATCACACTACCATACTGGTTCTCAACTAAGGCTCTGAATAGCTTGAACAACCCAAAAACCTCTGACTTTAACTTAATGAAATAAATCCAACAATACCTGCTGAAGTCATCTATGAATGTGAGAATGTATTTCGCATTATTCAAGGACTCGTGAGGGAATGGACCTGATATATCAGTATGATTAAGGTCTAATGGTACAGTGATTCTCTCAAAATTGGATCTCCCATACTTATGCTCAGGGTGTTTACCTATGATGCAAGATTGACAGACACCTTTGGAAAACTTGATATTGGGCAGCCTTATAACCATCTCTTTCCCATGAAGTTGGGAAAGGTATTTGTAGTTAGGTGGCCAAATATTTCATGCCATAGCTTGTTGGAGTCGTTGGCATGGGTTAACAGAGCAGAAGGTGAGGGGTTTGGCACAAAATGAGAAAACTTGTAAATTCTAGAACAATGATCAGCAATACCAAATGCAATAATTTTTCCTGTTGAAATTTCTGCTATCTCAACATCATTGGGGGTAAAGGTTACTCTCTTGGGCAGCCCTGTATGGGTCATCTGATAGACTAATAGTAGGTTTGCAGCAAGTCCAGGGACATAGAAAACATTATTAAATGACCCAAACTTGAGATCTATACTACCTTTTCCTTTGCTAGAAGTTTCATAATTGTCTCCCAATACAATATTTGGACCACTGGAAGAGTCAAGTGAAGTGAAAAACTTACCTGTAGACACCATGTGTCTTGATGCACCAGAATCAATAATGAATGAAGAAGGATTTGATGTGCTAGCCATCCATGCATGAACTCTCTCTTTATCATCGGAATTTTGTCCTCCATCCTTCCTCCTTGCGCTCTCTGGAAGAGGAATGTTGGCTTTCTCCAAGAGTGAAGTCAATTGCAATAATTTCACTTTGTCCTCTCATTCTTCTTGTTCGGATTCTTCTTGAAGTTGGATGTCTCTGCATTTGAAATCTGCTTGTCTTTCCTCTCACTGAGGGGATTCTTGAAATTGCCCTTCTTCTTGCCTTTCGAACCCCTTGAATCTCCAACATTCAGACAGTGGTCTTCGGATGGATTTTAAATGGCTCCCATCAGGACCAATTTGTCTTGTTCTTGTGTCAAAGGCTCCATGAATTCTGAAAGTGACGGGCTCTTCCAATTTTTAATTGCTTTCTAGGTGGAATGGAAGGTCGAGACAAAGATTGAGCCGCGCGACTGTCAGGCTGAAAACCGCGAGGTGAAAGCCGTGCACGGAAACCGAAAAACGAACCTGAAAATTGAGAATTCCGGGCTGTTAATGGCAATAGATGGGGCCAAAACCTAGAGCAGCAATAGACCTGCTGTCTAGGATGGTAGATCTATGGATCTAAAGGCTAAAATCTAATAAAAACTAAAATTGAAAGCAAAATTTGAGATCTATTGTTCAAAGCCAGCGGAGTCGCCAAAAACTGTTGGCTTGGTTTTGCAACCAAGCTTAGTGCTATGGGCACCTGCTAACTAGTAGCAGCAGTTTCAATAGAATTAAACAATAAACTAATCTAAACAAAACTAATCATGGATCTATGCAAGAATATAAACAAATAATAGAAATATTTTAAAAACGAGAACAAGAAAATATGAAAGAATAAATTTGTATTGAAAATGGGGCAAGCTAATGCTTGCAATAGTATTACCTCCAATGGTGAAGGTTGATGTAGAGCAACTCCCAAGATAAGTAGCTCCAAGTTCCAAGAGGTCTCCTTCTCCAAGGTTGCTTACAATGGCCAAAATACTCAAGGGAGATTTCGGCAGCATGAGGATGAGATAATGGATGGATGTGAAATGAGGAGCCCCTACCACCTTTTTATAGGTTTTGGTGGTGGGGAATACCATTTGTGGTTTTGTTGAAACCAATGGTATTGAACAACATGGTTTAGGTACTTTTCCCTCCTTTTTTCTTTTTTGAATAAAATTAATATTTTTATTCCCTTTTTAATATTTTTTGGGAATTTGGACCCTTTTTGAGGGTTTTTTATACTTTTTAGGAAAAATAATCTTTTTGAGTGGGAAAAAGGGGTGTACTAAGGTCTTTTGGTGACCTTTTGTTGGTTTCAGAGGCTCAGATGGTGGAAAAGTGGACAAATGGGTTATATGAATAGGGAAATGAGCTAGTGAGCACTTTTTGGGTGTCAACAGATTGCCCCATGATGTGTGAGGGCAGGAGCTCATCGTATGGCCGATGGACATCATAGTTCTTTTGTCTTTTTCTCGGGTTGAGGGGAGAGAAGAGACCGGTTGGAGATTGGAGCCACGGCCCTTGAAAGCTGCAAAAACAAAAAATGTTACATGGCCTCAGTATGAATGAGGTATAATCTCTGATAATGGACGAGGCGGGCATTCCCATGCTCGTATCAGGATATAGAACAATAATAAAAATAGGGTCCAAAATATGGGGACCTGAAAGATACATGGCCTCAAATAAAGGATGAGGAAGAAACTCAATATATGGATGAGGCGGGCATTCCCATGTTCGTATCCGTAACAAAATAACTGTAAGGCCCGAACAAAGGGGGGACCTATAAGATACATAGAGAACCACTGTGACATCATAAGGGTCCAAAGGGGACACAAATCTGGGATGCACTGCTGGGATGACCATGTCTGAGTGGAAGAATTGATATACTGAAATACCAACAGTGTTGCTGAGTGGGGACTCAGAGGAACTGATGAGCTGCTGGATCAAGGGTATACTAAACTGTAACTTGAGGAAGCATATAACTGGATGGCTTTCGAATACTATCACCATGCGCAACCCGGATATCTATAGAAAAAATGTAACTGGTTGTTTCCATAGGTAGACCCTCAAATGTGGAAGAGTCAGGAGGTATCCGGGGTCTTCGACGAAAAAATTGAAAGGATCAATGCCCTATGCGAGTCTCAACGATGCGATCAAGGTGTTGAAGTCGAGCATGTGAGAAACAACCATTTAGAGAAGCACTGAGGAGTCTTCTTGAAATGATTCGTAGGCACTCATCATGAATGGTGATGAGTCCAAGACACAGGAACCTCTAGGTCTATCCTCTGGAATAAATGTGGTTGTCGTCGACAGAGGGAGACCAGCAACTAACAAGGCAATGATGTTTCCTTGATAGGAGCACGAGGTGTAGAACTGAAGTGCTGTAGTACTGATGGTAGGACTGACATACTTGTGGGGATGGGAAATAGCTGGGTCATAAAGTGGGTAGACTCAAACTTCCTTTGTTCAAAGCATGATGAAATGGTTGACCTGGTAACGTAGGGAACTGACTTGTAGGTGTGGGGATCATGACTTTTAGGAACTAAATGGTATATATTGACTCTGGGGGGGAGGACGAGCTGATAGGTGTTGTCAAGGGATTTTCAAGGTGACATACTGCAGAATACTCTGAACAAAGGCGACCAAAATGGGGAAGCTACCATATGAGTAGATGTGATCTGTCGTGGCGCCAAGAGGCACCATTGATTCCTTCTTCGTAGTTTTAATGAGCTCCAAGAAGGGATAAAAGTGTGCTCTGAAATGGTACGTTCCTGTGGATTTTGTGAGCCCAGGACAGCTCGTGATCATGGTTGCTTTCATGTTTAGAGAGTCTGAAAGCGGTAAGTGGACTCTATTGGTGTTCTTTTTCGTAGTTTAGTCTCTAAGACCTGAAAAAGCATAAAATGATGCAAATGGAGAACTCTTCTAGCCGATGTGACTAGAGTATTCCTTTTTCGTAATTAGTCTACAAGGTCCGGAAAAGGGGTAAACTTATACCAGGTAGATGCCCTTTCAGATACGTTTAACGAGCATGAAAGGAAGCAAGGTTGCTCAGCAATCTTTTCATTGTTTTAGGAGTCATAAAAGAGCTTAACAGAAACTCCCTAAGTGCCTTTTTCGTAAAAGGGGTTGCTCGGCCCGAAAAAGGGATAAAATTATACCGAACAAAAAGGGATTGATGAGGGTGAGAAGAGGTCTCAAGCATCATCATCAGTGCGGAAAACTGGATCCGGTGACAGAAAGATTGTCGAAAAGGGGCTACGGCCAATGTGGCACGCAAACCGAGGTGATGAGTGGCATTTTGAAAAAATGCCCAAAAAATATGGGCGTGAGAGCGAGAAATGATCTCAAGCATCATCACGAGCACGAAAAACTGAATCCGACGATATAAGACCTATCCAAAACAGAGAACGATCGATGTGGCACGCAAACCGAGGTGACGTGGGGGGCATGAAAAAATGCCCTGAAAATCGGGACGTGACAACGAGAAATGATCTCAAGCATCATCACGAGCGCGGAAAACTGAATCCGGTGATATGTGACACATCCAAAACGGAGAACGGTTGATGTGGCACGCAAACCAAGGCCACGAGGGAGGCCAAAAAATGGTCAAAAAATAGACCCCGTGAAAATGGGAAAAGGAAGGAACCTGCATGAAGTTCTCACTGTGCTGATTCCAACGGTTTGAAAAATGGACTTCGTATGATACCGCAATGGTTGTTTCAAAATTGGTGGAATTTCTATAAATAGGGCGTGGGGACCAAATGACTTGTCATTGTTACGTGCGAGTTTGGTAGAGCAGTCAGAGCTATTTCTTGATTTCCGGGAGATTTCACCGTTGGTTTTCGATTCTGCGAGTTTCAGGTAACTCTATTTGCCTTAGCCTTTTCAATTATGTCTTTTTTGTTTGGCGACGGGCCCCCGAAGGCTGCGAAATTCCATGTTGACCCTCCAACGTGGAATATCGCGGGTTTTGGGTCTTTTCCCGCGATGAACCGCACGGGTTTCAGGCTGATAGTCGCGATGTTCATCGTGACTGTGAGGTTGGAACCCGCGATGTTCATCGTGAGTTCATGGGAGATAGCCGCGATCTTCATCGCGACTGTCTGGCCAATATCCGCGATGTTCATCGCAGGTTTTAGCATGGAGGCCGCGATGGTCATCACGGGTTTTAGCATGGAGGCCACGATGGTCATCGTGACTTTTGGTGGAAAAGCCGCGATGGGATTTTTTTTCAAAAATTTTTGTGCTGGGGCTAAAAATTTCTTCTGTTTTCTGGAAGGATGTTGAGGAGATCATTGGCCTCATGGCGAGAGGAGGAGATTGATGATGATTTGATGCTGCGGATTCAGACTGATCCGGGGGTTCGACAGACTCTAGCGGTGAGCAGACTGTTGAAGTTCACTCAGATCTCAGCTATTCGTTCAGTGAGACGGCTCCTGAACAAGTTGGTGAATTGGTGGGTGCCGACGGAGGGTGCATTTATTATTGGGGGTGAGAGGTTGGAGATCACCCTCACGGTTGTCTATTTTCTGACTGGGTTGCCTCGGTTAGGGGAGGTGGGAGATCTGCTGCCGAGGATCCCGCCGGGTGTCGATATGGAGGATTTGTTACAGACCTTCTGTGTTGATGATGCCGTTTTGCAGAACAGCTCTATTAGTTTGCGATCCCTACGTGAGTGGGATATGCGGGCTGTTGGGGCGTGTGTTCTGCGGATATTGGGTGCTGCTGCGCCACATCGTTTGTCTGGGGGACAGACGATGTTGGTGGAATCAGTTCTTCGGGGGACTTATTATGCCTGGGGGCAGATGTTTCTGGCTGGTGTCCGGAGAGATATGGACAAGGCTATTCAGGAGGGAGGAGAGTTCTGTTATGCCTCCTTTCTATGCTGTTTTTTCTTCCAGCGGTTGCCGACCTTGCGACCATGGGTACCCATTCGTGCTGGTCTAGTGAGTGATCCTCGCATGATGTGGTGGGGGCAGATGATGCCTCATGGCGGCGGTGGTGTCCGTGGTTTCTTTACGGAGGATTTTTATGAGCAGTGGGAGCAAATGCCCCTGGTGATTGAGGACTACCCCTATGCCGGCATGGACTATCGAGGCGACCCAGAGATGCCTCATGCCCCAGGACAGGCCTGGAGTTTAGACGGTATGTTTTGTGTTTTATTTTATACTATATCATGTGTTGTTTGATTTATTGTCTATGATTATAGTTGGATAGTATATGATGGCTTACTTGCTTTGTGCAGATGTTGGTCCAGTGCCACCGACTGACTACGTGGCTCGTCAGGGGCGGGCAATGGTGGTCACTCATCCACTTGCAGCGGTACCACCTCCACGCGGTAGAGGATTTGCGGCACATGGGTGAGGGGTTGGCCCTCGAGATGATGCCATAGAGGGCGTCAGACAGACCTTCAACATGATCCTAGCTGGACTCCCCGAGGATGGTTGGAGAGACCTGGACTGAGATATTGTGGAGTGTTGCTTCGGTGCGCCGCCTAAGTGGCGGTCGCTCTTGTTGAGGACAACAGTGTTTGTGGCGGAGCACAGGGATGGTGGATGAGATGATCTGGCAGGGCCGGTTGAGAGGAGGATATGTCCACGGGATGATCCAGTGGGGCCGACAGAGCAGAGAGTTCAGGCTCGCCATGACCCGGCGGGGCCAGCGGAGGAGGAGCTGGAGGAGCCTATGGATCCTGATGAGTAGATGATATTGTATTTGCCCCCAAATGTTGATGAGCATATGGGGAAGCATTTTTGTACAACTGATGTATTTTTTGTATATCGGGTGCTGAGGGCACCTATGACATGTTGACTATTATGGTTTATATATATATGTGTATATATATTTGGATATATTGTCGTGTATGCACGTGGATGCACATTTTATCTTTTGTATATGCTCATGGAGGCACATGTTATGCACATGGATGCAGTATTTTGTTATTTGTATATGCCCGTGGAGGCACATGTTATGCACGTGGATGCATTTTGTTTATGGATATGCCCGTGGAGGCACATGTTATGCATGTGGATGCACTATTTTGTTTATGACATGATGTGATTGGTGTGCCAGTCGAGGACATTGTTGGCCATATGGTCTGCTACACTATTGAGGTGTCTTGGGACATGTGTGAACGAAATGGATTCAAACTGTCTAACCATTTGTTTAGTGCGCAGGAATTTTCTGAAAAGACAGGGATCGTGTACCTGGTAATCATTGTTGAGCTGGGAAACTAGGAGCTGTGAGTCCAAGAAAACGTTGAGGTGACGGATGCTCATTTGGAGAGCTGCGGCCAGGATACCGGTCACGACATCATATTCAGCTTGGTTATTGGTGGCGGCACCTAAACATACTCCGTCAATGTGAATTAACTCATGTGAAGGGGAGTATATTACCCAAGCTGCAGAGGCGAGATTGGGAGACCAACAGCTTGCACCATCAGCGAAACCGACATAGCAGAGTGGAAGAGGATCCATCTATGGTCATGCAGAGAAAAACAAATATTTAGGTTTTTTGAATTTTTTTTTGTGAAAAAAGAAAGTAAGTCTATACTAGAATGGACGGTGGTGTCCATCAGATTTTCTATGGGTAAAATCGTTTAAGGTACAACCCGTTGCATGGGTTGCGTAGGGGATTGCCTTCTGAATCGGTCAGAATGTATGCCCCCTGCCCGAGGCAGGTGTGTACGATGTAGGGGCCTTGCCACATAGACATGAACTTTCCCTTTTCGGTTTTATCATGAGCTTGATCGTAAGCGAGGACAAGGTCTCCCTCAGAAAAGGTTCTTGGGTGGATGTGTTTGTCATAACTTAGTTTTGATCATTGTTTGGCTGCTTCCATGTTTTGAATGGTTGTGCACCGATCTTCATCGGCCTACTCTAGGAGTAATAAACGTTGTTCTATCGGGGAAGTGTCCAGTAGGAGTTCAACGACGATATGTAAGGCTGGGATCTGGCACTCGATAGGGAGGATGGATTCAACACCATGAACTAAATGGAAAGGGGTAAAACTGGAGGTGGTTTTGGTTGATGTGCGGTAGGCCCATAGTGCCGGGAAAAGCATGTGGTGCCAATTGGATTTGTGTTTGTCTACAGTACGTTGGAGGATGGTCTTCAAAATTTTATTGATCGCTTCGACTTGGCTGTTTCCTTGGGGATAGTAGGCGGAAGAGAAATGGTGTTCAAATTTCAACATGGTTGATAATTCTTTCCAGACGGCATCTTCGAAGTGAGAGCCGTGGTCAGAGACTAGTTGCTTTGTCACTCCGAAACGAGTGATAACATGGTTGAAGAAAAACCGTGCTGCAGTGTCGGCCTTGCAATTGTAAGTCGGCATGGCTTCTGCCCACTTGGTGAAATAATCTACTGCCACAACGATGTGTTTGTGACCGCCGGCTGACGTGGGGTTGCAGTCGAGGAAGTCGATGGCCCATTTGCAGAATGGTCCGACAGTGATGACTGGATTTAGGGGGCCGGGGGGGGTTCTTGCTTTGGGGGCAAAGAGTTGGCAGTTCTGGAAATGCTTGACTGTGGTGATGCAATCAGTAAACAATGATGGCCAAAAGTAACCTGTCCGAATGATCTTCTGGGCGGTGGCCATGCCGGAGAAATGGCCTCCACAAGCACCGCTATGACAATCATTGAGGACTTGTTCTGCCTCACTATGGGATAGGCATCGGCATAGGATGGTATCAACGCCGCGTCGATAAAGTACATCCCCTAACAAGAGGTATCGGGGGGCATGGTGTCGTATCCGACGATGTCCGTCACGATCGATGTGTGGTCAAAATTTTTGCGTGCGGAGGTAAATCAAAATGTCTCCGTACCATGGGTCGTCAGACGAAATGATGAAGATTTGTTCGTTAATCAGATCCGTTTGGATAGCGGGTGATGACGAAGAGGATGGGAGGTCGGTGATGAGGTGAGCAAGCGTGAGGGCTTTGGTGCTTTTAGGAGTTCTGATAATGACCCATTTAGCAACACGACCTTGTAGGAGCCGTCTGGTTAGGAGATAGACCATAGGGTTGGAGTCGGCCACAACCGTGGTATGACTGAGTAGAATGTAGTGTCGCAATTTTTGTACGGAAAAGACTACAGCTAGGGCTAATCTTTCCTCGTATGGGTAACGTAGGGGTGGGCCAGACAAGGTCTGGCTGACGTAATAAATTACATGCTCTTGGTGAGAGGCATCTTCTTGGACCAAGACTCTGGACACAGCATATTCAGATGCCGAGACATAAAGGGTGAAGTCTTGAGAGAAATCCGGTGGGGATATCAAGGGGGCTTGTGTGAGAGCTTTCTTGAGGGCTTCGAATGCCGTGTCTGCTTGCTCATCCCAAACAAAGGGTATGTGGGTAAGAAGTAAGCGTAAGAATCTATGGACTTTGGTGGCGTATTCAGGAACGAAGCACCTAAGGAAATTGGACCGCCCTTGTAGACTCTGGAGCTGTTGAAGCGTGCGAGGAGGGGGAAGTTCTAAGATGGCTTTGACTTTCATGGGATCAACCGTAATTCCGTCTTGGGAAACAATGAAACCCAACAACCGGTCTGTCGGAATGCAAAACACACACTTGTGTGGGTTCAAGTGGATTTTATATTTGCGACAATGCAGGAAAACTTGCCGGAGGTCGTTAATGTGGTATGATCATTTTCAGGAATGAGCTGTAAGGTCATCAAGATAGACTCGCAGGATATGGACCAAGTCATGAAAGCAATAGGTCATGGATCGCTGGAAAGTGGCACCAACATTTTTAAGGCCGAAAGGCATGACACGATAGGCAAAGGTGCCCCATGGGGTGGTGAAGGCAGTCTTGTACTGATCCTCCTTGCGGATGTGAATCTGGTTGTATCCGAAAAACCCATCCATGAAAGATAGGACTTCATGTCCCGCACACTCATCAATGAGTTGGTCAATGAATGGCATGGGGAAATTGTCTTTGGGACAAGCGCGGTTTAAATCACGGAAGTCAGTGCATACTCTAAGGGTGCCTTGCTTTTTATTGACAGGAACGGGGTTCGACACCCAGGTGGTGTACGGAATAGGATAAATGAATCCTGCTTTGCGAAGTTTCTCGACCTCAGTTTTAACAGCGGGGAGTTTGGAAGGATGAATGGGTCGCTGTTTCTGACGAACAGGGGGTACCTCAGGCCATGTATCAATGTGGTGCTCTATAATGGCGGGGTCAAGACTAGGAATTTCGGTATAGGACCAGGCGAAAACATCACGGAATTCTTGAAAAAGCTTTTTATATGCCTGAGTTTCTGCTTGAGTGCAAGATGCGCCCAACGAGATGAGCTCAGGTTTCCCAGGTGTTATGGAAATATCTATTTGTATAATGGGGGAAATGTTGGACATGTTCCCTTCTTCAAAGGCATCCGATGCTAGGATGGGGTCCTTTAACCAATCGACCTTAGTGGGTATGAAATCTTTCGATTCGATCGATAGCTGGTTGGATGCGGTGGATGTAGATGTTTCCAGGAGGAAATACGAGCGATGATGCATATCATCCCAAGGGTAGTCGGGTGCAGTGAGTGTCTCCAAAATTTTCTCATCAGTATTGAAGTAGTCAGACCATAAATCTAGGGGTTCTGGTTTGAAAGTTGTTGAAATCATATAGATTTTATTGACTTCTTCCGACGAGGATGATTACGAGGGGTAGATCTCCTCGATGAGGGGAGGGGATATCTCCAAATCGACGTTGTTTAACTCGTACAATGCTGCTCTATAGTCAGGGAGATCAGGACAATGGTGAGAGTAGTGGCCGTAAGCACTGCATATGGCACAAGGATGGTTGGTGCGTAGTGATCTGTCGTGAGGCTGAGGAGGTGGCTCTAGTCTAACTACTGGGATGCTGGTGTCATCGTCCAACATATTCATATGTTCCTGGAGTGCTGGTAACTGTGGGCATTGATGAGTGGGATGGCCTATCTCATTGCACAACGAGCATTTAGGAGGAGCTCGAAATACGGGTGGGGGTTTGACTGCCTTAGGAGGTGGTATAGCAGTGTATGGTTGTGGACCTCTACCCCCAGTGGGCTTGACAAGAGGAGGAGGATTCGTTGACAACGAAGGGATTGTGAGACCAGGAGGAGGTTTCATTGACGACGAAGGGATTGTGACACCAGGAGGAGGTTGAGAAGTGGTAACAATAGGTTGTACCGGTTGGAGGATGACATTTGGTGTCAGGGGGGGGACGGGAGGTGGAATGTACCACACAAGTAATCCCAAGGTTAAACCGGGGAGACTAAGGGTAGCCATAACCGGGGAACTTACTACGCCCGAGGGAGGGAATAGGAAGGGGATTGTGTGGATAGGTGGATTGTGTGGATTGTGTGGATTGATGTAGAGCAACTCCCAAGATAAGTAGCTACAAGTTCCAAGAGGTCTCCTTCTCCAAGGTTGCTTACAATGGCCAAAATACTCAAGGGAGATTTCGGCAGCATGAGGATGAGATAATGGATGGATGTGAAATGAGGAGCCCCTACCACCTTTTTATAGGTTTTGGTGGTGGGGAATACCATTTGTGGTTTTGTTGAAACCAATGGTATTGACCAACATGGTTTAGGTACTTTTCCCTCCTTTTTCCTTTTTTGAATAAAATTAATATTTTTATTCCCTTTTTAATATTTTTTGGGAATTTGGACCCTTTTTGAGGGTTTTTTATGATTTTTAGGAAAAATAATCTTTTTGAGTGGGAAAAAGGGGTGTACTAAGGTCTTTTGGTGACCTTTTGTTGGTTTCAGAGGCTCAGATGGTGGAAAAGTGGACAAATGGGTTATATGAATAGGGAAATGAGCTAGTGAGCACTTTTTGGGTGTCAACACCAGTGGCTCAGAATGCAACCCGAGGATGCTACAGGGGACCCACTCCTTCAGATTCTGCATCAATTTCCACATCTAAAGCTTTGAGGACAAAGCTTTTTCTAAGGGAGAGGGGATGTTAGGAACCCATGTCTTTACTTTGTTAGTATATTGTTGTTGGACGCATATGCTTTGTTAGTCATCCCGTAGTATTTGTTGATCCATAGTTTATATTAGCCCATAGTATTGACCCATAGTATTGGACGCATATGCTTTGTAAGTCGTCCCATAGTATTATATGTCCCATGGTTAGTATTGACACATAGTATTGACCCATGGTATTGGTGCCTAGACTTAGTATATAAGTGTGTGTTGAGGCCTATGAAGGATTGTGAAGTTAATTGTATTGAGCTTGCTCAAAGGAGGTTGCCCCCTCGAAGTGGCCCGTGATCAATATAAAATTGATTCTAAGTTCTATTATTTCTGATATCTCATGTGTTTGCATTAATTAATTATTGCAGGTTCATCACACTACCATACTGGTTCTCAACTGAGGCTTTGAATAGCTTGAACAACCCAAAAACCTCTGACTTTAACTTAATGAAATAAATCCAACAATACCTACTAAAGTCATCTATGAATGTGAGAATGTATTTCGCATTATTCAAGGACTCGTGAGGGAATGGACTTGATATATCAGTATGATTAAGGTCTAATGGTACATTGATTCTCTCAGAATTGGATCTCCCATACTTATGCTCAGGGTGTTTACCTATGATGCAAGATTGACAGACACCTTTGGAAAACTTGGTATTGGGCAGCCTTATAACCATCTCTTTCCCATGAAGTTGGGAAAGGTATTTGTAGTTTAGGTGGCCAAATATTTCATGCCATAGCTTGTTGGAGTCATTGGCATGGGTTAACAGAGCAGAAGGTGAGGGGTTTGGCACAAAATGAGAAAACTTGTAAATTCTAGAACAATGATCAGCAATACCAAATGCAATAATTTTTCCTGTTGAAATTTCTGCTATCTCAACATCATTGGGGGTAAAGGTTACTCTCTTGGGCAGCCCTGTATGGGTCATCTGATAGACTAACAGTAGGTTTGCAGCAAGTCCAGGGACATATAAAACATTATTAAATGACCCAAACTTGAGATCTATACTACCTTTTCCTTTGCTAGAAGTTTCATAATTGTCTCCCAATACAATATTTGCACCACTGGAAGAGTCAAGTGAAGTGAAAAACTTACTTGTAGACACCATGTGTCTTGATGCACCAAAATCAATAATGAATGAAGAAGGCTTTGATGTGCTAACCATCCATGCATGAACTCTCTCTTTATCATCGGAATTTTGTCCTCCATCCTTCCTCCTTGTGCTCTCTGGAAGAGGAATGTTGGCTTTCTCCAAGAGTGAAGTCAATTGCAATAATTTCACTTTGTCCTCTCATTCTTCTTGTTCGGATTCTTCTTGAAGTTGGATGTCTCTGCATTTGAAATCTGCTTGTCTTTCCTCTCACCAGGGGGGTTCTTGAAATTGCCCTTCTTCTTGCCTTTCGAACCCCTTGAATCTCCAACATTCAGACAATGATCTTCGGATGGATTTTTAATGGCTCCCATCAAGACCAATTTGTCTTGTTCTTGTGTCAAAGGCTCCATGAATTCTGAAAGTGACGGGCTCTTCCAATTTTTAATTGCTTTCCGGGTGGAATGGAAGGTCGAGACAAAGATTGAATAGTCGGGGCCAAGCTTGGAGAGAATGGCCAAAACTAATTGATCATCTTTCTTTTCAATACCACATTGCTTCTGCTGCAATACAAGAGATTTAAATTTGGACTAGCTCGTTATCCAATTGGTGGCCTCTCAATTCATCAATTTTACCGAACAATTCTTGAAGTTTCAGCCATACTTCATTGGGTGAAGTGAGGCCATCAAGATGAAATAAAAGATATCTGGATGTAGTAATACATAAGAGCCCATAGTTTTCATCCCTTCGATTATTCCATTTAGGTTCCTCTACTGCTAAGGTTGGCTCAGCTTCAGTTGCCATGGTCAGCCCGTAGAGCCCTTTGCTCCTCAGTAGAATCTCCATCTATGCCTTCCAACCAAAATAATTGAAGGGAGTGAGGATGATCTACTATGTATGATCCATTACTGCTCTGAAATAAACTTATGGAATGATTTTAGAACACCTTTGGATGCCAAAATGCTCCCTGCAGAGAATAGAATTCACCCAGTGAATTCACCTCCTGAGACTATTGGATCCTACAAGAGAATCAAAGATGATAGGAATAGATTGATAACTCTGATAACATGTGAAAATTGAGTTCACACCCAACATCTATTCAATAAATTACACTCTCTCATAAGGAAATCTCACACAACTAGTCAAAGACACAAAAATTATGCACAAAAGTAGAATTCTGTATTAACTTCTCATGAATAAAATACATTATCCAACCATATGAAAGTAATAGGATGCTATTAAATAAAATTACATTAGTAATTTGAATGGATAAAGATTCCAAAAGAATCTTCTCTCGATCAGACTTGCTAAAAATGCCCATCCCCCCTAGGTGGCAAGTTGACTTTCCAAATCTGCCCAAAATCTCACAAATTGCCTAAATTGTGATCTAAAGGTGATGTATGATGGAAAAAAATTCCAAATACGAAGTTTGGAAGGAAAAATCATTAAGGAAAGTATTGGGTGTAAAAAACAAGTTTCCTAGGTAGACTAGCTTTTCCCCATAGGGTAAAAAATAGTAAAAAGAACTAAAACTCAGAAAATGTGCCTTTCCTAGCTAAATCTTATTCATAATATTTTAGGAAAGTGCCAAAGTGGCCTAGATGGCTTGTGGTCCACACCTTGGATGTATTTGAGCCTCCCATGTTGCATTGTGGTCCACACAAGGGCAATTTCCTAGTCTTTACATAGAATTAACCAATAAATGATTAATTAATGCATCTTATGTAATTAAATGACATGTAGCAAGACTTAATTATTCCAACAAAAGAGATTTGGTGTTGTCTACACTTTTCTAGCATGAGTCTGAGGTTTTCACCATGGTTCTTGAGCAACCCGAATACTATCCAATCATCAAAATAAGCTTCCAAAAACTTATGCATAAAATCTTTAAACACTGCGACGAAAACTCTGAAAAATATGGTAGGCACGTTCTTCAGACCAAACAGCATCATTGTGTACTGGAAAGACCTCCATTCTGTAGCAAAAGTGGTTTTGTGTCTATCTGCTAGATCGATCCTCATCTGATGATATCCAGAATATCCATCCGTAAAGGAGTATGCCTCATTTCCTCCAATGTTATCAAGCACCTCGCTAGTGAAGGGTGTAGGAAATGGGTCATGCATTGAAGCATCGTTCAATTTTTTGAGATCCACACAAATCCTGATCCAACCTTTTTTCTTCTTATCTTGGACAACCATAGGGCTTATCCACACAGACTCTTCAACCGGATCAATGATCTCTGCATCGAGCATCTTATCCAGCTTTGCTCTCACTCTTTCTTTGTATCGCAGGTTCAAGCGATATGGTCTTTGCTTAACAAGCTTCGCACCTGGATTAAGAGGTATTTTCATAGCTCTTAAGCCCCCCAAAATGCCCTTCATCTCTGTAAATTTTGTTGGGAATAACTCCTGATATTCATGTAATATATCTGCAATCTCTGTCATAGTCTACTCATCCCAATAGTCCCCAATAGACGTGAACTTTGGCTCTTCGTTGGTGCCAATGTTTACTTTCTTTATTTTCACAGGTCTGCTCATGTCTAGAATTTCTAGCGGAGGTCCCTCTACCTCACGCGCACCTTCTGACTTAGGTATCTTAATGTTGCGCGAGTCCTCCTCATCACTATCTTATTTTTCTTCAGCTTCCTTAGCTAGGTTATAACATTCCATGGCATGTTCTTCTTGTTTGGTCCATTCCTGCTATAACTTGCAGGCACGCTATCAGCTCCAAAGAATTCCCCTAAGGTCATATTTCTATGTGGACATTCTGGTTTGAATATTCTTTCTTTAATAATCTGCAGTGCATCGTTTATGGTAGGACTCTCATCTTCAAAACTGAAGCTCTTCTGGAAGTTCGCAGTCAGCATGTCCCAATTTGTGGTTCCTCTGTGCAACTCTAGGTCTAAATACCATTTCTTTGGAATTTCTTCCTCCAGTGTGTGCACAAACAAATGCACCCATTATGTTTGTGGTCTCTCCTACCATGCTTGTGAACAGACTTCAATATGCCTTCTCGGGTCCGTCTGTCCATCGTATTTCTCAAAGGATAATGTAAATTTGTCAGTAAACCTGATTTGCATCTTGATTCTCCATTGATCCCATGTGGTCAATGTTTGCTTATGTGCAACCCACCATCTGGCAGGTGTCTCATGCAGTGCCATATCTAGTGCTTGTAGGTGATGCTCATCTGCAATTGCTGTAGTATAATATTTGATAAAGGAATAAATGTTAGATGAACCATCATATGTGGGGATTGGGCTTACCTCCTTTCCAATCCAGTGCAATGATTTTGTAACCCACGCACATCTCCTTGCAGATACTTTGTGCATGCAGCTTTTCCAGTTCTCCAATCCAGCGTCCGAGTCTGAAATGCAAGAGCTGTCCCATCTCTAGTTGAGTGTTGCATCCGCAGTTGGATTAATATAATCTTCCTGGTTCGCAGTCATCTTGTATAGCCGGTCTAAGTCTTGAGCTCTGGATTCCTCCTGAATCGGATCGTTGTATCTATGTCCATCCGCAGGGTCCAGTGGTGCGATGACCCTAAGATGCTTTCCTTCAAAGATCATCTTCTTTGTATTCATATTTATGATGGCGAGGTTATTGATAGCCCAGTCAATTCTTAACAACGATCTCAATAACCTAGAAGTATGCATAAATCTGTACTCCATCAATGTCAACAACCACACTGGCTAACCTTCCAAAAGGTATGACTTTCTCTTGATTGGCCATTCTCAACTGGATAGGTGACCATAACAGCTTTGGTCTCCCCATCTGCTTCCATGTCTGTTTGGTTAAGACATTTACTTCTGATCCCAAATCAAGAATGATCTCATCCATTTCATAATCTCCTATTTGTGCACTGAGTCTCATTTCTCTGCCTGTTCTCTTGTGTTTCTTGATGTGATGAACTATGCTATCAGTAGTTTCACCTTCGCTGCTTGGCTGATACTGATCTAATAACTTCTACAACTCTGCTATAGTGTTTGGACTCTTCAACAAATTCATGTAGCTCCTAAGGAACTATGCAATAGAGGTTCCTGTCTTTGCTGTGGCGTTCGTTCTATCATAAGTAGCCAGAATATCTTCTATATGCGGTATCTCGCTATGCAGTGGTATCTCGCTGTGCAGCGGTATTCTCGGCGATTTTGGTGCTGACTCTTTGAAGATATCCTATGCTTCCTCAAAGGTTTATTTGTTTTTCTTTAAGTCGAAAGCAGGTGCTTTCCCAGTAGCTTTCCTTATCCATATTGTTTCAAGAGGAGTATGCTTAGTGTTAAAATCTCCTGAATTCGAAGCTTTGGCTCCTCTATCTCACTGTGTCGTAGCACCACTACACGTTACTACGTTAATACTTGTATCCGTAGGTCTCCTTTCTGTTGCGATCAACTGTATAGTTGGGTTCGGTGCCTCTAGCCATTTTCTTTTATGCATTTCTACCTCTAACACTGGGCAATCTTCAATAACATGATCAAATGATTGACAATAATTGCATGTAGTGCATGGGTTGGTACAGTCTCTAGACACATGGCCTACTTGGCCATAGTTATAGCAGATTACTTGACCTCGGCCTTGTCCTTGCGACGGGCCGTTATTCCTTCGTCTCCAGCGGTATCCTCCATGGCCTCTATATTCTCCCTGATCTTGCTATGCATTTTCTTGTTTCTGCGGAGTCTCTCCTTGGACTATGTACATCCCTCCATACATATGCTCAATATATTTCTTTATTTCTAGCATGAGTTCATATGTGCGACAGTTGGACTCATCATGCCCAACTCACTTATAGAAATTACAATAGAGGTTTTTAGGTGTTCTTACGTATTTTTGTATCATATGGAAGTCTTCTGGCCGGTGTCCTCTAGTTCTACAAATTTTACACCATGGTCCCAGGTGCGTATTTAATGGGTTTGGTGCACCCATGTTAAGGAAGTCTTGGAATAAAGGACAACGATCCTTAGTGTGTCCTTCTCCCTTACATCCTATACACCAGACTTCCTGTCTCTCTTGCTTTCCTTGCTTGATATCTTGTAATTGTAGTGCCAGGGTAGCTAACTGGTTCTGAATCTGCAACATGCCAGCACAATTTTCTCTAATAGGTGAAGCTTCCAGCTTCATCGCGATATCCAAAGCTTCTGGCTGGGAAGCCACTTTCTTCTACATCAATGACTGTCTGATATGGGGTAACAACATGGCTATAAACCATTCCTTATGTTGCTGCGGTGCTATGATGAAGCTTACTTGGTCCAACAACATCTTAAACTTCTGGTCAAATTCCCAGACCGTTTCATTAGGTTTCTGTTTGATCTCTTTCAACTTTGTTATACACTGCGACTCTGACTTTGGCTTCTTAAATCATGCTATGAGTGCAGTCTTGATTTCTGCTAGGGTTCTTCGGTTTCCCTGTGAATATTTCATGAACCAATGCAAGGCTCAGTCTCTAAATGTGGTGACAATATGTGCTTGATTTAAAACATCATCCTGTACTTGCTTAACACTCCACATGGCTTCACATAGAAACCAGTGTTGATCAGGGTCTTCCAGACCCGTTCCTTTAAATATCAGTAGCTTAATATCTTCGGTCATGCTTCTTCTAGGTGGTGGAGGGTTCTTCACAGGTTGCTGATTAGAAAAGATAAACGAAATGGTCTGAGTGCTAGGGATATTTGCAATAGGGGGGTTCTGGACTAGCTGAGTTTGTGCAATGGGAGGTGCGATGTTCCCACCCGATGGATTTTGCGGAGTAATAGGCTGATAGGTGGAAGATAGAGGTGCGGCTTTGCTATCAAGTTCCGAATCAATGTCTACATGGAATCCATGCCCACTAGCAGTCTTCTTAGGTGTATATTTATACCTTTTCCCACTTCTTAGATAATGTGTCTCTTCGTTAGACTCACTAAAAATGCTATTGACCATTACAAATGCAAAATTTTTACTGCATTCTAAAACAACTTTCTCAGCTAAAAGCATTTTAATGTACAAACTGAGGTTGTTCAGATACTTACGTCTGAATCCCTTGAAAAACTCTATTTCGGATGTGCTGTAGGACTTTAGCATGTCCACAATGAACTCTGTCACAAAGCTTTGTAGTGTATTGTCTACCCAGAAGTCGACTGCTCGAACGAATGGACTATCTAGCGCTTTGATATTTTCAATAAGCTCCAGTGTCCACTCAGTCGGTGTGCTTCGCGGGATACAGTTTCTACACTCTACGAGTCTTGACAACCACTTGTGTAGATCATTCCCAAAAGAGGCTCAAAATATCTCGTGAACGTCTTTCCACAGGTACTTGTTCAACCACTAAATGTGAGAGAGATGTGGGTGTATGTTTTCTTTCCTTGCAAAGTCTCTCTCTGTCTTGTCACACCATGACCAGATTTCTTTCTTGTCGAGATACCAAAATTCGATGCTGAGCTCAACTTCTTCTACTTCGCACATCACAGCTTCAACTCATCATGGATTCTTAGCATGACAATGGAACCAATTGTTGGCTTAATATACTGTTCTAGAGGTTCCAATGTAGACCCAGGTTCTTCGCGGTTTCAATGAACCAACAAAACCCCTTCTCACCGGCCCTTTCAGCAATAACCTATGAAAAGGATGAGGTCTCACCCGAGGTATACCAATGGGGTCACTGTGGAATCAGGTTTCCAAAGTGAAGTGATGAGTTTTTAAGATAGGACTACTACGCAGTGCACTATTAGACTATGCTGTGGGCTGAGGACTGCATGACGATAAACTACATCACGGTCCACACTTCTATGAACTAACCACTTACGCAACCAGTGCATCCACAAAATGCACGGTTCAGGCAAGATGCAAATAGTAGGACAACGCAACTAACTTATATGCTTCCTCTTCTAGACTTAATAGATATTGGAGACTTTACCTAACATTTAACCATTAATCTACTGCCTTAGACTATTAGATTTATAACATATGTAAGCAGACGAACCATACAGTACTGTGCACTTCCGGTGTTGTGCGATAAAAGAGTTACACAACCCAAACTCAACATACACTTGTGATTATTCATTAAACTGATACCTTCACAGATTTAGAATACTACACATTCATCATTCATCCATTCATGTAAGACTTAACATATTATTCCCATCTTTCTCCTATGGCGAATACATATAAAAGCACTAACATAACAGTTGATAAATGAGAATCCAGACATTCATTCATAAGTAAACAGATAAATGCAAAACACAAATAATCACACTACGCAGGATTTAACGTGGTTCACTCCAGGATGGGAGCTACGTCCACAAGAACTATTGTTGTATTAGTATTTGGGAAGGGTTCAACAATTCTTTGTCTGCGCACAAAGCTGCAAACTCTCTTCTCTCTCAATCGGCCTCTGCCCACACAACTTGCAAAGCCTTACAAAATTGTCTCTCAATAGATATCTATTCAGCTAATACAATGGAGAGTAGAAAAACTAACAACGAACAACGAGAGATTAAACCTTTCCCATACAAAATATTCCTATTTATAGATCATTCCCATAGGTCATGTCTTTACAATCCGTAGGAAAAAAACCTTAGGTTTACAAATCTGTTACGGTTTCCAGCTCATTAAGCTTGCTGGCTTCTGGTAGCGAATATTCCATCGTGGCCGGCCCATAGCGCATGGTCACATTTCTATTGTCCTTCCTGTTGCACGCATGCCAATAGGTCATTTTCACTGAGCCATTCTTCCTCTAACGGTCTCGTGCGACTAGTTCAGGTAGTGGTTCTTTCACATGTGCGACCAGTCACTTTTTTTCCGCATTGCTTCTACCCATCGCTTGGCACTCCTGGAGCATCTTTACCAAAAATAGACCATTGATGGTCTAACCGGAATCTGTGCCATCTTCCATCCAGCACTCTGGTTTGTTGGCTCCCCGTAGACTGGACACTTCACAGCACTGTCTTCTCGCAACACTGAACTTTGCAGCTCTTCCAACACTGCACTGCACAACTTCGCAGCATCCCAAACTGATACAAAAAATACTTCAACTGAACTACGCTCAGCTCCGCATTTCCAAAAATCCATCTTGCTCAAAATTCCCTACTTGGGCCAGGCCCAACATCTCCTTTGACAGATCTCACTAAGGAAGGATCTTTCAATTGGTAAAAACAATCTGAGCAAGTGTTCAATAGAATGAAGGAGGTAATGAGCAGTTTTCTTGTTCTTGCACTTCCATGTTTTTCTCAACCTTTTTTTATTGAGTGTGGGGCTTTAGGGAATGGGATTGGAGCAGTATTGATGCAAAATAAGAACCCCTTGGAATTTGAGAGCAGAAATTTGAAGCCCCATGAAATATTATATTCATTCTATGAAAAATAGATGCTATCCATCATGCATGCACTAGTCAAGTTCGGACAGTATTTGGTAGGGGGTAAGTTCATTATCAAGACTGATCACAATAGTTTGAGACACTTATTAACCCAAAAGGAGTTGAATGATAGGAAATTGAAGTAGGTAAGAAAGGTCCAAGAATTTGAATTTCATATTGAATATAAGAAGGGTAATATGAACATTGTAGTTGATGCACTTTCTAGAAAACCAACACTTGAATTGCTCAAATTTGATGATGGTTGGAAAGTACAACTTAGGGTAGAGTACACAATGAACCAGTTTGCTTGTGATTTGTTTGATGGATTAATTCATGAAGATGCTTACAATATTCTCAATGATGTTATCTATTATAAGGATAGGGTCTTTTTGGTTCTAGAATCCATACTAAAGAAGAAGATCCTTGAGGCTTCCCATGATGTGCCTCTAACAGGTCATCCGAGGTTTGTCAAGAGTTATAGGAAAGTGAAGGAAAGGTTCACATGGAAAGGGATGAAGAAGGAGGTGATGGATTATGTTAGGTCATGTGTGGCATGTTAGCATTTAATAAATTATAGCATACTCATCCATCAGGGCTCTTACAACCACTTCCTATTCCTGAACAGAAATGGGAAAGTGTATCGATGGATTTCATCACTGGTATTCCAAAAAGCCAAGGAAAAGATATATAGTGTTTTCATTGTGGTTGATAGATTGACTAAATATGCACATTTATTTGCTGTAAAAACTAATATTACAGCCATCCAAGTGCTTGAAATTTTCATCAAATAAGTCTTCAAAATTTATGGCATACCCAAGTCCATCATTAGTGGCAGAGATATCAAGTATACTAGCAATTTTTGGCAATAATTGTTCAAGTTAGTGGGGACAAGTTTGGACATGAGAACCAGCTACCATCCAAATAATTATGGCCAAACAGAAAGAGTGACCCAATGCATGGAAAGGTACTTAAGAAACTATGTCACAGGCCAGCAAAAGTCACGGACTACTTGGCTCCATTTGGGAGAGTTTTGTTACAACCCTACCTTTCACCTCTCGATTGGTATGTCTCCCTTCAAATCTCTATATGGATATGATGCACTCAATTTTGATGATATGATATTTGGTTACTGTGAGACACAGAAGGAAAATTATTGTCTCCAAGAGAATCAAGACATACTCAAAACCCTCAAAGATAACTTGCATGTAGCATAGAACAGGCAAAAAGTGCAAGTAGACAAGCATAGTGTTGAGCGAGCTTCCCAAGTAGGAGATCTGGTATATTTGAGGTTGCAGCCCTATAGACAGTCATCATTGAAGTATAAGGGGGCTCATAAGTTTCAACAAAGGTTATATGGCCCCTATCAAGTTTTGAGAAAGATCAGGAAAGTGGCTTATGAGCTAGAGTTACCTCCGGGCAGCCGGATTCATATTGTTTTCCATGTGTCTTATTTGAAGAAGGAAATAGGGAATAAAGTCAAGGTTTCATAAGATTTTCCACCCCTTGATGATGAAGGAAACTTGGTTCTGATCCATGATAATATTTTGGAGGTCCGAGAGAAGAATCTAAGGAGAATAATCCTTAAGGAATTTTTGGTGCAATGGGAAGGAATTCCTAGTGAGGATGCTACTTGGGAAGGAAAACATATCTTACAACATCCTAGTTTGAAATTGATTGAGGAAAAAAAATATTGGGTGGGGAGGATTTTCATGTCCCCTCAATAGGAAACAATGGACCAAGTTCCCAACCCAACCAATCCCTTAGGTTGAGGAGACAACTTTAGTATCATGGGCTTAATTTTGAATTCTAGGCATTTAATTAATTAGGAATGTGGATTAAATTTTATCCAAAGTTTATTATGCACTTGGAATATTTATCTTTTATGAATTTAATAATTTTATGATAAATAAATGAGGATAATGCTCCACTAGGGAGAATTAGTGGATGAGTTTGACTTGGAGATGATTTGAAGAAGAAGTTAAGGAGAAAGCACCTAAATCTAGAAAATCGGGAAAAAGGAAAGAAAGATGGAGCAAATCAGAAAAGAAGCAAAAACTCAGGAAAAACAACATAAATAAAAAAGCAACAGAAAAGCAGAAAGAAGGATATATCAAAAAATAAATAAATTTAAGAAAAGTAGGGTAAATCATAAAATCCAGAAAAAGTAGAAAAAGCTAAAGCAGAAAGTGGAAAAGCAAACAGAAAAGAAAAAAGGAGGAAAGCAAAGCAAAACGGAAAAGGTAGGAGTGCTAGATTTCCTTATCCACTCATGGAGAGAGCATTAGCTAAGGAGACCTAATCCTCAATTCATCCTCTCTCTATAAATAAACTAGTGCACACCCCCTTAACATATTTTGTTAGTTTGATGTTTGGATTGAGATCAATTGTGGCTCAGAGACTTGGGAGATGTGCCCCTAGTCCAAGTTGGGTGATGTGCCCCTGCTTTCTATGAGAGTATGATGGAATTCAACCATTTTCATTGAATTTCCTATAGCTTATCCAAGGATGGGTCAAATTTCATAAAGCTTCATGAGGTTTATAGTTCAAATCTCTAGGATTATTGTTGATTTCCAGAGCTAAAATTTTGTATTGAAGAGGAGAGGAGATTTTTAAACATTTTTAGAATCCTATTGGATCATATCTGATGTAATTACAGTCTTTAAAAATATATGATATCAGTCATAACATTTAATATTGCAGAAGTATGATATATTCAATGTTTTCTCCACCCCTTCTAGAATTTCCTAGAATTTGACTAGTTTTCAGAATGCATGTGATAGATGAATGAGAATATATCCAAATGAGTTGATTTATGTGCCTGATATTAATTAAGATGTTAAATAACCCAATCTATGTCTAAGATAAGGAATTTGTGAGCCTTCCTTGACTATTTGGGAGCTCCTGAATTTAACTAGCTGTGCAATCCTGGAATTCCAATTTACTTGTATTTTGTGAATATTTCTCAGAACTTCCTTAAAATTTATGGAGGTACCTATGAATGTATATTGAATAATATTTAATTTTTATTAGCCTCCATTTTTTATGGAGAATCTGTAAGGGCAGACTCAAACAAATCTCCCTAGTCTGAATGGTTCAGATCTAGAACGAATGAATACATAATACAAATGCCTTTGCTAGACCAATTGAAATTTAATATAAATAAAATATGTGTCTTACCTTTAGTGTGCAATTCCTTTATCCTTTATGATACAAGTCCTTATCTTTAGATCTTTAGCTGCAAAACTGGACAAAACATGTGGAAACAAACAAGTAATAAAAGAACATGGATGTGAATTGATCTAGATCAACAGTCAAAGAAGTTAATCCTAAAAATTATTATAACAACAATTTTATGGAAATAATTTGCATTAGATGTAATAATAATAAGTATAATGAGAGAGATGTTATGACCGATGCTTTGACGTAATAACCTCCTTCCAACAATCCTAGCCTCCAAGATCAAATGCTTAACATCCTAATGGATGAAGAGGATCACCTAGAGAAGTTATGCCAGCATATAGGTACTTTATTGTTCATCCCTTAACAATGGACAAGGGTTTCATATATATAAGGCTAAAGGGATAGGAGAGGTTGAGGATTTAGGGGAGGGGATTAAGGGATCATCCCACTAGACAAGGGGATCGAATGCCACCTTTCTAGATAAGTAGGGATACACCATCCAAGCTTCAAGAAGTCACTCGAAGCTTCTCTTTATCCATTTAACCAACTACGAAACACCTTGAACAAGATAAAAATGAGTCGAAGAGAGATCAACGCACCTTGTACAAGAGAACCATGCACCACCCACGCACTCTGTTAAGGTGCATAATGCATCACCTTGAACCTGACGCACCTTGATGGAGAGTAGGGCACGTCAGGGTTACCACATAAGGTTAAAGGGATGCACAAAAACCGTTCTTATGATGGTTTAGCCTAATAAATTTAGGGATCAAGGCATACAGAGGACACATAACGCATGATGACGAGATTTTGGTGTAACAGAATGCCCCCCAAAGCATGAAGTTGGAAAAATAAGGTGGGTGAAATGTTTTGTAATAGGGAAAAAATTGAAGTAAGGATTGTCAGTTGGAGTGACAAACAAAGATCTTCTGCAGTACAATTGACTCTAAGATAAATGTCTCAATTGACTCATAACATGGTTGCTGACCAATACTTTGCAGATCCATGATAGTAAAGACCAAATGAACGCAATCATGACTACTAGACACAATCGTAGATCCATGATGAGATGATAACACAACCACGACAACAAGAGTGGATCCATGTAATATGACTAAAACAATATCCATCGCAACCTCGGTAAGATACATGAGTTAACCAAGGGTCTTCAAGCCGAACCTACAATGATAGGAATCCAACCATCTGATTACAATGTCTTGAAGTCTAACATGGTAGAAACCACTTGATTACCAGTCATTAATTTATACCATTAACAAGTGAGAGGGACATCACCATTGATGTCAATAATCTCCAAGGTATCATAGTACATACCACTATATGTGAATCAATGATCTGAAGTCGAACACTCAGTGTATTCTTTCAATTAGAATTCAATGATGTGAACTTATTGTTGAAAGCGAGGTAAGCTGCCATTGAGGAATGCAGACTCAAGGTACTTGATTTATTTCTAGGTTTAATCCTTGGATGATGTGTTGAAGTCGTGTTGATGCCTCGGGTGTGCAGGGTAAGTGCAAGGTGCTGGAATGGGTTCCAAGGCACACAACAGGGGATGAAAACCCAGCCAAAGGATTCGAAAGACCCTACGCAAGGGCAATTCTATCCTTGAGTTGTTTGGTGTGGTAATCACCCACGGATATTCGACCTCCGCTAGCACTCTATGAGTAATTAATTTGATCAATAAGATCAGTTTCCCAATTTAGGGAAACAAAGGGGTGAAACAATGAGCAATTCTAACTTAACCTGTTTAGAAAAAGAACCTAATCTTAAGTCAGATCTATTCTAAAATGAAAAGCTTGGTGTTTATGCAGATCAACCTTGAGGTGTAATAGAACAAACGGTCTATCATCTTAACAAAAATGCCTTTAGATGAGATATTTGCTGACTTAAATTATGATTTATTTAATGAAAATTAAACAACAATAATCCAAGCTGAAAGACCATAAAGATATAACTTGTTATCCTTTTGTTGATTGAAAAATCAACAATGATTGAATATATATAAATATGTGATCAATTGCAAAAATCGATAAAGAAAGTATTTAATTAAAGAAATTTAATCAAATATTTTCATACACACATCAGTTATATACAAAAACCAATACAACAGATCTATGCATTCATTATATATCTAACAAGAGATCATATGTATAGTGGATGACAATCTGGAACATAAAATCAGAAATCCTTAAATAAAATTAAGTGATAATCAGAAGATGGATCCGAAGATAACACTACTGCATTAAGATGTATTGTACCAAAATTACAATGACTCTAGCCATAGAGTATCCTCGGTCTTATCTCCTGCTGACTTACAATTCCAAAAATTCCAACCCCTCTCTCCAAGAGGTATTCTTCCTTAAATATTAAACTACAACAATGTACAAAATGAATCCTACAGAATAGGGATTCCAAAATCAGAAATGAGTCTATTGGGCCAGAAAATCCTGCCACTACTCGGATTGCATGATTTCATTCATATTTCTAAAAGATTCTTAAAGATATATCCCTTAATTAAAAAAGATCCTACATCATAATCAAGAATTCTGCCCCAACCTGCTCATTATCAACAACAGATGATTTGGCTTGTAGAGAATTCGTCGTACGGACTTCTGGATGAGAGACTATGTTCTTAAAAATAGAGTCCGTTAAAGGGTCCACGTCAGAAGAAATTGGTGGAATATCAGATTCTTCATTAATTATATAATCCCGTATAATAGTATCATCTCGATCCGTTGGCTCTTCAGAAACCTTCTTTTCCTTCCTCTCTGGGAAGCGCATACAGACAAACGGGAATTGAACATCCTCTTGTTCGCTATCGCTGCTTGAATCAGGAATACTTGCATCAAAAGGCAGTGACAAAGGTTCTTGATACAACAAAGACCGAAGTTCTTCATTCTTGAAACATGCATGGAGGGATTCATTTCCTATATGCATATTGCTCATACCAAATACATCAAGAAGAAAGTTACAACATAAACATGCAAGATTTTCTTCTTACATAATATAAAGGACAAACTGAAGGCTTTAATATTCGTTGCCAATTTAAGGCCAAATGATAGAATGGCAAATGATTGAGTAGAGCCAGTCATACTGGCCAAATTATTACGATTGGGACACTGCAATCATGCAAACTATAATGAAACAAGTTATAACATGTGCTAATTGAATCTGGATCCATGCGGAAGTACAAATTCAATCGAAATTTGCATGAATTAAAAAAGCACGTGAAAACTCATCATTAAAAGTCTTTTCACATCAACAATCATAACCTTGGATTTGAAATGAAAATGGGAGTTGAGGTGAAAGAGATGACTGCAGAACGACTAAGACAAGAATTTGAGCACATAAAATGGCGGCCTGGTTTCACCTACGAGATCAAATGCAGATTGCTAATTTAACAGAAAGATTAGAGCCACACCGTGGAGATGAAAAGGTGAAACCTGCAAAGCCTGGGAGGATCAAATTAAATAACCAAAATGGCCATTACAAAATCCAAAATAGCCAAAATTCTAAACATAATACATAGCAACGAAAATAACTAATCCTAGAAAAAGATGAAAAATCAGCACTAACAACCCTTGGGGACCAAATTCACAATAAAATCAGCGTAGTGGTGCAATTCGAGGAGCAAAAATGATAAAGAAAAAGTAAATAAAACCTATATTTATCAATTCACCCAAATTAAATCACGACCATAGGATTAAGAGAAATGGACGGCTGAGATGGACCGATGCACAGTGCAGGATCGGGTTCAAAACATAATAAAAGTTTTTATTTACCACTCCCAAAAGCCGAAAACCGAAATTGGCGGGTTTCGGGTTTCAAAAATACTACCAAATCAAAACCAAGTTTCTGAAAGCCGCATCCCAAAAGTTGCGGGTTGCGAGTTTTGGAACAAAATTAAACGCAATGTAAAAAATGAATTCCCAAATCCCAAAACACGACAGTGTCAGGTTTCGCATTTATTAGAACTCGCAAATAAAAATCCCGGATCCCGAAACGCGACATCGTCGGGTTTCGGTAAAACAAACTACAAAAGAAAATGGAATCCCGCACCCAAAACTTTTGGGTTTTGGGTTTCAGGATGACGAAAACCCCAAAATGAAAATAGCAACTTCCCGCACCTGAAACTTTCAGGTTTCGGGTTCTCCAAATTTTGGGTTTCGGATTTGCCAAGAAAAAGTGAAAATAGTCAAAATCTAAAGATTTTGCAAACCAAACACTTAAAGAAACCTATATCAAGTAGCAAAAATGAAGTACGGGTACATGGGTAGTGATGTTTAAAGACATTTAAACCGAAAATCATATTTACAAAGAAAAACTTACCCATATACCTTCGAATTGATTAAAAAATGGGGTTCCCGTGCTTTAGCTAAGCATGGGATCTGTTGTGGCCACAACAAATGGTGACTGGCTGGGAAGAACCAGTTATCTCTGCAATCAAATCATGGCAAAAGACAACATGTTAATCAACCACTTTCTTGAAACTCAATTCAAAGAAAATACTCAAAAGATAACAGTCAACAAACAATGAACATGAAAATGGATAGATCTCAAGCAATGACCATTTTAAAGATAACGCTCATCTGATAAGGAAATTTAGAGAGTGATACCAAATCTTTACCATGATGTAATCATTGAAAACCAGCTTGTGTTGAACCTAGGAATAGTCTTAGAAATGCTCATGGATATCCTAATTACAAATCACCTTGGTTTATTAGTTGCATGTATATTTAGTGATCCTCTATGGATTATATATACCTTTTTATCTTTTCTTTTATCTTTTTTTTTCCTCTTTTAGATATATATATATATAACCTTGTTGATACAAGACCACTGTGCTAACTTGGTGATTAGGTGAAACAACGCCATTCACAGGCCTGATTTGGAAGCTGGTCAAGCTAGCTCGATGGCGAGACTCCTTGTCTTCTGGATGTAAGACCAAAAGAAATTATCATGGCTTGGTGACCATATTGTGATAACTCTAGTCCAAGATCAAACCCATAATCATAGCAAGGATGACTTGTGATAAGACCCCCCTGTTCTTGTATACAACAAAATCCATAATGAAAGACAAAACAATTTATTTTGGCATAGGCTACAAGGCATTACCATGGCTTGGTGAGCATATAGTGGTAATGTTACTCACCAGTGCTTTGCGGATCATGAATGGACCGACCTGTAATAGGATCTTCCACCTTCCAGCAGAACTGAAAGTCATCTCCCAAGTGTGGTGGCTTGATGTGAAGATGTCATTCCAATTAAACACCTATGAACCTAATGGGCTGGCTTGATAACAAGACCACCCACCTTGTAACTTATAATTTTAAACAAAATTCATATTCAAAGTGATTGTAAAAGGATCCATGAGCAATCGGAGCTAGTTAGGTTATTATGATATGTTGTTCAACCATGAAACACCAGATAGAGAAGTGATGACCATCCTCCGTACCTCAATTATACAAATAAAGCATTGTGAAAGATAATGATCAAAGTGAAAAATATCCAAAAGTACTGCACTTATTGACTGTTTATTCTTCAGAGTAAATTCTAATCAAAAGCTAGAAAGTAAGATTGATAACAATGCTGAAACTTTAGAAGCAATTGTTTGCTAAGAAAAATTATCTTAAGCCATTACCAGACGTGTGAAGCCTAATTAATCAAAACCAAAACAAAACAAGAAGACTAATCAAAATGAAAATGCAAGAAAACAAAAGATTGACAAACAAACCACAGCTATGTACAAGTGCACCAGGTTGTTCAAACAAAATACTTTTTGAGAAGAGACACATTCACTGGGAAGGTGTCTACAACTCCCTCTAGTGTCTGTAATCGAACAATACTGGGACCAATCTTTTCTGTAACAATGAAAGGTCCTAGCCAAAGGCGCTAAAACTTGGTATATTGGTTCTTATCTTTATGTTGCTTATCCCACCTTAGAACCAGGTCACCAATAGAAAATTCCCTATCAGATGAAGACTTTTCATCAAACCATCTTTTCACCATCTGCTGATGATGGTACAATTTGTTCTTATCTATTACCATGTCCTCCTCTAGCTTCAAGAGAGTGTCTATTCTATGCTGGAGAGGGGAAGAACCATATTCTTGGATAGATTGGGCCAATTGTAGTGAAGTGATGGTGAGATTAGTAGGAAGGATGGCTTCTTTGCCATAAACAAGATAGTAGGGGGAATTTGCAATGGTTTCCTTTGGGGTTATTCGATCTTCCCATAAAGCATTATATAACTGTGTGTGCCAATCTCTATGATGAGAAGCTACAGTCTTCTTGAGAATATTTATCATATTTTTGTTTGACAACTCAGCCAAACCATTGCCTTGCGGGTAATAATTGGCAGAGAACTTAAGCTTAATTCCCTTTTCAAAGGAATATTCAGTTATATCAATTGAAGAGAAGTAGGATGCATTATCGAAAACTAAGTACACAGGAGTGCCGAACCGTGTGATGATTTGACTGTCAAGGAAGGAAATTACTTGACTCACATTACATTGTTTAAGAGGGGCTGCCTCCACCCATCTGGTGAAGTAGTCAGTTGCTGTAAGAATATACTTATGTTGGAGGGACGAAGTAGGGTTTATAGGCCCAACAAAATCCAGTCCCCATTGTTGGAATGGAAACTGAATTGTGACTGGTTGAAGAGGAAATGTAGGTTTCTTAAACTTGCCTGTGCATTTCTGGCATGGTTCACACCTCCTTACATAAGCATACGCATCTTTAAACAACGTGGGCCAATAATATCCAGCCCTGAGAATCTTATGTGCTGTAGTCTCACCTAAAAAATGGCCTCCAGCAAGTCTTGCATGAAATTGGAATAAAATGTCATCAATTTCATTAGTTGGTATGATCTCAAGATCATATTCTTGTAGGGCCGTCATCCAATGGGCCCTCTTTTCTCCTAACTCTTTCTAGATGAGGACGTTTCTAATGGCAGAGTATGGAATAATGACTTTTGTTCGAGACTTCAGCAAGTAGGGCCTGTAATGTTTGACAGACTTATAGACCGCATAGGCTTGCTTATCAATCTGAGAGTAATTAAGCTCTACACCCTTAAATGTTGAGCTCATGAAAGAGATCGGGATCTCTGCATCATCGTCATGCTTTTTTGTCAGGACAATCGCATAAGAAAAGTTAGTGGAGAAAGTATAAAGAATGAAATCCTTATCAAAATCTGGGGACATGAGAGCAGGAGCTTTAGCGATAGCCTTTCGAATTTGGATAAATGCATCTCTCTGTTCCCGAGACCAAGTAAACTGCACACCTTTCTTGACCAAAAGTTGTAATGGTTTAACAATCTGGGAAAAATTTGGTACAAATCTACGTACAAAATTAATATTGCCTAAGAAGGATTGCATTGCTTTGCGCGAGCCTGGTAACCCAATCTTTGAAATAGCCTATGTGCATTCGGGATCAATAATCATACATTCTTTCGAAACAATGAAACCCAAAAGCTTTCCTTCTGTTACTGCGAAAATAGATTTCTTGGGTTTGAGAGAAATGCTGAATTTCTTGCAACGGCCGAAAACCTGTTTCAGAGCAAACACATGTTCATGTTGGCTCTTGGAGTAAATAGTGATATCATCAAGATAAACTACGACAGAATTATGTGTTAACCCTCTGAAAGCTATGTCCATAGCTCTCTGGAAAGTAGCTCCTGCATTGATTAACCCGAAAGGCATCCGCCTATAGGCAAAAGTGCCCGAAGGGGTCCCGAAAGTTATTTTTAATTGGTCGTCCAGGGCAACCATAACTTGGTTATATCCCAAAAAAACCATCTACGAGGGAAAAAATCTCCGACCCGGCTACCTTCTGAAGAATCTATTCCATAGGTGGAACAGGATAGTTGTCTTTCTCAGAAGCTCGATTCAGGTTCCTGAAATAGACACATAGTCGAATTTCACCACATTTCTTATGGACAAGCACTAAGTTAGCTATCCATTGAGTGTGCCTGACTGGAAAGATAATTCGAGCAATGAGCAGCTTTTCCAACTCCTTTTTTACCTAGGGTTCTAAGCTAAGGTGCATTTTCTGCAGCTTTTGTTGAAATGGCTTAACTTCTAGTTTCATGGGTATATTATGAAACATGACGCTAGTGTCAAATGTTTTCAATTCATCATAAGTCCAGGCAAAATCATCTTTATACTGCTTACACAATGCAATGATGGCCCTCCATTCTTCAGGGGTACATTCAACTCCCAAATTGATGAAACGTGGTTCCTGCTCAATGCCTAAATTGACTCACTCATAATTCAGGGATGAGCTTTGAGTTTTACAATTAGTTTGAGATTTGAATTTGTCTTGCAAATCATAAAACTTTTCTAGATTGATCACTGACTTTGGGATAACATTTGAGAGATCAGCGAGTGACTTTTCATGTTCTGCTTCATTAATGGCCATATCTTGGAATGTATCCTGAGTCGTGAGGAAGTCAAGTATCTGTCAATCATCATCAAATACTTTCCAATTAGTCACATTATCCGGAATAGAGGGTCTGTACATCAATTCAATGGAAAAAGTTTGTGGAGACAATCCTTCTGGCGGGATCAGTCTAGACACTGTATTTGCTAATAGGTTTGCATCAAAATTTTGTGATCTGGGGACCGATTTAATATTGAATGCTAAAAATGAGTTGGTTAAATCCATTACCATCTTCTGATAAATAGCCAAGCGTGGAGATAAGCAGTGTATCTTATTTCTGACTTGCTTAACTATAATTTTGGAATCTCCATAGCATTCAATCGCCTGCACACCTAAGTCAACAACCTTCTTGAGTCCCTGAACTAGAGCCTCATACTCAACTACATTATTAGTGCAATCAAATTCTAACCTGCAAGAAATAATAATTTTCATTCCCTTAGGATCAATTAGGACACAACCTGCTCCGGCTCCTTCCTTGGACTTGGAACCATCAAAAAATAAAGTCCATGAGACAGGATCTAACCTAAAATTTGTATTTACATTCTATACATTATGCACAATTTCACCAGAGAAAGGTATAGAAGTAACATGAGTAATATGTGATTCATTTTGAATGCTTTCTTTTGGTGAGGCATTAGCTGGGAATTCACCAAAAAAAAGTATCTAAAGTAAGTTTCTCTACACAAGAGGTGAGATAACTAGCAGGTTCGCTTGAATCATTAAGATCAGTGACTGTCTGTTTCATAAAAGGTTCTCTGTTGATCTTAATTTTATTCGGTTGACCATTGTAGGGCAAACATAAGTGGGACCAGTCGGTTGAAAAGTAACCCTTAAGTTTCTCTGACCAGTCCCTGCTTAACCACATCTCATAGGCCTCTGGGATGTTAGCTATCACAATGTCAACTGTCTGATGGATCCTTGGATCAGCTGACAATGTAAGCAAAACATTTCTCAACTTACCTACCACTTTGAATTTGGATCTGTCAAGTTGCACAATCTGGGTTGGGCAGGGCTCCCACGTTGCATTCAATTTCCTGCAAATAGAGAGGGGCATCACATTTGATGATGCTCCTGAATCTATCATGTAGTTGTGCACATTCTGATTGAATATATCAAAAGTGAGCGAGAAAGGAGAAGTCCTCTTGCTTACTGGTTTCTGATCATCATTTTTAGTAACAGAGTCTAGATTGTTACTTTGTGACTCTCTTGGTTGTTTGACTATCATTCTTTTTGTTAAGGAATCCCTCATAGCAAGGATCTTAAGTAGCTCAAACAGAGATATGTTTGCTTTAACTCTTTTTAAATCTTCAACTATATTGTACTCCATTTCAGGGAGGACCGTATCCTTTTGTGGGATAGTCTTGTTTTTTGTGGGAACCGGAGGAGAAGATGAAGGTTCTTGAGGTGGTTGTGGTCTTGACCTTGTGTTATAAGGATGCTGTGTGTTAAATACTTCCTCAAGTTCTTCTTCTTCTTCACACATAGGAAGTTCTGAAAAGCATCCCACAACATCGACCTGTGGATTACCTTCTTCTTCTTCTATAGGTAATTGTGGATCCGACATGTTTTGCTCGTTGGAAGTGTCAAGGGTGACTTGAGATTTTGCTACCAATGCTCTAAAAATAGAATAGAGTTCATCGTTTGTGAGTCCATCTACCGGATTTGGTGGTGGTGTATTTTGTGGAGGCTGGTAAGGTCTCCTAAATTGTGGCCTTACAAAACCTCTATTTTGACTTTGATTATCATTAGTGTTCTTCTTTCAATCCACCATATCATTTGACATCCTTTGAAGGAATTTATTCATGTCAGTCATATCAAATGGATCCTTGTTCTGAATAGCAGGTTTAGGGGCATTCTCAATTCTCTTCCTAGAAGTGGAAGGTTGTTCTTCTGAAGTTTTAGGGCTGTCTTTCAGACAAAACATGTCCTTCTCAACTTGGATTGCTTCATAAAATGCTTCCAGTAAAGTACCTTTATGTGCCCTCTTGACCCACATTGCAATAGGGACAGGCAGACCTTTTTCATAATAAGCTACCAACAATTCTTCAGCAGGAAGAAGATTGGTAGGAATTCTGTTTTTGAGATATGAAAACCTTTGGTTAAAGTCTTTTACCCTTTCTTTTCCTTTGATTTTCATGGAGGATAACTCTAAGAGAAGATCCTGTGGTGTTTTGTCATCCCCGAATTTCTGGGTAAAATTTTTCTCGAATTCATCTTAGGAAGTTATAGATTGGGCTGGTAAAGCAAAATACCAAGTGGTTGCTTTACCCTCAAAAGTATAGGGAAGGAGTCTACATACTACATCCTCATGTACCACACTTCTAAGCCTGATTTCCTGCATGAAGGTTTTTATATGATCCAATGCAGGTATCTTATCATCAGGGTTAAATTTAGGTAGCCATTTCTCAGAATTCTTTGGTAATCTATGTTGATCTCCTAATATGAAAACTACACCTTGGTCAAGCCAAGGCCTATTTTTCCCTTCTCCTGCCATTGGAGGTTCTTGCTCTTGTTCTTCCGAGGACGAGCTAGAAGAATTCTCACCGTCTGAGGAAGATGGTGAAGACAAAGGAGGCGATGGTGGTGGACCACCAATTCCAAAATTTGGCTGACCTTGTGTTCCTATGAGAGTGGTTTCATGGTTATATTATGAGAATTTGGTTGATGAATCAATTCTTGGTTTTCAAGTTGTTGATCAACTGTGTGTTGATCATGTGTGTTTAGATCAGTGGTGTGCTAAATCTGTGAGTCACTAGTATGTGCAGTGGGAATTTGTTGATCTTCCCGACCACCAGTCTATAGAATATTTTCTAAATTTAAGGCTTCCAAACCACGTCGTCTTTGATCAACAATTCGTTGTTCTACTCTTAAGACCCTATCGATAGATGTTTTCAATATCTTCTCTAACAAGATGGGTCCCCTTGTGGGTGATGTGAAAATGATTTCCCCTCTGTTCTCCTGTTGTATCATAGGTGTGATAGGTATAACTATAGGTTGCGCAGATGTAATAGGGAGAACTGTAGGTTGTGAATTAGTTGGTTGTTCAAATGTTGAAGCCCTGGATTGGCTTCAGGTTTGAACCATTGAAGTATTTGTTGGAGGAGGTTTATTAGCGGTTTGCTTAGGCATGTTATACTAGTGCCCTCCTTCTAGCGCCATTTGTTGATGCCTTGATTGTGCAGGGTTAGTGAAAGGTGCTGGAATGGGTTCCAAGGCACACAATAGGGGATGAAAACCCAACCAAAGGCTTTGAAAGACCCTATGCAAGGGAAATTCTATCCTCAAGCTGTTTGGTGTGGTAATCACCCACGGATATTCAGCCTCCGCTGGCACTATATGAGTAAGTAATTTGATCAATAAGATCAATTTCCCAATTTAGGGAAACAAAGGGGTGAAACAATGAGCAATTCTAACTTAACCTGTTTAGAAAAAGAACCTAATCTTAAGTCAGATATATTCTAAAATGAAAAGCTTGGTGTTTATGTAGATCAACCTTGAGGTGTAAGAGAACAAATAGTCTATCACCTTTAACAAAAATGCCTTTAGATGAGATATTTGCTGACTTAAATTATGATTTATTTAATGAAAATTAAACAACAATAATCCAAGCTGAAAGACCATCAAGATATAACTTGTTATCCTTTTGTTGATCGAAAAATCAATAATGATTGAATATATATATATATATGTGATCAATTGCAAAAATCGATAAAGAAAGTATTTAATTAAAGAAATTTAATCAAATATTTTCATACACACATCAGTTATACAGAAAAACCAATACAACAGATCTATGCATTCATTATATATCTAACAAGAGATCATATGTATAGTGGATGACAATCTGGAACATAAAATCAGAAATCCTTAAATAAATTTAAGTGATAATCAGAAGATGGATCCGAAGATAACATTACTGCATTAAGATGTCTTGTACCAAAATTACAATGACTTTGGCCACAGAGTATCCTCAGTCTTATCTCCTGCTGAATTACAATTCCAAAAATTCCAACCCCTCTCTCCGAGAGGTATTCTTCCTTAAATATTAAACTACAACAAAGTACAAAATGAATCCTATAGAATAGGGATTCCAAAATCAGAAATGAGTCTATTGGGACAGAAAATCCTGCCACTACTCAGACTGCATGATTTCCTTCATCTTTTGAAAAGATTCTTAAAGATATATCCCTTAATTAAAAAAGATCCTCACATCATAATCAAGAATTCCACCCCAACCTGCTCATTATCAACAATAGATGATTTGGCTTGTAGAGAATTCACCACAGGGACTTCTGGATGAGAGACTATGTTCTTAAAAATAGAGAAATCCGTTAAAGGGTCCACGTCAGAAGAAATTGGCAGAATATCAGATTCTTCATTAATTATATAATCCCATATAATAGTATCATCTCGATCAGTTGGCTCTTCATAAACCTTCTTTTCCTTCCTCTCTAGGAATCACATATAGATAGACGGGACTTGAACATCCTCTTGTACACTATCGCTGCTTGAATCAGGAGTACTTGCATCAAAAGATGGTGACAAAGGTTCTTGATACAACAAAGACTGAAGTTCTTCATTCTTGAAACACACATGGAGGGATTCATTTCCTGTCTGCATATTTCTCATACCAAATACGTCAAGAAGAAAGTTACAACATAAACATGCAAGATTTTCTTCTTACAGAATATAAAGGACAAACTGAAGGCTTTCATATTCGTTGCCAATTTAAGGCCAAATGATAGAATGGAAAATGATTGAGCAGAGCCGGTCACACTGGCCAAATTATTACGATTGGGACACTGCAATCATGCAAACTGTAACAAAATGAGTTATAACATGTGCTAACCGAATCTGGATCCATGCGGAAGTACAAATTCAATCGAAATTTGCATGAATTAAAAAAGCATGTGAAAACTCATCATTAAAAGTCTTTTCACATCAACAATCATAACCTTGGATTTGAAATGAAAACAGGAGTTGAGGTGAAAGAGATGACTACGAAACGACTAAGACAAGGATTTGAGCACATAAAATGGCGGCATGGTTTCACCTGCGAGATCAAATGCAGATTGCTAATTTAATAGAAAGATTAGAGCCACACTGCGGAGATGAAAAGGTGTAACTTGCAAAGCCTGGGAGGATCAAATTAAATAACCAAAACCACCATTACAAAATCCAAAATAACAAAACTTCTAAACAGAATACACAGCAACGGAAACAACTAATCCTAGAAAAAGCTGAAAAACCAGCAATAATGACCCTTGGCAACCAAATTCACAATAAAATCAGCTTAGCGGAGCAATTCGACAAGTAAAAATGATAAAGATAAAGTAAATAAAACCTATATTTATCAATTTACCCAAATTAAATCACGACCATAGGATTAAGAGAAATGGACGGTTGAGATTCATCGATGCGCACAGCAGGATCAGGTTCAAAACATAGTAAAAGTTTTTATTTACCACTCCTGAAAGCTGAAAACTGAAATTGGTGGGTTTCAGGTTTCGGGTTCCAAAAATACGACCAAATCAAAACTAAGTTTCCGAAAGCCGCAGCCCGAATGTTGCTGGTTGCGGGTTTTGGAATGTAATTAAACGCAACGTAAAAAATGAATTCCCGAATCCAGAAACGTGACAGTGTTGGGTTTTGCGTTCCGCATTTATTATAACTCGCAAGGAAAAATCTCGAATCCTGAAACACGACATCGTCGGGTTTTGGGTTTCGGGTTTCGGTAAAACAAACTACAAAAGAAAATGGAATCCCGCACCCGAAACTTTCAGGTTTCGAGTTTCGGGCTCTCCAAATTTTGGGTTTCGGATTCTCCAAATTTCGAGTTTCGGGTTTGCCAAGAAAAAGTGAAATAGTCAAAATTTAAAGATTTTGCAAACCAAACACTTAAAGAAACCCAGATCAAGTAGCGAAAATGAAGTACGTGTAGATGGGCAGTGATGTTTAAAGACATTTAAACCGAAAATCATATTTACAAAGAAAAACTTACCCATATACCTTCGAATTGATTAAAAAATGGGGTTCCCGTGCTTTAGCTAAGCATGGGATCTGTTGTGGCCACAACAAGTCAAAAAGGATAAACCTGTCTAAGGAGGGCCATGATGTTTCCCCCATCATCGACACGAAACAAGATCAAATATTTCTGGAGTATATCAGACTGTAGAGTGACACTTAAGAATGACTTAGGAATGACTGACATGATAGAAGGTAGAACGAATACATAAATTGACTTGATGAATAGACCTCTGTTGAACATGGGAATGGCATGAATTGGTATCATTGACATGACGAGAATGACACCGAATTCTAATGCAACTGATGATGGCAGCATTCTTTGATGAATCAAAGGAGAGGACTGACTCATGGAATCGGTGGGACTCGAAGACAAGCAGATTATCCAAGTGTTTGGATGCATATGAAAATGAGTGCCATGTTCAAGGGTGACTAACTACTTCCATAATTACAATGAAATACAAACTCTTTCCTTATCCCCATCATGATTTCTGAGTACCTCTTTTGTTTTTTAACGATATCGAGGAGGGTAACAAATGCTCGGTATATCTCTTCAATTGGATGAGTCTGATATCATATATTTTACGAACCTGACATAGGAGGGGTTCATCCCAAAAAGGGCCCTTCAATGTCATATTTTAATGGGTCCAGAGAAGGAAAACTCAACTTTATTTCATATTTAGAGAGTATAGAAATAACTAAAGAATACTCCAAACGGTTCTTTTTCGTAAAAGTTAGTCTCCTCATCCAAAAAAGGATAAAACAAAATGAGAGAAAAATATTATAGTCATGATTAATCGAAGTGCTCCTTTTTCGTAAATAGCCCTCCTCTTCCGAAAAAGGGATAAATTATCTCCAGAAATATGTCATTTCAAATACTTTTACAAGCGTGAAAGAATCAAGTTCGCTTAGCAATCTTTTCATGTTTAGGGAGTCTGAAAAGAGCTTAAAGAGGAACTCTGATGGGTTTCTTTTTTGTGGGAGTTTTACGAGCCTAAAAAAGTGATAAAATATAACTCAGTGACTTATTCTCATAGTTTCACGAGCATGAGAAAGAACAAAGAGTAAGCTCGATTCCATTAATATTTGATTTTAACGAGTGTCATGATAGCATAAAAAATGCTCAAAGTTCATACTTGATAAAAATTACAAACCATCAATGATGGTCACCAATAAAGTCAGAACACCACCTTACATCATATGCGAACTCCAAAAAGAAATATTTAAAAAAGGAATAAACCCATAAAAGAAATAAACTCACCGACTATAGTAAAAAACCCATAAAAGAAATATTTAAAAAGGAATATTCCATTTCTTTTATATAAAATCTCAAATAGTAAATAAATATTTACCAATTGTTGTTTACCAATTTGGAATAGTGAAAACACCTCTTTGGAGAGAGATTTTCAAACATTTATTGCGAAATCTATGGTCAGTTGTTTCATGCCTTGTCAGTCACAAGTAGGCCTTACCCTTGCTCTTTACCTTTTCAGTGGATCAATTTTTAGTTTAGTTTTCATTTTTTGGGGTTTTTTGGCTCATTAAGAAGGGGATTGTGAGTGCCCTAGGAGACGCGCTTTTAGGTTGAGGGAAGTGCATCGAGGGCTCTCGGATGCGCTTCTCCGATGGAGAAAGTGCATCTTCGATGCACTATCCGCAAAAGCGAGGTGCATCGGCGCATATCCACAATGAAAAATAAAAAATGGGGCCAAAAATACCCAATCCAAAGCTATGAAAAGGTTCTAATGGATGTTTATTTGATGTTTGCATAGGTCTTAGCTCACAAAATGGTCCAGTGGAAGGAACGGGAGCATGAAATCGAAGATGCCCAAGCAGAAAACGATCCACATTCGATGAATGCTCTACAAAGATGCAGACTGTTTAAATTACTTCATGTATGAGGCATGCGGTCCTAAGTACAACTTCTATATTACTTGATCAGACTATGGAATCCGGATCAACAACATTTCCAAGTTGGTTCCCACATCCTTACCTTGGATGTGGAAGATATCTATTTTCTAACGGGGTTGTCTAGGCAGGGAGCCCCAATTTCACTATCCGGTCCATGAGGTAGTGACCAGTTGATATAGATATTGGTGGCATAGTTTTATACACCAGGGACACATATGTTTGCTGGGAATATTCCCATCAAGAATATATGTAATCAACCCCCGACGACTATGCTCTTTAATATAGAGCGGGTGGTGGGAAGCAGGGATTCTCATCAGGCCACTAAGGCCCACATGCTTTATGCCATCGAGTGTATGGCACTGACTATTTTCAGCTGGTGTGAGGGAATCCTCACCAATATCAAGGATAAACTCACCAAAATCCATAGGGGTGAGATGAAGCAGTTCGGGTATGGATCCATCGTGGTCTCATTCTTCCTAGAGCAAGTTCCACTACTGATACCACATGTAGATTTGGATGATCTCAATCCATGAGATCCTCATATTGTTAGATGGTCGGAGGTCAGGGCCCTCCATGGAGGTAGGGGTCCTGTCATAATTTATGGGCCCACCTTCTTCAAGTGGATCCATAGGAAGCTCCTCATGGATGAGGACTATGCGTATGCAGGTACTGACTTTAGGGGAGACTCGGACATAGCTCTTCCTAAGGGGGAGAAGTGGGGAGATCTATGTAAGAATGAAACTCTTTTTGTGTTTATGAATTTTATAATTTTATATTTTTTTGTGGGTAGTACTGATGTTTCTCACATGTTTCATCCATATGTTGGCCCGTATCAACATGTAGGTTCTTCTCCAATTGAGAAAAGAGGGGTGGTACGACATATGGTGATTGCTTAGTAGGATGCAGTAGAGGATCTAAACAAGCTGGAGGAGAACCTCCAGATATTTACATTGGATATTCCTGACATATCCATCGATGAATTACCTCGTCATTACTAGCGCCATATAGATGGAGTCTCAGGATGCTTCAGTCGATTGCTTTGTCGAGTAGCTAGGGCTGTTATATGTTATCACGAGCATCCACTGGGATAGATCATTGCATGATATATGTACTAAAAGCCATAGGATTCAGATTTTTGTAGCCAGGACCTACTGAAAGATTATGGGATTCATATTTTGTATAAGTACCACTTTTTTGTACATGATGATATATATATAAAAAACACTATTTTTCTGTTTCATGCACCTTGTCTTCTATGATGATTGGGGATCGTATGAATGTTAGCTTATACACTATGAGTAGTTTACATGTTATTTTGTTTTATACATCTTTTGATGAAAATGTTTCTGAATGTGCAATGTACAAATATAATATGAAATTAGCTAGGGAATCAACAATGGTGTTCATGTTTCTCGGAATCATGGGGGCTTCACTCAATAAACCACTATCATAGCACGTTCGTTCGTGGCATATGAAACAATACCCCTAATTTCACTAAATATTGGAAAATACCTTCCAAAATCATTTTTCTTAACCCCCTCCCAATATGCCTTCCCAATTTAAAAAACCACATATTTTCACTAGATATTGTATGTATCAATTTTTTCATTAAAATTTTTTATACCCCTTTATATTTTTGCCTAGTATATTGATATGATACCCCTCTTATGACCCCACATGCATTCTACAATGCACCTTGCTTCTTTCGATGTATATTGTGGATGCACATTATTTCATCGACAATGGAATTAATCAATCACATATCATTATGATTTGCAACATCTAATGGTCTAATGAAGAGATAGGAGATCACTTATTGTATGTCACTAGAGCCAATGCACATAGTACAACATTTAGATTTCCTATTGCAGTTCACCAATCGCTGACTAAGCTTGTTGTGGGCTAGGTATCCAAGCCCCCAGGGCCTGTAACAAGCTCTAGGAGGCTGACTAAGCCTCCCAAGTCCTGTAATAAGCACGAGTGGTTGTGTATTCAAGCCCCCCAGGCCTATCGAGGGCCTATAGCAGGCCCTAGAGGCTTAGAGACTCCCAAGGCTATTGGTAACAATTGGATGAGTGCTATTGGTAACAATTGGCTGTCAATGACCACTATCTCTCGACTATGATCGAACAGCAACCCACTTCACCATGAAACCCCTGGCCTCAAGCATGCCTCAAGATGTGATTTCCCTACATACTGGTAAGCCTGAGCCTTGCCTCAACCCGATTTTGCATCCGATCGTGATCCCGCCATCTCCATTTGGTGGATATTTGTCATCCCACCCATATAAAAAAGACCCAAATGTATAAGCAATATAATTTTTAAATTAAAAAAACCCTTTTCCCCTTAATATATAAGCAATATAATTTTTAAATTTTCATGAATATTTAATGCTGCAATATGAATGAACGTGATATTATATTGCCTTCTAGCGAAGCCCCCGTACTCGGAATGTGTAGGTATTGATTAATTGACTCAAAGGACCTCTCCAAGAGACGTACTCACCAAAATAGAAAGAGTAATATGGGGTCGCAGATAGGGTAGAAATGGTTGAGATGGGAGACCACTAATTGTGAATCGAGATAGATAACAAGATGGGTCACATGCAAGGAAGAAGCGTCGGTCAATATTCAAATTACTGCATGATACTCGGCGACATTGTTGGTTGCAAACCCTAAGCAAGTTCCTCCTGAACTAATCAGTTCGTCGGTAGGGGAATAGAGTACCCAAGATGACGAAGCGAGGTTACAGGTTTTCCGGCTAGCACCTTCTGTGAATTCAAAACACATTGGAATCTACATATCTAGGAAGAACATGGTATAACCGTAATGATAATATCCTAGCACACTAAAAGTAAAGTGTCACACCAAACAAAACACACATCATGTATAGTATATATAAAGTACTGATGCGTAAATGATTTAGGCATAGTATCGCTTTAGTTAGATACCATGGCAAGGCTCTCCCAAAGATATCCCATCGTAATCCTCTAGTTCATATGCTCCCTTTTACAAAACACGTTTTACCACATATGGATTGTGCCGCATAGACTCAAGTTTTCCTGCACTAGACCTCTTTTTTGTAGTAGACTTATATATTTTACCACTTCTTAGTGTATGAATATGTTCTTCTATATCACTGTCGTTAGCTATGAACATTACAGACTCAAAACAACTAGGTATCTTATTGCATTCTTAAAACACCTTTCTTAGCTAAAAGCATTTTGATATATAAACTCAGATTGTTCAGGTACTTACCTCTGAATCCCTTGAAGAATTCTTCCTCTGCTGTGCTGTAGGAATTCAGGATGTCCACAGTGAACTTTGTCACGTAGCCTTGTAGTATGCTGTCAACCCAAAATTCAACTGCTTGCGAGAGTGGACTATCTACTACTTTAAGTCTCTGAATGAGCTATGGGGTCCACTCGGTAGGCACTCCTTCTTGGAAGTAGTTTTTCCATTCTGCTAACCTAGATAACCAATCGTATAAGTCATTGCTAAAACATGCAAAGAAAATTTTGTAAATGTCTGCCCACAAGTATCTATGCAACCACTCTACGTCAGAGAAATGCGGATGCCTATTCTCTTTTCTTGCAAACTCCCTTTCTGTCTTGTCCACCCAGTTCCATATTTTTGTTTTCTCTGGATTCCAATTTTCTGTGCTCATCACCAGTTCAAGCACGGAAATAGAACCATTTGTTGGATCAACTTACTGTTCTTTATCTCTTCAAGATAGACGCAGGTTCTGCGTGGTTCAGGGAACCAACAAAACCCCTTTTCACCGGCCCTTTCGGCAACAGTCTGTGAGCAGACTAAGGTCTCACCCGAGGTGAAGTTATGGGGAGGTTGTGGAATCAAGTTTCCACAACTAGGTGATGGGCACTTCAATAGAATGGGGGGACTGTGCGAAGCTCCACCTACTTCGTGGCTACACTTATGCTATCGTGCATCCAAGGATTGCGCAGTTTGGAATGGATGGGAGATCCTTCTCTAACTCTCCGACTAGTGAGCAACGCACCAAAGGACTTGTGCTGTGGGGTGACTACAAAACAAGAGGGAAGTGAAACTGAAGACTGCACTACCTCTTTAACAACCATACATCTTCAACAGACTTTACTTAGTGTAAGTTATGCATTCAACAAGCATATTAGACCGTAAACCTTGCAAACTTATACAATACGATGAACTATAATGCAACTGCACACTTCTGGCGCTGTGCGTCAGGGAATCACACTACACAAACTTTGTTGACTTAACTGTTACCCATCTAACTTATGCATTCATCATGTCCAGAAATACTTTGACATTCAACATTCACTCATTTGTGTTCAACACTTAGCATATTATTCCTACCATTCATTCTTCTGGAGAATACACATGAAAGCAAATGTTGGGAAGGGCCCAAGTGGGCATGATTTTGACAAAGTTTAGTTTTGGGAACTACGCCGTTCAGGCTACAGAGTCAGATGGCACATTTTTGGAGGTGCACAGTTTGGATTGCATAGGTAGTGTGCATAGTTGAGCTAGTGCACAGTGTCAGCACAACAACCATTTTGGGTAAAGAGTACAAGGAAAGGTCGAGATGGGGAAAGCGACCTTTTTTGGGTATGGAGAAGCATGAAGTCAGGTGAAAGCAACCTATCAGGAGAGTGGAAGAAAGAAGTTAAGGAGCTAATCCATGAGGTTGACAGTGACAGGCGGGCTAAAGGGGTGAAAAGTGATAGGCCATGATGCAGTTGTAACCATTTTGAGGATAACTGCAACTATTAGAAGGGAGTGAGAGGCACGAGTGGCCTAGCAAGGAGGCCTCGAGTGAGTGGTGCAAGCTGTCGACGGTGATAGGAAGGATTGTGGGTAACTGCACTAGTGGGGAAACCTTAGGGTTTTTCCCTTTGCATTGTAAAGACATGACCTATGGGCATGATCTATAAATGGGCACATTTTGTAAAGGGAAAGGGTTGAATCTTCTAAGTATGAATTGTAATCTTTGTTGAATATTAAACTCTGCAGAGAGAATATTGTAAAGGCTCTGCAAGCTGCATGCGCAGAGGCCTATTGAGAGACAAGAGAGTTTGCAGCTGAGTGCACAGACTAGAACTATTGTACCCTTCCCAAAATAATATAACAACAGTTCTTGTGGACGTAGCTCCCATCCTGGGGTGAACCATGTTAAATTCTGTGTTGTGTGATTGCTTATATGTTTGCACCTGTTTATTTTCTTACAACAAATGCTCAAGATCTTACTTATCGGTTCATGTGTTTTACTTTTATATTTATTCACCATAAGAATGAAGATGGGAATAATATGTTAAGTATCACATATTTAGATGAATGTTAGATGCAAAAGTATATCTAAGTCTGTGAATGTATAAGTCAGTTCGACAATCACTTAAATAGCTAAGACACGCACAGTGTGCAGCACCGGAAGTGCGCAATATATTGTATTTATCATATTGCACGAATCATAGATAAATCACCTAAGGCAATTGTGAAATGCATAAGAATCATTAAGTACAGTTAGTTGGAGTAGTTAAGTACTGAAGAGGAATCATAGTTATCAATTGCATTGTCTGGTTGGTGAATGGATAGAAACATTAAGTGAAGCCATCAAAATCGGCTAAGTCTGAACAGGAAGCGTAGTTATCAGTTGCATCATTCTGTCAACGAAAGACCATCCGGCATCACGTAGTCCTTGGACGCATGATAGAGTAAGTGTTGACTGTGAAGGAGTTAAGCTTTGCGCAGTCTTTAGTTCACAGCGCGAGCCCCGCAGTGCGTTGTTCATCAAATTTGTTTAAAGCACTCATCATCTAGTTGTGGAAACCAGATTCCACAGCCCCCCCATAACTTTGCCTCGGGTGAGACCTCAGTCTGTTAACAGATGTTGTCGAAAGGGTCGGTGAAAAGGGGTTTTGTTGGTTTCTTGAACGACGAAGAACCTAATTCTGTATAGAAAACCTCAAGACAGTTATATAAGCCAACAAATGGTTCCATTGCCATGCTAAGAATCTGTGATGAGTTGCCGTGCTTAAGATGGTGATGTGCTCAGAAGACAAAGTTCCGTTGATTGTAGAAAATTGGCACCCAGACAAGAAAGAGATTTGGGCCTGGTGTGATAAGACATAGAGAGAGTTCGCAAGGAAGGAGAATAGACACCCGTGTTTCTCTGACATTCAGTGGTTGAACAAATACCTGTGGAAGGATGTTCACGAAATTTTCTGGTCATCCTTTGGAAACAAGTTGCACGAGTGGTTATTGAGGCTCACAGAGCGAAAGAACTGTTTCCAGCGAGAGATACCTACCGAGTAGACTTTAGATCTCACTCAGAGGCTTAAAAAATAGATAGCCCAATCTCGAGAGTAGTTGACTTTTGGGTTGACAGTACACTAGAGAGCTTCATGACATAGTTCGCTGTGGACATGCCAAAGTCCTACAGCGTAGCAGAAGCATAATTTTTCAAAGGTTTCAGAGGTAAGTACCTTAACAATTTGAGTTTATACATTAAAATGATTTTAGCTGAGAAAGGCATTTTAAGAATGCAATAAAGATTCCTAGAAATTTTTGAATCTATAATGGTCAATAGCATTTATAGTGATTCTGACGAAGAGACACATAGTTTGAGAAGTGGAAAAAGATATAAATATACTACTAAGAAGACTTCCAGTGAACATGGACTCCGCGTAGATATTGATTTACAAGTCGAACCTGATAGCCAAACCACACCTCCATCCACTACCTATCAGCCTATTACTCTGTAGAATCCATCGGTTGTGTACACCACACCTCCTATTGCACAAAACCCACCAGTTCAGAACCCTCCAGTTGTGAATATCCCTAGCACTAAGAATATTTTGAGTCAGAACAATCCACGCAATACCACTTTTACTTTTGCCGCTCAGAACCCTGTACCACCTAGAAGAAGGATGACTGATGATATTAAGCTACCGATATTCAAAGGAAAGGGTCTAGAGGATGTTAAATTTTGAGCATTAATTCACAATACTCTAGGATCTTCACTGAGAGAATAAGATATATAGTATATCAATGCATAACAATCACAATAAGCATCACAAGCATCACAAGAATCAAAAGCATGAGAGATAAGAGACACAGAGTTTCCATGGGGAAAACCCTAAGGTGAAAAACCCCACAACTTCCTCATAGATAGAGAGAGCAATGGCTCAACCAAAGTACAACCAAAATACACATGAGATAGTCTCCTAGAAGCAGATGATCCTCCTCCTCACTAGTGCACCACTTTCTGAGTGAGAGAGATATGACTTTCTGAATGATCTAAATAGAGATCTCCTGATCTCTATTTATACTAACCTATTTTCCTAGTGACCTTATGGGGCTGACTTGTCTAGATAGGTACATCCACAATATAATATATATATTTCAGGGCTGACCCCACACATGGTGGTATAATAACCTATCGGCAAGTACACACACTTGCGACACTTGTCAATCCACATGACGACACTTCCTTATAGAGGAATAACACATCTCTAATAAGGGTACAATAAATATATATGAAATACATAGATGAAATACATTCTAAAGTTACATATACATCAACACTCCCTCTTAACTAGGAAGGTATTTCTCGACACAGATCTGCTAGACAAGTCTTCTTCTTGGGATCATCGTCATCATCATTGTCACTACTGCTGCTATCTCAACCAATCTCTGACTCTACTCGTCATAGGAAGTTCTACAGAGCCAGTCCTTTTTCATACTGGATGTAGGCCCACCACCTGCAGGTCTTCATCATTACTAGCCATACTATGGAAATATTAGGACTTATTATGTGCATCACAAAACCTTAAAAGAGTCTCTTGACTAGCAAGAACCCTAAAGAGCATCTGAGGCCTTTTTCATCCTATCCAGATCTCCAGGACTTATTACATGTGACCTCACCACAAAATGTCGAAAGAGAATCCCAGGACTGATTACGAGCACAAGGCTCAACCTATCGGATCTCCCAGGGCACAAATTAAATGTGGTCACCACAAAACCTCGAAAGAGCATCCCAGGACTGATTACGAGCCAAGCATCTTCCTCATGATCAATGGATCATGGCATTCCATTTCTTCATCCCAAATCCTGGGAACTTCAATATCTTCAATAGATATCTTTGTTGCTGGAACAAATGTTGTAGTCCTTTTGTAGGTGAAGATATACTCTCTTTCCTACAAAACAAGTTAAATTGCATAATTAGAAACATCTCATAATGTTCAGAACAAATTCTTTACACATAAATAAATATGTCATGCAGTCATGCAGTTATCTTAGCCAATGCTTCAATACAACATTTATCCATGTTCCAAAACTTTCTAGATGCCTTCTAGTCTGTACCAGAACATTGTTAAGAGTTTGCACTACTCCCAACATGTCAGCAAAGAGGTTTCTTTCTAGATAAGTAGCACTGGAATGTTGTACAGTGCCATAGGCCAATTACCCATCACATGCATATTAGTAGTATATTGTTCATTAATGCAATCATTCTAATATGCACAATACATCTCCTAAGTCTAGGAACATAAGCATAATATTATTTAAACAAACAAAATAGGCAAGAAATGATAATTGAAATACTTATCTTTGTTTGTTTGTTGGGTGGACTCCCTCTGAGTCTTTGCTTCCTGGCAGGAGCTACTGAAGTAGCTCCTTCTACACCTTTCTGTTGTGGAATGTAGGAACATGGTCAACTCCCTCTAAAAATCTACATCCTTGTAGGAGCTGTTGGAGTGTGCTCCCTCTTGATCTTTGCTTCATGGATTACCTGTCCTTGAACTTATATTCATCCTTGCTGACATCAATCTTCTTGAACCCAGAAAGACCTCTTCTAGTGTCTTGTTGTCCAATATCTTGTGGGGTGTTCTGTTCTGCACATATACAGTTGTTCTAGTTGCTTCTGCCCATAGATGCATAGGTAGATCCTGGTCATGCAGCATTGCCCTTGCTGCTTCCATGATTGTTCTATTCTTCCTTTCTGCAACTCCATTCTGTTGAGGATTATAAGGAGTAGTCAACTCCCTCTTAATCCCTGAATCACTACAAAGCTTCTTGAAGTCACCTGAGGTGAATTCTCCACCATTGTCGGATCTGAATGTTTTGATCTTCTTGTCAGTTTGATTCTCCATCAAGGTTTTGAATTCCTTGAATTTATCAAACACTTCATCTTTGTTCTTCAATAAGTATACCTAAGTCTTCCAGGAGAAGTCATCAATAAATGAGACATAGTAAACATTCCCACTCAGAGAACTAGATGACATAGGACCACATACATCTAAGTGGATGATTTCCAGGATGTCTTTTGCCTTGCTTTCACTGCTTGGGAAAGCCTTCTTAATGTTCTTACCTTTTGCACATACTTTGCAAACACCTTCATGTTTGGTCTTGATTTGATGAAGACCCTCTATAGCCTTGCTTGCAATTGGAAGTGCCCTATAGTGCATATGAGCAATTCTTCTATGCCAAAGTTCACTTGGCTCCATGGATTCATGTACCATGACATGTTCAGGTTGTCCCTTCAATTTATACAACCCTCCCTCTTGCTCTCCAATCACTACTGCATCATCTATGTTCTTTCCCTTTGGCCACATTAGGACTTGGCCATCCACAAATGCAACCCTCATACCTTTTGCATCCAATGCAGAGATGGAGAGTAAGTTCTTCTTGAGCCCAGGTACATAAAGGACTTCTTTCATCTTCAAAGATTTTCCAGAATCTGCGTTGTAGGAGGCTTCACCACTTCCTTTGATTGGGTATTGATAATCATCCCCAAGTTTCACCTAATGGGGTGATTCATGTTCAGATAGGTTCACAAAAGATTCCTTAAACCCAAGCATGTGTTTGGAAGCCCCACTGTCAATCAACCAATCATTACAACCATGGGAAATAGTACTTGTGAGAGCATAAATTAGAACATATTCTTCTTCACTTGATGAGTCATCATCACTATCACTTTCTTCCCTAGCCTTCTTCTTTGGGTGTTCATCATCTTCGGCAGCATGAGCATAATATCTTCTTTTGTTATTCTTCTTCTTCTTATTGAAGTTGTTGTTGTTGTCTTTCTTCTTCTTGGGACAATCTGAAGCAAAGTGTCCCTTCTCATTGCAATTGAAGCATCTGATATCTTTCTTATCTTTATGACAATGGTGGTGTGAGAATCTTCTGTTATGAGATGACTCCTTCTTGGACTTACCTTTCCAGGCATGTGCTGTGAGAGCTTGATCTTCATTTCCCATCTTTTCTTCTCGGGTCACAAGCCTAGCTTCTTCTTGAGAGCATTCTTCCCGCAATCTATTGAAGGAGATCAACTTCTTCCTTGCACAAATTCCTTGAATAAAGGAATCCCATGAACTGGGTAGGCCATTTAGAATGGTCATCACCACTTCACCATTCTCCACCGCTTCTAGTTTTTCCTTGATCTGGGAGACCCTTGAAAAATAAGATTGAATGGTTTCTCCATTCTGAAACTTTACTCCTTTCAATTGGTTCCGCAGGGTCATCTTCCGATTTATGTTCTTCCCTTCAAATAGCTTGGTCAAAGAGTCAAACATCTCCTTGGGTGTCTTTAGAGAAGACACATGGGGTATGAGATGGTCTTTGATAGAATCAGTAATGATTCTCTTTTGCCTTGACCAAGTTCTTCTTATGCAATACTTTATCCTCTTCATCCTCTAGGATAGGGATGTCTTCTTTTACATATGAGTCCAACTCATTCTCTTCCAGGATTAACCTAATCCTATACTTCCAAGCTCGAAAGTTATCATCTTCTTCAAGCTTATCCTCAAGCTTGGTGTGGTGAGACATCTTAAAGAGTACTTCAAATGGAAATAGAAAAGATTTAGGTCTTACCACTTGAAATGCTGAAAACTGGATCTAGTCCCGGAGTAGGGTTTGTCGGAAAAACCCTAAAAATTCAAAATGTGAATTTCAATTTTCTGAAAGGATAGAAAGATGTGCCTTGATGAGCTGATCAACCTGGTGTATTCAAAATTTGAGATCAGCAAATCTTTACCCTTCAGATTTTCCTTTTTGTCCTCCCAGGTTCACTAAGGAGAGCCATGAATTAGGGTTTGAGTTTCCCAGAAATCTACCCAGCCAAAAATCTCGATCCAAAGCTCTAAACTTCGATTTTTGCAAGGATCTTCTAGCTATGTCTTCAGATTTCAGAAATTCCAATTTTTGTGGAAACCCTAATTTTTAGGGCCAAATCCGAAAATGCTCAGAATTGAATTCTAATTGGACAGATAGATTCTCCTTGATGAGTAGAGTCAATCTACTATACTACTTTTCCAAAATCTGTGGAGAGAAACCCAATAAACAAGAAACTCAAGTTTCCGTCACTCCAAAATGTCTTCTTCTCAGGTTAGCTATGATACCATTTTAAATTTTGAGAATTATTTCACAATACTCTAGGATCTTCATTAAGAGAATAACATATACAGTATATCAATGCATAACAATCACATTAAGCATGACAAGCATCATAAGAATCAAAAGCATGAGAGACAAGAGACACAGAGTTTCCGTGGGGAAAACCCTAAGGGGAAAAACCCCACAACTTCCTCAGAGATAGAGAGAGCAATGGCTCAACCAAAGTACAACGAAAATACACTTGAGATAGTCTCCTAGGAGCAGATGATCCTCCTCCTCACTAGTGTGCCACTTTCTGAGTGAGAGAGATATGACTTTCCGAATGATCTAAATAGAGATCTCCTGATCTCTATTTATAGTAACCTATTTTCCGAGTGACCTTATGGGGCCGACTTGTCTAGCTAGGTACATCCACAATATAATATATATATTTCAGGGCCGACCCCACACATGGTGGTCTAATAACCCATCGAAAAGTACACACACTTGCGACACTTGTCAATCTACATGATGACACTTCCTTATAGAGGAATAACACATCTCTAATAAGGGTACAATAAATATATATGAAATACATAGATGAAATACATTCCAAAGTTACATATACATCAACAGAGGACCCTAAGCAACATTGGTTTCTATGTGAAGCCATATGGAATGTTAAACAAGTTCAGGATGATGCTGTGAAGTAAGCGCAACTCATCACCACATTAAGAGACAGAGCCTTGAATTGGTTCATTGAAGTATTCCTTTGGACATCAGAGAACCTTAGTGGAGATTAAGGCTGCACTATTGAGTGAGTTCAAGAAACCGAAGTCAGAATCCTAGTGTATCACAGAGTTAAAGGAAATAAAACAGAAACCTAATGAGACAGTCTGGGAATTTGACCAGAAATTTAAGACACTATTGACCAAGTAAGTTTCGTCATAGCACCACAACAGCACCAGGAATGGTTTATAGCTGCATTGTTGCCCCATATTAGACTGTCGTTCATGCAACAGAAAGTGGCGTCGCAGGAAGAAGCCTTGGAAATCGTGATGAAGTTAGAAGCTTCACCTACTAGAGAGGCTAGCACTAGGATGTCTCAGATTCAGACCTAGTTAGCTACCCTAACATTACAATTGCAGGATATGAAGAAAGGAAAAGAACAAAGACACGAAGTCTGGTGTACAGGATATAAGGGAGAAGGACACACTAAGTATCATTGTCCTTTGTTCCAATAATACCTTAACGTGGGTGCACCAAACCCATTGAATCAGAACCAAGGGCCATGGTGTGAGATCTATAGAACTAGAGGACACCAACTGGAAGACTGCAACTTAGTTGAGAAATATGTAAGAACACCTAAAAGTCTATATTGCAATTTCTGCAAGACAGTTGGGCATGATGAGTCCAACTGCCGCACATATGAGCTCATGTTGGAAAGGGAGAAAGACATCAAGCATATGTATGGAGGAGTATATAGAGTCTAAGAAGAGACTCCACAGAAACAAGATAACACGTAGCACGATCAAGGACCATACAAAGGTCGTGGAGGATACCGCAGAAGAGGAAGAAATGTCAGCCCAACACAAGGAAGAGGTTGAGCACAGGTAATATGTTATAACTGTGGCCAACCAGGTCACATATCTAGAGATTCTACCAACCCATGCACTACTTGTAGTTGCTGTAAATATTTTGATCATGTTATTGAAGAATTCCCAGTGTTAACGGCAGAAATGCATAAACAAAATCAAGATGCGCCGAACCCAAACATTCAGTTGATGATAGCAGAGAGAAGGGATGCGGATCCAAGTACCAATGTGGTGATACGAAGTGGCACTGAAATAGGAAGATCTCGGGGAACAGAAGCTTCAAATTCTAGGATGTTTGATACTAACCAGACTCCTATTGAAACAATCTAGATCAGAAAATCTACTGGGAATGCACCTGCCTTCAATCTAGAGAAAAGTAAAGAAGTATTTGAAGAAGCGCGGGACATTTTCAAAGAACCACCACCTACTTCACCTAGAATCTTGTTGCGCAGTGAAGTATTACATACACAAGATGTGCTAGCAACATATGACAAAATGTACAACACAACAGAGATGTGCACCTCTGTTGCACAGTTCCTAGGGAGCTGCATGAAATTACTGAAGAGCACAAACGCTATAGTGGAGTTGCAAAAATTGTTAAACCAGTATGAATCGCGTAGTGAGAAGGAGACTTCCCAGAGTGCAGTTCTGTTAGAACAGTAATATAACACTTAGTAGTTTGGTTCATAGCCTTAGTCAATTTTATTGCCTTGTATTCATTATTACACTATGGTTTGGACTTAGGTAGCTTTAATTGGGCAAATAATCACTTATGAGGAATGTTCACACCTATTTTGAGAAACCCAGCTCAGTCAAACTCCACATTTTTCCATAATTACACCCTCATTTAATGCTAGAGTGCTCCCCTTCCTTGAAATGGGGAATTGTTGTTGACTAGGAGCGCTTGGGTGGATTTGGCCCAATTTTGGAATGATTTTTAGCATTTATTGCCTCCTAGGACCTCCCACTCACCTTATTTTGCTCACTCATGCATGCCTATGACCCATTATTGATCCAGCATGCCTCAGCCATGTTCACAGCAAAATTCGTGACCATTTGGGCTGAGTTGGAGCAAGTTGGACCCACCTAGGGGGGATTGAGGCCAATTTGGCCAATTAGACATGTACACTCATTTTGGGCTTCCTAAGCCTCACAAATTGCTCCAAATGTAATATAAACCTATTCTAAACATATTGACATGTTATACATTCTGATAATACCAAGTTTTAGTTCACATTGTGTGTGTAAATTTGTCTTCTTTCAAGATTTTTTTGCTGGTTTTTGCAAGTAATTCGATTTGTGAGGTTCTCTAAGGCTCCTAGATATTGATGTAGATCAAAATACTCACATGGTATCAGAGCCTTGTGGATTTTAGTGAGTTGCAGATCAATCTTGAGCGTTTGAGCTGCATTCTTGAGAGAATTTCCAAATAAAATTGAGTGCTTTTTGTAGGACTTTCAGCAGTTTTCTCACCATAACGCAAGCAGAAATGGAAACAAACCATCTTTTTCTTACTCCTTTCAATTTATTCGATTGGAAGGCTGAAGTGGTCATTAAACTGAGATCAAAGAATCTTTATAGAGTAACCATGGGCACAGAAGTGGAGCCAAACTCTGCTGTGGAGAAAGCCAAGTACTACAACCGACTTGATGAAGCATATGGATCGCTATGCCTGAGAATTTCAAACTCTTGTTTCATACAGATAGTTTGACAACCCCAAATGAAGTCTGGGTTAAGTTAGAATCACTCCTTGGGAAAACTGATGAATTGAGAGGCCATCAGCTTGAAAACGAGCTCATTAGCTTGAGTCCAGCGCACTTTGAAACCATTTAGGAGTTCTTCACTAAGTTCAAGTCTTTATTGCTTCAGCTGTAGGAATGTGGAATTGTTAAGAAAGAACAATTGATACTATCCATCCTTTCGAAGCTAGGGCCATACTTTTCATTGTTTGTAAGCACCTTCCATTCTGCCAAAACAACCCTTCGTAATTGGCAAATGCCATCACTAGCAACCTTCATGGAATGTCTTACTTAGGAGAAAGACAAGCTAGTTCAAATGGGCACCATCAAATCAAAAGATCAAGCCTTGGCCATGGGTGTTTCAAATGCCTCCAAGGGAAAGCAGAAGGCAAAGAATTCGAAGCAGCCAGAGAAGAGGAAGTTTGATAAAACCAAATCTGCTAATGGGGGTTCAAATCCTTCCAAGGAGAAGGACAAGAAGGGAAAAGAGAAGACCAAATGCACCTATTGCCACAAGGGATGGCATCTAGAGAGCTCCTGCATCAAGAAAACCATTGACACTATGGCGCAAATGTTGGAGAAAAACAACATCCCTGTCCCTGATGGTGCAAAGAAGAAAGATGGCACCTCCAATTCTGACAACAAGGAGAAATGTCATGCCTTGGTAGTAGCTAATTCTAATTAATCATCCGTCATTATCGATTCAGGGGCTTCTAGGTGCATGGTTTCATCTAGAGAGCTCTTATCCTCTATGCATTCAAATAGTGGTCCAACAATTCAAATGGGAGATGACTCTAAAATCAAACCAAAGGGATTGGTAGGATTGATTTGGAGCATGGTTATTTCAGTGATGTGCTCTATGTACCTTCTTTGGCTGCAAATTTGTTATCCGTATATCAAATGACCCATACAGGAGAAGCCAAGAGAGTAACATTTACTCCTGAATTGGTAGAGATTTTAGAAATTTCTTCAAACCAAGTTGTGGCAGTTGGGTATGCAGACCATCAAGAGAGGATGTACAAGTTCTCGAATTATATCCCTGGTTCTAGTGACCAAGCACTCCACTTTCATGCCAATGATACCTCCAAGCTATGGCATGAAATATTTTGCCACATGAACTACAAATATATCCAAGCATTGCACAAAGATGAGATGGTGGAAGGGCTTCCTGAAATCAAATCTTTGAATGGATCTTGCATAGGTTGTGTAATTGGGAACCATCCATAGTGCATCTATGAGAAGGGAATGGAAAGGAGAGCCACTCAACCACTTGGATTGGTACATTAAGACCTCATTGGTCCTCTACCCACTCCATCCTATGGTGGATCAAGGTATGTACTCACATTCATTGATGACTACTCTCGATTCTGCTGGGTTTACTTCCTAAAATTAAAATCTGAAGTGTTTGAGCAATTGAAGATTTGGAAGGCCTTAGTGGAGAATCATAGTAGGCATAAGATAAAACTACTTAGGACTAATAATTGGAAGGAGTATGTAAACAAAAATATGCAGCATCTTTGTGAGGAATGTGGCATTCAAATGCAACATTCAATCTCCTACACACCACAACAAAATGGAGTGGTAGAGAGGAAAAATAGATCTCTCAAAGAGATGGCAACATGCATGATTGAAGCAAGGGATATAATCCCTAAGCTATGGGATAAAGCCATCAATTGTGATGCACATATTCAGAACAGGGCATTCCACAAATTAGTCAAAGGAAAAACTCCCTACGAGGCATGGTTTGGCCAAAAACCAAATGTCTCAAATTTCATGATTTTTGGATCTAGACCATGGGCTCGAATTCCATCAGAAAAGAGGAAGGCTTTGCAGCCACAGAGCAGGGAATGTGTTGGTTGGATATGGTGAATACACAAAGGGTTATAATCTCTTTGACAAATCTAGACTCAAAACTTTCATTGAGAGAAGTGTGCAATTCGAAGAGGAACCAATACCAAATTTTGAGCTTGCACTGGGGGAATGCTCTTCTCCTCCACACCTTGATGAAGTAAGTAATGATTCAAGCTCTTTATTTTCTGATAATTCTGATAATGACATGGCTGAATATGAAATTGTTGTAGATGAGTCACCATCAAGGCCCAAGTGGGATAAAAAAATCATACAAGCTGCAGGTGAATTGGCAGGCAATCCCCAAGAGCCTAGGAAGACTAGATCTCAAACAAACAATGCTTCCTTTGCAAGTGAAAGTGCCCTTGCTGATCACTGTTATATGATGATTGGGTCTGATCCAAAATCATATCAGGAAGCTTATCATGATCCAAGGTGGAGATCAGCAATGGAAGAAGAATTCAATTCTCTTCAAGAGAATGAAACATGGGATTTGGTCCCCCTTCCTCCCAAGAGGAAGCTTGTGCAAAGTAAGTGGATATTTTGAACCAAAATTTCTGCTGATGGTTTTGATATGAAGTATAAGGCCATATTAGTGGCTAAGGGCTACTCTCAAATTCAAGGTGTGGATTATACCAATACCTTTGCACTGGTTGCAAAGATGGACTCAATTAGACTAGCTCTAGCCATTGCAGCTAGTAAAGGTTGGTAAGTGCACCATATGAATGTTAAAAGTGAATTTTTACATGGTGAAATACAAGAAGAGTGTAAAATTAGTCACAACAGATCTAATGAACAAGTAAATCAATCACAATAGATGAAACTCAGAAAATATGGTGTAAACTGTGTAAAATCTTGCATCAGTGCTCTATATCCCAAATAGGGTGAAAATACAATACAATACTGTCACAATGAGTGAGAAATTCAAATTAGCCAAGGAGGTCATTCGAAGATACTGCATGGAATAGCTTGGCTCCAACTAGGAGTCCTCATCATCATCAGTGGTGGTCATCAATGCACAAGTAACTGTAAGACGGGTGTCAAACTGAGTCTAACTGAGTGTAATAAGTGTAACTGATGGTAAGTGGCACTAATGTTGGGATGGAGGCTCAGTGGAGGGAGCATGAGGAGTTAACTGAACTCAGAATAGGTATTCATGTCTCATCGAAGGTCAATCAGAGTGATAACAGTAGTAAGGAGTCAGTCTAGCCTCAAATTAAGGAAAGACCGGTGGCTAACTGAAGTAAACTGGACTGGTAGGTGAGAAAGGTGCCCTTCTGTAGTAGAAGTTGAGAAATGGGTGCATGACAGGCTAGGAGGGCTGAAACTGAGTCAAAAGTAGCTCCCGAGTGCTGGGAGACTAGGGACTAGGTGCTGGAGGTACCGAACAGATGACTAGGCAGCATGCGGATGCATGCAAAATGCATACTGAATGATGAGATATCCTAACAAAGAGATCTATGTGCAGCAATCTGAAGGTTTCCAAGAGGATCCTTCACTTGTTTGCAGGTTGAAGAAATCACTTTATGGACTCAAGCAAGCCCCTAGGGCTTGGTATGCTAAAATGGATGCCTTTTTGCTCTCAATTGGTTTCATTCAATGAAAGTCTAATCCAAATGTGTATTTGCAGCAATGTGATGATATTTTGCAGGTCATTATACTGTATGTTGATGATATTTTAATTACAGGGAGATGCAACAAACAAATTGGTTCAATTAAGGCATCTCTACATAGTGAATTTGCCATGACCGATCTAGGATTGCTAAGGCAATTTTTGGGTTTGGAAATTGAGCAATATGAAAGAGGCATCATGCTGAGTCAACCAAAGTATGCTTCAGACCTGTTATTGAAGTTTAAAATGGCTGCTTGTCAGGCATCCAAGTGCCCATTCCTTTCAGGCATAAAACTAGGTGAATTTGGTGATTCTCCTTTGGTGGATTGCACACTCTACAGGAAACTAGTTGGTAGTTTGTTGTACCTTACACATACAAGACCTGATTTGTCTTATGCTGTAAGTGTTGTAGCAAGATATATGCAAAACACACATGAGATCCATTGGAAGGAAGCCAAAAAGATCCTCTAGTATGTCCAAGGAACAAAGAATTTTGGGGTACACTATGCAGCTAGTTCTTCACTACAACTAGTTGGATTTTCTGATTCAGATTGGGATGGAGATCCCATTGATAGAAATTCCACCTCAGGTTTTGTTTTCATGTTTGTTGAAGATCCTATTTGCTGGTCAAGTAAGAAACAACATACTATTTCACTTTCATCAGCAGATTCCGAGTATAGGGCAGCAGTGAATGTAGCCACACAGTGTGTTTGGTTGCAAGGAATTATTCGGGAATTTGGTATTGCAGTTGATTCTCCAACCAATATTTGTTGATGTATATGTAACTTCGGAATGTATTTCATCTATGTATTTCATATATACTTATTGTACCCTTATTAGAGATGTGTTATTCCTCTATAAGGAAGTGTCGTCATGTGGATTGACAAGTGTCGCAAGTGTGTGTACTTGCCGATGGGTTATTAGACCACCATGTGTGGGGTCGACCTTGAAATATATATTATATTGTAGATGTACCTAGCTAGAAAATTCGGCCCCATAAGGTCACTGGGAAAACAGGTTAGTGTAAGTAGAGATTAGGAGATCTCTATTTAGATCATTCGGAAAGTCATATCTCTCTCACTCAGAAAGTGGCGCACTAGTGAGGAGCAGGATCATCTACTTCTAGAAGACTATCTCAAGTGTATTTTGGTTGTACTTTGGTTGAGCCATT